>OW026299.1:16250000-17500000 GCA_932273695.1 Apotomis betuletana
GTCTTTAATGCGTAGATCTATCTCAGCTAATGTATAGATCTAATCACTCTTAGGATTTGCGTATTGGAGTTTTATTTATTTAAACTTTATTGCACAAAAGAAAAACTTAACGTACAAAAGGCGAACTTAATGCCATGCGGCATTCTCTACCAGTCAACCTTAGGGCAAAGCAGAGAAATTGTAGGCGGTGCATCAAACAACATAATTACACATAATTAAAATACTCATACTATTATAGCTACATACATATAGATAATAAACATACATATATATAAATAGATACATACATAAATATATACGACGATGAAACAAACCAAGCAGATATACTATGAGATTTCAGTTCTGCCAGCAAAGAAACTTCGCACGGCCCTTTTAACCCTTAACTACCTACCTGCTTCTTTAGTCACACAAACACCTACCTCCCGTCCCCAGGACGGATACATAATGTCGGCCTTATATGTTAAATTTTATAGATCAGATGTTAATTTTAAAATAATAATGGCAATATAGACATATTAAAATATTTATTAAGCTATTAATCATTCTGGAAACATTAACAAAACATTTTTTTGTTGTAAACATATGGCAACAGTCCTTATTTCTACTAAAGGAACTATATATCCTTTGGAAGGTGAGATCAACAAAAATGTTGACTTTATATACAGATCTAAGTAATTATTTCTAATTATTAAATAATGAACAATGCTAAATCAATAACTTTCGTTAAAATAAAGGTAATATTTTTATAAAATTGCAGACCACTAATTTATTCGATTTTTTCAAGGCAGTGAATATAAGTTTGTTTGCACATTCTAGGCAAATCGTTTTTTTGCATTAGAAACATACGTTCTGGTTCCCGTTTTTTCTTCGGGTCACAAGTAGAACAGGTTTTCCGTACTTCCAATAACTACTAAACTGACTAAGCGGTCGGCTAAGTAAAGAAAATAAGTAGATGCATTAGTCACGTAGCCACCTGCCACCCGTCTCCGAGACCCTTAAGAAAAAATACGTATCCACCTACCACCCGTCTCAGAGACGGTCGGAGACAGTAATATCCTCACCAAAATTAAATGCGTACACGACCGACCTTGTCGATCGACGACGCGGCACTGAGGCAGGAGGGGAGAAGGTACAAGGACACAAACGTTTGTAGGATGCTCGCACATAGGTATGTAAACAATTTTAGGTTTGAAAGAGTCTGTGAGACGGGAGGTAGGTGGTTAAGGGTTAAATGCCAACTTACTCGGAGCCTGTTTGATTGTGAGAGGAAGACCGTTCCAGAGGCGAGCCACTTGCAAGTTTTGATAAAATTACAGGTATTTAGTACAGTTGGTACAAATGTTTATTTTTGTTAAAGTTATATTATGTATATGAATAAGTACTTTAAAATTTTAATGATAACAAAGCTTTAAGTAACTTAATTTAAATAGGCCTAGTTTATAGTAAGCTGCGGGTTCCAGTGTCTGGTCTTATTTGGCTTACACATTCAAGAACTCGTCGATTGTTAGTCATAAAACCATCGTCAAGGGGTTTTTCTATGTCCAACTGGACAGTGATGGCGTTTTATAGCTGATTATTGTAATATGTAGCGCTTTTAATTATGTTGCAACATAATTAAAAGCGCTTAGAGACGTTTTTAAACAAACTTCACTGAGATCCCTAGTTACATTCATTTTACACCGTAACATTGAATTAATAGGTAACGTATCAATGCATTAAATATAGTTTATTTTAAGTTATATTCGTGGGTATAAAGGTATAAAGTATCAAAAACCTGCAGACTTATAAAAACTTATTATATTAACACTATTCTGACGGGAAAATACCAGCATTAATCATTATTCTGGCAACACTGGAGCAAAAGGAAGTCTTACACACGAGACACTATTTGTCATAGCAAGGATGTAAACAGCTTAGAACAACCTAATGTGATAACCTAAATTGTAAAATTTAATTTTTACATCCTTGAAACGTGTCGAAAGGTTATATCATACACATTTAATACATAAATATTATACACAACTTACAAATTATATAAAATGAAGACAGTTCAGCACGCTGAGTACACGATCAATAAATCGTATGATAGATTATTCTAGAAAATCTCATGCAAATCGCACCGCCTCAAGATAGTTACCGATAATTCGTTAGCACTCATTGTTTTTATTACGCTGTGACAGGAAATCGAGCTCGTGTGAAACACTGATTACAACGTCACAGTTTTGTGAGCCACCCACATTTTTGTGGAAAATCTCATGCACATCACCAAGTCAAACGATAGTTACCGATGATTTGTTAGCACTCGCTGTTTTTATTACGCTGTGACAGGAAACCGAGCACGTGCGAAGCACTGATTACACGAACACGTCGCGGTTTTGTGAGCCACCTAGATTTTTCGAGAAAATCTAAAGAACATTGCGTTTAAGCGTTGAAAAATATAATGTTGGTGGATTACGTTACACTACTTATCCTTTATTGCACTACATATAAACTAAAAACACAAAGGAAATAATTAGAACATTAAACTCGTTACAACAGACGGTCTTATCGCGATCTCTTCCAGATAACCTTGGTCAATGTATTAATGCTGATTTCGATGTATTTTAGTGTAAATTATTAAGTGGTAAAAATCGCATGTCTGTGAGCACATTGACATTGATATCAAATATTTTGTAATTTTTTGACAAGGACATCAGACAGGTACTACAGACGGATTAAAAATAGTTTTTTTTTGTGACAAACTCATCATCCGTACATACTCATATTTTACCCTACATAAATAGGCTGGATACAATAATAACATGAACCGAGAGCTTTTGTTCCACCCATCAAAGCCAGCAAGCAGCGCCTATAAAATCTAACCCCACATAACCCGACATCCACATAGGAATCTTTAAGCCCACCATTCCCACTCGAAAACAAACGACCTCCTCAAAGCTGGGCCCATAAACTGTCCGATTCACTATTTAAACGTGCTTTAATGCGGGTCGTTAACTCGGTTCAATCTGCATAATTGGGAATGGTTTTACTGGGCCTTTAATGACCGGTATATTAGAAAAGGAATACGGTAAGTCAGTTGCAGAAAAGTTGATTAGCGCTAATGTTTCGGTTAGGTTCACTTTCCAATTGAGATATATACCTATCTAAAAAATTAAAGTCACCAGCTTTTTATTAAAATGTTTAAACATCGGCCAGTTTATGATAATCATTTCATCCATTTCCCAATTAGACAAGTAATTTTTTTTACTCCTGAGTATATTGTAGTGACGTCCCTGTTGACTTGACTTTCACTGCGAAACGGAAAGGACAGGATAAAGTCGATATGTAAAACTTTCCACAGGTGTCAATTTTTTATTTTGGTATAAGAGCCAATTATCAGAAATGGTTTCTGAAGGAACATACGAGTAGGTTGTAATAGTACATTACATACCTAGGGCGGTGCATTCATCAATGTCCCAGATCAAAGGTGTTTGTGCGATAAATATGCGATCTGAAGCTTTCGAATTACCGTCTTGGCCAGGAAGTGAGTTTTTTCCGCGTAGCGGGTAGAAAATAGGTATATCATAATCTTCATGTAAAAAGCGATACTTTTGAGTAGCTGGGCGTGTGCTCTACTGCGACACTCATTCAAAGCTGCGTGTGCGAGAATAATAACTTGTGCTTTTTCAAAAAAAAAAATTACAAATCGTCCCAGCCACTCCTCCTTCCGTCTTTTCTGAAAAATTAGGTTCAAAATTAACCCTTAACTACCTACCTGCTTCTTTAGTCACACAAACACCTACCTCCCGTCCCCAGGACGGATACATAATGTCGGCCTTATATGTTAAATTTTATACATCAGATGGGAATTTTAAAATAATAATGGCAATATAAACATATTAAAATATTTATTAAGCAATTAATCATTCTGGAAACATTAACAAAAATTTTTTTTGCTGTAAACATATGGCAACAGTCCTTATTTCTACTAAAGGAACTATATATCCTTTGAAAGGTGAGATCAACAAAAATGTTGACTTTATATACAGATCTAAGTAATTATTTCTAATTATTCAATAATTAACAATGCTAAGTCAATAAATTTCGTTAAAATAAAAGTAATATTTTTATAAAATTGCAGACCACTAATTTATTCGATTTTTCCGCGGCAGTGAATATAAGTTTGATTGCACATTCTAGGCAAATCGTTTTTTTGCATAAGAAACATACGTACTGGTTCCCGTTTTTTCTTCGGGTCACAAGTAGAACAGGTTTTCCGTACTTCCAATCACTACAAAACTGACTAAGCGGTCGGCTAAGTAAAGAATAAAAGTTTGCATTAGTCACGTAACCACCTACCACCCGTCTCCGAGACCCTTAAGAAAAAATACGTATCCACCTACCACCCGTCTCAGAGACGGTCGGAGACAGTAATATCCTCACCAAAATTAAATGCGTACACGACCGACCTTGTCGATCGACGACGCGGCACTGAGGCAGGAGGGGAGAAGGTACAAGGACACAAACGTTTGTAGGATGCTCGCACATAGGTATGTAAACAATTTTAGGTTTGAAAGAGTCTGTGAGACGGGAGGTAGGTGGTTAAGGGTTAATAGGTAAGTACTACACAATACCGCATACAAGAACTTTTTTACCTAAGTATACAAATTATGTACATAAGCCTCAAGTTGCGTTTTCACATCCATAAAAAGGCGAACCGAAAACCTCCAAAACCGAAGATATTGCGTGTCGGACAGTCGTCCGGAACTATATTTTTTATTATTCGAGTTGGTCCGGTGCAATTTACTGCCCTCGGTTTATGCTTTGATACCCGCGCGGTCTGTTGTTATTACGGAACCCTTAGATTGTCCCTATTGTGGGATCTAGTTACTTCTTTAAGGCAGTTACCGGTATCAATTTGAATTGAAATATTTTACTTAATATCCTTTATTATGTTATACTTATTGTACTTAGATAGGCACTGAATCATAAAGCTCAATTAATTGAAAAAGAAAAACTGAAATGATATAATGGTTTTTTTTTATGAAAATATTACTGGTACCTATTCAGTCCGCGCATGTTATAAAATAGATTCTTACGTTACTTCATGTTAACGTTTATTTTAAACTAAAACTTTTCAGAACTTTTATAAGACTAAACTAACCTACTTCTTCGGCTTCTGTACAATGATTTTAAAAAGAATACAGGAAAAATACTTGGATTTATTGAAAGGAAAAAAATGATCAGTTGCGGAATGGAACATTTCGAAAAACCACTTATGCTAATAGGAGGCCAGTTTTAGCAGGGCAGCAGCAGCCACACAATGCGAACATCCTTTCTTGAAGCAGGTTGCCGAGCGACTATTTCTTTGTCCATTATTGTGTAATCCGATATTATTGGGGCTCAAATTGAATTGTCATACAACACACGGAGGCCCCGTAATGGCGAGCGCGCACGACTGCTTGGCAACCGCTTTGTGGATGGCCAGGGGTGCTATTCTGAAAAACCGCGTCTAGTTTAGCCGTGATATAATAAACACTCATACCCCCCTTTCTAATGAATCGACGATCTGCGAGCTTCGACGATCGTGTATATCGCACGACAAATAAGTAGTGAAGCATCCGTTAGTATTTAGCTTAGGTACCTATATCGGTACCGGAAAGTGACAAATACTATTATTTACTACTACAAAGTACCCCTAACTTCATCAGCGTAAAACTTTTTTCTTTATCGCTGTCCCTATACCAGAATTGGTTTAAATCCGTCCAGCTGTCTCGAAGTAATGAGAAGACAAAGACATTTTTACCAACAGATGTTGCTGTGCGCGCCAAGCGCCCATATTAATCCTACATCACGCTATTAAGATTTTTCCTAAATTAAGAATGAGTTGTGTCATTATGACACAATTGTTTTTCAATAGGTACAATTTTATAATAGTATAGATATGATGAGCAGCCCTCTGGTCAAGATCAAAAACAAATCGTTTATTGACGGCAGCGCACTATCTGTCGTTGTGGAGATCCTTCCAGCAGTGGATGTCTTTCAGATATGATAATGACAAAAAAGGCCACTAAAAGATGACCTAGTAAGTAGTTTAGACCACAGTTCAAAATATTCATATCAGTCTTAGTTTGACTTAAAGATTCTGAGAGCGAGTCAGTGTTATACAGCGATGTCGAACCCGGCAGAGCTGCTGAGTACTTATCATCATATTTAGGCAAGTTTTATGAATAGGTACTTTGATTAGATTGGGTTCATAATATACATATTTGTAAGTAATTAAAAATTTCAATTTTTTCATGCTTTCCTTTCCTTACAGACAAGTGCACCGGATCCCGCAGCGCCCAATCCTTTTTGTCTTCATGTAAGACTGATCCATTGAGTTTTGTACTGAATATTTTACATTGAAAATACATTTAAGCATTACGTTTTATAAATACATTGATAAGATTGGGTTCATAAAATAAATATGTGTAATTAAAAATTTCCATTTTTCATACTTTCATTTCCTTACAGACAACTGTACCGGACCCCGCAGACCCTAATCCCTTAACCTTCTCGTCTTCAGAAGAACTTCTCGTCGTCGTAAGATTGATCTTTGAGTTTTGTACTGTATATTTTACATTGAAAATACATTTAAGCATTACGTTTTCTTAGCGAGGAGAGCACTCAGATATATTGCAATGCACTCAGTGGTCCTCAGGAGACGCCAACTCAAACATGGCCGTATGTAAACGCTATTGTGATTTTATCGAACAAATTTTAATATAGAATGCGTTACTACTGGTATCTGGTGGTTCTAAAAGTACCAGTATACGTGAAATATATATGAGATATATGTAAAAGGTTTTAATGGGACATATTTTTTCAGGTCTACATTTCGAAGGTATTGTCCACATGAACAACTAAAGTGATATTTTGAACATCTATGACGCTGATTACGCAACGTTAAACGCATTCATTTGGCAAATTGTGGAGCAGTACATATATTTGGTCTATGTACATCTCCGATTAAATCTTTTCATGAGTCCTTTTGCAGTCATTGTGCCTGAATTTACAATTTAAAACGCAAATAAATAACATTTTAGAGCCACCATATTGAAATAAACTGCCAAAATCTAATGTTATGAAAATAAGTTAACAGATATAAAACCTAAATAATACAAATTATAATGGGTCTATCGCAATATACTTATCTACGTTGTATTATTTACGTTTACTATTTAACGTTTCGACGTAGTTGCATACGCCGTGGTCTCACAGTACCTACAGGTCGAGTTTTTGTAGTAACACTCCAATATGCACAACTCTACCGGAAAGTTCTCGATATTTTAGAGAAGAAACTTCGCTTGAGCGACGGCTCTACCTGCATTAAGTGATTAGTCCCATTTGTGAGGAACACAGACTGAATCGGAACTGTTCATTTATGCAAAGTTTCCATTGTTAAATGTTCGGCACTTGATGAATATTTATTGCTAGAAGTTATTTTCGCTGAATCCACTAAAATTAACTTTCCTAGTTTAGGTAAGTGTACAGTTACAAAATGCAGAGACCTTTCTAGTACCAGTTGGTGGTTTGCGAACTCGCTTACCTATTCTATTGGATAAAATAACATTGAATTTCCGAAACAAGTAATGTCGCCCACTAGGCCACAATAGTGCTGCGTGAGGGAGTGAAAATGGTCTTACCAGCCCTTCTAGCACAACTATGCTACGCGACTCTTCTCGTGCGACATAGCGTCACCCGTCACTGGCTCACAATACTGAATAGAAAGAGATTGGTAGTTTTTCTCTCGCTAGGAAGAGTGCGTGTCACATCTGTCCTAGAAGTGCAGATATTTGAACGGAAATGCTATAAAAGATTGATAAATAAGTGAGATAGACGATACTTTATGATTATTGCTTCTCAAGCTATTTTCTACTTAGTGACAGTGGTAACTTGTCCTTTAAAGATAAATAAAATAGAGCACAAAACTAAAGTAGACTTCTAGTTGTGATATTTCACACAGATGTCATTAAAAACGTCAAACCTACACCCTAATATATTAAAGTAGAAACCCAAGGAAAATAAAGGCAACTGCTTTTACCAGCCGAGGAGTTTGACGTGCGTTATAGATTAAACACTTCCTTTGCTTGTCAACGACGATCATTAGCCATGTAAGCGAGCATTAAGACTGCGCGCTCTGTCGCCCTCGGTGGAGATAGGCCAGAGATTTAGAGAAAAATATGTGTTGTGATTTATTTAATTTTTACGCCGTCATAAACCACCAGTTATCAACAATACCAATGAAACGGACTTTGAGTGAGAGTAAACCCGCAAACAGGAATGTCACCGCTTAACATAACAATTGCCTGTTTTCAAATACCGATAGTATACTGGCTCTAATTGGTCTTTACTAGTATGAACAAGTTATAGATTGAATGCCTTAACACTAAACAAACAGCAATAATCAATTACATAAATATTTTCATTTGCAAATATTGATGTAATTCTGCTAACACAGAGCTTAAGTAATGCTTTTTTTTTAGAAACGCACACAAAACACTGAACTTTATTCTTAACCATGTCCAGCTATCCCTGTACCAAAATTGGTTAAAATTTGTCCAGCCGTTTTGGCGTGATGGGAGGACAGAGAAAATTATGACCAACAGATGGCGCCAAACTAAACATGGCACCGAGCGCCCATCTAAAACAAAAGACGATCAATCATCATGATGATTTGTGTGACGTTGTCCGATATTTATTTATCATTCCTGAAAGTATGACCCTTCTCCATAGCAAACTGATTTTCAATAGAAATCTAGAATACCACAATAGTACCTAAGATTGTTTATAGCTGACGCACCGCACACTGTCAGTAAGTGTTACCTACTCAATAAAGTGGTCTCTAAAGTGGGCTCATCAAATTAATTATGAAGTTTGCTTCGTATACTTGCGCTGTCTCTTCTTGCGCACATTTGAGGCATCTATTAACTCTAAATCTGTGCGACAAACAGACACATAGAACCGACAGAGACTAATGACGGTTTAAGGCGTCATACTTTACGGGAAGTCGATGGGGTGTGATTCTTGTGATTGTAAAGGCTAAGGGTAGTTTAATGTAGGGTGAGCAATGAAAGTGTGGTGCGAGACAGTTCGTAACAGTATGTTAGAAAAAAAGGAGTTCGTTTCGAAGAGTTAGGGAAAACTGCTATCATATGTAGATTTTCGTAAAAATAAAGTTATAGTAAACTACTTACTTAAATACTTTATTTTTACGAAAATCTATGATAGCAGTTTTAAGAGTTAGGGAAAACTGCCCAGGCAGCACACAAGTCATATAACTGGCCAACAATTTAACCTTATGCAGGGTTAAGCTTTATTATATATGTATAAAAGCTGTGTGTATTGCCAAGTTCTGTATTAAAATTGTTTTTTGTTATGATAATGCTATTAGCTGAGTTAGTTCTGTAATTTGCCGATTTTATTTCTTAAAGCTGAATAGTCATCATAAATAGACCTGTTACTCAAGAGTTTGTGTAACCTTTTGTATAACACTGGTATAAGATTCTATTATCCAGCAGAGTACTGAATAATTGAGGTTCTGTTCTCTTTTAGCTGTATTACACACCACATCTTGACAGTTACACAGCTGCTGTATAAAGTAGGGTGAGGTTCCTGTTATGAAGCATATAGTTAGTTAACAGAATTTAAGGTAGCTGTTATAACTACTTTATGCCGCTTTAAGTACGAAATTACTGTCATGTGCAGCTAACTGGGGTAAAAGCAAAAGTAACAGATTCTTATGCAGAAGTTGGCTGAGTATTCACGAAAAGTAGACATTTTTTAAGCTAGCAGAACTATTTTGCAATATTTGTCAGCATTTATGCGGCTAGTAGTGTGACATTTCGATTAAACATCTAACTTCATCACACACGGTAAAAATCTAACTTCATTTAGATGGTTTTATTGGGCCGGACAACCGATTTACACGAAATGAAATAATTACCGATTAACTAATAATAAATCTGTATATGATTAGAGCTAAAAAAAACAAATAACAAATAGGTCTATACTGTGGGTTTTCATTTATTTTATGACTGAATCCTAATTGTTTGATTTATATTACGAGTGAGTATGATTATAGAACAGTATACGAAAATATAAGGGGGGCAGACCACTTTTAACCAGAGAACATCTGAATAAGTGGACACATAAGGTCTGTTATGCAGACATTAGACGAGGAGCCGCTGTGCAAGCAGACTTTATTCAGAATGAGCGTCGCCATAATGAATAACATAACCTATTAAATGATGAGAAATTTTATACTCGAAAACTCAATTATGATAACGAAATCGGTATAATATTCTTGTAAAAAGTATTACAAGATTACTTTTGAACCCTCAAATGGTATAAAAACATGAAAAATATTTCACTCGTAAAAACAAACCAACGACGAAATGTTGTTTATTTCTCAAAAACCTGGCTTAATCAGGTAGCGCGTAAAAATTTTGCACGAAATGTATATATGAATACACGGTAAAGTTGCATGCGCACCTACAATTTTATTATTTCAAGCACAAATTAAGCGTATAAAATTATTTACTTACCGCTGACATTAAAATTTGGCCATTTATTTTCTGCTGCTGTCACTCACCAAAACAACGCGGCACTTTTAATTTATTTTTGTGTTCGATTGTTTATGTCAACTTCAAATTTAATTTGAATATATTCTTGATAAATGTTCTGAAATAAGCTTAAAGCTGTGTATCATCTGAATATCTGAGCTTTGAAGGACTAAGCATATAGTTCATTCATCATTCATTCATCTTCTGGATAACAGAGCTGTAATACTTGAATAAAAGAACAAAATGCTTTTATGCAGAAGATACTCAGCTTGTCGTACAATTATTCAAAACTTATTCATGTGTTATATTGCTATTACTCAGCTATTAGCGGTATAATTTTGTGCCCAAATTGCTTGAGTAACGTCTGAGTAAGCGCCAAATCAGCTAATTACGGTAGTCTTATTCAGCAATTCGTTTCTGTGACTGCTATTATAAAAAACCTACTCAGAAGGTTTGTGCTGGCTGGGTGCTATCACAGATTTTCGTAAAAATAAAGTTATAGTAAACTTTATAGTTATTTTCCCTAACTCTTCCCAATATAATTAGTATAATATAATAGTTTGTAATAGTATTTTTTTTAGTAAGCCTATGAAACCTTCCTAAGAACATTGTTTGACACACATAACAATACACTGGTTAAAATATCCTAACTAACTCTTTTTATTATGTTCGTACTTATTATAAACATATTTTCAAGTCGTTTTCAATATTTTAAACCGTATTTTTCCCATTATAATAAATCCACTCTTTTACGATAATATTATAAGAGCTTTTATTATAAAATATCAGGTGGAGCAAATTATTGTCATCATAAAGTGGGCACGGCGGCGCGCCGCAAAATTATCACTTGTTTACCACCCGACTGTGCGACGCGAAAATTCTAGTTTTCACAGAAAATTTGCATGTGGGAACTCCATAGAACGTTAACTTATTTTACATATAAATATAAGGAGTTATGTATGATATAAAATGGGGATTACGATGACGTTCTTACGCAAAAGTACCAGAAGTGATTACATTGTTGATTATCAATATGGACCTATGGACATATCTATAGATTATCAATATGGACTTATGGACTAAGTATATTTTTATAACTATATTGTACGGTCCTAGTAAATTATACTGCATAAGGGTCTCGTCATCATCATATCAGCTGAAATGCATCCACAAGTCATAACTTGGGCCAATAAGCTGCATCTTCTGGTACTTTGTCACGACTCAAAAGTGCTACAAAAATCGTAGTCAGTAAAAGTAGTGTGAATGGTATTTATAGTATCCTACAGAAGAATTGATCGGGTACGAACCAATTCTATATTCTACATTTGGAGAACGCTTACATACACACATCCGAAATATAAAACCCGAACGTGCCAAGTTTAAATTCAATTTGGAAATAGAACGAAGCAAGAACAAAGGAGTGTTTTGTGTCAATGGTTTTTACCAGATACTTTCTAGGTATTCGCATCTCAATCAACTGTTTCACTGCAAAGTCAATCTTGGCTCAATAAGCATCGAGTATAATTTTGGCTTAAAACTTAGAGAAATAAGAAATTGGTTCGGGTTGAAAATGGAATATGGCGAGTTGGCAATGGCTAGCGTCTCTGAGAAAAAAAAAGGATTGTGCATGTGAAGCTGGCAGATTAGATTTTTTCATTTACAGGTGCGTTTAATAGGTACGGGGACCGAACAGATTCTGGCGGGATTGCATCGCGGTGTGAAACATTGTGCATTTTTTTGTTAACCCAGCGTTTTTGTGTTGTTTTCCGAGTCATAATTACCTGTACACCTATGTGTTTAATGGCAAGAAATATTACGCTGCTTCGTTTAATATGGAGATACCTTATTCCTTGAATCAATTTCTCGCTTATTTCTTATTAGAATTGTGGCTATCCAGTGTTAGTCTCATAGTAATATTTGCGGAATATATAGACACTCTGTTATTAACTTTTGTGTGAATATTTTAGTGGGCATTATTACAAAAAAAAACATTATTAAAATAAAATATAGTGATTATTTCACTTTGAAACGTCATTAATCGCGATACCCAATCACGCATACTTTGTAACTTTATTCAAAGGACTTTCCGACATAAACCAAGACGGCGAAACAAATTTCCTGTCAAACCTTTATTAACAACACTCCAACAATTTGCTATTGAAAAAAATCTAAAAAGGTTTAATAGCACTGCAAAATGGCCAAGATCAAACGCTTATAATTGCAATATTTCAACGTCGTCATTCTAAACGAAAACAATAAGTCGGAAGGAACACACTCTCAGAGTAATAGCGATGTAACTTAATCGGCAGTCTTAGCGCTTAGATCATTTCGGTTCTGAACGTTCAAATATAGCTCAGAGCGATTTTTACAATCAAAGATAGGGTTAAAAGATTTAACCCATTGGCGTCTGCTGTAATTAATGGCGTTTTAAAGAGTTTTCGCATTTTTACTTTGATGCTATTGTTTATTTCTTGGTTATTAACGGTGGATTGAACCCTTTGACAAGTCATTGAAATTAGTTCTTTGAAAATATTTGTATGTTATGTAATAATATAACAGATAGAGGGTTCTAATTTTTTTTACTACTCAAACGCATAATTCAAGACGACTGACTATGCAAAGACGCGTTCCACCCTTTAAACGCATGATGTAGACGGTGCCACTTTAGGGTTAATACGTAACTTTTAGTGTAGATTTTATTGATAAACCACTACTCTAATGGTTGATGGGCTAGAGACGTTGAACTGGAAATCCAAATGTAGGTACTGAGGTCGAGTTTCAGCACCATGAAAAATTATCCTTGAATTTAGGCTGGCTAAATAAACATGTCAAATATTCGACATCAACCTAATTGAAAATGAGCATATATGTATCATTCATTTGCTGAATATATTATCATCCCGGTGATACAGCTGCACTTTGGCAACTTTTGAAAACCAATGGCCGATAACATAACTGGTCAATTGTTTGATTGAAGTCCAAATAATAAGACCTACATACATGAAAAAGTTAGCTCGTCTTATTTTTTACAAATTGGTGTATCAATTGCTGTATCATTTATGAATGTAAACGTATATTTTAACGAGAACAGGGAGTAGAGTAACATGCAGTACACTTCATTACAATTTCGAGATCGGTTGCGTGATTAAATGCCTTAACGGCCATAAAGCGACGATGCTCAAAATACAATCCGATTACATGCAAGGGCTGCCACAATCTTTACCTTTACTAGAACAGTGCCACGCGAGAAGCGAGAAGAGTGCTATCTATCTTTTTAACCAACTTCGAAAAACAAGAGTTGCACAGTTCGTCGTGATGTTTGTTTGTTATGTTTTTTCCTCTGTGATTAAAGGCGGCTGGACCGTTTGGTTGAAATTCCTATTTGGCCCGATTTTCATCAGTCAGAAAATCGTTTTATAAAGTGGAATAGGTGGAAGTCGGAAATGTTGGAAAATTTGTGTTCTTTGTATCTCGCATCGGAGAATCACAACTATAACTTAGGCCCAGTAGGTATGTAACATAACTATGGCACGCGACTTTTTGACGCGCGACAAATACTATACCTGTCACTTTCCTTTCAATAACGTGCGAGCAAGACGGGTGATGCTGAATCGCGCGACAAGCGAAGTCGCTGCAAAATATGCTAGCCCTTCAGGTTCGAATGTGTATTTAATGAAATCCAACGCGTAGCCAACCCTATTGATGGCTACACGTCGATCTGTTAATCATCGGCTCTGGGTGCCATATATTTTCACAATTGTTATTTACAGCTCCGATTCCGATCGGTTTGTGCGGTTTTTGATTGTCGCAGCGATTTATAGACATGCCCATAAAATTAATTAAGATTTAATAGGTTTAGAGGGTCGCTTCCGAATATTTTATCAAATATGGTACGTTACCGTGAACAGCCGTACCTAATTATACCCGTACTGAACACCTATACCTAATTAGAAAGATTGCTCTTTTCATTTATACCCAAATTGACGTAATTATTATATATTACGTCCGCCCGTCCGTCCACGCCTTAGCTTAGAGTATGGAGTGTAGAGATAGCTGAGATACTTAGTATTACTAGAAACTATATTAATCGTACCTTTGAAAACTTAAGTTTTTTTTTTTTCATAAACAGCGGACAGCGCACATAAAACGACGTAGTCGCAAATAAGCTCACGTAGGCTTGTGTTATGCCTAGCATTAGTTAGCATTGTAGGTAACACCAATAACTAAGTACTTTTCATAATGAAAAATATATACTATACCCACCTAATATATGAACCAGTTCAACGGCAGTACAAAAACAACTTAAGGAAATAAGATCGCGGATTTACATCGCATCATTACGCGATGACAAATGATAGCTTGGCAGTTCAATTTGATGGTTACCAAGACTGCCAATTTGGATAATAATATTCGTTCCTCAATAATATGAAGTACCCTTTTATATTAAGCACTAGTATTTAAACTATACATTATATGGAACAGCTGGGATGATGAGTTATGGGTGATGCTGCTAGATTAAGTGGTAGTAAAAATAAGTAAGTGTTATACTAACATCAAATAAAATAGCACCACAACCGTGTAGTTGTACTTTATTTTAATAACAGTTTTGTAAATCTATGCCACTTAAAAAAAAACCTAAAACAATAGTAGATTGTTCAACAAGGGACTAAAACCAGCCATAATGACACGAGATGTTTTAGCCACCCGAGCTAAGCGAGGGTGGCTAATAGTTCGAGTGTCATTATGGTTGTTTAGTCTCGCGTTAAACACTCTACTTTTCACTTTGAATGCGAGGAAAATAAACGACGTTCAATATATAATTACGATATTTATTATAACAAAGTTTCTTACAATTACGTAGTACAGCCGTTAATCTAACCTCAGAAAAATTGAAAGGGAAATTTGTACAATTCTTTACATTTAAATGTATGGTTTTCCCCTGTAAATTAAGTTGGGTCGGCGTGGTTTGTAATTGAGAAGTATGATCAATATTTTCACTCGAAGTCGAAGTAAAAGTTGGAGAGAATGGAGAGTATACCTAGTAGAGACGTAGACCTTTTCTCAAAAAGGCTGCCGATGGTCATTTCATTAGGCTCATTCTCATCCCGTGATGTTGATGGGCGTGGGTCAAATGTTGGTTGTGATTTCTGCTTTGAGGATATTTTAATTCCTTCAATATAGTATAGCCTTCGATAGATAAATATTGTATTTATTTTGGATTGACTCCTCTATATAGCCTTTAGCTTTATTCTTCTTCATTGGAAGATTATGATTACATATTTTGTCGGAAATTTATAAAGTGACACAATTAATTGGTCTAATTGGTGATTACAATTCAAGCTTAATACAAGTAATAGAAAATTCTAATAGAATTATAGAAAAAACAAATGTTCCGTGGTTTTTATTTTTTTGTAAAGTGACGCTTTAAACGCTTGCATATTTAGCCAACAGATTCAAACTTGAAAACTATTTCATTTAAGACTAATATGGACTTATGGACCATACATGATAAAATTACATTCGTATTCGTAATAATTAATCGTGTTTCATGAAATAAAATCTTTAGATTTTATATTTTTGAGCAGTTGTAATTTTGAGGTTATTTTCACGCACCAAAAAGTTTGTATACCTATCACTGAAAATGGCTATAAACCTCCATTCACAAAAAACGTCGTGATTGGCTGTTTAGGGGTTTTCAAAGTAAGTTAAAACAATTTTACTTTAATCCCTAGAGATTAATAAGGAGCTTTAGTCCCGATATGCAGAGACTAAAGTAACATTTTAAGAGCATGAGAAGTGAAAAAGATAATATTGATGGGTCGGTAAACGTTAAACTTTCCGTTGCATGTTTTTTGATTAACAATTTTTGTTGGACGTGTTAAGTGTAAAATAGTTCTTTTGAGTTTCTCATTATGGAGAGTCTGGAGTATACGTGGCTCGTAAGTACATATGACGAAACTTTCATTTAATCTCCATTTTTCTGTCGTGGATAAATGAAATAATCTTTTCATTTAATTCATTCAAAAAAAATGTTATCAAAACCTTTCACCATACATCATTTAAACGGGATTTCGGTAGTCACCCCGTAATATTCGAAAAAAGTAATACAATATTTATCCATTATAGGGATTGCATTCCAGTCGCCCCATAAATCAGAGTGAGTAGTGACATCCGAGTTTTTGACAAATGGCGTGCAGAAACAAGTGACGTGCAGGATAAATGGTGTGTGAAACTGGGACTCACCTCAGACGTGTTGAGGACAATCATACGAGCTCTCACCCTACTGTTTTGTAACACCATGTACCAATAATTTAAGAAAACTGCCAATGTCTGAGCAATTAGCACAAGATGACGTTCCTCCGACCTGTTGTAGACGGCGCAACTCCGACCAATGTACAGAGCTATTTAGATAACGTTTCTAAATAGATGGCGCTAGTGTAACTTAGGTCTAAAACCCATACGGAATGTATGGAACATTAGAACCGTGAACAACATAGCGATGCAACAGAACTTTATATAGGCATTAACAGTTTTCTTGTATTATTAGTCCATAGTTACAACAATAGGCTTAATCTGCTTAATTTCATATATCTCAGATCTGCAATGGAATTCAGCTTGGTACTTATAGTAAAAAATAAGCAGATAAGAATGGTCATCATCATAGGCTCTTCAGTCTATTACAGAAGATTTGCGTCACCGTGTTTGGTGGCTGAACAGACTTACACAGAGACACTGGCTGTTGTTGATGTCTTGTCAGCCAATGCGCTAAACCAACCACCAATCTGCGAGTTCTTCCCAGATAAGAATACCTACCTTATAAATAAACTCTCATATTTGTTGGTTTTTAATCTGATCTAGCGCATCTTTTATTATTATTATTTTGTATTAATGCATACACTTTAAAATACTTTGTTTATTTTTATCTTTATTTACACGATAAGCACATATTACCTAAGTTTCTTATTATCTCTTACAGATGTACTTGCCGTCCCGCTGGGTGATGTAGCCGTATTGCGCTCCAAACGGGAAACACGCGTGACTGGGGGTTTTAACGTTGCTTTAACGATAAACCTACAGGAATAGCGGTCTCGGAGGTCTATTATCGGACCCTAATTTACCTTTTACAACATTTGAAAGGAAATAGAGTAACAATTTAGTTACATAAATTGGACGTTTTAAATTCTGACGACGGTTTAGAATAAAACTGCCTAAAGTTTATATCTACTTAGCTTATTTTCTCTTGTCTTGACTAACAAAATGACTTAATAGACTATCATGATATTATATAGATCTCACCGATATTACACAGGAAAACGTATACATAACGTAAACATGCAAGCTTGGACCATATATGCAAGGATAATTTTCCAAACGATATCCAAGAATACGATCTCAAATGATGAAAAAAGATTACTATCTCACATTTCTCGGAATCAAGAAGAAGAAGGACATTG
Organism: Apotomis betuletana; assembly: GCA_932273695.1. Classification (NCBI taxonomy): domain Eukaryota; kingdom Metazoa; phylum Arthropoda; class Insecta; order Lepidoptera; family Tortricidae; genus Apotomis; species Apotomis betuletana. Next base: position 16,268,041 of record OW026299.1, read on the forward strand.
AAAAATATTTTTAAATTAAACAAAATAATGTTTATCAACCCTTACATAAGTACTACCTACGAATGCATGCCAAATTCAGTGTGAGTCCATTGCATGACCACATCCTCCAATTTTAGTGCGAAATTTGACACTAAAAAATGTAGTAAAATTGTGAGCAACTTTTAATGCTGACCGTATATTCAAAGAGAGCAGGTTCTGCATTGTTTTATTCAGTTTATTTCAGTATTCACATGGTAGATCAATAGATATATGCTGGGGCCAAGTGAGAGTGTTATATCGGATACCTAAAGCGAGTCTAGCTCAGACTGCAGTGATTAACGACGTCCTGGCGATGACAGGGCGAGGTGAAACGATATATTTATATACAGCGTGTTGTAATTAATGTGTGAGTCATTTAAAAGAAAACGAAAATGCTGTTATGCCATGAAAACAATCTTAAGTACGATCTGTAGCACTATGTCTTATACCTCAAATGTACCTAATATAAAATCTGTGTATCTATAACACTAATTTGCATATAACTCTTTATTGAACTAACACGTATCCCTAACCTTGTACCACCCAACGAGAATTCAGAATCAAGTCACCCAAAGAAAGAAAAACCCGCATAACGATTAGAAGGAACTTGTCATGTAGTTTTTATTGAAAATGTGTTAATTCAACATCATCACGGGCTCTATATATTGACATCAAAATCTCATTTAAAAAAGTTACAAGATACGTTCTTCCACTATATTCTTTATGACAAACACATGAAATAGTAGGATAGTAGCTGGCATCATGGATACTGGGGGGCTCTAATTTCGGTATAGTTGATCGCTTAGGATAGGTTAAGTTAGTTAGTATAGGTGAAAGTGTAATAAAATGTATACACACTCCGCAGGGAATAGTGGCAGAAGTGACACACCCTGTATGCGCCAGGTATATCTTAGATGAGTAAGCATGTCTCGCGCGCCACTTGCCCTGTCAATTATCAGATATCAAGACCCGGTGATGGACGACTCCTGAGCTGGGCGAAGCTTATCGCTGCTCTTATGTTACGTCAATTCTAGGGTTAACGGGTAACGAATATTGCACAGAATAACGCAGGAAAATGTTGCAGATTATAACCGACACATTGTATGCTCCAGATATTTTGTTGCGGGTGCGAGTTTGCGGTGAAAATGTTGAATAAAAAGAGTATGTTAACTTAAATAATCTATAATTAATTTCCCACGACATAACTGTTAATAAAAATTCAATGTTATGTTAAAATGTTGTATAAAATGTTCGAATGCGAACGCAACGATGTCATAAAACGCACTAAACTGAATGTCTCTAAACGTTCCGACGAACGAACTTGCTTATTTATCGTAATTTTCTCCTTTGTCGACTGCTTTACACTTCTGGCGTTTGCATTGCAACAGTTTAGCCTCAAATAGTGTGTTCTATTTCCAAATGTCAGCCGACATAAGCCGCGTATTGACGTCCACCAAACAAGACCGCACTAATTACGAGAACATAATCCAAGTATAATTAAGCGACCAATCAGACAGCGGCCGTATTGACAGAGGCCATATCCGAGTTACATGATTAGGTTGCTGACATTCCGATGTTGATTCATTGGTCCAATTATTGGTATTAACCTTGTTATTATTATTGAGTTCCAACGTAATACAGTAGTTGTAAGCGTATTATTCCATTAAGAACATATTCGAGGAATTATAAATAGTACTAAGACTACTAAAACAGCACAATAAGTTTACAGATTATAAGACAAATTAACACAAACAAGACTGCACAAGAAAACAAAGTATTATGATAAATAATGATACGAAAAACAGTCACAACATTTATTATTTCCGTTATTAAAAATGTAGGTAGGTACATATTATTTATAAGAAACATTAAATAGTTTTGTCACTCAAATTTCTACAAACGGGCTTACAGCTTTGATTACGCACTTGAGTTTTTTTTTTATAGAGGGTAACAGCATACGAGTTGCATCCAATCTAATTAAGGTGGCCGGGAGCTTCGTGAATCTACTATTTTTACACAATCGAAGCTTAAATTATAAAGGTACCAACGCGAATATGACTACGCAAACAGAACTAAACGTAATCAGAATAATCAAGAGCAAAATCCAATCAACTCTAATCTTTTAGCGTTTCAGATAATCCATTAACACTATAGAAAACAAATGCTCTCAAGCAAACTTAATCTGCATACAAAATGTCCCATTAACTGTCTTTTTGTCACCGGTCAGTAGGGTACCCGCGCCTATTGTTGGTCACTCCGATGTCCATTTTAGGTGACAATTTAATGGAATGAATAATTTAATAGGGTGAGTGTTAAGATAATTGAACGTAGTGTTTATTTGATTAGGAACGATTATTAAAGGGTTATAGTGCCCTATTTGGATTCAGAAGCATTCAGTGTTTTAATTTAATTGATTAACTACTGTTGGTCGGGTCGGTAATGTTTCCACGAAGTCGCCTCGTTCTAAAATGCTAGATTTATACCTAAAGGCTGCTGTACGGTACAACTCCATGGCCAATTGCCATGTATAAAAACAAGGTTATTTTTTTTATAATATGTAGTTTGGTACCTAAAGTACCTAAATGATATTGTTTTGGAAATAATTTTCGTATATTTGTTTTGTTAGTATCTACATAGGTATCTAAATACTAACTTGGAATTTTATCATGCTAAATAAATAATAATGCCAACGGGCAAAAAGTAGATACTAAATCTTAATTTTTAAACTACCTAACCCTTGAAAAGCGTGTCGGATTCTGCTTGATTTTATTGCACGGAAAACGGGTAACAGAGACCCCGCGTGTAACAAGTGATGAGCGATTTGATTTTTATTTCGAATATCTCCATATCACTTTTAGTACTTACGTGAGATGTCTGTTAGTGTATCTATATTTTTTCTATTACATCAAAACAAACATTTAAATGTAGATAATTTCTGACAAAGCTATAATATTTAAAGGAACTCTACGGAAGCCTGTGTTAAAATAATCTGGCTATACCATTTTGATATCCTAGATTAACGGCTGATTTCATTGCATTACTTAACAAAAGGAAAACATTGTTTACCGTTTATCCTTATCAATTATTGATAGTGATATAACCATGAGTGCAAGTTACCAACGTTTTTCTTCAAATATGAATTGCAATTTGAATAGCACCGCATCTGCCTGTAACATAACAACCTATTATATTAACCCTCCGCCATTCATAAGAAAATCAGAGTAAAGGAAACGCAAAAGCGCAAAATATCCCGATGTCCGCCACAGACCCTCAATGGTCACTGACGGTAAATTTAACATTTACCCCAAACGGGGGTAACAAGAACCCTTCCGTTTCGCATTCAATACCTCGCCTGTTATGGTAATACAGAAAAAGGCTTGACCCTTTTGTTATTATTTATTATGTTCTCAAATAATATCAATAAATCGCCGTTTAAGCTACATTAGCTTTTCTTTTTTCTGGAATCATAATTCAGAAGGGCATTTTTTTCCTTTCTTCGACAACGTTATAAGCTACACTCAAAATTGTTAGGTGAATGGAGTGACTACAGAAAATGCCTTTTGCTTCTGTACTTTGTAAAAAAAAACACATCCAAACATAATACAGTATTTAGTATTAATAATAGCAAAGAAAATTTGCGGAAATCTTGGTATATTTTACCTCATCCATCATGTCCCGACGTGCATTATAGTAAGAGAAGGTAATTAATATGTTCGCTCGACAGTTTTCACGAGTTCACTACTCATTAAGACGCCATTTTCGTTCTGCTAGGTCGGGTTTTTATTTTTATTTGATGACTACATACATACATCGTAAAAAAAAGGATACCAAAAAAAATTCTAATTGATGATTTAATAGAAAAGTTATAATATAAGATAAATCAGTGTCTACTAAATTTATTTGCTTAATTTGGGAAAATATTGAATTATGGAAGACTGTTTAATTACATTTGGTTTTATTATAAACTGCGCGTGAGTTTCCTTCAAAAATGATGCCGAAACCCTTATAGACAAATTTAAATAAGGTTTCCTAATAATACTTAAATACTCACCCCCCAGGGTTGTCAAATCACTTACAGCCCACAACAATACCCTGTAACCCCAAGCGTAGTATTCGGTCCCATTTGTGAGTGCTCGTCAACCCTTAATCTGCTGCGTTTTACGATTGCTCAAGCAATATCTGTCAATGTCCTTATCAATAAATTTTGGACGTTTAGTGCAAACGAGGTCGTTCGACGCCGGGTAAGCCAGGCCCCAGCTGTGTAAGGGTTAAGTCGCGACAAATATACCATTTGCAAATAATAAGACGCAATGAGAGAATAAATTAAGGGTTTTGTAGGGCGATACTCTGAGGTCTTATATGGGATCAACCGTAATAGGCTCCCATTCGGAAGAGACATGTATACGATTATAACTTTGGATTCATTCAAAAACAAGAAAGTTGCACTTATACTGTAAACACGGGTTACTGTAAACGCGGGTTACTTTAACCCAAGGGGTAACTTTGACCCAAAGACATTTTTATCTTAAAATCGAGCTTCCGGTTATTACCTGGATATTATTATCAGTCGTTTCAGATATGTCCGATATCCGGCTTCCAAGTGCATACTAAAATTATCTTTTTGTTTGTTACTTTTTTATGCTTGAACTGCTTAACCGATTTACAAGAAAGCTGTTACAAACATAAAAAAACGAACACTAACATTTTGATAACTTGGCAAAACATTTTTTAATTTTTATGTCTTCTTTCTTCTATTTTGATCCTGTCACCCATTATACATTTTCAAGCCATTAATTTTCACTTTCAATCAAGTATAAAATCCAAATCAAATTAATTTTATCCGTCTCATAATATCTTGTTCTTGGACACCCTGTTGTGATCATTTCTTGATTTTAAATTTTACAAACTTACTTTTAGAGGAAAATGTTATGATAATAAAGAAACCAGAGTTGTAAAGTAAGGAAAGTTTCAGAACAGAAGTGCCACTTCAACTGTAAAAGATAACTTTGTTGCTCTATATAGTAACGTCTTGGAGACTCGCAATTAATAATTATTGCACTTCTTCCGGTCACATCCGGTTCCGGTGATGGCGGCACATCCGGCGAAGGTGGGGGAACAATCTCTGACAATATCCTATGCTAATAAACATTACTAACAGTTGAGAAGGTTTGATAGGTTCAGAGTCGGCCTTTTGTTTGTTTAAGAAGAAAAAGTTTGAAGAAAGTGCAAATTACCGTCTTATGCCAACTTGTTAGGGGTACTTAACAATACTTAACAAAACATTTTTTTTTATTCTTTTCCTTATAAATGTTCTATAATATTTTGCGCCGTGTCTTGTTATGCTAAGTGTTATTTAAGTGCTAGAGGCATGGGATTTCGAGTAAAACATTTATAATATCGCCAAATAACTAAGTCAACATGAGCCTGTTGGACCCTACCGGGAGTGGGTTTCGCCGCACGTATTACCGCGTCTACTTCGTCTGCAGTATAGCTAGACACGTGAATTAGTGCTACAAGTATGACGACTAATCTAAATATGCTGGCCCATCAAGGATGTAGGCACTTCAATATAAGACAACGTCTTAACAAAGTGGCGACAAGCTCGTTAAGGTGGCGCGCAACTGTCTGTACATTTTGTGAAAAGCGACCCAAGTCCCAAAAACTAAAATCCTTCAAGCCATTTAGGCCTTGGTCGTTCTCACCTGCTACCCGCAGCGGGCAAAAACGGCGTGCGAGAACGGACCGCTGCCCGCTGCGTGTAGGGTCTGAAAATAACCAAGGCCTTAGACGTGTTAAGCCAGCAAGACACATGAATAATCGTACAAACATATATTATATCATATGGAGCGCCATCCGTAATATAGCAAGCAGGCGAGCTATGCATTATTTATGTATAATTTTGGTGTAACTACAAAAACAATATATAATAGCTCACCTCGCAGAATTCCACATATCATAACCCGTATAACACGAAACGGTCGTTAAAGTCCAGTTTTAATTAGCCACCTTTACTGCAGTAGTTTATAGTCAGAGGACAGTAAACCGGCGAGACGAGCGGAATGATAATTTGATTCTGATTTCGTACGCGGTAGATCCGTAATTATACGTACCTACCTAGAACTGAATTGCACGTCTCTCATAATATATTATCATCATCAGCCGAAAAACCTCCACTGCTGGGCTAAAGGGTTCTCTAAATTTCTCCACAACGATCGGTCTGGCACCACTCTCATCCAACGGCCATCCTGACCGGATAGTCCATCCTGGAGCTGTGTTCGCGAACGTTCTTTCTATCGGGAAACGTTCTTGAGAACAGCACATCTCTATCGTCCACCCTATTGGTGCCCACCAAGACCACCAATTAGTGTCAACAAACGCTATTTTTTTATTTCAATAGAATACAATAAGCAATCATAGAAAAAGATAAAGACACATAACACACATAGAAAAAAGGCTATGATATTGAAATGGCCAAACCGATTTTTTTTATTCATAGCCAAGAACCAATTACTTAATCAAGTAAATTTTCTAAATAAACCTTTTCGAATAGGAGCTACGACAATACAGACAGAATGAGAGATTTAGACGCTAAGCTTATAACGCCACACTTTTTCGACTGGTGTTAAAGATAAAATAAACTTTAGTGTTCGATGGATATTAATCATTAGATTCACCGAAGTTTTCAGCGCATATCGTCGACCTTACGGAAATGAATCGGCCCCCACATCACCGACACATCGTAACACATCATTAATCTCTGATCTATGTGACATTTAATTACCTAAAACACCGTTATATTACACGTTCTTCCGGCCCTTTGGGAAGGACCGATTTCTAAAATAATCCGGACGGAAAATTCAACTTTACCCACTCCACAATACGGTATCAAAGAATCGTCTTGGTAGTGAAAGCGTTGACGTAATTAATATTGTTTTACTTATTGCTTCACGCCTAAGATTTTATTGCTTCTTGCTTGATAAGATAACGATTAAGAGGAAATTGAGTCTTATATGTCTTGTGATTAAGGCACATGTGAATTAATGTAAGACGTAAAAGCGTCTCGTAAATCTTGTGCGTATTCTTCATTTGAGCTTACAATGCTACGACGTAGAGCCCTGGTGCTACGGTTTTCGTAGTCATAATATGAGCAACAAACAAAGTATGTATTTTAGTCCGAAAGTTTGTGTGTGTTTGTGTGAGTGTGTTCGTGCGTTTATTTGTTACTTCTTCACGCTGACACGGCTGGGCGGTTTTGTATGAAATTTGGAACGCATTCACTTTGGATTTGGAACGCATTTACATACTTACTTACTTTTTATCCTGGAAAAAACACGGTACCCATAGGATAGTGTTTGCGATTGCAACGCGAGCGAAACCGCGGGCAAGAGCTAATTTTTTCATAAGGATAATTCTATAGCTCACAATACCAAAACTGTATTTCAATGGTTGAACGAATACCCATCTACTTCGTCCAGTGATGATAGTGTGTATGTAATGTCTGCTTAGTAGAGATAGTCCATTAAATGGACTTTACATATAGGTAGCTGGGTATATTTTAAGTGGCTGGGCTACTAGACTTGACAAAATTTAAATGTTAAATTAAAATAACTACTGGCTTTAAAAATAATCAAATATGTTGCTTTTACTTTAAGTACTTGAAAACGTTCTGCACAATTCGGTTCCTTACATATGTAGATAGCGGCAATAGATTAAACATAAATCGCCAATATTATTAAATTGATAATAAAATATCAAGTGAAAAGATAAATTTTAACACCTAATAATATATGTACTACATTATATAACACATATTCTTGCATGGTAAGCATATGTATTGTCACTGTGCCAAAGCGCATAGAGAATTTTAGCGTAGACTAGTTGACAAATACCAGCACATTTAACAGTCTGGTTCACACGTAACAATAAAAGCGTTTCTATTTTAAACTACAAACACTAAATATATCACCATTTAGCTAATGCAGCGATTTGAAATATGTACATAGCTTGGAGCTAGTCTATAACTATCGCAAATCCACTACGTACTAAGGGCACAGATTAGGTAATATTATAGTTCTAAGGGCTGCAGAATTGAATGGCCTATTTATGAATAAATTCATCCATAAATGGGTGAAAATCAAAAGCGTTTCAATCCCTACCTTAATTTCGTTACGTTTGGACGGTAATCGTAACGAAAGGTGAGGTAGTGGATGAAACGCTCCTGATTTTCATCCAAATAGGGCATGCAATTCTGCAGCCCATAGTAGGTAACTACCTACCCTTCAATCGTCAACCAGAACTGATCCGCCATGCATAGATGTATTTTTTTTTACTTACACCACTAATACTTAGAATGTGGGACAGTTTTACTTATTAATGACGTATATAATATCTATGGTGGCTATATTCATCTTGTGTACCTAGTGTACCAAACAAACTTTATTATTTAAAGATTTTGTCTTTGTAAACCGATTTCTGAGAAAAAATATCCCAAATGTAACCGTGATTTAATACGTTAGGCACCAATTTATACGGATGTGAGCTTAATACCAAAACAATATACCATTTTTCCAAAGCCACCTATGTGCAACAAATCACGTCGCAACACGTTCGGTATCGAGGCTTGAGAAATGTCGCCGGGGTCGGACATTTATTTGATGTCTACGAACCCGCGAGATAAATGATTCCCGCGCTCTCGCTAGACTTTCATAGATTTACGCCGATGTTTTTAAAATGATATCAAATATTGGGATACGGATATCGGGGATATTCCATTTTATTGACTGGGTGAGGAAAATAAAAAACAGTATTTAAAAAAAACATCTATTGCAGACACTTGTGTGTTATAAATTTGTTCCTTCAAAGTGTGACTCAAGCATTTAGCAATTAAAATACCTACCTACAACTACGATTTTTCAGGGAACTGTATTCGATTTCAGTTCTACACTTTAGTTAATTAATAAAAAAAAGTCTATTGATATTGGACAAGTCATCATCATTCATCTTGACTTGTTACTTAATGACAATAAATCATGTGAATGTAAACAAAATAGGTGATCGAAATCCCTAATTACTGAATTTTCTTATTTCCGTTTTTATTATTAAGTTTAGAAAAAAAAATAAGTTAAGCAAACCTTTGGGTTAGCAGAATCCACATAAAAAATAAAGTTTGCAACATGATTATTTATTATACATAATGATATACCTATTATGAGAAACTAATTAAACGGTCTGCAATACCTATATAAATATTAATGCTTTATTCAGCAGAAAAGATGGTCACGTTAGGTTGGACTTTTGCCGACGTTTTTCTGTTGATAAACACATACTTTTTAGAACTCTAATGAAATCACATACCCGTTATTATGTAGTTATGATATGACATACCGAATTTGCCTCAAGAATTCATTACCGAATTTTCCAGAAAACCTAGTTCGGAACCATATTTTCAGTGATCAAATTAGGAAACTTATAGCTTCTTTGTTGCCAAATCAAAAATTCTAAACAAAACATTAATGGACTCGTCTGTAGGTTATCAACATAAGAAGTAGAACTCACAATAAAAATGCACATAACAACATTACTTAAGTACCAGACACAACTCTGTAACTAAATGCTACTTCCGACATATCTAAACGTCCCGAAAACCCTTTTCACGGCAGCATCCCGTTGCCAATCGTAAATTTATCTCACAAGCTATTAGTTCGATAAAATTCTCCAACGATAAATAAAGAAGACTTTGACGGATGGCCAGTTTCCCCCGCAATGTATGAAAAAACCACAATAAAAACATCGCCAGATATCAAAGCCAACGCAATTGAATATCCCCTATCCTAATGCAGTAAGAATTATATTTACGTAGTTGTAATTTATGTGTCTGTAAATATATTTTTGTTCCGTATTGTATCTGTGTCACTTGGGAACATTTTGTCCGAAACTTAACTTATTTAGTTCGTCCACTGAATAAAACATTAGTCGAAGAAAGAAACATGTTTGTGAATCGAATTTGGATGTAATGAATGGGCTACAATATTAAGTACCTACTTAAAATGAAATGATAACTAAATTTGTTACTTCGGATGATTTAACACATATTTTAGCTAAAACAATATTATTAGAAATGATAAACAAATGGATTCGAATAACTAAAAACAAAGAAATCAAACGAATTCGATCAATTACATTACCGCTTTCGGGCAAAGCGCAAACATTTGTTTTGAGGCCGATTTCATTTTCCGCTTCGTTGTATTGTCAAAAGGAAGTAACAAATAGGTATACATACAATATTTTTGGTGAATGTAAAAACACCTTTACAGCAAGGAAATAAAGTCTAACTACACGGTTGTGACATGTTTGCAAGTATGTGGCAGCCGTGACATGATCAGGAATGGGGTGCTTTGTGGCCGCCGTGGCCACGGAATGTTATAATTAGTATACGTTACCGTGTCACGTGCCGGAAAACTGAATGGAATTAATTGGTTTCCATTCAAAGACAGGGCAGGACTGGCCGTCTTCATCTGTACAAATACCTGTGCCAAAATATGTGAATTTTGATCAAATGTCACGGAAATAAATAGTGCCTCTCAATTACGCGAGAAATTGAAGAGTCAAAGTATGACTTTTCGATCACTTATCTTATAAGGTAAATAAATCCTAACTCTAAGCCAATAACAAATTCCTTCCATAAAATTCTAAAAGTTAAAGGTATTTTACCCTTAATTTCTAGACATCCAAATATTACCATTACGCCAGTATGCGCTTTGCATAAACAGACGCATAAAGCAAACGTGTCATAAACAATATTAAATCCCAAAGTTTCGCTCCTTCGTCGACACATATTAGCCCCGTCTCCGACTTACAGAACGAGACTTTTGCATTTCCGCCCCACTGAGCTGCTAATAACGGAGTAGGCAACTCTAACTTTGGATAATTTAGCTGAAGCAAAGGATTAGGTAAGAACTTGTCAGCTTCACATTATAGGTACACCTTTCCGCCAAAATTCTGAAAAACTTTTGTTAAGTTAACCGAAAGCCTTTGCTTTTTACGACCGTATTTTGGACGCAAATAATAAAAAGTTTTGTTTTACAACAGGGACTCAAGAAGTAGCAGTTACCTGAATGAAATACTACGTATGTAAATAAGATTCTAATAACTGTATTTTTTTTTCTAAATTTTCGACTAACATAAATCTTACTCCATTTTTCAAACTCGAATTCGTCGAATATCAAAGATCACTTCGATGAACTCCGTATTCGTGTATGCAGAACCTATGATTTATGCACCTTGAGTGCAACGCCGGCTAGGTAAGGACGCGTCATGTGCATAATATATGATGTGTGGAATGTTATGTGACGTTTCTCCATTTTCCTGTAAAATCGCAGAATTATAAGCATGCTTCTGAATTGTAGATATCACTGTGGATTCGATAATGGAGAAAAACATTATGTTCATTTAATAATGACTACTCATCTCAGACTTTCCTTAAAAATCAGTTACTTACTATCAAATGTTGTCTGAAAAAAAAAACCAATGTAATTTTAAGGGATATCTGTAACTGCACTCCTTCTTTGTTGAAGTGTGCTATAAAGAATATTCTATTCTATCATGATTTTATGATTAAACAGTTACAATTATTTCATTACAGCTTTTTCCACGGTACTCCCGCACAAGTAATGATATATATGTTCCCAAAAAACATTCAACTCCTGTTTTCTATTCTTATACATGAATATCTAAGATATGATTATAGCTTGTAACGAAATTGCATACTTTATAAGGTAAACGTCCCTGTGCTCGGCACTGTCCCAATAGTTGCCATCTTGATTGTTAACTATTTCATTAGCAATAGAGGTGACAGCATGGTCACAGATTAATATAATAGTTGGCATGGTGTCGACTATTAGGCATTAGCGTGTCGAGCACAGGGACGTTTATCTTACGGAATGATTAAAAAGTTTTGTAAAAATATATTTTACACCAGTTTCTAAACAGTTACTCTATCGTTCTGGCTGTAATTCTCACAAAAGTTATTGGAACTTAACAATAAAAATCCCTTTAAAATTCGATACGTTAATATCGTAAACGTTTAACGTATTCACGTGCACGTAACGACATAATATAAAGCCCGCAGAACGTGTTAAACAGTTATTGCGCATAAAACTGTTTCTAACTGGTGCGCAGTTATTGCCACTAACCGTTTACCGTCAAAATTTAACGACGACACGCGATTTGGTTATTTTTCAGTTGTAATGTGGTTGCTGTAAAGCTTGGATGACGTGATGCTTGACCGCCATATCCATCCATTTTGCCTCTATTTTATTTCGAAAAAGTGAATTCGTCCGACACCACCTAAATTTATGTATGTTTCAACTTCACTCTCACCTCTTTAGTACAACAATCGTAGGTACTTCTCGACGGAGAATCTTAAAAAACATGAAACAAATACGAGTATGTGTTAATATATAATTATAATTTTGATAAATATTTCAGGTAATATGTTTTCTATCAAATCAATTATATTATTATGATGCTCGTCTCTGGCAAAATTGACATTAAATTACTAATAAACCTACGTATAGTTTATTTTCTTACAATTACTCACATAAAATCTACATATGGCACTCATGTGCACAGCCGCAGGCCAAAGAGCTAATTCAATAGCGATGGCATCTAAACACGGTACATTTATCAACGCATCTCTTTGACTCCATAATCGTGTTTACTTCCACCAACCATCGCTCAATATTCATATTTGTTCTGAATGTCCCATACACAGTTCTGAATTAACTACGTACCACTGTACCAAAACCTCCATGCCATTTGAATTTAAACTGTTTATAATGATTTTTAGTATGTTTGGTTTATATTCAGGGGTCAAGATAAAGGGGTTGGTATATTGAATGATTCCCTTTGATGTAACGATTTTTGTAGCCTTTTGAAATGATGATCTGTGTTAGGATTGTTTGTTTCAATACGTCAATTGAATTTGAAAGAATGATGTGTTTTTCAAAGTAATTTAATGCAAATAATTAATATGTACTTAATGACCGTGATACAATTATATGTTGTTAGATTGAAAAAATACAGGCTTTTAATTCCATATTGAATATCTATCCGGAACATTCGAATAGAAATAAAAAAGCTCTACAAGAAGTACGCGGTGGTCTGGATAATGCCGAAAAATTCAAATTTATGATCATATTCAAAAATCCTCTAAAAACATATTATAAAATAAAAAACGCCTTTTAATCCTAGCTATTTATCCTAACTTGGGCACCGGGAACGTGACAATCTTCTGCACTTACATTTTTATTACACATTAATTTCAAGGCAATTTATATTATTAATCTATATGTTTATTAAAACTAGTAGAGCAAATTGGAGAATATAATTAAAAAACTTCTATTCTTAAAATTTGTAGGAAGAAAATATCCAATTTGCTCAATTAGTAAAAACATTCGAAATGAATATGTTCTGCTTAAACTTATGATTGAACCATTTTATCTCTGTTTTTATGAAGACTAATGAGCACATTGAATTTCAAATCAAATCAAATCAAAATCAAAAAATATTTATTTTCAACAGAGTTTACAAAGTTGTCGAATCCCATCGAATTTAACTTTGACACATGAAAATTTAATTACTGCCAAATGCACATATATAGTTTCCGATATCATCAATCGGTGATCAAGGCATCCGATGCCGGAAATAACCCTCTTGTTTGCAAGCCGGTTATGACGGTACGGTGCATACGTTACACATTATTGACACCCAGGCACCGGTCAGTCAGCAAGCAACGATCTTTCACAGCCTCGAGCAGGGCTAGTGATGGGAACTTTTCATAAAATATTTCATGGTTTGATTTGGAATTAATTCAGAATTCAGAACTTGAGTTAGAAGTACACGTTCCTGAACGGCTAGCCCGAGAACTGGAGACAAGGGAAGAGGTCTTTGCCCAGCAGTGGGACACACAAACAGGCTATTTTTTTTTTATATTTTACAAACGACAGCCATCCTATTTACGTTTATATTGTAAGTATTTTATACGACTACGAGTATAGTAGGTATCTTCAATTATCGAAAGACGTAGCATGGGTCAGCGTACTACAAGATGGACAGGCACCTTGGTTAAGGATGGAAGGCTTTAGAGGCAACCTTTGTACAGCACTGGATATGGGATGAATATTTATTATCTGAGATAATTGAAATATTCATTGTCATTCATGCATTTAAAAATTCATGGCAATAATCTTATTTAAACTCTCGTGAGACATATTTTAATTATTTTACTAAGCGGTTTACACTCGCGTGAATTTGTCAGAAACGGTCCGACCCGACCCTGAAGAAGAGCTCCATACAAAATTAGAATAAATGAAGAGCATAGTGTAACAAATAAGGACTAGACAATATCGTTCGTTTCACGACACTATAAGGCGTAATGCACACTGCATTAACCAAGTACACAGCCTGCTCAAACAAGCGTCAGCAGCCGCGGGCAGCAATCGGCTAAGTGCTAACGATCTTGTTGGTTTTCAATTAATGTCGAGCCAAGTATAATGCGGTGCGAATAATGTTGTGTGTGTGAACGTTCCTTTATATTTCCTCTATTCAAAACAATGTCTTTGGTAAAAAATAGACAAAGTAAAACAAAAAATTTCCCGTTCCTCGTATTACATTATTGTTTAAAATTGTATTTTAAAGAACAGCCAGTATTTTTTTACACATACTGTGCTGATAGATCTGTATTAAGTAGACCCAATTTAAAAGATCCTAAGGACACCTTCCTCTCCACAACTCTGTAATACCCACTCCTCTATGAATAAACCGAGATAATAACAAGCTGACCATAACGCAAGGTCTCGACGAATTCGGGCCAAGGTATCTAGTTTTAATCATTAAATTAATAGTACCTACCTAATCCATAAAATTGTATTACCTCGCCTCTAGAATCGCAGCCACTGGCTGGTATCTGGAATGTTTTCGAGTAAATTCAGCAAAACGTCCCATTTCTAGAAATCTCTAATCGCCTCAACGTTAGTTTTAAAGGAAACCCCAGGGCTGGCAAAATATAGAAACGATTTACTTTTGAACATATTTGTAAATTAACTTATTTAATATTTTACTATATTTTTATACACGAAAATTTCAAAATGACATGAAAAATACAGTTATAACTGACCCTGAAGAAGAGCTCCATACAAAATTAGACTAAATGAAGAGCATAGTGTAACAAATAAGGACTAGACAGAAATAAGAAGTTTCCTTTAGAAAGTCAAACTTTCAAGTGTCAATGTCACTCAATGCAGCTCAAATATCTGAATTCGATATGATTATGTCTGTCATTATGACCGCAATATTGTTAATATACGGGGATCAAAGTATCAGCATCGCGACTGTCCTCCATCAGTACAGTAATGTTGTTATCTTAGAAGACGTTTTCATGATAGGTAGCTAACTAGTATTTGAAATCGCGGTTAAAAAGATAATTCAAATTAAAACTTTAAGTTGTAGCAACCCTAAGGACTGATTTCGGAAGGCAATAGCGCAGTGATCTGGCACATCGTCTTCTCAGGTTAAACGGTATCTGCATCTTTATTAATGGTTTTTCAATCGTTACTGCTCACATTCAGTTTTAATGTTATTATTTGCTATTAAGAGCGCAGTTGGAAATAGACGATTTTTTATAGATCGCAGTTGGTGAAGGGTTGTTTGTGAACTGGCGAGGATATAAAATATCGTTTAAAAGTATATTATAACGTATCAGGTATAAGGTATAGTGAAAATTATATTTGTAACTATATCATAATAAATATACAAGTAAATAACGCATAAAAAATGCCGTAGTCCGTGTTTATGTAGTCCATATAAATGACATACATCTATTAAATCTACTAATTTACAAACAAATCAACCATATCCCAAATAAATCTTTACAATATATTTTTTTTTTCGGTTAGTAATCAGCATTTTGTACCTATATTAAGGAAAATTAAATCATGTATACACCCTAGTACTTTAACAACAGTGAGACCCGTCGTCAAAAAGGCGGCAGTAATCATTTCTGCTCATATAATATGATATAATTTTCATAGGTTACCCAAACCTTACAAAACATGAATTACCCATCAAACCAAAGGCTCGTAATTCCACATATAAAACGTATCCACATTTATTGCTCAAGTAAATGAGACATTATTAGTTAACGTCTTTCCGTATATTAGTTGAACCCTATTAAGACCCGGTTACTAGGGTATTTTATAGTTACAGCTATTAAGAAGTGCCTACCAGATTTAGCCGTGTAAGTATAGTTTAGTCGTTGAAAGGAATTAATTTAGTGAGTCCTAGTTGATTATATTATGTATTTTAGTTATGTATGACCACTTATGACTTACATTTTGAGAAAACTCCTGTTTTTTTATTTAACCTTAATTTGAATGCTAGGATATTCAGACATTATTTATGTCTACATTCACCCATTTTAGTGATTGTATTGACTGACAAGTATACTTTAACCAAACATCCACCCACCTACATTAGGGCAAGTTGTGAAACTTGCAAAAAACTGAACCCTTTTATCTTTATACAAATACGTATCCAGTCCTCTCTTAATCGTCCAATTTATCGGCTTTTTCAAACCATTTTAACTTTTCAACCCTCCAAACGACCTGGAAATTAGGAAAAAAAGGAATTTAATTTTTCGCTTCCCATTTGCGGCAAGACAGACCATTCTTAACCCCCCGCTGCGTGCCAAGAACACCCCGGGGATAGTAAATTTCTTTTAAACACCTCTCATTATTCGCAATAGCCACATAACAGTTTAACCCTTCACTGCAGCTGGGGTCTTTTTAACCCAGTTAGGGTTGACACCTGCTATCAGACGTTAATTATTTTCTAAATGAAACGGTACTTCACAGCAGATGAAAAAGGTAAGTGTAAAAAGATGTTTAACGAAAACCGTGGTCATTTCTAAAGAGCTTATAAAGGCAGATATTTATGTGCGGCTATATTTTAATGCAAATTGAGGTACATAAACAAGTCATCAGAAATATCTCTACAATGTCTAACTTACTACATAGTAGTTATTTAGGTTTTTGTGGCAATATTATTTACCACGCTCTTCATGTAAAAATATTATGAAATATGTATCATATAAATTTTTAGTTATCATCGAACGCAACGACAAAACCCCCTTGGTGCGTGTGAGCACCCTAAGCCCTATTAGTAATGTCGAGATGAGATGACGTCATAGCGTTACAAATCCGCATTTTATCGTATTAGGTTTTGACAGATATTGTGGCGCGTCACATAAAACGCACGCTGCATTCTGGCTGATGCGCATTGATGGGTTAAATTTTGTTTAATCGAGTTAGAAAGGCAAGGGTTAGATTTAACTTGCACAACAAAACTTGTTATTCACTTACATTAAATGAATTACAATACAATTGGTATGACCCAGTGTAATGTAAGTCTACATATTATTACCATTAAACTTAATTTTAGTTCTAAGTAGAACCGTAGTGGGTGTTATCTACCCAGCTTCATTAGTAGTTTTTTAATAAAAGCCATGTTATAATCAATACTTTGTCATTACCTGTACTCATATTCTCATCAATCATAAAACACAAGTGAAGCATTTCGTGTGCGATACAATGAAAGGACAGCCGTCTTCTCCCATCCAAAAATGTAGACTTATTGGAGCATTTCGAAACTTACTACTTATCAAAGTCTTATTTTGGTTTTTATAACGATTGCTTCAGCCTTAAATTTGTTCGGTGTTTTGCTAGAGTTTACTGCATTATCATTTGTTCTGCGCTATACTCATACATGTTCGCATATTATAAAAGAATATCTTATTTCTATATCTGTGTTATTATACAGTGGCTTGCAAATGTGCTCGTATCTTTAGTTACTGGAGAAGACTATTTCTTCCGGTTTTGTGAAGGAATAAATCAAATCGACGTAACAGTGAAACAGAGGGGATTAACTTTAAACCCATCCCAATCACGAGTTATATTCCTGGGGTTATTATTCCTTAAATTTTCTAAGAAAAAGATAGTTCAAGTCATACAATAAAAATAATAAAAGAAGGAATGGTGATCTACAAATGTCTCCATGAAAATTTGAAGACGACAGTAGCAACGGTAAAACTTCTGGTATGTACGAATTATGCGACTTTTTGAATATTATTTGACACTATTTATTATACATGTGGCCATTTACTTAACAAAAAATAAACTCCTCTAAAACTGGTCTCATGTCAAAAAGTGTAATTGGTATGGCCCCAAAAGTGTATAACAGTACCAATAGAGGCAATGAGGATATCTAAGAATTTAAGCTTGCTTTAGAAAGATTATTGGTGGAAAAGTGTAGGTACTTACTATTCTGTAGCTGAATATCTAAAAGATAAGTCTAAACAAGGAGCCTATTAATTGTAAGCATTATTGTTTTTGTTCATTTAAAATTGTAAAAATTGCATACCCTCGCTGGGTAAGCTATTGCCTCCAAAAGAAACTTGTTTCAAACTTTACCATCTACAAGATCTAGAGTAGAGCCTGGCCATCGAAACGTGATACTGAAAATTACCGCCAAATTTAAAAATTCTAATACATATTTCATCGCCAATGAGCAATGACTGATGCCAATGCAATGGTGCAGATATATTAGTCATTGGCGATGAAAAATATAATGTCAAAAGTACCAAAACCGTTTAGTCCTAGTTTGTACAATACTAGAGCTAGAATTTTAAATTTCGCGGTCATTTTCAGAATCACGTTTTGATGGCCAGACTACAACACGTCAGCAACAAATAACTTAGAACTCAATTGTTTCTGCGAAGTGGAACGACAACTTTGTTATAATTACAAGTGACAGTGTCGTTGTTCTAACTTCGTCAGCCTCCAGCAGCGTAGTGGTTTCTCTCTTATATCACAAGACAAAATTTGTCTACAGCGTTTATGCTGGCGGCAAGCTAAATCTTGTCCTATCTTTGGTTGTATTACGTGTTTTGTGTAACTCAGAAAATAATAAAGAATTATTATTATTATTATTGTTTCTCGTTTTGAGTCTCGGGCTCATACGTCCCGGTCTTTTGGAAGGCTTGCGTGGGGATATGGATCCAACACGTAGAGGCCCCTTGGAGAAATTTGCTGTGGCTGTAGCCCTGCTGGGACCCGTTCCTGATCATATCAATAAGATGATACATCCATGAACAGGTCCCAGCAGGTGATGGAACTATTGCATTGTTATGAAAAAGAAAAAAAAAACGGGCTATTAAAATGGAGTTTGGAATTATTATTATTATTATTATGCTGGTGCACTGTTACGATATCCTAGATTCTGCTACTGTGAGTTATTACTATACAAGTTTTCTTAATATAATTGTGTGACGGAAAATTGTAGAAACTGGAAAACCTAAATTGAAAATCGCATAATTTATAGTCTTAAATGTAATTGCGTTGTATTTAATTTTTACTTGCTTCATACTGCTGAATCTTGGTCAAAATTTGAATTTAAATGTGTTTGTTAGTTAGAAGTAGCTTATTACGAACTGTATGATCGTAGATGTGTGTAAGTGGCAAAATTAAGAAATCGTGACTTGTAATAATTCCTCAAAAGATAGATTGCTCTGCGAAAAGGATGGTATTGCTGCATGTGCATTTTTTGCTGAACACACTGCTTGAAATTTCGTAGTTTTTAAGCCGCTCGATTCTAATACAACTTTCGTAAATCTCTAATAATTTTAATAAGTGGTTTACATTCACGTGAACCTGTTACTAACGGCCCGATATTTTCCTAACGCGGATGGAGTTTTTCATTAGGAACTTACTGTCCTTGTGCACTCCAAACGGCGCGGGCCGCCGCGAGTTAAACCACATATTACAATAATTATGATCAATAATATTTACAGTCACATGGGTTAAATGTTTGGATAGTCATACTGGAACATGGTATCGGCTGTATTTTATGCTGCCTGCCTACATTATTTACTGAGAAAACAGAGCAAGAGGTGGAAAAACCAAAGTAGTTTTCGAGAACGAATTGCTTTTGTGCAATGGTTAGTGGTGGTGTATTTTGGATCTTCTAGAATATTCATCGAATAAATCCTATCGGAATGATGACTTTCGGACCTAAGGGTGCTCGCTCACCGTAAGCATTCGCCAGAAATGTAACAGTTTATTCTACGGTATTTATTGTTACATTGCAGGCAAATGCTCACCCTTACACTCCACCGAAAATAAGATTGCAAATCAATATTATTGTCTGTCATTTTTATTAACTGAACACTTTACTTGTCAGATGCTGGTCTCCAGATGATGATAGAGGACTCTGCAAACTACCTGACCCTATGCCCCATCAAGAACACAATCAGCCGGGCTTTCTCATTCGACATGAACCTTCCTTTTATATTTTTCAGCTTGTTCACAACTTACATGATCGTTATTATCCAAATATCGCTAAGGTCTGAGTAATCTTGTGAATTTTATCACACTACATAATATTATATAAGTGAAAGTTTGTGTGTTTGTTACTTCTTCAAGCCGAAACTGGTGGACAAATTTTGATAAAATTCGGTGTGAAGGTAGTTGACATTCTGGATTTATAATACACAAGTTACTTTTTATCTGTTGGTAACACTGCGAGCGCAGCCAGTAATTTATATTTTGAAATAATAGCTTGTCTAACTAATCGCAAGTAAACCTTACATAGCATAACTTTAGTACTTATATTAACTAAATATTACAAAGAAACGTTAAGATAATACTATGGTCATTTGCGAATTTTTGCATTTGCGTTTTTCGTGAGTAAGTATAATAGTATAACTATAATAAAGAATTTGTGAATTATACATAACGAGTATAATTTAAATATCAGTACATAAAATACTTGGCAGAAATACTTTTATTTCTACTGTAGTCAAATCGCATAAGTCGCTCCTACAAAACTAGAAGCAATCAATTAAGGAAGAAGTGCCTTAATGACGAGAAATATAGACGTCATACATGTCATCTATGAATACATGTAATGTCCACAAATTACACACCGCTAGTCTGAACAGATGGTTCGAAACACCAATTAAATTGATATCAGTGGTCGAAATAAGTTTGATGTATTGGTCGCCGTGTCGGAGGGACGGAAATGGCGGGGTGACGAGTAAAAAATAGTGAACACTTATCAATCTAATTGATATCGTACCTACACCACATCTATACTATTATAAAGTTTTAATTATGGAAGTTACATTACAAGATATTTTCCGAAATATGAGTGTCCAGGAAGAACATGTCATTAAGAGAACACAGATCTGATAATAGTAGATTGTTAGACGAGGTATGGTAGGTAAAGGCACCAATTTCACTCGAGATATTTTGGCGCTAATAGTTCAACAGTGAACTTGGTGTATTTTATTCCGAGTTAAACACTGTTCTTTTCATTTTGAATATGAGTAAAATAATGAACAGTAATATTTACCATTTTTTAAGGTTCCGTAGTCAACTGTCAACCGTCTGTCCGTCTGTCCGTCTGTCCGTCCGTCCGTCCGTCCGCGGCTTAGCTCCGTGACCATTAGTACTACAAAGCTGAAATTTGGTATGAGTATGTGTATGTATAACGCCGACAAAACGGTAAAATAAAAACTATTTTTTTTTTATTTCGGGTACCTCTCGAACACCTAAATAGGGATGATTTTTTTTTTTTCGTTTCAACACTAGTGTGTCGGGTGTCGTTGAATAGGTCTTTTAAAAATAATAGGGGCCTTTAACATAATTTTTTGATAAAGTCATCAGTTTTGTAAATATTCGCACCGAAAATAAAAAAAATAGTGTCCCCGCCCCCTCTAACTTTTAAACCACGGGTCAAAAAATTATGGAAAAATTCATGGAAATGAGGCCTTATAAGTACTATAAGTCAATGAAAACTATATTGAATAAAATCAGTCAAGCCGTTTTTGAGTTATTGCAAAATTTCATAATTTTCTTTAAAATGACGTAAGTGCCGCGCGGTGTTCTTATACTTCAAACGTTACACATATTATTTAACTGCCATATTGCATTAAAATATTCCGCTCAATCTGGCGCGCATAATCGATGATCTCCAGAAGGTAATAAGTAATTAGAGTTACTTTGGCGTTTACGAACTTTTTTATAGAGATTGAAATCTTTCTCGTACCTAATTTAAGCCCATCTAATTTGTGAAGGATGGGCAACTACGGAACCCTACACTGAGCGTGGCCCGACATGCTCTTGGCCGGTTTTTTAATAGTATCAACCAAGTATCAACCAAATGGATACGTCGGTGTAACATTCGAATAACCAATCATAATATTTTTAATATAAGTGCATCGGTACCTAGACATTGAAATACTTACTTTGATACTTTTAACGCGACTATAGCGAAGCAAAAACAAGGTTATTACTATTTTGCGGGCACTTTTTTGTTAACACATATTCATGAAATTAGTTTTTTCTGTGTTTTTTTCTTCTAAGTAGCAATTTTTTGGGTAAACTAGCTTTTTTCTAGAATTAATTCCTATGCGCTAATGATGTTAGTTATGAGGCTTTACATATTCTTACTTAATGTTGTTTTGTTTGCGTGTAAAAGGATGTCTAGCTTACAAACATAAACCAATAAACTAAACGATTGTAACATAAACATGGAATCTACTAAGCTATCAAATCACAACGCAATATTACACTTAGCTTTGAATTTCGAGGCACTTTAAATTGCTTACACCCGCTGAATGTGTTTGACGCACCGTAATGAGTTTGGTCCAAGTTTAATTTAACTAAGGTGGCAAGACCGACGTCTTATTACTCTTATTGCAGGCCGTATTATAGATGCATAATCATATAAATAGTCCCGCGCAGACATGCGTTTATTTCTGGGCATTCAACTATATAATTATATTTTTTAAAGTTTCTCCAAAGTCAACATTTTTATTGACTTACTCCGAAATGATATAATTCCGAATCGGGATATAGTGTATACGATTGTATCCAAAATAAAAAAAGCAATAAATGAAATGCAAAACGCAACTCTACACAAAATCTTAAGACGTTGTTTCAGCCGAGCCGTTGACAGCTACGCCAATGCCGATGACGTGCGGTCCCCTCCCACTAGCTATGGAACATAAACTTAAACAGTCTCAATTTCAATTTATATTTGCAAACAAAATACGTGCATTGGAAAGGGGCACCACATAACTGCGAAGTTTCATTTCTATTCTGAATTTTTATGATTCTGACCATGTTCTAATGAAATATTTCGTTTTTTTTTGGGATAGTGTATACCGCTAACCTAATCTAATTACATTGTGTAAGTAGTATACTGTACCCTTCCACACCAAATATGATAGTTTGGCGTGTTAGCGCTTTCGGTATTATGAAAATACGGCATGATGATAAATTAAAATTTGGAGCCAGTACCTACTGTAAACGGTTAACCTTTAAAGGTTCTACGACTACTCTTAATTATACTATAGTAGAAGTGATACGTATCTAAATTTCAATATTATTACACAGTGTGAATATTAAGTGACAAGTATAAATAGCTCCTTGAATTAGCAATTACATTCCATATAAATAATATCTACAAGTAGTAACTTATT
Organism: Apotomis betuletana; assembly: GCA_932273695.1. Lineage (NCBI taxonomy): Eukaryota > Metazoa > Arthropoda > Insecta > Lepidoptera > Tortricidae > Apotomis > Apotomis betuletana. The sequence goes on from OW026299.1 coordinate 16,291,658, forward strand.
TGGGGAAGAACAGGAAATAAGGGTAACACTAACAATACAACACGGTGGCTACACTTCCTACTCTTCCTAGCCTTGAATTTCCCAAATTATCGCTTTAAATACATTCGAAAAGAATACTCAACGCTGACAGGAAATGTGTTTATATTTGTCAACGTCACGTCCCCACTGGTCCCGCATCGAAATAATGCGGACAAAAAAGCGAATTCGCGACATTTTTTTCCACAAATGATCCGTGTCGAGCCGGCTCTCTTATTAGATTATCAGGTCGATTTGCAATTCCGTGTGTTCATACATGTTTATTTTACGGAAATGAATCGCAATTTGGTAGAGGGGTCGTATTGTTGACTCAGGGTAATCCATGTACATAAATTTTGTGATCTACACGTTGTACAAGTATTTTATGTACAGATATGATGAAAATACACAAGTAACCCTACCTGCATGCATACCACAAGGTGAAGTTATACTTAAATATGCATGTAGAATATAGTTGAAAACAGGAAACTCTATAAGAATAAAACTATTATGCGCAAAAAACAATATTTACGTCGATTTTTTATTGCAAATTAAACACTTTTATTAACCTCAAACAATACTAGTTTGACCCTCACAGCGGGTCACGTGTCTATTTGATTAGTTCTCGGCTTCGTTTCATTTTAGATTGTACTATTACATAATCCTTAAACTAATGTGTACCTTATTGTAAGCGCCAAAATCGCCATATGAGTTGCACTCTCAAATTTAAGTGGCAAATTTTAATCCACGTTCCGTGCTATTTTAGTCTGAAACAGAACACGTAGTTCGTAGGGTACAGTTTTGAATGAAAATATTGTAAGAAAAGGGCTTTTTAATTCGGTGTATGAACATTGAATTACTTGACCGCCCGCTGTTTTTGCTGGTAGACACAATAGGTGCTTTGTAAAGGAAGCGTGCGTCGAGAAAATTACCCACCGTTGTCTTGGACCGTCGAATAAGTTTTGTATTGTGAAAAACTATTATGACTGGTGAATATGGGACTACTCTGCGGACTAATATACAATAAAAATAAAGAAATACATGAAATGAATAAAGAAAATAAATAGTTACAACATCGAATAAATGACGCACACACATGCTGTACAACATATCACCACATATAATAATAAAATTGTTAATAATATGTCCACTATAATGTTAGAGTCGTGTGGTTGCTTTTTCCTTATATAACCCTATTTATTTAAAAAAATTAAAGCAATGTCGTCTAAGCCATCATTCTGATAACATGAATAGAATGGGCAGCTCAAACTGTTCCACTATATACCTGAATCCTACAGACCATATAGAGATAATGAAAATTATCAAATCTCTGCGAAATACTAAGTCTGCAGGATATGATGAACTTACCACGTCACTGCTAAAGGATAATGCCACTGTACTTGCAGGTCCATTAAGTCATGCTATAAATTTGTCAATGATGAGTGGTATTTTTCCCGATCGCTTAAAACTAAGCATCATTAAGCCTATATTCAAAAAAGGAGATAAATAGTTGTGTGATAATTACAGGCCAATAGCCATTATACCAATTCTATCAAAAATATACGACAAAGTCATCTACAACCGACTGCTGAGTTTTTTGAATAGATATAACATATTACACAATAATCAATACGGATTCCGAAAGCAGAGATCCACTATCTTAGCTTTATGTGAGTTAATTCGCGATATTACAACATACAGAGACAAAACAACGCCATTAACCACGATTTTCATGGACATGTCTAAAGCATTCGACTGTGTTTCGCATCAAATTCTTCTTAATAAACTACGTCACTACGGCATACGAGGTAACTGCTTTAATTGGTTACAGACATACTTATCTGATAGGACACAAATTACTCAAGTGCGTTACTACTGTGAAAAAACAAGCCGATGTCGCCATGGGAGTTTCTCAAGGCAGTATATTGGGACCTTTATTATTTTTAATCTACATTAACGACCTTCCCAATGCTACTGATAAAAAGTCCTTCTTTTCGCCGATGACTGCCCTGTAAATATTCCGTTCGAGGATCCCGCAATCTATTAGTCAGAAGCAAACCTAGTATTTAATGACATAAACGTGTGGCTGCTAAAAATAAGCTAAAAGTAAACATCGGCAAAACCAAATATATGGAATTCTATTTTGCACCACAGGCTTAACCCAATTGTAATTGAATATAATCTAGAACCTATAGAAAGTGCGAAAACGATACGGTTTCTTGGCGTCATGCTAGAGCGGTTTTGAGAAAGCCTGGTAAAAAATGTGTAAATGTTGTCAATTAGAATAAATTATGACTCACATTTATTTTTAAGTGACTGATATGATACTATTACATACGTTTAGTTAATCACCTAACTATGCTACACCCTACTAATTAAATTGAATAGGTACCCTTTGAGCTTCCTTCTCAATTAACAAATGAACCAGATATTAGCAATAAGGATAATCTAAACTGTATTTAAGGGAGTGTATGCAATGTCAAGTATCCATTAAAGTGAATATTCCAAAGAAAGTAGTCACAAGCCAGAAAAGAAGAACAAGATGTTGTTTCACCGATTAGCTTTGAAAAGGTAAGTTTTTTTATGATTATTTAACGTACAAAATTCAATAGCTGAATCTTATTTAGTCAATAGATAGATCAAGAATAATAATATGTATAAAATAACCTATTTTACTATTTTAGGGTTTGAATTGGTATTTATTTTCCTATGCAAGTGCTCTCCCAATTGAACTAAAAATTTCACCGCTGGCGTTAGCTGTTGTTTCTTCGTTGTCATATTAATTTCTTCTTTATTATTGCAAAATACTACAATAGCTGTTGTTTCTCCGTTGTCATATTAATTTCTTCTTTATTATTGCAGAATACTACAATATAGCTGTTGTTTCTTCGTTGTCATATTAATTTCTTCTTTATCATTGCAGAATACTACAATACTTGTATTTGGACGATCTCTTCGCGGAAGACAAGCCGCGGTTGAAACATAGACGGGATCATAAAACAATGTTACTTATCGACCAGAAGATGGACATGTACGTCTCCATACTGCTTTCCTTGATCAGCATGTTTATCTGCCTGAGCATCCCCATAGCCGCACTGGAAAAGCCCAGTGAAATATTCATGGAAAACAACATGGATATATTTTATGCAATATCTTCATGGTTGGAGAGGCACTTGGCTTTGATTGACCGCTTCATTATTGCACTCTCGTTAATATTAGTTTGTGTCTCGGCAAAGATGGTTATCGATGGCATTTTAGGAACTAATATAAGCTTGAGTCCGTGGAGAGAGTGCGGAAAATATAATTTGCCAAGTCGATTTAGGTGTACTTAGAAAAAATATGTACTTTATGTGCTATATGTAGTAATGGGAGTAGATTGTTATTTTGCACCGACTGCCTGGCTGTTTATTTTTACTAGTGAATAGCGTTTCCAATTTAATTTTTAAAATAAATTCGTTGTTATTCTTTTCGTTATTTTATTTAATTATTTATTAGTCAAATTCAACTCGGTTGTAAGAGATGCGCTGGACAGAAACCGGTAGAGGCAGATCATCCACGCCAGATGCAACCCTGGAGCTGACCACGATCCTCAGACATGAGGGACCGACTCCAGAGAGAGAGAGTCAAATAATTTACACAGCATTACAGCAATAAAACCAAGGCACTGAGAACTACAAAAATACATATAAACAAGACTTAAAAACTACATAGTTAGATTTAGGCGACACAACGGCGTGACTGTTGCGTGGACTGATCTGGTGTAGGATTCGGCAGATTGCCCCGGGACCGCCGAAACACACACACCCTTCGGCCAGAAGTCTGCTCTTGCTCGCTTGTGATGGCGTCCTGCAGCGGCCGCGGCACGCGCACCACAAACGTGTTGAAGGGCACGTACTGGCGGGAATTATAAATAAATTCTTGTAATAAATGTTCATTCCGAAAGTTTTGCTAAATTATGCAAACCACAAACTTTTTATGATAACCCAAAATATACAACTTAAAAAGTAGATTTTTAGTGTCCGCCTTATTATTATATAATTTTTTCCTCCTTTAATTGTCATTTATTTTTTATTTGTTTATATGTCCCGATCAAAAAACATACAAATCCTTCATTATTTTTTTGATATTTTTGTAAGGTTCAAATTATTTATTTTCTGATGTCGTTGGTTACAGTACGGAAAGCTGCTCAAGTTATTCTTTCTCCAATATTTATGTACTCGTAGTAATTGAAACACAACGTTCCAAATTGTTATGTTATATGGTTTAATTATATTTCTAAATACCTTGATATCTAACGCTTATAAACCGAGCAAAGCAATGATACGATACTGAAAAGCATGGCTGACTCCTAGGAATTCACTCGTAACCCCTATAAGTGTACACATGGCACAACGCATTAGACAACATACGGGGTAAAATTATTCAGTACTAAATGAACACACCTTTTCTCAACCATTAATTTAATAACGATGGCGTAAGCCGTCTGCAGCAAAATCCTCTGCTAACGCTCTTCACAACAATCGGTCGCTCGCCGCACGAATCAGACGGTTTCTCGTGATCTTGACCTTGTTACCCGCCACACTTCACACTGTGTTTTTGGTATGCAGTCGCCATGCAGCTTTTATCCACTGACTAATGAAATAATTATTTCATTATTTCGATGCAGATTTTATCCACTGACTAATACCAAATATCATTACTTCGCTCTGCAAACGCAGCGGCAGTATATCACACTAGAAGCCAGCTTATTCGCTCCTCCGCAGCGGCCATTAAAAGACAGCGGATCAGTGGAATCTCAGCCATTCGCGCGGATGGTTTTATAACTCGAATACATAATTTATAGCCAGCCATCTTGGATTTACGAAGACGTGTGGAGGGAAGGTTCTCATTCATACATTAACACATCTCGCTTATCAAATGTCGACAAACGTCAAACAAAATAATTGCTTTTAAAGTAATCTTTCACGCATAATGGTAGCAATTATCGAGTATACCGATACATCAATATATTTTATAAAAAAACTAGAGGGGCATAGGTTATTTTTTACCTTGGTTAAATAGAAAAAAAAGTGATCCCGAAGGATATTCTACAGGAATCTACATATATAAATAAGTACTAAACGAATTTCAGTGGAAAATAGTAAGACTTACGTACTATAATATAGTGTAGAAGAAATCGGAAAAGTAATAGCATAGTAATATAAATTTATGAAACATGTAATGTCTCATTTTGTTTAATGTGGGTACACCACATTTGTATTCATAGTTTAAATAGCATAGTAAGTTACATTTTTTGTATTAATTAAGGCTAAATACCTACTTACAAAAAAATCATTGCGCTGTCTGTTCATAATAATCGAATTAATAGTAACCAAATTATTCGTGATATTTATAATCGAATGAACTATCCAGTTAATCCAGGCGGAATTGATGTTAACGGCATTTCGTTAACACCCTTATGCCCTCTGGTAGAGGGATGTCGCTGTACCCAACATTGTAATTAACAGTTGGTCAAGTGTGGGTGCATTCAAAGGGTGCAGATGCATTAATTGAATGTTACTACCTTTTGTTCAGAGCGTAATGACGGTTTTTTTGATTAAGTTTATGTGAAACCATTAAAATTAAAACAGACTTCTTCCATACGATTACATCCTCCCTTTGCAAAATAAAGTTACGGTTTGGGGCCGTAATTCAATTACAAATAATTAACTAATGTTTTTTGGCCATTATTCTGTATTCTTAATAAGTACCTACCAGCGAATAGATTATGCTGTCAACAATATGCTTTCAGTATGTAATTTAATGACAATCACTAAAACAATCAAAGAGTCCAGGCTAACGTGGTTGGGACACGTCATGTCCACTAGCATGTAGGGAAAAGGTGCATTTCCATGGCTACAAAGAAGAGAAGGCTAGGTAGGCCTCAAACTACCTGGATGACGAATGTCCAGAGAGACATGAAGGTTTTAGGCCTAGCTGTAGAAGACACTTATCATTGAAGCGAATGGCACCTCAATATTAAGAAAGCCGACCCCGCGTATGAACAGGCGAGGATCAAGAAGAAGAAGAATGGATGGCGTTATTATCGTCGATCATTCTCGATCTAAAAATGTTAGGGCAGCTATACGAATCCCATCTACCTTTCTGCAGACAGTGCTTATTAATAATGACATAGTGCTACTATACCCATAGTAAATTTCGTATTGGGACTTTTCCACACAGCAAATGTTCTTACCATTTTCTATTCATCATCATCATCTAAGGCGTTACAGCCGCGGGTGGGCCTTAGCCTTGTCTAGCAAATCTCTCCAGTCCGATCTATTCATAGCTTTCCTTCTCCAACTTATCACTCCTAAGATCTTGCTATCCTGTTCGACGCCGTCCAACCACCTGAGCTTGGGTCTGCCTCTACTTCTGCGACCCTCCGGTCGGCCTTCTAGAAGGCGTTTGGGTACTCTGGCCTCGTCCATTCGCAGCACGTGCCCTGCCCATCGCAGGCGTCCGATCTTTATGGTCTTAAGGCGACTCCTAATCCCAACGTCCTTGAGGATCTGGGCGGAGCCTAACGTTATTCCCCCCGCCGACCGTGCGCCCCCGGAACATTACTTCGTTCATAATCTCGTTGAGTGGCGTCCAAGCAGCTTCATACACTCGCATAGTCCGAGCGAGAGTTGAAGATGAATAAACCTTATAATATTTAAAGGCATTGAAAAATCTCGAAGTAAAATAAATCATTTAAACAATGATATAATTATTGCGGATTACTAAATATCTATTTACCCACTACAGTAGAATATTAAAAATAAAATGCGTTAAAGCTATTTTCCAAAAAAATAAGTGAAATTGGCCATTTGGAAGTCTCGCATCGAAAAATACTTTTTAGTTTCTTTTGTATGTGTAGGTACCTACCAAAAATAGTTAAAATGCCGACAAGATTCTTGATTATACGTGTAAAATCATGCAGAAATAAAAAATACCGTTTTCTAATAAATAAATCATATCGTGACCCAGCGGATGAACCGATATTTTAACATAAGTAGTAGTGGAGGTACAGCTTTATCCCCCGGGTCATGCTGCTCTAATGAAAAGATAAACTATAAATAATAGAGCGACAAACTCAACTTTACCGTTGGAAAACGGATTTACGTCCTTTACCTACTTATAAACAGTGATAGTTTTTTATGACTACATTAGTAATGTTCTCAGATTTTCCCCTATACTTGTTGATATTGACGATATTTTACTAGACGAATTTTTTGGCTAATTTCAATGTTCAAGGTCAATGGATACCCTATAAATGTTAATTTACTTGAGTGTCAAAATATGCCGATGCTGGAAAGGAGAACTTATCTAAGCGACATTTTTGGGGATATTGAGTTATACACACTGTTGGGATCGGCAGATTTTTCTGCATCGAATGGGTTGGGTCTCGTATACATCTGTCTGACGACTTTTGTGTCGCTTATCCCGTCGGTGATTTAGAGAATCTCTACTTTTTTTTCTACTAAACGACTTGATTTTTGAGTTTTTTTTAGCAAAATGGAGATAACATAAAAAGTTTTTTGCATAATAATGAACCTTAGAGCTTTTTTACTTATTTGTCAAAACAGATCAAACAACTTGGATAATTTTCTTTATTGCAACTAACCTTGCACTTGTTGGTTAACTGTTTTTATCTGATCGTAAAATATATTTTAATGTCGTTTGAGGCATTTTACCTATGTCTTTATGATAAAATTAACATAAAGGTAAATTATGAAAGAAAAATTGAATGTGATCCACTGCAATGTAAGCAGGACTCGAACCTGCGACCCTAAGTTTCCAGCGTAGTGCTCTACCAACTGAGCTATCATATCGTTACGTCAATCACACTAAATCTTTGATTCCATAATTCTTCGCTACTGGAGCTCCCTCTGTGTCATGTCATGTGTGTTTAAAATGCTTATGCGCATTAGCCAAAAAGTAAAAATGTGGTATTTCCACATTATTAAACAGAATCGATATAAGATTCTATAAAAAAAATAACATAGTTAGATAAATTACCTGATTGTCTATCTTAACTATCTTAACTATTGGCGTTTATCCAAATTTACCTGCTTTGATACTATGAAACCATTGTCGCTTATCCTTTTTTACCTAATATGACTTTGATCGACTACTGTCGCTTATCTTGAATTGCTTGAATGACAATTGAGTCGTATTTGTCGCATAGAATGTACTAAAAAACAAATATTTTCGTTAAATTGGTAGTTAGACAAATTTACCGGTTCTGTTTTATAAAATATCACACATTTAGTAGTAATTCAATATATTTATAAAGGCCGTTAGGCCCATCTGCGGCGTAAATCTGTGTCTGTGGCGCTAAGGCATTACTTTGGACTCGCTTGATGGACCCAAACGCCATCTCACTCAAACAGTGTCTTACGAGACGTCACTTATACCACACAGAGTTGTAGGTAGTTTTGTTATTCTTGTTAGGATAGGATATTATCTCATTGCAATTGTAAAACTTGAAATTTCACGTAGTTCGTGATTTAAAATTCCTTAATGAGTACCGAGTGACTGCAGTCTTGAGAACTCTTGTGCTGTTCTCATTAGTCATAGCTATCGTTTGCTACCATACATTGGTCCAGAACTACTGGAAATCTTTCAGCAGATCACACATAAAAATTTATAAAATTGAAATTTCACGTGATATCTGATGAATAAATCTTTAATTCCTAAAGCAGTTTTTTTTGTATTTGCGTAGTTGGACCATAAGTTTTTGTCTTAGAGAACTTTAAATGTCACTTCATTAATTTTAATGTTTGAAAATAAATATTTTTCTCTAATTAAAACATTAATCGTGAGGTTTTATTGTACGATAAATAGCTTTTCATGTCTGAAATATTTCCTACAAAGGCGATTAGATAATTTTTCTTGATTTATTTCATGCTAATTTATGCACATTTATATATTTACCTGACTATAAAATGAGCATGCACATATATATTGTTAACTGTGTTGATTGTTGTGTAATAGATTATACTATTTTACCTGACTAATTTCTCGGGAAACGTGTCGTTTAGATAATTTTACCTAATTCTATTTTGACGGCCATTTTGCGTAAGCGACGCTAAATCCTAAAATATTCCATTAACAGACAAAATAACAAAAGCGACATGTAGAGAACATGATGTTGTTTATAATTATAAATGCTTCATTTAAAAAGTAGGTCCACAGAATATTTAAAACTTTTTATTTTTTTTTAAAGTTCGTAGTTTTTTAGATGTCCTGTAAAGTTAGCTCCGTGTCTCTTGGATAATTTTCCTTTCCAGCGTAGATACGTTTTTTTTGCGGCATAAAGAGCCGTATCTTTTTTTTACGTTAACTTAGAAGTTCCGAATTTTATTGGGTGGGTGTAGATTTCTTGATCTGCAGATCGGTTGACATGCGGCAAACGTGTCAGCCCTACTTTAGTTTAGCGGTTGTCTGAGTTACGTAAGCTATTTGGGTTTTTAGTACGGCTCCATGTCCGAACAAAAGTCAGTTTTATGGTCCCATCCTGAAGAAAGCATGAAACTTGGCATGAATGTAGCTGTCATGTATGTGCTTCAATGCAGATATGGAAGCATGTCGAAAAAATATTTTTTCCCCCCATTCCCCCCCTTTTTATGTGCCAAATCGTGTTTTTTTTTATTTTTTATGAAAACGGGTACAGCTATCAGAAAACTGTCAAAGATCAATATGTTCCCTATGAAATTCTCTACAATATTGTCATTGGACGTATGTTGATAGAATTTATAGTTTACAAAATATGTACATGTAACTTTAAAGTTAACTTTTTACTAAAGATAGTACTATACGCGTACTAACTAACTAACTAACTGCGCTGGCTCAGCGACCCAAAATGAGTCTTGGCCTCCGACACAAGAGCTCGCCACTTTACCCGATCCTGCGCAATCTCTCGCCAGTTTGTGGCTCCGAGCTCACGCAGATCCTTCTCTACCAGATCTATCCAGCGGTACTTTGGCCGACCGACCGGACGACGCCCCGTCGGTCGCCCAAGGCATGCTCTCTTCACCTGCCGATCCTCTCCTATTCGCTCAAGGTGGCCGAGCCAGCGAAGACGATGGGCCTTGGTCTCACCAATGATGTTCGGTTCGGCTACCAGTTCTTGTATTTCGGCATTTTTGAGGATCCTCCAATTGCCATCGTCCTTTTTGACCGGTCCCAGAATTTTTCTAAACACCTTGCGCTCCGCTACTAAAAGGCTATGCTCCTCCTTAAGCGTTAGCGTCCAAGCTTCGCACCCATACATAAGAATGGGACGGATAAGGGTCTTGTACCTATATCCGAAGCTTCGTAGATCTGCTGAGAAGCTTGGACGCCAAGACCTTGTGGAGAGCAGCGCTGCATCGCAAGGCGTTCTGGATGCGGATGTTGACTTCGTCCTCTCTTGTATGCGTATCCGTATCCGTGACAGTGCACCCGAGGTATTTAAATTTCTCCACACCCTTGTAAGAGCTTCCCCCTACAAGTAGGTCCTCTCGTTTAGCACGACTGTTCCGGTATCGCTTCATGTGGAGGTATTCCGACTTCCGATGGTTAATTCTACGACCTACCTTTGCTGCTTCTTCCTCCAAAATTCGGATCGATACTACCACTTCTTCACGGTTTTCCCCAAGTAGGGCTAAGTCGTCTGCGTACCCTATCACCCTATGTCTTCCATTCAGCTCTATTCCGGAATCCAATGTCAGTAATTTCCGGACAACATATTCCAGAACTAAATTGAAGAGCATAGGGGACAGAGCATCGCCTTGTTTCAGTCCGGTACTCACTGTGAATTCTGTTGTCAGCTCATTGCCCACTCTAACCCGCATCCGGCTTTCGCTGGTCGCAACTTGGATCATATCGACCAGTTTTTTGGGGATATGAAAGCTTCTTAGAATGGAATACAGGGCGCCCCGGTCTATGCTATCATATGCTTTTGTGAAGTCCACAAATAGCGAGTGAATGCTCTGCGCGTACTCCCATCTTTTTTCCATCAGCTGTTTTAGTAGGAAGATCTGGTCAATGGTACTGCGATTCTTGCGAAAGCCACACTGGTAATCGCTTAGGATTTTTCTGTGTACGGTTCCAGCCTTTTGAGCAGTACATATGACAAGACCTTGTACGCTGTCGGCAGCAGAGCAATTCCCCGGTAATTGGAACACCTCTTTTTGCAGCCTTTCTTATGCACCGGGCAGATGATACCTGTATTCCATTCTTGAGGTTGTCGTTCAAGCTCCCAGCTTTTCAATATTAGCTCGTACAGTTTGGACTGAGCCGCTCCACCACCATACTTCCAAACCTCGGAAGGCAACGCATCAATACCTGCAGCTTTGTTATTTTTCAGCCTCATAATATAGGATCGGACCTCATCAAACGAGGGAGGTTCTACATACAGGTCATTGTCGCGTACCTCCACCGTGATTTGTTCCTCAACAGGGGGGCAATTGAGCAAGCAATCAAAGTAGTCACGCCACATCGTTTCAATTTCCTCAGACGACGTTACAAGGTTTCCAAGATCATCTGTTAGCATTTGAGAGGACGGTTGGTAACCTTTCTTGAACGTCCTCACCTCTTGAAAGAATTTTCTGGATTCTTGGGCTTTCATGAGTCCTTCAATGCCCTTCACAAAATTTTCCATATGTTTTCTTTTCTCTCTCTTGATGATTCGTTTTGCCTCTATTTGTAACTGTCTATGGAAATAATGCCTCTACGACTATGAAATAAGTGTCATTTTGTAGCTTAATTTATAAGGTATATAACTTCTTTAGACTATTTTATCACCACTCTTGTCGTTTTCCTATAAATGGAGCAAGAAAGAAAAAAAGTGTGCCTGTTTTTACAATTTCAGAATACGTTGGTGGCTGTATACAGAAATATATTAATCTTACCACCATAAAATGTAGTATCGTTTTGTAGGTAATTTATCGACGATGATTTGGTCTCTGAAGAGTAAACTCCTCAGTCTTATGGTTTTTGTAGAAAATTCGAAAAACCAGAATGAGGGAGATAAAAAGGGGGGGGAGTGGGGGGAAAAATAATTTCTTGAAGTGCTTCCATATCTACATTGAAGCACATATATGACAGCTACATTCATGCCAAGTTTCATGCTTTCTTCAGGATGGGACCGTATTTTAAGTTAAGGACTCGTACTATTTGGCGTTCCTTCCGCGATCGATTAATTTGATCCAAGATCGTTTCATTGCCCTCTGGCAAACTTAGAGAGAAAAATTCTGAGCATTAGTCAAAAATCAAGTCTGGGCATTACGATGAGTCTAAATAAAGTTATATATTTTTTCATTAATTCAACTGTAATCCGATCATTAATATATGGCTTTTAAACGATATGTAATAAAAATCAGGTTTTTATTTTATAAACGGTAAACAATTGGAACAGAACTTATGGCCAGGCTAGGTATGTCTAGCTAGGCCCGGCGGATATGTCAATAATTACTAACGCTCATTTAGATTTAAATATGAAGTGGGAAATTTATTGATGCAAATATGTATTCTGACTATATTTACATAAATAAGCCCTCATGCCCAGATTGTCACTTGCCTTCTTGAACTAGAAAATTATTGTAATTTTTGATAATGTATTTTTATATCATATATCATGTACTGTACTAGTGACGCAACGAATGTGAATACTTACAATAAATATTCGTATTCGTAAATTAGCGTTTTACCGAATATTACAATGGTATTCAAACGAACAATACTTGTTCTGCATTACGATATTCATATCTCTTAGGGTTGAATTAATAAAGATCATTAGACGTTATCATACTTAAATATCTGTATTATCAGAATTTTTTACTAACCGAAATACCTACGGTACTATATTACACAGAGAAGGGCCCTAAAACCCACACCAAAAGTGTTATTTTCTGGGAATCCTGTCTGGTGTGGGCCCATGACTGAGAATATCTAAGTATCCAAATGTGTCCGGGAATGCTAAGCTATGACATTTTTTTTATAAGTATTTAAAATTAATAGATACCTAAATTCGAAAAAAAACAGTTACATAATTATATGAAACATGTAATGTCTCATTTTTTTTTAAATGTGGGTACACCACAATTTTTATTTAAACCATGAATACAAAGATCAAAGCTTAAAGAAAAATTGAAAAAGGAGCTACCTGGTGGAAGGGACCGGGAATCGAACCCGGTACCTCTGGATTACCGGTCCAGCGCGTTAGCCACTTCGCTACCCTCGCTCCACGTAGACCTGACGAATTTTTCCTTATGCTTTGTGTGTCGATCTTTGCATTGTTTATTTGAAAGGTTTTTACACCTTAGCGACCTCTATGTGAATACGTTAATATTCACATCTTACCGCACCACTTTACAGCGGTGAACGGGCAAGCGAGAGAGGGCGCTGTTTGTTTTATAATTATATGAAACATGTAATGTCTCATTTTTTTAAATGTGGGTACACCACAATTTTTATTTAAACCATGAATACAAAGATCAAAGCTTAAAGAAAAATTGAAAAAGGAGCTACCTGGTGGAAGGGACCGGGAATCGAACCCGGTACCTCTGGATTACCGGTCCAGCGCGTTAGCCACTTCGCTACCCTCGCTCCACGTAGACCTGACGAATTTTTCCTTATGCTTTGTGTGTCGATCTTTGCATTGTTTATTTGAAAGGTTTTTACACCTTAGCGACCTCTATGTGAATACGTTAATATTCACATCTTACCGCACCACTTTACAGCGGTGAACGGGCAAGCGAGAGAGGGCGCTGTTTGTTTTATAATTATATGAAACATGTAATGTCTCATTTTTTTAAATGTGGGTACACCACAATTTTTATTTAAACCATGAATACAAAGATCAAAGCTTAAAGAAAAATTGAAAAAGGAGCTACCTGGTGGAAGGGACCGGGAATCGAACCCGGTACCTCTGGATTACCGGTCCAGCGCGTTAGCCACTTCGCTACCCTCGCTCCACGTAGACCTGACGAATTTTTCCTTATGCTTTGTGTGTCGATCTTTGCATTGTTTATTTGAAAGGTTTTTACACCTTAGCGACCTCTATGTGAATACGTTAATATTCACATCTTACCGCACCACTTTACAGCGGTGAACGGGCAAGCGAGAGAGGGCGCTGTTTGTTTTATAATTATATGAAACATGTAATGTCTCATTTTTTTAAATGTGGGTACACCACAATTTTTATTTAAACCATGAATACAAAGATCAAAGCTTAAAGAAAAATTGAAAAAGGAGCTACCTGGTGGAAGGGACCGGGAATCGAACCCGGTACCTCTGGATTACCGGTCCAGCGCGTTAGCCACTTCGCTACCCTCGCTCCACGTAGACCTGACGAATTTTTCCTTATGCTTTGTGTGTCGATCTTTGCATTGTTTATTTGAAAGGTTTTTACACCTTAGCGACCTCTATGTGAATACGTTAATATTCACATCTTACCGCACCACTTTACAGCGGTGAACGGGCAAGCGAGAGAGGGCGCTGTTTGTTTTATAATTATATGAAACATGTAATGTCTCATTTTTTTTTAAATGTGGGTACACCACAATTTTTATTTAAACCATGAATACAAAGATCAAAGCTTAAAGAAAAATTGAAAAAGGAGCTACCTGGTGGAAGGGACCGGGAATCGAACCCGGTACCTCTGGATTACCGGTCCAGCGCGTTAGCCACTTCGCTACCCTCGCTCCACGTAGACCTGACGAATTTTTCCTTATGCTTTGTGTGTCGATCTTTGCATTGTTTATTTGAAAGGTTTTTACACCTTAGCGACCTCTATGTGAATACGTTAATATTCACATCTTACCGCACCACTTTACAGCGGTGAACGGGCAAGCGAGAGAGGGCGCTGTTTGTTTTATAATTATATGAAACATGTAATGTCTCATTTTTTTAAATGTGGGTACACCACAATTTTTATTTAAACCATGAATACAAAGATCAAAGCTTAAAGAAAAATTGAAAAAGGAGCTACCTGGTGGAAGGGACCGGGAATCGAACCCGGTACCTCTGGATTACCGGTCCAGCGCGTTAGCCACTTCGCTACCCTCGCTCCACGTAGACCTGACGAATTTTTCCTTATGCTTTGTGTGTCGATCTTTGCATTGTTTATTTGAAAGGTTTTTACACCTTAGCGACCTCTATGTGAATACGTTAATATTCACATCTTACCGCACCACTTTACAGCGGTGAACGGGCAAGCGAGAGAGGGCGCTGTTTGTTTTATAATTATATGAAACATGTAATGTCTCATTTTTTTTAAATGTGGGTACACCACAATTTTTATTTAAACCATGAATACAAAGATCAAAGCTTAAAGAAAAATTGAAAAAGGAGCTACCTGGTGGAAGGGACCGGGAATCGAACCCGGTACCTCTGGATTACCGGTCCAGCGCGTTAGCCACTTCGCTACCCTCGCTCCACGTAGACCTGACGAATTTTTCCTTATGCTTTGTGTGTCGATCTTTGCATTGTTTATTTGAAAGGTTTTTACACCTTAGCGACCTCTATGTGAATACGTTAATATTCACATCTTACCGCACCACTTTACAGCGGTGAACGGGCAAGCGAGAGAGGGCGCTGTTTGTTTTATAATTATATGAAACATGTAATGTCTCATTTTTTTAAATGTGGGTACACCACAATTTTTATTTAAACCATGAATACAAAGATCAAAGCTTAAAGAAAAATTGAAAAAGGAGCTACCTGGTGGAAGGGACCGGGAATCGAACCCGGTACCTCTGGATTACCGGTCCAGCGCGTTAGCCACTTCGCTACCCTCGCTCCACGTAGACCTGACGAATTTTTCCTTATGCTTTGTGTGTCGATCTTTGCATTGTTTATTTGAAAGGTTTTTACACCTTAGCGACCTCTATGTGAATACGTTAATATTCACATCTTACCGCACCACTTTACAGCGGTGAACGGGCAAGCGAGAGAGGGCGCTGTTTGTTTTATAATTATATGAAACATGTAATGTCTCATTTTTTTAAATGTGGGTACACCACAATTTTTATTTAAACCATGAATACAAAGATCAAAGCTTAAAGAAAAATTGAAAAAGGAGCTACCTGGTGGAAGGGACCGGGAATCGAACCCGGTACCTCTGGATTACCGGTCCAGCGCGTTAGCCACTTCGCTACCCTCGCTCCACGTAGACCTGACGAATTTTTCCTTATGCTTTGTGTGTCGATCTTTGCATTGTTTATTTGAAAGGTTTTTACACCTTAGCGACCTCTATGTGAATACGTTAATATTCACATCTTACCGCACCACTTTACAGCGGTGAACGGGCAAGCGAGAGAGGGCGCTGTTTGTTTTATAATTATATGAAACATGTAATGTCTCATTTTTTTTAAATGTGGGTACACCACAATTTTTATTTAAACCATGAATACAAAGATCAAAGCTTAAAGAAAAATTGAAAAAGGAGCTACCTGGTGGAAGGGACCGGGAATCGAACCCTTCTCTACTTCTTCTTTCCTTTCTTTCTTTCTTTCTTTCTTCTTCTTCTTCTTTTTTCTTTTTTTTTTTTTTTTCTTTAAGCTTTGATCTTTGTATTCATGGTTTAAATAAAAATTGTGGTGTACCCACATTTAAAAAAATGAGACATTACATGTTTCATATAATTATAAAACAAACAGCGCCCTCTCTCGCTTGCCCGTTCACCGCTGTAAAGTGGTGCGGTAAGATGTGAATATTAACGTATTCACATAGAGGTCGCTAAGGTGTAAAAACCTTTCAAATAAACAATGCAAAGATCGACACACAAAGCATAAGGAAAAATTCGTCAGGTCTACGTGGAGCGAGGGTAGCGAAGTGGCTAACGCGCTGGACCGGTAATCCAGAGGTACCGGGTTCGATTCCCGGTCCCTTCCACCAGGTAGCTCCTTTTTCAATTTTTCTTTAAGCTTTGATCTTTGTATTCATGGTTTAAATAAAAATTGTGGTGTACCCACATTTAAAAAAAATGAGACATTACATGTTTCATATAATTATAAAACAAACAGCGCCCTCTCTCGCTTGCCCGTTCACCGCTGTAAAGTGGTGCGGTAAGATGTGAATATTAACGTATTCACATAGAGGTCGCTAAGGTGTAAAAACCTTTCAAATAAACAATGCAAAGATCGACACACAAAGCATAAGGAAAAATTCGTCAGGTCTACGTGGAGCGAGGGTAGCGAAGTGGCTAACGCGCTGGACCGGTAATCCAGAGGTACCGGGTTCGATTCCCGGTCCCTTCCACCAGGTAGCTCCTTTTTCAATTTTTCTTTAAGCTTTGATCTTTGTATTCATGGTTTAAATAAAAATTGTGGTGTACCCACATTTAAAAAAAATGAGACATTACATGTTTCATATAATTATAAAACAAACAGCGCCCTCTCTCGCTTGCCCGTTCACCGCTGTAAAGTGGTGCGGTAAGATGTGAATATTAACGTATTCACATAGAGGTCGCTAAGGTGTAAAAACCTTTCAAATAAACAATGCAAAGATCGACACACAAAGCATAAGGAAAAATTCGTCAGGTCTACGTGGAGCGAGGGTAGCGAAGTGGCTAACGCGCTGGACCGGTAATCCAGAGGTACCGGGTTCGATTCCCGGTCCCTTCCACCAGGTAGCTCCTTTTTCAATTTTTCTTTAAGCTTTGATCTTTGTATTCATGGTTTAAATAAAAATTGTGGTGTACCCACATTTAAAAAAAATGAGACATTACATGTTTCATATAATTATAAAACAAACAGCGCCCTCTCTCGCTTGCCCGTTCACCGCTGTAAAGTGGTGCGGTAAGATGTGAATATTAACGTATTCACATAGAGGTCGCTAAGGTGTAAAAACCTTTCAAATAAACAATGCAAAGATCGACACACAAAGCATAAGGAAAAATTCGTCAGGTCTACGTGGAGCGAGGGTAGCGAAGTGGCTAACGCGCTGGACCGGTAATCCAGAGGTACCGGGTTCGATTCCCGGTCCCTTCCACCAGGTAGCTCCTTTTTCAATTTTTCTTTAAGCTTTGATCTTTGTATTCATGGTTTAAATAAAAATTGTGGTGTACCCACATTTAAAAAAAATGAGACATTACATGTTTCATATAATTATAAAACAAACAGCGCCCTCTCTCGCTTGCCCGTTCACCGCTGTAAAGTGGTGCGGTAAGATGTGAATATTAACGTATTCACATAGAGGTCGCTAAGGTGTAAAAACCTTTCAAATAAACAATGCAAAGATCGACACACAAAGCATAAGGAAAAATTCGTCAGGTCTACGTGGAGCGAGGGTAGCGAAGTGGCTAACGCGCTGGACCGGTAATCCAGAGGTACCGGGTTCGATTCCCGGTCCCTTCCACCAGGTAGCTCCTTTTTCAATTTTTCTTTAAGCTTTGATCTTTGTATTCATGGTTTAAATAAAAATTGTGGTGTACCCACATTTAAAAAAAAATGAGACATTACATGTTTCATATAATTATAAAACAAACAGCGCCCTCTCTCGCTTGCCCGTTCACCGCTGTAAAGTGGTGCGGTAAGATGTGAATATTAACGTATTCACATAGAGGTCGCTAAGGTGTAAAAACCTTTCAAATAAACAATGCAAAGATCGACACACAAAGCATAAGGAAAAATTCGTCAGGTCTACGTGGAGCGAGGGTAGCGAAGTGGCTAACGCGCTGGACCGGTAATCCAGAGGTACCGGGTTCGATTCCCGGTCCCTTCCACCAGGTAGCTCCTTTTTCAATTTTTCTTTAAGCTTTGATCTTTGTATTCATGGTTTAAATAAAAATTGTGGTGTACCCACATTTAAAAAAAATGAGACATTACATGTTTCATATAATTATAAAACAAACAGCGCCCTCTCTCGCTTGCCCGTTCACCGCTGTAAAGTGGTGCGGTAAGATGTGAATATTAACGTATTCACATAGAGGTCGCTAAGGTGTAAAAACCTTTCAAATAAACAATGCAAAGATCGACACACAAAGCATAAGGAAAAATTCGTCAGGTCTACGTGGAGCGAGGGTAGCGAAGTGGCTAACGCGCTGGACCGGTAATCCAGAGGTACCGGGTTCGATTCCCGGTCCCTTCCACCAGGTAGCTCCTTTTTCAATTTTTCTTTAAGCTTTGATCTTTGTATTCATGGTTTAAATAAAAATTGTGGTGTACCCACATTTAAAAAAAATGAGACATTACATGTTTCATATAATTATAAAACAAACAGCGCCCTCTCTCGCTTGCCCGTTCACCGCTGTAAAGTGGTGCGGTAAGATGTGAATATTAACGTATTCACATAGAGGTCGCTAAGGTGTAAAAACCTTTCAAATAAACAATGCAAAGATCGACACACAAAGCATAAGGAAAAATTCGTCAGGTCTACGTGGAGCGAGGGTAGCGAAGTGGCTAACGCGCTGGACCGGTAATCCAGAGGTACCGGGTTCGATTCCCGGTCCCTTCCACCAGGTAGCTCCTTTTTCAATTTTTCTTTAAGCTTTGATCTTTGTATTCATGGTTTAAAACAGTTACATTTAATTCTATATGAAAATGAGTGCTTTTTAACCGACTTCAAAAAAAGGAGGGGGTTCTCAGTTCGGTTGTATGTTTTTTTTTTTTTTTTTTTTTTTAATGTTTGTTACCTCATAACTCCGTCATTTATGAGTCGATTTGGAAAATTCTTTTTAGGTTCATGAATAGACATCTCAAGGTTGGTCCCATAAAATTTTGGTGAAGATCGGATGACGAGATCCATGAGGAATCGAAGGAATTCCTGAAATTTTATAGGCACTCATAATATTTTTCATGTATTTTCTAAAACTATTTAAGTATTTGCATATGGTAGTCATCATCTTCTCATGCTGAACTGATGATGGAAGGTACAACTCCTTAACAGTTAGGAGTTAGGAGATATTTCAAACGAGATGCATGCCTTCAAGACCTCCCTGATCACCCCGCCATAAGTATTTTATATGAATCACTAAAAAGCGAAAAAAAAAAATTTTTAACAAAAAAAGAACCGACTTCAGTAAAACTAAAAAGCCGAAAATAACCCGTTCAAGTACAGATTACATTTGACTCACCCTTTGAAGTCGGTGCCAAACCTCACGTAAACTTTAATATATAAATATAATAACTGAGTGGTTTGGGATCGATTTCAAAGGGTGAGTCAAATGTAATCTGTACTTGAACGGGTTATTTTCGGCTTTTTAGTTTTACTGAAGTCGGTTCTTTTTTTTGTTAAAAATTTTTTTTTTGTTATGTCGCATAGCGTAGTCGTAAAAAACGAACTACACTCTCTTAAAATACACTTCAAACGCACGAAGACAGATCGAACCTCCGCGGTATCCGGTACTATAACAATTTTCCGTAACTAGATGGATCGCGAGAGCAAGTGACACAGCCTTCCCCTTCGACGGTTAGATTTACACTGAGCTCGCAGCCCGGGCACGGCCGCGCTCGCGGAAATTCAGTTTTTTTGATGCTTTATTAGACCGAATTTTCATTTTACAAACTTTTAAACAATACGATTAAAGATCAATGAATTGTCAATATTCTTGCGAAAGAGCCGTGTAAATATCATTTGTAGTTTAGAAGCCTTAGGGAATTGAAAATGGAAAACGACCCTATTTCAACATTATTTTTTCCATAGTAATTATTGCTTTAAAAAAAAATCCAACTATAATTTTTTAGAAGAAATAGTCAAAAATAACATATATTTTTTTCAGATTTTTCCGTTGGCTAGATTACGAGCCTTAGGACTTTAAAAATCACCATTCCACGTACGGAGTCGCCTTAATAACGTTTGGCTCATCGTACATTTGGTATAGCTCGTGGTTATAACGCGTTCGCCATCCTTCATCTTCCATCACAGCTCCGAAAATGCGCCTTAATATTTTACGCTCAAACACTAACAAGGAATTTTCGTCTTTTTTGCTAAGTACCCAACACTCGGAACCGTAGGTGAGTATGGGCCTTAGTAAGGTTTTGTACAGAAGAAGTTTTATGCTTCTTGAAAGAAGTTTCGAGCGAAAGTATCTTAGCAGGCTGAAGTAGCACTTGTTAGCAGCCATTATTCTCCTGCTTATTTCTGAAGACACATCGTTGCTATCGGTTACTAAGGATCCAAGTTATATAAATCTTTGACGCTAGCAAAGGTGTTACTGCCAATGTGAATGCCTTGTAGTAGAGCTTGCTGGTCTTTTGACGCTTTCAGGTACTTAGTCTTGGCCATATTAACTAGGAGACCGGCCTCCGCAGCTGATTTTTCAAGAGCAAGGTATGCACTTTCCATTGCAGGCAGGGACCTTCCAATCACGTCGAGGTCATCCGCATACCCCAGAATTTGGACGGATTTGTTGTATATAGTACGATTGTTATCTTGTCTTGTCTTCTTAATTGTCCCTTTGTCTCGATCTTTGAGTCGCGGATACATTTGTCGAGAGCGATGTTAAAAAGTAGGCACGAAAGCGCATCCCCTTGTCTTAAGCCATCGTTGGTTCTGAACGGTTCCGATAATGTTGTTTGAACTCTGACAACACTCTGAGAGTTTCTTAGAGTCATCTCAGTGAAGCGCACAAGCTTTGTTGGGATGCCAATCTCTATCATAGCCTGGTATAGGAAACCTCTGTGCACATTGTCATAAGCAGCCTTGAAGTCCACGAAAAGATGGTGTGTGTTAATGTTGAATTCAAGCGTTTTTTCCAGGATCTGCCTAAGCGAGAAGATTTGGTCTATTGTGGACCTGTTTGGACGAAACCCACACTGATACTCTCCCAGGCTGGATTCTACATATGGCTTTAATTTATTGAATAGCATATTGGCAAAAACTTTATAACCGGCATTCAAAAGAGATATGCCTCGGTAATTATTGCACTCCAATATGTCGATAACAGATAACAGATGTATTCCAGTCGTCAGGCATTTTTTCATTGTTCCAGATTTGTAGAATCAGGTGGTGAAATTCTTTCTCGAAACCAGTTCCAGCATATTTTATTAGCTCGCCTTGGATATCGTCTATTCCCGGAGATTTGTTATTTTTAATTATTTGAATGGCTCGTTTAGTATCTTCTATTGTGGGGTCTAAAACGTCATTGTTCTGTTGATTATTCGGTTGAATTTCGGGTACTGATACAGAAAATGAATTTGGTTGCACTGAGCTGTTAAGGAGTTCACGAAAGTACTCGGCCCATCTTTGAATGATCTCATCTTTATCATTAAGTAACTGTCCGTCCTTACTTCTGCACGCCGTGGTTCTTGGTTTGAATTCTTTCCGTCCTCGATTAACTTGGTTGTAATAGTTCCTAGTTTCATTTTGTCTGTAACTGGATGCAATCTCACCATTTTCTATTACAATGCTTAAATAACACTAACACAGAATTTAGCATTTAAAATCCCTCTTATATAAGCGTATCTCCAAATCCTCGAGGTTCCATGTATAAGGATTCAGCATAAAGACATCCGTACGTAAATGTACTCCCGACTGCATACGGAAGTAGCAATAAAACTTGTCCGGATTCAAGTTTTTTATGTTATAGTTTTGGTGACTTGTTGAATCTTTGCTCTGGCTTTGAAGCGCAACGCCGTAAATTGAATTTTCTGCTTAAGGCATTATGTAGATAGTAGAGACTACTGGCGCTTTCTGAAAGCTGCACTCTCGAAAGATACTTACTTACCTTTAAGCTTTACTTAGTGTGCTGTCACGTTTTATTATTAGGTACCTTTATTTTACTGAAATACCTATGTAAAGTTACCTATGTATATAATAAACATTGTAAAATGTAAGTATAATAAAGTCAAAAATGAATTAAGGTATCAGTCGAAAATTGTGAATAATGTGACACGTAATCAACCTTCAAAATATCTGTACAAAATTATATGAATTATGCATTAAACGACACAACATACGAGACCAAATCACATGAACTTATATTTATATGAAAACCTTTGACAACCAGAGACCAGAATAAAGCGGTTGCATAAAACTCCTTTGAATACATACGACCTGATTTAAAAGATCTCCCAAAGCCTTCCTGTCGTAAAGGATTGAGGATCAACTTAAACTGGTCGTTGTAAGCTCATCTGGGGTACAATACCGAGCCCATCAATCATTTCAAGATTAGACCCTGACATTTTCGAATCAATGCGGTGTTTTGGGATTTGGTGTAAAAATTTAAATTGGATCACATGTCGTTTGTGATTTGCAATTAGAAATAAGTTATGAGTCACGAACTTTACGTTCTTTCTACCTATAGTTTTCATATCCATAGTTAAATATGAAGCGTTAAGTAAAATTCAAGTTTCACAATTATGATCTTTTTACATAACTCGACCGTTGAGCGACATGGCACAGTCAGTAGGATATTACAGCGTAAAAAGTAAATGTGATTTTTCAATTTTCCTGTGTGAGGTCTTCGTGGATCCAGAGTAGGAAATATTTAGTGAAATACGAATGTAGAACGAATTTATTATAACATATGTATTAAAATGGTGGTGATGATGGATTCATTCATGATCGTGTAAACGTTAATAGGGCGGGACCGCAATGTAATTATGAGATCAGATTAGGCTGCGGCGACTATAGTTTCAGAGGTCGCACAATATTTTATTAACGTATAATTTTCGTCCTACTGGTAGTCATTTATATAACCTAACACAAATACCTATAAATAAAAATCTTATTTAATGAATGCATCATAGATAAAAAAAATGGTAATTCAATTTCATTATTAAAGGAAAGTGTTTAAACATATAAATAATATAGTATATCGGGACAGTGAAAACAAGATTACACAAAAAGGGGTTCCTTACAATTAGACCCTTAAAATAATAATAAAAAACAAAGGGCGAGATAATCCTTTGGAGCAGTTTCTTAGGATTTTATACCTTCTTTATTGTTGCCCTTAAACACTAAACTGCCGGGGGTCCCCTATTACTGTACAAAAACGACACTTATCGGCGCCAGTGGCACTTGTGCTCAAAATGGTTCAAATTTAACATCGCTCGTAAAATTTGGATTATATTCATAACAGATAAAATATTTTAACGGCGATTTTGAGACTTTTATTTGCTTATGTAATCCGGATTATTATTCTTAGACAACTTTATAGCATATTTGAAACAATAAAATTGAATCACTTTTCGGGTTTATTTATAGTCCTAATTAAATATAGCACTGTTTGTTATTTCTACCTTGTTAATCGTTAAACATTTTTTTATAAGTAAGTAATTGTTACTTGTAACGGACGGAAGAGCAGAAGAATAATTTTGTGATACAGAGGCTACGCTCATAAGGTCACTGCTACGAATTCAATTTAAAATATTCGCAAAATTGTGTGAAATGTATAGCAATATATACCTACACGAGATGAAACTCCACCATCGATCAAAGTCACTGCCCCTAGGGACCGCGGTGGACCAAAAGTTAAATTGCTTTCACTTTAACTTCATATTGTTTTGTAGCTAAATTAAAAGGAAAACAAAAAAAAATGTCTTTGAGTCCTCGAAATATAACTTGAAGTGTGAAGTGTTTTTAGCCTAAATGGCCGCTAACTTATGATCAAAATCATTGTTTTGAATTAAAGCTAAACATAGAGTAAGTAAAGTTGGAAGTTAGGAGGTACTTGTCCCAACCTTTTATTATAGCTAAGGACTACAAAATACTTAATATGTTGAATTTATATAGAGAAGTATTGAATTTAAGCAAAATATTGAAATTAAATGGAAACCGTCGAGACAAACACACATTAATATGAAATTAGTCACCATTGAGCCAGCGGCCATAAATTAACATCGGAGTGAAATTCCACCCGACAAGACTCGCGGCCGCGGTGCACGAAACTAGATAGAAGTGTTATTAGGTATAGTAAATATTAAAAAATATAGGTACATACAGCGAAACGTAGAACCTCCATCTTTTTTGAAGTCACTAGTGGCTTTGCGGTTGCGGACTGTAGACCTCGAGAGTTTTTTACGAAATGGCTGTAATCTGTTTCGTTTTATACATTTTCAACCCCTATAACTATTTACTAAACTTAAACGATTTACTACTTATCAAACCTGCTCACAAAATTTCATGAAAATTGGTTGAGAAATGTTGTCTCTAGGTGAGAACAGCCGGAAATCCGAACATTCGGACATACGAAAACTTTGGAGAAGCTGAAGTAAAGACACTTCGCTCGCTCGGCGAATGAAAACCGGTTAAGCGCCAAACAGGCTCGCAGGCTACAACTTAATAATCATGCAAACTTTCTTCGGTGTAGTTATACAATATTTCGAAGCTATAACTCAAAATGTATTATTACTTTCTCTGTCTCTCTCTCGAAACTTGAAACAATAAATTAACATTTATCACTTCTATCCAATTGTATGGCGAAACATGACAAAGTCGATACCAATACAGAGCTTAAGCGGAGGTAGGAACGACAAACCATTAGCACAAGCGATTCATATTGCAATTTCGCTGATGCATTTGTATATTATTCGCTGTAAACAATTTGTTGTCATCATTGAATAATATTTTCTCTATAAAAAACAGCGCCTCTCATACAGGGTTCCCATGCTACTGTACTCGAAAAAAAGTATCTTTATTTTTTTCTTTATTTTGTTTTTATTAACACTATATAAGGGGTGTTAAATGTTTAACGTGTGTATTTGTGTATCAGTGTCTGTTTGTGGCATCGTAGCTCCCAAACGGATGGTCCGATTTCAATCCTTTTTTAAATCATCTTTGTGGAATTAAATTAACTAAGTAATTTTATCTTATTGCATGTTGTGACGCCAAGAGACTTTATACGTTTCTGGGAATATTTAATATTTTAAATTGATAGTTTAAATTTTATTTTATTGTCTACACACCACACCACACACCACAGAATCTAACACTGATTTGTGGAATCCATACATGTCGTCAAGTTATAACATAAATGTTATCGATTGTTTTAAGTATAACTGTTGAGTTTCTTTCGGCTTTCTTTTCAACAGCGGTTTCCTCTCGAGAAATGCCGGTAGATTCACAATCTAACTTGTAAAAGTGCACTTGTGGCCTACTTACTGAATAAATTATTTCATTTCATTTCAGCTGAGAATTAAAAAAACAAAGGAACTATTCTGCTGGATATCTTATCTGCATGCCCTCAGTGATATACTTTAACAAAGGGTTAATATGTCATGTCAAGCATTTAATTTATTCAATAAAGTGGATACAATACAAATAAGTAGGTACAATAAATTGTCATAAAAAAAAAAAATTCAGTCGATGTGTGGGAGGGCAGCACCGTCGTCCCATCCCATCTAGTTAATATGTCATGTCAACAAAATAATTTCGTCGCTTTTCTTTATGTACAGTATGTCGTGTCCTTAACAGTTATGCGCATTCTAGAAAAATGTAAAAAGTTTGCAAACCTAAAAATCTAAACATTGGCGAAGTTCAAAATGGGTATAACATAACAACTGTCAAGACCTCGCTAATACACTTATCCTCAAGCAAACAGTGCAATATTGATAAACGCCGCGGTGTGGCTGTCAATACGCAATGCTAATATATGGGCGCAGTTATGATTTACGATCCCAGCTTCATTAGCCTCCCCGCATATAGCATTTTCGTTATCTATAATTACGCGGTAATCCTTTGACAAGCCATTTAGCATAGTCAGTGGACGGAACAGCGCGGTATTGTAGAGGTATCAATTATAATTATCATTATTACTAGTAGGTCTGTGAGCTTTCAAATATTGTTTTGAAATGGCTGAAATATGTAGGTATGTTTTACGTTTTCAACCCTCGTTTTTTCAAAAAACTGAATTGATAAAAAAAACAATGTAATAATCGAACCTACCCATAATCGGTTGAGAAATACGACCTGTAGGCAAGAACAGTCGAACATCGGCCAAGCTGAAACAAACAAGCTTCGCTCGCTTTGCTTGCTCGGTCAATAGAACGATTACTTATATTCTGAAGCCCCGTATACGAGGCATAGTTCATTCCGAGGATCAAATGAGCACGTTTTTAGTACGATTAAAGTGAAAAAAAAAAATGGAAATTTATAAAAATGTCCATTCCTATTCCGCAAAAAGGCCCTTAAATATTTCTCTCAGATCGTATGACAAACATAACCCCTTATAAAAAGTATTTTTATCAATGATATCAGCCATATTTGGCCACCGGTTTAAAGGAAAAAAAGATACAAAGGCATCCAATTTGGCAAAGTATCGTGCTTTCAAGGAAGTTACCTATTCAGAATGACAATATTTAGATAAGGTGCCCTATTTGCTTTCTATTTTCCCGAATAATACTTTCAAGAGATCCTCAGACGGATACGTGATTTCTGTTAGTTTATTTTTATTACCTACACAAATATTATTATTTGTCGAGTGCCTTAGTAGAGTACAGAAAGGCCTTTTTAGATAGTGGATGTTTTTTGAGATAAATGAGGTTGATGATAAAGAAAGTTTCTTTGATAAGTAAATGCGTTTACTCTTAAGCCAGAAATAATTATGAAATCTAAGGAGTTCCCTGTTCAGTAATTTTCTACAGCGAAACGAAAATTTTGAAATAATTTATTTATTTATTTATTTATTCATATTTTAACACAGCATTACAGTATACACTAAGACACTGTGAAAAACAGCAACATACGTAATGTATATACAAAAAATTACAAATGAAGAACAACCAAAAATACAACAATATTATTCAATCTTACATCTATATTAATATATGGTCGATTGACGTGTATCCATCGCCTCACAGAACCTCAAGCATTCTTTATAAAGAGCCATCCATCGACATGCAAAAATATCGCATTCAGGTGCTGACGCGAGGAGCGCATTGAGATGCCGTAGTACGCGGATAAGCGGAGAATTACGATGTGCCACCGTGCGCGCTGTTGGCACTGCCAGCAGGGGGCAATGGCGCGGTCGGAGGTTCAGTTTAGATTTGGATAGGGAAGGAACCTTAAGGCGAACAAGTTGACACACCAAATCAGAGCAGTCCGAATCTCCCCTTAATATCTTGATCACAAAAGTCAAAACTCCTAAACTCCTAAATAATGAAAGCTAAGCGAACCTACGTAACAAGGCATATTTTAACACAACTCTAAAACCCTAATAATAACTACACGACAATGGAACTAACAAATATATACAGTCACGAAAACCTATTAAAAAACTAGGTAGCATTTCGTCGGAATAGTGAATCGAGAGAAATGCTTTTAAAAAGGACATATTTATTCAGTACTTCCAATATCCCTACCGCTGGGACAATGGACCATTGCACTCGAGCTTGGCGATATATTGGTGGTGTAAGGCACTACCGACAAGAAAGATTTTAATATTAATTTCTCTTTCTCCCATGTAGGTATCGCTTACGTAGAAAATAATCAGGCACAGGTCAATCCTGATTCGGTTTTCCATAACTACTGAATTCTTGCCGGAACACGTTTGAAGTCGCCTGGCAGCAGGACTGCCAGGACTGAAGTGTAACGTGTGGCAAAAGTGAAGTGTGCTATCACGCTCACTTCCCAGTTAAGCAATATCTGAATGAGCGCATGGGGACAATACAAATTTTGACATTTGAACTACAGAGCAACTCCTGACAAACTTACTCCGATGTCTCAGTGACCCATGGAGTCTTGGCCTCTGAGAGGTTAAGCTGCTTCTGTGATCTAGCGCTGTCTCCAGCCAGTTTTCAGCGTTTAAATCCGCCAGGTCCGCATCCGCTGCATTTCACCAGTGATACCTGCAGAGCTAGCATATCTTGCGCGAGTTGCTACTCATTGCCATCTGTCTTGCTCGAACAGTATTGAAAGGATAGTGACAGATATTATAACTCGCGCGACAAAGAGTCGCTTGTCATTGTGATGCTAGAGGTGCTGAGGCGGCCGACGGGGCGTACTTCAGTCGGTCGACCCGAGTCCATACCTTCTCTTGACACTCGAACATCACCCTTAACTCGTAGTGATATTTCCGATACCCGCTCCAGGCTCTCCCTAGACCCACACGTCGTCAACATTTCGCCACTGTACAGCAACTGTACATCACGACGCACGGACGCTCCGGAATAGTTGTTAATTTTGCACGAAACGCCTCTGCTATGGTGGTTTATTCCTATAAATGTTCTCGAAGGTATGCTAGCCGTGCCTTGTTTATAGCGGTATAAGATTGAAATTGCCGCAATGGCCTGGTGAGCCTCTAGGGGGTGATTTAAAGTCAACGAATTTCCCGTGACTGGGTTGCGTTTAGTGAGACAGGATGGAAGTCTTCGGTTAAATACTGGATGGCGAACTATGCGCTGTAAAATATAGATTTTATTACGTGCGTTCCAATGTTTTTGAAATACTTTTTTACCCAACTACAGCAAAGCCAACTAGGAATAATTTTAGTATATGTTGGTTTCACAATCGTTCCTAAAACTATGTATTTGATAGATATAGATATTGATTAATGAGAAGTCAATCTATTTGTTTTTGTAAAAGGAGGGCGAAATCAGTACATTCAAACACCAAAACG
Organism: Apotomis betuletana; assembly: GCA_932273695.1. NCBI lineage: Eukaryota > Metazoa > Arthropoda > Insecta > Lepidoptera > Tortricidae > Apotomis > Apotomis betuletana. The sequence goes on from OW026299.1 coordinate 16,321,182, forward strand.
TAAGTTATTCCTTAATACATTATAACGCCAACTATACGCAATATGTAAAATAGGGCAAGCTAATTAGTTCACGGTAAGTATCACGGAATAACAATTATAACAAACAAGAGGCCCTTAACTCGATCTAGAAAACTTCCGCTCTACCTGACCTAGTGACCCTTCAGTCGTTATACGTCCCCTTTAAAAGACCCTTACCGGTAAAATACTAGTTTTAGTGAACCAGATACACAGTGCTTTATTTGTTACTCTATACTATTTGAATGTTCGATGTAAAATTTCATTCGAATAGTTGAAATTTTAATAAGGATCAATGCAATAAAAATAAGACATAATGCTCGCCCCTGTGATTTATACGTCAGCGATAAGACTAGCGATATCGAATGTCACATTAATGAAAATAGAGTACGAGTATATAATATTTAACACACGCAAAAAGACTGCGATGAGATCTGAGACAAAATGAATTAGAAACCTCCAATTGTTCACCAAGCTTCTAAAAAGTTCTTCAAGCTATCCGATCCAACCCCCGTCACGTCAACTTGCATGCTATTTCGAGTTCCATGACTGCGTTTACACATTTTAGTATCACTAACTTCGGAAATACACGGTTTAACGTCAGTTATATTAACATCGGTAATAAATTCACGCGTGAATTAACGTACCGGTAATTTGATTTATTGACCGCCGGTAAATTTGTTACGTTCGGTATCAATGCTATTCCACGATACATCTCAATTACGGGATGATAATCAGTGCTTACATTATTTGTATGTTAAATGGAGCCATGATGCCGCGGGGTAATTTTTGTATAATATTTATATTTATAATATTTTTATAAAAGAAATATGTATGTGGGTGGATCAACTTTTTCTTGCTGTTATTCTGACGTGACCCAGGGGATAACAGTGATTAAATTTCTAAAAAAATGTTGATAATCTAGACACGCGGCAGCGTGTCCAGCCAAGATCACCGCAGGAACTGGCGAGCAGCAGCCGTGTGTTATATTACACGAACCGTTTGGAGCCACTTTTGACCCCCCAATAACTCCAAATCTATTTAACATAAAAAAATTAAATTTGGCTTATGCATTAAGATCCTTTGGAACAAGTAGAACCCCAAATTTCATAAATATAAGTCAAGTAGTTATTGAGATATTAAAGTCCAAAAAACGGTATTTTTATCACTGACTGACTGACTGACTAGTAATCAAAAACCTAACCCACTTCCAGGTGACCTAGAGAGGTGAAATTTGGCATCCAGCTTGGTAATTGTGTGTGTATACATATAAAAATTGAAAAAAGTTATTTTTTATGTTTTTTTTTTATTATTATTATTATTGATGATTGTTGCCTCAGAACTCTGTCATTTATTAACCGATTTGGAGAATTCTTTTTTTGTTTGAAAGATATACTAGAATAGCATATACACTCACACACATACACACTTACACATACACGCACATAAGAATCCGACACGTACTAACCGTTTTGGAAAATTCTGTGTTTGTTCAAAACTTTCAAAAGATGTACTAGAATAGCACACAGAACTAATTAACAAATAATAATTCAGTAATTTACACATCATAATAATTTCTGTACAAAAATTAATGATATCCCAACAAAAACATAAATGTTAAATGAGAGCCAAGTTCAATATCGCGTACACTTCGCCGACAAAAGAATTGAGATCCATATGGGCGCCAAGTTCTTTGCCCTAAAATTTTTAGATACAAGGACATGCGACATACTCAATGCATTTATTTTACTTGGGGTGTAATTCAATATCAAGACTTGACTTGGCTAGTTTTTAAATATAAATTTATATTATATTTGTCTAATCATTAACCTATTTTCGTAAAGGTAAGTACGCAAGTTAGTGTACGTCCTGTTACTTATACTGTTAGCTTGATAATGAACTATGACTATGTTACTTTTATAAAATTTAGTTAGTTTGAGAAAACTAGCCAAGTCAAATCTTGATATTGAATTACTCCCCAATTAAAATAAATGCATTGAGTATGTCGCATGTCCTTGTATCTAAAAAATTTAGGGCAAAGAACTTGGCGCCCATATGGATCTCAATTCTTTTGTCGGCGAAGTGTACGCGATATTGAACTTGGCTCTCATTTAACATTTATGTTTTTGTTGGGATTGATATTACTGGTATTGTCAGGAGATAGTCTACATAAGAATGTGCTTATAACTGCTTAGATTACAAAGCTTTTGCTAAATATAACCACGGAAAATCGTAGTTTTAAAAACTTTCTCAGGGGCATCACCATGGCAACGAGTGGCAGAAAATAGTTGATTGACCCATATACTAGCTACCCCTCGCGGTGTTACCCGCCCAACCCACGCGAACATTTCATTTTTTGGGATCAAAAGTACTTACCCTATGTGTTATTTGTGTCAACCTAGATTCTAGGGTGTCAGCTCTCTCCAGAGTCCAGACCATATCAAATTTGACCCAGCCGCTGGAGAGTGAAGAAGTAACAAACAAACGAACACAATCACAAATTTTCGCCTTTATAATATTAGTGTGATTACGTCTACGAATAACCGATTTTTTATACATTTCTCACGTGACGTGCGACTTCCAATAAAACCGTAAATTGGAATCGAGTTGCAAGTCAACGGTAGCGTATTTACGAGTTTAGTTACATAATTATTAGCATCCGAAATTAACCCGTCACCGACCAGCTGTCACCAAGTATGACCACTTGGTTGATTGGACGCGGAACGTGCTGCGCCGCTAAATTCATTTTTATACATAGGTATAATCTCTCATAAGCTATTTCCGATAGCACCGGTAGCGCATTTATTACAGGCTACATATTAGCATGCCAAATCAACCCGTCACCGCCCAGCTGTCACCAAGTATGACCACTCAGTTGATTGGACGCTGCCACGCCGTTGAATTTTTATTCATTCCTATAATATAAAACTCAAAACAGAGAGTCGGCAGACCGGCTCGGCGTAGTCGCGATGACCTGGACTTTTTCCTCTAGGACTGGCCAGATAAAGCACAAAAAAGAGAGCAGTGGAAAAAGAGAGGGGATACCTTTGCCCAGCAGTGGGACACAATAGGCTCATAATAATTCAAATTCAAATTCAAATTCAAATTCAAATTAGCTTTATTGACACAACATTAAAAACACAATATTAACAATATAAGTATACATACAGAAGCGGAGAAAAAAAGAAAAAAAACAGTACTATAGGTCTATGCGTATACAATATTATCTACAAAAAAAAAAACAATAATGTTGGCCAAGGGTACCAAGCTCAGCATATGCTGGCCGTTGGACGACCAGCGCTGATTTTCAGCATGGCCCCTTTATGTTCGAGGTCGTAACACTGATATATTTATTTATTTAATCAACAGAAGCACTATGCCTATTGAAAAAATAAATAATATGTATATATATGAAGATGGAGAATTACGGATATTTAAGTATAGTGCGCCATTTATATAACAATATAACAATATTTGCGTAGATTATTATGTGACGATTAGTATGTGTTTGCCCTATGTATAAGAATGTGTGTGTGTGTGTGTGTGTGTGTGTGTGTGTGTGTGTGTGTGTGTGTGTGTGTGTGTGTGTGTGTGTGTGTGTGTGTGTGTGTGTGTGTGTGTGTGTGTGTGTGTGTGTGTGTGTGTGTGTGTGTGTGTGTGTGTGTGTGTGTGTGTGTGTGTGTGTGTGTGTGTGTGTGTGTGTGTGTGTGTGTGTGTGTGTGTGTGTGTGTGTGTGTGTGTGTGGTTATGTACTGCGGATGGTTGTGTATTTTGAGAGTGATTTGGTTGCATCAATTGGTGTGATAAATATGATGTGTTATGATATACGGGTAAAAAAAAAGGGATTAAGTATGTGAATATCATGGTAACTAGTTAACTAGTTAATAATAATGAATAAGTATTATAATTTCTTATAAGTATGCGATTTTCGAAAGCACCGTAATGTGGAATCGATCGGCAAGCCAACACGGTAGCACATTTAATAGAGGCTACATATTATATATTATGCGAAATTAACCATGTCACCACCCAGCTGTCGCCAAGTATGACCACTCGGCTGATTGGACGCGGAACGTGGCGCGCCAATGAAGTGTTACATTTTGATACTTCCATTAAGGGCATGCCAAATAAAAAACACTGAAATTCCAAAAAAAAAAAAGAATTAAAAACGTATCCTGTTCACCAAATAGTATCGTTTTTCTCTATGTCCTAAGTCATTTTTAAACGGTTTTTGCTTGCCCTATCAAGTAATTAGAAAACAATAATTAAGATTATTACAGTTAAATATGATACTAACTAAAATTCGGCAAGGATTTGAAAGAAAAAAAAAATGACATCGCAAAATAGCAAACAGACGAAACTTCCAATTTATATTTCGTAAACTATACCAATTTTTTTAACTTATTGATGTAATTCTGTCAAATCGCGGTTTCCACAATCACCCTGGAGGCTGCTAAAGACGAATCTTGCAATTATATATTATCTCTTTTATTTTTATTCTCGGAGACCTGAGAGTGGCAACATTAGCACAAAACAGCGGAGAGGGCGAATAAATCATACCAAGTGACGGCAGCGCCGCCCCCGCATTACCGAGTGCCTTATCTGTGCTGCGGTTATTGTTGTTTTTACACGGTTTTACTTATTGTTGTGTTGAGTTATATTTCAACAAGATTGTAAGAAGATACGGAATAACCTACTCCATCTATACCAAAATGGACATGATTTGCATCAAGATGGTTGCACCCAAAGTTAACATTGGGTATCAGACTTTTAATAAATAGAACCAATGTATTTAGTTATACTATAAATATAAATATTTGTTTTAAGTATGATTTACGAAAAAACGACTTACTGTTGAGTTTATTTCGGCTTTCTTCTCAACAACGGTTTCTTCTCGGGAAATGCCAGTAGATTCACAATCTGACTTGTAATGTGCCCTTGTGGCCTACTTACTGAATAAATTATTTTATTTCATTTCATAATATTATAGTTAGTTATATAAAACTACGTATTACTCAGAATTTCACCAGCTATAATAGGATTCAAGTAAAAAGACCGGTGATGATAGTATGGGCCTTTGATAATACTATTTATCTCGACGAAATCTGCAGGAGAACCAAAATAAATAGCCTGAAGAATTGCCAGAATGAAATGGCAGTGGTGCCAGTAGCTGACACCTGCCAGTCAACGTAGAGCCAACAGCCGCTGGAACAGAAAGGATCTCTCGCGATGATCATGAATCGGAAGACGTAGGATAGACTAGACCCCAACAAGGTGAATCCAATCTTATGAGCAACGCAAGATGCCGTTGGAAGCAGCAGTGGCCATCTTTCGGCCAAAAACGAAATGCTCAGAAAGGTAAAAGTATAGTAGTATAGAGAATATTTTTTTCCCAAGTTAACTTAGTGGGTCTCCTTCGCAATCCATAATATCGTATGTCCTAAAGTCAAATGCCATACCACATTTACTCTAAACACTTTTGACATATCAATCATTTGTCATAATGATTATTTGCCATAATGATCTTACATCCTAATGATCATAAACCATAATATTACATTACCTAATGCTCTAAATACCTTATATGTTTTGTACTAATCTATTAACACATAAAACTTACGAGTCATAATATACAAAACCATAAATCACATGTCCTAAAGTCAAATGCCATGATGATTACTTGCCATAATGTTCATAAGCTATAATAACATTACCTAATATCCTACTTTAAGACAGGTCAGACTTGGGTTAGGTTAGGTACGACGACGAGCGGAGCGAAATTTGATATTCGGGATAATGACATTCGTATTTTCAATAATCGGAAATTTATTACTTAGGAATTATGAAATTCGGAGTTTTAAAAATCGGTATTAAATATTTCGGAGTATTTGGGTAAAGATTATTTTTTTAACCAATTTTTTACGTTAAAACAAAAATAGAAAACCGGATTTGGACAAATATCGAATTGGCTAAACCCCGAAAACTGTAGTTTGGGTTATTGGCTGAACCCCGAAAACTGTAGGTTAGGTTAGGTTTGTATTGTGACCACGTATAGCGGAGCGTCAGACTTGCTGAACCCCGAAAACTGTAGGTTGGGTTATTGGCTGAACCCCGAAAACTGTAGGTTAGGTTAGGTTTGTATTGTGACCACGTATAGCGGAGCGAGCGAAGCGAGCGGAGCGTCAGACTTGCTGAACCCCGAAAACTATAGGTTAGGTTATTGGCTGAACCCCGAAAACTGTAGGTTAGGTTAGGTTTGTATCGTGACCACGTATAGCGGAGCGAGCGAAGCGTGCGGAGCGTCAAAAGACTTGCTGAACCCCAAAAACTGTAGGTTGGATTATTGTCTGAACCCTGAAAACTGTAGGTTAGGTTAGGTTTGTATTGTGACCACGTACAGCGGAGCGTCAGACTTGCTGAACCCCGAAAACTATAGGTTAGGTTATTGGCAGAACCCCGAAAACTGTAGGTTAGGTTTGTATTGTGACCACGTATAGCGGAGCGAGCGAAGCGTCAAAAGACTTGCTGAACCCCGAAAACTAACTAAGATAAGTAACTATTAAGACATATGATGATTATGGCAACTAGTATTAGGATATGTAACTGTTAGGACACTTGATCATTAGTACTTAAGATAATAGTGCAAATAATCATTAGGATATTCAATATTAGGATGATCAATATTATGGCATTTACATTAGGATAAACGTTATTATGGCAAATGATCATTATGACCACAGTTATTATGGAATTTACAAATAGGACAAAGGAAATTATGGATTCCAATATAGACCCAACTTAGTCTCTATAAAAGATCTTGAACTTAACTCAGATAAGTAAATCAAAATAAAAACTTCAATTAATATATTTCCTGCATTGTTTCGCGTACAAAGGGATTCATTAATTAGGAATCTTACAATGGCGTCTCGCTGAAAGGGTTCCGTAGTCCGATACTAGCTGATAGTGGCCATTAATCATTGGCAAGGTTTAGAGAAAAGTCTAGATAATAAAGATTGATGTATACTGACTTTAAGTTAAATAATATAACAAGATCGTATCACCTTTTTAACTTGCAAAAAAAGATTATCCTTGTTTATGGTATAATTTGAATTTTAATTTCGGGGGTCGAGGATAAATATATTAAAGTTGTTAACCAAGTATGTATTTTGCTAGTACATATTTTCAAAACCATAACGTATTGCTTCTCTAATATCTTTCACAAATAATTCAAAACGTTTACCTTTTGTTTTTATTCCTTTATCATTATCACAGGAGTAAGATTAAGCACGTCCGCGTCATTGCATTTGAATACAAAACAGACCTTTCATCCTTCAGAACGTATAACATGAAATCCTCACATTACGGAAGATTATCGCCCTCACTTTAATTACCTGTTCGCTCAGACTATGGGCCCACTAGTCTATTAGGGTATGGACTGTGCCGAGACTAACTTTATTTCGGTCCACTCGACCCTTCAAATCCCTGTTTAATGACCAGCCTTTAGAGCGGCAGTCGCGTTGATGACTTTGCATTAAATCCTTTCCTTTATAAATATATAATAGGTAATTATAGACGAATGCAAAAGTGTGGTTTTACCTAAATTAGTTCTTTTGGATTATCTTACTATGAAATTGACTCGCAGCAAATGAAATTACGCATTGACATAATCTATGAGATTGATATAATATGGCCTAGAGAGTGATATGTCGCTACATTTCCGAAAAAAAAGATCCCATAGCGAAATTTCCCTATAACATAATACTTTAGATAAAAACAAAGATATTTCAATTGAAAGAGAGGGCGACTACTCACGTCGTCGTTTAAAATCGAATACTCGTACTCGAAATATTAAGCTGTTTATTCCAATTTTGATTTCGAGTCAAAAAAATTAACAAATATTTTATTTATTTATTTTAAATCATTCTTGGTTAATGAATATGTGTGATTGTTATTACTTATATAAATTACAGAATAGTTATTGTCGTCGTTTTTAAAATAGTTGATTATTGATCGAAATGTTTTGGCCTAATCCGTTGATATTTAAAATGAACGGATGCAAATCCCTTGATTACTTTTGTTCTGTACCTAATTAAAAAATGTAGTCTACGATATTATTTGCTTGACAGTATCTAATGCACTGACAAGAGCCGCGCCCACCGCCGTATAATTTTCGCATACGTCTGTCCGAGGCAATATCTCTATATTTACATACGTGCCTTTGTTTGGCACGTAATTACTCCATCTATCCGCTGATATATCGCCGTGGATTTGTCAACGCCGTTTAGTTACATTGTATTTGCTTTAGGCCGAGTGGGGTCTGGGGTCGGCCTACGGCCTATTTTAATCAAATCTCGTTACATCATTTATTCGGGCTTATAATAGTTTTCTTGAATGGCATCGTTATGTAGGAGTAATTTTATCACCTGCATTCTATAATTGTAGGCCTACGATGGTTGAGTTTATCACGCGATAAAGAAATGATGCAGACTCACATTATCTGTCAAAAAGTCATTATTTATTTTTTTATTTGTCTATCACGCGATAAAATGCAAGCATCATAGGACCGCCTGTCTATAAAGATCGTCACCCGCTTAGGCGGTAAGTTAGCACAAATTGATAGTTTTCTAACTTTTTCACTTGAAGAAAAATCAAATCACGGTTGCAATGGTAAAATTGACTGCCCCGATATTCATTCATATTTTGTTTTTTTTTACGTGGTCTGGAAGGTAAAGTTTTAACGAAAGAGGTGGCAGAGGGAGCCATGTCTAGCTACTTGTTTAAACTACTTGCATTAAACAGGTAAAGGGAAAAGTAGGCAATGTATTGTATCAGGATAACAAGGAGTAGAGTGGCAGGTACTCCACCGACAAGAGCGAAACAATTACATGGACCTGACCAAATAATTTATAGAAATAAGGTTCGTGCGCTTTAAATATCTAGGAATGTAGGTATCCCTGCCAAATTCCGACCACGTCCAGCAGTCTGAGCCAGTTTATCTACAACTTAACTGACGCTTAACTCTGGTTTAAGTGCCGGCTATCCGGCGGTCAGGTGCTCGTAAATTACATATTCCGATACAATACGATGCTGTTGTGAATAGGATGCAACTATAGACGTGGGATAGATGCATCTCGTTCTTACAGACGTAGTTTTGTGGACGTTGGTGTTGAAACGTAATGAAATTATATTATATACCTATATAATTATAGATACACATGAATAATTATGAATAACCATGATCTAATCTCATAATCATAACGTTACCTAGTCCCTTTTATTTACGAGATGAAACAAATGTTACTCGTCTTGTCGGTATAAAATACAGCATTTACCTATTATAGGTTTTCTCTTTACATTTTTACAAACGTATTATTATGTAGTAATGAAAACTTATAAAGCGCTTGCTGTATAGACATATGTTTACTCTCTCTCACGATAATACCACAATTACCACATAGTTTTAGTACTATATCACATGACAATAGCAGATTCATCCATGATATGTAATTTGCCGCATGAATAGCTTGTCCGAAATGTCGGAGCCACTAATTGCCGAGGGCTGGTAAAAATCAACAAAAGAAAGTATTCGTTACAAAGTAGCCAACTGACCGGAAAATTGTCCCGATTTGGGGAAAGGATAGCCGCGGTTGAACTGTGAATGAATGTTCCGGAGCTCTAAATTTCACATTTATCTCTATTACACATTCCTTACGATTAATTAATAACTACGCAAAATAGCGAACAGGTAATTTTTTACTAACACGGACGACATAAAATCGGGCTACGAGGAAACGACTTAAGAAGAAGAGAATACCGATATTTAGACAAATAATTAGGTTTCTTCCGGTACAAAATAAATAAAAAATGGTCTATATTTCAACAATAAAAATCTCTGATATCAAGTCTGTATAATTTGAAGTAAGTAAAGGCACGTAGGGGTAAACAACATCAAAACTACCTAAAAACTTATAAAGACCCTCAAATCCAGAGAAATTGTTTATTAAGTCATTAGTCCACAACTACACATTAGGCGAATCCATAAATTGCTTATATTATTTGAGCCAAGGTTGACTAATCGACAGCGGCAATTTAATTTAGTAGGTACTAATTGTGATGAAGACATCGCGTGCGTTTTTCGGGATCCCTAAATAACTGTTCCCTTATTTTTATAAATAAAGAAGGATTTTTTTCTTTCAACTGTGTAACATATTATGTTCGCTATAGTTATTTGAGAAGGTCATTTCTTACAAGATAATATTTATTATTTCCTGTCAACTAATCACATGAATTCGTTTGTTTACGTGAATAGACTTAACGATTAAATTGCAATACGATCATTTTAAATCCCGCTAAAACACAAATTAAAAACCACCCGGCATCCTATCGGCTGCCATAAAATTTATTGTTTTATTCTTTGGCGTAAAAACGTTAGCCATAATTCTGGAATTACTAACTTTACAAGAGTTTTGAGATTAAAACCCAACCCAACCCGAAGGGGTTAGGTTAGGTTAGATTTGTTTTATAACAATCCTGAAAAATATTATATGTTTCAGAAAGTAATCTAAATTACGGCTACGAAAATTTTGCACATACATTTTTAGAAGACACTTATGTTGTTGTTAGATAACATGAGTCCTTCAGACTCACTATGACACTATGCCATACCCAGAACCGAAAGATCAAAACACTGTATTTAATAAGTGGTGAACGGTGTTGGTTACACATACTGTATATAATCTCTGTGGCTCGGATATAATGCCATTAGCGGTTTATACTCCCACACAAAGTCCGACTACTGGTAGTGAGGGCTAACCAGCCCTGATACAGTTCAAGTAAAACAGGAGTCCTTCAGACTCCCTATAACACTATGCCATACCCAGCACCGAAAGATCAAAACATATATTGTATTTAATAAGTGGTGAACGGTGTTGGTCACGCATACTGTATATATAATTTTAGTTACTTTTAGTTGATTAGTCAATTTGTAGTGATTGTTTGTTTACCTAAATTTATAAAAAAATAAAAAAATATATACCAATTAATAGCAACGTATGTTAATCTTAATCTAACCGTATGACCTCAAGTGCCGAAAATATTACGAAAGATTTAATTAAAATTATATAATATAAAACAAATAATAATCGGACTAAAAGTTTAAGTAAGTACTATTAAATAATCTAATTTTATATTAAGGTAACATCTTATGAACAACATGATAATGCAATGAAGAATTTTATGAATTAAATCATAGGACATATTATTTCAATTCTTGTCTGAGTATTCATTTGAGCACAAGACACGGAACCCTGTAGGTGTTGACACCATATCTGACTATTTGCTAATGTAAATTTACGATCAAACTACGATAAAGTAGTTTCATCGTTAATAGCTTTACATAAATAATAAAATACTCAATATACGATACCCCAGAGGACATCCTCAGTATCCTACTGGACTTTGTGACGGCCGGTATGGCCAGCCAAATTTTCTTCGTAAAAAAGAACACCGTGCACCCTCGGAACTCCAAAACAATGCGACTTTACTCCTACTTCAGAAGCGTTTATTACATACCTCTTATCTTCGGTTACAATTTCCTCCCATTTCCAGTGTCGAAATCCAGATTCATCAGAATTATTTTTGTTATTTATGCTATGGCTATGTCCATCGGATTTTCATATTTAGTGCTAAGTTATGTCAAACATGTGGACCGCTCTCCATACGTCTTTGTGGCTATCGAGTATGTTGCTACTGTAAGTGTGCTTCTCTTCGCGAAAGCTGAAACACGAGCTAAATTCATGGAGAGTATAGAATTAATTGATAATAAACTACACGTTGCCGAATCGCATTATATCCGATTAAAAAAAATCACGCACATCGTTGTGTTAATCGCCATCTTCTCGAGAATCGTTTACTCAACTGGGCTATGTTTTTCGTTCCAAACCTATTGCTACGAATCACCACTGATCATAGTTTTCTCCGGATTTATTTTGATTGCTGTTGATACCAACCAAATACCTAGATTGATATTATTCAATATGGTTAAGCACAGGATGAGTCTCTTGAGGAAGAGAGTTGAGGACTTGTTTGAAAATAATGCAATGTCGGTTATTAGCGAAAAAAATATAAGAAAAAGACTTGCTGAATATCAAGAAATCTATGAAAATATCCTAGACTCAATTAAGATCATTGATCCCCACGTGAAACCTTTCGTGAGTATTTTATCACACATTGATAAGTACGCTGTTAAATATATATTCATGATAGTATTTGTTCTTTGTTCCAGTTCGTGTTGAATTTGGTTTGCAGTTTCCCTAAGATAATGCTTCTACTATACAATATAATTGTGCTTCACCAAAGAGGGGTAAGCCAATTTTCCAATTTTTTATTAATCTGGCACTGATCTAGACTAGCTTTGGGTAAATATGTATATGTATAAACTACGTTATTTTAAAATTGCTACAAAATATGCCAGTCTATAGATGTTTATAGTTAAAAGATATACTGATTTTATTTTGAAGGTGCCGACACTAAATCTATTAGTGCTATCGTTTGAGGCAGTGCAATGGGCCCTGATTCCATGCATACCAGGGATCGTGTTCGAAATGACGCGAGCACACATTGACGAGATGAAGCTGTTTTTACTACAACGCCACAAAGATTGTAACGGTATGTATGACAGGTATATCTCTGAAAACTATCAAATTAGTCCCACATCTACATTCCTATAATTTCAAAAGGTTCTCTCTGACAATTTGTCAATACCATTCAGCTCAAATAGTAAAACTCGTTACACATCGCTCAAATATCTATTACGCCCCAGACAAACGTATGTAGTAAGTACATATTTTAGTATATCAGTCATCTTGCCTATAAATACTTATCACATTCCCTCGCCAAAGCATATTAGCATTGCACTGTGGTCATGTGGAAGGCCATAAGTCTAAAATATTGATAACAACCAGGCTCTAATTTATCTATGCGTAGTCATTAACTAATAGCCATACCATCGAAACTATAAATAATTTTAAAATTATATGAAATATTCATTTCAATGCATTGTTAGAAACCTAGAAAAGAAACCTAAGCAAGATCAGCATATCGTAGTCCAAAAGCATGGGTCTACTTACCTGAGCACAGAGAAATGTCAAACAGAAGCATTTTCCGGTGTAGCTTTACTATAGATTTTTTCAATCTTACCATACTTCACTTTTTTTTTCAGATTACATCATCCGAACAGAAATAAAAGAGTTCCTCAGCTACATCGAGCAGCGGCCGTGTCGGTACTGCCTATACCGGCTTATCCCTGTCGACTTAACGCTGCCTGTCAGCCTGTTCAACCTGTGCACCACTTACCTTATCGTTATGATACAGTTCTCGCATCTGTTCGACAGTAAAACCGGCTAGTTCGGCCTGTGATTCAGCTACATGCCGTTCAACGTGTCCACCCCTTACCTCATCGTTATGATACAGTTCTGGCCAGTAAAGCCGGCTAGTTCACCTCCATGGAGCAGTGGCGTCTGTACTAATTGTACCGGCTCATTCCGGTAGACGTGACGCTGCCCGTCAGCCTGTTCAACCTGTCCACCACTTGACTCATCGTTATGATATAGTTTTCGCATCTGTTCGACGATAATGGCGGTTAGTTCAGCTACATCGAGCAGTGGTGTCAGTATTACCTGTACCGGCTCATTCCGGTAGACGTAACGCACCCTGCCAACCTGTTCAACCTGTGCACCACTTACTTCATTGTCATTATACAGTTTTCATCTGTTCGACAGTAATACCAGCAGATTTTCATAGAATCGGCGGCTTAATTCAATTTGTATTAAGATATAGACATTTGAGCGATGCAGTCACGAATATGACCTGTATTACCGTGCTTTAAATAGTTGCTTTTCGAACTACATTCATACATCGTTTGAAACCCAATATTTAGTAGACTAACAAATGAAAACACAAGTTTATTAAATTATAATTTTATTATACTTATGACATATTCTACTATGTGTTTATGCGTAGTCATGGGTTTATGGGATACGAGAGAAAGACAATTGTAAAAACGTAATTCCTGTTAAAATGTAGTCTTTAAACATTTAGCCCCGTCCATTGCCCAGAGAACCTGTGAGCTTCTAGTAAGGATATTTTATGCATATATTGTTTATAACTTTTGCTTGCTTAAGTTAGATAAATTATTCGCACCTTACACGGGCAAGCTGAAATTGCAACTATTGCAGTCCACTGATTTTGGTAAAATTGTTCTTTATTTTTCTAGATAACCAATACCGATGCGGTGACATCAAAATGTACTTTATCGGTATTTTTCCAAGTCAATAAAAAACCTTTGATATATCACGTTTAGTGGTAGGCAAACAATAAAACTGTTTATATCGAAGGGTTGATGTATAGCATCAAGGTAAGGGGAGGTATGCTGAGTCAACAATAGTCAATTCTGATATCTTGTGTATCTCTTTGATCTCGTGGTGTGCGTAAAATATGTATTATGCGCAAAATGTGAGATTAAATATACTTTACCGAGGATCTACTAAATCGATATAATAAATGTGCGGTTTAATTTGTATTTATAGTGCATACATTAGAATCTGGTAATAATTTTACGACTATCTTGCTTAACGGCTTGGCCACGATATCAGGTGGGAGCGATTCGTGGATCAGTCGCGTAGGCTACGCTACGCGCTACGCGGCGTAGCACGCTCGCTATAAAATACTTATGCGCGGACGAGCGCTGCAGAGTGTTGTACCGGGCTTATTATTTTATACACAAATTGATAAGTATCATTATCATTACTACGAAATATCCAAATCCGTCTAGCGCTCCGTGGCGTGTGGCGTGGCTAGAGTGGAGACGGCCTAAGCTGAGATTGATACATAGAGCAATAAGGCAACGGCTGCCCAAAGTAATTAATTGGTACTAAAATAAATTAATTAGTATATATTTTACGACCAATTATTATTTCACCTTGCTCGTCACAACTGTCCCAATTTCACTTCAACCCATTAGTTCCTACGTTCCTAAATGCATTACAACTGTAATAATTAAAATAAATAATCATTAATGACTGCATTACCGCAAATGAAGCCATCGCGTAGTGACGTCAGTTAGCATTGTAATTATGCCCCGCGGTTACCGGCAAATGGCTACGCGTTACATAGTTGTTGCTTAATTAATACCAAACTGAATATATGTATCTTAATACATACTATATCTATTAATACTTACGAGTAGCTATTGATATATGGTACGTCTATGCTAACATTGACAGGGCGGTAATTTGTAAGCATACAGATAAATAAATAATAGGATATTTCGCAGTCTGTTTGTTGTTTGTATCTGTTAGAACAGTTGTTTTTAATAAAGTAACACAATAACCTAATAAGTTGTTTGCCAGTATAAAACGTAACGTAAGAAAATCTGAGTACAATAGTACCGCGATTCGGTCCATATTCTGTACCTACGTACAAAATTGTATGTACACAGATGCGATGCGCCATTATGCTATTAGATAATTTGAAGAAAAAAAACCGACTTCAATGAGCGAAATAGTCGCCTAAATCTAACTAGTTTTAAGTCTTTGTTTATATGTATTTCTGTAGTTCACAGTGCCTTGGTTTTTACTGTAATGCTGTGAAACTTATTTGAATAATAAATAAATGAATAGTATGATCTGTTGATCTTCTCAATAAGCGCTATATCAATTTATTTTTATGGGACCACATCTGAATAAGTATGATCTACCAAACAAAAAATAATCAAAAAATCGAGTAATAATATAATTACGAGCGAAATAATCGCCTAACATACCTACATAAAACAGTAATTGAGAACCTCGCCCTTTTTTGAAGTAGTTTGAAAAGGCCAACCTATTTACCAACTTATCAAAAAACAATTTAGTATTTATAGTATTGGCATATTTCCCCATCCATTCATTCCTTTATTTAATCGGGTCCGACGCTGCCGGTCATTTCAAATCCCCGTTATTACATATTTGCTCGGACTAATTCGATGGACCTTACTCAGATATTTTTTAATTACGTGAATTATTTACTCATTAGCTAAAAGCGTTTCCAAGCTTGTTTGATTCCTTCATTTACATCGTATGTTTATTACTTATACATATACTTGAGTACATTGCTTGAGTATTAATATCAATGATGTATGAAGAGGGTAGTGAATGAAGTCTATTTGAAATTCCCAGCTTCATGTTGCATACGGATACACAATCGCTAACCAAACCATGTTCTCAGAAACATGAACGTACGTTCAGAGACTTTCATAGTCTATTTATTTAACTCTGTAAAGACAGAACGTAACTCAAAACTGTAATCTCATTGCACCTCCGGCGTCATGAAATCGAGAAACGCTTCATCCGATAAGTCTGGCTCCAGTCAGAGTCCTATCTTTGTTCCGAACCTCTAACTAAGGAACTACTAGTGGTATTAATTTCAAGAATACAATAATATATACCTATGTATATTAAATATATTTATTAGATTAGATTCGAAATAATCTTTTAGATTTAAGATTAGAATCTGCAAAATGTATGTTATATAAATAAACAGTTTTTTTTTTACAAAACGTAGATACTGAAACTAATGCTCACGGCTTCATAGTTAGAAACGAAAGAAACTCCTAACATAAGGTAAATCAAACTACAAACATAGTTCTACTCGCAGTACCTATTGCATAAGCTACAGATTGACAGATTGTGGCGCTGCCAGACTTAGTTACGTCGTGATAAAAGTCGTACGTAACATTTAGGTACCCATACGATGTGCGAGTATGTGTGGCATAATACAATGTGTGTACCGATGGCCGTTGGGGTAAAAAGGTTCTTGAGGTCCACAGGCCGATGACCTGGTTAGGATCGCGGCAAGCAATTGAATGGGGGCACGACCGTTAATTGTGGAGAATTATGGGGGAGACCTTTGTCCAGCAGTGGACGTCAATCAGCTGATATGATGATGATGATGATGACAATGTATTTATAGTCCGTGATCATGACATTATGATATGATCAAGGATCAAGGTGGTTCAAGACAGTTTCAATGTTAAAAGAACCATTTAAATTTCAAATTTAAGTAGATTTACCCGCAAGATTCGTCTTACTTTCATCAGATATTCAACAAATAGGTAAGTTCCTAGCAATTGTTAGGCAACTGCGAGAACTATGGTGTGAACCAAAGGTACGGGGCAAAAGCCAGCTGCAGGCTATCATGCATTATGTATAACTTTTTACAAGGCGCCTCGGAGAATGCAATTTGAAACAAAGTATCAAGTTTAATGCGATACTAGATTAAACCGTGAAGCGAGGATGAATTAATCTTTCTATAAGAGGAGATGCAAAAAACGCATTGGCGAAGTGAGAACTCCACCTTTTTGAGATGAAATGGCTTAAAAACGGTGCGTTATATTTTTTTCATGCGATGTTCTGTAGGCAAGGAAAAAGGTATGCAAATACCACTACTTTACAAAAAGATCAGATTAATATAAATTGAAATGAATATTCCTTTAGTACCTGAAATAATTTAAGATAAGTATGTACTTACGATTTGGTAATATTATGACGTGAAAAATAAAAATCTTTATGATAAATAACAAAACAAACTCATAAAGCAACCGGTCGGATGACTGCCGAAACAGAAAAAACAAAGCGGAACCCTAATTAAAACTTAATCCAGGAGCATTTTTCTAATTGCTTCCATTAGCTAATTCCTCTTGTTATAATTATGGAGTTCAGAGGAAAATATTTTATTACAATGTAAATTAAATCCCGCAGTAATCCGTCAGAGCGGCGTCATCGAGAACAAAATGGAGGATGGAAATTCAAAATGGCCGGCACAGGTGCAAGACGAGATCGCGTTGTTTTTTTCGACAGCCAAGGCTTGTAAAAAGCTAGAAATAATAGCAGCCTTTAATAGATAAGCTAAGAATTTTAAGTTTGTTTTTCGTTATTTATGCACTAAGGCAAATGGCTGTACACGTTGCCAGCAGTCCTATTTTCTATTGAATTTATATATTGAATATATTTTGTGCGTTAAGATGTTATCATTATACTTACTTACTAAGCTGGCTCGGTGACCCAAAGAGGATCATTATAATAAAGTTAATTATGTACATTCTAGTAAGGAATTTTTAGGTAACTATTGTTATTGAAGAATTTAAAAAAATGCAGTTAGATAAGGTATACAACCGTCACCCATCCATCAGCCACTATCGCACTGAACTAGACTATCTGTAGGTAGATAGAGATCACTCTCAAGATTGTATTTTCCTCACTTCACTACCTGGCAAAAGACTTTCGAAATTCAGTTAGGCTAAATTCATATAGCTAGAGCTACTTATATCTAGGGTTAACTAGCAGAAACCATAAAACCCATTGAGTGTTCAATCGTAAAGCGAATTTCGACGCGATTGCTCTCACGATCTATTCACACGTTTTATGGTTTTTATAAGAGAAAAATCGAGAGAGTTACCCAAGCCATACACATTTGGAAAAAGCGCTTATTAATAAATCTACTTGAACAGACGATATGTGTGCTTTCGTTAGTTCACTTGTTGAATTTGATTGTCTCGTGGCTGACTTATTTAAATCATGGTTGAAATTATGTTGCAAGTGCGGTACAGAATCCAGCAGCTTCGTACGTTTGGTTTTGGAGGACACTTCTCGGTTACTCTTTATGATTATAAGTAGATAAGTAGGTAATGATCTTATTATACACACGATACTCACCTTACTTTCAAGGCGTGTATCGTGTCCATCGAATCGAACCGAATGGTGTCCTCCTTAACCAAACGTACGAAGCTACTGGATTCTGCAACGCATTTGCAATATATAATTTCAACCATGATTTAAACAAGTCAGTCACGAGATATCAAATTCAACAAGTGAACTAACGAAAGTATATCATAATGAAGAATATGAGATATAAGTATTAAACGTATTTAAATCCAATTAGCAAAAAGCGTACCATACTGATATTTTTAACACAAATTGACAGCTTAAGGTTTCAATTTCTGGCAAGATTTTGCAACCAGACCCATCCTTTGAAATCATATTTCGTAAGATTTTAAAGTACAGTCTCTCTTCTCTCTGACACAGCTCATGAATTGATTGTTATTCTTGTTTATTATTCCTCCGCTATGATTTTATCGTTATTCGTTTATAACGCTACGGTTGAATAGGGGATAGACGCGGTGGAGCAGTATGTGAAATGCAGTATAGACCGTAGTTTTCTGTGACTATATGCAGGTCTACTAATTAAATGTATGTTTTTTGTCAAGCTCTAGTAGCTAGAGCTGGAGTAGCCGGTGGGAATGGGAATCCATGGATGTCACGCCACTGATGGGTTATTCATTTTCTCCAAAGGGTACATTTTGTAATCAATTGTTTATCTGTAATCTTATTTTTTCAGAATTTTCATAATTCAAGGTTAAAGCGTAGTACCTAATAGTTTGCTACACGATGATTTAAAGAATAATCCAGTATGGAAAAAATGCATGAATTGGAAAATGAAACAGTTGCAAAATGAGATAGTTTGAAAAACCTGGTAATTACAAAGTGAAAAGATACCCAATTTTCCATGGTACCTTGCACCACCTGCTTATGTTCAGAAATACTATACAGAAGTCCATGTGTACAGATGTAATTAATAACATTTTGTGTTCGTAATATTTTGTCTGAAAAGTTGGTTTTAGCATACTTTCTCTATTAGTTTTGGTGAAAAACTTGTTGTGAAAAATATTAACATCGGATTTCCCGACAAAATACGATGGCATAACTTTATTCACTATATCTGTAGTAAACAACCAACACTTTTGCTCTTACAGGTAAGCAAGGGTAATGACCCCACCACGATTTAAACCGCACTATGTAGACTATAATGTTACGCTCAATTAGGTGAGATCTTCACCCAGTAAACTCGCCCGCGGCTGTGTGTTAAATTACCTAATGGATCCCTTTCGTTCAACATTTGCATAGGTTGGCAGTTTACATTCGTTCTCAAGTGTTCATTTTACATGAGACTAATATATACGCACCTTGTTTATTTAAATGTTGCTAATTTGTTTCTACCTACATACATATCAAAATATCATTTGTCAATCCAACGTAGTTTAAGTTCGTTTAGGTACTTTTTGTTCTTTTATCATTTTATTATAATTTTTTTTATTTATAACAATTGCCTTAGCGATGCGCGATTTCGAATGATTGCTATTTCAATAATCGATTAATGAAATTAGAAACACAGAACACGCTAATCTATGCTAACTTAATGACAATTGACAACGAATTCGAACATTATCCTCTTGACCCGGAAATATTCTAGGTAATATACGCTTTGCGCAAGCGCGCTTACTAGTATTTCTATAGGTAGGTACTGAATCATATTAGTCTTACATATTTGTTTTATTTTATACATACTAACGTCTCAAAGTCAGATGTATGTTTCTAGCAAGAAACTTGGAGACAGGCCAGTCGACAGACGTTCGTTGTAGGCAGCAGTAAGCCTATTTATTTGACGTGCTTACACTAAGTGTAACTATATAGATAATCATCAAAACCATTCCCTAATCACCTGAAAGCCGGGTACCCACAATTCAGTCAAACGGAAAATTATTTCGTAATATTGTTTACAAGTTAAATTCAATCCATTAGATATAGTTTTGGTTAGCATTAGACAAATTGTGCCCCGCGGCCCTCTGCCTCCTCTAGTTTCCTACCATGTTAACAAGGGGATTTCCTTTTACAATAAGGTTGAAGGATTATGTTTTAATAATACAACGGTTTGAGAAGTAGCTTTTTTGTAAATCATGCTGAGGACGTAATCCGGACATAAACTTTTGAACGCATGTCAAATACGAAGGTAAGGTAAGTAGTGTGCTGCGGGTGGAGCAAAAGAAGATAAACCTTACTTGAAAGAATATTGGTTGTACAATACACATTCTACGCAGTAACATTTATCTATTTGTAGTGGGTGGGACATTTATTCCGTTAAAGTAATGCCGGACTGCCGGAGCCTAAATATCACATTTTTTCCGCGAATAATCCGCATTTAAAAATATTAGACTTGATAAGTCATTTAACAGCAGCTAAGAAGTCAAATGCTTGAATATTTTGTATGAGTCTATGCATAAACAGAACCAAACACGTGGTGCTGCAATTTTCAATAAGTGCTAGCATTTCATTTAAAACCAAGCAGTGTAGCATCTCTCTTACAAGATAATGTAGAATACCTATACGTATACTCACATCCGAAAGACAAACAAAAGAGTAATAAAATTCCTCACAGCAAATATAATTCAATTCATAGGAAGCCATCAGTGAAGACGAAACAAATGACTGGCATCCATCCCCTTCTGCGATAGAGGCTAATGCTCATCACATTTGCACAACGGCGCTGCTATTGAAGCAGACTAAATTGTTGGAGCTGGTATTTCATAACCTTTATTTTACTTCACGGTTAAATTTAAAATCTTGTCTCACCATTAACTAGTATTTTTTTCTGAAAGGTGATGCTGTGAAAAATCTTACATCGCTTGGTTAACATTTTCCCGATATATGATACGAATTATATATCCTTTATAAGTACTACCCTGCCTCTTTGCTTGTTGGTGACCGATATTGAAATCTTGTTTTATGTAGGTACTTATTTATTTTTTTGCCGAGGTAAAGAGTATTTTGTCTATTTACTTATCTATTCATATTTTCTCTTTGTTTTGTGCATCCGAATGTTCACAATTTGGGTTATTCAAACATCAAATTAAATGCTATTTCTGTCTATTTGTACTATTAAACATCTCTGCTAGGACCTTATAATAGCAGAATAAGTAATTCAGAAAACTTATCAAATTTGTGTTCTATCACACTACCAAATACAACAAATCCATAAATATTTCAACTTTTAAGTACCAATTCAAAATACGAAAAAAGCATTTTACAGTTGCAGTCAAGAATCAAGTACCGCATCCAAGGAAAAGTTAGTAAGTCCTTCTATATTTATACCAAACAAATATCTGCTCATATATCAGTCGTGTATCTCTCAAATTATTTGTTTTCATCGACTGGAGCTGAGCTTACCTACGTATCTCGTTATGATGTATTTTGTCTGCTTTATTTGACGCCATTTATTTCTTCTTTATAATATTACTCATTGCGTGCTACCTATAGACATGCTATAGACTGTTTTTCTCGTTACTTCGGCAGTTGTTCACTACGTCATTGTACAAAAAATAAATGTTCTGAGGGGAAAAAATGAACCAATCAAATTGCAGCTTTGTGAAGCCCAAAAGAAGTGCATTTTACCTAATCTTAGGAATGTCATTGATCAATTTTACACCAGCCAGCCTTATGCCTATAATACTACTCGTAACTGTGCCTGGTGTTGTCGGCAGTATGTTAAGATTGACCAACATATATATATGAGAAATAACCTGCATACAACTTTATAACTATTCACTTTTGAGTTCATTAGTCTTCCTTAAATATGGAATCACCTAAGATAAATCAGATAAATGGTGGGAAAAAAAGCCAAAAGGCTCGACCCCAATTCGAGGTAGCTCTATAAGTCAAGTTAATGTATCATTTTATTGCTTGGTCTATGGATATAATAGCATAATGTCTGAAATAGATAAGATTATAGATTTAAGATTACGTTTGGCATTTTACGGAAAAACGAGTATTGAGGAGCACGAGGCTAATTCCGACTTAGATCTGGGGATAATAACGAAACATAAAAAAATCTCTTGAGAGACCGTTGCGGCCCGTGTTGTCACTAAGATATATTATCATTGCTATTGGTATATTTTTTAAGTTTCGGAATTTATTCCTATGTCGGTGTTAGCCCAAATTAACATAATAAAAAGTGGTCGACAAGCTTTATTTCCCGTTCTCGGGAAGATGCTTAATTCCTCAAGGATGTAATGTAACCTATTCCATTGGATTCTATTGGATGTAAAATATTAACTATATACTTACACGGCTTCTACGTATTCTAACGATTTTTTGTACATAATAACTTTTTACAGTATAAATAATGTTTTCTGCAGTTTCCGTGACTGTCACACATTTAAATAAAACTATTTAAACGGATTATATCGCATGTTTTTTACTGTAGTTATATTTTAAAAATAACTCTTTAACTGTGTTCGTTCTTCTTGTCCTTCGTCCAAAACAGTAGATAATAGTGCACAATACTCAAACGAGATAATATATACCTACGAAAATTCCCATCATGACACAGAATCAGAGTAACAATAGAAAATTGTGTTATTACGAGCAGGTAGGGTAATAAATAATGTATGGCCTGATGACATTCGGGTGATATATTCGCGTCGGGCGCCTGCCGCGTAATCTTTCATTCCCGAAATTTTAGATCAAGGATGATATGATTTTATTTTTCGTTGCATAATTTTTCCAATATATTTCTGAAATTTTGGAATTTAATTATAGTTCGCATCAGAGACGAATGGATCTTGATAGAGTCTAAATAGGAAATAAACGTGATGTTAGAAATTAGTAAGCGGCATTTCTATTCTATGCGGTGTTATTAATTTCATGATTTTTTGCATTGATTGATACACTCTCAACGTAATGGTAACGTAACCATCTGTTGTTACAACTATTCCATAAACACGATCATTCTTAGACAGTGTGAATTATATTAACTCCATTATCCTCCGCTTTATAATTCATAAAACGTCGCTTTATATATCAAAATACCTAATTTGCTAATTATGTCCACCTAAAACCTTAAAAGAAACCAAAAACATAGAAGCTATATTTCATCATCCCAATTTATGAACGGCACTTATATTGAAACATCCTGTGTTTCTGCTGACAAAAGAGCGCATTGCTCTGGAACCGTCGCCGCGGGCGCCGCCTAATATGCTAATGCCGCCCTTACAGGATACTATCTACAATCAAAAGGACGTAACTGACAGACTATTACTATTAAATCACAACCTTTTTTCAGGGGGATGTTGCGCCTATACACGGAAATGTTCTGTCACTCAATAAAAAATAAACGAATACGTTCACGGATGCTAGTTGCAGACACAAAGGAAAAATAGCTATATAGTTAGTATAGTTATTGCTTGAAGCTCGATGCCGTGGAGCTGAAAAAATATCTTTAAGTTAGTACGTTATTGACTGAGTGAGCAAAGCGTCTCCGTTTCAGCTTGGCCCAAAATTCTTACGTAGGTATATCCGGATGTTTAGAGCCGTGTTACGGTAAAAGGTCGTATCTTTATACGGATGTCATAGTAAGATACGTCCTTGTGAGATGTCCAGATGCTTTCCGGCAGCGGCACCAATATCGAAACAAACTCGAGAGGCCTACAGCTACAGCTCACAGAGAGAGAGTTTATAAATGTGAAGGTTTGTATGTTGGTTTGCAACAAGGCAGCAACGGGAAGACATAAATATAGAATAATCTAGAGAATGATAACTTTTAGTCTTCGAAAGTGAAATTTTCTGAGACCGCTTTAACTGAGGACAGATTAGTCAATGTATGATATAAAATATTACTTACATTTTTTCTCCCTCAAACAGCCCTTGCGAAATCCGAATAACAACTCCCTCATACGATGAGGTAAATAAAAAGAAATACGCTTCGATTATAAAAATGCTACCCGAGTGGCCTGAGGCGTGTTAGGGGAAATGTGATTTTAAGTGTAATGCTACACTTTACAAGTTTTGAGTTTATTTTCCCCTATGATTTTCCCTATCAATTTTAACAAACTTCAAAAAAGGACAAAGTTTTCGTAGGCAAGGTAGGTACGTAGATAGGATAGGTGACGATGGGAGAAATCGAGGGAACTCTTGAAATATTAAAGGCACACCCATCGTAATGTCGTCCACCCAGCGCTGCGGTGGTCTCTACCACGCCCTCTAACGCCCGCTCTAGGTCTCCATTCAAAGGACTGTGTGTTAATTGTATAATTTGAATTGAACGTAAAGTAAGGTGAAAACTCGAAAGAAAACCTTACGCGTTGGTTAGTCTCCTCTGGTCCTCTGTGTCAGCCGCGATTTAGGGATCTATACTATAGGCGCCTAAATCGCTGAACGATTTTGATATTCAAATAAAAATTAAATTAGATAAGTATAGACACCTGGAAAAAAACATGAGCAGGGACATTAGACCATTATATCATTCGTGTTCTTTGGTAGCCAAAGCCGAGGGCACGGCCAGTCATTATAAGAAAACTTAAAAGAAATACAAAGCAACGTAGACTCATAAAGAAGCCGCTCAGTCATCTTTCTCTATTTATTATTCTAGCAAGTTCCCAGCAATATGTAAGCGAGCATTAATATTAAAATTAGTTTTCATTTAACCGGGTTCAGGTCTGACGCGAGTTGGACACTGAGAAATTGCACTCGGGCGGGAATTTTTAAATTATTTTACTACCTAATATTAGCAGACGCGAGGATGAAACGTTTTCGTAAGAATATTTATTGTAATAATAAGTTTCTTCTGCAGTTTCTTCAAAAGGTAAAAATATATAGGTAAAGTAGATTACTTATTTTGAGCGCCTAAACTTACCAGAATTTCGTTCGCTGCGTTACCTAATAGGCTATATCAGTTCGTTTACCACTGTTTAGCAACTGTGAATTATGTACCATCTGTAACCACCGGGAACAAAATGGTATGAAGATTCCCAGTAATAGTTACCATCAATTCATTTTCGCGGTTAACGACTTAAAACATAATCATATTTAAATCATCATTGTCCAGTTACCCAATAAAAGAAGGACGAATTAAAATACTTTCGATATCGCGTATAAATTAAACGTCGAAAGCATTACATTACCTAAGGTAAGGTGGGGTAAGTCTATCACCAGGATAAGACTGCCACTAACTAATTATTTTGGATCAGTGACCCAAACATGATATTAGCCTCCGAAACGAGAGCACGCCATTTGTCCCGATCCTGCGCAGTTTCTTGCCAGTTTTCAACTGAAGAAGACTGCAACAGTCCTATAAATAACTAACTGTTAGTTTTATCCCTTAGACAATAAACTATGTTGGTCTTACCGTATCTATGTATATATCCTTCCCTATACAAAAATCCGTAACGTCTGTCTGACGCTAGCCATTGAATTGTTAATCCAGACTGCTGTGCGAGCTTTTCTTCTAGGTACAAAGATAAAAATAGTTGTGGTCATCCAGGGAAATTCGACAAGGCAAGACGACATAAAAGCGATTACTGGTAGTTAAATATTGACAAAGGAAATCAAACTGGACCATTTCTCGGAGAGAATTTCAAATTTTATCGCCTAACGTTCGTCATAGTGTTTTAAGAGACAGACCAATCAACCAAATGATTATTCAATCGTTTACAAGCAATTACTCCTCTTTTCAATATTTAAGACCCCATAAACATGTGCAGTAAAACAATCATAAAAATCGGATTTGAATCAGGTCGTAAAGTTTTTAAAAGATGGCAGAGCAATCGAAAAGGTAAATATTCAATAAATTGCTACGGTGTTTAAGTAGCTTACTCACACTCACACTAATATAAACCTCTCCCTCAGATACTGTACAAAATCCTACTGAAGTGTCTTGCCAATAAGGATATCCAATTTCTAATTGACATGAAAAAAATTATTGTTCTTTTTTGTACAATCTTAATTTAGGTGGAAGAAAATCGATACATCCTAACTGCATCAGCAGCAACTAGTAACTTCTGGGCTTATCTTAACTTTGTCATTGTGTGTTCGGTAGGTAAAAATGCCACGGTGGATATCCACCAACCTACCCGCGCCGTTTTTCCCTATTCACGTATTTTACGAGAGATAGCTCGTATAAGGTGTGCCATTCCTTTTCATTGGTCATATAGGTGTTTTCTAGAATACCAAAACTATATTCAAATGTGAAGCTATCGAATATTCGAAGTCCATATCGTCTTCGAAGAATGCTTCGAAGACGATATGGACAAGCATTTTAGTGCAATTCGATGGAGTCACTAGGTAAATTAACTAGAAAATGGTTTTTTTACCTATGTACAGTCGAGTTCATTTACATCTACACACTTACGAGAACAATAATATCTGAACACGACCCTATTGTCAGGAGTCTAAAGTCGTGTTCAGATATTTTTGTTCTCGTAAGTGTGTAGATGTAAATGAACTCGACTGTACCTAACTGACTTTGAAACAGGATAGTTTCGGTCGGCTGTATTTTTTGTTTAGTTAATTTCGTTAGCGGTTTGCATAATAAAAATAAAAGGCATTCATGGTAAACGGTGGCGAGCAGCTTTTTCCTAATCAATTGTAGTTCCCCGTTTTCTATAAATGATAGGTAAGTCTACGGTTTGTATAACTTTTGATATTTACCAAAAATATTCGAATCGGTTGTTTTTTGCAGAAAACAGGGGAATATGGAACGGCGATTCGGTATTATGTTGTAGGTAACATCGGACTAAGCTGCAATCGTCGCTATGTGATGCTATATGATTCTGGTGTTGGGGTGCAGCACAACGACAATAGTTCTGTTCAAATACCTATTTCACGATTCCCTCGCAGACTGACCAAGTTCTTATGCCTTGATCACACGTACCGAGACAGTGGGCGAGACAGTGCTCTCGTCCCTGTCACACACAAGACAAACGGGCGAGACAGAGCACTGTCTCGCCCGTTTACTCGGTACGTGTGATCAAGGCATTAGGTTGCCTTTCCACTGGAGCGGAGCAGAGCCAGAGCTGCGTAAAATGGGCCAATCACGTTCCTCAGATTTAAATGCTTGTTTTGGGCTTGACAAAGTCGCAGCCGGATCGTTTTTTATCCTCCCCTCAGCTTCCGTGGACAGGCAGCCTTGAGAAAATGTATTATGGCGGGCGCGTGTTGATCGTAAAGTTATAGTTGCCGGCAAACTTTTAGAACAAAAATGGCGGATCTGCACATGTACATTTGTACGTAAATCGGCTACTGCGCAGTCAAGGTTAAGCTCTAAAAGGTTGCCGGCAACTGTATGTAACTCTTGGAGGCGTAAAAATTAAATTAGAATAAAACACGGAAAGTTTAACTACTCCTTTATTAATATAAAGTGTCTCATGAATAAGTGGAAGCATGGCAGTGATAGAGCCGGCATCAAATATCGAGGACTTATATTTTAAACAAGACACAGACTAGGTATTTTTACAGTTAATTTACTATAGTTTTTTATTTATTAAATAGTATGTTGATTAGTAGTGTCTGGTTCCCTCAGGAGCCGGAGTTGTTAGGGTGCGTTTCCACTGATGCACTGGGGAAAGGAACGGACCGTATATTGACTTTAGCACTCGGCTCGAAACTCCTCCCGCGTGTCAACGGAGCGGAACTTTCCAATAAAACAAACAAAACAGTGGAAACACTTATCCACCCAGTATGTCTGTGAAAACGCACCCTAATGTTTTGTCTGTATAACATAAAACACGCCAAATCAGAACGGTACTTATGTAGTACCTCCCTTGATTTATACCCGACTCTCGCATTTACTGTATGGAAAGAGCGCTAATTTTTCCCGCGTAATAAAGTCGCACGGCACAGTTCTACGTCTTTAAAAGTACCAATATTTGCAAAAAAAAACTAATTTGCCATGTTGGCCGTGAGAAAGTGCGTTTAAGTAAATGGTTGTTTTATTTAGTAAATCTTTGTTTAATTTACAAATATTGTTTTTTTGAATTATGAGGATTCCGAAAACAATATGCTTATGGATAAAAAAACGCAACATGAGCGTACCAAGTCTCATATTTCAAAGTCCTTTAATTTTTTGCTTATATGCATATAACTACATTATGTTGTAGAATTCAACATCAGTCATTATACCTATTTGGCGGATGTATACTTAAATTGTTGTTGTGTGGTCTAAGCCGATATGCCGAAAAAATTGATCTTTGAAATAAGCACTATGCACACAAAATACAAATATAGTTCTTATTTCAAAGATATTTTTTGGAGATATCGGATTTGACCACCGCAGCCTACGATTTGGTTTTTACATATTTCGGGGCTCGGCCAATCCCATTAATTTGCCTTCACTCATTCATAAGACACACACAGCTAACATAATATAACAAAATTGAACTACTTACAACATAAACCTTATTTGTACAAGTACTTATAATAGCTGTTTAATACGTATTTCCATTAAAGTTATATACAAAAAAAAAACATTCATTTTCAATGAACAATTCCTTAGTTTGCGACTCATTTCTATAGTGCGGATGATCTATCGCTACACATGATATATTACAGGATGTTTCTTTTAACCGAAACAATATGCTGATTTAATTTGTAAACTAGAGATCGTTTTTAGGGTTCCATACCTCAATCGGAAAAAACGGAACCCTTATAGGATCACTTTGTTGTCCGTCCGTCTGTTTCTCTGTCGAGACCCTTTATCTCGAGAACGCGTAGAGGAATCGAGTTGAAATTTAAACCATATACTTAAGTCTACGGTCCCTTGAAGCTGTTAAAAAATCAAACTTCTACGTTAACGTGAAAAAAAGATACGGCCGTTTATGTCGCAATAAACGTACGTTTCGACACTCTCAAGGGAATCAAAATGATAGGGTACTTCCCGATGACCTAGAACTATGAAATTTGGCAAGTAATATCGTCACATAATACAAATACTTATAAAAATCTGAATACTATATATACATTTGTAATAAAATCATAAAAAATATAGTCCTTTTCAAACATCATATTTGGAGAACTCGGTTGCGTTAAGTTTGCACCTCGTTTGTATGCGGCGCCATACATTTCAGGTGCAAACTTAACCAGGCCAATTAAGATAGGATAACTGAAAGTTTGTACGGAACCCTCGGTGCGCGAGTCAGACTCGCACTTGGCCGGTTTTTATCATTACGATAGTCGGGTAAAAAGTATCCTATAACTATTTTTGGATGTCCAGCTACCCCTGTACTAAAATTGGTTAAAATCCGTCTAGCCGTTTCGGCGTGATGGGAGGACAAAGGAAACTACCAACAAATGGCGCTGACCGGCTGGTACCACGCTGCTGCATCGCTCTGTTAAAACTTTTCCTTAAATAACTACCCCTCTCTAAAGAAAACTGAATTTCTATACAATTTTAGAATGTTATAATATCAGTTGTAGGCACCCACATCTACAACACGCGTTGTAGACGTGGGTGCCAAGACCGCAAAGTTGAAGTGGGACTGGGCTGGACATGTGTGCCGCATGCATCCGGAACGATGGGCCAGAATAATCACCGACTGGACACCACAAGGTTACCGGAGCAGAGGCAGACCGAAAAGAAGATGGCGGGATGACCTGGATGCATTTAGTTACGAGTGGAGGGAGCATGCAGCCAATAGAGACGAGTGGCGCAAGAGAGGGGAGGCCTTTGCCCAGCAGTGGGACACAAATATAGGCTAGGAAAAAAAAAAAAAATAATAATAATATCAGAGATTTCAGTCATAGTAATAATGTCTGTCAGTACGTCTCAGACACCTATTGAATAACTCATTATTTCGTTCTATTTATGAATAAATTTATCGATTTTGTTTTGTAAAATAAGTATAATCAACTTATTAAAATTGTTAGTTTTGTATGAGAGACTTTACCATGATAACCCGGGTTTGAGTACCTACTTTTGAATTTGTTGTTGCGTTATACTGTCCCAATTAAAAGAAACATTTTGCCATATCTCGTTAACTTCATCCTATATGTCCTAAGTCATTAAGATAACTGTAATTTACCTGCACCTACGTTGTAGAAGTATAAGGTACTTTTATCTACGCACATATCATTAGTGCTCTAAAATGCGTTCAGAAACCGTAGGAAATGGCCAGCATTACTACAACCAATTTTACTATGAGAACTTTCTTATCTGTGGCAGTAGGTAAAATCTGTACTGTAATGTTATAACAGTATCAATTTTTGTAAGGTTATGAGTTTAAATTTGGAACAGCTGTCAAAACTAAAGTGACCTACTTTAGTTTTGACAGCTGTTCCAAAAGCAAATTCTATTCTAGTATCCATAGATATTAATATTGTTATCGATACGAAACGTCAATTCAGTATGTTTTTTTATAAAAACCGCACGACATTTGATCTCGAGTGACATGAGAATATGGATACATGCGTTTGTATATGATTTAGAAAAAAAAACATTCGTCTTGACGGAGGTTCGAATTGCCGCCATTATTGTTGTCATTTGTTTGTTGGTTCTTTGCTGTTACGAAAATATAATTGTGATAAGTTTATTGTAATTCACATTTTAGTTGAAAATATTGTTTCAATGTAAATGTAAATTACAACAAATAATCTGTTTATGTATTTGTTCAGATTTATTTCTTACTGCATTAGTATATGTCGTTTTTAGATATTTTACAGATAGCACTAGTGGTGCCGGTCATTTCCTTATGGCTTCTGAACCCATCTTAGAGTACTTATGATATGTGTGTAGATAAAGTAGTGTATACAACTGTACATAATTAGGCCTTAAAACACTCGTGTGATCCTATTATGAAACTCGCTGACGCTCGTTTCATAAAACCACACTCGTGTTTTAAGGCCCCTCATTATGTATCAGTTGCATAAACTACTATTACATACTGAGAAGATTAAAAACTTTATATACGGTAATTTGGCAAACTTAATGTTAAATGTACATATAAACTTGGACGAATCACTTTTAAGTAAATATAAAGGTTGCATTGTTAAAATATTACAAGTAATATCTTAAAATAGATTAAAATACCCGATAAACATAATAAAAAATATGTTTAAAGTAAATTAAAATTAAAACATCAAAGATCTATTTCTTCGTTTAAAAAAGGCTGACGTTTTTCAAAGACTACCGATTCTGAGTTTAATTCGCCGACGAGGCAACTTTGCTAAATTTCTTGGTAATAATCGGATGCCGTATTCGTACCTATTCGAGGATTCAGAATTTTATAGAACCTGTCAAAAGCGCCAAGAACCCCCCCTTCCAATTCCAAGTATGTCATATTATCTTACACCTTAACAGTCTATTGCGTCTTTCACGGTTTTTAATTCGACTATCAGTCTAAGTTGCCTTTTTAATTAAGTAACATGTATTTTAAAACTGTACTAAAGCTTTATTGGAAAACTGACATCGTAAATGTCGTATAATTTTGTTTGCAAGTGTCTTGGTATGCCTAAGTGTCAGCAATTGCAACTTGAATAAAAATAAACGATCAAAATAATTAATCATCTTTTTTGCAACTATGGGACTCTACCATGATGCCAGCAATTAAAAAGCTACCATAACGATGTCTGTTCATCACAAACCGCCAGCACCCTTACCATGACTTAACGTGACCGTACAGTGCAACATAAAAGAGTAGAAAATAAATGAGGGCGCCACTTCCTTCGCAACTGTCACATTTTTGACGTAAAGTGCTTGAATATGGTAACAATTTTGTATGAAAAATTGTAGTTCCTTTATCATCCGTTTTCTACTCTTTTGTGTCGCACTGTACTCGCTAGCGACAGCGTGAACGATTTATATCGAGAAAAGGACAGCGCCCAACGCGTTTACACTTTGTAGAACTTCAGTTCTCCAAACAAATCGTTTACGTAGGGTACTGATCGTTCAGTAAAAAAAAACACAAACCGGATACCGGAGCTTGAAGTCAATTAAAACATTTGTTAAAAACCAAATTCATTGTTCTCCGCCGGCGGCCTAGGGTTATTTACAACAGATTCTAAATTCACCGAATGCACCGGCGCGGGATTCATGATTCTATTCTGGGGCATTCTAGATAGATCCATGACGGGTAGTCTTAGAACGTAATCCTGGTCTAGGGTTCTGTCGAATTGTATTCTGGATCTTTCTGACCAGGGTATTATTCGGAATGGCGCGGATGCTACTGAACTGGACTGAGCAACGCCAGGGGCCGCGATGACCGAGTTGAGACGAGGAATTCTTTGGGCGAGGGCGCGGAGTCTGGAATTCTCTGGGCGCGGTTCTGGAACGTAGTTGGGCCGGGGCGGTTCCGTTCGCTCTCGTTGTTGGTTGTTTGTGAACATGTGTTGATACCTGGAATGTTTGTTTTATGTTAAATTAGTCAGAAAGGGCAGTTACTAGAATACTTAGAACCCGCGAAATATATGTTACAAGATGTCTTGTCAAAAAAGCGCCGGCCGTTTCTCTAGGCACGCCGCGCTTAACGACATCATCCGCCGTTCTCTTGCCAGCGTTAATGTCCCGGCTTTGCTGGAACCAACTGGCATCGCCAGAGACGATGGCAAGAGACTTGATGGGATGTCTTTGATTCCATGGAGATTGGGAAGGACACTGGTGTGTGACGCTACCTGTGTAGACACTCTGGCTCCTTCCCATCTCCATGGAACATCTCATAACCCAGGCGCGGCGGCCGGAGCGGCCGAAAAATTAAAAGTTCACAAGTACAGGGGTCTCAGCTCTGAATACGATTTTGTTCCATTCGGGGTTGAGACCCTTGGTCCGTGGGGGCCCAGTGCTCATCAACTTTTTACGCAAATTTCAAAAAGACTGGTTGACATCACGGGAGACCGAAGAGCTGGCAGCTTCCTCGCTCAACGCATTAGCGTTGCTATATACAGCGAGGAAATGCTGCCAACGTCTTCGGGACTATGCCAAAGGGGTCCGATTTTTTAAGTCTTTTTTAGCCTTTTATTTTAGTTAGTTAAGTTCTTAGTTTATAGTTAGTATTTCAATTTCTGTAGGTTTATGTGTTGCTTTATCTATTGTAAATTGTTTGTAGATCTACACTAAATTAAGATTTTTCTTGACATTTATAAATGACAAAAAAAATCAAGATTTAAAAAATAATCTACAATTATTGTAAAATGTATGCATCTACCAGACACTTGGCTATTTCTGGCCGGTCAAGGGGTCTCAGATCCCTGCCCAAGTAGCACACGGGCTGATTAAGCGCCGGTTCAGACACGGCGGGAACCGCGCGATTATAGAATCGCGCGGAAATCGCGCGGGTCTTATTTATATGAGTTAGTTAGTAATCGTTCAGACATAACCGCGCGGTTAATGTAATATATATAATGCGGTGTATATAATGCGGGTTATGTCTGAACGATTACTAACTAACTCATATAAATAAGACCCGCGCGATTTCCGTGCGATTCTATAATCGCGCGGTTCCCGCCGTGTCTGAATGCGCCCTTAGACGGTGATATACCGCTGGCTTCGCACCGGGGACATAACAATAAACAGCGTCACACAGTTGCGTCGAGACGGTTAGAGACGTATGCATCCACCCCACCTGGCTATTTCTGATTGGTTGAGGGGCCTGGCGTCCCTGCCTATCCTCTGAACGGTGATCTGTCGCTGACTCTGCACCGGAGACATGATCGTGTCTCCCGATTGCGAGGGCTGGCTTGAGGCCGGTTGGCTTGGAGTCGGGAAGTTCAGAGCCAAAAAATCAGGCAGGGGCACGCAGTAAACGCCTACTTCTTCCTGGAAATACAAAAGGTGAATTTAATTTTTTGTTACGTACTAGTAAGCGGGCGTGGCCTAGTGGGCGGTAAGCGGTAAAAAAATTTTTTTAAGAATTACTGGCTTAGCTAGAGTAATCGTGCCGAAGGATACAATTTCATAAAACCTTCATTACCGAGATGAGATACATATAAAAAGGGTTATATGAGATTAAATAATGTCCATATTTACTTTATTTCAGTTAGAATATTTGCAGCAGTTTCATGACTTTTATATTACTATAATACCTACTTTAAATTTGTATTCGCAACCAAATGGGATAGACCAATTTTTTACGACCTATGTTATTTAGTAACCATTTCTGGGAATAAGGCTTGAAACAAATAGATTGTGACAATATGAGAATGAAAAGTTATTCATATTATTTTGCAAAAACATAGGGTTTTTATTATTTTGGTATATTTCTATTATGTATGGGGATTTTAGGTATACGATTAAATTATTTCAGGAACAGCGGACCTCATAATCGCAATATCGCAGTCCCCAGCAAACAATATAAGGAGGTCCCCAGCACGCCAAACTGTTAGATGGATTTTATGCAATTTCGGTACAACCTAGACCAAAGATGTCAATATTGACTCATGGCTGTTACTTCGGCTTAGCTATGCCCCTCAACTAATTAGGCCCCAGTAAATTATAAAGCCTTCTTCATGTTGACCAGTTTAAGTTGATAAAGTTTTAAGCTATTGTCACTAGCATTGATGACTGCACTATAATCAATTTTAACTCACAGTAGCAGTCTGAGTTCTTTCTCCGACACTATCCGGCACGGGAGTGAGCTCCTTAGTCTCCTCAGGTTTCTCCTTCTCCTTTTCCTCCTCTATCGCCACGTCGGGGACCACTTGCAAGTCGTCGGGTAGGTTCGGGACTATCACCGAACTGGCTATGATACTCGACAGCTGGTCTAATACCTGTAAAAGGCGTGAAAATAGGGTATAAATTATAATGCAAATCTATACTATTGAACTATTGTAAAAAATTCTAAAATTGCATTGAGAATAGTTTTTCTATGCAGTGGGGTAATTTTTCAGGAAAAATCTTTGCCGGCACATATGTTTCCTCCTTCTTACAACATGGGACCCTTCAAACGAAGCGTGAAGAAGCACCTCTAGGGCCAGCATGGCAGTGTCAACTGACACGCCTGACACACGTTTCTTGTCAGATTTTTTAATTTTAGCTGGACGTCTAAACTTTAATCTGACTATTGTAAAGAAAAAAAAATACGCCGTTCAAGTTGGTATTTATTAATTTCTTGTTTTGCGCACGCACATGTAATACGGTGAATAGAGACTAAAGTACTATGTGTGACCTTACAAACGGTCCGGTAGTTTTGAATTTTTGATATGTTGTCTAGGATGGTTAGTCAGTGTTTAAAATGCAAAATGCACAAATACCCCCCCT
This sequence comes from Apotomis betuletana, assembly GCA_932273695.1. NCBI lineage: Eukaryota > Metazoa > Arthropoda > Insecta > Lepidoptera > Tortricidae > Apotomis > Apotomis betuletana. Next base: position 16,357,080 of record OW026299.1, read on the forward strand.
CCGCGCCCGCCGCCATATTGAAAAAACCGGCACTTTCTTCATATTTTTGCTCATATCTTCCTTTAGGAGCATTTTAGCTAGAAGAAAGCTTCGACAATGTTATAGAGAGTTAAATTTACTACATTCTCCATTTTATATTTTTTTTCTAGGACAGATAGTTACGGAGATATCCACATTTAAAAAAACGTAAAAAATCGCAATTTCCTACTGAAAAACAAACTTCTGGATTATATCTTCGTTTAGGAGCATTTTAGCTACAATAAAGCTTGGGCAATGTTGTAGAGAATTAAATTTACTATAATTTACACTTCAAATGTTGTTTCAAGGACGGTTAGTTACGGAGATATGCACATTTAAAAAACAGGAAAAGTCGAATTTTCCGAAAATTTCTAAAAATTCTTGGTTTAGAACGCTGTCATTCAGTTACGGACTAGTCTAGGACAAATTAAAACATGTTGGAAATATAATTGCTTATAAAACTCATGTCCATTTTTACATACATTTTCGGAAAATGTGACTTTATTTTTTACATATCTCCGTAATTATCTGTCCTAGAAACAAAATCTGAAATGTGAATTATAGCAAATTTAATTCTCTACAACATTGGTCAAGCACTGTTCTAGCTAAAATGCTCCTAAACGAAGATATAATCCAGAAGTTTGTTTTTGAGTTGGAAATTGCAATTTCTTAAGTTTTTTTAAATGTGCATATCTCCGTAACTATTTGTCCTAAAAACAAAATATAAAATGGAAAATGTAGTAAATTTAACTCTCTATAACATTGTCGAAGCTGTCTTCTAGCTAAAATGCTTCTAAAGGAAGATATGAGCAAAAATATGAAGAGAGTGCCGGTTTTTTCAATATGGCGGCGGGCGCGGAGGGGGGGGAATTGTGCATTTTGCATTTTAAACATTGACTAACCATCCTAGACAACATATCAAAAATTCAGAACTACCGGACCGTTTGTAAGGTCAAAATCCTTTATTCACTGAATTAATGAGAGATATTGTTTTAATGTCGATTTACTTATTACGATTTCACAAATACTTTATGTTTTAAAAATACCCACATTAAAAATGATGATTTGTTTACTTAAAGTAGTTTCAGTGATAACGAACTATAAACTATTTATTTGAATATAAATGTAAATCATAGTGTATAAAATAACTTAAATAATATAACGGTTAATAATCACAAAAAGATCGAATGATTTGTTAGATATTTAGATATAAGTACTGATTTGATCACTCGGCGCCAATATGGCTGACTTGTTATTCTTGTCGCCGATTGGTCAATGTTTTCTATTGGTGATTACTATGAATCTTATTTCTGATTGGTTGATTGCAATTTTAGTGCACGTGCTTTCTTAGTGCCTATATAAGGCTTCGTCAGACCATAACGGGACACATTCTTGTGAAGTCAATCAAGCAGAACGGTCGTAATCGTAAGTTAAGTACCTTTTTGTTATAATTAAGGTTCTCTTTAATTTTATTGCTCTTATAGATAAACCATTTAATGTTTTATTTAAATAAAGTAATCATTAAGTGATATCCTCATTTATTTACTTCCTGGTTCAGTTTTATTAAGTGTGTTTAATGGTAATTCTACTTAAAATGAATAAATACAATGAATAACAGTTTTAATATTTTATTTTATTTCTCATACAACGCCTGATATATATTATTTATTTATTTCATATGTGTTAATCATATAACGTGATTAATAGATATATTATCAAACATTGCTATGAAGACAATTTAACATTACATTAGTAGCTTAACTATGATTTAGTCATTAACATTTATAAAGTTTTTATAACATCAGAAGTGGGATATTAACCTGCAACACTGTTATAATAAATTATTTAACGATTTCAGATGGATATTCCGGCTTTACAAGAACTTCTCAAGGCTATCAAGGATGCTTTCTCTGCTGGTGCCCGGCGAAAAGACGATGATATTGCGTTACCGACGTTTGATCCAGCTACAAGTGACTGCGGCGCCGAGTCCTGGTGCGTCAAAATAGAAGCTCTCTCCAAGGAATTCGGTTGGAGCGACATTGCGGCTGTAGCGAAAGCAGGTAAGGCCCTTAAGGGCTCTGCTTTAGTTTGGTACGAGTCATGGGATCCTACCGAGGGCCGTACCTGGACAAACTTTCGCTCAGAACTGACAGACTTGTATCCCGAAAAGAAAAATCTAGCTGAAAAACTTCAAAAAGCAGTTCTGTATACATCTGAAACTGCTGATTCATACTGTGAATACGCTAGGGAAAAAATTCGACTTCTCAAGAGTACAAAAATTTCTTTTAACGACGCGCAGCTAATAGAGCTGGTGTGCGGTGGTATAACTGACGTTAATGTTCGTATGGCATCTTTTAACAGTAATGTGAAAACAACCTCCGAACTTATTGCCCTGTTCACATCATACGCAAAAGCTAAAAAACGACCTTCAGAGCAAAGTGGAACGAATTCCAAGGATACCGGTCTTAGCTTGTCCAAACGTTCCAGAATAGATAATCGACCAAATGACTTAAAATGTTACTCCTGTGGTAAACAGGGTCACACCAAGACGCAGTGCTTCAAAAGAGAAGTTCCCAAAAACGGTCTAGAGTCACAAGAACAAAAAACTAGCGAATTTAACAAGAGATATTGCTCATTTTGTAAAAAACCCGGTCACACAGATTCAATTTGCCGATATAAACCAAAATCAAGTAATGAGAACACCTCTCCCATAGCTAAAGAGGTTAATTTTTTAGAAAATCGGAACTTAAACTAACGGAAGTAACTATCAATGACGTAAAAATTCATTCACTTATTGATACTGGAGCAAACTGCAGTATAATCAAAGAATCAATAGCAAAGCGTCTTGGGTGCCCCCTTTTACCATGCTATTTCACGATCTGCGGAATAGGGGAAGGTAGTTTAGATGCTTTCGCAAAGATAACGGTACCTGTAAGGTCAGATGATTTATGTATCGAACTTGATATTTACGTTGTTAGGGATGATGGTTTCCGTTATGATCTCCTTATAGGAAGAAACGCGGTTCAATTTCCTGATATACAAATTGTAACAGATGCTTTAGGATCTCGCTTAGTTCGGAAAGCGTTGCCCACTACGTCGAACCCGGAGGTTAATTTAGTTAATGATGATGGTTATGTACAACAACAACACGAGCTTTCTACTTCGTTGGCACATCTAGATAATGATTTGCAAGATAAGATAAAAGCAATATTTCAACAATATCCCTCCGTATTCGATGCTGTAGGCAATGTAAAAACAGGCGAGCTAAATATCAAACTTAAGAATAACGACATAGTTTATTATAGACCATATCGATTGGCTCCAATAGAGAGGGAAAAGGTGAAAGAGATTGTACAAGACTTACTGAATAAAGGAATAATCAAGGAAAGTAAATCACCTTTTGCCAGTCCAATGATTTTAGTAAAAAAGAGTGACGGGACTGACAGAATGTGTATAGATTATAGAGCCTTGAACAAACTAATAGAAAGAGATAGATACCCTCTCCCTCTTATTGAAGACCAAATCGATAAACTTGGACATGCAAAGTACTTTATATCTATCGATATGAAAAACGGCTTTTACCAAATACCCGTCTCTGAAAATTCCACGAAATACACTGCCTTTGTAACACCGGATGGGCATTACGAATTCCTGAAAATGCCTTTTGGAATCTGTAATGGTCCATCGGTCTTCCAAAGAGCCATTTCTTCAGCGGTACGGCATCTTAAATTCTTACTAGTTTACATGGATGATATTCTTATTCCTTTTGAAACCATCGAACAAGGATTAGAATATCTTGAGCAAACAATTTCAGCACTCAGTTCTTCAGGTTTTACCATAAATCTCAAGAAATGCAAATTCTTTGTCGACAGCATTGAATATTTAGGTAGACACATATCTCAAGACGGTGTTAGACCGAGTGAGAGCAAGGTTAGGGCTCTAGCTAACTCGCCTGTTCCTAATAATGTTAAACAAGTTCGACAATTTATGGGTCTGGCCAGTTACTTTAGGAAGTTTGTCCCGAATTTTGCTTCACAAACCGCCTGTATTTCAAAATTAACAAAGAACAACCAAAAATGGGAGTGGGGTCCAACTCAGGTTGCTGCTAGGAAATACGTAATAGATCATCTAATTTCTCAACCTTTACTAACAATTTTTGACCCAAGTCTACCAACGGAGCTACATACTGATGCCAGTTCTATAGGCTATGGTGCAATTCTCTTACAAAAGGTCAATAACGTTAATAAGGTGGTCGCATATTATAGTAAAAGAACAAGCTCAGCGGAGTCTAGATACTGTTCTTATGACCTAGAAACTTTAGCAATTTACAACGCTTTGAAACATTTCCGTGTCTATCTTCTTGGTGTCGATTTTAAAATTGTAACAGATTGTAACGCTGTAAAATCAACCATGACCAAAAGAGATTTGTCGCCGAGGGTAGCCCGCTGGTGGACTTTAATGCAGGACTTTAAATTCGATATAGTTTACAAAAAGGGTAAATTTATAAGCCATGTGGATTTCCTTAGCCGCAATCCTGTTGAGCCTTCACATCCGAAAAGAAGTCCCTTATTACCTGAAGTCAATCTCATTGAAATTGATAACAACAATGCTTCGCGATCATGGCTAAAACGTGCTCAGGATAACGACCTAGAAACTCAAAACTTAATGACACAGTTAGCGGCTGGAGAATTAGATCAAAATCGCTATATAATTAAAAATAACTTATTATACTATTTTACGGAACCTGGCGCGGAGCTAAGGTTGTTTGTACCAAAAGGTTATAGGCTGAGCCTTTTAAGGCTCTTCCACGATGAGAACTGTCATGTGGGGTTCGATAAAGTTATACACAAAATTAGACAATATTTCTGGTTTCCGGGTATGTCGGCTTTTATCAAAAAATACATTTATCATTGCTTAATTTGTACTCAAAGAAAAGGGCATTCCGGCCCAAAACAAGGATATTTACATCCCATTGATAAAACTGCAATCCCATTCCATACCATACATTTGGATTGCACTGGTCCATTCGTGAGAACTAACGATGGTTACAAATATGTTTTATTGATAGTAGATGGTTTTACTAAATTTTGTTTATTGAAGCCACTTAAAACCTTAAATGCTCAGGAATTAATACCGATTATTAGAGAAACCATTACATTATTTGGTACACCATCATTAGTTATCACTGACAGGGGCACAAATTTTACTTCTAACCAAATTCAGTCCTTGTTTAGGGAATTAAATATCGAACACCACATGATAGCCACCGGTACACCTCGTGGTAATGGTCAGGTAGAGAGGTATGTAGCAACTGTGACTAATATGTTAAGTACCATGCGAAATGAATTGTCTGATTGGCCGAACGATCTGTGGAAAGTACAGCAAACAATAAATACCACTGTCCAAAAGTCCACTGGCTTTACACCATTACGATTATTAATAGGCGTAGAAGGGAATATACCCTGTGTTCAAATGCGATTAAATGATGTTCTTGGTGAGGATGACGAACCACTTATTGATATACAGGCCGATCGTGATCTTGCAAAACAACGCTTAATACAAATTTCGGAAAAATTTAAACAGCGTTTTGATTCATTTAGACGGAATAATAGGAATTATAATGTAGGAGATTTAGTTTACGTAAATCAAGACCATCGTCGTAATGACCGGTTAGGGCAAAAGTTTAAGGGACCTTATGAGATATCCACTATACTTCCGAATGATCGGTTTTCCTTGAGAGGTGTAGGCAATTTAAGAAACATAGTTATTGCTAAAGAAAAGTTAAGATTTTGGCCAGGAGAATGGGTGGAGGAAAACATTGCTGTTGAAAATACCATTAATGAATAAACAACCAACCATGCGTAGTGATTTATAACAATTTTGTAAGATAATAACAGCCTTTGTTTTATGAAATGAATATATGTATGTATAAATATATACAAATGTAATATAAACGCTGGTCGGCCTCATACTTGGTACCAATTGATCTCACTGGCAGCGGGTGAACGTGATTGGTATGACTATGTATGATTTGGCAATCGTGTTTATCTCAAAGGGTATTCGCTGGTCGGCCAAATGCTTGATGCCAATTGTTCTCACTAGCAGCGGGTGAATGTAATTGGTATGTCCATGTGTCTGGCAAATACCCACTAAAAGAACCCGCTATAACAATATCATTTTTATAAGCGATTGGTATTTCAATAAATAATTATACATACACATCTATATCATCTAATATTTTATATTTATGATATGACGATGATGATGATTGTAAAATGATAATAACATTTATTTCGATTGTTTTTGTTTTTTTTTTACTCCGAGGACGTAGTACCGTCAGTCTGGCCGTGAGAGATATTGTTTTAATGTCGATTTACTTATTACGATTTCACAAATACTTTATGTTTTAAAAATACCCACATTAAAAATGATGATTTGTTTACTTAAAGTAGTTTCAGTGATAACGAACTATAAACTATTTATTTGAATATAAATGTAAATCATAGTGTATAAAATAACTTAAATAATATAACGGTTAATAATCACAAAAAGATCGAATGATTTGTTAGATATTTAGATATAAGTACTGATTTGATCACTCGGCGCCAATATGGCTGACTTGTTATTCTTGTCGCCGATTGGTCAATGTTTTCTATTGGTGATTACTATGAATCTTATTTCTGATTGGTTGATTGCAATTTTAGTGCACGTGCTTTCTTAGTGCCTATATAAGGCTTCGTCAGACCATAACGGGACACATTCTTGTGAAGTCAATCAAGCAGAACGGTCGTAATCGTAAGTTAAGTACCTTTTTGTTATAATTAAGGTTCTCTTTAATTTTATTGCTCTTATAGATAAACCATTTAATGTTTTATTTAAATAAAGTAATCATTAAGTGATATCCTCATTTATTTACTTCCTGGTTCAGTTTTATTAAGTGTGTTTAATGGTAATTCTACTTAAAATGAATAAATACAATGAATAACAGTTTTAATATTTTATTTTATTTCTCATACAACGCCTGATATATATTATTTATTTATTTCATATGTGTTAATCATATAACGTGATTAATAGATATATTATCAAACATTGCTATGAAGACAATTTAACATTACATTAGTAGCTTAACTATGATTTAGTCATTAACATTTATAAAGTTTTTATAACACACACGACAGTGTCTCTCGTGGATCTGTCGGTCAAGATGCAGGAGGTTCACGATGACGGCAACAAGTATGGACGAAACCTCTATTATAAGAGCCTGAAGAATTTGTGAGAATCGCTGATTACGGATTCAATGCAAGCAAATCGATATTACTCATCGATCAAGACAGTAAAGACGGGTTTCTAGTATGTTATAATATGTAAAAGTTCTTACTTCATCTGCTAGCAGCCTGTGTTTAGGATCCTTCACCAGCAGCCTCTGTATGAGAAAAACCGTGTTGTCCGAAACTTGTACAGAGTTGCCATCGCTGCAATCAATAAGATTTAGTTAAAATACTTGTTGGTACTCTTTATAATTACTTAGCAAATCTTCAATCAAATGGACTGATCAAATAAATGACTCATTTTCTGCCAAGTTGTGCTCATTCGTAGGACACAGAACTCGTGGACAGAACCAGGTGGAGATATCATCCACTCAAAGCGTGAAATACCAATTATGACTACAATGAGTCTTTAATGAGAAAATGACAATGAGAAAGAGAGAGAAGCTCTTCTGTAAAATGAATACATTTTTTCATCATTAATTAAGTCAGAAACCATAGCCTTTTAGAAGCCCAAGCATTCATTAAATTACTGCCATATTCATGTGTTGTGTTGTTATCAAGTATTGGCCCTAATGATTGGATGTGCAACTGATTGAAAATATGCTATTGTAACCCCAGAGTATAGACAGAAGTAGCAGCACGGTTTGGATTACTAACCAGTTTGGATAAAATGATCTGACAACCTACTTAAAGGTCGCCGGAAGCCAAAGAATACTGAGGAAAGCCAATGGATGGATGCAACTGTTTCAGTCCTACGATGATCAGTTTCCGAAAAATAAAGTCTTGAGCTTGAGCAGTGTCAACATTATTGCAACAGTACTCAGTATTTTTTTATATGATAGTCATTCAATAAAAACAGAACTTACGGCGGTATATTATAGCTGGCCGCTTGTATCCTGCTAAACAGCTGCGCGAGACTGGTGTCGCAGAACGGGAACTGCCCATACAGCATGGTGTACAGCACCACTCCGAGCGCCCACATGTCCGACGGCTTGCCCAGGTATGGTTTGCACATTAAAACATCTGGTGATATGTAGGCTGGGGAACCTGAAATATTGAGGGCACAATTAACACTTTCGCAACCAGATATAAAATTTAACCCTACCCCAGAAACCGAGAGCCCGCTAGGTGGGTAGCTCTTTAAGCAAAAATACGTGACAGGCATCTGAGAAATGATTACGAGTGCCTACCAGGCGGGTTCCTGGTAGCGAAAGTGTTAATATTATTTTTAAAGCTTTTATTTAACTTGCATGGTATGTTTAAAGTATGTTTGTTCGGGTGAAATCTTGTAACTCAATTTTGAAGCAGATATCGTCAACCGATTGAGCTGAAATTTTGCATACTTACTTAACTTTGATGACAATACAATAATATGGTACTATGGGGCTGATCTGATGATGGAGCCGGAAGGTGGCCAGTGGCCATAGGAACTCTATAATAGAAAAAGCAGTCCTACCGAGCTTGGGCTCATTAGAATCGTCTCAGTGAGCATTTGATGGATATCCAAAGAAAAGTACAGTCGGCTATAAAAGCTTGCCACTAAAATGTCATTTTTGACAGAAACTTATTTTAAATAGACATGCTAGCACTACTTGCTGTTAGTTCGTGCGCGCCTGACCATCGCCTGTCTTGCTTGCACGGTATTGTAAGGAAAGAGAAACGCAATACTAGGCACGCAATTCTAGCAATTATAAAAACAATTGTACTTTGAGTGGTCATGAACTGACCATCAGGTCAGATGTCTGATGATTAAAATTATAATTTGGCATAGCAAGTTTAGTCAAGGTATAAAACTGTTTCATTGTGTTCGATTTTTCTATCAATGAAAGCATATAACAACATAGATTAAAAGTTCTATGTATGTATATCTTTTGTTAGTTTCTTAAATGCAGAAAATAGTTGATCGTTTCCTCGCCGATTGTGAAAAAAAATAATTGAACCGCCATTCTGCTGTGCTGAGATAAAAGGCAACCTTTTTGTATAAAGCTCCATAGCAAACGGTCATCTTTTACCTTAGCACAGGAGCATTGGGTATACATATAAAAAACTTAACTTGAATAACAATTGCTGTCTTGCTATATATCTATATCTAAATTTCGAAATAAAATATTGAAAAAGAATACTCATTATAAAAAGGGTATCGGCATCTTATTTTCACACTTATTTCACATGAATACATTTCTTGTTTAACTTTGACAACACTTGTTTGTTGTAGTTCTTGCATGTCTCTTGTTACTCTGACCATTTTGTAAAATGGATTTTAGTGGTCAATCAATTAGTTGAATTGCAACAAATATTATGATAACTGACTTAGGATTACAAACCTCTTTGATCTTTCAACAAGTCCCTGTCGCTACCTAAGTGTGTTCCAAGACAGAAATTTGTGATGGTAATCCTTCCTGTTCTTTGATTTAGCACAATGTTTCCCAGTTTCAGATCTCTGTGCACCACATTTCTCTGCAATTTTAACAAAACCATTGTATTTTTTTCTCTTTTACTTTGTTAATAAAATACACTTAGAATAGAATAGCTCTCCAGTAGTGGACAATATTTGGCTGATCATGATAATGACTTTTATAAAATAAATAAGAATAATTACCTTATGCATGTTAGCAACAACCCTTACAATGTCATAGAAAATCAAAAGGGCCTCTTTTTCAGGGACCTTCTTGACTTTAGTGACATACTGCTGTAGATTGATGAGTTCACTGCCTTTCTCGCTGAACTGGTGCGCACTGACACAGTCCAGTACGAGGAAGAGTCTCTCCCGCACACGGCCTGTGTAAATACGGCCTGAACCACTACCCTTATAGACTCTTCCGGAACCAAAATAATTGGGGGCTTCTTCTAAGGCATGATCCTAGAAAATTAAATGTGTTATCATGTTTTTACTGTTTAATGCAGAATAATAATTAACAGAAGCACAATATGATAAAAACTGAAGAAAAATAAGAATAATATGATATTTATATAGACATTAGGTACAGAAATTAGAACATAGATTTCTTAATGCAGATGGAAAGCGAACAAATTAAGTAGTTCGTAATGCATAATCACCTGACTAGATGTATGCTTACTTGTAAATTTTAATAAATCCATCTAAATATGTGAATTTAACTCCACAAAATTTCATAATGCATATGCAACAAGTAAAACTAAGTAACACCTTGTATTAAGCAAGAAAGTACTATTTGAGGGTTATATTTTAACATGATGCAAGTCTATTTCTATGCATAAACCAAAATCCAAAAATTAATAACATTAGTAATCAGAATACCTAGCTAATTCTTAATTGATTTGAACATTATCGTACTTCAATGGCGACATTTGAATCAAATAGTTAACCTTGTATGGATTTTCCCAATGATCTTTACCTTAAAAAGTCCATGATGATGAATAACTCCATCCTGGTCTTTCAGCAGTGACAACAATGAATACTCCGTATGCAACAGCATCTTTCCCTGTCTGTCATCTTGTGTCTCGGCTTGATCCTCATGCCGTAAGGTCAGAATTTTTATTTGATAGAAATCATCAGTCTTTTCTTTCCTTGCCAAACATTGAACTATACTTTTGACAGGGCTAGGACCTAGTTTAGGCCCTAGAAGATAGGGCCCAGCCTTACGCACTCTCTTTTCAGGCACGGGAGTGCCCGAAGATGGTACATCACTTATATTGTAAGGAAGTTTCGTCTTCTTTGGCACATTCGTCCTAGGACTTTTCTGGCAGTTTGTAGACGGTTTGTCGTACATAGACAGTCGAGCGATCTTTGGACATGGCTGTAGTAAAAAAGGCCGTGGCCTCTTTCCAGGGTTTGATGCATTCGAACTGCTTTCGGGTCTGTCTTGATCCATAATGACAATACGTTTAACTTTATCGAATTCACTTATTCTACACCGATTGCCCACAATGGATGAGCTAATATCATAAACTTATATGAATACTTTTAAAACACATATCACTTAATTAATGTAACCGTTGGTAAATGCAGAAAAGCGAATTAATAAAACACATTATTTACTTGATCTTTCTGCGAAAATGAATGAAATGTCTGATTTGCGTTCAGAAATCTTCTCATTAAGCAATAAGCTGACTACTTAATATATGTTGTTTATAATTTCTGAACGTAAAGCTTCGAACCACACCACATTCAGAAGTCCAAAAAACCGATTTCCGATATTTTTCACTATCGCAGGACAGTAGTGCGGCACTAGAATCGTAAAATCGTAAATGTACAGTACGTGAGCTGACAGAATGCGATTGCAGTTTTATACCTGGCTTGCTCGCTCTTACACGGTTCAGATATGAACCTCTCAGTTTTCACCGAACCCGAATCGCAATCCAAGACTTACGGACTGTAGTGTGTAGTGATCTCGTTCTCCGCCGATTGACAAGACAAGAAATTTCTAACCGTGTTTGTCATAAGTCATTTCACAAAAATAATTGTTATGACGTTATTCTCAATTAATTTTCAATAGAATTGTGCAATATAGACGAACATTTATTTATTGTAAATAGTAATTACTATACATCAGCATGTGGAAAGGGCTCAGGTTAACTCAGACTCAGTTATCAAAATTGCAGTTCAATGGCCATAAAATTCAACCTGTCGGCGTTGCGGCTCTGGATTCGGTGCTGAACCAATGGTACAGATTTTGCCAAAAACCTCCTAAAGGGTTTGAAAAGTATTTCCAACCCAGTACAAGTCAGAAGCAACAGAAAAAGCCGGACAAAGATGACAGCCCTACGCCGTCAAAAAGTTCACCTCCATCGTCGAAACCGAAAGACGACAAATGGAATATGAATATGTTTACAAACTCTGGCCCCGGTAGCGGCGGCGGTCGCGGTCCCTACGAAGGTGGCGATAAGGAAAAATGGATGATGTTCGGAGCCATGGGTGTCGTAACCTTACTTGCCTCCATAGCCTACTTTGAACTTAGGTATAGAGAAATAAGCTGGAGAGACTTTATTAATCAATATCTAAATAAAGGACTAGTGGAAAAACTAGAAGTGATCAACAAAAAATGGGTGAGAGTGAAGTTACAACCAGGATCAGCACTAGAGAGCAAAGTTATATGGTTTGCTATTGGCAGTGTGGATTCCTTCGAGAGGAACTTGGAAAACGCGCAAATTGAGATGAATATTGACCCACCTAACTTTGTTTCTGTAATTTACAAGACTGAGGTGGAAGCTTCTAGTTTAACTGGCATGCTCCCTACTCTGCTTATAATTGGATTCTTAATTTATATGATGAGACGATCAGCTGACATGATGGGCCGTGGCGGCCGCAAGGGAGGAGGCCTCTTTGGAGGTGTCATGGAATCTACTGCCAAACTAATCAATCCAACTGACATTGGTGTTAAATTCCAAGATGTAGCGGGCTGTGAGGAAGCCAAGATTGAGATTATGGAGTTTGTAAATTTCCTGAAAAATCCTCAGCAGTATCTTGATCTGGGAGCCAAGATCCCTAAGGGAGCCCTGCTTACTGGGCCCCCTGGTACGGGTAAAACTCTGTTAGCCAAAGCCACAGCCGGAGAAGCTAATGTCCCATTTCTCACTGTTTCTGGATCTGAATTCTTGGAAATGTTTGTTGGTGTCGGCCCTTCCAGAGTTAGAGACATGTTCTCAATGGCTCGTAAACATGCCCCTTGTATTTTATTCATTGATGAAATTGATGCAGTTGGCAGGAAGAGAGGTGGACGCAGTTTTGGAGGTCATTCAGAACAGGAAAACACTCTTAATCAACTCCTTGTAGAAATGGATGGATTTAATACAACAACAAATGTTGTAGTTCTGGCTGCCACAAACCGAGTAGACATTCTAGATAAGGCCCTGCTTCGACCTGGAAGATTTGATCGTCAAATCTTTGTACCAGCACCAGATATTAAGGGCCGAGCCTCTATTTTTAAAGTACATCTCCAACCATTGAAGACTACCATAAACAAAGAGAATTTGGCACGTAAAATGGCTGCATTAACTCCAGGTACATATTTGCATTATCTTATAATTAAACTGTAGACATCATCCATCAGTCATACAACTGAAATGGATGGAGATACTGTATCTAGGTTTTTGTAATGTTAAAAGTATGTCCTCCTATTATGTAAAGTATTTTAATGTAATCTAACTGAAAAATAAAGATTCTATCAAAACGGGCATTGTTAAAATGAATCTGTTTAATAATTTGGAAAATTTGAATGAACCCATTGTTGGGAACTAAATTACGGAATAGTGAAAAAAAAGGCATCATCAAAACTTGGCACTAGTCTTTTCATGCAAACCATTAGAGATGCAGAATTTATTATTGTGTCACTTCCCTAACTCCAATTGGATGTCTTATCTTACCAGAAGTTTTCTTATAGGAAAAATATTTTTGTTAGATTACTGGATGCTAACGATAAATCTTTTTTTCTTATCCGGTCAATAAATTGTATTGAAAACTCAGTAAGAGGAAATCAATCGGTGTAGTGGAACTTAAACTAAGGGGGGTAAAAGGCACTAATATGTTTCTAAATTTTTCCAGGTTTCACTGGTGCAGACATAGCAAATGTGTGCAATGAGGCTGCCCTAATAGCTGCCAGAGAGTTGGCAGCAAACATCACACTAAAGAACTTTGAACAAGCCATTGAGAGAGTTGTCGCTGGTATGGAAAAGAAATCCAATGTACTGCAGCCTGAAGAAAGAAAAATTGTTGCATACCATGAAGCAGGACATGCTGTTGCAGGCTGGTTTTTGCAGCATGCGGATCCCTTACTCAAGGTTTCGATCATACCAAGAGGCAAAGGACTTGGCTACGCTCAGTATTTACCCAAAGAACAGTACCTTTACAGCAAGGAACAACTCTTCGATAGAATGTGTATGACACTTGGAGGAAGAGTCAGTGAGGAATTGTTCTTTGGCAGAATCACTACAGGAGCACAAGATGACTTGAAGAAGATAACTCAGAGTGCTTACGCTCAAATAGTCCATTATGGTATGAATGCTAAAGTTGGTAATGTATCATTTGAAATGCCGCAGCCTGGTGAAATGGTGATTGACAAACCATATTCGGAGAAAACAGCTGAACTAATCGATTCAGAAGTAAGAGACTTAATCAATTCCGCACACAAGCACACAACAGGTCTACTAACTCAGCATAAAGAAAACATCATAAAAGTTGCGGAGAGATTACTAAAGCAAGAGATTTTGAGTAGAGATGACATGATTGAGTTATTGGGTCCGAGACCTTTCCCTGAAAAGAGCACTTACGAGGAGTTTGTAGAAGGCACAGGATCCTTAGAAGAAGACACCACATTACCAGAAGGACTTAAAGATTGGAACAAAGATAAACCCCATGTGCCTCCTCCAGAAAGCATAACACCCAAGCCAAATACTGCAACTACAAGTAAAAACTAAGTCTTGACATGTAGATTGTTGATTTGTTAGTCAGTTTTATGTGAAATAAATAATTTAATTACCTTTTAAGACTAAAGGGTTTTTGTTTACAGTCTGTGAGATTGATTAGTTTTATTTTGTTGTAGACAGAGTGAATTAAAATCTGGAATTAATCAGTATTTACCATAGAGGCAGAAGAAACAAACGCGAAAATGAACCCTTTCTTATTTTTCTGTAAAAACACTCCTTTAGTTTAGACAGAATATTTAGTTTGTGATTCATCCATTGGCCACAACACATTACTATTCTAGTAATCAGAATATGTAATCTGTCTGTAGGTTTGCATTTGAATGAAGTATACTACTTATTCATCGCCGTTTGTGTATTCTAATGGTAATTTTTGAAACATCTGCAATATTCACTGAACCAGCCATGTATTTATTACGCTTTTAATATAAAATGTTTACACGCTTCTTTGTAAAATAAACAAATTCCAGTCCACTGTCGTTTCACTTAGTTACCTATATAGTTACTAACCTATACTAATATAAAATTCTATCTAGGTATAGAGGGGTCAATATTTCAGGAAAAATCTCTACAGCGCTATGCAGGATTTTTAAAGGCGCGCGGCGCCATCCATTGGTAATTTTTTAGGGTTCCGTACCCAAAGCGTAAAAACGGGACCCTATTACTGAGACTTCGCTGTCCGTCCGTCCGTCCGTCTGTCACCAGGCTGTATCTCAAGAACGGTGATAGCTAGACAGTTGAAATTTTCACAGATGATGTATTTCTATTGCCGCTATAACAACATATACTAAAAATAAAATAAATATTTAAGTGGGGATCCCATACAACAAACTTGTTTTATGGTACGGAACCCTTCATGCGTGAGTCGGACTCGCACTTGCCCAATTTTTTCTTTGTCCGCTCATCACCCCGAAACGGGTGGACGAAGTTTGACAATTTTTTGTGCTGAACGTCTAAAGATGGTTTTAGGATACTTTTTACCCGACTAAGCGGTCGAAGTTACGGGCATCTTAAGACTAAAAATGGCATTCGAATCTTTGCAATAATCCAGTGAATAAGGGGGTAATTTTTGTTATTATGTTGTCAAAGATGGTTAGTGAGTGTTTAAAATGCAAAATGCACAATTCCCCCTCATCACAATTGTAGACAATTAAATTTACGATAATTTGCAATTAAAATTTTGTTTCAAGGACAGATAGTTTACGGCGATATGCACATTTAAAATAAGTTTCTGTCAAAAATTTCATTTTAGTGACAAGCTTTTATAGCCGACTGTACTTTTCTTTGGATATCCATCAAATGCTCACTGAGACGATTCTAAAGAGCCCAAACTCAGTGGGATTGCTTTTTCTATTGTAGAGTTCGTATCGCCACCTTCCGGCTCCATGATCAGATCAGCCCCATGGCACCATATAATTGTATTGTCATCAGTTAAGTAGGTAAGTATGCAAAATTTCAGCTCAATCGGTTGACGATATCTGCTTCAAAATTGAGTTGCAAGATTTCACCCGAACAAACATACTTAGATACATACATTGCAAGTTAAATAGAAGCTTTTAAAAAAATTTTTACAAAAAAAAGAACCGACTTCAGTAAAACTAAAAAGCCAACAATAACCCGTTCAAGTACCTACAGATTACATTTGACTCACCCTTCGAAGTCGATCCCAAACCACTCAGTTCTTATATTTATATATTATAGTTTACGCGAGGTTTGGCACCGACTTCGAAGGGTGAGTCAAATGTAATCTGTACTTGAACGGGTTATTGTTGGCTTTTTAGTTTTACTGAAGTCGGTTCTTTTTTTTTGTAAAAAATTTTTTTTTTTTGCTTTTTAGTGATTCGTATGTGTGTTCATCATCGGTTTCCTTACACCAAATCCTATTTACTGAATGTAAATTCTTGACTTTATCAATAAATTACCGAAAGCGCCGTACATGTCCCTATAACATTTGAAGAGTTCCCTCGATTTCTCCAAGATTCCATCATCAGATCCCGACTTAGTGCCAACGGGACCAACTCGGAGTTATACCCTTTCGATTGCAAAAAAAAAATTAAAATCGGTTCACGATTCTCGGAGATATCGAGTAACATACATAGAAAAAAAAAAAAAAAAAATTAGTTCGAATTGAGAACCTCCTCCTTTTTTGAAGTCGGTTAAAAATGAAAAAATCTAAATTTCCAGAAATGTATCAAACTTTTGGCTTATAGATACCTTCGTTTAGGACCATTTTAGCTAGAAAAAGCTTAAGCAATGTCGTAGAGAATTAAATTTACTGTAATTTACATTTCAAATTTTGTTTCTTCTAAGTCGGCGAGACGGGGTTCCAGGTCAGGTACCTACTAAGTATTATATCGACGCACCACTGCCTTATCATGATTTTACAGGGACCGTACTCGCTAGCGACTGCGTAAACGATTTGTGTGGAGAATTGTAGTTCTACAAAGTAACCGCTAGGCGCGCTATACTCCGTACAAATCCTTTACGATATCGCTAGCGAGTACGGTCACGTCAACTCATGGTAAGAGTAGTCACAAAATATTATCGACGAATATAACAAGAGCTAGATTAGAGTTTACGGTGTTTCATTAAATTCAACAATATCCTCGTCAAAATCGTTTCCATTTCCTTATTGTTATGGAGCGTGAGCGTGAGGGAGGGAGAGCGGCGAGCGCTTTAACTTTAAGAGCCTTATCACACTTGCGATTTGCGAGCGTATTTTGTATGAAGGCGATCGCGCAGTGTATAGAAAATACGCTCGCAAATCGCAAGTGTGATAAGGCCCTAACAGACACGTACAGTTGCCGAGAAACTTCTTGACCCAAAATGGCGGATCTGCGCATGCATATTTGTACGTAAATCGGCTACTGCGCAGTCAAGGTTAGGCTCAAGAAGCTTCTCGGTGTATGGCCGTCGACCAAAGGGGGCGTTCAAGTATTATGTAACGCAATTTAGGGGGGAGGGAGGGTCTCATAAAACGTTACGATGCGTTACAGGGGCGGGAGGGGGTCTTTCTTACAACGCGTTACGTAGCATTGTTTCTTTTTTTTTATACAAAAATTGGGATTTAAAACGCCCATGTTGGCGACCCTTGTCGTTTATTTTACGGGGAATCCCTCAATTGTATTGGTCTGGTCGTCATTTTAATCATTTTAACATATCCTTTGTGACTTTTGGGTAAAAATGGTAACTTTTTGTGTCACTTATGGTGTTACGTAACGTTTAGTGAGCGGGAGGGGGGGTACAGAAAAACGGTACGGCGCGTTACAAAGGGGGGAGGGAGGGTCAAAAATCTTCAAAAATTGCGTTACGTAATACTTGAACGCTCCCAAATGGACGTAGCGTGTCAGTCCCAAATCATGCAAAGGGCCCCCAAGGGCCCGCAGATCCAAACATTACCAAAAAAAAAAAGTATGGCCGTCGTGCTCGTACCTTTCGCATTCGCTGCTCGTGCAAGTCGTGGCTGGTCTGTAATACTTACTTCATACTTAGGTTGACGGTACGGTTTTCTTTCTTTTATAAATCTTATAGTTAGTAGCATTAGTTAGGTACGGTTCCACTGACGCGGAGTGGAAACGCACCCTTAGGTACACGAACTCGCTTGATACTATGATCACATTTTTACCACCAGTATAATTTGATCTCTCTAATCCTATTATCCGGAAAGAGGCTGTTTAACATTTTTCTGCTTATACATTTATTAAACATGTAATGTCTTATTTTTTATATGGGTAGATATACCACAATTTTCTTATGATGATTATTTTGTATCAATGGTAAATTTTTTGCTTCTTAATATTTTATCAGACTTGCACAGATCGACATCAAAATTAGTAAAAATGGCGGGTATAATTGTAGCTGCGCGGTCGACATATTATCATGAATCATGATGGATGACATAATGCGCATGTGCAAAAAACATTTTTTTAAAAGTTAGTCTTATTTTGAAATGAAATCAGGCTGTGAAAAAAAAAACTATTTTTCAGCACTAGTTTGGAAAATACTAACTTTACGCAGTCTGACCGACTGCTTAGTCTGTCTCATGAAATATATCCAATACGGGAAAGGAATTAAATAATTGACGACAATTTCGAGTACCAATATATTTAATTGGCCACTGGCTAAAATCAAAATTTACATTGCCTCCCTCTCCAAGTACCTAATTACTGATGATGCTGTACATAAAATTGGAGGAACAACTTTAACAAAAAAAAAACAGGGTTATATTAAAATTATAATATGAAAATATTATTCAAATATTAGCTGAAAATACATCCAGCCTTTATCTGTTTATTTAAATATTCACTACATTACATACTTTATACATCACCAATTTCTTAAGTAAATTCAGTTTTTGTACAATATAAAAAGAATCTTATATTATGATCTATGTTTATTACACGCGTTAAGTGTATAACACGTCCGCCCGACGTCCTAGCCGAGAGACGACAGTTAAGACAAATCGTAACAAAATATTAAAATTATGGTAATTATTACGAGTAACTACACTATTTTATGTTCAACATTTTATGTTAAAATTCTTCAATTATCATCTATACTTATTCTATCCTATCAATTAAAATTATAAATGATGAAAACATTTTTCTCATGATATCATTCAACAATAATCCATTAACAATTCACATTCCAATTGCTCATTTACTACCGAACTGAAAAAATTATAACTAATCTCAATAACAACGAAAGGTCCGTATCAATTACAGTCTCTGATTTTTTCTCCTTTTGGTTTGCGTCCGCGCTTCTTGCCGGCGACGCCCGCAAGCACCATGGCCTCGCGCTTCGCGAGACACGACTTGCAGAACCAGTCCTCCGTCGCGCCCGGCTCCTCAGTGATGCCCACACACACCCAGTGGTACCAGCCGTCGCAGCCATCGCACCCTATCATGGGCGAACCGTTGTCACGCTGCCCACACGCTGGACATACCCAGATCTTGTTCCCTAGCTCGTCCATGTAGAAAGGCGTGGGCAAAGGACCGCTCGGCTTGTCCATCGGCACCGGCGGGACGGGCGCCGCCTCCACCGACACGGACGCTCCCTCGTCATCGAGCTCCGCGTGACCCTTCTTGGACATCGGTTTGAATAGTATCCGCTTGTACTTGGTACTCGATGGAGGACGGTTTTTCCTCGCGGGAGAACTGCCAGACGGCGGCGGCGAGCCTGACCCATCCACTTCGCCAACGTGGTTGTGCTTCGATTGCTTCTGCTTCGGCGGGCCCGTGACAAGCGCGGATATTTGCGCCAGCTCCGGCGACCGACTGTGTTCACGCGAGACGGGCTCCTCTTTCAAAGGTGAGCTTTCTTCCTCCTCCTTCTTAACGACCGGTTTAATATTAAGTTTGAAAATGTCCGGCGAACTCGGCGGCATTGGTGAATTCGAGTTGGATGAGTTGAGCTTTAAAGTTAGTTTGGGAACTAAGGCGTCGGTAGTCTTTTCTTTTTTCTTATCTTTCTTTTCCTTCTTAATTTTTTCTTTGCCCTCCTGCCGCTCTTCTTTATCCTTTTTCTTTTCACTCTTATCTTTGATTTTGTCCTTTTTATCTTTCTTCTTCTTAATTTTTATTCCATCCTTATCTTTCTTTTCTTTTTTATGTGACTTGTCCTTTTTCTTTTCTGATTTCTCAACGGTCTCTTGTGATATCGCGGAAATTGGTGTTTCTGGTGGTCTCGGCTGCGGCTCGGGTTCGGGCGGCGCCGCCTTCGCCGGCGTCGCCGCCTGCACCGGCGTCGCCGCACGAACTGGGGGTGGGGGCTCTCTCGGTGGCTCTTGCCTCACTTGTTCTACTTTAGGAGGATTGAGCTCTATCGTAATATCGGGTTGTACAGGAGGCATTTTATATGACATATTCGATTTGTGTTCTTTATGTTGTTTGTGTTTCTGTTTCTGAAGAATATTTGGAATGGTCGGTGACTTGTGCTTATCGTGCCGCTCTTTGTCGCGTGACATGGGAGACTTATGCGTACTTCTATCATCGTCGTTATCTACAGGAATTACTTCTAAGCTAGGACGTCGTAAAATGGGAGGAATTTTACTCGAAGAAGAACGAGAGGAGTGAGGGAAATTGCCCATTGACATGAGTGGGTTCATGCCAGGGCCAAGAGCACCAGGCAAGAAGCCAGGCCCAGGAATTAAGCCCGGACCACCAGCACCTAAAAATGCGTTCTGCAGTAAGCCTGGAGGTGGCAGACCTCTTAACGCTGGGTTATTAGCTAAAGCGAGAAAATCAGCCCCAGGTATGAGATTGGAATTTGGTATCAATCCTGGGCCAGGCATCATACCTCTCCCCGGAGGCATGGCTGGAAAGAATGGGAAACCCGAATGCATTTGTGGCAATTTTGATTCATTCTTTGGCCTACTCGATTTTGGTACTTTCATATTGCTTAATTTCATTTTCTGCTTTTCTGCTCTAGCCATTTCATAAGCTAACTGTTGCTGTTGTTTCTTTATTAATTTAGCTTCTAATTTTGCTGCTTTTTCTGCTGCTTTCTCTGCAGCTTTATCTTTCTTTTCTTTGTGTTTCTTTTCTCTTTTATTAATTTTAGGACTGACACTAGCTACATCTTTGGGATATGGTAGTTGAAGGGATTTATTAATTGATATATTTGGACGCGTATCTAGGGGCATGAATCTTGAGTGACCCATGGGGCTCGCTTCCATTGAATCATCATCAATGCTTATCACTTCATTAGCTGTAAGGTCCATATCCTTAGACAAATCTAGTGCACTACTATCATTATTGTTCACAATTGCATTTTCAGCTTTAACCCTAACATTTTCATGTATAACACTTTCACTTGGGTTACCATGTGCAGCATTCTGCACCTTTGAGATCATCCCTTCAGACTGTGTAACAACCTCTGGAGCATTTTTATCTTCTTTAGATTTGTTCGATATTCTTTTAAATATATTAATTTTTGATCTATCAGGTTGGGAAGCTAATTTTTCGTCCTCATCAATGATTTCTTTCTTAATCTCCACCTCACGTACAAATGAATTAGATATAGGCTGTTTGTGAATAGGCACAGAATTTGAAACAAGTGGAGATTTATGGATGGGTATTTTTCTTGGTACCGGGATTGAATCTTCAGCTGTCGCACCTGTCTGTTGGTTTGTAAAGTGTTTGTTAACTACTGGTGGTGGTGGAGGTGGAATATCAATTGGTTCCTCTTTAATAACTGGTCGTATAGGCTCCATGACTGGTGCTGGCACAGGTGGCAGCAGCGAGGGTCGTGGGACAGGGCTTGGGCCGGGAGATTGCGTATGCAGCGGAGGCGGCGGCTTATGGGGCGGCGCCACTCTTGGCGCCGGCATTGTCACATGATTATGATGTGTCGGATGGACATCTTTACTTTTCATTGGATATCCAGGAGGATACTTATCTGATCTACTACTATCTCTAGATTTACTACTCTCACCTTTATGAGTCTTGTCTTTCCTTTTACTTTTCATAATTTTGCCATTCAATTGTTTATTCTTTTTAGATTTCTTATCTGCTTTTTCTAATGTTGGTGGTTTTGCAACATTTGAATTATGAGAGTTTGCCTTATTCTTGTCATAGTGTTTTTCTGATATAATAGTAGGAGGCCTGGCTTCAGGCAGTTTTCCTTCCCTGGCCGGAGACAGGAAGCCTGACATAGTCATCATGACACTGCTGATTTCTCTTGTCCGCTCCTCTTCATCCAACCGTAACCTTGGCCTCTTGCTGTTTGGTAATGAAACTGGGTCAATCGGTCTTTTGAAAATATCTTTAGATTTCTTTGGACTATCTGTGACTGATATTTCAGGGCTAGTGCATGTTGTGCCAGTGGTCTCGACCATATCAATGCCATTTTGCCGAATTTCAATGGTGTCAGCCACAATGGGAGTGTCCCGTTCCTTTTCAGGATACATGGGTGGCAGATGTTCATGCACATGCATAGGCCTTGTGACGACTTCATGACTGCCAGGCTTCAAAAAATTCAAATTTGATTCTTTGGGTTTCGGGAACTTTTCAACTGGGACCGGAGGTGGCACTGACGGTACACTGCGTGTATACTCTGCTAATTCGGGCAACTGAACGTTTAGATCACGAAATACTAATCCTAGGTCATGTAAATTTGGTTCAGTCCTATTAAATTGCTCAGCATATCTGTTGGCTTGTGTCCCAAGTGTACGGATGTACTTTTCAAGTACATGCATCAGAATATCCAGTGGTGTTGAATTTATACCATTCCAACCAATAGTTTGGCATATTTGCGCAACATTCCTTCGCAGTATCTCACGGGCGTACGCCTCTGACATTATGACACCAACAAAGTTATCTGGAACAAGTGAAAATACCGAAATTATTAAAACAAATGACATGTACACAATCTGTAAATGAATAAATTGCCACATTCATTGTTTTTAATGTCATACATCATCATGTTACACACGGCAGGAGAGCTAAAACAGCAATTCTCAGGACTCCAGTACCTGCAAGTGTCTAGTAGTACAGAGATGAGACTGCGAATGGACGTAGACTTGATGTTTGGGACACTCATGTATGCTGTACTACAATCTTCAATAGTTACGGATAATTTATAAAAACACTGAAATGGATTACAAAGCAAAATAATGAAGTGTTTACGTAAAAACTTCTCAGCATTCTAAAAACACAGTACCCCGTGCGCCATGATTGCATTTTGGGTTGTCAATGTTTAGTGTTGCTAGCGTAAATTAAAAAATGGCGGTCTCATTGCAATGCGATCAGAGATAAGGCAAACTTTTTAAATAAAAATTATAACCTGGCACCCGACGGTTGATAATCACCACAATATAATTGCTCAATAATAGACCGCTTTTAAAATTACTTTAAACTAGTGACCGACCGAAGTTTCGGTTTCGGCCAAAAACAGCCGAACCTTTCGACCGCACCGAAGCTTACAGCATCGTGCTTTCGGGTCGCATTCGGCTAACGTCGTGGGAAAAATACTCGTCGGGCATGATGGACGGACGGATGGCTAGCGGCTGGCAATATGGTGTCGCTCGCCTGACTTCGCCGACCGCTGAATTACTTCGCTCAGTGAAGTGACGCTTATGTTTGTTCCCCGAATAAGGGTAATTGTAAATGCGAGCGTGCGAAGTGCGAAGCATTTCCGTTTCAGCTTGGCCCAAAATTATTTTGTAAGTCAGAATGTTTGTATCTCGCATTTCTCAACCGATTCTCATGAAATTATGTGTCAGCATCATCTTTTTTGGGGTCAGGGCGAGCGGCATCTTGACGGCAGTTGGCTGTAAATGTCTTCAACTTCTGAAAGAATCGCTGGCTTAGAAACAGCAACTTCTCCAATGGGTTTGGTTTATCGTAGCACCGAAGGTCGTGTCGTACTGATTTGTTGATTTTGGTGTCCGGAGCTCCCTGTTCTGATGAAGTGACAGGTCTTCTCGTCACTATTTCATCAAGTCCAGAGTTTCTTTCGATAGTTTAGATTTTTTGCTGTTCGTTTTATTTCGTACCATTTTTGTAGTCATTCGCTCATGTCACGTCAACGTCATCCGCGGTTTCCACGAAAGCAAATAAACTTTTCAGATTAAATTGTAAGTTTCAGATCCTGTAATAGTTTGCAGTAGGTTAGGTCAGTGTGGAGACTTCATCGAGCGGACGCATTCCAGTTCCAGATATTCAGGGAGCCTCGATTTGAGGCCCTCGGACTAGTCGGTGATCGCTATAGTCTGGCTAATGAAAGTAGAGACTGAGATTTATTTAAAACTTTTTACATGGCAATAATAATTGAAACGTCAAATGTGTCAAAACGGCTGTATCAGTTGAGAAAAATATTCTTGACGCTGGCAGAATGGTCCCAATGGATAGTAGCCAAATTTTAAAAAAATATATATTGAGAAAAATATTACTTTATACCTAATACTTTTTTTCTAGAAATTCGTGTGAATCGTGAAGAAAACCATTAATAGTAATGCGCGTCAGTGACTTTTCAACATGATCAATAAATATAAAGAAAAAGGAGACGAGCGGATAGTGATTTCGGATACGAAAGCAGCGTACTTACGTACGACATCAAGCAGTTCTTCGGTTAGTATGTAGTATCTTTTTGATACTTGATGTGCAAAATGTCTAAGAAAGTAACAGTTTCCAAAAATATTTATTAGATTGTTTTTTTTTCAGCGGCTAATATGGAGCATGTAGCAGGCGTGGAGGAAATACAGAGTCCTGTTAAAAACAAGTGCCGTTACCGGGATTAAAATCTAAAACTTTGAGGGTCAGAATCGACTAGGCTAAACAGATTATGAAGTATCTATCAATTAATTCATATCTATCATATGAGACTAGGCAACTACATGTTTTTATTTTGTTTTGCAGAAGTTAGTGTCTCTACCTACACTCAAGAGGATAAACCATGAAGGTGGAATTCACAACAATTTGTCGAATACACCAAAAAAACGTCCTCATAAGCCGTCAGAAAACGGGAGAGGTGTTGATTAAATTTATTATTAGTGTAGGAAGCAGTAACTAGTTCTAGTGATTCAAGTTGTGTTTTCGAAGTGATTTTAATTATTATTTTTAAGTATTATAAAGTAAAATTTAATCGATATTTTTTATTTTTTCCTATTTACCCTTACAAAGTTCACAAATGTGAAGGATTATCTAATGAAACTTGCAATGTTCGCATTAGATAAAACTTAAAATTCATCATAAAAATTATATTCTAATATTTATTCTTAGATAATTAGATGGATGCTACCTTCTTTCTTCTTTACCATATTATCTGAACTCATTATAAAGACTGTATCGTTAAGTATAAAGACAACTTGACAGTGGTTTCATTCGATTAAAACATAGTTTTTTTTCATTCAAACTGATGTCAATCTAAACATTAAATGTTGGATTTGACTAGGATTGTTTCGTTTCCTCGTTAATTATTGTAAACTAAAACTATATGGACTTTCACCAGAAAAACGGAAATCGATTCTGGACAAATGGTGTAGTATAAAAGGAATCACTCTCAGGAAGCTAGCTAAACTCGAAAACGTTAAGTATTGGTGGAGTCCAAAATGCGATTAAACAGTACGGCCAAGAGTATACTTTCGTTGACAAACCGAAATCCGGCCGAAAATCAGGTCCTTCAAACCCCAATTTGGATAAAAAGATAGTAAAGGCATACAAAACCAACAAAGAGGTGTCTGTTGGGGATTTGGCTAAAAAGTAAGGTACATCTATTGGTATGGTCCAACGTCCAAAGCAGAGATACAATTTAAAGACCTTCAAGAAGCAAAGGCAGCCTAAACAAAGCAAAAAACAGCAAAGCTCAGTAAAATAAAGTTTCAAAAAATTGATGACTCTATTCTTTCAAGGAAAATGTGTGTCGTATAATGGACGATGAGACATAAGTGAAATTCGATTATAAATCTCTGCCGGGACCGCAGTATTACACAGTTCAAGATCGATCTGTTATTAGTGAATCTGAAAAGTCAATTTTTACAGAAAAAATTGGCAAAAAAATTATGGTATGGCAGGCGATCTGCGAGTGTGACCTCAAATCGACTCCATTTATCACTACGTCTACAATGACAGCATATTTATATAAAGGAATGTCTTAATAAACGAAATTTTCCTATATGGTTAGAAAACACAAGTGTTCAGACTATATTTTGGCCCGATTTGGTATCTTGCCACTATGGGTCCAAGACTTTGTAGTGGTATGAAGAGAAAAATATCAATTTTGTACCTAAAGCTATGAACCCCCGAATTGCCCAAATCTTAGGCCTATCGAACGTTTTTGGGCTATAACTAAAGCTAAACTGTGGAAAAATGCCCGGTCTACAGATTCCGAAGAGCAATTTCGTCGAGACTAGAACAAGATGACAAAAAAATTTGGCCAAGGCGCTGTCCGAACTCTGATTTCTACGTACAGACAGAAAGTCAAAAAATTAGCTAAATATGAATGATTTCATTGGGTTTAAAGACGTTTTTGTATTATTTAACGTCTAAAACGTAGAAGTTTTTTTTTATTAATAAATATATGAAAGTTGTCAGTAATACTTTGTTTTACTTGTATTTATACTTAACGATACAGTCTTTAGTAGTAACAATATAGGTGTACAAAAAAAGTTGAAAAAAATAATCAATTATCAATATTGTTTTATCGGGCTATACGCGGTGTTGCAACACGCTGTTATTTTTTAAATCTGCCGCCATTTTCTAGTCTACTTTCATTAGCGAGACTATTATTATGTGTGAAATCTATAAAGGTTTCTTCCTAAAAAAGAAAATCTAGATAATGACACAAAGAAAATTAAATTAAATTAAGAAAGAAAAATAAACAAATAAATTGAATGCGATCCACTACAATCTAAGCAGGGCTTGAACCTGCGACCTCTGCGTTACCAGCGCATTGCTCTCACAACTGAGCTATTAGATCGTTTCGTCAATCACACCAAATCTTTCATTCCATAAGTCATACGCTACTGGAGCGCCCTCTGCGTCATATGTGTTTGAAATGCTTATGCGCATTAGCCATACCCTAGGATGCGCGCTTTACACGCTATAGCTCAGTTGGGAGAGCAATGTGCCGGTAACGCAGAGGTCGCAGGTTCATGCCCTGCTTAGATTGTAGTGGATCGCATTCAATTTTTCTTTCTTAATTTACCTTTGTGTCATTATTAAAAAAACAAAAAAATGTGGAATTTCCACATAAAAAAATAGAATTTATAAAAAAAGATTCTATAAAAAAATATATTTAGAACATCGCGCCATTTCTCTCGCAGTCTTCACACTAGCTGTAAAGCAATGGGGACAGGGGATCGTGCGCGTAAAGCGCGCATCCTAGGGAATGGCTAATGCGCATAAGCATTTCACACATATGACGCAGAGGGCGCTCCAGTAGCGTATGAATTATGGAATGAAAGATTTGGTGTGATCGACGTAGCGATCTAATAGCTCAGTTGGGAGAGCAATGCGCCGGTAACGCAGAGGTTGCAGGTTCATGCCCTGCTTAGATTGTAGTGGATCGCATTCAATTTTTCTTTCTTAATTTACCTTTGTGTTTTTATTTATAAAAATAAAAATGTGGTATTTCCACATAAAAAAATAGAATCGATAAAAAAGATCTATAAAAAAATATACTATAACTCCGCCGTAGCCGGTCCTAAGCCCAGGTTGAGAAAGGAGGAAGGTAGGCAGAGAGGTGACATATGCTGCCGTAAACTCACCAACGCCGAGCCACAGGCGGCGGTCAATAAACCTGTTCTTAGGCTATGGCAGCCTTGAGGAACTAAAAATCCTCAAAAATGTCCAGCTCTCCAAGACGTTCTGCCAACGTGGAGAGGCTATGGCAAGAAACCTGCATGGAAAGTAAAATTAACCCAAGGCCCCGAGTTCCCAGGGTTCTCACCAGCCCAGGTTACGACAGCGGCCTAGGTGATGGTGAGGACAGGGGTGCTAAGAATCTCTGGAAGAGATCCGGCTGTCACACAAAACTATACTTGGCTACGTATAACACAAGGACTTTGAGACTGCAAACGAAACTGGAAGAACTGGAGAAAGACCTCGCACACATAAAGTGGGATATCATTGGACTGAGCGAAATAAGGCGAGAAGGAGAAGACACTGTAAAATTAAATTCGGGCAATATTTTCTTCTTTACGGGAAGTAAAAATTCAGCAACTGGTAGCGTAGGCTTTTTAATTAACAAAAAACTCGCCAATAACATTACGGTATTGCGTGCTATATCACCAAGAGTAGCTTACGTAGTCATTGATATTAGTAGGCGATACTCTATTAAAGTCATCCAAGCTTATGCACCAGCCACCACAACATATCACGATGATGAAGAGGTCGAAACCTTCTATGAGGACGTCGACAAGGCTTTACACGAAGGGAAGAGAGCACACTTCAATATCATTATGGGGGATTTCAATGCGAAGATAGGGGTTAGGCATGAAGACGAAACCTGCATTGGTCCTTTTGGAGTTGGGAGTAGGAACACCAGAGGACAAACACTAGTCAACTACCTGGAGTCAAGGAAATTCTTTGCAATGAATTCTTTCTTTCGTAAAAAACCTCAAAGAAAATGGACCTGGGCTAGCCCAGATGGAAAGGTGAAGAATGAAATTGACTACATATGCACGGACAAAAAGTATATTATCACAGATGTCACGGTCCTTAAAAAACTTAAAATGAGCGATCACCGGCTCGTGCGCAGTACAGTAAAGATAAACACTAAATTCGAAAGGAGAAAACTGTTATCCAAACCTCTGGCTAACTTAAACATCCCATTAGGTGTCCACGAAGAGTTTGAAAAGGAACTCAGTGTGAAACTCGCAAGACCTGATGCTGACTATTTCGAAAAGAGCCTAGACGATAAATACACTGAATTCGTGGCAAATGTGACAAATAGTGCAAAGGAAATGTTTGGCCGAATATCTCGAGAAAAGGATACGTTTACTTCTGAGACGCATTTGCTGCTAGAAAAGCGACAACAACTATCTTCTGCGCAATATAACTCTCAAGAACACCGGGATCTCAACAAGCAGATATCCAAAGCAGTGAGACGGGATGTCAGAAAAAGGAACACCCAGAGAATACAACGCCTGATAGAAAAACACCGTGGCCCCAAGGTCTTCAATAGGGCTACTAGTAACGGCAGCAGCCAGCTCAATAAACTGGAAAACGAAGAAGGCGAGATCGTTACAGATTCAGCGGGTTTATCGAAGGTGATATCTAAATTCTACGGAGCACTATATGAGTCACAAACCAGTGGACATGCTACCGTAGGTACTGCGGACAAACGTGCACCTCTGACAAAACACTACACCGAGGATATCCCAGAAATCAGTACCTACGAAGTGAAGCAGGCTATAAGACAACTCAAGCAGTATAAAGCCCCCGGAGACGATGGTATAACCACGGAACTGCTTAAGGCAGGTGGAAGGCCAATACTGAAAGAACTCCGATGGATCTTTAACGAAGCTTTGTTCACGGGAGAAGTACCAACTCAATGGCAAGATAGTGTCGTTGTCCTTTTCCATAAGAAAGGCGCCAAGACAAGTCTCAAAAACTACCGCCCTATTGCACTCTTAAGCCAAATATACAAAGTTTTCTCACGCGTCATCACAACGAGAATAACGCGACGATTGGACGAATATCAGCCCAAAGAGCAAGCGGGCTTTAGAGGTGGCTATAGTACAGTAGACCATATTTTCACATTAAGGCAAGTGATACAGAAATCACACGAATACAACAAACCGCTATACCTTGCCTTTGTGGATTATGAAAAGGCGTTCGATTCGGTGGAACATTGGGCAGTTTTCGATTCCCTAAAGAGGTGCCGAATAGACTACAAATACATCCAGCTGCTAAAAAATCTCTACCGATCAGCGACGATGACAGTGCAAATTCAAGGCTCCACCGCAAATATACCACTTAAAAGAGGAGTACGCCAAGGGGATGTCATTTCCCCGAAGCTATTTACAAACGCACTCGAAGACGTCTTTAAGACACTCAACTGGGACGGCACAGGTATAAATATTGATGGAGAATATCTCAATCACCTACGCTTCGCAGACGACATCGTTCTACTTGCAGAAACACCTGAAGATATTGGAAGAATGCTCAACGATCTAAGTCAGGCATCGATGCGGGTTGGCCTGAAAATGAATATGGAGAAGACGAAATGGATGAGCACCTCCGTCAGCGCAAACATATCATTGAACGGCAAAACGATTGAGGAAGTGAACGACTACATATACCTGGGTCAGAAAATAACATTAAAGAAAGATCCATTAGACTCTGAAATTAGCAGACGCATCCAGCTTGGATGGGGTGCATTCGGTAAGCTCAAAGACGTCTTCAGCTCAAAAATCCCACAAACACTGAAAACGAGAGTCTACAACCAGTGTGTACTCCCAGTTATGACATACGCATGCGAAACGTGGACGCTAACCGCTGGAAGAATCCACCGTCTAAAAGTGGCACAGCGAGCTATGGAGCGCTCAATGCTCGGAATCTCTCTGCGAGATAGAATACGAAACGAGGACATTCGCCAACGCACGAAAGTTACCGACATCGGCAAAAGAGTTGCGCAATTGAAGTGGCAATGGGCTGGTCATATATGTCGCAGAGACGATGACAGATGGAGTCAGCGAGCGCTGAACTGGAGGCCGCGAACGGGTGGCAGAAGCGTTGGAAGACCGCAAGCCAGATGGTCGGACGACATTAAAAAGACGGCAGGGCCGACCTGGAGTAGGATCGCCGCATCAAGATCAGTTTGGAAATCCATGCAAGAGGCATATGTCCAGCAGTGGACGCATATATGCTGAGAAGAGAGAGAAGAGATAAAAAAATATATTTAGAACAGCGCCATCTCTCTCGCAGTCTCACACTTGCTGTAAAGCAATGCGGACAGGGGATCGTGCGTGTAAAGCGCGCATCCTAGGGTATGGCTAATGCGCATAAGCATTTCAAACACATATGACGCAGAGGGCGCTCCAGTAGCGTATGAATTATGGAATGAAAGATTTGGTGTGATTGACGTAGCGATCTAATAGCTCAGTTGGGAGAGCAATGTGCCGGTAACGCAGAGGTCGCAGGTTCAAGCCCTGCTTAGATTGCAGTGGATCGCATTCAATTTTTCTTTCTTAATTTACCTGTGTCATTATTTATAAAAATAAAAAATATTTCCACATAAAAAACTAGAATCAATAAAAAAAGATTCTATAAAAAAAATAAAAAAATCTAATATTAGCTCAAGTTTTTTTTAAGTTGTTGAATCGATTGCTGGTGAATAATAAAATGGAGATAGACATTGACGTAATAATTACATGGACACACAATCAGGCGGAAAAAATGGCACCCTCCCAACTAATGCAAAATCACAAATCGCATTAGTTGGGCTCTCAGTCTCGTTTAGACCATGACACGTGACGGGTCTCAAAAATGACTAAATGTTCAGTGAAAAATTGCAAAAATAACAGCTATAAAATAAAGAAAAAGGTCGGAATATTCTATTTTACGTAGGTTCTATTGATTAATTAACGAATCCTATGTAAAATCATAGCATATTTTAAATAAGAATTATTAACTTTGTCCCTACAAAATGCACCTCATCACAGAACATAAATCTAAGGAGTCGCTATAGTTTTATATTTTATTAATAAATAAAAGAGTGCAATAAATAATTATCCTATTTTTTTTATTAAAGATTCCTACGCGATCCTAAACAACGTGAAAAATTTAGGTCACGTTTAGCACAGGTTTAGAGAATCACGTTTAGAGTCAAGAATAATTTCAGCTAAATAATTTGTCTCTCGTGTGTTCTGCATAATCATACCTATATGTTTTTTTAATGTTTAATCAAAAGAAGCGTAAAATGGTTACATTAATAAATTAATTGCTCTGTTGTCATTGTTTTATTTTGTCTCAGAGTCTAGACACTGTCAGTTTAAACCATTGAACGCCAAGAACACCTAAAGGCAACGTGTGCTGCCGTGCATACCACGCCACCGACTTTCACGCCACGCCATCAAACTTTAAAAGGCTAAAAATGTTAATATTTTGCACTTGCCTTACTCTCATTTCACATACTAGAACAAGATGAGTTGAGAAATAATGTAATTATTACTGATCCCTTCTATGCAGTGTCGGGACCCTTTTATGCAGTTGTTAAATAAAAACGTAACTTAATTTGTTATTAACAATTTACGAGTTTATTTAGTTTAAACAACAAATATATTTTAATACCTAAATAAAATAATAATGAAAATATTTTTAGTATGTAAAAATATTAAAATCTGCTCCATTCATGCCATGTTCCAAGTTTGACAAGAGACATGAGTCAGAATACGCTAAAAAAGTTAATTTAAACGAAAAATATTTGTGGTAATAAGTACGTAAGTCAATCTGACACTTAAACGTTTGAGCATTGAGTTCTTTTGTACGAAGTAATTATGTTGTTATAAATTATAAATAAGCGTTATTGGCATCTACTTGAACATGACAACGATGCCACTTTTTTTGTTATTTTTGTTCGGGTCTGTGGCTCTATTATAATAATACCTCAATGGAGATAGAACTTAAAATCTGTTTCATACCTTTAAGATTAAGCACTATTATTTTAGTCACTTAATAATTATTACAATTGACAAGCTTAATTGATCGTCTCGTGTATTCATCAAATAAGTCGCGATCACAATTGAATTTTTTGAAAATTCCAGAGACACGGTGTTACAAAAGTAAAAAATTTGAAACATTAAACAGTTAATTTGTCTATGTAAAATGTGTACTGTCAGTTTTGTCAAAACTGCAAATGGTCGACTGATGTGCTTTTTGTATAAGAACTTGATAATTTCCTCGCGTTTTGTATTTTAGCATTTATAATCCACGGAATTTAGGAAGAAGACTGTGTACATACTAAAAGTACACTGCACAATACTTATTATACCCTGAGTTGGTAATTCCGTGATCTTAAACTCGAATCGACATGGGGCAATATTTTTACCTGTTTCAACGAAGTTAAAGAATTATTAATCATATTTTTGGGTTAAGACACCGACCGATTGTAGATTGTAATAATGACGACGTCTTCGGAAGACGTTTTGTTGAGTGTAAGCTATGTGCGTTATAAGAAAGGTGACGGTACTTTGTATGTGATGAATCAGAGGTTGGCATGGATGCTGGAAAATAGAGATACTGTCGCTGTATCGCATAAATATGCTGATATTAAAAGTAAGTAAATATTTATTATAATTTTGTAACGACGTGTGAGGTATATAATATAAAATATAAGACATTTAAAGCATTTCCAACATAATTTCCATTTAGTAGCTAACAATATGAATGTCTAGTGCATAGTTCATCTCAAACCTGCGTCGCATGTTCTCCTCTTTCTATAACTTGGAAAAATTGGAAAGGATTATTGCATAATATTTATTTTATTACACTTTGTAATTGTAATGGTAAAAGGATGAATGTTCTGGCTCGTAGAGTATCTGCATCCAGAACAGAGCCCGACTAAATCTACTCAATAGCATTTGGTGACTACCTGTCAAAGTGAGCGGTTAATTAGCATGTTGTAACATAACTCAGATGGGCCCCTTTTAGAGTTTGGTGTTTTAAGTGTCCCTTTCATTAAAGGCTGTTGTCTTAAAAGAAAGGTGACCCAGGTTCTGAAGAAACTTGAATATAGAACAACACTTTGTATAATTTAAAGCTTTTATTTAACTTGCATGGTATGTTTAAAGTATGTATGTTCGGGTGAAATCATGCAACTCAATTTTGAAGCAGATATCGTCAACAGATTGAGCTGAAATTTTGCATATTTACTTAACTTTGATGACAATACAATAATATGGTACCATGGGGCTGATCTGATGATGGAGCCGGAAGGTGGCCATAGGAACTCTATAATAGAAAAAGCAATCCTACCGAGCTTGGGCTCTTTAGAAGCGTCTCAGTGAGCATTTGATGGATATCCAAAGAAAAGTACAGTCGGCTATAAAAGCTTGCCACTAAAATGTCATTTTTGACAGAAACTTATTGGAATCCATGTTTAATAATGAATATTGGAATTAGTCCACTAGTCTGAAATTAAGCACTGGTAGTCTTGTAGGATGGGTACTATATGATATACATGCTTATGTAGTTAAATATATACTGTTTAATAGGTAATAAGGAAAGTCTGATCAATAATTACGTATAAATAAATAAAATGAAATGTTTTTTTTTTACATATGTATATTCATTATTTGAAACTCCCTGATGTTTCTGCAACTCTTACAGTTACCATTGTCAAAGGTTGACTGAGATTGTTTGATTTGTCAGTCAAAGTACTAGCTATTTTATAAATATAAATTATAAAATAAAGGTGTACTTACATGTCAGATGGGCCTAATGTGTAAAGACAGTTACACATGTGCCAGAAGGGCATTAATTATTTATTTAAAAAATATCTCCCAGCTACTTCTCTCTCTACTTCACTATAAGGCCTACTGGGGAGAAAGAACTGCTGAACGAATAATTATTTATTGTTTTAAATCAATTTTCTTAAAAAGTGGCAGTAGGTAGTTAACTAATTTATTGTAGTGTACATCAATTGTTACAATGGCAAAAACTTACAAATTAAATGTAATTTTAAATAAGTTTATTATTTAAAGAGTAGAACAGAATCATCAGTTTCTTCGCTGTTCACGTTACTAATTTATCAATCACAAAAACTTAACTTAAAACATTTTTTGTTCTTTTAGCTCAAAAGATATCTCCAGCTGGCAAGCCCAAAGTGCAACTACAAGTGGTCTTACATGACGGAACATGTTCCACGTTTCACTTTGTCAACCCGGGCGGCCCAGAAGCCCAGGCCACGGACAGGGACCAGGTGAAGGGATTGTTGGTCAATCTGTTACCCAAATTCAAGAGGCAGATTGATGGGGAACTAGAAATGAAATCTAAGTAAGGACTGAAAGGATAAAATTGATATATTATTTATTTGTGGTACAAATTTTTTTACAAATCAATAAACAATGTTTTTTCAAGTAACAGTATATAAAGAAAACAGGTAATTTTAAAGGGATGTCTTGGACTTCATGTTGAGTATAGAACCTAAATTAAAAAATGCAACCAGCATTGAAATGAGAAGGCTCTGATTGGACAGTATGATTTGATTAAACTCTTATGAGTATGTGTGTGTTGTCAAATATATAAATGAAAATTGGCCAAGGATCTTAACATTTTTACTGGGAGACTTCAATAGTTAAAAAAATACCACAATAGTATAGTTTATTAAAAAGTGCTATCTGAAAGTGAACACAAATTTTTAGTTTAATGTTTTTTTTTTACAGGTTGTTGTCTCTCCATCCAACGCTAAAGCATTTATATGAGGACTTAGTGATATCAAAAGTGATAAATAGTGAAGAGTATTGGAACACACCAACTTTAAAGCACTATACAGAATCTAATAATGTTAAACAGGAGGCTGGTAAGTAGTAGTAATTTAACCCTTTACTGCATACGAAGCCATTTATGGCCGTTTAAATTTATGACTTTATATGACAGTGTGTCAAAGTTGAAAGTTGAAAAAATATTAAGGTAAGTCATGCGGTAGAGGGTCAACACTATGGTTGTAGATAAAAGATTTGTTACTATAAAAATTTGTTTCGCTGTATTGAATTGAGTTTAGTAACAAAATAGTCCTAATATCTAATATATTGTCATATATTTCTAGACTTTGACTTTAAATAAACTTACCATTGGCGACTCCATAGATTTTAGAACCACTGCGTGCGTGGTTCCAAAAGTTCTGACCTAGGGTCGTAACGTACGAACTATCATCCCCATTATTTTATTATAGGAATACCTGTAAAAGTTAGTTACATTTATTTCCAGGTGTCTCAGGCGCATTTCTTGCCGACATCCAGCCCCAGACAGACGGCTGCAACGGCCTCAAATACAATCTCACACAAGACATAATAGACGCCATATTCAAAACATACCCTGCAGTCAGAAAGAAACATATAGACTATGTGCCCAACAAGATGACTGAAGCAGAATTCTGGACCAAATTCTTTCAATCTCATTATTTTCATAGGTGAGTTTATTTCATTTCACCTTTAACATAGGGTGAAAGGGCGATTCGGATTCATAATTATAAAAAAAAAAACACAAATCATGATTAGACCACATCTTACCTTGCGCTAAAGATCATGTACTTACCTAAATTACATAATCCAAATTAAAATGGCATTTTTTACAAATCGCCTGGTGATAGCCAAAACACACTAAAACTTCTGTCACTGCTCTTCAAAACCGCGTATCTCGTAATTAGATTGTCACCGAGGCCCGAGGTACGAGCTTTGTAAGTATATAAGTAGTTAAGACCTCGGACCAGCAAGCGCAGCGTAGGACGTCCACCTACAAGATGGACAGATGACCTTATAAAGGTCGCCGGAAGGTGCTGGATGCAGGTCGCTTCCGACCGGTATATATGGAAGTCCAAAGGGGAGGCCTATGTTCAGCAGTGGACGTCCTATGGCTGAGATGATGAAGTAGTTATTTGTTAAGTCATTGATACAAAGATCAAAGCACAAAGAAATATTGAAATGCGTAACCTGGCGGAAAAAACCGGGAATCGAAACTCTGGAATCTGGATTAACGATCCAGCGTGTTAACCTCTCCACCACCCTAACGCTAGATAACCTTTCGAATTTTTTCCTTATGCTTCCTTATTTGAAAGGCTTTACACCTTAGCTGATGTAATTTAGTTATTTGTTGCTTAGTGAGTTTTGGTTGTCAACAGACGATATCTGTATATTGACAAAATAAAATACCCTTTATTGTGATATCATAAATAACAGAATAGGAAAAAATTACGAGTGTGGTATTTCAAGTTTGATAGCCCCATCGTGACAAACAGTATTTTGGCTCGCGCACAGATTTCGACAGTGTTTGGTGCTAGTTCTACTATTCAGGGAGCAAGGCAACCCCGCCAAATTAAGCACAGCCGTACAGTCAGTATCAAAAGTAGCTATCAATTTTATTTTAGTATGCAATTTGTCATATGCCAAAGTAGTAAAATAACTTCATTGTTGGTAAAGCTAGATTATGTTTTACAGAGACAGAATAGCATCATCATCCAGCAAAGATTTGTTTGGAGAGTGTGCCAAACTAGACGACCATGCCATCGCCTCCGCTATGAAACACACAACACTGGACCTCACGGTATGATAAATTTATTTTTGTCACACCCATCACCTCACATTTCATACTAGGTACTTTACAGCTAAATTTGCTGTGGTATAGTAAGACTCATTGATGTGGCAGTTGATTTATCAACCGACTTCAAAAAAGGAGGAGGTTCTCAATTCGACGGTATTCCTTTTTTTATATGTATGTTACGCGATTAGTTCGCCAATTATGAATCATCGCCAATTTTGATGATTCTTTTTTTGTTTGGGAAATCATAGGCACTTCAGAGGTGGTGCCATATAAATATAATCGATATATATACCCATTTCGCTCATGGAAATCTGTATTTTTTTATGAAAAAGTTATTAGGTACTTAATGTAATTACTCGTAATTGGACGACGCGGTTACTGTAGGTTCCTAGTGCTATTTATTGTTTTTGAATTATTTAATCAAATGAATTTAATTCTAAAAAAAATAGTTTAAATATGAGAGATGTGAGAAAATCTTTTTTTTTCTTCACATGAATAAGTTTTGCGACTTTAAAATTGCATTCCTAGAATAATATTGTAGGTACCAGCCGTGCTCAGCTCCAGTGAGTGGCGCCACGCGCGCTAAAGTAGCTTATTACTCGTCTATTCATGGTAGTTTCTTTACTTATTGCGTTGTTCGTGTCGTGTTTTGTTTATTAGGTGCACGATGGCAAGTCAAATCACGTTTTATTCTAGTGATAGTTCAAATATCGAAAACATTGATATCCACGTTACATCGTCATGACATGGAGACAAATGAATGTAAAACCAACAGGATTTAAAAAAAAAAAAAATTACGACTTGATGGATTTTAATTGTTTTATAACGTGATGTGATATGCAATATAATGTAGTACATTACCCAAGCAGCACATTAGTGAATTTTGCAGCTTATCTTACAGCTTTAAGTTCTAAATGAGTGGTTTAACAGTGTTTGATGCAACTTATAGCTCTAAACACAACTCAAAACTGTATATGAGTTCATCCTATCACTTGTAGTTGCATAGGAACGTTTTTTGTTTCTACTTTATTACTTATGGTGGGATAAAGTCGATTTTGCTGCTTAAAGTTGCATGCAGGTTCAAATAGTCACTCAATAAGAAGCAATAGTGCTATATAAGGCCTTAAAATCACTTATAAGCAACTTTTACATATAAGTGGCAAGATACCCTTATTTGGAACTAAAAGTTCCAAATGACTAGTACAATAGCGAATTATATCACCAATAGTGGCTAAAGGGATAATTTTACGGCTCTTTTGGAACCAAAAAATATTGCAACTTTAAGGCCTAAGAAGTACCTTATTGCCACTCCAACGCATAAATAGGAGATTCTTAGAACCAAAAGCAGTTATTTTCACTTATTTCAAACCACTAACGAACTAAAAGTTCTATTATAGTTCCTATTGCGCCTTGTCAAAATATATTTAATAGTTGCACTGCTTTGCCACTCGCAAGATACAAATAAGTGATTATTAGACCTAATAGTTCCAAATAAGGAACAAATAAGTGATAATAAACACTGTAAGATCTTTTTTGTTTCGCCATGTTTACAAATGGAAGCCAATGAAAATTAATTATTTTGACCAGAATTTTATCACACTAACGCATAATCACAGACTTTTGATAGTTTTGACGATGTTACTTTAACATTGTAGGTAACCTACAATCATTAGGTCAGGTTTTTAACAGTTTTATTTCTTATCAGTATCTATTCCTTATTTAATTTAGCACTCTCTTTTTTAATATTCCTGATCAAATGAAAGGCCCGTCGAAATTTACAAAGAAAACATACTATAGTTTCACAGTAACAAAAAATTCGCAAGAATTTCGTGCTTATTTCAATGCTTGTATAACGTAAAGTTTTAATCACTCACCAAACAGACGTATAAATCCAAAATAAATATGGCAGATCACGTATTACACACAACACAATTTGACAGTTGCCTCGCCACTCAAAGATAATTTGGCGACTCATTTATCACTCATTGAGCGAACTGAAATGTTTTCATTCGTTCACTGCGCATAACTTTTACCCTTAGTTCTAATTGCCACTTAAGGTGATTGTGAGATCTCTTATGGACGCATAACTTTCACCCATAGTTCTAATTACCACTTAAGGTAATTGTGAGAGCTCTTATGGATTCTATTTAGCACCAAAAATAGGCTGCAATTTTTCTCCTTTTGGTTCTATATAGGTGGCATAAGGGTTATTGCCACCTATATAGCACTTAGTCATGGTGGTAAATTTCACTTAAGCATCTAATTAGATATGATATACGAGCTATTTAGACCCAGTTGTGCTACTTGGGTATTGCAGACGCCGGGAAGGAAAGGCTTGTCGGATGAGTAGGTATAGACGGCCGACCGCTAGGGAGGCCGGGTAGTAATACGAAGCCGGCTAAGGCATGTAGGCATGTATAGTACTTTTCTCAAACATATGCAAGGAATTAAAAAAATACACCACTCAATAAAATATACAATTCAGCTGTTTAGCCTCTTCATGAACACAAACGCCATGTTTAAAAAAAATACTTCCCGGCCTAGGCCTTCAATTTTGTATGAAATTCCTTTACAGTTCTCTCGAGTTGTTCCGCCCGAAACATGATACTTCGAAGCCTCTTACAACGCACGTTAAGACGACATTTCATTGCATGTTTGAGAAAATAATATTTTTCTATTTATTGCGGCCCTAAAAAAGAAAAAAATAACATTTTCGGGTTCGTTTTTAGGTGGATCTGCCGAGATTTACGGAGCCAGTTCCCCTATTACCCACAGACGACGACGCGCCCCATGAAAAGGACCGCGGCGACAGCACTTCCATACACCGCAATATGATAAAGCGGTTCAACCAACATTCTATTATGGTAAGTGTAAATGCCATTTCCGATAAAAAAAGAACTGCGAGTCGCGAGCGTGACCTAGCAAATGTGGAATACTTGTCGCCAGGCGAGTGATAGAATATAGATTAACGCGAGGGACCGGCGACCCAAGCTTAGGTACTTTTTCTGTATTGCTGTTGAAAGACGGTCGCGCGACCACACTGCCTCCGGAGCGACCGGGTTGCTTGCAACATTTCATAGTAGTTCTTAGCAGGCAGTGGGTCGCGGTCACCAGTCGCGGTCGCTGGTAGCTGGTCGCGTTCATTAAATTAATATTTTTAGATAACGGACGGATGAACTGTTTATAAAAGATGTAGAGGAACTTGGGGCATGGAGAGCTAAGGTGAGACAAGTAAAATAGTGTACCATTGATGCAAAGATTGATACAAGAGTTAAAATAATGAGACATTACATGTTACATAAATTTATAAATATTTACAAATTTATAAATACCTAAGTGCTCAATTTCTGAATGCTGCCGACGACACTTGTACCGATTGAAATCTTTGCATCACTATCTACTCAGTCTCCACTATCTAGTCAGATCTCAGTGTTAATTCTCATCTAGGTACTTACAATGTTTGTCAGTAAAAGTAATTAAGCCTTGTCAGAAAGACTCATTTCTGATTTCATAAATTTTTATGTTACAGGTGCTCAAAGCTAGTCAAAAAACAAATTCTAGTAGTAGTGATAGCAATAGTAAAACTACAAACAATAATAATCAAGTAGTAGAAAACGGAGTTAAAGAAACGAATGGCACAGCGGAAAAGAGGCCCGCAGAAGACAAGAGCGCTTCAGAGCCAGTCAACAAGAAGAAGAGGATATTAGAGAAGATACATTACGAGGATCTAGAAGATTCGAATAGAAACGAAGAAGCACAGGAATTAAAATTATCTAAGGTAAAAAATTGTTTAATTGCTTGCGTTTGTCTTGCTTATTATTTAATTAAGCTCTCGACGAATTCGGATTATACTCGTCCACATGAAGCTATATTAAAAATGCATTTATTAGTAATGTGTTTTTATTTGCAGATTGAAAGGTATTTATTAGGGCCGTCTTCACAAGTTAACCAGTCAAGTTCGAATACGAATCACCCACCGCCGCTTTCGGCGCTAGCTTCAATATGTCAGGTAAGATACTAAGAGACACCTATCTAGTAATAAATTAGGACTTTGACTTTATCTTCTATAATATTATAAAATTCTAGATGTGTATTGAAAATCAGTTTTCTATGGAGAGTGACCACGATTTCAGGAAAAATTTTAATAGCGTGATACAGAATTGACAACATTTCATATTTATAACAGGTGGAAATTAATATAGAGATCGACAGGGCTTTAAGTCGTGTACCTTAAAAAAAAATCTTTGAATTTATTCTTCTGTATTTAAAGAAATATAAGAAAATACATCAAATAACTACAATCTAAGACAATACGGGCTGAATAGGGTTGTTGTCTAAACCAAGAGCGAAAAAAAATATTTTTTTTTTATTTGACGTTGACAGGTGACAGATGCATACCGAGTTTGATTAAGTTTTTTTTTAATAAGAAAACCGACTAAAGTAACCGTTCCATTAAGTTCTGGTTTCTGTGTTGCCACATTTTAAAATGAGTATGTTTTTATAAATTAATAATAAAGTAAATAATCATGTCAGAAAATAAATAAAAACAGAGATTACTTCATCTTTTTAAGCAGAATTCAGAAAAGTAATAAAATGATAGTCTTAAAAATATGAAATGTTGTCAATTGTCATTTGTTTTTTTATCAGCGTGCGGCGTCATGCCAGCCTCGCGCAATCTGTTTTCGTAATTTCCTTTGTCCTCTCATCACGCTGCAACGGCTGGACGGATTTTAACCAATTTTGGTGAAGGGATAGCTGGACATCCAAAGAAGGTTATAGGATACTTTTTAATAGACTACGGTATGAAAAAATTACGCGTACGAAATTGCGGGCGCCCTCTAGTACCTATCTTATATCTTTTTCACTTCTCTTGCTCTAAAAGTTCGACTTTATGCTGTGCGTAGGCGACATAAAATCGCTTTTTATGCTTTAGAGCATAAAGTAAAATCGTCGTCGAAGACCAAGGCGATCGGTCCAACAGCCACACGAAAATGGTCCTTAATAAACAGTAAAAAAAAAAACATAAAACTTCATGACAATAAAACCCGTTCCAGACCTCTCGGATCGGATCGGAAGGTCTGGAACAGGATTTAACTCTTTATTTTATTTCGTTTTGTTAGTATTCTAAGACCAAGGCAAAGATACCAACAGCCAAAGTACACAATAAAACTTCTTGAAATAAACTTGTAACTTTTATTTACTATCATTTATTACTTTTTAAACTATTACTTTAAATATTTCTCATTGAATTTTAATTAACAGTTTCATTTCCTCGCAATCGAAGTGAAAAGTAGAGTGTGCAACTCGTCCATAAAACGCATTTTACACTCGACTTTATATTCATCCTCGCTCGCAAGCTCGCTCGGA
The DNA here is from genome assembly GCA_932273695.1 of Apotomis betuletana. Lineage (NCBI taxonomy): Eukaryota > Metazoa > Arthropoda > Insecta > Lepidoptera > Tortricidae > Apotomis > Apotomis betuletana. The sequence continues at coordinate 16,399,834 of OW026299.1, forward strand.
TGGATAAACGTCTCGTATAAAATGGTGCGTTTTAGGCACTTGTTGTACAATCTACTATTGTTAACAGGCGTGGTCGGGCGGACAACAGTGCGCGCGGCCAATTCGGGTCGGCGCAGCGGGCTGCGTGGCCGCGCTCGGGGAGCTCAGCCCCGGGGGCGCGCTCATGCGGCAACACCATGCCGCGGCTATGGCACGTGAGTGTTCGGTGATACAGCCCGTCTAGCCCTTCCTTAACAGTGGTACCATCAAATTGTACCATCAATGGTACTATGGCAAAAAATGTTTGCCGTGGTTCCATTCATGGTACAACCGAAGTATTTTATTGCCGTGGTACCATTGATGGTAATACGGAAAAATAAATGTTTATTAGTACCATTGCGTTGCATAGGTGCCCATTGAAATTCAATTACGGAAATTATAAATATACTTAAATAACACCGTTTTCTCCCCGTAGGGTAGAAAACGGATATTTGGGATCCAGCGTAGCTTGACCCACTTGTGAGATTACCCCTTGGATTTTTGACATGTGGCAACACCTAATCTATGAACCCCCCCCCTCCCGCGCGTCGCGCCTCACCCCGTGTCCGCGTCATGCCGCGCCGGGCGATCGCATCGCTTGTCAGTACTCCTCACAGCCGGCAAGGCTTTAAAGTATAGTGGGTCAAGCTACGCTGGATCCCAAATATCCGTTTTCTACCCTACGGGGGGAAAACGGTGTTATTTGGGAGTCCGAGCTACGCTTGACCCACTTGTGAGACGTGTTTATTTTCTGCCGGCGCTGCATGACGTACTGTGAATGACTGGATAATTATTGGGGGCATATTAACTTAACATGTTAAGTAAAATAAAATGACTGGCATGTTCAATGAAAAAAAGAAAATTGTATTATAAGAGTAGTTAGAGTATACATATAACTCAACAGAAGGCCAACACGCTTCTTTGTAACAACAATAGAACAATTAACAATTAAAGTTTTCCTTTTTAACTCAACAGAACCTTATTAATCTCCACAGGAAACTTTAATGTCTCAGTAAAAATCACTACAATCATTTAATACTTAACAATTATCACAATCAGACATAGACATCTGTCTTTATTTATCAATAAAATAATCAATATAAAATAACAGCCTTTTAGATTATGCTTTGAGATCAATCAACTATTAAATTGAATATCTTAATCTTATACACTATATATTTCCCAAGAAACATTGTCAATCAACTATTAAAATTAAGCATTTTTTAAACTTTATATTAAGGAGAACACATTAGTGACGCTTTCAAAATTGGTGTCTTTTACATTACTTACCTGTTGTCTAACTTCTTTGAAATAATGTCTAAGGAATGTGTCTTTACTCCGCCAATTTCCTCTTTTTAGAACTTCCTCTATATTGACATTGTCCTGGCGCCACAAGTTAGAATTAACTGCAGATCTGAAACTACCAGGCGAGTCCTGTATGTCTGCATTTTGTAGTAAGATTCTGATCCAGCCAGCTATAACAGCCCGAGAGGCCGAATTTACCTTTCCTCTTGTTGTAATGAATAGGCTAGTCAAATTACCTCTAGCGCCTCGTCTCTTCTGTGATACTTCTATGAGTCTTCGAACCCACAGGACCGGGTTTAGTTTTGTGATACCATCATTTGCCAATCGCCATCCTGCTTGTCTGTATGTTGTTGAGTCAGTTTTTGAACCAAATTTCGGCCAGAATATCAGATGGTCTCCATTATCCTCATAGTGCTCTGAATTAATGTCTAACAGTGTTAAATCATGTATCCTTCGGCCTGAGCACAGCAACAAGAGTGCTGCTAAATGACGAGAAACTTGAAATATGCTATCGGTATCTACATTATAATTTTTTAGATATTCAATCATTGTGCTGACATTCCATGTAGAGGGCTTCTTTGGGGGTGGCTTTGTTAATGATACTGCTTTCATTAATTGTTTTAATAAAGGATTCCCTGCTAGGCTCTCTGCTTTCAATGGGTTGGCGAATGTGAGGACCACAGACTTATGTACAGCTATCGTGCTCGGGGCTAGCTTAACATCTTTGTGTAGGTGGAGGATGAATTTGGCTACATCATCAGGTTTAGGGTTATCTACTGAACACCTATTCTTCGACCATGAGCGCCATCTGTCCCAGGCTGACTTGTAAGTTTTTAGTGAGGACTTGCGCCATGCTGACTCCAGCAGGGCCTTTTGTTCCTTTCCCCATGTTTTAATTAAATGGGTCCAGCCCGAATTTTCCAAACCTGCAAAGCTAGTTTCTCCACTGCTGGCGGTGCCTTCATGGTTAATAGGTCTATTAAGTGTTTCCGAAGCTTCCAGATTCGGAACGGTGGGCTCATGGCTCTTTGATGTAGTTCCACTTTCCAGAAGGTTTTCTCCCATTTCGGGGCCACTAGAAGGTATGTTCCGGAACTCTTTTCTAGGTGATGAAGAACCCGTGGTATCAGTGAAGGCGGGGGGAAGAGCCAACCGAGTCTGTAGTGCCATGGTCTGCTGAAAGCATTTACAAAGCTGCAAGTCTGATCTTCGGCATCTTCGCTGACATACTGATTTACTACGGCTGATTGGTAAGTCGCAAACAGGTCTATTGACGGTGTTCCAAATTTCTTGAAGATTACCTTTAGCATCTCCGGGGACAAGGTCCACTCCGGAGTTGCTCGGAATCTCGATAAACTGTCGGCCATTAGATTGTATCGCCCAGGAAGATAACGAACAATGAGATGAATTTGGTATTGGTGCGTTAATTCGAGAATTTCTTTCGTTAATACTAGCAGTGTCCGAGACTTTGTCCCACCTTGCTTGGTTATATACGCTGCCACTGACCTGTTGTCTGTCTGGGCAAGGATTGTTTGAGAGCTGTGGTATGCGGCTGATTGACGTAGCGCCTCCTTTAATGTCCAAAGTTCTTTCCGATTGCTGTGCCACAACAGTTGTTTGTTGGTCCAGGTACCGTTCAGTTTCATGTCGTTTATCGTGAGACCCCAGCCATCGTCTGAAGCATCGGTGGTGATGAATACTGTCGGGTCTTCCGGATGTATTGCCGATGAATGATGGATATGATTCATCCACCACCGTAGCTCCTGTTTTACGTCTTCCGGTAAATGATATTTTTTGTACCTGTCGTTTGCCGGTAATTGATTCGCTTTTATTTGGATCGTTCTGCAATGTAATCTCCCTAGTGGAACTGTGAATGCGGCGAAATTTAAGTGCCCTAAGATCATTTTTGCCGTATTCCACGTCCACCAGTTTTGTTTGAGAGTTTTCTTTATAGTTTTGACAACTTTGACGTTTTTTGTCTCTGACAGGCATTTGACGTTTTGATCGGTGTCCCAAACAATTCCCAAATATTCCAACCTTTTTGTTGGTACTATTGTGGATTTTTTCCAATTGACGCACCAACCCAGTTCTATCAAGGAATTTAGCACCTGTTGCGTTTGTTGTTGTAGCACTTGAGGGTCGGTGTGCATGATCAGAAAGTCGTCCAGATACACAGCGATGCGAATGCCTTCCTCCCTGAAATAATTTGCCAACCAGTTAGTTATATTGGCAAAGGCACAAGGAGCAGTGGCGAGGCCAAAGGGCAAGCATGTCATTTCATAGACTTTGTTTTCATAAACAAATGCCAAAAACCTTCGATGTGCTAAAGTGATAGGAATATGAAAGTAAGCTTGCGACAAGTCGATCTTTGTCATAAAGTCAGTCTCGTTTAGACATTGCGGTATTTTGAAATGGTTGAGAAGTCTGAATTTAGGAGGGCACAAGTAAAAATTTAGATTTCGTAAATCGAAAATAGGCCGATTAGAACCATCAGATTTCTTTCTCAAAAATATGGGAGAAATGAATCCCGTCTTACTGTTACATCTTTGGGCGGCGCCGGATTCTAACATTTTAAGCACTTCCTGGGTCATTTGAGGCGAGGGTTTCGTTAGGTAAGATGAATTGATGTCTTTATTAAACTTAAAACAAGGTGGCCGAGTGACAAAAGGTATTCTATATCCAGATACAGTTGCTAGGACACTAGGGGGGGCCCCTATTGTTTGCCAGGCAGGAAGTTTTGTGCTTACCTGTCCCGCTTGAAATTTAGAACCTCTTGTTGCCTCTATTTTGTCTTTGAGGCGCACGTTTTGGAGGGAATCTCGACTTATCGGGTCTTCTGATGTTCTTGTTTTTGTAGTTATTATTGTTAGATGACTGTGGTTTGTCCCGAAAGTCCCTTGTTTCAGCCATTGTTGTTGCATTCGGTCCGCGCCTGATGGTATTGGGGCGTGAAGCTGCAATGTTATTAATTGATTTGCGAAACTTTCCGGGAAAGAGTTTGCTGGCGCCTCCTTGTTCTTTAACAAGCTCAGCTAATTTAGGCTCAGCAAAGAGGTGTGTCTCAGAAGGTGGTATTGAGTGAAGTAACTCATTTAAGGTCTTGTTTGCAGGTTTGTATAATCCACGTCTCTGCTGAATTACTTCTGCTCGTTTGCCACATACATATTGCAGTAGAGCATCAGACTTCTTCCTAAAATTTGAGTCGGTTGCCAAAAACTTTTTACTGATGTGCGCTTTGACTTCCATAGATGATTCTTTGTAAATGTCCTGGAAGGCCTGGCGCTGTTGCAGTAGGCCATGTGTAACCGCACCTAGACATAGGTCCATCTTCTCTAGAATGTTGACCAGTTGCCAATTAGGTGTTACTGTCGCAAGATTGCTGTTCACCTTAAGCGACGTAAAAGCTGGAGATGCTTGAAATTGCTTTTGTACATCGGCATATCGGATATTTGCCCATCCTTCAGCGTTGAATCTTTGACAACTGATACCTTGATTTAGGTAAACTTGAGAAGTCTTTGAAATTTTAGCCTCCGATTCTACAGTCTCAGGAGTGAAGTCTGCCAATTCTTCCACAGCTTCACCTGGTACGGGCTCACATGTTATAGATGGTGCAGTCCATTCATCTTGAATCGCGGCGCTTTCCCGTGACGATGATGAAGTTTGTGACGCTGCAGGAGATGGTGATCGTATCTCTCTACTGCGCATGGTGTTCATATTTTCGTTGGTGCCTTGCACCATCTCGCACAATTTTTGTAATAACATACTCTGTTGGGCCATGTAGTCCTCTAATTTGGATATCTTTGGTGCCACAGGAGGGGGGTTTGGGCTAAGGCTCCTTTTGGTTGCTTCTATGGTACTATAGACTGATGATGAGTCATTACTCTCCTCCTTGAGGAGTTTTGAGGCCTCATGGCGCGAAATAAGCTGTGGCTTTAGAATGGGAATAACATCCCCGAACTTGTTGAACGCCCGTATTGGGTGAATCTGCGCCATTATATTAAGTGGGGCATAAATGAGGGCCCGACCCAGTGGCCAGGATAGGAGTTGCCTCTTAATCTTCTTATACCGGCGCTCACTTAAAGAGGCTTCATTGCCTCCTGCCTTGGCCAGCAAAATTGTAGGCAGGGCAAAGCGCAATCTAGCTTCCAGATCGGGGTTGATTTCCTCCCCAAACAGATCTTCATAGTTGAGGACGTTCACAACCCAGTCCCTCCAGTTTTCCGGGTATAGTTGGTCCAAAATTTGGACCACGTTTTTAAAGAGGGTCTCCTCCTCCGCTGGCGGGCTCCACTCGGCCAGTGCTCCCATCGTGGACTGAGCCATCTGGGGAAAGAGAGGGATGTTATAAATAAAAGTCACAGGTTCGACTGGTTTACGGTGTCGACTGCGCAGTCGTCGTCGGCTGGACGCACCCGTTGGGGGCCCAGGCTACCAGTTTTCGAGACGATGCATCGTCGGCTGCGCAGCCGACGTCGACTGTGCGCACAGCCGACGTCGGCTGTTCGCACAGCCCGCACAGCCGACGTCGGCTGTTTGCACAGCCAACGTGGACGCTGTCTACATCGCCTCAATCGTCCAATTTAGACATAGGTACGTAAGTATGACGTATTAGATTAGTGATGCAGATATATACTAGGGCTTTCCTAGTAACTGACATCGCAATGGGATTTCGCCGTCGTAACAGAGCGGGCAATCCCGTATAAATCTGTAGGGCTTTCCTACAGTGTAGATATACTTACTGTGTAAGGTAGAGCATCCAAATGATTTTCTCTATTTTCCTTTTCTCTGTGTTGCACATAAATTTAGTCCGAAAATCCAAGACGTACTGACAAGCGATGCGATCGCCCGGCGCGGCATGACGCGGACACGGGGTGAGGCGCGACGCGCGGGAGGGGGGGGTTCATAGATTAGGTGTTGCCACATGTCAAAAATCCAAGGGGTAATCTCACAAGTGGGTCAAGCGTAGCTCGGACTCCCAAATATACTATAGAATAGGTTGAGGTGAATCAATCACCTTTCAGAGCAGATCCGACTCGGCCGGGTTAGGTAAGGTTAGTTTTTTGTTTTATATCCAGTAAAACAGTTTTGCAAATACCTTTAAATAGTATATTTAATTCGCATTATTTTACTTGCTTTTTTTTGTTATAAATGGTCTTAAATTAACCATTACCCTCATGACTAAATACCAAATTCTCCATTTTTCAGTACCACGGCTAATAAAAAATAATATTAGCCGTAGTACCATTGACATAATGGAACCACGGCAAACATTTTTTGTCATAGTACCATTGATGGTACAATTTGATGGTACCACGGTTAAAGAACGCGTCTAGCACAACTATGCTTCGCGACTCTTGGCGAGCGACATAGCGCTACCCGTCACTCTCTCACATTACTGCATAGAAAGAGGCGGGTAATTGTCTCGCGCGAGAAATAGTCGCGTGTGACAGCTATGCTAGAGGTGCAGGGCGGGCTCACTGTGAACAAACTGGTCGGGCAGCAGTGCGTGCCGAAAGACCCTATGATTTTTCAAACATTGCTTCGCGACTCTTGGCGACCGACATAGCGCTACCCGTCACTCTCTCACATTACTGCATAGAAAGAGGCGGGTAATTGACTCGCGCGAGAAATAGTCGCGTGTGACAGTTAAGGTGGTTTTCCACCGGCGAGGCGAGGCGGGGCGTGGATGGGCGAGAATTGAAATTAGTACGGCAAATTTTCAATCCCCGCCTAGCGCATCTTCGGTGGAAATAGTTACGAGAGACGGGGATGTGCGTGGCTTGAATTTAAATATTTGTTTGTGTAAAAATGAACCTTATTGCTTTTAATATAGGGTAGAGATTAAATCTGATTTTTCCACCGGCGAAGCGGGAAGCGGAGTGGCGAGGCGTGGAGAGACGAGACGGGGCGGGAATTTTTATTTGTATTACATTTTTTCAATCCCCTCCCAGCGCATCTTCGGTCGGTGGAAATAGTAGGAATTGGCGAGGATGTGCGAGACATGAATTAAAATATTTGTTGGTGTAAAAATTAACCGTCTTGCTTTCGTCAGATTATAAATTAATTAACAGAAAAACCGCTTCACGCGATCGATAGGTTTTTGTTGTTCGTTAATGCTGCCGTTTATGTCTTGTTTTTATTGGGTCCTTTCGTCCATCCGTACTATTTCACAGACACTTAGTACTAATACTAAGCTGAAATTTGGCAGGTGTACAGTAGTGTATTTATTAGTCACGGAAAAAATGTGGTAGAATATAATTTATAAACAAACAAACGGTGAGTTCGTTTTCTTGAAAGCACTATGAGATTATTTCTTGTTACATTATCTTTGAGGTATGATGATGATCGTTGAGGTAGAGGTTCTTCATGAAAAGTCCATTATTTCAGGTTGGTTATGATATATTGTTGTATCAAAGATTGTGAAGTAAAGAACCTTAAAATTAGTGTTACATTGGTTTTTATTATTAAGATTTGCCCACTCAAGCAATATATGTTTATGTTGTTGTAAGCAACTAAGTTACTGTAAAACTGCAACTGAGGCATACACTACATCTTCATCCGATTCTTCTTCCAATAACATATTTAATAATACTAATTCACGAGACATGATACAGCAATCACGTGTGTATTTCACTGCGAACTTAACAGCACTACATCTACGTCCAAGCCTACAATCTACGGCGCGGCGGTCGCGCGATAATGTCAACCGCGAGCTCGGGCAGGCACGCGAGGGCTCGCGCGGGCCCGCGATAGCTATTAATGACAATTTTTAGTGGAAAAGGGCCAGCGCGATTTCAATTCTCGCCCCGCCACGCCCCGCCTCTCCTCGCCAGTGGAAAACCACCTTTATGCTAGAGGTGCAGGGCGGGCTCATTGTGAACAAACTGGTCGGGCAGCAGTGCGTGCCGAAAGACCCTATGATTTTTCAAACATTGCTACGCTCAACAAGTGACAAAAAGTTCATGGGTAGCAGCAGATTGCAGACGTAATGGCGATGAAGCACCACTTCTGCTAGCGAGTATGACAGTTATTGGCGCCAAGGATATAAATTTTTGTGCGATTATCTAACGCGGTTGAGACAACAATAAGCTGCAATGCAATCTTATACATGATTTTTCCTCTTAAGTTCTATTGTTTCTTTTGCAGAACTAATCCCACCCGACGTAAAAGCGGAGCTGAATCGTCTATACCTATCAGCGGGTGAACTACTCCGCGAATTGTGGCGGTGTTTTCCTGCACCCGGCACGGCGCCCGCGTCACTGGAAGCGGACAGCGCCGCGCGCGCAGAGAGGTTCTACGAGGCGCTACTGAGGTTTAGAAACGTCAAGCTCAGGCCGTTCGAGGTACGTGAGGTTTTGTAACTACCAAGAATAGATAGCTTCGCCTCGTCTCTGGTGCAGTAGTCTTAGAGGTTCAAGAGGCTCGTAACAACTACACTCCGGATTTTAATTAGGCGAACTAACTTGACAGCTCAAAGTGTTGTCAGGAATAGAAAAAAAAAATAGTGATTGGTTTATGTCGATACAAATATGTCGATATAACCTTAACAATACACCCATAGACACTTAATTATGTTGTAATAAGGTTTATATTCATTTAAAAATGTACAGTTATCTGTGTAGTCGATAGTACTATCTGAACTGTCAAGAAAACAAAGAGGCGGACAGCGTTCTTAGCGATGTCCTAAAATAAAGTTCGTTCGATGTAAGTATTTTAATAGCAACCGTTTTTTTATTATTGATTCGTGTAATAAAATTATTAGTTAGATTTCAAACACAATAATTCAAAATTTATGAAATACGTAATGTCTACTTTTTTTTAATGCTGTTTAACTAAACCTCTGGTATATAGGAACTGGTTTTTTTAATTATCGATATTAACAACACTAGCGAAACTGTGGCAACATTCGTGTGCAATGAACTGTCAAGTTAGTTCGCCTAATTAAAATCCGGAGTGTACGTGACATACTGAGGCACCGCTGATTTCACCTGACACAAAATCGGAGCTGAATCGCCTGTACCCAACAGCGGGACAGCTACTCGGCGAATTATGGCGCTGTTCCGTTTGAAAGTCCGTTTGAGGTACGCGGGCTTCTCTAACGACCAAGAAAAAGAGAAGCAGCTTTTGCGGGCCTCTATCATAGGAGGATTCTTCCTTAATCCTCTGGATTTTCTACTGCTTAGCTTAGGTCGCTTAAGAAACATGTACCTACTATCCTGTAGCTGTCAGGTAACATGCGAGCTGAAACGCTGCTTATCACATCGACTTAAAAGCGGAGCTGAATCGCATTGGTACCTATCAGCGGACGAACTGCTCCTTGAATTATGGCGGTGTTCTTTTGCACCCGCACGCCGTTTAAGAGCCGCTGCTGAGGTTCCGGAATCTCAAGCTCGGGCCGCTTGAGGTATGTCAAGCTCTATAATAGCCAAAAAAGGCGCAGGATGAGTTCTAAGGGTCAGGACAGTAGTCTTAGGGTCTTCGTGATACATACCTGTAGCTGACAACTAAGCGAGCTGAGTTGCTGCATTATAATGGTTTTTTAGGGCATAATTTTAATACTGGGAAAGGGACTTGAGCCACGATCCATTTGTACATTAATATGGTATGATTTACTTTTTATTAGACTCTAGAACTAATGACAAATTTGCTTTTTGTATTGTTCTGGTAATAAAATCTACTTTTCTCAAACATGCAATGAAATATCGTCATAACGTGCGTTAAAACAGGCTTCGAAGTGTCACGTTTCGGGCGGAACAATTCGAGAGAACTGTAAAGGAATTTCATACAAAATTGAAGGCCTAGGCCGGGAAGTATTTTTTTAAACATGGCGTCTGTGTTCATTAGCGAGCTAAACAGCTGAATTATGTTTTTCTGAGTGGTGTATTTTTTTATTTCATTGCATATGTTTGACAAAAGGACTATATATGCCTTAGCCGTGAAAAGGACAAGCCCTTATTTCTCGGCGTCTGCAGTAATGTACTATTACTGTGCACCTAAGCAAAGAAAAGCCAGTTTTTAAGATTATCCTTTGAACTATGGTTCTTTTTCTCAGGACAAAATGCTCCACGACCTGACCCCACTAGCGACATCTCTCACGAAGCACATCAACCAAATGATCGACGTCGCGTGCACCAAATATGCGCTCTGGCAACAAAGGCAAGCCAAACTCCGGTAGTATTGCAACACGGCAGCAGTTCTCGACGTCATCGAAATCAAACTAAAATGTCACTTCTAAGAGAGATTGGAGGTCACTTCCCTTTGTACAGAGTTAATTTTGGACCCAGGCCCTCCAGCTAAAATTATTCATCCCATAACAGCAGTACAATAATTTATGAAATACAAGATTACTTTTTTATACATATTTTTTTCTCCAACTTGCTCGGAAATGTCCTATTAATGTAGTAACAATAGACTGCTATAAGTCCTTCGTTAAAGGCGTGTGTGCGTTAATAAATTAGAAAAAGAAACGTTATCGGCCATGGCCGGGAAATAATACTACACGATTGGGGAAAGAACACACATCTTCCGTATAATTATAACATCTCGTTTAGTTCTAGTATTTTAAATTTTCTCTGACCCGCTACTCTCTATGTATTTTAATGTCGTCTAATTTTGAATAAAAGACAATATTAATAATAATTTTGATATGCGCTTAGATTATTACATATCTCTCTCGAAAATTTTAATTTTAATACTTTAATGGAAATAAATTAGTAAATTGAAAGTTAATGATGGTGTCCAATTCAAATTCATATGTTTTACCATCATCAATATATTTTATTTTAAATCAAACATTTGATTCTGACCCTATATTTTAGACTAGTTATGGCACCAAATGGCACCTCCATAAAACAAATACAAGTTGGCAAAGTTTACTTGATGAGTTGATGACACAGATCTTCTTCTCGGTCTCTGCAGTTATGTAATATTTGTACTTTATTTTACTACATAATGCACAATTTAAAATATTTGATGAACCTATCACCACTTCGTATAACCAGGGAGGTTGTGCCAATCATAACTTCAGCGCCGTCGAGAAATTTGAGTGCGTTGAAAGTAATCATGCGCGATGAGGAGTTATGGATCAAGTACTTGAATAAAAAAAAATACTTAATATTTTTCTGTTCATCCGTCCATCGGGAATAATACCTAACCCTATAGTGTTTATGAAATTGATGGATCCTGGAAAGTGCCTTAAATCCCTGAGTTAGCTCATTTGAATATACCGGCTCATTTTACTATTATTAGCGACGAGTAATCATTTTTGAATATTTAGCTGGAGCAAAACAAGCTTATTGTAGAAAATCTTTAAGTTTTGGCAGCTTTGTTTCTTTTAACCAGTTTACGCGTTCATCGTACTAAAATTTGGGGCGGTGGCATAGCAATATCATTCAATATTGATGCTGGGTCGCTACCACACCTCAGATTCTTATGGACTCGCATAGGTCTACGCGTCACGGGTTAAATAAATAAATGAATGATTCCTTTAACGCATTCACTGCCAGCAACGCATATATGCGTTCACCGCAATACAAATTTGTTCTTAGGCCACGCCTCTGGCAGTGAAGTAGGTAAAATGAGCTAACTTGGATTTAAGAGGCCTTATTCTTTTTAAAATGCTGATTGTTTAGACATTTTTCTTTATGATCAAACATGTTTCTTAACATATAATTGATGTTACTACATAGAACAGGGCTATTGGGATTTATTGATATATATTTGAAACCTACAGTTTGAATTTTTGTTTCAAAAACTACTTGATAGCTATGTTACTACCTAGAACTCGGTGAAAAGTATTATTCACTTCAAAAAGTTGGGTGACATTATCAATATATTTGTCATAATATGAAAAAAAAAAAATTTAAAGGCGTAAGGCCTCTTGACCCTTCGTCTGTGACATTAAAAAAAATCTTGCGTTCAAGCCTCATATGAGCTGCAATGAGTAAAAAAAATACAAAAAGACGGCCTTAATATGTGGTAATCCTATACCAACACAGACGAAGGGTTAACCCCTCGTATAGTATGTTATTTTTTTTAATCGATTACAGTTGAAGTAATAGTACAGTCAGCGTCAGAGAAAAGGAACCCCCTCTAGTAATGACATCAAACGGTTCAATTTTTTTGATCGGTAACGTAGAAGGTGAGTTGGTCTAGTGGATAGTCAACCAGCCTCTCATGTAGATGGTCGCTCGTTCGAACCTTCGACCAGGAAGTAGTTTTTGCTTTTTTTTATTTTCCTTTAATCACTTTTTGTTGATTATTATTTAAAAAAAAAATTAATTAGGTATGAGGTAGGTATACAAGGAAAGACGGGCTTGTTGCAAAAACAACTTTTATTTATTTAAGCAAATAAATGCGTTATGTCATGAATTTTATGATCGTAATGACAAGTAATGATTTTATTTCCATGAAGTTAATAAAAAAAAATACTGCATAATGATAACTAGCAAAAATAAACTGGTAGGCATTACATTTCTAGGAAATCTATACAATCCATTTTTGTATACAGTTTTCTATCTCTGCACTGTGTTAAAATATGGTTATTTACTTAGCCGAATTAACTACAATTCATAATTAACTATAAAAGTTAACCGAACTATATACTAACACAACACAAGATATATACTTGGATTACGTTTAGAACGTTTTACATTAGGCAACGGTTTGCTTACCTATCTATAGATATTTCAAGAAACACAATTGGAGCATTCCACGTAAACGTTACGGCGTCACTACCTGTTTAATACTTTTGAGAAGTTAGGAAGCTGAACAGCTGCTAGTGTTTCTTAGCAGCAAGCAATAGGTAGGTATGTTTTATTAGGGTAGGGGGACAAACGTAGATGTTTTCATAAAATATGCCATATTTATTAGGGTGGGTCACTTTTGTATGGGAAAAAAAAAATACTTTTATTTCTTTAGGCATAGCAAAAATAATGTAACTCATAATAATATAAACTAAATACTAGAATTGCATTGTAATTGATGTTGATCTTTTGCCTCCGGATCTATTTTTAAGTTTTAAGTTAGTAGGTATAGAAATGCCCATATTAAATGAACGTTATGAAGTCTGATTTATTATTTTAAATTTGGCCCAATATTTTAATGTATTTTTATTCAGAGTATAATAAATACGGCATCACAAACGAAATACAACAATAAAAAAATAATATACAAGGCCACTTTTTTTTTAGTGCTCCATACATTAGGAACTTTTTTCTGGAGTAATCCGGAGGCAATAAAACGGAAATATAAAAATAAATGAAAATATGTATCCATTAACGGCACTAAATGGCACCTTTTTCAACTGTGCCCGTTAGAAATTGAAAAAGAAAAAAATAATGACCCACCTTAATATTTATTTACTTAAAATTGTGAACAATAATTGTGCCTGTGAATCACTGCGAAAGAACCAACATGCTTAACTATTATATAGTATAGCAATTTACATCTTTCTCTGTTATCACAGTTTCTGATAACCCTTTTAACACAACATTTAAAACAATGCCTACTAGTATGTGAGGTCAGATGGTGCATTTTATATATTACATTAATACATTAATATTCGAAAAAAAGGGAAACTTGATTGATAACAATAAAGATTATTTGTATAGAATCTTTTTATCGATTCATATTTTTATGTGGTAATACCACATTTTCATTTTTATAAATAATGACACAAAGGTAAATTAAGAAAGAAAAATTGATCGCGAATTGATTGATTGATTGGTCGCGGGTTCAAACCCCGCTTCGATTGTAGTAGATCGCATTCAATTTTTCTTTCTTAATTTACCTTTGTGTCATTATTTACAATAAAGATTGTTTATATATGATTAACTACAAAATATTAATATTAGGAAATATTAACACATGTTCCTTCGTTCTAATGCCGTTTTATCAGATAAGTTACACCAATCACTCTGCTGTTTTCCTCAATTAGTAACCGAGAGGATGGCCGTCACTATCTATCACTTCTTGAAGCCGATTTTTCATGCTGGAAACCATATTGACACATGTATCACTATTTCGCATCAGTTCCCAAGTTTTGTTTACCTCCTCGTCCAAATTCTTTTTTGACCTTATTTCACTGGAGTCCCAATTTAAAACCATCTGACCCCACAAGTTTTCTATAGGATTTAGATCCGGACTTTTTGCCGGCCAGTCAAATACCGTTATTTCTTTTTGGTTATCTAGCCAGTTTTTAACGATTTTGGACCGATGCACTGATGAATTATCCTGAAGTAGGTAAATTTGGCCTTGAGGATATGCTACACGGACTGACGGAAGCATCACGTCTTTCAACACTTCTAGGTATCGCTTGCTGTCCATGCGGCCGCCTACTTCCACGAGCTCGCCTGGGCCCATTGAAGACATCCATCCCCAGTAACCTAAAAACGCAAAATGTGATATAAATAAAATTCAATAGATTAAATATATACGCCGTGATCATAATTTCAATAAATTTATTATTTACCTAGTGTTAACCGCCCGCTTGTTCTGAGGTCCAATACGTTTTGTTAGGGTTATACCTTTCCCCACTTCTTCTCCATAAAATTTGTCGGCCATCCTTGTCCGACTTAAAGCATTTTTCGTCGGTAAATATAACTATTTCGTTTTCCCAATCAAAATTTAAATAACGAGTAGCAAAGTTCACTCTTTTGGTGCGGTGATCGTCAGTAAGCTTAATTTTTCTGGCCGGCTTATAATTATGAATGTCTGCCGCGTGTAGATGTCGTCGAACTGTGCTGAGCGACACTCCAAACTGTTCAGCACTTGAGCGTGTAGATTTGAAGGGTGCTACCGAGTGAGCTTGCACTATATTACGGTGTCGCTCTGATTCGTCGGTGTAAGCAATTGGGCGAGGGCCTGGCGATCACATTTCACATCACCCGTCGCTTGATACCTGTGTATCCATCTACGAACTGTTTTTCTCTGTATACAATGAAAATAATAGTAAGTATTAGAAATGCATAACAAAACAGTTTGTAAATAATATTGAAACAGTAAATATGTGTGTAATCTAAATCTTACCGTTATGCCCATTTCTCGTGCTATTTTCTTTATAGGTTGTTCCTGTTCCCAGAGAACAACAATTTTAGCCTTCAAAAAAGTTGTTAAGCGAACCATAATAAAAACTTTTCAAAAACTTAATAAGCGGATATTACGACGTAGAGATATTCACACGAGCGGACTGGCACGAATAATCGTAACGATATAGGTAATTATAAAATTACCCTCAATCACCGTTTAGTAAATGAGCCGAAGAATCCAAGTAAATTATTCTAAATTCAACCTTAAGTTGCAGTTCAATACAGCAGCCCTCGATACTTTGAAGCTAAATTACGATAGTGCAACAATCGGCAATAAACAAACTATCTATCTATACGCATTAGCTAGACAGGGATGCAAGAATAAAGTAAATGTCTACCACACAGATACGTCATACTTTTTAAGAGATTCTTAGTTTCGCCCGTTGACGTAATGCCTCGATAGCCGAGCGGCTAACGAAGCGGCTGCTGAGATAACGAACAGCCAGATATTGTGAATCGGGGTTCGATCCCCGGCTCAAAGAATTCGTGTTAAGTAAAAACATTTATCCAAGAATTTGTTTAGGTTAGGAATCTTCTAGGTAAATTGATCTTTTTGTAATATTTGTATTTGGCATGTGATCTTAGCGTGTGAGTGTCCGCCACGCAAAAGTTTGTTTTAAAACTAGGGGGTTCCTTTTCTCTGACGCTGACTGTACATTATTGCCGAGGCTCGGAAAGCACGGGATTGCCTGACGAGGTTATTTTAAATTAAATTGCAAATTCAGGCTTTTTGCGTATTATATTTTCAAATAGAAAACTAAACATTTCCGAGCCTGTTTGATAAAATTATATTTTATCGTAAGGTTTAAATGTTCCCACTGATCTGTGCTGAAGTGAAGCTTCCGACCGAGGGGTTAAGATTGAAGCACAATACATTGATCTGGTCCTTGTCTGCAGCGTCTATCATATTTTTGTCTGTTGGTGGAGTAAATAAAAGGTATTGCAACACTCCTTTATTTTCTATTTCGTTATGATTTTATGACTCTTAAATTTTATTGGCCTATTAATTTGTAAAATGTTTTAGCCATTTCTGAACAGGTTATCTTATTGTATATTTGTTAAGTAGTTTGCTTTTTTATTTTCATAAAAATATGAGCAAACCTGCTTGGCAGTAAAAAAAAGAATAAACAAAAAAGCAATAGTTGATGTTATAAGATAATAATTTAAGTATTGTGTCTCATAATTTATCCGGAGGAAGCATGGTGTTAGAGAAAACGAATTAAAGAGTTTGGTATGTCATTTTGTACACAATAAAATAATGGTTGCCAAATATGATTGCGTTTCACTTTTAACCATGGATCTATAATTAAACAAAACTGCCAATCAATGCCTGTACTTGTACATACAAAGCAGTATTCGAGACCTTGGTCTTGGTGTGGCGGTTAATGCAGCGGTTCAACAGGCAACCGATCGAACTTCATGGAGAGAAATACTTGCTAGACTACGTCGACAGAGTCACGATCCTCAGCATTGGGGGACCGATCGAGGAGGAGTATAGATTGTGTAGAGGTGTCTGCCTAAAACATTTCGTCCTGATCTTTTTTCTTAACACGCTAACGCCATTTATGGATCTATTAGAAGTTGTTTATAGATTGTACTACATAGTGTAAGTAGCATACGGATCGTATGGAACAGAGATCGCGCTCAGATACCCCCGTCTACGTAGACGTAAGCCGGTGGACACGATTTTGTATGTGAATTAGAAGTCGTCTTCAATATATTGGCGTAGTTGTAGCGACCAATAGGCAGCCGGATGGCTGGTAGTATTTGAGCTCCCAAAGTAGTACTGAGCCAAGTTGACCAGGAGCGGAATTCGCCGCGAGGCAGATGATTGAAACAGCGGTGGTCTGAAAGTGTGTACCTACGCTGTTTATATAATTAAATTTTAATGCCATCCCTCCTAGGGTGACCAGATGTCAGGAATTTTCCTGACATGTCAGGAATTTTAGACATATGTCAGGAATGCGGCCGGAAAAGGGAAATGTCAGGAATTTTCGGCAAAGAAATGAGATCATAAAATTTTATAAGTAGGTACACTGTAAACTTTTATTTTTAATCACAATAAGTTTCTGTCAAAAATTACATGTTAGTGAAAGCTTTTATAGCCGACTGTACTTTTCTTTGAATATCCATCAAATGCTCACTGAGACGATTCCAAAGAGCCCAAACTCAGTAGGATTGCTTTTCCTATGGCCACCTTCCGGCTCCATCATCAGATCAGCCCCATGGTACCATATTATTGTATTGTCATCAAAGTTATGTAAGTATGCAAAATTTCAGCTCAATCGGTTGACGATATCTGCTTCAAAATTGAGTTGCAAGATTCCACCCGAACAAACATAAGTACTTTAAACATACATACAATGCAAGTTAAATAAAAGCTTGTAAAAAAGCTAAAGCCACAAGTACTTTGGAGTTTCATAAATTGTAAGTTATAAATAATCGTAATTATCTTTTCACAATATAAACATAAATCAAACATTGACAAATTAAACAATTTCAGGACCCGTGTCAGGAATTTTGGCCGAAAATCAGGAATTTTGTCAGGACTTTTGAAATTTGTATCTGGTAACCCTAATCCCTCCAGGACGACCGGCGCCCTGTACGCGAGAGAATAAATAAATAAAATAAACTCGTAAGTCAATAAATCTGAATATATGCTTATAACCTTTTCCTCGCTTAATATGGAATACAGCAGCATCGACAAAGCGGTAGGTAACGTACTGCAAGGCGTCATCAACCTATATGCAATTTATAATAAGGCATGAATATTAAACAAACACAACTTCAAATTAAAAAAAAGTTTAATTTTATTATAATTATAACGACTATGAATTCCTAACTATGATGGATTATAATATAAACGTAATTGCAGTTAGCGGGAAACTATGTACTTATGTGACATAGAAATATTTGTAGAATTATCTAAGTTAAATAAATAATCCATAAAAACAAAGATACCCCTACACCTTCGAGCGGAATGGAAACGTAAAACATCACATCACATAAAAACAGTTAATAATTCTAATTTATTTGTTTCAATATTTTTTTAACTAATAGAGACTACGTAACTAGAAAATTCAACAAGTATTTTCACGCTAACTGTGTAATAAATTTTTACTTTAATTAAGGCCTTATACAGCTATACATATAAATACAGAATAATAATATTATACATAGAAAACTATCGTGAGTCTCAGACATATTAATATACTTAAACGGGTTTACTCACGTCGTCTACGACGTGAGTAAACCCGTTTAAGTATATTAATAATAATATTATAGTTATTTTATTACACTATCGATACTCTGTTATACAAACATCCATGCAGCTTTCAATTTATTTCCATTTAGATCAAAACATTAATGGTAAGTAAACGTTGATGAATATTTCTACAACATAAATATACTTATAAATTTTAGCAAAACTTAACATTAAAATAAGATAAATAATTAGCTTGTTAAAACAATGAAACTACAAAACAGACATTAAAAATAGAAGTAGGTAAGTATTCCACAAATATTGCAATAATAGGTACTAATAACACAGAAAGGGGGTCGTATCTAATATTTAGGCAGTATCCTATTCCCGTCTATCTTTTTCACATTTTAAGAAGTCATACAACCTTCCGTTGTGTTTTTCTATTTTTCTGTCGCAGAAGAGATTAATAGTACCTAGAGAAAGTTCATTATTTTGTCTCAGGTTGTGTAGAGGCGTCAAAGAAAAAACGGTAAGAGGAATCGAGCTATTACTGTAACCCAGACCTATATCCGTTTCTACAAAAAAACACAATAAATACAAATTAGACTACATGTATTAATAAATCAC
The DNA here is from genome assembly GCA_932273695.1 of Apotomis betuletana. Classification (NCBI taxonomy): domain Eukaryota; kingdom Metazoa; phylum Arthropoda; class Insecta; order Lepidoptera; family Tortricidae; genus Apotomis; species Apotomis betuletana. Next base: position 16,419,073 of record OW026299.1, read on the forward strand.
AGCATTTTGAAGTAGCAAGCGAGAATGACACTAATGTCAGTGGAGTGGAAAACATATGATTAAGTAAGAAGACAAAGACAATATTTATAACATATTGTCCCATTGTAAGACATGGAAAATACTTAGGTATGTACCTGCAGATTACTACAGATACCTCTATAAATAGTAACCGCTTACGCTTAAACGTTTTTTTCAGTTAAGGTTCCAAATACAGAAAATGAAAAAAAAAACGAGGGTAGTTCTTCGTCTTTCTCAGCCGCCCACCTCTAGCCAAGCTTTTACGTCCCGGCCACGACTTCGGTCTTAGCGGAGAGCGGGGCGGCGAGCGGCGTGGTGTGGGAATGGGGCTGCCATCTCTAAATTCGCCGAACGAGGACAAAAACTTAAAAAAACCCCGCACATTTAGTGTAGATCGCATTTTTTCCCCGGACGTGTCCGAAAATAATTTTACAAAAAACAATCGCTTTATTTTTCATTCACAAAACGTGTCCGGGTTTTCCCTGGACACTGAAAACCCCCCGTACGGCCTCCAAACTAAGACAAATCCGGGGAACCCGAACGGATTGCAGCCCTATGTGGGAACAAATAGAGCGGCAACTGCGCGCGGCGGCTCATGGCGTGCTTTATATATAGCTATGACTATGTTTTTACCGCTTACCGCTACCGCTGCCGCTGGTCGCGCGTAGTCGCGGCCGGGTGTTAGGGCTGTGCTTTGACCCGTACTGTGCAACGCAAATTATTACACACGGATTGAACCGTAGTACATAGTAGACTTTAGTGACGCGAGTAATCGGTGTATCCCCATCGTTTTCTTCTTTCGACTGAACTGTTTTCTGGGATTGTAACAGGTATTAAAGAGTTAAAAACCTAGCTATTGGAATTACCATTGCCATATTTGACATTCTTTGTATACGAAGTTGTAAGTAGTAGGTATTCGAAGTTCTGGTTGAACTTGGCACTTAATTTTATCACAACAAAGTAAAATTACAATGCTATAGGCCAACATTGATCTGCATACATGTCAAGAATATGCAGTTTCATGCTAGATTCCGAGATTTATTGTAAATAGAATATATGATTTAGATTTTATGCAGCTTGTCGATAATATTTTTTTGGGACATTTGCACATCTGGTGAATATTACCAGTATTAAATTTAGAAATAATCTGACTAAGACTCATACAAATCAGTTGTAATATAACACAAATGCGGCAATCCTATAGTGTTGCCAGCTATAGACCTTACGAATAAGAAATCATGGTTAAAACGCTGCTTATCTGAACGCCTTTATGATCCATACGATGAATATGATGCCGACGATGCTGGCAATGATGATAAGGATAAACATTTTTTTCCTGTACCTCCGCTGGTGCTGTTCTGCTTTGGCCAGCTCGTCGACTCCTGCTTCGACGTTGGAACTGGCCGCTTCTATGTGGCTTTCGAGCGTATCTACGAAAAAAGAAAAGAATTTTAACATTTTGAACGCCAAGTGGTGAAGCAATACATTTGTGACTTTATTACATTAGGCATTTTTTTAACATTTCTATATATTGTTCTATCAAATAAAGAGTATCAAATTATGCTGTTTATCATTAAGAGCTTGATAATGATGATGGCGTTCAAAGCCGATCACGTAATGGATCATTTTTATTTCCTTAGCGCTGAAAATATGACCATGGACATTTTGCAACAGTAGACACAGTGTACGCTCAGCATCAAAAATAGCTGGCGGTATACTGTTTCGCAGAATTATTATACTGAACGGTATGTTTTGCATAATGCTCATTTCGCATAATTGTTATTCTACGGACACCATTGACTTCTCTGAAGAGTTATAAAATAAACCCACTGAGCATTATGCGAAACATTACGTTCGGTTAAACAATTTTCTGCCAGATGTGGGTAACCCGTAGCTGGCAATTTGACATATGCCAGTAGTAAAATTGTTGCTAGCTTTGATGCTGACTTACGAGACTAAAGGAACAAATCGACACTCACCGACAGTTTGTCCTTGCTGCTGCACTAGACTAGCCAAATCCTGCATGATCTGGTTGACATCTAGCACGTCGGCTTCTATCTTGTGGATGTACTGCTCTCTTTCTAGCAGCATGTTTGTTTCGAATTGCACGAGGCGAGCCTAGAAGGTTACACACAATTTTAAGGCAGGGTTGCCAGACGTACGATAATTATCGTACATGTACGATAATTTGCAGATCGTCGAAGGTTGGGTTAAATTCTAGGGTTTTTAATAACATTATATGAAAAACGCACTCACTGGAGTGACCTTGAATCGAAATAAACGTCCACATGGTCAAAATGACTGCCAACCTGATCAGATCGTCAACATTTTTCACTGTTTGGTCGCCATTAGTAGGGATGCCAATGTCAGATGTCTGAATTCTCCGAAATATCTAAGTGAAAATCATCAAATTGAAGTTAATTTCGCAAAAATAGCTCAATATCTGTGTAAAAACACGCTTTTGGAGGTGTTTAATAAATTTATTTTTGATGTCCTGCCGCTTTGACCGGTGTACGATAATTTAATCGTCTAGTACGATAATTTTAGTACCTATGTCGGTACGATATTCCGGTTGCACTCGTCTGGCAACCCTGTTTTAAGGTAAAGCAAACGCGGTCGCCGCTGATCATGCCGCGTACTACAAGTACAGTCCGTGAGCTCTCCGATTGCGGTTCGGGTGAGAACTGAGAGGTTCTTATCAGGATCGCATAACAGCGAGCGAGACAGGTATATAACTCCAATTGCATTCTATTCTATCAGCTCACGCACTCAATCGTGAGCCCAGATTCTCGTGGTTATAGGTTGAATTTGAAACGTATGGGATGGGAGATTTTCAAGGAATATCTATTAATTATTATATTCCCACCGAACGCGTTATCATTATACCTGCTATTGAAAAGTTCTTGATCTCCATTGAAAATCTGTATTCTATGGAGAGGGGTCATGATTTAAGGATCTGAATAGCGCGATGCAGGTTCGTATTTTGTTTTATATCAGCGCGCGGCGCCATGCCAGTCTGGCGCCATCTGTTGGTCATAATTTCTTTGTCCTCTCATCACGCCGAAATTCCTGGACGAATATCCAAAGTTGGTTATAGAACAGATACTTTTTACCCGACTATGGTGAAGAAAAAAAACGTGGCCAAAGTTGCGGGGATCTTCTAGTAGGTAAATACTTAAATAAATATCGGACAACCTCACACACGTCGACCTAGTCCAAAAGTAAGCCTTAGTAGGCTTGTGTTATAGGCACTAGACGACGATATACATAACTATATATATGTATATAATGAAATGAAATGAAATGAAATAATTTATTCAGTAAATAATAATATTCGTGACAAATATTTGCCCTTCTTAGAATTCTAAAAAGCTGTATGAATAGGTAGCATTAGTGGCGTTACTAGCGTTTGAATGCAAAGAATGTAGCGTGGTTGATCATTTTTATCGACACGTATCCATACTAATATTATAAATGCGAAAGTGTGTCTGTCTGTCTGTCTGTTACCTCTTCACGCTTAAACCGCTGAACCGAATTAGATGAAATTTGGTATGGAGATAGTTTGAGACCCGGGAAAGGACATAGGATACTTTTCATCCCGAATAAATTTAGTGTTCCCGTGGGATGAGCGGGTAACACCGCGGGGCACAGCTAGTTTTTAATAAAATGTACCTGTGCCTGCTGGTTGTCCAGAAGTGCGGACTCCTCGTCGTCCGCGATGGCCTGTTGTTCGAGCAGGGACGGGTCGTTGCGGTTTCGAGCCTGCTTGGGCATATGTGCCGCCATCTTCTCCGATACTTGCTGCAAAACGACGGACGACTAAATTAGTACAAGACACAGTTCAAGAGCTGTTTAGTAGCAGTTGCTTGCCAAGAAATCTCATTCATACTGGTCCTGCTAATCAAACTTAAGCTTCAAGTATACTTAACCTAATGCACCAGTGAATTGCTTAGAACAACTTTCCTTTTCTTTTTTAATAGGATAAAAAAGCCATAAATACTTACAAAGAGTTGTCTTTATAGATGGATCCTACTCTCACTTTTTTACCATATTGTATTTGAGAAATACTACACTACTGAATCAGTGCGAATCACATTTCCTCAACTATAGCGAGAGACCGCGATCCGACCTTCCGCGCCCACTTATGTTGACCACATCTCGCCGCCATTGTCTTGGTCGGGTTATGGCTGGACCAGGGTCGTCGCACGACAACAACAACCATTAAAATACAGTATAAACGAATCTCTCAGGGTTGCAAAGATCAAAAGAGAAACATAAGACAGGAACGATGTCGCATGCTGTCGATTGTGGCTTGTCCCCGCGCCTTGCTATTTCGCCGAAGGGCTGGATATCAGTGCGCTTTTGACTGGGCGTGTGACGTACCTTCTGTACAAGACGAATACTTCGCGAGCGCGTCCTTGAACGTCTGCGTCAGCCTCTACCTGAAGCTTCTGCGGCTTGTCCCCGCGTCTCGCTACTACGTACACCGAGGCGCTGGATGTCTCGCGCTGTCGACACCGAGCCTTTCACTGGCTCACTATGGGCGGCCTTCATACAAACGTGTGGACATCTGAGTCAAAAATTAAGTTATTATTTTTGCTTTAAAGTTAAATAATATTGTAGTACAATAGTTGGTCCAATAGAATCCGACAGTATTATTGCAATTATTCTATTTACTACTATGTAGTATTCCCTTAAAGTTGCATGATCCTCAATTTGGTAAAAATCGTGCTTCCGTAATAGTGATTTTTACGGGTCTGTGATCGAGTACCAAGAAATTTCTTAACGTTTTTTTAAAAGAAGTTATAATGTAGTATTCGTCTTCATTATTAAGAATTTGTTTAGTTACTTTGCAAGTCTTTTATCGATTTTTTTTATAGGTTTAAGTTGAAATGACTAAACTTTGAGTTTTAAGTTAGATATCCGGCTATATCCGAGTCAATTCCCGAACTATTATTAAGATCATAGATTAAGGAACATGTTTAGCAAAAAAATTACTTGGCATATTTCGGCTCTTTTGAAATAAATAAGTTTATTTACTATTAAATTTTGCGCCTTCTAAAACCTCCAAGCAACAAATCACATCACGTGCGTATTGTCAGTAACATGGAAGAAAGAACCTATTAGTGTCTTTCTTCCATGTTACGTTCCTAAAAAATTGTGTTTCTTTTTGTATACCATACAAATGTATTGGTCCTGTGTACTGTAAATTTGTGCAATTATCTAATTTTGTACAACTTAATATTATGCCACTTACTCTTGGGTAATAGGTAATCTAAAAACGTTGTCGTCTCCGTCTCGTTACATGTCATTGAAAAATGCAAAATATATTATTGGCCCTAACGGATTTCAACAGGAACAGGAAGGATTAGATGTTGCACAAAAATAATGTAAAAATATAAAAGAGCCAAGGAAATTAGATATTGAAACTGAGTTTAAACTAGGCTTATTAGTTAATGTGGTTAAGCAAGGTGCAGGTACAACCATGACGGTAATATTATTCTAGCAAGAAGGTTTTTCGCCAATTATAAGACAAGCTCGGAAATAACTAATATCGATGAAGAAACAATAGTACATTACTGCAGAGGCCGCGAAATAGGGAATTGTTGGCCGAGTAGTAATAGATGGCCGAGTGATAACGAGGCCATCTAGAGATACGAGGCCGACAATCCCTGTTCGCGCCGAGGCTTGTATAGTGCTTTTCTCAAATAAATCCAAGGAAATAATACAAACGTTCAACTTATATATTCATATAAAAACAAATGTATTTCAAATTTATTAAAAAAGAACAAATTTATTTTTTAAGCTGTTCGTGTTAATGTTTTTGCCACCAAATGTTAAGATGATTCTATTTATTAAAAAATGACAACACCTTATTAATTAGATATTGTTATATTTTTTAACAATAAACGTGATTCCTTGTTTATTTTATTGAATATCTGTTTTAATCTAATTTAATAATCTAGTTAAATATCAGAAATAAAACGTAAATAATACATACACAAACTACGTTTTTTTTTTATTGGCAGTATGCCATAGATTATCAATAAAAGAAATAAACCCCACTGAAACAAAAGACAATCTCTTTGTTGGCCACGGCCAATAATGTTGTATGAAATTCCTTTATTGACCTCTAATTTGAAATTAGAACGAATCTTCAACAATTGCTATACAAAGACGTATTTCGCGTTCTGTTAACACGATCATAAGCACGACATTTCCTTGGATGTTTGAGAAAAAAATATTTTACATTATATTGCAGGTTTTATCTTCCGGTTTGAAAATAAATGTCTAAGCGTTCAGAAAATATACCCGAGAGGAATGGTATTAAATGCTCATTACGGTGCATAAAATTCTAGTACATGGAGCAGAAATAATAGAACACAACTGTATTTTATACCTATTGGTCACCTGTGCGAAGATGAACAAGAACCGAGCCATAAAATATTTCGTTGCGTAAGACTGCATCATACACGCAAACACAGTCGAGTTACTCGAATACTAATTTGATAAACACAATGATGTTGTTATCAGATCCAGTGTTGTCGACTAATGTAATGCGAAAAGCTAATACAATTTTAGTTAGTGATAGAGAAAATGAAAAGGTTTTATATACCAACTAAATATTACGAAGCAACTACAATTTAATTTTATTAATTTTCGTTAATTAATGTTAAAGCATAATCAAATCAACCATATCGACCTCAGTGGTACCTGCGCCTGCACAACAAAATAGCAATGTGCAAATTGAAAAGGTCATGTTAAATAGGCGTTATATTAAATGTGATTATAATTTGACTTTTTTGCAGACTTTTTTCACGACATTTAATTTATTTTTCATCAAATATCGCTATAGTATCACCAACTTTCGATTTCAATGATTGAACGAAAAATAATTATAAATTATTTTTTTTACAAAGAAAATTAATTTATAATAATTTTATAAGCAATTAATCATGAAGAAAATAGTATATTGAACAATTAGTAAAAATATCAAATTTCAATAGCGCTTGGTTTCGAAATTATAGCAAAAATGCTAAGAGTCATAACGCGTGTCCACACGTTTGTATGAAGGCCGCCCATAGTGTGGCTGTGTGACGTAGGTACCTTCTGCACAGACGAGTAGTTCGCGAGAAAGTCCTTGAACGCCTACGTCAACCTCTACCTGCAGTTTCTACGACTTGTCCCCGCGCCTCGCTACTAGGTACGCCGAGGCACTGGAGTCGCGCGCTGTGGACACCGATCATTTCACTGGGTAGTGTAATGTAACGTACCTTCTGCACGGATGAGTACTTCGCGAGCGCGTCTTTGAACGCCTACGTCAACCTCTACCTGCAGTTTCTACGACTTGTCCCCGCGCCTCGCTACTAGGTACGCCGAGGCACTGGAGTCGCGCGCTGTGGACACCGATCATTTCACTGGGTAGTGTAATGTAACGTACCTTCTGCACGGATGAGTACTTCGCGAGCGCGTCTTTGAACGCCTACGTCAACCTCTACCTGCAGTTTCTACGACTTGTCCCCGCGCCTCGCTACTAGGTACGCCGAGGCACTGGAGTCACGCGCTGTGGACACCGCGCATTTCACTGGGTAGTGTAATGTAACGTACCTTCTGCACGGATGAGTACTTCGCGAGCGCGTCTTTGAACGCCTGCGTCAGCCTCTCGACTTGCAGCTTCTGCGGCTTGTCCCCGCGCCTCGCTACTACGCCGAGGCGCTGGATGTCGCGCGCTGTCGCCGAGACAGATCCATTCACCGTCTGTTGGGTATCGTGACTGCAACAACAACGCTCATTAGCTGTACTGCTTGAATGAACTTATGGAGGCATAATTTTTTAAATGCCATGTTTCACGCACTGTTATTTGACAGACAGAGTAAATCGATACTTAAAAGTAGTAGCTAGTGTTAATTGTATTGACATACTGCTACAGGTTATATAATTAGCATGACTAATAAGTGAATTTAATATAGAAATATGCAAATGAGATCAAAGAATTAAGATTGCTTCACAGTCTAACCAGTTTAACTTATTTAATCTGAAATCATTTAATTTCCTAATGGAATGCTCTATAATATTATAAACTATAATAATAATTAGCCATGTCTTAAATAAAACAAAGGAAATTTATCTAATCGTAAGTTGGTAGACTATTGTAGTTATGCCAAACTTACATTTTGTCCCTTAGTTGGAGATTATCATTTGGTCCTCCTATCTGCTTCATCATCTTCTCCAGTGACCGAAGGCCACTGTTAATAGTATTAACATTGTCAGCGATGCCTTCACTAAGGTTGTATAACTCGGTAGGGCTGAAGTCAGCGAATCCAACAGTGGGGGGTGCCGCAATTGCACCATAGTCACGGCTTGAGCCACTTATTGGTTCACGTTCTGCCATGATCTGAGAAAAACACAAAGTCCAGATTTTTATATAATATTATGTTGCTGTTATGCAATGTATGTAATAACTGTGATTGGTTCCTATCCATAGTTTCATTAAATACTGATCAATTGAACCATGTGAATTTTACTATAAGTATAGAAAATGGGTTGTGGATTGACAATATTAGCTACTTTGATAGTATAGATAAATAATGTTCTATATATCCAACAGGATACATATTTGGACAAAGTAGGGTGGCAATTATTATAGTAATCAAATGACTCATCATTAATATAGGTACAAGCATGACAAGGATAACTCCTAATAAAAATATGACTAATGAGTCTAAAATCCTTGAAAATTGTATCCTATAATGTTCCTTAATTATCCTGATAAGCTTCAAAACAATTTAGGTATCTATTCATTCAATCATTTCTAAAAAAATAACTATAAAATATATTGTTTTGGATCTCTAATTTGTAAATTATTTTATGTATAATCATAACTTAGATTATTCCACTATGCTAGAGTATAAATTCAACACTTATCAATTTTCAAACAAACAACCATCTATTCTGTGTATAAACATCATTCACTGCACCAAGGTCACAAAATCTATTTTTTGCTCCAATATAACATTTGATAATTAATTTTAACCACATTTAAATTATGGTATCTTTTAAAACACATATTTAGTCCCGCAAGGCTAAATTAACTGATAGTGAAGCAAATTTCCTTACATATTTGCAAATGCGTAGTTGGGGTAAATTAAAGCGATGGTAAAAATTATGAAGACACCACAAGACACAAACTTGTAATTATTGAAGATAAAGCTTTCGGAATAACCGCTTGTCAGGATCGCTTTGTTTATTATGATTGTCAAGTGACTCACAGCTGCGTATATAAAAAAATATCTAAACGTAAGGACAGGAAATCCACAATATAACACTCATTCAAATTAATAGTTGAAATTAATCTGACTGTTCACTTACTATGCGTTTTAAGTAGAAAACCGGCTGCTTGAATAACGACTGATTACATACCTGGCACTATGTTAACTATTTGGCCTATTAAAAAGCTGGTTTTAGTCGTGTTTTAAAGATTTTCACAGAACTTGATCAGTCAATGCGATGACGATTTTGAAATGTCAAGTCAATGACAAGAGAGTTGCGTCAGATATGACAGCTGACAGCTGAGCGTAAGTTTTTAATTTTTTGTTTGGTATAAAATTACAAAAATGTTGTGATTACTTTTCACATAATTCGGTACAGAAAAATATATAGTTATTAATAAATGATAAAAAATAATATTACGCTGTAGGCGACATCTATGTCGTACAGTTCACTTGTGTTTAGTGTTGATTTTGCTATACAAATATAGATGGCAGAAGTATCAATTAACTCTTAATTAGGAGATTTTTTATCGAGTTTTCATGGTTGTCCCCATGGTGAAAGTTGCTCAGTGTGACCCTCCCCAGTATCCCATTCACTCCTGCTCCATGACCCCGGAATCATCCTGTATATAAACAATTTTCAGGTAATTTTTGCGAATATCTGAAGGTAGTAAATACTTTTTTTTCTGTTTTTATTAGCGCAAGGGCATCTCAACTCGTGCGGCATCTTTATCTTTCCTTATCCCGGCTCTCTAAACAATAACGGGGCGTTTTTAATAAAAATATATTGAAGGCAAATAGCAACATTTTAATTTTTAGGCAAAAGACAAAAATTCACAAATCAAAAAAAAATATATAATGCCTGAAGGATATTCTTACCTATACCTATTTGTTCTATATATTATGTAAAATGTGACGCAATTGCTTACATAGGCACTGCTAATAGTGACGGTAAATGCGAACAAAATCGGAAGGCGGAGCTACGCGTCTTGGCGCGCGCCGGCCGGTGTGTTAGGCTATTATCGCGGGTCGCGGTACTCGCGGTGCATGAGTGAGCCCCTTTTGACTATATGTTATTTACTTATTTATTTAGTAGGTAATTTAGCAACATGTTGTACCAACAATTAAGAAATTTCGAAAAGTTTTTACCTACCGTAAGTAGGTACCTACCGTTTTTAAAAATGGCCAAAAATGGCAAGTCAGCATGTAGGTACAGTGCACGCATAAAATCCACACAATCTCAGTCTTTATCTCAATAAAAGCAAAAAGCGTTTGCATTTTTATGGAAGAATGTTCCCACCACCTTCGCCGTATTGTCAACGCACGGATACATAAAGCAGCGCGCTGTACTCGTAACGATTAAAAATAAGTAGGTACGAAGAAAAATGCCAACAACACAGAATCACAATGCGCGGAGAATCACAAGTAGTGTACGCACTTAGAGGTGATATTAATAGGTCGGTAATTCAAAAAGAGCGAATAACGAGTCAATTTATTTCTTCATTAAAATATTATATTATACCTAAACTTAATTTTAAATATTTTTCCCAAACCATATTTTTTTCGATGTAGCGACGCATTTTCCACGGTTTTTATTAAGGACGCCGTATACCTAGAGCCGTATAGTAAGGTTTGTTTTATAACAATCCCAGACATTTGTGGTTTCAGAGAAAAATGCTATCGATAAATTAGGTACGGAATAATTAAGGAATTCATAATTAAATTGAAATTGTTTACGTTAGGCTACATAGCCATACCATACATATATAGGCATAAGCATAATACAAAATAATTAAACAATTGGGTCCCTTTATTTTCTGCGAAGTTTTGCAAGTCCTTAGTATAGGCAAATAGGGTAGCCGACCCGACCGCTGCGCTGAAACGACGGAACAATGACACCTCTCGGCCGAAATTCTTCCTTTGTGAAAGTAACTAAACCTGGAATAATAAGGTAAACAATAAAAGGTGCAAAATAGTAGTTTTTGATGCAAGTGTGGAAAGTATGTCATTTTGAACGAGTCCCGAGGAGTCTTGGCCTGAGCCGCAAGGCGAGGGTCAAGACTCGGGACGAGTTAAAATGACACTTCCACACGTGTACCAAACAACGTTTTTTAATACATTTGCGAAAAATTACAATAATACTAATTTAAAACAGTAATTGAAAGGGGCAATTATATTTATTTCTGTCTGATAAAAATTAAGAGTACCTACAATTTTTAGAGCAATTGTGAAGGGTCGCATTTAAGGCAAAGTTTTATTCAAGTTGTTAATAATTCTCTTTTTCTCGTTTCCAGCCAATAAAATGTTCATAGACGAATGTAATTTTTCTTTCGATTTTGCGGGTAAAATACTCTCACTTGCAATTTTTGCCTTGGCTCGTATAATAGGGCGGTGTTAAATCTATTCTGGTAACATCAGAATCCATCATTTTCTTTCAAAAACTCTTATTTTATAAATCTTACGTGTCATTTACACATAATTAAAACAATCTTGAATGAAAAAGAAAGTTTTACTTTTAATTGTAATATTTTTTTTCAAGATGGCGTCGGCTGTCATCATTCAGCCAAATCAAAAGAAATAGTTTTAATATTTCAGAAGAGATATAATAATGTTACACAGTAATTTAATTGCTTCCAAACATCGTGAATCTGTTTTTAATTCTTTACATTTCATATAATTGTAAATAAATATATTATTTAATACACAAAAATAGCGATTATTCATAATTATTATGAATTTATAAAGCAGCGCGTGGGTCACGCTTAATACTGTATTTTCTAATCTGTGACAATACTTTTCTTTTTAATTTTTATAGGTCACGCACAATACTCATTTGCTTATTAAATAATAGTCACTCAGACAACTTATTAAAACCGTTTTTGAATATTTTTCATAGATATAACCCTTTGATTGATCCAATATGCAATTTAAATATTTTAAGCATAATTATAAGATATACACTTGCAATGCTGTATGATGTAATAAATAAAGTCGGAAAGTGATTGACCTTTGTTTGGATGTATGAGACATGAAGTGTTAGTACAACAGAAAATTAAAAAAATTTGAAAAGTAAAAAGCACTAGTTCGAAATATCCAACTTTTTGCACGATTTGCAGCTACGAAAAGTACCACTTTTTGAGCAACTGTATTAAAAAGTTAGTTTACCACAAGATTTTAGTTGCTGATCAAATTGGTGATTTTAATGCTCTCAAGAAATGGAATTGGGAACAAATGAGTAAACTGTCACCAAAATAGCTATGACAAAGTCGGTATTGCGAGTTATGTTATAATCACTGTATAAGGTTATTTATTGCGTAGGTACTATTTAATTAAACTTCACGACAGTATAAAAGGAACATTACAATAAATCGGTATTTATAGGGTTCACTCTGAATTTCGATTTCTGAAGTTCGTATCGTGTGATTTCTCTTGCTCTCGTGGTACCTAAACTATATTTGAATGAACGGTAGATACGGTGCGAATGGTGGTTCAAATTTTGAGTACCTACTCAGGTCTTAGAACTTCACTGAGTAATCCCTCAGTTTTGTTGTGTCGTGCTGGTGCGAGAACAAAAAAGATCTTGTATTGCTAATGTTAATTGGATGGTTTTAATCGTAAAATTTAAACATAGCGAACCACGTCGTCGAAACCTTCCACGTCACGACAACGTTATGTTGTTAAGCACAACTTTTTGAGATAAGTACCTACCTGTAGTCTTGTACGTTTAGTGAATATGTATGCATCCTGCGAGGTAAACTAGCCAGTAACGGGGACTTTAAATTCCACCATAATTAAACGTATACAATTAGCAAGACTTTTTCTTTTAATGACGACCTATGTGGCGGTTTGCTTGCATTGCGCAATGATTGCCTCTAACTATTTGTAACTAGCCATTAATGGTTTCTTTGGATTCTCAACTGATAGATAGGGAGTCGAATTGACAAGATTTAATATTTTTAAGACTAAAATTTTATTACCTACTTTTCTGTAGGTATTCCGCTTAGAAAGAGGACGTGATCACTCTTTTTATATGTTTCCTAAGATTACTGATTATTTTAATGTTAATTTATTAAAATTTAATCATTCTAAAATGTCTCTCGATATTTCCCTGGGTGACGTTGGCTTAAGAGGCAGGCAAAGTTGAATGTCTTGGTACTCTTGGTGGAGTATGGCATCCACGTCGGTCTCATGGCGGCGGCCTTCATTTGGTTTAAATACCTGACACAAATGCGCAGCAAAAGCAAGCGACAGAGATCAAGTTATTAGACTCTAAGAAGGCACCAAGCTTTGACTTGATAACACCTCGGATCCTAAAAGAACTCCCTAAAAAGTGCGTAACATTTCTGACCTGTCTTTTTAATGCTACTTTTAGAGTCTTACTTCCCGGACATGTGGAAGGTGTCACAGATAGTAATGATCCAAAAAGAAGGTAAAAAGGTAAACGCCTGACTCCCATACTCTCAAAACTGTGGGAGAGAATATTTCTCAAACGATTGATGGAAGCAATGACGAAGGAAGAACTTATCCCCAACCATCAATTTGGATTTCGTAAAGTTCACCAAGTTCATCGCGTGTACCACTCTGTCAGACAATGCTCTATGATTGGTTCGTAGCCTCGCACACATAAAACCAAAAGCAGCTTCATCATTCGCAAATCTTTTGTATGAAGACTCTCGTTCTAGGCTATTTTATTCTAAGGTCTAGTCGAATACCGCACTATCTCACCTTGTGCATACCCACTCCCACTTCACTTCTCAGTTTTTACTTGAGGATAGCGACGGCCTCTGGCCGTCCTTCAATCTAGTCCACTCTCAAATAAATGAGATGCTAGTCAATACATATGTAACTACAAAACAAATAGTACGAGTAGTTATTAGTATATATAGTATGTAAGTGAATGCCATGCCAGCTTGTTAATAATAGTACATAGGTTTGAAGTAACGAGGCGCAGATAAGTGCAGTAAGTATGCGTGCGCCGGCGCAGTATGCAAAGCATGCATTAAGTCAGCTACTAATTGGTTGGAGCTTGGCTTAGTTATACTTTTTATGAAGAATGAACCTAGTGTCACGTTATCATTTATATAGGAATTTCTGGCGCAAAAGCAAACATCCTCTGAGAGCAGTGATGTTACGTAATAATAAATAAAAATCGGACAACCTCACACAAATCGACCTAGTCCCACAATAAGCTCTTACTAGGCTTGTTTATACTAATATGGATGAATACGTAGAAAACATCCATGACAAGCATTCGAGTTTATCACACAAATATTTGCCCTTGCCGGAATTCGAACCCAGGATCATTACCACTCTGCGTCAACCACGTCGTCAAACGTAGGCGACGACGCTACGTAGTACAAACGAATAGCTAATCATCTATAATAAAAATTATGAAACATTAACCATGGCAATCTGAGGCTAGCTTGATAGGCGGGGGGCCGAAGGCTCTGCAATGATTTTGAATTTCAGTGATTTCATCGTTTGTCACAGACCCTCGGTGCACGAATCCGACTAGCAATTCGCCGGCTTTTTTCCACTCACCCATCCAGTCCTAATTCCAATCTAATCAAAAAAGCTGCTAATTCAACAACTATGTCAAACATCCTTTCCTCAATCGCTCCAAAACCACTTAACATCGGAAACTGTTTGGAGAACATTTTACCGGCAAAACAATGGAGTTTGTTTACCCGATATCGATCTAGTCTGGTTATTGATAGGTACGATAATAAACATCGGAAGTATGGTCAGGAAGACTACTCTTGAGGCACGAAAAGTCGTAACTGACGTGTTTCCCTACTTACATTACGTCCTTTTAAGTTAAGAGCGTAGTAGACTAATGAAACTGATGAGATGAATGGACTAAGGAGTGGCGCGCGATTATCAATATGCTCCATTCAAAGTACCTATTTGCAGCGTTTTGAGGAAGAAGTGTTGAAAACTAAGAATCCTGTCTTGTGCTGTACCCAGTTGTAGCTGTACAAACTTCGCTACCTAGGTGTAAATAAAATGACACTCGTTACATCTCCTCTAACTTATTGGGGCACCTAATTTAATTCTTTGCAAATTATTGTGATTTTAATCGGTGATGTGATTTTTGCCATGGAATGGAATGCTGCTCGTAAATGAAAATTATTTTCTCAGTCTGTTGTGTAAGTTTGCTTTGAACGCAAATCGAGAATGGTAAACGCGACGCATTTTGTTGCGTTAGAAACCTACACTTGATTCTTTGTTCGTTGACATAAGAATGTGTATGTATACTTTCAATATACTACTACACTACAATACCATTGGTTTCAAATTAATTAATGCCTATTCCGATTTGATACCTTTTAAGTCCACGTGCGCCAAATGCTAGGTGTATCATTAAATTGGACGTTTCTATCACGGCTCGCCCACGACAATTGTTAATGAAACAATAATATGGACTGGTGTATTGCAGATGCATAGCGTGGTCTTAATTACCGGTACTGTATGGCGACGCGGCGGCTGAATGATACCAGTACGGCTGCTTCTCATTTTGTCACGCAATATCACTCCTTTTCCTTTTTCCCTCGATGTACGAGTATATGCGTTTGCGTTGCCTATCATTTCTAGTGTTAAATTTAAAGATGTATTAGTATACAGATATTTGTTTTATTTAAATAAGTTTTCTTTTTATATATTGTTGAATGTAAGTATGCGGCATAATCCGAACTTAAGCTGAAAAAAAAATAGCTCAATTAGTTTAACTACTTGATAAATAGCCGAATTGTGCTTAGTTAACTCTTAGGTGCTCTTAGTAGGTGTAGTAACCAAAATTATCCTAATTTACCATGTATCGAAAAATTGTGGTTACTATGTAGCCGTCAGTTTGTCAGTCCTCCTATATATATAACTAGCAGCTAACATTTAGGCTGCTGTCAACAAATCTTTTTTTTCAGTGTAGCTGTTGCCATATTGGGAATAGACTTCTTGTAGATAAAGGGTTGGATTTAATTGCAATGTGCGATTGCAGGCCCGATGTGCTGAGAATAAATGAATCCGACTTTAGTACGCCTGTATTAAATTAGCTATTAAAACCTGCTTTAGAACGCATAGTTTGTTGTTTAATCGTGAAATTATACGAGATCATTATTTGTGTGTTTTGCGTTATACATTGTAGTGTAAAGTTAGAAAAATGAAAAGTTGGGAGAGCACTACGCTAGAAACGCAGGGTCGCAGGTTTGAGTACTTTTTACATTGAAGTGGTTCACTTTACATTTTTCTTTCGTAATTCACCTTTGTTCGATGTTGTTCGATGTTTCGAGTTTTTCACGGTTCTTGAGAAAAGCGGGATAACAGACGGATAGACAGACTGACCTACAACAAAGAGATCACTCATAAGGGTCCCGTGTTTGCCAATTATGATACGGACTACGGAGCCCTGAAAGCCTTAAAAATAACCCTAAAGCGTAACGAAATAGTTTTCCTGTGTTGCGGATGTTTCAGGCCCCTATAGATATCGAGTGGAAGTGAACGTACTATGACGCTCATTTGCCAGTGATTAGCGCAGCGGATGTCCAATTGGCCGTCGTTCTGTGCTCGGTACATGGGGTTGTCCATTTGACTAATCAATACTAATAAGTAAAAATCAAACTGTGCGTCCGTTGGTCTTGGTTAGCCTGGGAATAATACCGGCCAACAAGGTAGGTATACTTAAGTTCGGCAGTAGAAATATAAGTAAAATAAATCTTTCGAATAGAAGATGTTGACAATATTTACAAATACAAATAATTTATTTAACAAAAACGCATAACAATTGGACATATTACAAATATTCCACTTACACATTGGATTTCGTTTTTTGATTACAGACTCTATAATACACTGAATTATTACATATTTTCACATAATAATTATTTCCACCAGCTGCCTCTGCTGCCTTGAGTATGTGTCGAACGAGCCAAAAAGGCTAAAGCATTATCCTATGCTCTTTATAGCGTCCGTCATCCTACAAATATCTTCAATATTTCTGACGTCTCCAATTCGGGAGTCTAAAGTTTTTTGCCCGCAAATGAGGATGAAATACTGCTTTCGCGTCGAGGTGACAAAATGCTTGTTTATTTCATCGTAAAATCTGGAGAATCAGGAGCACAAGAGTGTAAGTTACTGTGCCTCGAGTAATATTAGAGAACAGGTGGGTTTTCTCACACTGACGGTGCAAGGTCAATGTTGCATCTGTAGTTTTGTAGCTTTTAGGTGGAATGGGGTTAGCATAACAATACAGCATTTAGATAAGTGCTATTTCTTGACTAATGTTTTACGCTGAATGTCTGAGTCATAATACCTACATATTTATGGTCGATTTAACCTTAGTGTATGCAAGACTTTAATTTCAGTACAAGAATTAATTTAAAAAACATTGTGTAAGTATTCAACAATATCGATTGGTTATTTATCGCATCAATCTCCCTGAAGATGAAGTTCATACAAGTTGGAAACATGTCAATTGTCGGGACTTTCTTAATGATAGTTTGGCCTTAGGTTTTGGAATGCAATGTTTGTCATAAAATCGTCATTCATAATGCAACGCAACACATATTATGCAAACCATGAACTGTACCCAACATAATAACTGCATTTAAGCACTATCCCCAAAATTCACCGTGCCCCTATATGCCACAACAACAAAAAAGTGCTCCAAAATCAACAAAGCTTGAAAAAATCTTGCATCGATTTGAATTTGAATTACAAACTTTTTGTTCATTGATATGTGGACGGCTGTGGCCGACGCTGGCGTCCGTGGAACAATTTTTCGCTATCGACCCCAGCCGCCTTTGGTGTCCAAAAGGTTAACCGTGCCAAAATAGGCTCGTTCTAAATCCGCGCCGCAGTATACCTACATCATGCGCGCGCGTCGCGGAAGCGGCCGGTAAACTTCCTGCGACGTGCGCTGACGGTTAGATCGCGCGCTTGGGCATAGCTAGAGCGATTAATTAACGAAGTTCAGGTAGGCGGCGTGGCGGGCAGATGAATTGCACATGCGGAGTCTAACTATGTACATAATTTTCAACAGACTTAACAAAAATTGACTGTATGTTCGACAAAGGCTCGTTTGTTTTCGTTTAAGAAACGGCTTTTTAACTTAACCCTTAAATGCACGATGATGTATATTTACACGTTACTGAAATGATTTCTTTCCTAATTACATAATTTCAGAAATAAAATAAGTTTTTGTCAAACATTTAATTTTTGTGACAAGCTTTTATAGCTGACTGTACTTTTCCTTGAACATCCATCAATTGCTTACTGATACGATTCTAAAAGGCCCAAACTCGGTAGATTTGCACTATTACAGGCTTCCGTTCCTAGGGCCACCTTCCAGCTCCATCATCAGACCCTGGAAACTATCCGAAGACAAAGTACTCATGAAGACAAATCAAACGAGGCCAAACTCGATTGGGTTATGTGGTTTTATTACGGAGTTCCTGTGGCCACCTTCCAGATCCATCATCATATCAGCTCCACGTCATCATAATATTGCATTCTCACGCGATTTGCATATTCGTGCAAAATTTCAGCTCAATCGGAAACCGGAAAGTCGGTCAAATTAAACTTTTAACAATTCCATTACAGACAACGGGACAGGTGAAAGTTAAATAAAAGCTTGTAATTAGTGCGTTAAAATCCTTTCTCACAGAATAGTTGGGCAATACAAACCGCGATATCGATAAACGCGTGCGTAATCCAGCATCGGTTTTTCTGGTTAAAGTAGTCTTTCACAAAAACTTATCAGAATTATATCGATATTGATATTACCTGAATAGACATTAGACATGTCCAAGCCGTCCACGTAGCCGAAATGAAGATGCTGAGGTGGATGTCTGGTGTTTCGAGGATTGACAAGATCCGAAATGAACATATTCGTGGCAGCCTCGGAGTACGGGACATCGCCGATAAGCTCCCGGAGAGTCGGCTTCGTTGGTTTGGGCATGTCAAAAGAAGACCTTTAGAGTACGTCGGCAATAGAGCACTCAGTCTTGCCTTGCCGGGTTCTCGGCGAAGAGGTAGACCCAAGTTGCGGTGGCTCGATGTCGTTCGTAAAGACCTAAACGACTGCGGTTTGGAAGAACACGATGTCCAGGATAGAGCGAAATGGAAGAGAAAAAGTAGGAATGCGGACCCTGTCGCAAGACGGGACCAACGCTAGGAGGATGATGATGATTGATATTACCTGAATATAGCCAAAACTCATGTAGTCATGTCCATGTTGCGTTGTTACCACGTGGAAATCTAAGTTATTTAAGAATAAAGTAAGTAAATTGCTTATTGATCGTGCGCCCTAACAGGGTATCATGTGTATCATGAACCTACTTACTTTAATTGTAACACCGTAAATGATATGAACATGATTGCATTAAATGATTATAATTAAGTATTTGTGCAACATAAAATACGCGAAGATTGTGACAACGTGCAGTCCCGTCCCTGAGGACGTTTATAAATCCTCTGTATTATCAAATGGTATAAATAGGGTTGTTTTTGATATTTTATAATTTTGATCACCAATAAAACTCATATCACATCATTACGTTCTGCAACAACGTAAACATAGCATTAAAATAAATCATATTGTATTCATGCCAGAAATAAACTTCACACATGCAACGGCCAATGAAGTCAACCCAACGCGAACCTTGTTTTTACCGGGGAAGAGTTAAAAGTCCCTTTTTAATTAAGATCTAATTAGGTACCCTATTTTCCGGAATAAGCGGAGCGTTGAATTTACGTATAGTTATTTGGCGAATAGCGCATAAATTGTGTTGATTTAGATGTGACGTGCAACCTGTCAGGTCGTATTTTCTACCGTCTGAAGGCAAAAAACATCACATACGAGTACGACTCTATAAGGGTGTAATATAACTGACCAGTAGTCAGTCTATATATGTATTTATCTATGTGAGTATTTATATCGTCGTCTTAGTATCTATATCACAAGCCTACTAAGAGCGTATTTTGAGACTTTATCGACATATTCCATACCAAAAATTTCACCTATGTTGGTAAAAGTCCCACTATTTTCACGATGTCGGCACTTATTTTTCATTTTTCAGAACTATTTTCACAGTAGCTGGGGTTACGCTCGGTGGATAAAAAGAAGGGATTATTTCCGCGCCGCAGTATCAATCTGCATGTGTTTTGTTTTATTAAGCTTTCACAGTTTTCTTTCTTATGGCACAGACAAGATACCCCTAGACCGCTATTCTCATACAAGAAAACGTAACTCTGAAAAAGCTCAAAATTCGGTATAAAAACTAGATGGCGCTGCTTCGTAGCCTGGAAGTGACAAAAATTGTATTTTTCACCAATATTTTAAAGTGATTTTTGATTTTTGAAGATCAAACGCGTTACTGCTTCATTTTAATACGATAATATAACTTAAATACACAATTTTTAAGGATTATATTTTTTAGTCTTCAACAACGTGGTTTGATCGTATTAAAATAGATGGCACTACCTCTGGATAGCTCAAGGTTGCTTGCGGGCTCGCCAATTTTTGCTACACAAAATAGCTAGATGGCGTTGGTGAACTGGTGTAATGTGGACAAAATAAATTACGCCCGAATTGACAAGCGACATTTCCCACTAACAAACAGTAACGTAATATTTGTTAGATAAGTTTTGTACAGTCAAGGAATTTCATTTCCTACCCATTTCGTTAAAATGCCGTTAGACATTCGCAATGCATTAAGGCCGAAAATTATATTTCAATAATAGTATTGAAATGTCAATATTATTATTTGTCACTTAATTTTACAAAAAACCTCCTCGCGAAAGGTTATCATTTGCTTTTAATTTCTAATTAGGAACATATGTCAGTGTCAATCGAGAAAATCGTAAAATAATTTTCAGCAACGTTATTAATTTGAAAAATAAAATGCTTGCCGCTAACCGTGAACTATTAAAAGATAATGATAATGACTGAAAACAATGAAGAGCTCAAAGAGTGGAGTTACACCAGGAAGGAATACGGATTTATGAGATCACACGTCGGTTAAATGCTAGCAGGGACACAGTTTGACGTTGGGTACGGCGATATAATGCTGAAGGAAACCTTATTGATCTACTGCAAAGCAAAGTAACCATTGCATCGTCCGCTTGCCATGGCCCAAGACCAACGCCGACGACAAAATGGCTTTACGCCAACGGGACGATTTGCGGAAATGTTTGACATTTACCCTAGAACAATTAGGAATTGCCTACATGCAGGCGGCCTGCGAATATATGTATATTCGTTCGTTTTGTTTTTGTTAAAAGTAATATAAAGAAAACGTTTATAAAATTGTGGTTTTATTGAATGATCACTGTCGTTAGTTCTGTTAGTTTTTGTATAGATAAATTTCGGGTGCCTGTCGTATCGCATAACGTTTTTTGTCCTAAAAATGTTTGGCATACTGTTGAATGGCATACTACTCGTTTGTCCTAATAATTTCTGCGCATACTCTCTTAAAGTCCTAAATCAAGTTTGTCCTAATATTGATAACTCTAAAATCTAATTACCTAAAGCATAAGTGCCTATTTCCCGAATTAGGTGCATAATTGACAGACAATTCGGGCATTGTCGTGTATCCGAGTCTAAGATCCGAGTAATACAAAAACTTTATGCTCTAATACTGTACTCGGCGGTAAATAATTATTGCCCATCGGTCTTTAGAAAGAGACAATTCAACAATTGGCTGTTTACGACGATTTCCTAACACTGGTGACCGTCCATCAATCATCGTTTAAAATTAAGAGGAACGAACGTATTTCACGTTTATAATATTATTAGGATTATTTATATAATGTTGATTATACTATCTTTGCATACTCAGTTATTACTTTATTTTTATTCACTTACCAAGCGGGGGTACATAGTTCAAGCTCGTAATATTTTCAGATGATGTGCGTATCGAAACGTGATACCTACCTGAAGGGCTACTCCGATGTTGGAAATTGTACTGTCGTATAGTGCTATTCCATTCACTAAAATATTCTTTGACAGATGATCGAGAAGGATGGCGCTATTCGACAGTCAAATTTTGAACATCGGGGTAGCCCTTCTGGCATCACTGGTTTGACATGTCTTGCCAGATGGGTGTGTGATGTCGTCAAATCAAATGTCATTGTTTCAAATTTGTAAAATTGTATGTATTTTATTCTTGAAATTACGCGATTAATCGAATTTTGCGGTTACGTGTTTCCATATCAGAATTTATTGTTTTTTTACAAAGAATAGTTTGGTATGCGTTTCGTGAAGGTCTATCGTAGGCCCAGACAAAAATATTATTATATTGATTAGTTTACGTCAAAACGATGACATGTAGGGAATTGTTGCAACTACAATGATTTGCTCTCCATACAAATTTTAATCCCGTTTTTCGTCCCTAAAAGGGATAAAACTTGATATAAATGATAGCCTATGTCCTATTCTGATATATAAGGTACATAACTGGAAAGTTTCATCATAATACGTCCAGTAGTTTTTGAGATTAAGTGAAACGTACATACATACATCCATCCAAACTTTCACGTTTATAATATTATTAGGATTAGGATTAGGATGTAAGTAATTTTTATGTTTAAATAAAACATACACAAATAGTGAAATGAGACGAAACGGAACGTAGTAAACAAACATCGCACCTAACGTCATCTATTCACTTTTTACTGTATCACTTGGAAGTTGGAATGTCGTTGAACGCTTGACGACTGTGTTACTTCACGCTTGCGCGTACCGTACGGTAGGGATTGAAAAATGACGACTTTTGAATGAATTGAGACCCTTAGCGGCATCTAGCGACGTAGAACGATAGTAACTAACGGAGTACGGTGCGTAGTATGAAGAATAGCGGTCTAGGGGTATCTTGTCTGTGCTTATGGCAATAAAAATACAAAACGTTCGAAAACCGTAAAAACTCAATGAGTGAAATCCATTTGTAATTAGAACGAGATCTAAAGTAGCGCGGGCGTATACCGCGGTATCACTCATAGCATCAAACGCGGCCGAATCAAAGAGAGAAAAAACATAAAACACCATCAAACGGTAGCATTGTCGTGATTACAACGACATGTACAGTACACGGACATTGTTTGTCGAAGGATTATCTGTTGCTGTTCGGTAGCGGCGGGCTTTAAGTAAATATTTACTTCCTATAAAAATAAATCACATTTTTATGGAGAGTAGTTATGATAGGAAAAATCCTAATAATCTTTCTATTGTTTCATATGGGTATTTTTAATTTAGGACAGATTTTAACCAATCTTTGTGCCTAGATAGTTGGACCTCCAAAGATGGCCTTAGGATTTAGGATACGAATAATTTAATAATAGATTATGAATTTTACATTATATTAACGGTAGCATTGTCATGACAACAACAACATGTACAGTACGCGGCCATTGTTTTTCTAAGAAATGTGTTGCTGTTTAGTAAGCCGCGCAATGGCCAAAATCAACATTTTTGTTTATAAAGGCGGCAAGAATATCTCTTAGATTTTAACAAATATTTATTTCACCTATAAGTAAAACATACAGCTCCGGCTGCGAGGAAATAGTGTACAAAATACGATTTTACATCGACCGTGACCAAACTGAAGTTAGTTGCATCTCGAGTGGTTGCCCTCACTAACGCTCAGGGTTATGTTTGAATCCTGATTTTTTTTAATTTGTTTATTTATTTAAACTTTATCGCACAACACAAAAATCTGTACAAATGGCCAACTTAATGCCTAATGGCATTCCCTACCAGTCAACCATAGTGGTAGCTTCAAGTGGGTGTAAAGTAGAAAATTAATCGTTTCATTGTTTATTTTTCACAGAGCACTCTTTTTATGTTGAATTGAATCACTTTACATCTGCTTGAATCATTTACTAGATTTGATATTGTCATATAGCAATTTGATCAAACAGACAAATGACTGTATAGACATGTATTATTTAGATTTTTGCAATTGAGCTGAATTATTTTATATTGGCATGTCATTCAAAGTTAAAGATCGCATCGCTAAAGTAGGCATATGTATATAATAGTGGTGATGATGCATTTAGGCTCTAGACTTCCTGTTCTTGATTGTATAGCAGTAGGTACTTCGTATCAATAATGTGTTTAACACTTCGTTGTTTTAACTGTGTACGCCTTGATTCCAAATATCGTAGTTACTTTATAATTGAAGCTAAACTAGTGAGTGTGTGGCTGCATTCTTTCGGTTTGTTTATTTTTAACTATACTGCTATTAGAGTTCCTTTGATTGTATAAAGTCTTTGTTTTAGTCTATTAATAGGGCCTCATTAGCTTTTAGGCCAATATGTTTTCTACTTTCCATGTATGAATTTGAATGGTATAATTAAAAATACGTTACTTTTTCTAAATTACTCGTTTTAATAATATAGTCCAAGAGTCTTTAAGTCCCTTTACCGTTGTCCCTTAGTGGCTTTTCATTTCATTGTAATAATAATAGCAGACCAGGGCCTAATTTTCATGACTATATTTGTTATTTCAGTAGCATTAAGTGAAATGTATAAATCATATTGCTTAAGTATAAGTTGCTGGTAAGCTGGAGGATCTCGGTATAATGCTGGATGATCTCAACCGAGTATCCCAACAGGTAGGCCTTAAGATGAACATGGACAAGACGAAGATCATGTCGAATGTCCATGTAGCACCCACCCCAGTATTGGTTGGGAACTCGGTCCTCGAAGTTGTCGACGAATACGTCTATCTGGGTCAGACGATCCAATTAGGCAGGTCCAACTTCGAGAAAGAGATCAATCGACGGATTCAACTCGGATGGGCAGCGTTCGGGAAACTGCGAAGTGTCTTCTCGTCCAAGATACCTCAGTGCTTGAAGACAAAAGTCTTTAACCAGTGCGTATTACCGGTAATGACCTACGGAGCCGAGACGTGGTCTCTAACTATGGGCCTCTTAAGGAAGCTCAGAGTCACTCAGCGAGCTATGGAAAGGGCTATGCTCGGGATCTCTCTACGTGATCGAATCAGGAATGATGACATTCGTAGACGAACTAACGTCACCGACATAGCAAACAGGGTTAGCAAACTGAAGTGGCAATGGGCAGGGCACATAGCTCGAAGAACCGATGGCCGTTGGGGCAGAAAGGTTCTCGAGTGGAGACCACGTACCGGCAAGCGCAGCGTAGGACGGCCACCCGCAAGGTGGTCGGATGACCTGGTCAGGGTTGCGGGGACACGCTGGATGCGGGTCGCTTCTATCCGGCCCATGTGGAAGTCAATTGAGGAGGCCTGTGTCCAGCAGTGGACGTCCTATGGCTGAAATGATGATGATGATGATGAAGTATAAGTTGTGATATTTCCGCAATTTCAGGTAGACTAGACGTCATGAAACGTCAGATTTAGTTTATAACGGTAACCACAAAATCTGACTAGAATATACCTAAATTAAATTTGTCAGGAATAAGGAATATAACCCGGTGAACTTGTGTGTGGATTTTACCGGCTAACCGGTAAATTACTAGACAGGAAATACAAACCAGGGAAGTCAGCTTCATTCCTCAGCGGATGACGTAGCCAATATTTAACTATTTCAAATTATTCCAGTATGCTATATATGGAGCTGTAGGTATGTATAAACGGCTATTCTTGGTTCACTCAACTAAAACCGATGACTTTTAAACTTTTAGGGGACAGTAGGTCGATCGAGAACTAACAAATCATTCATGACATTGCACGTAACGTGGGCAAAGTGCCGTCATTGGGCCACAATGCAAGATGGTCAATTGAATAACGAATTTAATGTACGTACGCACAGGGGAACGAAATCGTTAGGGCTGTCCCCATTTATCGATAGAAGAGAGAGGTTATTTGAAGGCGAGTGTTTATAGGTATAAAGTTCATTATTAAATTAGTATTTTGTGTGTGACTGTTGCCGAGGTCTTTAAATACTATATATTTATGTTATTCATTTGTAAGTTAAATAAAGACAATTAGCAAGTGTTTAAGTCATTTGTAATTATATTTATGTGTAATTATTTTACTGACAGATTCGATAATTTTAAGTAGTATGTTAATGAATGAATCTGTAAATAGGACACTTTATAGGGAAGATGATTATGTGTTTGTTACACATCATCATCCTCCTAGCCTTTGTCCCATTTTTTGAGAATGAATTCTCAATCGGGGTCGGTGTTTGTTACACATGTTCAAAGATAATCATATTAGAAACTTAATTGTGTTAGGCACTTCTTTTGTTGATTTTGACCCTGTTATCAGTAATTATATGTATCTGTCTCAGCACGAAACTGAAGAGATCTCATCAGATGCACGAATCGGCACAAGCCGGGTTGGGTGGAAACGGGACTAGTTCGGCAACGGCCCAATGCACCCACCAATAGCCATCGACCGACTTTTGGGCCCCCGCTAGCAACCATCCCATGAATATGAGATTGCAATTTGTTTACAATATTTAATTACTAGTATACGGATATGTGGTTATTGTAACTTACTTGTCGTCTCTCTTATCGACAATCTTACCTTGTGTGCCCGTCTCATCACTAAAGTGAAGCGCTCATCAGATGCACAAATCGGCACAATAGCCGGGTCGAGTGGATACGGGACTAGTTCGGCAACGGCCCAATTTCCCCACCAATAGCCATCGACCGACTTTTGGGCCCCCGCTAGCAAATATCCTATGAATATGAAAGCGCAGTTTGTTTACACTGTAGAATGATATGTAGTTAACGTCACCTCGGTACTTGTCGTCTCCCCTATCGATAATCTTACCTTGTGTGTGCGTCTCATCACTAAAGTGAAGCGCTCATCAGATGGATAAATCGGCACAATAGCCGGGTCGAGTGGATACGGGACTAGTTCGGCAACGGCCCAATGTCCCCACCAATAGCCATCGACCGACTTTGGGGCCCCGCTAGCAAACAAACATGTCAAGGATTCGAGATCGCGAATTAAATAAATACTTATACTCTTATGTTGAATGGATACGTATGTAACTGTTATGCTATGAAAATAATCAGCTATACCTTCTTACCAATATTTTGGCTATTAACAATATTATGCTTAGTAGACCCGTACCACAGGGGCACAGACATAGATGCTTAGATATTGGTCTGTGATCCGTACATACCTACTTATCTCAAATTCTCCATCTCTTAAATTGTTTAGGTATGTAAAATGAAAATGGAAAATGTAAAATGAAAAAATTCCCTTTGAGATGTAATTCAGGTAGGTCTTATCAACTCAAAAAATCTACAAAATCAATCAGGAGAATGACAACTATTATAAATACTTTAAAGTAACTATTAAAATTACTTTTGATTTGTATTGAAAATCAGATTTCTAGAGAGGGATCTTGATTTTAGGAAAAATATTAATAGCGCGATGCAGGATAGCCCATGTTTTGTACCTATGGGCGCGCGGCGCTATCTGTTGGTCAGAATTTCTTTGTCCCCGCATCACTACAAAACGGCTAGATGGATATAAACCAATTTTGGTACGGGGATAGCTGGACATCCAAATATGGTTAAAGAATACATTTAACCCGACTACGACAAAAAAATAGATAACACGGACGAAGCTGCGGGGACCGCAACCGCTAGGTCGTAGTCATCGCGACGAAATGAAAGCCATCTTCAACACATGATTAGGTATTGTATCCAGTGGCGAATTTACCTTAAGGCCCCATACGACCGGGTCGCGAAATATTAGGGTCGTCTTATCGTGGAAGATGAGCTGAGAAAGCGCCAGCTACTCTTACTACGTCCTGGGGCCTAGGGCGGTTGAGACTGCAAATCTGCCACTGACTATCTTCTCTCTTTATCCTTCTCGTACATTTGTTTAGATAAACTCTATGGTCGCAATTTAGCAGCAGGCACAGTTAACAAAACTAATGAATGCGACCACGCTGACGTGCAAAGTCAACAACTAATAAACCGCAAGTTTAATTCGGTAGCGCAGCTACTGAATCAGTTTTATGGTCCGATAGTGGTTGGGCTTCAAAATAAAGTCCCATTAGTTTTTATGTCCGATGTTGTAACTGACAAGTTATGTTTTTTCAACGGCGCCGTTAGTGTCAAGAAAAGAGGTGTTTTATGCTGTTACAGTTTAGAATAGAACATAAAGAGATTAGTTATATTGGGCTAGATCGAGCTTCCGGTAGGGTTAAAATCGGGAACAATGTAATTTATTTGCCCTATTGTAGCAAGCTCTGTAAGTCGTTAATGTCTGATTAGTATCAATGTTATTTGACAGGCCTAAGGAAGTACTGAAACATGATCACTTTAACATTAAATAGCACCACAGTGTGACACTGGCTTAAAAGAATACGGAAAAAGAGCATTAAAAGTGTTACTAGAATCACTAGTTGTCTCAAATACAACGAATGTATGTATCTATTGATGTATTTTTCAAAGGCATATGTATTTCTTAGTTAGAGAGTAACTATTTTATCGTTATTTCACGTGTGGTACTGGCCAATTCTACTGCCACCCAGTTAGAGAGCATTCAAATTAAAATCGGCTAGCCATTCTCAAAGCCCACAATAGACAAAGTCCATAGTAAAAATTAGCTATTTTACATAGAAAATTACCGTGAGTCTCAGATATATAATACATACGAAACGGGTTTACTCACAGCGACAAGTCGAATATCGCTCGACATGTCGCTCGAATTGGTTCGCGATTCATCATCAGTCGCGGCGGCGGCCAACCCAGCACCTCTAGCACAACTGTGACACGCGACTCTTTCTCGCGCGGGATATACTACCTATCTCGCGAGTCGCGAACCATAGTTGTGCTAGACGGGCAGCACTCAATATTAACAAAGTCCATTGCTTTGCATAGGGTGGCCGTCAATCGATGATCAGGACAATACTTCGAGCGGCTTCAACTTCCTCAGTGACTTCGACGTTACGTTTATGCCATTCTCTCGTCATGTGTTCAATAAGTGTCTATTTATAGCTATGTATTATAGGCTACGATCCAATAAATTCCCTCCATAAAGCATTTTAAGGTCCTAAAATCTACATATTGGCATCCGTCGCGATACTGGGAACCTCGCAAGACGTGCGTCTTATGAATTTCTCGGTATCGATTATTTGTTATTCAGTCCATGGGAATTAATAAACGTTTATCTTGATCGATTTGCGACATTTCGATGTATCGATTGCATACTAAAAGTCGATAACAATGGTCCCGGAGTTATTGCAATTTTGGCCACCGGAAAAGTTTCGATAGGTACCATCTTTGGATAGACTGATTTGAGAATTTTATGATGCATTGTTGTCTGTGGACGTTGAGAGGAAAAATTATGACTACTTAAGTAGGTAATAATATAAAAAGGAACATTTTCCAAAAATTTTGAGAAAAAATAATTCAGATTATTTACCGCAATTATCTTCAATTCTATTTTTTGGGCAACTTCAATAGCAAGGAGTTTCCCAATCCAACCATTTTTAACGAATGCTGCACGTTACGCTACTTTTCTCTGCAGTAAGAACTCGTAAAGCAAGCAAGGATAAAAGGATTCTAGTTACTAGAGATCACATTACTCTTTACATGGAAGTATATTTATCTCTATTCTATACTATTATAATTTTCTATTTCTAATATTTTTCTATTTCTAATATTTTATTGAAAATCAGATTTAATATTTCACTGTTTCAGGAAAAATATTGAATATTGAAAGTCTTCAGATGCGAAGAGAAAAAAGGGAAGTTACATTTTCATTTAAATTGCTAAATAACATTGATGTCAAAGCTTTCGAACTCGGTCCACTGATCTATTTTCAATTAGTCGTAAAAAATATGTGAATAATAAGTATTTAGTAAGAGCATGCAAAATTTACTAAGAAATATTCACATATATGTAGACATATTTCAGTTAAATCAACGCTTTGTTTCTGCACTGATCTTTAATTATTTCATAAAAATCAAGATTGTATTATTGTTGTTAACTCTAACTGTAACTTATACTAAAATATGTTTAATGCACGTTTTCTGTACTCTCAGAACTGTTTTTGCTTCTGTATTATCTATTTTCGTTAACTCTAAGTGTGATTGTATGCTGTTTGTTTCCCATTACAATAAATCAATAAATAAAAATCTTAACAACGCGATGCAGAAGCGTGGCACCAGTCGTACGGCCATCTGTTGGTAAATGTTTCTTTGTCCTCTCATCACGCCTAAACTGCTGAACGGATTTTCATTAATTTTAGTACAGGGATACTACCGTCTATCCAAAGATGGTTACTTAATTATTTTTACCCGATTATAGTAAAGAGAAAAATACGCGAACGAAGTTGCGGGTAGAATAATACATACATAGAGTTGTAAGATTAGAGCTCCCATATAAATCATACAAAATCCGCAGCGAAGATGCGCCTGCGCTGGCCCGAGCCGCGTTATCATTGAACTTAGCGATCAATTGTCCTGTGATCGGCTAAATCGAAAGCAATTGTCTTGGCCTTGCTTCCCAGAACGACTTGCACTAGCTATGTGGTGTATGTATAATACATAACATAAGACATACATTTAAAATACATACGTTCAAAATATCAGAATATCAGAAAACATAATGCTTCAAAAGGCATAAAGCTTTAAAAGTCATAAAGTACATAATTCATAATGGTCGAAATGCATACCTACTGATAAAATGGATAAGTTTACAACCTACTGAGCCGGCGGTCCCGGGTTCGAATCCCGGCCAGGGCAAATATTTGTGTGATGAACTCGAATATTTGTGGTTGGGTCATGGTTGTTCTATGTATTTAAGTATATATTTATCTATACAGGGTGAAAAAAAAAACAATTAACTTTTAATTGATACTTAACTATCAATTAAGTTTCAATTAACTCTTAATTAAGAGATTTTTACCGAGATTTCGTGGTTGTCCCCATAGTGAAAGTTGGTCAGCGTCACCCTCCAAATCACCCCCTGGCACTACCATTCACGACTAAAAAGTCACCCTGCATAAGTATCGTTGTCTAGTGCCCATAACACTTGTAAGCCTTTATGAGCTTAATTTGGGACTAGATCGATTTGTGTGAGGTTGTCTGATATTAATTAATTAATTTATGAGTTCAAAATATACATAATAGTTAGTTATAACTAGGCAATCGAAAATCATAATGGTCTAAATGCATACCTATCAATTTTTTTTTGTAACAGCGAATAATTTTGTAGAACCTGGTGCTGAATATGTTTTTTTTCAGTAGCGTATTGTGGTCACGAAGTCAGAAGAAAACCTAACACTGTTACTTCTTACTGTTAAGTTAATAAATCGGCATCTATTAACCTGTCTTTATTAATGGTCAATTACATGACACTGCGGGAGTTTCTGCCAAAGCCGATTGACAAAATGTGTATTTTTATAATGAGGTGAAAAGTATGTTAAAACTGCAGTCTCCTCATAAGAGAAGAATTCGAGCGTGACCCGATTTTCGGATCTTCCTCATAGCCACGGAAATAACGCATTGGCACGATTGGTACATAGAGGCTCTTGATACTTGGGCTAAATTCCTCGTGACTAATGACATTTGTCCGAGAGATCACTAGTATATGCCTACTTTAGTTGTGTTCTATTCGAACTAACCGTAATGAGATTTTCTTTCTCATTGAGAGACAGGAGCGAGCAATCATTACTTTAAAAATGTCATTCAATGCAGCTCGAACAACAAAAAATTCTATATTTTCGATGTAGAGTGTACAGCGATACAGTGTTTTTTTTTATTGAAGCGTTCTTTTTTTATGTGCCGGTTCAATATAAAAAATTCTATAATTTAGCCTGTACATTTTGTTCTGGAGCAGGTATTCTTAAAAGTCGATTGCAATCAACCGACATATCTTTATCGCAGGAACATCCTTTGATAACTTTATTTATGCTACTAGAACTCGTCTGATAATAAGCCATTGGCACCAATTTGCTCATCGCTTTGTCAATATGACGTTTACAAAACGATAGTGTGAAGCTAAAGATGCACAGATAGTTGATCGTGTCGATTGTTTATCAAACAATGCGCCCGCGCAAGGCCGCGCCTTATAGATAGTGATTGATTGCAGTTCTCCCCGCTGCATATTAACTGGTCGATGAGTGCACTAAAATCTTTATTGACAGTAGTTGCAGTTAAGTGGCATTTTTATAAATATCGAATATAGAAAAGGAGATTAAGTTATATGGCATTCAATACGTCATTATTATGCATTATAAAATGTCAGTCGCGGTATGTCAACAACCAATATAAAAACTTTCTTCTTCCAAAATTATCATTGAATCATATTGTAAAGAAAAAAAAAAGAATCTTGCATCACTGTAGATCGTTTTGGATTTATTATGCGAATATTCATTAAAATTTGTGGAATATTTAGCCATCTTTCCTTTTTTTGCCAAAAAATGTAAATGAAATTAGTACCATTAAATATCCGCCATAATATGGCAAAACAACTTGTGCTACGCGCTATATAGCTGCACTATGACAATTATATGTATAAAGGCCAAAATTGACATTGTAGTAAATGTTAAATTCTTATTGTCTAGCTCAGTGTAATTCGTAAGAACACAAAGTGGAAATATGTTTTTTATATTGACGACGCGTTTGGCTCGGTTGGTAGACACCTGCCTACTGAGTCGGCGGTCCCGGGTTCGAATCCCGGCCGGGGCAAATATTTGTGCAAATATTTGTTCTTGGGTCATGGATGTTATCTATGTATGTATTTATATTATATTATGTATATCGTCGTCTAGTACCCATAGTACAAGCTTTGCTTAGTTTGGGACTAGGTCGATTTGTGTAAGATTGTCCGTTAATATTTAATATTTTAATATTTTTATTAACTAGCATTTTAGTAACTAGGTATGTCTATATCGTATTTTATACATCACATCAGTGGCGTGGCGTAAAACATTTTATTGGTAATAAAGCTGGAGCAGATTTCGCTAATTCCTTTAAAATAAAAGGCAAGCCGCTGGGAATCGAGTCCTATGAAAGCCGGGCCACTGTTATACCCCGCTTTTTGGAGTGGGCGTTTCTGTCAGAAAGCTAAGTTATATTATTAAACCGGCCAAGTGCGAGTCGGACCCGCGCACCGAGGACTCCGGACGAACACTTCCCGTCTTAACTGGCCGGGTTAAGTTAAGATTGTACCTGGTATGTAAGGCGCCGTACCTATACAAATGAGGTGCAAAGTTAGTGCAACCGATCACGTTTGTTGTATGGAAGTCCCATTTAAATATTTTTTTAATACAGTTGCTCAAAAAGTGGTACTTTTCGTAGCTGCAAATCGTGCGAAAAGTTGGTTATTTCGAACTAGTGCTTTTTACTTTTCAAATTTTTTTAATATTCTACGTACCAACACGTCATGTCTCATACAGCCAAACAAAGGTCAATCATCACTTTCCGACTTTATTTATTACGTCATACAGCATTGAAGTGTATATCTTATAATTATGCTTAAAATATTTTAATTGCATATTGGATCAATCAAAGGGTTATCTATTAAAAATATTCAAAAACGGATTTAATAATTTGTCTGAGTGACTATTATTTTAATGAGCAAATGAGTATTATGCGTGACCTAAAAAAATTAAAAAGAAAAGTATTGTCACAGATTAGAAAATACAGTATTAAGCGTGACCCACGCGCTGCTTTATAAATTCATAATAATTATGAATAATCGCTATTTTTGTGTATTAAATAATATATTTATTTACAATTATATGAAATGTAAAGAACTAAAAACACATTCACGATGTTTATTGTTTGGAATCAATTAAATTACTGTGTAACATTATCATCTCTTGAAATATTAAAACTATTTCTTTTGATTTGGCTGAATGATGACAGCCGACGCCATCTTGAAAAAAACATTACAATTAAAAGTAAAACTTTCTTTTTCATTCAAGATTGTTTTAATTATGTGTAAATGACACGTAAGATTTTATAAAATAAGAGTGTTTGATAGAAAATGATGGATTCTGATGTTACCAGAATAGATTTAACACCGCCCTATATACGAGCCAAGGCAAAAATTGCAAGTGAGAGTATTTTACCCGCAAAATCGAAAGAAAAATTACATTGCCGTCTATGAACATTTTATTGGCTGGAAACGAGAAAAAGAGAATTATTAACAACTTGAATAAAACTTTAAACTTACCAGCAAAGGCCTTAAATGCGACCCTTCACAATTGCTCTAAAAATTGTAGGTACTTTTAATTTTTATCAGACAGAAATAAATATAATTGCCCCTTTCAATTACTGTTTTAAATTTGTATTATTGCATTTTTTCGCAAATGTATTAAAAAAAGTTGTTTGGTACACGTGTGGAAGTGTCATTTTAACTCGTCCCGAGTCTTGACCCTCGCCTTGCGGCTCAGGCCAAGACTCCTCGGGACTCGTTCAAAATGACACACTTTCCACACTTGCATCAAAAACTACTAATTTTATTCTGTTTTTAGTATCTATTTGTTGTTATAGCGGCAACAGAAATGCATTATTTGTAAAAATTTCAACTGTCTAGCTATCACAGTTCGTGAGATACGGCCTGGTGACAGACAGACAGACAGACGGACTGACACCGGAGTCTTAATAGTAATAGGGTCCCGTTTTTCACCCTTTGGGTACAGAACCCTAAAATTTACTAAAGTTATTTTCAACGTCGTGCCATGGTATGGTACTGCTCTTGCTCCGGCTCAGTCAAAGCATGTTGACAACAACTGCGATTAAAAATACGAGCTATCAAATCCCAAAGTACCCGTGACATATTTCATCCCTCGCGACCCGGGAAGCGGCCAGGAAGCGATTAATTGTCACAAGATCGACGCGTGCGCCGCGTATCCGTTCGTTTTTTCCGCTTTTAGATGCGATGATTTTTTTATACCGACTAGTTGTTTGTGGCTAAGTCCGATGCTTAATGATGTCCTGTCGGGTAGTATTGAGTGGAGTGAGCATTTGTTCCAGTGCGATTGGATTGAAAGAGCTTCTAATGGCTGAATATGGTTACAAATTGCTAAACTTCTAAAATCTGTAAACGCCAGGTGACTATTATTTTATAGGTCCATATTCCTACAAACTTCTTTTTGCAAGTCCCAAAACACTGATGTCCTAATTTTAGAGAATGTTCTTATCTACATTTCACATAAAATAGGTACAAACTATTTATGTCTATATTATAGAGTGTGTCATAAATGCGTAAGATGCTCATAATTATAGAGTCAGAACATATCGCCATGTTTATTTGGTCTTCAGATGGTTGTGTGTAAATTTATGTACCTAATTGCATGCCTTAGAAAAAAACAGTGTTATGTGATTTATTTATTAAAAAAAATGTCTCTCCATAGTATCTCAGCCTTGTCAAAGCCAGTTCAATAGTTGCGACAGACAGACGGGCGCATCGTAGGAAGTCGTTAGTAACGCGCCGGCGCGGCCAAGTATTTATAGATGGCGCTTGCTCCGGTTGCTGAACGATGGCTTCACCAGGCCAAGGAGTCTGCTGATGGGCACTAGCGTAGTTCAAGAGTGGCTCACTACGCATCGCACGATGGCACGATAACAACCCATCGTTTTATGATCCGTCGTGGAGCACTGAAGGGCTACTCCGATGTTCGTAACTCGACAATTGGGCGAACGCAACGGCACTATACGAGTAGCCCTTCCGTTCCATTTTCCGCTTTTGTATTGTCATCAGGGCATAGGCCTTCACGCAAAGACTAGTCGCAGTGAAACAAGCTTATGTCTCCTTTATAATTTTTTATTTTAATTTCTCGTTCTTGGAAGGAGGTGTAAAACATTCTTAAACGTTGTTCCTTATTGGCGATGTTTTTTTCTCCAAACTCTGATTTGAACTGTAATTTAAAACATTTATTTTACCACCCTAGCTGTACATCGATAGATCAAAATCGTTTCCATAGTGTAGCCCATATATCAAAACCTACTTTCTTCAATCATTCTACATTCGCGTGTCGAATGAAATCATAGAACCATTATAGTCCACCTACGTTCAATATGCCCACATGCAGTAAAAGAGAAGAATTACATAATGGGGACATGCTTCATAAAATATAAGATGATATACAAAGGCCTTAAGTCATCTCAAGAAGACCGATATTTGTGTGACATGACAACTTTATAAGATTATATACTTACCTGCCTACAGTTATTTGCCTGAGACTTCACCTTTGTAGTAACTATACCTACCTAAACTGTAAAACAGTACTTATGTGTAGTTCGTAATTTATATATTTAAGCTTCAAAATATATAATTAAATAGGATACTTTACTGTAGATTAATTGACACTAAACCATAAAATATAACGTTGATAATACACGAAACAGTCAAGTTACAGTTATATTATTTTCCCATTTGTTTATGTTAGGAACAGCCAAAAATAAATAAAAAGAAGCAATATGATCGCGTCTTTTATAAGCTTCATAGAGTAACTTTCCTATTGAAATTATTGCAATAGATTTCAGAAATCCGTTTTTTTATTTATTAATAATTTGGATATTTTTCTAGAGGGTCTCTCGCTTCGTTGATTGGATTATTTAATATTTAAAGTATGTTCTGTATCATATCACAGATCGCATCCGGACATCTGATCGTTGAGTTTCTGCGTAACACTTGACAGGAACAATTCATTTTGAGATATTTGTCCATTGTGATTGTAAACAGACGTTGCGAAATGTCACAGCACATTAAATAAGTGTTGATATTGAAGTACAGTGGCGGCAAATAAACTGTCATATCTGTGTGTTTTGTATGAAAGATGCCCCAATTTTATATGTGCTAAACGCGACATTTTGCACTCAAGATTCCTAAATTTTGCCAATTTTAGAAATTTGGACCCTGGCCAATAGACCCTGGTGCACCTAGTGTCAAATTACCGGTACTGACAAAAGGTTTGCCCCCAGGATCTCCTTGATGGGCAGTTTTACGTTATCCGCAACTAGCGACTTCCCGTGATCCTCGCAAGACTCTCGGTCCACCTTTTACAAAAGTAACCAATAGAGTTCTTGAACATTCCACGATGTATGCCTGTCGACGTTGAAATATTTACCTATACAGGGTGTCCCAGAACTACCACGTCACAGTGACACTGGAGGTAGGTCAGCTCAAGAGGAACCCAACCAACCTAACATGACCTCAGTAAAAGTTGCACGGTTTTCGAGTTATTACCGAAATAAAAACTTGTGAGAATTTACCCCTTTGTTACATACCTCCAGTGTCACTGTGACGTGGTAGTTCTGGGACACCCTGTATACATATAATGTGTGTTACTTAGTAATCACCATATAAATTCTCCTTATTCCGCTGGCTCCGCCCATTCCTAGCGATTTCCTTATAGATCCTCCGCGTCATAAATCTCTTAAACGATTTCAGTCATGCGCATCTAGTCCAATGAGCGACTACATTCATACATGTTACCTACTCGTTCGACAGTTATACAGGGCTCAGTTTGATTTACTTTGACATATAGCCATTCATGCGATGTATCAGCCATATT
Organism: Apotomis betuletana; assembly: GCA_932273695.1. NCBI lineage: Eukaryota > Metazoa > Arthropoda > Insecta > Lepidoptera > Tortricidae > Apotomis > Apotomis betuletana. The sequence continues at coordinate 16,456,840 of OW026299.1, forward strand.
TCGGGGGTATGACCCTAATTTTTATTGTTACTAACCATGCTGCAGCTGCATTAAGAAACGTTGACAAGTTTAATTTTATTCGATCGAGCTTTTTGCTAAGGTAGATATATAGTGGTGATGTAAAAGAAGATATATATAAGAGTGATGATAAAATGTACACTGTGATTATGTGTGATATGATAAATAATGGGTCATTCGAGTCGACGCTGAGGTATATTGTTCGGTTATGTATATTATTGTATTAGTATAGATGACGCGGTTGGCGCAGTGTTTGAGCAACTGCCTACTGAGCCGACGGTCCTGGGTTCGAATCCCGGCAAGAGCAAATATTTGTGTGATGAACTCGAATATTTGTGCCTGGGTCTTATAAGTATGTTTATCGTCATCTAGTGTCCATAACACATTACTATCGGACTAGATTGATTTGTGTGAGGTTTTCCGGTAGGTTACCTATTTAAGACACTAATTTCTGTTTGCCATCTAGGTAACTTTTCGCCAAACTTTAATTTGTCCATAATAAGCCATTTTTTCCAAAACTGTTCATTTTTCAGAATAATTAGAAAACAAACCTAACTTTACCTAATGGGGTCTTTAAATCCTGAAAATACTACAGGTTTCAGGAAAAAAATACTTTCGGACAATTGAAAATTTGGCGAAACGTGACAGATGGGAAATAATGTTCCAGAGTTGAGATAGGATACCTGTCCGGTTTTTATTTTATTTATTTATAACATTTTCAAAGATTTACCTTTTCGGGACTCTGGTATCATTTCTTAGTATCAGTTTTTTTTTATAATAAGTGTTTTATTTTGCTGTCCGTTATCGTAAGTTATATTTCGCGGTTGTCTTATTATGCGCTACACGCACGCTGCGAAGGGCAAAGATGCTCAAAATGTATTATTGCTCTAATCGTTATTTGTTTACTTAATCTTAAGTGCTAATGAAATTTTTGTGACAAGTGATTATAATGTAAATGCGATATACTTAATACCTAATGATAAATGATATTGTACAGAGTGGATACCAAAATTAATATGTTAAATTCTAAGTCAGAGCCTCATGATAATATGACAATTTTTATGTTGTCTGCATAAAAAAAAAAACGTTAAATCATATTTAGTTGAACCTGGGTATGTTCGTTAAGCACTCAATGTGAAAATAGAAAACCCGCGGAGCGGGGATTCATCGACTTCTTCACAGTCAGAACAGTTGGTAAGGTCAGTTTAATACTGTGAATCCAACAGACACAAATAGGTAATTAGAATAGAAATGTGGGTTTGGTTAGGTTTGTCTCGTGATCTTCATCTTACAGATGCTACCCTTAAACTATATAGAAGAGAGGGACTCGAAGTATAGAGTAGGTAAACGAGAATATTTAATAATAATGTTATTTTTGTTCATTCTGTCATATTTGAGATGCATTGGCTTACAAACATCTGTACATCGACAAACCAAACAATTGTAATACTTTTGTAATGTAGTTAGAGCTGGTTTTCGTTCTACAGTTAAAAGTGGAATAAAACAATACTCGCATGAGGTGTGTGTGGGCGAAAGGTTACCTTTGTATTGCGGTAGGGGGTAATTTAGTTAAAACGCACACAAAAAAGTTGTAAAAGTAGGTCTTCCATATTGCAGTACAGCCTGATTTTAGAAGATAAAGGTGTCTTATTTTGGAGTTACCCTCATCTGGCAGAATAATATTGGTCAGAAATGCACTTCGCATAACACACTTCGCAGAAACACTTTCGGTCGAATGGTAAGATGGCATAAAGGTATATGTTGGCATTACTACTACCTCGCATACGACACATTTTGCAGCAGATTGTTTTGTAGAATATCTCTTTGGCCGATTTTGGTTTAGCATAATTTTATGTACCATAATAATCCTGTAGCATACGATAACAATAACATAATTATTTTCTACTAGCAGAAAAGTGGGTTAGGTAAATTTTACGTAGTAGAATGTAAGTCCCACCAAATTTGCTATGGCATAATTTATTTATTTATTTATTTATTTAATCTTTATTGCACAAAAGAAAACTTATCGTACAAAAGGCGGACTTAATGCCATGAGGCATTCTCTACCAGTCAACCTTCGGGCAAAGCAGAGAAAGAGTTATTTTTTTTTTTTTTAAACTAGTACCACCATTAATGTTACATTTATATTACGTGTTGACTTGTGCCAATTAATTAACCACTAGATTGCTTTTGGTAACTATATACGGCTACCTGTCACCGCTCTTATTTTATTATACTCGCCAGGTCTGATTTCGAAAATACTGACTTAATCTACTACTGTATAGAAGCGTTAGAAAACTCACCGGTTTTTTTTTTCATAAAATACCATTTAGATTTAATAATAATGACATAAGAATTAATGATTAGTCTCATTTTTTTTTAATAAAGCAAAGTAGGGAAATAAATTGGGGATAAGAAACGCAGTCTTTGCAAAGATACATTTCGTGGGTTACTTGAAACCAACGTATTTGTGAATGACATTAATAGCAACCCGGGTAGGTAATGCATGTTGAAAATAAACGCAATTTCAATCGCCATAAAATCACAATGAATGATTACGTTTATGGCCGTTTCATTCATTCGTTCAATTATAGCCACGCTTTTAATAGTTCCATTCATTCATTCTCTCGTTCGGTCAGTTATCGATCACCACCGCTTACATGTAAACATGGCCCTCATTCATAATTGGTATACTGATCTGCGGCGGTTATTTTGTTATTATACTTCTGATTATTTTTATTTTGTATTACATACCTACCTACTGGCTAAGATAGAGTTTGGTTTCTTTTCATTTTGAATATTAAACAAATGAGTTGTGTACGACACCATTAAGCTTTTCTAACGAGTTCAGCTCAAAAAAAAAAGTATTTATGGCGATCATTTAATAAGTTTTAAAACATTTTCATATAAAAATACGCCAAGACGAGACTATATGACTCGTACTGCCAAAAAGTTATCAGATCTTATGTAGAACCAAGCTTCTGACTTGACACGCCCTAACTCTACAAGGCCTCACTTCACAAATTCTACACCTTAGTCAAAATATGTGGCTCAGCCGTTTCGTACATTCACGTGGTCGACTGGTCGTAAGGTGTAAAATGTATTCACTGTTCTTTTTTTTTCTGTTATACAATGGTTCTGTAGTCAAGAAATGGCTAAGCCACACCATACCGCGGGAAGGTACGTTTTAAAATTTAAAGGATACATTTAATTTGTAAAAATAAACTTATACAAATCAGTGGCATACCACTAGGGATGTCGCAACGTCCGGCTTCCTCTACACATCGGGACAAAGAAGTACTATTTAAATGTTTACACATTAGCTCTAATTTCCAGATTCATCCATCAATCAGTGGTGTGCACGCGCACCGAATTTATGCCACTAGCAACTTAAATCAACCAACGACATAAGTATCCGCTTCCGGAACGGGCGCTTTGGCCCTAGCGATACTGGCGATCCACTTGTTGCTAAGCTATTTATGCTATTATAGCATTGCTATATGTATACCTATAGGTGGGCAGAAAATATGCTCGCCGCTTTCGAGGGCCTGGCGTGGCGTCAAGTATATTAGTGAAACGAAACCGGATCAGATTTATAATAATAAGGATAAATGTATTCCATAAAATACACATGAATAAAATAGATACACTGGGCCTGTATCTCGAGCACTATACATCACACATGCCTTTAAATAAGCAAGCTGATGGGAATCGGGTTCTGATCGACACACCACCGGTATATAGCTATTTATAGCGGTTTTGAGCACTTCACAAAGGTTCAAAAGATTCCAGAACGTAATAGGTACTTTCATATCTTCAGTATCATCATCATCATCATTTTAGCCACAGGACGTCTACTGCTGAACATAGGCCTCAGTCATATCTTCAGTACTTATAAAATAATTATACGATGCCTCAGTGCGTACCTAGGATTCTATATCGATAGGATAGGGATAGGACTATTTAGCAAATATCTTAAACGAACATCAGAATTATCATGATGAAAATTTAATAGCCAATTGAAGAATTAACAAATCATCATTTGTCAACTATTTTAAAAATAAACTTGCACTGTGACTAAATGTCTGCATGGTATAGGTACTGTTTACTAACGAAGATTTTACTCATGCATGTCTAACTTTAGACATGAGTAATAATAACTATAGACTTAGACAGTCTAAGTCTACAGTTATTATTACTGAAAAATAAGTTATCAATAAATGTTTTATGGTAGCTCTATAATTGGTTCTCAATTAATTTACGCTAAAAATTATTACGTACTCTATGAATCGGCAGTGCAATTTTATTTCGATTGCACGTAAAATACAACCATTAGTATTTAATTACCTATGTTTTATGAGCTTTCAATGGCGTGCATGCTTAATTAGAACATAGCGGCACGCGTCGCGAAGGAAGTAAGAATGTTATTTATTGTTTTTTTTTTCAAGAAGCCCCAAGGTATCCGGTTCTCATAGATTCATACATAAATTGAAGATTTAAGGAAACTTACGCGGTTTGGTAATAATCTAGATTTATTTGTTCGTTAAGAATTATTTATTTGAACTTTGTTCCGATATTCATAAATATTATTTATGTGTTTAATCTGTAGTGCACATTGTATGAATATATTTGAACGTTTAAGGTATGTTTTGAGATAAATCTGATGGCATCTTCGACAGGCATCACTTGTTTTTATCTAGAACTGCTCCGATTTTGAATATTCTTTTTTATTTCAAAACTTGAACCCCTGGAATGGTTCCATTCTGATCGGAATTGAAATGTGATAAAGGGGTCCAATTTTCTCCTTCTCTCTCTGCAGGACCATATCCCGAGTCAAGTTGACCACGTTCAATCTACCTCTGCAGCTGCGTCCACCCACTCCTGTAGATGACATGAATTCTCGTTTCTGGGGTACAGTTACAAAGTCCGACTCACCGTTTTACATATAAAATTCCCGAGAGTCTCACACAGATCAAAATACATATGATACGGGTTTACTCCCGTCATTCAAATCGAATATCATTAGACATGTTTCAAATCGATTCGGGATTTTAGTGATGGGCTACGCTACGTTTGGTTGCGATGCGATGGCAGCTAAATGCAAACTATAGCGATAAGATAATCGATTCGACGTGAGTAAAACCCATTTCATGTGTATTTTAATGTGTCCAGCTGACAGATAGAGAGGTCTAGCTCAGCTCCACAGCTCTTGTCCAGTTGAAGTCACTTTCAAGAAAAAAAAGTTATTACGCTCTTGTTCTCCCCTAATATCACTATTCCTGACACGTGTATGAATAGTAGCTGATAATTAATACATGGCAAATGTTTTGCACAAACAGCAAAACACAAACGTCACGCAGCGGCTTGCCAAATGGGTCGAGTGACGGCAGGACGTTTGGCAAACCCAGAACTCGCAGAGCGGAGTTTGTGCTGCAATAGATATACTTATTACAAAGTGGAAACTTCAAATGTCATAAGGGTTACATGGTAATGACGTAAGGCTCACGGCACTATATGGAACGACAATTAGGACTTTACGACTCGACTATTGCCAAGAAATGGGTGACTGGCATAAAGTAGCCCCTACATGTCAAGTGGCTGTTTTAAGTAAATGCGAATGTTCAGCGATTAAGACTTTGAATTTTCAACACACTTATCATCAATACATTATATATATATATGTAGTTATATCAAATATAAACAGATAATTGCATACAACATGTCGATGAAATAACGAAACCTGGAAGATCTCTGGCTGTGAACCAACGTTACGTCGTGCGATTAAATGTTTATGCGTCTATATTCTATATATATTGTGGTAAACATAGTCCGTCTCACCTTAACACCAAGTGGCAAACCGCGGTCATTTGGTCATCAATCTAACGCGGTAGAAAAAAGATACGTAAAAATAATAAAATACAAAACCTAGTTATAGCGACATGGAATGTCCGCACTCTGAAGGACAACGACCGGAACCTTTGCCCTGAAAGGAAAACCGCTTTAATCCAGAGAACTGTCCCGATATCATATCGATGTCGCAGCTTTAAGCGAGACTGCAGACTCCCAAAAACCGTTTTTTACTCGGAGCTCGCTAGTGGAAAACGTAATCACGGGGGGCAGTTCCTGCGCTACAAGGATGTTCTGAAACGCCATCTTAAAGCTTGCGACATCCCATCTGAGCGTTGGGAGGACCTTGCGTCGATGAGACCGGAGTGGCGCAATAACGTCAATAAAGGTGAAGCTTCATTTGAAGAAGCTCGACTCGAGCATCTGGACCAAAAGCGCCGCTTACGGAAGACTCGACCCAAACCTGCCTACGCTTACACTTTTGACACACAAGGGCAACTTTATTGCGCACAGTGTGACCGGACATTCAAGACCAAGTTTGGCTTTGCAAGTCACATCCGCGCACATGAACGGAGAGTGTAAGAGTCGCCGTTGTCGGATACGACAAGGAGGACTATATATATATTGTGGTAGCAGAAAACTATGGGTATGGAAGACCTTATAGTATATAAAAACAACAACCCTTAACAAACGATTAAGAGAAGTAGAAGAAGAAATTATTTTTAGACTGACCATAAAAGTTAAGATGCTTTCTGACTGGTCAATCAGTGTGTATTGTAAACTGAAGTGGTTAGTTACCTACCCAGAAACGTAGTCTCCCCGAGTCGTCGTATTATGCCAAGTAAGAATGTTGCATAGGAATTTCTGAATTATTACTATTACGTGCTATTACTAGCTAGTAATGATTGCCAGATCAAATATCCGAAATTCTCATCCCACCCGTAGTGCAAACTAAAACTAGGAAATAAACATAACTAAAAAAACCGGCCAAGAGCATGTCGGGCCACGCTCAGTGTAGGGTTCCGTAGTTGCTCATCCTTCACCAATAGACTTAAGTTACGAAAAAGATTTCAAGCTCTATAAAAAGGTTGTAAACGCCAAAGTAACTGTAATTACTTATTACCTTCTGGAAGCGAACTTACGTCCTTTTAAGAAAATTATGAAATTTTGCGATATGGCTCTACCGATTTTTTTCAATATAGCTGTTCAAAACTGCTGACTTTATAAAAAAATAATGTTTAGAGACCCCTATTATTTTCAAAAGACCTATTCAACGACATCCCACACACTAGTGCAAATGAAAAAAAAATCGCCCCCACTTTAGGTGTTCGAGAGGTACCGAAAAAAAATTTTTTTTTTAGTTTTTATTTTACCGTTTTGTTGGCGTGATACATACCCATATACCAAATTTCAGCTTTCTAGTGCTAATGATCACGGAGCTAAGCCGCGGACGGACAGACAGACAGACAGACGGACAGACGGACATGGCAAAACTAGAAGGGTTCCTAGTTGACTACGGAACCCTAAAAAAGACGCTCCTGTGTACCTACTAAGAAATAATGTCAATTGATATGCAACTTTTAACGGTTTCTGGGTAGCGACAGACATGTGCACCAAATTATCTTCCCAGAACGTTCGGAGGAAACTCACTTCCGCGTTTCAATATAGTTTCCTACAAACGTACACCCCCTCGGAACTTTGTAATTTTCTATGACTATACTTTATATTTGTAAAGATTAAGCAGGTTATCTGAATGTGACTTAGTTGAGGGAAGCCCAGAATCGAAATCGGGTTACTATAAATATTTTTTATAGAAACATTAACGTCTGCTAGGATAAACCAAATGTTTATAATATTTATAGGTAGAAGCGAAAAAACGTTAGAAAAAGCTACAATGCCGGGTGGCATTATAGCTCCAAGGCATACCTATAAGAAATGCAGCAACTGGTTGAAAGATTCAATGGCACGAGCATGGTTTCGGTGAGACGGGTTCAAACCTTAAGCATAAAAAAATATATATTTTCACCTCACCAGCTCAAACATGGCGATTTTGCTGTCAGATAACAGTGAACAAAATGCGATTTTGTTTCGAGCGTGAGTAGAAAGTAGCTTTTTAATTTTTTCAATATCTGACCACGAATTGTCATCCTTCAGCCAAAGGTTAATTATAAAATTCTAATCATTTGAGTCTCGATGCACTCTGTTTCTTTCATATGTATATAAAAGAGAGGGATAGAAACTTATCAATTTGAAATTCGATTTTCGAATCCGACCTCGATTGAGAACAGTTCGGATACGCGTTATACCAAAAAATTCATTAAAAACACCCGAAAAAGTTTTAATTGCAACGTATTTTTTTTTCTTTATTATATTTTTATTTAACGACCGAATATGAAAATGATTGTGCCTTTTATATAAAACAATAGATCATTGCTCAAATATAATAAGATTTTTCACCTTATTACTTACTGTAAATTATATTTACTTATTGTAAAATATAATTTATAATTTCACCATTTATCATAGATGCATATTCGAAACGTACCTTAAAAAATATCGAGTTCATATTGTAATTGTTATTTTCTTTTGCATATATTTTGTTTGGTGTTTTAGGAGTAAAAATATTAATCAATGTATAAACAAAATCTCGTAATATAATATGTATTTATAAATAAACACGTCATGTATCTGCTAAATCTTCCAATTTGATCAAATAATGACAATAACCGTGTTGGTTGGTTGATTATAATTTCAATTAAATTATATCGTTATTCCTTTTTAAGCAGCACTTATGTATTTTCTGATTAATAATATTATTGAAATCAGCAACAAAGACTATAAACATACGTTGGAAGAAAAAACACAAAATGTCGAATATGTTCTCGCTGATGAGGTGAAAAGTTGTGTGTGCTACACGAGAGCAAAGTTTTTTGCATCTCGTGCTGTTGAGTCCCTCGCTACACTCAGGATTCTAACATAGAATCACTCGCTACGCTCGTGATTCAAACGTAGAATCCTTCGCTTGCTCGGGACTCAAAATCAGCACTCATAACAAAAAACAACTTTGCTCTCTTGTTGCACAAATAACTATTTCGCCTCATAAAAATTTGGTTTACTACTCTAAAATTCGAAATTCAAAGTTTTTCGTATTGTGGAAATCCTCTCGCAATCGTGTTCAATTGTAATTAGAATGAAAAGAACAGAGCGAAGGACGGATTGTAAATTTTTTTAACTTCAGGTTAAATATCTCTTTTACCAACATTAACTCCTCTGGCTAGTTGGATTATATGCTCAGCGGTCGACTGTTTAAGTGCTAAAACTGATGTTCGCAATAGTGATTTAATTGTTGAAACGGCCGTTAGGCTTCGGCTTCGGTTACGCTCCCGAAAATCCGTCCTCCGTCCGGGACACCGGACCGGGATAGCAAACGTGACGATTAAATATATTGTCTAATTCGCAATTCTGACTTACCTACACCCATTAAAATCTCAATGTGTTTTTTGTATGCTCAAGCAACGATTTCTTGATTTTCGATACGATTAGGCATGATGTTAGGAGTAAAATCATGTTATGTATAATATATGTATACACAATGTATGAGTTTTAGTGAAACTGGCAAAATGGACCGGAAAAACATATTTTTTTTACAAAATAACGTTTAGTAAAATGAGACAATGTCAGTGTAAATAATTTGTATTGATAATAAGCTCTCCGTTGAAAGCATATACCATCACCTCAAACCCACGACTTACGACAATTAGTTAACGCACCGCGAAAATAAATGCCATAGCCAAAATACGAGAGAAAATCTTAAGGAAAAACATGAAAATCATTAATCACGGGCCAAATAAATCATCGCGTACACTGACCATTACGTAACGCGCCCAGTTACGTTTTCTTTAATTTCCACGCTGACATTAGGTAAGAACAAGATAGCAATACAACAACTAACACCCTCGCCGTAGTCGTGCAGTGAGGTGGAGTGAGATAGTTGTATTACTACCGCCCGCCTGTGTAGCGGCGCGCACGCATCGCTACGCTGAAAGCTTTCGCTCGATTATCTTCAGTCTTGAATTAAAGCTCGAGGAGTAAGGACGTCTCTACGCCGACCGCTCCTGAAAAAATCGTTCGTTTCGACGGATTAAGAACTAAACCGTACTGAAGTGTTCGTCGATCGGTTCTGTGTTTTGTATTCCCGTACTCAGTGACTCTGTTACCCATTTTGACAGTTGACAGTGACATTTTCGGCCGTTTCAGTGTTTGCGGATGCCCCGTACGGGGATTGTATTCATTCCAAGAAACTGGTAAGTCGATTTGTGTTATTTTAAGATGTAATTAAATATAGACTGTTGGCATGCATATGTTTATGTGTGAACGTAATTGGGAAATAATGATTCATAATTCTAGGAAATTATTTAGTCAGATAATGTAAGTTTTAATTTAAGATCATGATGCTTTTCAGATCCACCAATCGTTGGTCATGCACGAAATTCAAAAGAAAAATTATATTCAATTTAATGTTGATTCTAATAAATTTCCCGTTTCTCTAATATATTCGGTTAAATTTTTTACGAAAAGTGCGAAGAAAATTGTTTTATACTGTCCGTGATACTGTCTGTCAAACTGTGTGTTTGAAGTTAGACACGTCTCAACGTTCTGTATATTTGGCACACAGTGCCGCTAAATCGCTGGACTAAACTTCTTATACTCACTTGACCAATTTGTAGGTATATTATATTTGCAGGTGTAAGTGCAATGTTTATTAGGTAACTGGGATTTTGTAAGACAGTTCTAATTGCGTGATTCAGTTTTATTGGGTACAAGAAAAATAAAAACCTATGTTTCTTACCGCGAGTACAAAACTTGGCCCACGAACGCAAAAAATGGCGCCAATTCTATCAACAATAACTAAGCTTTTAAATAATCACGCAAAAAGATAATACAGACGTAATAACTAGTCACCGGAAAACATTTTCATCTGAACAACATGCATTTAAAAATATTTTTACATCCCTTTTCCGTATGTACATCAGTTGGCGGGAAAACATTCAGCATCCTTAATATAAAGATCTGGAGTAATCGCATCCTTTACAAACGTTTAATCTTTTCTTAAACCGGATGGATGCATTAATCTCCCGAGTCACAACGTTTCATATTTTTATACTTAATTAAATTATATTTTCTCTTTCGATATAGGAAAAGCGGATGCGTGATGACGTAAATAAACATAGATAACTGAAGATTTAGAGTTTATACTATGAATTTAATTTAGTGTTCCGTTGGAATATTGGCAATGCGGAGCATTTAGTTAAGGGGACTGGTTTTTGGTCATTATAATTACCTACATAATGAAGACTGACAGATCTCGCGAATATAATTATTCAGCCATCGTTGACGATCTTTATCTGTCTTCGGAGACAAATTTAGGGATTGAATGTCAAAAATAAAATGTTGTTTACTGCACTCTTGTGTCCAAACCCTTTCAACTCTCGCATGGAAAGTGTTGACTGAAGACGTTATAATAAACCACAAAGCCAATGTGAATGTTATTATTCCACATTGCCGTGTTGCTTCTCCTGTCTAGTCTCATCAGCTAATATTACGTATTTTTTGAAGAACTGTAATCATTTCTGATACTTCCAAGAAATTTGTTTCGTTTAACAAAAGGTCAGTTAATCTGGACAACTTGCGCAGTATATTTAGGTAATATTATCATATATCTATGTCAACATGTAAGAAAAAACATCGTCTAAGGCATTCGCTAGTGCGGAGTTGCGGACTTTAATTTTGACAAAATTTCTTGGGGTTGAAACGGTTTTGACGTGAGCGTTGATTGGGTTAAATAGATTTTCACTTTTTGAGCGACTTACGGAAAGCGGTTTTTATTATAAATATATGTTGTATTTAAAATAATTCAAAAACATAATTCAAACTACCTAGATACAACGATCAACACTGAAGAAAAATTTAATTGCGTACACACGCGGTCTACACCGCAGGAACTGAACCTGGCTCCTTTGGATTACCGGTCCAACATATTAACCATTCGATCAGAGACGCACTGTGCGTAGGCTTCCAATTTCCTTTTCCGTCTTGAGCCGTCCACCTATTTCTACTTTAAAAGGTATTGAACCTTTTAAATTATTGAAATTTATAAATATGGTGTTAATTTATCTACATTAAAAACATTTCGGAACATAATTGTTATCCAAAATAAACAATAGTTTAAATGACTTAACAATAAAGTATTAAATATTTGAGACAGATGAAACATTTAAAAGCCAACCCTACGAATGTCAATCGATGTCCAGTCCCCTTTTTTCAACTAAACATATGAAGGACCTTTTAACCGTAAGTATAAAAACACGACATTGACACATTTAAACAATTAAAGTTACATCTCAATAGGCCTGGCAAGGTCTGAGGCTGCTGCCGGGATTCAAACTCGGGCCCTTAAGCATTCCGTCCGCGCGCCACACGTGTCAAACAATGTGTTTTTGTTACTAGCACAGCGAGATCTATGGAGTCGAAATATTTTATAATATTTTTTTACTACATTTATTTTATGTAACAGATAATTGTAATTCCGTATTAATATGGTTGACTGGTAGAGAATGCCTTATGGCATTAAGACCGCCATTTGTACTTTTACTTTTGTATTTTGTGCAATACAGTTTAAATGAATAAATAAATAAATAATATACTTTAATTATATTGAAAATGTTCACTCACGGTTCGAGTAGAACTCAAAAGCATGGAGTTCATCTTTAACAACATTCTCATTTTCAATATTATTAGAGATGTCTCACAAGAGTTTAAAATAAGACCATTCTTATTATATCTAAATGCGCTATTTTTATTGTATATTAGGGGCTTCCTGCGGCTTCACCCGCTTGTCAGATGAGTTCTTGTTTCTTCTCCAGATCTTGAGCGTGATTTATGTAAACTTGGCTTCACCCTCGCTTTAAAGAATCATATAGTTTTAACTCCAATATGTACATGAAATGGATGACGTTTCGAGTAAGTTGTGTGGGTGGACAGTGTAATTCAAGAATTAGTGCGAAATTTTAAAATATGTTTTAGCAATATTACCCTGTCGGAGCTTCTCTGCAGGGTTCCCGTAAGATACATTTAAAAATGATAGTCTAAGGTTAAAACTGATGCTTTTTACTTTATTATAATGGCGGCCTCAGATGAAGGTTAAATACATTTAAAACACTTTAAATTACACTATTTTAAAGCGACACAACACAAGCTCTATCCCTTCATTAGAAAAGCAAACATAGCTCATAAATAGATATAATTAACATGTATTTTGTATGCTCAGTATATCTTGTCCATACATAAATGATTAACATCAAGCAATCAGTTAATTTGTATGTGTTTAAGCAAGTGATCGGTGTTTACTGTACCATCGTGAAAGAATTGGCTGTTTTGGTTGAACTTTGGAGTGCTTAAGGACAATCTTAAATTTGTTATATATTTAATGACTTAACTAATATGAAGAAACCTGATTCGGGTTCTTAAAATAATAACCTAACATGCGGTTTCCAGTATTTTATAATAGAGTCGAGAGCCACTTTTACTTATATCTAAGCCGACGGTATTTAGTAATTTTATATTAATCAAATCATGTTGCCGCTATTCTACATTACTTTAGTTTAGCTCTTTAGATCCATGCACAGGAGACGTAGCAATAAAAAAATATTAAACGCGTTATACCTTCTCCATTACTTTAGAGACACTCTGTTCCATCCGGATACCAGGGAACGTGTGCCTCGCACGTGGGTTCCGCGCTTAGGGACGAATAGACAGACAAACTTTTAATCTTTACATGTGTCAATTAGTATCACATTTGCAACCTCTTGGCTTGTTCACCGGAGTAAAGGGAAGTGGACTTTAGCACCCAAGAGAAAGAATAACATCTTGTTTTAACACTGAATCGACATACGAGTTTGTGACGATTATCATTAGAATAGTCGCCATCGCGACATCTGTCAGCAATCGTCATGCTTTACAAGTAATCAAGATCTATCTGTCAATCGTCGTACTGTCCTTCGCAATCGTAGATTAATATCAACAAAAAACGTAAAATTAAGGTTAATCCATCATTGTTTGTTTGCGTTCTTCCATTATTTACTAATAAAAAAAATTGTTATGGAAAAAAATACACCTAGAAAGTAAAATTCTGCAATAAAAACCTTTAAACTCTCCTTTGTACCTACTTGCCAAAACATAATATCTATCTCTATTTTTGATATTTTAATTCGATGTTAGATATTAAGTCCCATTTTAGTATTATAATAATTTGGGGAAATCGTGTAAGTTTAAATCAAAGTATACATTATAAGACCTCTAACTTTCACCCATTTTACGTCAAACTATGAATGTTACTAATAGATGTAATAGTAACGGGTGCCCTTCGCTTGGTCTAAAATTTTATGTTCTAAAATTGTTTGGCCGAAAATGTTTGGTATAATATTTAATGGTATACTTATTCTTTGGCATAAAGATTTTTTTGCATACATATTTTTTGTCCTAAAACATGTTTGACCTAAAATTGTTTAGTATATTTTTTTTATGACTAAAACGCTAAAAGTATAATATTGTTAGCTATATGATTCTTTAGCCTAAACATAAAACCTAAAACCCATATGCTAAAAATAAGGCGCTCCCAGAACAGTAGGTTAGGTTAGGTTAGAACTGCGTCCCCAACAAAAATAAGGCGCTCCCAGAACAGTAGGTTAGGTTAGGTTAGAACTGCGTCCCTAACAAAAATAAGGCGCTCCCAGAACAGTAGCTTAGGTTAGGTTAGAACTGCGTCCTCAACAAAAATAAGGTGCTTCCATAACAGTAGGTTAGGTTAGAACTGCGTCCCTAACAAAAATAAGGCGCTCCCAGAACAGTAGGTTAGGTTAGAACTGCGTCCCCAACAAAAATAAGGCGCTTCCATAACAGTAGGTTAGGTTAGGTTAGAACTGCGTCCCTAACAAAAATAAGGCGCTCCTAGAACAGTAGGTTAGGTTAGGTTAGAACTGCGTCCCTAACAAAAATAAGGCTCTTACATAACAGTAGGCTAGGTTAGGTTAGAACTGCGTCCCTAATAAAAATAGGGCGCTCCCAGAACAGTAGGTTAGGTTAGAACTGCGTTCCCGACAAACATAGAGATTATTAGTGACACCAATATTCGGAATACCAATTTTATGCCTAAAATACATTCGACTAAACAATGTTATTCCATACAAATGTTAGACTAAACAATTTTCGGCCAAAAAAATATATGCATAACAATTTCGACCAAACAATTTTCGACATAAAAGACAATCGACCAAAGATTATTAGGCCAAAAAATATGTGGCGAAAAAAATATCGGGCAAAAAATTTTAGACCAACAGATATAGACCCTTACAAAACACTGCCAAAAGTATTAAGCTGATACAAGGCCCTAATAAAGTGTTCTGTGGTGTATTTATATTCCTTTAATCATAGGAACCATTTAAGTTTAGGCGTGAATGTTTACGAATGTGTAGTGGGTATTTCAAGACTTTCCGAATCACAGATTTCGTTTGAAAATTAAATTAAATACTTCTACAATTTCCTTCCGGGAAAATGACTTGAACAAATTGGAAAATAGATTTGGCTTGATGTTGGCTCGAATCAAACGATAATCATCGCTACCTCGTATATTCATTGTGCATATGCTCGATTTTCAGCCATGCTATAATGGGTTAAAGTCGTGTTTTCGACAGGGTAATCGTGTGATATGTGAATCTGAGCGTTGTATATTGAAGTTTATGCTATGTTTATGGACGCAGTGTTGGGAGTAATACTGTTTCAAAGAATCGCCTACGCCTTTGAATCATAGAATCTCTGAAAACAAAAATATAATCGCATTTTATTGAGTGAAATTAATTTATGAACCTCTGGATTCGCTAATGTTAAAATCTGTGCTACTTTTAAAAGCAATTCTTCATGATTATTTCCGTGAAAGCGAGGAAAGTATCTATTACGCAGTATATGTATTTTAGATACATAACGTAAATTTCGTCGGACATGATTATTGTGAGTGGTTACTAAAAGACAAACATAAGGGAAACAAATGACTGCACGCCCAAACACGTAAACAACTCGAACGCCAATCACTCAAACAGATACTCATTAAAAGAAAAAAAGAATTCCATTTTCAAACAACGATCAAACGTTCGGAACGGAGCGCATTCCAAATTTGAATGCCTGATGCCTATTTTAATTTCGTTCTCTTTTCATTGTCACAGGCATTCTATTTTTGTCACATGCTATGCGGCCAGTACCATCGCCCGTTGCATGTACCGTATTGCTTATTCATAAAAATAACGATATACATACTTACATATTTAACGTGTCGTTATTTATAGTTATTTTTAACCGACTTCAAAAAAGGAGGAGCATCTCAATTCGAACTAATTTTTTTTATTTTTTTTTTTCTATGATGTTACTCGATATCTCCGAGAATCGTGAACCGATTTTAAATTATTTTTTTTTAATCGAAAGGGTATAACTCCGAGTTGGTCCCGTTGGCACTAGGTAAGTCGGGATCTGATGATGGAATCTTGGAGAAATCGAGGGAACTCTTCAAATGTTATAGGGACATGTACGGCGCTTTCGGTAATTTATTGATAAGTCAAGAATTTACATTCAGTAAATAGGATTTGGTGTAAGGAAACTGATGATGAACACACATACAAATCACTAAAAAGCAAAAAAAAAAAAAATAACAAAAAAAAGAACCGACTTCAGTAAAACTAAAAAGCCAACAATAACCCGTTCAAGTACAGATTACATTTGACTCACCCTTCGAAGTCGGTGCCAAACCTCGCGTAAACTATAATAATATAAATAAAAGAACTGAGTGGTTTGAGCAGTGTCTTCATGGAGTGATTTATGGAGTGATGGCGTGAGTATGACGTCAAAAATATAAATAAAATACTAAAATCTACAGAGGATTTAGAATTTTTCATACTTTATAAGTTTTATGATTTTTTTAACATATTATCTTATAGTTTTTTTTAGGATTCCGTACCCAAAGGGTAAAAACGGGACCCTATTACTGAGACTTCGCTGTCCGTCCGTCCGTCCGTCCGTCCATCTGTCCGTCCGTCCGTCTGTCACCAGGCTGTATCTCAAGAACGGTGATAGCTAGACAGTTGAAATTTTCACAGATGATGTATTTCTATTGCCGCTATAACAAAAAATACTAAAAATAGAATAAAATAAATATTTAGGGGGGGCTCCCATACAACAAACGGGTTGGTTGCGTTAACTTTGCACCTCATTTGTATGGGGCGCTGTACATACCAGGTGCAAACTTAACTTAACCACTTTAGGATGAAAAGTGTTTGTACGGAACCCTCGGTGCGCGAGTCCGACTCGCTCTTGCCCAATTTTTTGATATGGTATAAGATATAAATAACATTATTATTACAAAACGCGACTTACTTCGTTCAAAAAGTGTTTATTTAATTACCTCGATGACTCAAGGGGTCCCGTCAAAACCATGAACGTAACATAACGTTCGAAACGTCGAGGTAATTATATAAACAGTTTTTGAACGCGATTAAGTGCCGTTTATTATAATGTGGGAAAATCGTGTAAGTTAAAATCAAATTAAACATAAGACCTAACTTTCACCCGGTTCCATAATGGGTTGCATAAATTTTAAAACCATAATGTCGATGTGCATAACCACTTTTGTCATAATAGTTCTTGCGCATAAGGTGTATAGTCATTAATTGATCCGCATAAATTTTATGACCATAATGTTTTTACGCATAAGTAAGGAATGTCATATAATTTTGGAGCATATAAACCCGAATCATAATCATTAATCGTCATAATGTTTTTATGCATATCGTGCATTGGCGCATAATACTGAAGAACATAAATATTAATCTCAAAATGTTTTTATATCAACATCATACTGCTTTTCTGGCAGCAGTTCATTTCTGAAGGGGTCACAGTTCTTTCAAACCTAGCCTAATCTACTTTTCTGGCCGATGTTCGTATTTATAGGTTCACAGTTCTAACCTAACCTAACCTACAACCAAGAGGTCAGGGTGGAGAAGGATTTCTTAATGTGGGGGCCCCCCGTCCCCCCTTTTTATTTTTCTGCTCATGTAAGTTTTGTATCATTATTTCAAATGTTATATTTGGTACATGTGATATAACTTATACTATATGATGTCTATTGCCATTAATTATGAAAGCCATAATTTATGCGTTGCTCTTCTTCGTACTATCAATTATTATGACATTCAATAACATGATTTGAAATTTTGTGCCATACTAAATTATGCTTATGAAAAGCCTGCCAAACAACAATTATGACGTATAAAATGTTATGCAAATAACAATTTATGACAAATAACATGTATGAGAAAAGCCATTATGCGAAATTAGTTATGACAATCAAATTTATGACAAGAATTTTTATTCCACTAGAGGTGATCCCCTTTCACCCATTTTACGTTTCGACGTCCAAGAGATGTATTACTAACATTTATGTATACAAATTAGGTACCTAATAAGATAAAAAAATAAGTACCTATAAAAATTAAGAACGTCAAAAATGTCATACTTAAATGTACTTTTAGTATACCTAATTTGAATTTGATTTAAGTATTATTATATATATAATGATATAAGTAATACCTATGTCGCCTAGGCACGTAGGGTAGAACGCAACATTGTATTTCATTGCAAAGTTATCGTTAAATTTTATTACTTATTCAAATTCGTATACATTACAATGGCGTTGATCTTTTCATCTTCCCGCAGTTCTAGCTAGTTCATTAATACCCATCCCTAGTACAAGTTCAATGAATTTCCTTGAATTTTAATTTGTCTAACTAGGTATTTGTATGGGATGCAGGGTCAGTTTTAATTCCGCCACATAAAGTACATGCGTTGAATAATAACGACATTTATTTTTAACGAACGTTACGTATTTCATTACATTGTTATGTAGGGAGGGATGTAAATTGATTACGTCTTCAATCGCAATGGTTTATTGTCTAGGAATGTAAAAGAGTTTGGTTGGTTTGTTCTTCTGTTACTCAGCCAACGGAACTTTAGAGAGGAATCTATGGTTGCAAGCGATACGATGAGTAATTTATACTTTAGCAGAAGCGCACAGTAATTACATGCAAAGTATCATCTGAAGTCATAACTCACATCATAAAAATCGATCCCATTTTTTTGTAATAAAATTTTCCTAAAACTCGTTGCATAAAAGGTCAACGTCAGGTGGTTTTTTAGGGTTTCGCATTTCGGTGGTTTCGATGAATCAATTTTAGTTTGAAGTATATTTAGAGGATGTATGACTTTTCAAAGAAACTATTTTCTAAACATATAACAGGGGTCATCCTATTACAGGGGTAAGTACATTAAATAAATAAAAACTACCTACTAGTTAAATGTGTCGCTAAGTGAGAACTACTGCTACTCGAGAACGGATGGATCGATAAAAAAAAAAAAATATTCCTATATATATCACATTTCTCAAAAAGTTTGTACACAATTAAGACAGAAAATTAAAGACAAATATAATTTTCCTATTTATTATAACCAAGCTACGCCATCCGTAGCTTGGTGTCGGAGTCCACGTAGTTAGTATAAATTAAACAAAAAAATGTTCGAGAAAGGTTCTCTTAAGGCGAAAATTTGGAAAATATGCCGGGAAAATAGATTAACACCTCTTTTTTTACACTGATTGGTATTTGACAGAAATCCGACTAGTAATAGTCCCGACTAGTCTATTTATGAATTTAGAAGTTTTGCTCAGTAAGGTCATGATACTCGTAGCAGAGTATAAGGCGATCTACATTGAGTCTAGTGATTGATCGAACCTTAGCTTTAGTTAACACCAAGTCTAGACAGAATAATCCATCAAGACCCGGCGATATCCGGCCCTCTTCCTCATGGCTGAACGAACGAATGAGTGAGCGATGTGAATGATAATCGCGGCAAATTGGACGCGTTGCTATGCAACTAACTGATTGACGGATTGACATATAAACGGAATTTCTACAGTTCTGTTAGGAGAATTAGCGGTTGTTGATATGTACTGTGAATAATTAAATTTTATATGGATCAGTTGTGTTAGAACGCTAAGGCGAAGCATAGCCATGTCTTGTCTTGTTTTCACCAGTCACAGTTGTCTAGAAAATAAAACCTAAAAAAACCAACTACCTTAAGATAGAATACAGAAATCTAAATTCAATATTAATCTTATTCGAAGTTGATTAAATCAATGAGAATAATAGTGTAAAATTAGTGCGGAAAAATTGTTTTTAACATTTTTTTTTTATAAATCGCAATAAACAAAATTTACCTAAGCGGGTGTCGGTGTTTTCTGGGAAATTACTCTCGTAGGTAATGTTGTGAAATCTGTGTCGAATTATGTAAGTAAATATAACCAACTGCACTATGCTGCTATAGCTCCTTACGTAATACAGATAAGCAAATCGTCACCAAAAACCTAAACTGTTCCAAACTGTTTTCAGCGCATCAAACGTAAAATGTATCAAGTTGCAAGACAATGCATTCGAAACACAACCATAAGGAACAATAAATTCGGGTCAAAAATTAAACGGTGGATTGCTTGGTATATTCTCTTACTTTATTAGTGCTAGGGTGACCACACGTCACGATGTAACTCGATGCACTTAAACGTGCATCACGATGTCATTAAATTAAGGACAGTAATGTCCCTAAAATCTCTTAATGGACTTTCCCAAATTTTATGGGGAAAAGGATTGCCCTTGTTTAGAACTTTATGGGTATGAGGGGCGCGTTGTTTGGTTACAAAATTATGTGCCACTTTAATTATCTGTTTACTGAAATGTTTGAATGTAATTTAAACGTTCCTACTTAAGTTTTATACGTTTCTCAGTTCTATTTATTTGTAGTAATTTTCCTACATAAAACGTACAAAAAATATCGAGGAGAAAATATGAGAACACAATTCAAGTATGCGTCTCTGAAGTTTACTTCAAAACTACTTGGATCTCGATGCGTTGGTTGCACGTCGTCACCTTTACACCTAAAAGAATTGACAACATTTCATATTTCTAACAGGTGAAAATTTATATAGGTCGAGAGAGCATTTGCATTGTGTACCCCAAAATATTTAAATAAATTTTTCTGTGCAATGTAAATAAATATAAGAAAATACATCAAATAACCGAAATATTCGACAACTATGCCTGCATAGAGTTGTAGTCTTCAACCTGTCCGCGAAAAAAAAACTATTTTTATAGGTACCTATGTTTTATTATTTAAAATTTAGGTTATGATGAATATTTTTTTCAACATTGCCCTTAAGAAAAGGTCTTAAATAACCAAAACAACCGTCAAAGTAATTCAATGAGACACAACCACGATTGCCTCAAATCACATGAGTGCCACCATTATCTTCGATTGTCCAACGACCGTAAATATTAAGACGCGCAATACGGACCGGACACGTCCATATATAATACATCAAAACTAACCTTGTCATCTAGACCATAAAATCGAATTTACTTTGATTTTATGCGTCCTGAGATAATGTTTTGGGTCTTGATTTTTCAAGCTGAACATAACATTGACGCAGAGGTCAGAAGGTACACTTTTGTTTGGGATAGTAGGAGCTGAGAGTGTCGTTTTGGGTCCGAATCGCGGATGAGACGCAATAAATTTCAATTAATTCTGTCGACAGTCGCATCGCACGGCATTGTCTTTAGACGTGGTTGAGATTTAGCTATTCTAATGCACAATGCACAATTTTGAAGTACGCAGTAACGTGTCCAAATTGTATATGTATAAGACAGCAAGGGTGCAGTCGGTCATCGTTAAAACGAGGTTTGTGACGAACTTGAAAAATAGGACAGTTACGCCATTTATATGTATATCTTACCTTAGCTACCTATCTTACCTACCTTACCTTAACCTACTTACTACCTTTTACCTATCTTAAGGTCGCCCACTGTTTTTGTAGATGAAGCAAAGGATTACTTTGTCAATCAATTATAATTTATTTATTGGGGTAAAAAACAAACATAGACAAAACAGTTAGATATGATAAGAAATCTTATGTTAGGTATAGCCTACATCCTAGCACAATTCCCATTGAAATATTGTGAATTATCATTATATTGTTTATTGATAAAAATAGATTTAAAAAAATACCAATTCGTCATTAAAAAAATACTGGTGGTCCAGACGCATATGAGCCCAGTCTGGAGTCAGATACTTATATCCACGTTATATATAAATATAACATTATGCATGTCGTCTAGAACCACAGAACGCAGTCAGCAGCGAGGATGACAAACTGTTGTCCTCTGTGCAGACGCTGTAGATTAAGAGTTGCGCATGTAACTTACAAATACTAAGGGCGGATATCGAGTCGCATTATTATAATTATTATATCATGCAGTCAACAACGAAACGTGAAGAAGCATTCGCGGGCCAGCATGGCGTGTGGGTTTTTGTCTGTTGCGATTGCGATTTGGGCTCCCCGTTCCTTTTGCCATCTGACGAATTAGAGCCAATGTGTTATTGTTGTTAATTCGCATAACAAGTTTTTTTAAGTTCGCATAACACAGTGGCTGACGCGTGATAAATAGTAATTTACCTCGTCTAGAACAACTACGCTTCGCGACTCTTGTCGCGCGACATAGCATCGCCCGTCACTCTCTCACAGTACTACAGCGAAAAATAGATTGGTAACATGCTAACATGTCTCGCGCGAGAAAGAGTTGTGTTTCACAGTTGTACTAGAAGTGCAGGGGTTCCAAAACTTTAACTATGTCGCAATTACAGGTTTGATAATCTTGTCTTAGCGCCCTTAGCCCGATATAGGGTACAATGATAAGTAAGTTTAGCTTTCGAATAAGAACAAACATGAGCGACCTACGTTGCGCTCTACGGCGCAACTGATTCATATATTTATTTTTTGTTATTTGCATTTTCATTGCAAGTTTTTTCACCTCTATACATTCAAAACAAAACTGAGCTTTTGGCCGTCTGATTCGTTTGTTCACAAATCAAGAAAAATAATATATAATATGTAGTCATATTTTAGAGTCCGTATTTTCATTCTAAGCACCTACGTATTTTTTCATCAATAAAATTTTCTTAAATAAACTTCCAAAATGTCTACTCCATTCGTCCCTTGTTCTTCTAAAACATTAAAGTCGGGGCAGTGAATAGCGTTCATTGTGCTTGCACTTGTACTGTCTGGTTACAAGTGTCCTGTAGAGAAATGTCATTGTGTCAAGGCGCCATTGTGATCCTTGTGACCTTTTCGACATGTTGCTTTAGCATGTTACCCATAAGCGAAATGTATAATGTATTATTTTAACTCTATGTTTTACACATTTTACACGAAACGTTTGGTTGTACAATTTGAGTAGGAACGGGTATTGTCGCTTTGAACGGTCTCTAAAAGTGCGACATTTACTTTTGAGAACTGTGTTTTTGCAACCCCCATCTTTCTCACAATCATTTCATGGCATTTACTGGTAATGACCTACATGATTGTTGATTTTGAGGATGATATCTTCTCAGGTAATGCTCCATTACGTCAGGGCAAAATATTTCTTGTCTTAATTATTTTCTCGGCTAAAGCAATGTCAATACACCTACGTATGCTGAATTCCTACAGCAGCATCGTCCTAGCAACATCGGCACACTAGCGTGGCCTCTGAAGTGTATTGAAATCCAATAATAAAATCATATTTTAAGTACACAATAAAATGCTCTAAGCATTATTTTAAAATAATTTTTCTAAATGACACTTTATAAAACTTTATAAAAGTTTAACCACCGCACGCCGCGCGGTCTTTTAGTGACAGAAAAAGTATATTTCATTATTAAAATTGCCGTTACATCATGCCTATGTTAAGTCAACATTAATCACCAATAACTGCTTCTTACTAACTTATAGGTAAACAATAATGTGCTGAACAGTTCTAATAATGGTGGACGTTTCCTTTCCATGTTCAGAATAACGTCTGTCAGGACTCAAGACAGTCAAAAACGACCAAGGAACAAGTCAATGACTGGGACCGGAAGCTTCGATAATATTCTACTGGCTACCACGAATATAGATGATTGGCTGAAACACAATATAAACACCACCAATATTCTAACTCGGAAAAGCGGAGGAAGGGCCGCGCACGCGTAACGCATGCAATGAGTATTTGTACATTAATTTGGCAGACAATTAACTGGTTTAGTTACGTAAATTCTATATCGTAAAATGTATGAATAAGTACCTATCATAAAAGGTAACAAACTGCTGTTTGGCTCAGCGACAGCAACCACCGGGTTTTGGTAATAATATCTTTATTAAAGATAATATTAGTATGGATTTACCAAACATTTGTAATGAAAATTTAAATGTCGTACTGACTTGCGGTTTCCAACAAAAATAATAAAAGTAATGAATATATTAGCGCTACATCGAAGCGGTTTGGTTTTACGCGTATCAGTAAACAACATCGCGGCACTGCTTCTCATCAAACTACTAGTACTAGTGAAATTGGTCGTCGCGTGTCAGCGTAGTGCCTTTAAAGTGAATGCACCGGATCAGATGAGTTTTGTACTCACGAGTATAAATACTGTTTATAAATATTGATTGTGACCGGAGACCCTCTCTTTCTCGTCCTGGTCAAGTATCCACATAGAAAAACAAATGCGCGTCACGTACAAGGAAGCGGAGATGGTATATAGGTAGAAATATTAATCGGATTTGATGGGAAAGATTGTTAGTGCTATTATTTATGGACGTATGTAAATGAAATCAACTGAATTATTATTTTGAAGAAAAAACAATTCATTATGAGCGCTGTGCTCTGCCCACTGCCACGTGTTAGGCGATTACTTTGGTTGTCCTGCAGATTTCATGGTTCCTAGTTCGATCACGCAGGTCACCAAGTTTGGGCAAGATTGAGCCTTCTTTTAAGGTGAGGCAAAATGGTTTTCGAATGCCGACCACAAACTGGAAGACGCAGCGAGTTCAGGTAACCTACA
Organism: Apotomis betuletana; assembly: GCA_932273695.1. Lineage (NCBI taxonomy): Eukaryota > Metazoa > Arthropoda > Insecta > Lepidoptera > Tortricidae > Apotomis > Apotomis betuletana. The sequence goes on from OW026299.1 coordinate 16,481,761, forward strand.
AAGTGGACTGCCGATCTTGTAAAAGTTGTGGGAAGCTGTTGGATATGAGTGAGGAAAAGCCTCTCCTGGGGAGAGGCTACCTATATATATATATATATATACTAGCTTTTGCCCGCGACTACGTCCGCGTCCGCGTGGAACTTGTAAGTATGGAAGCAACCTCGTACAACACGATAGATATCCGCCTAATCACCTTAATTAATAAAAGGGATTATTAAGAGCGCCTAAGCAAATGTAAGAGCAATTGTGCTTTTGGTATAATAATTACATTTTCGACAGGGTCATCAATGTCATCATGAATTACTTACTCACTTTAAAATCTTTTTAGGGATAATTTCCAGGATGAAAACTATCCTATGTCCTTCCTCGGATCTTAAACTATCTCCATGCCAAATTTCATCAAAATCGATTCAGCGGTTTAAGCGTGAAGAGGTAACAGACAGACAGACAGACAGACACACTTTCGCATTTATAATATTATAGTATAGTATATAGTATATATAGTATATTATAGTGTATAGTATAGTATAGTATAGTATAGTATAGTATAGTATAGTATAGTATAGTATAGTATAGTATAGTATAGTATAGTATAGTATGGACTAGTATGGATAGCTCAAATGGCTAAGATAATGATGACGTAATTACATTAAAATACACCTGAAAGTATCTTCAAGCCTTTTAAGGTACGATCCTGACTGTCGAACAGTTACTCAAATAGCAGAGAGCTATACGTTATGATTTTTTTCTTTTAACCGAAAGACTTCTAGATATATTATGTTTATTTTAAAGGAAATGATGTTATACAATCGACACAAAGTAACCTTTTGACTACAATAGTTATGGCTGTATTTTATGTTTATAAACACCATTGAGGACTTTGCCACGTGCCATAAAAGGACGATAAACAACTCAAAATAACAATGGTAAACAAAATGGTCATGTCGATTTTATGCAATACATTCACATCCCTAGTATTTTCGCTATTTTCGTTTTCAATGAAGTTTCGACTTTATAGACGAAAAGGTAATATTAAATTTGAAGTGAGGTTTTTAACTCTTCAATCATTGGGTTGTAAATAAGCCGACATTGTTAAATGGTAATCAAATGACGGTTTGCATGTAAATGGGTAAAATATTACCGTCGGCTTCGTGGTTTTACTACTTGTTTAGTAGGTGTGTAGTCAATAAAATTGCTATTTGTTCTCTGAACCGGCTTACCTACCAATACGAGTACCTAGGGAGATAGTTATGTCAAAGTTATCAACCAACGACCAACAAATATCCTAGTTTGTTATAATATGTTATGTTATGTATTATGTAGTTGCGCAGTATAATTTGTTGGTGTCCATGATAATCCATCAGTGTTGCCTATTAATAATTTAAAATAATAACGTAAAAAACATATACCTATGTCATATTTTACGAGTGGATAACTAGTTCGGTGAATAGAGACTAAAATACTATGGGTGACCTTACGAGCTAATTGTTTATTTAATATTATTGATTATTCATCCAATGCGTTTACGGCATGCTAACGGACATACTATGTGACGTACATACAATTTAGTTGTTGGACACTTTCTACGAGCAGTTCGATTGAAGCAGAATCGATTCGATTTTGTAAGTTTTTGAATTTATACCGTAGCTCGTTCGAATGTTTCGAAAATCCGTTTAATCCTGTTAATAAAGGAGTTTGACCTTACAAACGGTCCGGTAGTTTTGAATTTTTAATATGTTGTCTAGGATGGTTAGTCAGTGTTTAAAATACAAAATGCACACCTCCCCCCCCCCTCCGCGCCCGCCGCCATATTGAAAAAACCGGCACTTTCTTCATATTTTTGCTCATATCTGCCTTTAGGAGCATTTTAGCTAGAAGAAAGCTCAGACAATGTTATAGAAAATTTAATTTACTATATTCTTCATTTTACATTTTGTTTCTAGGACAGATAGTTACGGAGATATGCACATTTAAAAAAACGTAAAAAATCGCAATTTTCAACTTAAAACAAACTTCTGGATTATAATTATCTTCGTTTAGGAGCATTTTAGCTAGAAGAGAGCTTGTGCAATACTGTAGAGAATTAAATTTACTATAATTTACATTTCAAATTTTGTTTCAAAATATAATTGCTTACAAAACTCATGTCCATTTTTACATAATTTTTTGGAAAATGTGACTTTATTTTTTACATATCTCCGTAATTTTCTGCCCTAGAAACAAAATTTTAAATTTAAATTATAGTAAATTTAATTCTCTACAACATTGCCCAAGCTCTGTTCTAGCTAAAATGCTCCTAAACAAAGATATAATCCAGAAGTTTGTTTTTAAGTTGGAAATTGCGATTTTTTACGTTTTTTTAAATGTGCATATCTCCGTAACTATCTGTCCTGGAAACAAAATATAAAATGGAGAATATAGTAAATTAAATTTTCTATAACATTGTCTAAGCTTTCTTCTAGCTAAAATGCTTCTTAAGGCAGATATGAGCAAAAATATGAAGAAAGTGCCGGTTTTGTGCATTTTGCATTTTAAACAGTGCCTAACCATCCTAGACAACATATCAAAAATTCAAAACTACCGGACCGTTTGTAAGGTCAAACTCCTTTATTAACAGGATTAAACGGATTTTCGAAACATTCGAACGAGATACGGTATAAATTCAAAAACTTACAAAATCGAATCGATTCTGCTTCAATCGAACTGCTCGTAGAAAGTGTCCAACAACTAAATTGTATGTATGTCACATAGTATGTCCGTTAGCATGCCGTAAACGCATTGGATGAATAATCAATAATATTAATTAAACAATTAGCTCTTTGTGACAGAGTCCTTGTCTGGATGGCTAATGTCACCTTGTCTGTAGAAGAGTAACTATAAGTTTTACAATTACGTATACCTAATAAAATAACAAAAATCATACAAATCTTAAAATGTATCGTCAGGTACAGATATACTTAGACTAATAATACAGTTCTATCCAAACTTAAATCTTTTGAAATATAGTTGTGTGCGATTTCTTGGCCTTGTAGACTGGATAATAAACTGTATTTAATAACCCATTTATAAAATAGTAAATGATAATATAACTTGTAGGCAATATAAATATGCATATAATATAAAAGATAAAAAACTAAATTGCGAGACATTCTTATTTTTTTATATCTTTCATTAACATACATAATCTAAAACGAATAGCATGATTAAAGAGATATTATTTTAGTGATCAATCAAACATTTTTATGTTTTTACACTGCCCTTCATAATACGTTGCTCAATAAAAAAACAATAAAATTTCAAATTCAAACAAATCTAATTAGTAATAAACAATCACGTTATTCTCAGAAGCTAGCTGCAAAACATTGTAACGGTCTATTTTTAAATTTCAGTTTTAATTTTAACTCCAAAGAGTGCCAAATCTCTTCTTACATGCTAACGACTATGAACTTAAATGACATATTACACGATCGAAATTGCTACTGTATCAGTTTCCAACTCAATGCACTTCAGTTTCGAAAGCGCGAATCGGCGTCCTATTCTGTAAACCACTCGACTTACAAGAAACCATTGTCACGACAAGCTTGAGGAATTCGATATTAACGACCTGGGAATGCTAATGTCGGCTTGTCGCGTGAAATCGGCTCGTTTGTACACTGTTCCTGTTGTACTTTACATTTGGAGAGGTTACTGGGCTCGTTTACGTTAATTTATAGCGATTAACCACAATAAGCCTTTGTTTAGCCTTTGCAACTATATATATAAGTTAAAGCAAATGCTATGTACTTAATGCTATTTATAAAAAAAAAAATATTATTATGATACATTTGTACATGTTGTACATTTAAATAACATAACATCTGCACTTTTGCCGAACAGTGGATGTTAGATTACAAGATACAAAATTCTTTAACTTCTTCTGTACGTCGTCGTGTAGTAAATAAGGCAAAAAGGATATACTTAGAGGATACATTTGTAAAGAACTAGTGAAATCTCTTTCAGCACAGTAAGAAGATTAAGGCCTTTGCCCATTTTGTTTAAATATAATAAGTTGATCGACGAGTTCATATTCATAGTAGATATATGTATTTAAAACGTAGATTTCGATTTTTTATTGTTTTTGATATAATATTGAACTATACTTCAAAATCAACAGTTAAACAAACGCTATCACTATCAAACTTTATTGAGAACATTTTTTACCACCCATGCCAAAGATAAGCGCTTCCCGAGCCGAGGTGTCAACACGACACCTATTGTCTACGAGATGTTATCTCCCGATTGTCATTCGACATTCGTACGTGCACCAAGCACGAGGCGAATTGAGAATAACACCGTTCGTTTAATTCCTAGAATTGACTTGATTTCAAAATCGGGACGAGTGTGTAACGGATATTTTTGTAAGATTCCGTATAACTTATTTAAACTGTTTTATTATGGAATTAAAATCTAATTTTCGGCTGCGTGGCATATTTGCATAATGAGAATCATGGATTTTGTGTCAAAATTTTTTTAGCTCAATGTTTGATCAAAAATACACGGAACACGGACCCTATGTTCTGTTGACACACGAGTAGGTAAACACGCAAAGTAAAAATAGGTATGAATTAAATAGTCACTTATGTTCTCGAGATTACTAAATATTTTAGATATACGATACCTCAGGATTTACTCATAATCGTGAATTCGTGGGGTGATTAATTTGCATATGATTAAATACTTAATCATGGTTGGCCTATAAGCTTTCCTTCATATCGTAATATCAGTAATTTATTAAACTGGAAACTGGAATTGACCAGCCTGTCAGCCATGGTATGTTTACTTATCATCATCATCATCATCATCTCAGCCATAGGACGTCCACTGCTGAACATAGGCCTCCCCTTTGGACTTCCATATATACCGGTTGGAAGCGACCTGCATCCGGCGACCTTTATAAGGTCATCTGTCCATCTTGTAGGTGGACGTCCTACGCTGCGCTTGCTGGTCCGAGGTCTCCACTCGAGCACTTTTCGGCCCCATCGGCCATCTGCTCTGCGTGGTATGTGGCCTGCCCACTGTTTACTTATACTATAGTTTATTTATAAAGTTATGTACGGTGTGCCTAGTTCTATTTATTATATTGACAAGTGCACTTTACGTTGTTTAGAAATATATTTTAGACTAATAGGGTCGTTCAGATTGCGTGCACATGCAAATCACATTCCTTAGTTTCAAAAATGTTTAGTTTGTTTGCAATTTGTTGTTGGTACCTATATAGTATCAAAAAGCAGTACAAAACATTGATACTAAATATGAACTACTACTCGTATTTTTTTAATGATCACAAGAAATTGCAACTTTCAATGTTCGGTCGCGGAATAAATGTGGCATATTTTTGTTCAACCGTGTTTCTGCTTATAGATCTTTATTAAAACTGTTTTGGGTTTTCCAGAACACGACGCAACCCTAAAAATGCGTCGATGCCCGTAAAGAACCCGCTGAGTCAGTACGAGCGCGGAATATGTGATTTTGTCAACGAGCCGTGTTATTTGTTGCACGAACAACAACGTTATTGTAACTTCATCATTTTTAACACGTTTTTATGACGATCTCTATTCTGAGCAATAAATGTTCCTTTGCCAGTTGGGCGGGCCCGGAGGTGGTTTAACCTTATGGTTATTTAACCTAAGGTTAAAAGGCTTAGGTCGTTCCCAAGCTGAGGGTCAAATAATGTCGCCTTCTTTTAGTTGCGCTAGTTTGTTTCTGTCATAATTTTATTAATCGTTATTGGAGGTTAAGATGAATGCAATTGTTTATTATAATGAAAAGTTTGTTAAGATTCCTTAACGTAGCGTTGACCATAAGAATTGAGATTAATGTACGTGAAGTGAGCAATTAATATGCGTAAAAAATAAAATAAATGTATAAATTATAGTAATGTATAAAGAGTGCGGTCTTCGCCAACAAACTGCATTGCAGTTTGGCGAAACATATAAAGTGTACCAGTTTTGTAATTTTTTTTAGCATAATAAATTAAAAAAAAAAAAAAGTCAAGAGAAAAGTTACAATTACTAAGGCTGGATTTAACCAAACTTTTATTCTAGGTATAACGCTTATTCTCATATAGTAATGTCAAAACCCCATACTAGTTTGACATTACTATCTGTACCCTTACCATGTGTTAACGTGACTTGACGGCGTAATTGATTTGTATGGAGGATGGTAGTTCTACAAAGTAACCGCTGTACTATTCTCCATACAAATCATTTCACACAATCAGGTCACGTTAACACATGGTAAGGGTGCCGAGAGTAAGAGTTATTCTTATATTTAATAAAAGTGTGGACGAATACAGTCTAAGTAAACTTGACATATTCCAGATTAGACATCCGCATAGTATCACAACAACACCCTCCGTATCAGTAAAAGTGCAAATAAATCCACACAAAGCTCCTTGCTGAAGAGTTTTGATTCTTGTTACAATAGCGTACAGTCTATTTTATACATATACATTGTTGGTTATCATTTGCTTAAATAAGTTACACTCTAATGATACAAGACAAGAAACAAGATAAACTGAATTAGTAAATCACTTAATAACAAACTACTTGTATTAAATAAGTGTAATCTATTACTTTTATTAGCCACCGTGTACGGTACAGCCAACAAGGGTAATGGTTATCGGCCTTATCGGGTCATATTGTTGAGGTCGCATTGTCATATCTGTTGATGTAACAAATGTTTTAAAAATGAATTGTTTAGCTTATTGATATCGCAATGTTGTGTCAGAATTTTGTATTTAGGCAAATATTATTGAGCCTCTTATAAATATGTTTTAATTTCAAACATTTTAAACCTCGATTTCCCCGATGAATACCTTAATAACGCACGCAAGCAAGGAGAATATTATGCTTAAAAATATATTTTTTAATACAGTTGCTCAAAAAGTGGTACTTTTCGTAGCTGCAAATCGTGCGAAAAGTTGGATATTTCGAACTAGTGCTTTTTACTTTTCAAATTTTTTTAATTTTCTGTTGTACTAACACTTCATGTCTCATACATCCAAACAAAGGTCAATCACTTTCCGACTTTATTTATTACGTCATACAGCATTGCAAGTGTATATCTTATAATTATGCTTAAAATATTTATATTGCATATTGGATCAATCAAAGGGTTATGTATTACAAATATTCAAAAACGGTTTTAATAAGTTGTCTGAGTGACTATTATTTAATGAGCAAATGAGTATTATGCGTGACCTATAAAAATTAAAAAGAAAAGTATTGTCACAGATTAGAAAATACAGTATTAAGCGTGACCCACGCGCTGCTTTATAAATTCATAATAATTATGAATAATCGCTATTTTTATGTATTAAATAATATATTTATTTACAATTATATGAAATGTAAAGAACTAAAAACAGATTCACGATGTTTATTGTTTGGAATCAATTAAATTACTGTGTAACATTATCATATCTCTTCTGAAATATTAAAACTATTTCTTTTGATTTGGCTGAATGATGACAGCCGACGCCATCTTGAAAAAAAATATTACAATTAAAAGTAAAACTTTCTTTTTCATTCAAGATTGTTTTAATTATGTGTAAATGTCACGTAAGATTTATAAAATAAGAGATTTTGATAGAAAATGATGGATTCTGATGCTACCAGAATAGATTTACCACCGCCCTATATACGAGCCAAGGCAAAAATTGCAAGTGAGAGTATTTTACCCGCAAAATCGAAAGGAAATTACATTGCCGTCTATGAACATTTTATTGGCTGGAAACGAGAAAAAGAGAATTATTAATAACTTGAATAAAACTTTAAACTTACCAGCAAAGGCCTTAAATGCGACCCTTCACAATTGCTCTAAAAATTGTAGGTAGGTACTCTTAATTTTTATCAGACAGAAATAAATATATTTGCTATTTCAATTACTGTTTTAAATTTGTATTATTGCAATTTTTCGCAAATGTATTAAAAAATGTTGTTTGGTACACGTGTGGAAGTGTCATTTTAACTCGTCCCGAGTCTTGACCCTCGCCTTGCGGCTCAGGCCAAGACTCCTCGGGACTCGTTCAAAATGACATACTTTCCACACTTGCATCAAAAACTACTATTTTTTGTTTCAGGTAATGTCACCACCTTATGTATGCCATACCTCTAACTTAAAACGTCTATGTTTTCTGGCGTAAATAGGTATTACATAAATTAACTCATCATGTCTACTATCCATTAGTGTGACAGAGACTGTTATCTGGCATTAAGGCTGCTTGTTGTCTTATTTGTTTTAAATTGTTATTAAGTAAAATTTATTGATTTACAGTTCTGTTATTAAATATTCCGGACACGGATCTAAACTGTGTGGTAATGCAACATGTTAAATTAAGGACTACAAACATAATTATTCAATAAAGAGTAACTATTGTATGCCAAGGTCGAGCCACTACCTCCGCTGCCTGTGCACCAGTTAACCAATCTAGTATGCGGCTTGGCCCACATACACCGCCCCTATTGTTTGGGCTAGTTCGGGGACCATAGCCACTGAAGATATTTGAAACACAGTTTAGCCAACCTCTTCAATTTGTTAACGTAACCAAATTTAATCAAGTACCAGTTTTCTGTTTTTTTTTTTTACTTAATCCACAGAGTGAAGTCACTCCTAAACTAGGGTTTGTAATGTTGATGTTGTAAACTATGATTAATAAAATGTGTGTGATTTAATTAAATACAAAATATTATTTATCAAAGAAAAAATGAGTATTTATGTATATGGTCTGTTTATGTATGGTCTGCAATCTGCGATCGAAATTAAATTTATATAAAAGATCCAGATAGTACGGATGCAGACCCGAATCTTCCATACCAACTACCCCGGATTAAGAAAAAATACTTATGTATAAAGCTGCATCGTAAAACACAGTAAATAAGATATCATAACGAATACGTCCCTATGTATTTTGACATTAGAAAAATTCAAAGCGAGTTAAAAAATCAAACCACTCTCCACTTCCTAGCGTCGGTCATTAAAATGATAGATTATATTGGAACAGAAGATCGTGGTTACCAAAATAAACATCTGACGGATATCCAAACGGAGCTGCTTTTATTACCGACTTCACAGGCTGAAAGTATTTAATGTGACCACAAGCGGTCGGAATCGACGAACACGTCTACGTTTTTTGGTCAGTTTTTCGAGAACTATCGTATATTAATTTTTTCAGATACACGCCCGTATGCATGATTCTCAAGATCATAAAATAAAAAAAATATATGTATATATATTATCGTGTGCAAAAAAATAATTGTGTACTTTACTTACAATTTTTATTTTCTTTTCTGAGTTTCCTTCAAATATTGTCGACATCTTTTCTAACATGATCTCCGATGTTTTTATTGAAGAATACCGATTCTACTATAGTTTTCAAAGACCATTATCATTACAGCTAAACGACGTCCCTGCTAGACAATATTAGCGAGGTGCGAAAAGCCCACATCCTAAAAACAGACAACCCATGACGAATCCATCCAAGCCACGCTAAACAAATCATAAAGAAAGCCTGATTGACTCATCCAGAATTAATTACTAACAGCTAATATTAACCCGAACCACAACAGTTTTACCTACTACGGGGAACCGATGGCTGCAGAGCACACACCACGGCGTAAACATTAGCTATATATAAAGCTGATAGCGTGGCCAGGAATAATTCGCGAGCATTCTAGTAAATTTTACACTTTTTCTTGAATTCAGGTGTACCTTCCGAAGTAACACACAGGCTTTATTCAACAGTTTGAATTAGCGGTATAAAGGTTGTATAAGCGCTTATGCAGTTTGTGTGCTACATGAATTCGTAGGTACAGTTCTAGTTTTTATTACGTAGGTTACTAGATTAGTACCAGTATAAAGGGGAGTGGCACTTTTTTGCAAAATGGACGGAAATCATTCATTCTAAGTGTCTCCCTACGCCGACGACGATCTAGTCACGAAAAAACGACAAGAGAGGACGAACTTCGACTGATGCGGTTTATCATCAATTCATAACATCTTACAGCAAGCAAGCTAGTTTTCTGTGTAAATTGTGAAGAGAAACGATGTTTTACGCCAGATAAAAAAAGCTCAAATTTACCTTTTAATACTATCACGTTTCTGACATACTACTGATAATTTTAATGTTTTAAATAGGTATTGTTAGAATGTCGAAATAATATTTTAGCCTGCATTAATCTATTCGACCGCCCTTCAAAAGTGATTTTATAGAAAAGTTTTTTTATTATCCATACTAATATTATAAATGCGAAAGTGTGTCTGTCTGTCTGTCTGTCTGTCTGTCTGTCTGTCTGTCTGTTACCTCTTCACGCTTAAACCGCTGAACCGACTTAGATGAAATTTGGTATGGAGATAGTTTGAGACCCGGGAAAGGACATAGGATACTTTTCATCCCGAATAAATTTAGTGTTCCCGTGGTATGAGCGGGTAACACCGCGGGGCACAGCTAGTATTTTATATATTAACGTGATTCTTAAAAAATAACCTGCTAGTACCTACTATCGGGACTTGATAAAACACTCCCGGCCACTAAATGCTCCTTTGAATTATACGACAGTAATTTATTTCCGTAGAACATAAATGTGATATCAAAGAGTTTCTTAGATTCGGTGTGTTTAATAGTAAATCATGGCCAGATGATCTTCAAGGCTAATAGAGCATCCGTAGTTTAACAGGATGTAACTAATTTATATAAAAAGTTGCTACAGCGAAAATTTTGGCTCCATATAATATATAATACCAGGGCCTTCAGTGAGGTCATCCATCAGGGTCTGAATTTTGAAACAGAAGGGAGAAATAGTTCTTTTGAAAAGTAAAATCCTTTCCAACATTAACTTTTTAAATTCATTATTATTATCGATGTTGTCGATTTTCAGAGCGATCTTACGGATTTGCGGTTTAGTATGGATCAGAGTTAACAGTTATTTTCAGAAAATTTATATGGCACTTAAGTTTACAACCACTTTTGCGCGTTAATAAAAGTGATTTAGATACACATATTTAGCACAACACGTAGCAATTAATTAGCTGCCGACAGCAAGCGTAATTTCGTTAACATTAATGTACTAAAGTAATGGGCTGAAGAATCAGAAATTGTATCCATGAACCATGAAGTTCTAGTTGAAAATAAAGGGTTCAAAACTACAAGTTAAAAATAAAGTAATAGTCACATTTCAATGTTTTATAGATTGAGTGAGATATTTTCATCGCAACTTTCATTCTAAAATTAGCCGTCAAATTAAGATCCAAACAAACAAAAAGAGCTGTAGCACAATCGATAAAATAAATTAAATTAATGTCGATAACCGTCACCGGTGAACACGGGTGATCGCCGCACTGACAGAAATAGCGCTATAATATGTATGAGTTAAGATTATATCGAGGGGTATTATATCGAGTATATTTCACTCGATGTATTGGACGTGAAAACATCGGCGGGCTGAACCATAAATAATGAAGGCCAGAGAGAATGGATACAGACCGTTCACTTGCTGTTACACGATCGTTTTTAGAGTAGTGCCTTTTTAGTTTACTAAAAAGGATCTCTCGGAAGCAAGAGTTAGTTTTATGTGTAGTTTTAGGGTAAAGTTAACAGGTCTTAGTAACTGGCTAAAAATGCATTTATTTATAAATACTGCGTAAACTCCCTTCTTATCTTATTTTTCATAATGGACATAGACCATATAAAAGTTTTAGTAGAATAAGGTAAGGGACGTGCAGGTCTTCATTTATTTGCAATCCACGAAAATCCTCAACATAAAAAAAAACTGTATAAGCAACAACGGTATGTGCAGCACTAATTTCATTCATCCCATAATAAAACATCCATTGGCATAGTACATACCGTCGCTAGAAAGCAATAATGCTGTAACTGACAAAAATAAAAGTTTTCACTAGAGTCAAAAAACTAAACGAAAAAAATATAAAAAATCATAACTTCCGAACGGCTACTGCGATTTAGACACCCTTTTGACTCAATATTTAAAACAAATATACTTTTCTAACCATTAACACTACTTTGAGACAAAAGTTATTTTAATGATACTTTTGCGGGTTACAGCATTTGGATTTTTTATTTTTCACCCTCAAGAATGCTGTAACTCACATTATAATATGTATGGAGGTATTATTAAGGATCAAATTCCACAGACGTTTTTAAATGCTGTAAATAAATTATGACCTCTTAAAACATTTTACCTCAAAAATAAACTTATCAAGATTCATAGATGTCATTTATGTTGTAAGCAGGTTTAGGAAGAATACTAAGTTAAAATAAAGTGATGTAAGAAAACATTATGCAGCTTCATAGGCTTTTGTAAAATGTTAGCACTAAAAAAAACAACGTAGTAAGGAAAAAAATATTTATTTAGGTTTTAAACCAAGGCGATTCTTAACAGAAATATTATGTATACTCTTGAAGTAAAACAAAAAAATTACAAAAAATGTACTTCTTTTTATAAAATAATTCTCTTCTAACAATCGTAGAATTAAAGGAAGCTACTAGTAGTACTTAACCGACTAGGCTATTAGTAGGCTGTTAGTAATTTACATTTCAATGGGTCATATGCGACAGTAACGAATGATTATAATAACGCAATGAAGATGCCACAAGGGCTCTGACAATAATTAAGTAGGTTGAAACTGATTCAGCCACACATTAGGTATAAAATTATTAAAAGTACTTTATTTGTTACAATTCTTACTGTATACCGTAGTTGCTTTTTTAATCAAGTCCTGAAGCATATACAACTGGAAGGTCTTACCAATTGTGAGTATACTCGTAATATAACATTTGATAGGTTTACATGGTGTAATAAATAAAAATAGCTTACGATAACAAACACTCCCAACGCGAACTACACGGCGATCCACACTCATCGGCGCGCATAGACAATTTACCATTATTCAGCCACAAGTCTGAAATTATACAAAAATGATTGCCAGGATACAAAAAGTGTGTAGACGGCTAAGAGTTTTCTAGCTTGAAATAATTGATGTATCCAATTATACAAGACGGTCCTTCTAGCTTGAAATAATTGATGTATCCAATTATACAAGACGGTCCAGGATACAAAGAGGATACAATCAGCGGTCCAATTATACAGTTTTTGTATCCAATTATACGATCTGGCAGCTCTGGCGCGCACGTAATCACTAAAGACTGCGGTAAGACGCGTGCCCTTGAGTAGGTGGCGTGGCGGGGGAAGCTTGGCGTATCAATATTGAGCTCTATTGCCAACTTTCTTTTTGAAATGCGTTAAGTGCTATAAAATACTAATAACATGCCCTTTGAATTGTCGTAATTCACTGGAAATTGCAGTAAAGAAACTTCAAAAAATGGCATAACTATCCTATCTTGCAAAAAATGGAAAGCAGAAACGCTGTATGTGATGTCAAGGCAAATAAAAGTAAGTTCATATTGTTGTAACTCCTATTCTGATAAAAACGCTGGATTTTTTGTTAATTACAGCATTTCTTTTGTCTGTCACAGTTCGAATAGTTAAAATCACTTGTGCTGTAAATATTTTATTTTTTGCCGTAGAAGTACGAGGCCTAGACCAATCGATGCAGAAAAAAAAATGCTGTAAGAATTTGTAAAAAAACTATTTTCGATGGTAGTGCGGGTTACAGCATTATTGCTTTCCAGCGACGATACTTAGTTTACGTAGTACATCTTCGACCTTCAACATTCACCTTTTGTTTTACAAGCATCTTAACATTCCATTGTTCAGTTTGTTTTTCATTTTTATTCTAGTCGATTGGTTGTTTTATCTGGTCCGAAGCACTAATGCGAATTAAATCGCCACTGTTTATGTTTTGACGCATGATATAAATTGTTTTGCATTTGCGGGATTCAGATTTTATATTTGGAATGTGTGCAATTTATATTTTCATATCATGCGGGACGTTATATTGGGATAATTCTGGAAGATATGAACAAGATTTTATTTATACAATCATTGTTTAATTCTGACACTGAACGAAATTCAAACAAGAAAATAAGATTTATATATTCCCAAAAATACGTTACTGCTAAATCTGATCAGGATTCCTATAGTTTATGGAGCAATAAATATAACTATAAACTTATAAATAAAAGTAACCCACAGAAGAAATTTTTTTTTGAAAAAGAAATACTTTTTGAACAAAAGAAACTTGGTCACCCATACTGCCGCAACATCAACCGACCTGAAATGCTGCATGTTAAGAAACAATAATTTTTGACTAGCCTGTACTTACCGCTGTTATTGTTAACTTAGCACCTATGGCGGGTATCGTGATGCGTACACTGGCCTCCGTAATTCTGACCACGTATTATGGTGGCCGTTATGGCGCAGTGTACAATTGAAGCGAGGACTCTATTCGATAATAATCCTCTCAATATAAAATCACTGAGAATATTTAAAGAAAATGTTTAAAGTATTTAAAGTGGTATTGCATTTATTTGTGGTTAGATCTGATAAACTAATGTAGGTACCAACTGATAGTTAAAAACAGTTGAGGTAGATAGGTCGTCCCGTGTACGATACGGAAATAGGAAAGCTGGTAGTACCTGGAGGCCGAAAGTGAAAAATTTAAGACAATGTCAGGTTCAATTCTAAGGCGAGGCCTATGTTCATCAGTGACTTTAAAAATGCAAATTGATGATATTGAACTTACTCTTACTCAAGTCGAATGATCATACTCTGATCTAAATGTCGCGCGTAGGTAGGTAATATTCAATCAACTTGGTAAAAAAAAAATTGTTTATTCAATGTTTATGCTATTTTTGTATTTTACGTTACATACGCTATGTATTTGCTCAACAATGAAACAGTTTTACTTTGAGTGTAAAAATACTCGATAATTCGATAATGGCTACCCGCGTCCTCATGGGTAAATCTCGGCACTTATCGATAGTTTACAAATCGTCGGGACAATAGGTCCACACTGGGGGACCCGTAATAGAACAAGGTCAGTAATTCCTCTATTTGAATTAGGGATCCACATGGTGTACGCGAACCTTTTAGATCCAATATAAATTTCGTTAGGTTTGGATGTAGGTAAAGTGTGTAGCCATATTGGGTAGACACCAGAATTCATCTGATGGACCAGTTCTAAGGGCCTTATCACACTTGCGATTTGCGAGCGTATTTTCTATACAAATAAGCGACGCGGCGAACACGCTGCGCGATCGCCTTCATACAAAATACGCTCGCAAATCGCAAGTGTGATAAGGCTCTTAGATTGCATCGTGTTGTCCTGTTCACTCTAATGAATATATACACGAGAGTGAGGGCGAACCTATGATCTTGAAACACGTTTTGGGTTTTAGCTCAACAATAAAATATTTAATAATATACATATATATATATATATATATATATATATATATATATTACTTAAAGTAGAGTAGTTAATATACGGAACACTTTGAACATATTTATATCGCACTTGAGCGATCTTTATGCTAGCTTAATAGTGTGTAACAGGTTTTTTCAATAATTTGATTGTTTGGCATTTGAATGGAATACGTAAGCTATAGGAAATATTGCCACTTAATAGGGATTATCGGTCGCTAACGTGAGAATGCGGGGGTTTTAACTAAAGAAAGAAGAGTATATTCATACATAAGGGTACCAAAAAACGTGTGAACATATGAATGAAATGTGTTAAACAACAAAGATTATTATTAAAATGAAAATAATATCTTACCTCAATATTTATATTCTGTTGTTCAGTCGGCTTTCAAAAGAGGTGGTTCCGTATTTACCACATGTTGACCGATCTCAAATATTTCTTGACATTGACTATTATCTCATATGGTAGGTATAGGAACCATGAGAAAATCAGGACTAATTAATAGAAGTAGTCTTTTAAACTTACTCAAGAAAACATATCTTCGTCCATTCTATAAATACCGACAATATTATAAGTATACAAACAAGTGCACCACAAAGGGTTAACATTATGGTACTTGAGAAAGAAAGCTCAAGCACTTAGATGACTAAAAGCATGGTTTGTATTTCGGTTACAAATGATGCTTACTTACCTCTAAGTGCTTGTAGAAATGATAACGCATGTTTTCTTGAGTAAGGTCCATCTCTTGATAACATGAAAAAAGCAAGAGCAATATTTCGTTTGAATTTTAATTTATTAATAAACAGACTATACTTTCTCATTAAAACGAAAAAGTTACTTACATTTTCATCTTTAAAATAAACTACTTCTTGGCGAATAATACAAAATATCTGACGCCAGCAAACCCATCATAATCTTTGAATATTCCCTACGAACAAAGAATACCTTCAACCCAGAAATTCTCTGGCCACTCAACCTTCTAAGCCAAACAAAACTATATATAAACGGAGCTGTTTACTGTCTGTCCATGCTATCTGCGAAACCGTAGACCAAACAAGATATGACCTTAATACCGCGAAGAATACGTGCTACAGGTAAACCTGTGGCCGATTTTATATAACAATTTACATTGTGTGTTTAGAAGCTGCGTGTACAGTCATAAGGTAGCCCGGTGTTACTAATTTTGTAGGTAAAACTCCTTTCATATAGGGTGATTATTAACATTGCTCCGGGCATTTTACAGAATATTATTATCATTAAATACGATAAAATTCACTTTTATGATTCCATAACGGCAACATGTATTTAGGTGGCATTTAACTACTCACTTAAATTCTAAAGATCTTTTTATTTCCTGATGCAGATACTACTTTAAATAAAGTATTAAATAATCTACACAACAGAGATACTCCAAAACGAAACGATAATTCTCAACACGATAACGTCATATTCCGCATGCCTATGAATGAAGTAGTTAGAAGAATCGTATCTATGAAATAAATAATATAGTAGTAGGTTTTTCCATTTTTAGCTCAAGTGCACTCAAACCCGAAACGACTGCGCCGCAGTTAATGTTCCGTTGGATGAGCCCACCGACGAGACTGTAGTTTGTTGTCAAACAGTCTGCACTGCTAAAGATGCGCTTCTTCTTATAGTTGTTTGTTTGGGACAGAGATTAATGTGAATCTATTAATTCTAACGACCAATAGGAATAAAATAGAGCTTTTAATTTTATAACCATTATAACTATAACAAAACCTATGATCTAAAAACTAGATGATGATGACGTCGGGTAACATGCCATTACAAAAGATTAGATAGTTGAAGGATTGATTGATATATTGATATGAAAATATAGTAAATAAAACCCTAGGAGGATAATGAGCCGTTGATAAAGCTGAAGAGTAAGCAAATGTCATTGGTACAAAAGCCCAAATACTTGAAGATGGACATATAAACAAAATAAAAACTGTCCCATCACGGAGTTGCGCCAAGTTAAAATCAACATTTATTTTATTAGCAGTAACTGTTTACCTTAGATTATAGCGTGCTTCCTTTTTCCATAACTATTTTTCTTCATTTCGCAACTCTATCAATTCCCAATTTTCCGGAACTAAAAACTATTACAGCTATTTTTGTGTCTACGTGTAGAACAGAACCCAGTAAAGCTTGTTTTATAAAAGTTCTGTAAAGTTTACTGCTTAGAGACAAACCCAGTTTGCAAAATGAAACAGTCACGAAATAAAGCTGTTTGGCAAACGCAATTAGCCAATTCGTCAGTAACTCAGAAACTATACTAAATCTAGGTGCATAGAATCAAACGCATGCTCCATTCGTTTAAACCCAACCGGCGCTAGCGCACAGGAAGTTTACAGGCACGTGCGCGCGCTTCCTCGCACAGGATGTTTTAAATTTCGAACGCGAATTCAAACGCATGCGTTGAACTGCGGTTGAACCTGTGTATTGCCATTTGATTGGCGGTTTGTGGTGAGTTTCATTGGTTGTTTATAGTAGTGCGTGACATGTATAGAAAACTAAAGTTTGTGGTTGACGCTACTTAAATTACACCTAACAAGTTTGTGATAAGCTTTAACTACAATTTAGGGCATGTTGTACTCTTAAGTGCATCTAAATAATCACTTCAAGTCTTATGCAAAGAATATCAATTTGAAGCCATCGAATGAAATGCCATATTTTATAACATTTAATGTTAAACGGGAAGTACTCAAAATTAGATATATAGCAGCACTTAGATCGCATCAAAAAACAATTAAAATTATCAGCTTGGCAAATAACCTAGCACTGGCTAGGGCAATAACAGTAAGCTATAAAATTAGCAATAACCATAATTTCAGTTACTCGATACCTTATTCCGTTAATAGTTAGTACCTAGTTGTAATTATTGCGCTATTAGTTAATGCGCAGATATTGTTTATTGTGGTTGGTAATGTAAGTTTGTTTGTGTGAGGCCAGCAATGACAAGCGGGGTTGATTTGTTAGTCAGTGTGTCGTGACAGACGATGCCATTACTTGGTAGCGGAGGACGGGCACTATGGGCAGTGAATGTTTGTTTTCCAGTCTTATGATTGTGAAATATGATAAAACTTTGTCAGGAGCTATTTAAAGTATTTATAGACAGCAGGATTCGAAAAAAAAGCGTATAGTATCTATGAAATTATTGTTATTACTCCTAAACATAATGAAATGTCTGTAGACCCTGTGCTAGAAATTAGGTTAAATTATAGAAAAAAAAACTTAATTGACAATAAATTTGTCGATTTTAATCAGTTAATTTGTTTTTTTAATGCTTATCAGTATTTTAAGAGGTTCCGCTATCCTCATGGTAAAAACGGGACAATATTAGTAAAACTCCATTGTCCGTCTGTCTATCACCAGGCTGTAATTCTTGAACCGTGATAGGCTAGACAGTTGACATACTAAAAAAAGAATAAAATAAATATTTAAGTGGGGCTCCCATAAAACAAACGTCATTTTTGATGTTTTTTATTTGATGGTACGGAACCCCTCGTGCGCGAGTCCGACTCGCACTTGGCTGGTTTTTTTTACTCTACGCTCCATATAACTATAAATGTATATACGAGTAATTGTCACGTTAGCCGCCGCGCCTGAGTTTTGGAAAGGATACCACCTACAAATTCTAACTAGATATTATCTTTCAAGGCTAATGTCAAATATTGTCGGTTCATCGAGTAATTGGTAATAACCTAGTAATTTTAAGTGTTTACATTCTGGGCGACATCGGGTTGTGATAAATATCGACACTAGGTATAATGTTGTACGACTAGTTACTGTACGGGCAGACATCGCGGCGGCGGGCAGGAAAGGTAGGAAATAAATAACTAATATAATGTTATACTTTCTTAATATTATATCTTTACTTAATACACTCCACTTCCAGTTTTTGTTAGCGCATTAATTTCTTCATTGGTCTAATCGCTTTTCAATTTAGGGTCCCATAGAAACAAAATGCGTGTTAAATATAGATTACAGCACATTTTATGATTAAAACATGTATAGTTTTAAACATAAAATCTGCTGTGCACTAAAATTGTAGGAGTTAAATCAATCCCTTAATTCTCACTAACAAGAACACAATAGGAATTTGAATTTAAATCTGTGTATGTCCCAATCGCTACGAACATCACGCAAACGACTTTAAAGAATTTAAAGTTCATAAAAAACAGCCTGTATTTTACAATAAAGCGCACTGTTTACTAATATTCATATAAAAAACGCCGCCATCTGGTGTCTAGAGGCCTCGTTATATAATTATTTGTGTGAACGATAAAACATTGCACCCAGTGCATTTAGGTAGCACCATCTTTTCAGTTTCTTACTACGGTAACTTACGGTTTATTGTTGCTTGGTTGGTGCCTCTTTTTCTTGGTTCTTGTCTAAACAGATGTCCGAATGATTGCAGTTCGGTGTCAAAAGATTGTGTAACCTGTCCTGGGTGATAGGCACGAAATAACTGTTACTAGAACCGTGGGCATTTGTTTCTATTACAATTTGGATTGAAACATCGATTCAGTGGAACTACCCGGTGAGAGATCGGGCGATGAATTTGTTGTAATTGTATAGCGTAGCGGTCATGGAAATGGGAATAGTAAAATATTTCTATGATCTGAGCTGACGGTGTTACCACTCATGCATTATATAAAAAAAACATTCGTTTATTCAGGTATTAACCCATTGATTTTGACATTAAATTAGCACATTTATTAATTATTTATTACATTTCTTACTCAAAACTAGCCACTATTATGTGGTTGTTATTAACATCAATACTATTTAAACAAGGCGTTAGAGAGGAGATTCATAAGATTTATTTAAAAAAAAATCTATAAGAAAAGGAAGGGTATAAATTGGTCCATAAGGATCTTAAGACAGAGAAGTTAATAATAAATTTACACCTTTCAAAAAAGTCCCCCGTTTTGTTACAAATAAATCAACCACAAAAAGCTTATTGAAAGCTATTTTTAACGCGGGGTTACAATACAATAAAAAAGCAATCGGTTGATGTATCCATTTTTAAATGTGGCAACACCGGTCTAACCCTTCAGCGGCCGTGATATCCTGGCACAGTAGAGCCATCAACAGTAAGCTCCGCTCATTGAAATAGGTAGGTAAACCAATACATGTAGGGATATAACCAATAGATAAGCATTAGGTACCTATATTATTTGTGATTTATTTAAATCACTTAATTCAACTATATTTTTGTACACTGGTGGTATGGAGTACTAGAAATCACGCTTTGCTCATTTAGTTATCTCTGAAAATTCGACATTATTTTTTGTATAGTTAATATTTGGGCCTGGCGTGTGAAATAAGTTTTAGTATTTTTATTTCATTTTAATAATACAAAATCCACAGCACAGATTACAGTATCTTTTGAAATTAACCATTACGGATTTAGCCCTACATATTCATACCTTACGTTCTACAATGATTATATCTGTTCTGTATGATTGTGACGGATAGGATGAAGAAGAAGAATACTGTTTCCTATTTTTACTGTGCATTTGATATACTGGCGCGTGTTATACGATCTAATGAAAAATAACATTAAACAGAAACTTAGGTGTTAAAGAAGTTACTTTATGAAAACTATTTACGTCTATGATGGCTCGTAAAATTGTATCTTTTATGGTCACGTGGTTTTTATCCAAAATGTATTAAAGTCGAAGAAACGGCTTTTGACTTACATCAACATAGGTGTGTGTAGGTACCTTTTTTTAATATGAAAAATTTTCACTTTTTAATATATATCAAATATTTTTATGTATAAATGCTACTTTGTATCGATAGAAAATTATAGGGACATAACACAATGAATAAAGTGAATAATATTATTAAATTTAGTTCAACCTTCAATATTTACTAAATTACCTATGAATCATAATTAAGTTTGACCGTGCGTCGCCATCTGATATGCAATTCACAGCAAACTCTATGGATACCAAAGTACCTAGGTATATTAGCCGCCCATTAGCCTAATTAAGATTTTAAAATACATACATTCACAGACTTTATCGCGAATTTCTCAATAATCTAGATACCTTTTTCTCGCTTCTATATAACTTGAATCCAAAAACAAACGAAACGCGACACCAAACATTTATAAAAGCATCAACCCCTTCATTAACCAAACCCATCGGAGTGAATCAAAACCGAGTTATTTTATATGCTTGTTTATTTTAATGTTTAATTTTATACAGAGGCAACGACCTTTCGTCGTGTACTGCCAGCGAGTTAAATTATTTTAAAAATAAAACGACTAAATATCTCCGAAAATGTTTTCTTTTCGTGGCGTTTCTGGTGACCTCGTTTGTGAATTTTGTTATTATTCAGTCCATAAATCTTGTGAAATCTGTTTATGAGCGGTGACTGGCTGATTACAAATTGCATCTGGATTTATGTTAGTTGATTATTATATGCTTGATTGATTTTAAAACTGTTCAGTTGAAATCAACTTGTTTTCGAAAAACAAAAACACTTATACTTAACCTAAATTGAAATGCTTAATTAAATTAAAACATTACATTATCGATACCCATTTTATAAGCAGGAATATGCCAATATGTTTCTTAGATCTGTGGTCAAACATTTGTTTGAAACTAAACAAGAATCAGACTAGCCAACAAGTTCGGGCGTTGATTACAACTGGACAGGACACTTTGTGTTTATTTTAAGCAGCATTTTGCAGCGTCCATATTTGGATATAATTGGATAGTTAATACTCATAAGGTCGGTACCTATATATACCTAAAATTTTCATCGTGGGTCCTTATTCGAAAAAAACACTCATATTTTTATGTACGTGACATACACTGATCTTTGATATTCGAGACGCAGGCATTGAAATATATGAAGGCCAATAAGTACCTACATGAAAATTATAGTATATTGTGTCATAAGGGTAGTAAGTAGGGAATTACTAACGAAGGACTATTAGAAGCCCGACGCCGAAGGCGGAGGGCTTTTAATGTCCTGAGTTTGTAATCCCCTTACTTCCCGCCTTACACACAATATTTTTCATCACATTTGGGAGTAAATAACAAATAAATAAGTAAAAAATAAACATTAAACGATAACGATTGACAACTAACTTTTTCTGTAGCTATATATTTTTTTAATTTACTATAAGCACTGGCAAAACGGCCATCAGCTTAAAAAAGAAAACAAATGTACACAGAATCTTACTATTTATCATTAAACAAATAACAATTAACAATATAACACCGTAATATTATAAAACTTAAATACGAACAGTATTTTTGTTACAAAACTAAATAGTATCTAACCAATAATATTTAACTTTTTTTCTTTTTTTTTGTGTCGTCTACCACAGATAATGCTAAGAACTGCGTTTAGTTTAGAAACTTGACAGGCTATACTGCCAGATTGTAACGATAATTCAAAATTAAATTTAATAAAACAATTGCAAAATACACTTAAATAATTGTAATACATAAATATTAATGCAGTTCATATACCATATTAATTCAATACACAAAATAAAATTTGCTGGTAGGCAAGTTTTGTTGATACAACAAAAAACCTTGGCTGGGTTGAAACCTCCTTAGTCTGAAGCAATGTACGAGTGCGTACTATATTTTTAAAACTAAAACCATAACTCCCTCGGGAGTTATAACAATTTATAACTCCCGCGGGAACTATATAGGCCTTTGTCCTTCAGTACACCTGCATGTAATACCATCTTTTACGAGCAAATGTGATGAAAAACATATTACTCGCACCTGTGAGTACTATCTCTGACAATATCTTGGACACATGTTATTAGAAACATCGAATATAGCCCTTGTCTGCCTTGTGCTATACTCCACTGCATAGTACAATTTAAATAGTCCAAATTATCTTCCAAACAATGTGAGCATTCACAAACTAATTATGAATTTATGACAAAGTGATTTCAGACAGTCAGAATGCTTTTCTCGCAGAAAGGATGGCTTGCTATAAATAAAGCATCATACAACAATAATTATAATATTCATCACAAGCTCACAACACAACACAACACATGGAGGGTCCGAATCCACTTCTATACCTCGCTGGCTGTTAAAGGGCGTGAATCGTGACATTTATTGCTCCGGCGCACTTTTCGAGACGACTTCGCACTGCGTTACGTATCGGCTTTTACTGCTATGAGTTTCTATTCGTGGCATGGTTACAGATGAACGGAGGGTCTGCATGCTCAAGTGTTGAGTCAGTTTTCAGATGTGGTTAATATCCCCCTTAAATAGCATTTTTAGCAAGTTGTTGTATTAGGTGGTGAAAGTTTTTATTCCAAAAAAGGAAACCATTCCCCCGATAAGTGATATCATTTCTATAAAATGAGATACCGTAACATTAGTCACCATAGAATAAAGCGGTGTTAAATTTGTGGGAGAATATAATAACACCCCTGAAAAAAATTTGGTCGCTGCACAAATAGGTATAATGTAAATTGCGAAACAAGTGTACCTATCTCTTGTTCTTAAGTAACCTCATTTTTATTTACACAAATTATTTAGGTTTAATTATAATAAGTCATTTGACATCTGCTCAGCTCAAGTTATGACTACTTTGTCAATCACGCTAAGCCGCAACACCTATGGACGTTGTCGCCGTGATTTGGAACGTCAATTATATCTGAAATATGGCCGTTTAGCATTAGTATAACGAGCGAGATTTCTTTAAACTAAAACCTGTATATTTAGAATGTTTTTGTAACATTAAATCATATTTTAAAACTATATTTTCAATATAATAAATAATATTTTCCAGAGAAAAAACCTAGGTGCTTGTAGTTAATACATAAACATGACTGATGTTTATAAGGTAGCCTTATAGGCAAGCATGTACGACGCAAGGAATGGAAATGAATTCCAAGTTATTATTTTCTATTTTTACTTAATCCTTACAAACTTTTACTTAATATATTCAAAATCAGAGTTACCAATGAAAATAAAGGATCTAATTAGTTTCTTTTTCATTCCGAATCTTTATTTGTCAAATACCTGAAATGCTTATCTGACAACTCCTATTCCAAATACGCCCAGCAAGGAAGTGAAGACAGTTTTGGGTGGTTTTGGTTAGCCACGGGCTAAGTTTCGTCCGTGTGCGCATCTGTTACAACGTCAATGTCACAAGCAAAACGTCTCTATGATTAGTACGTAGAGACGCACACATAAAACCAAAAGCGACTTCATCTTTCAGAAGACTCGTTCTAGGCGTAAAATTCTTATTCTAAGTGATTAACTAAAAAAAATTGCTCACCATTTCTTTGTTTCGCTGTAGTGTAGTGTGCATAATGTGTTGGAGTTATATATGTATAATTAGCGTCCAGTTCTATTTAAACAGTTGTATAAACGGTCCATTTGCATTGTTCCAGAAACTGATGGATCCCAACAAGAAGAGCTGAGATCGTGAAACATGACGCGAACTGCCATTACGTTTTGGCGCGAAATGTCAATCGCTGTCACTTTCGTTCTTCTGGCAATAGCTTGCGGATGTTCAGCCAGGGATATTAATTTAGGTAAGTTTTTTTTTACGTAACATGACGAGATTTTTTTTGTTGCCAATTTTGTTCGTATTATTTCAACTTGAACCGTTTGTGACGAACTTTTGTTAAGAATTTTCGATTCAATGCTTGCTATATTTAGGTAAATGTAAAACTAAAATAATACCTTAAAATGCTTTTGGAATTTTTATAGCCTTTTAATCGGAAGCTAAGGATTGTGTATTCTAACATCATACTTATTTAACGTATTGACAAAAATCTCGAAACGTTGCGCAGAATTTAAAATTTAAGATACATCGTTTTGCATACAAATGCACGAAGTTAAATTTATAGCTGGTCGTGAGTAGTTGTTTTTGGTAATCGAATATGATTTTTCTGTATACAATCACTTCATTATGCAAACGTACATATAAATTATACAATAACATTTGGTTTAATTCAATATTAATGAACCCAATAAAATAAGATTTATATATTAATAGAATATCATACTCTCATGAAGTTACGTAGGATTCTAAGAGTGATGAATATTATCACTCTCCCATTAAGTATTATTTCATATCACATTTCTTGTATTTATGAAATAACTCAAGTAGCACGGATGCTGCATAGGCGCTGGGATAACCTTTATTCAGCTTAAATTTGCGTTATAAGGGCTGTATAAGGATTAAGTATGCAGCTTGTGTAAGTACTGTAATGTTCCCATTACTTCCCAGACGACACATATATTTCTAATTAACAAATTTACACACACGAAATAATAATTATAGCGGAAACCTTAACACCGTCACGGGGACAAATCGATTGTGCCTCAACCCTCTCATTTGGTTTTAATTACGCGCAGGAAGCCGCGACAATTATCATAATAGCCAACCAAAATGATCCCTTGGCTGTGTCGTCTTGGGTGCCGTCTTTGGATTATTTTGGTACCGGCGGGTGAGGTGGGCAGATCCATTTACTTATGTCAGTCCGTGACGTCATGGCTAGCTACCTGTTACTTTTTGAAATATTTAAAATACCGTCACGCACCGCAGTTTGAATTATTTCCAAATGCCTTTATTTATTTAATATTAATATTAATAATTAACCTCCCGTCAAAACGTCATCTTCTCCGTTATACTTATTGCTTTAGGTCTGCATACACTTGTGTTGTAGTTTTGGTGCAATACATTTAATCCGCATCTTTTTCTAAGATACTTCTACCTATTTCAAACATGTACATGTTATCTACTTAGTAGTTTTTATCGGATTGGTAGTTTCTAAAACTATTAATGTTGAGGGTCGTCCCAAAGATCGTCATATTTTATAGATCAATATCAATTTAATATTGACCAAAATATTTTTTACTTCAGGTTGTATTTACTATGAAGACATTCTGCGAAGGTTCAATACATATTTGCATTTGCCCTGATCTTGTCCTAAATAAACATTCTTGATTTTAATGGACTTTCGATATTTTTGGCTTTGCAACCAAATTCTATTATCTATGAATGCTTACATGCGATGCCGAAATATAAATATGTATAAATGGAGGATAGAAAGGAGAGCAGAAAAGAAATTGTTTCCACTTATAGACCTCACCCCGTATATTTTTGTTATCCTTAAATGTCATTGAAAATATTGTCATTCATTAAGCAAGTAGGACAAATCAGTTTTGCAAAAAACTATATTTTTTACTATATTTAGACAATCGTATCGAATACGCCGCGCGTACATCGACGGAAGTCGGTGCCTTTGCAAATCAAGTGCTGCCATCCTGACGGACGCGGGCAGTGCGTGCCTCCTGTTATGTTGGCACGACTGCTGCATCACCAATATTTGCTGGGAAACAGACTATTGATTGTGTACCAACATAATAAATCGTGATGTGTTCACGCAGACTTCGTCTGTCGTGACCAACTATGCATTTCGAATCGTTAGGATGATATTGTCCTATGTGGCTACAAAAGTCTACAATTACATGTGACTTTGTTCTTTCAAGGATACAATTTGTATTCTTACAATGCGAATCCATGCAATTTAATGCGTGTTTCTGTATATTTTAATGATAAATGCTTTACGAGTAAGACGTTACCTACAATAGAAAAGTGTTTATGATCATTCTCGGAAAGCGTGAAATTGTGTGTGGGCAATACTCGTAGCACAAGATAGTCAATTAATACAACTCAGATTAGTTCATCAGATTATCCTTGTGCAACTATTATTTTTCATTCCTTTCGTCGCGTTCTTTTTACGTGAGAAGCCTTTGTCTTTTCCAAACGTGTTAGTTTCACATCTATCTACAGTAAATGCAATTTAAATAATTTACAGTCGCAGCTACTATACTTACGTGGCTCTCAATAAATACACCCAGTTTAGTAAACAACGATAAATGTCAAATTTTTACAACCCATTCCTGTGACAGCCGATTACCCTACTGCAGTTTCGAGTGGCGGGAATCGAACAGGAATTTAAACCATTGTGTATGGCTACAACTGTAAAGGCTGACAAGAAATTATGTGGAAGTCGAATCAGTCCCACTTCCAATAAATATCAGATTGTAAGGACTAGAAGTTACATATTTGGTATGATTTGTGATAATAATATTTAAAGATATCTGAAATGTGACTAAGCTGTAAACATTTAAGTAGGTATCTACCTACATTACACTTTCCTAACTTAGTGATTAATATACTTACAGTACGATTAAAATCAGTTAACGATTCGGCTTTTACCCCTCTCTCGCACGCTCTTATTAAAATCGCATAAGTACGAGCAAGATAGATATACAATCCGAATCGTTAACTGATTTTAATCGTATTGTACACCAATTTAAGAGATGTAAGATGAGAGTTGAAACTAAATTGTAGGAGTTATTTAACTAGTCAAAACTTCCCTTGAACATCGTCGGATATATTATTGACAAGAAGTTTTAGTATTTCTAGGTTTGTCCCAATGTCTGTCAAGGCACGGTATGGACAGGCCCCATGAAGTATACAATGGACTCCATACTCCAAGTAACCCGAAGTCTATTTCTTACAGTTGTAAAGATTTCATTGCACAAGTCTTAAGTGGAACGGGCGAAAAACTATTTATTTTCCTTTCGGACTATAAAATTTTTACTGCGTTTTAAGCATCATCGCCACTTCGGGAGCGGGTCGTGATGGAACCCAGTCAGCGAGGCGCTTGTTTGTGCTGGAATTAGTGAGATTTTAATGATTGTCGTCTGTTTAAGATTGTTTGTTTTCAAGGTGTAAGCTAGTAATAAAGTTGACTTAAGAGGGCCGGTATCTAATAAAGAACAAATACGTATATAAAATACATGCAGGTCTCAACAAACAAAATATTCCTACTTCTTTAAATAAAATAAATACTTAGCAGAAAACTATTTGACGCTATTGGGATCGCTATTGGTATGAAACTAACCTGGGGGGGTATTCGACCAATTTTAGAGATATAATGGAGATCTCTCCTTTTCATCGCCATCCGTCACTTTTGACGTGTGCCTACTTGACAAGTGGCGATATCGCTAGAACATCGCAAATTCGTCAATTCGGACGCGCTAAATTTTCGTTTCCTTTGTATGTGACGGCATAAATAACAAGCGCATACCTACTTTACGTCTTTTACGTCAAAAGTGATGGATGATGTAATCATCATCAATGGAGAGATCGCCATCATCTCTCTAAAATTAGTCGAATTACCTCCCTGATCTATGTACGTACTTACCTAGACTGCTACCTATTAAGATACTGTCACTAACATAACTTCTATTACTGAGATCATTTATAAAATACATTATTAAATAACATAAACTTAAGGTTTTAATTGAACATAACATACCTAATGTATGTATTCCAAGAATTGAAATACGTACAGGAAAAAAAATAGTTCTGAAATTCATCTACCTAAATAATTTAGTTTGCACAAAGTAAAGTACTAGAGGATTTCTAGAATATTAAGCTTATTCTAGAATTTCTCAGAACTGAAACGAATGTTCTTCTATTTAGATTAATACTGTGTTTTGATCACGATCACACGAATTCTAGGAAACGAATTATGCAAACTGGGAAATCGTTGTGTAAGTATACTGTTTTCTCCTGAACTTAAGTCACGGAATATGCTGGAACGACCGGGCGCAGAGAAATTTGCCAGATTTGTACTTGTAACATAAACCTCATAAATTTATGTTGTTTTCTCTCCAAACGGGACCAAAATAAATCCTTCTACAAATACGACTTTAAACCGTTCATATTGAGATCATAGTTAAATGAACCTTTCTGGGGTTCAGATAAATGCTTACTTTAATAGTCGAATTTAGATTGTCATTAATGTTTGTTCAATTAAATGTGATGACACATTTGGGAATGTCATTGCTGTGTTCATTATCATGTAGCTAAGGAATTTGAAATTTAATTATGAGCCCTTTGCTTAACCAAGCGTTTAACTCCCTATAATTGTGAAAAATTACATGTCTTTGGTCACGTTCACATTTGACAAGAATAATAATAGTCTTTTATTTAGTAACCTATTTTGACATTGAATTTGGGTTAATGACGCCCAGGACACGTCCTTCCATTCCATTTTTAATCCATCAATGACGGTATTAGAACGGATTGTCATAAATTATACATTTTGGAATTCATGCTGATATCCTAGCATTGTTGGAAATAGGTCGGAACTAACTCTAGAGCAATATAAATAACATAATCAAGTTAGTTATTAATTTTCAACATAACTATGTAGTTATAGTTGGTTACATACATATTCCTATTTTAATGGAAAGTGTGGCTGTCGGTCATAACTCTACATTACCTCGCAGCTGCGTACTTCTGTCAGCTGTCAATAAGTCATCCGAAAGGGCATGTTCACATGCGCAAGAGTGTTCTTGTCACTTTCCTTGTGCATGCGAATTTAATGTGCTCGTAAATAGTGACACGTCATCAGCTGATTCATATAAACGCCAGTATGATTTGTATGGTAGGTTATGGACGCTGGGGTTGGTTTGTCTGTGTCAAAATTGCAGTTAAATGTACTAAAGTACACACTATACCTACTAGCTCTTTGTGTATACGAAGCATGGCATATGTCTTAGACCATTGTCGAATCAATTTTAGATATTATTGTTACTACTCATCAAAATAATACAATGGTATTCTTTCGAAGAGTTACATTATATTAATTAGTCCTTGTAGCCAAAATGTTCGAAATGCTATTATCATTATCAGAATTTGTTCACACATAATTGTACTTTTTTTAGGCACAACAATAAAATCATCTTATTTTTAGAAAAGTTTCATCGTTCATGAAAAAATACATGGTGATTTAGTTTAAAAAAATATATCCTAATCATAATTGCAACAGTTTTTTTATCGTGCAATGCAAGTGGTGTGTGCCGTTCCTTGCACCGCGCGTGGCATTGATGTATTCGCGGCTACCCGACCTGCGCCGGCGCAGCTGCCCTCGGTAAATATTTGCTATGATACCCGGTTCGTTGCTCCAGCTATATTTGTCATAGGGAAGCTGATCCTATTTCATACTGGAATTAAGATATATTGCAACTCTTTATTATAAATGTGGAGACATATTTGAATATTTATCAATTTCATCAATTAAACTAATTTGTTATATATCTTCGTATGCTCTGGCAACTTAGAAATGACAGGAGAAGAAAGCGATTATTTTTCTAAACTTCATATCGCATCATTTGATCACAAAGAGTCTAGTGGACTAGGTCAAGGTGAATATGAAAGAAACAACAAAACTAATGCAGCCGCACATGAACTCTATTATCTTAGACTACATTTCATATACTTTCAGTTATATGGAAAAATGAACATTATTAAAAAATTGCGAGGATTCAGCCGGAGATTAACCGGCTTTTGATTCAATTATTTCTTTATCAGCACATCACATATGCACATCAAAGATTTCCATAAGCTTTAATAACCCTTACCCCCAAAACGTTACCACGGAATCGCAACATCAACACTGTCCAAGCTACATGACAAATTATACTCTTACCGGTTAACTGCCAAAATATGATGAGAATACCAACTTGCTGCTATATGCATAAACCTTAATTTAAGGGCCACAAGATTGCATCTTTCAAAAGCGTGTCAACATTGACTGCGAATATATTTCGCCGTAACTTTTTGAAAGCAGATGTCGTCTTCATTTTACAGTCTGTTGCTATTCTAGGAAACATATTCCGCCATATTTTAGTATATTTCAGGTGCCCAGATGTGGATGTTTCGATAGTCCTTTTGCTGAAATTTCAGTAAGGGATATATGCAATTTGTCGTTACGGTTTGCATGCATCTGTCTGGATTTATTAGTATGGTATTTTAGAGTTTCGTTTTGTGCTAGTTAAATTTGTACTGAACTTGGCATTCATTAAATGCATTGACTAATTGGATATTAGCAGATTCTTTGTGTCAGTGTGTCAGACGTATAGATAAATGTTTCAATGTTGTGAATCACTCGTTTAATCTACTAGGTTTTTGTGCATACAGGATTACAGAACCCGAATTATAGTACCTTAGCATCAAGCATACATAAAACCCCTTGTGAGTAATACCTACTAATAGTTACTGACCTAATAATATCAACCGGTTCTTGCCAATGTAACATATAAGATAAGTATACGTTCCAAAACTAATCCTAGTCCCCCAAATCTGCGGTACCTAGTTAAATATTAGTCCTTTTACAAACATCGCTTTTCTTTAATCTCTCATAAAAAAAATATCCCACATTTTTTCTCCGGTAGCTGGATTTTAATGTTAATATCAATAAACATTTTTTGCTAGCGTCTTGTTAGCGGCTGCACAAAGCGGTGCAGTTCTGTTATGATTTTCACACAGCACATGTGTTTCGCAAAGACATGGGATGCATGGAGAGACGTTGAATTGAAACATTGTTGCTTTTTTGCGATTGCAACTTATCATTTTGTTATTATCCATCACGTGGATGTTGCTCTGGATGAAGCTAAGGCAAAGTATTCTGGGATTGTTATATGTGCCACTAAGAACAATACCTAAACTTTTTTTCTATCATTGAGTAAAATTTCACCAAATTTTACTCTCTTACTACTTTTTGTACGAGTTACTTACTAACTGTTCAAGTGCATCCACATTTATCACCTGGAATCGAATTGCAGTACTACTAGGTACTACAGTTAGAAGACCCAATATGCATTTATGTGCCACTAAGAACAATACCTAAACTTTTTTCTATCATTGAGTTAAATTTCACCAAATTTTACTCTCTTACTACTTTTTGTACGAGTTACTTACTAACTGTTCAAGTGCATCCACATTTATCACCTGGAATCGAATTGCGGTACTACTAGGTACTACAGTTAGAAGACCCAATATGCATTTATGTGCCAGTAAGAACAATACCTAAACTTTTTTCTATCATTGAGTTAAATTTCACCAAATTTTACTCTTTTACTACTTTTTGTACGAGTTACTTACTAACTGTTCAAGTGCATCCACATTTATCATCTGGAATCGAATTGCGGTACTACTAGGTACTACAGTTAGAAGACCCAATATGCATTTGAATACCTAGATTAATAAATCAATAAGGGCTCAACGAGAAGTTTCTTTTCCGTGATTGGAAACGGTTCATTACTGAAAAATGGGAAACTAAGGATCGTAATCATGGAGATGCCGCTTCTTTGACCATGCATATTTTTTCTTTTCAGTGCGCATATAATATTAACCTTAGCATTTATAGTTCAAGAAAAAAACAACTTGTATTGCACAGGCAATAAGGATACCGAGCAACCTGCAACCGATCTTTCTCAAAATATCATGTTTAGACCCCAACGATGATGACTTAAAATTTATAAACTTAATAAAAAACGCACGACTCTAACGATTCCCTCATCCTAATTTATCGGCCCTGCAGATTTATTGCCATCCTTTTTTTGTCACTGTTTATGTCCAAAAAACATCGCGTCGCGTTACGCAAAAAAGTCATAAGATCATAATGAGATAAAAGCAAACGCTTGGGTGCTAAAACGTTTGTACCCAAATGTAGAAATTTAATTTTAATTTTTTTTTTGTGTTGATGTGTTCGGTACAATAATATAAATGTATGAAAATATTAAAAGCTTTTTTAGTCTGTAACTTATCTCTTAAATGTCTGAACCATCGGTGGTGCAAGAAATAATCACTAATTTTACAAAATATGCTTTGTCTAACGTCAATAAATTATTTATTGTGAACATTTTCAATCGATAAACACAAGAAAAGTAGAGGGCGGCTTGTCTATTATTACCTCCGTACATTGCAGCTATTTCCAGCTCTTGTCCCTTACCATTAAGACGGGTTCAAGGCTAGGTTTCTGTACAAATATTTACTTAGTAGCTATACTGTGCGCTGAAACTGCCGACAAAGTTTCCATGTTGTTTACTTGTCCGATGTGGATGTCTTCGTGATGGATGTTAAATACTAACTTCTTAATAATCCTTCTATTTCTCATCATGCACAGAAAACTCCTTTATGCTTTATCGAGCGGGGTTATAGTGATAATTTAAAATATATTTATTTATAAATATACGCCATTGTTTCGCCTAAATCTAACTAGTTTTAAGTCTTTGTTTATATGTATTTCTGTAGTTCACAGTGCCTTGGTTTTAACTGTAATGCTGTGAAACTTATTTGAATAATAAATAAATAATAAATAAATAATATTTGTCTAGTAAACCCGATGACAAATATGTAGGTCTAGGTATGTCTAATGTCTATGGTCTTAGTCGTATCTTAGGAGGTCCTTCGGAATAGAATCGATACTATAGATCGAAGCGCACAGTTCATAAATTACTCTTGAGCTTCAAGTATAAGTTTCCAACGCAACAAAACATCTTGATCGCGTTGACGTTTTCCCTATAAATAACATTCTTACAAACGCGTTCAAGGTTTTTTTTGCGTTACAAGTACCTAAATCTACTCCAGGGCCTCAGTTAATGCGCAATTTTCGCTAAGCTCAGAAGCCTTCTCGTACTCTACTACCTTTTTAAAAAATGGATAGGTACCTATCCATTCAAGTTGATCGAAAAATGGACTTGGATGATGAAGGAACTGAAGAGAACTAAATATCACATGTCCTGCTCACTAGCACAAACTGTGCTACGCGGCTTTATTCGCATGACATAGCATCATCTGTCACTCTCTGAAAGTACTGGAACTGGATAGAAAACGACAGATAAGAACCATCGAGTGAGTAAGAGTCGCGTAGCGCAGTTGTGCTAGAGGGGCTAAATGCGCTTTATAGCGCGTCCGAACTGTAACAAAGCAGTCCACATGTTTTTGTTGTAAATAAAACCTAAATTAGTTACGAGGAGAAACCCGAGTAGTTGTTTACCTCGAAAGCATCAGTTCCTAGTAAAATGCGGTGAGCTGTCGGGGAATTGAGTTGTGGGGGAATGAATTTCTTTCATTATGTACGAAGCTTTCATAGGATTTTGACGTTGAAATTCTATAAGAGAATTTCCGATCTACTATTGTATAATATCAGTGTTGTGTATTCTTTCTTAATATTTTACTTTAATTTAAATAAGTTGATTACTTTTCTGTTATTGCTAAATCAATATGGCTTTAATTGCTTATAAACTGTGAAATCGTAGGTAGATCAGATGTATATTGTGAAATCGTTTACTTGGTTACTTAGGCGGCTTAGGCCCAACTTAGGCCACATAAACTAGTACAAATATAAGGATAAATATAATTATTTTAATGTCAAAGCAATAGTTACAGTTCTTTCTCCTCGACTGATCACTTACTTTATAGACTTAGAAAAAACTCCAAGCACTAATTCATGCAATTAGCGTACCTACTTTTTCTATGTCTGGGTTTTTGTCTGTGCCGCTGCGCTGGGGTCAGGCGCCTGCCAGGCGGATATTACATTTGTGCCGTTTGTGGTCACTACGAATTTGTGCGGTCATTATTTTTATAGTCACCGAGGTCATGGTCTATTCTTAAAAATGTGAATTGTTATTGGTCGTCAAGGACTTAAATTAAGTTTATGTATTTACATACATATTTACATTAATCTAAATCGGCTTCTGTGTTTTGCTGACACATTTTAAACTATCTTCAATTGTAGCTAAAAAAAGTATATAAATATGTAGATACATACTTTGTTAGGTTATGTTGGTTATCTTACATATTGTTAATAATACATACATTGTAAAAAAAAATATATGTCAAATTTATAAACCTGCCTAAATTACAAAGCAAGTTGTCAACTATTTGTGACATAATTAGTATTTTGTGATGAAGTTTGGTATCAAAAACATCAGGATGGGACAGTAATAACTACAAATATATCGATTATTCTTAGTTCGTCTATCAACTCACGACCAGTGTCACTTATAGTTCTTGCTCCACGTACAAGTATGATCCACTTCAACTTCCATAATGGTGTTTGTCCGACACTCCACAACAGAACACGGTTAAAACAACGGAAGCTATGTTGGTTTACTTCTTGAGACGTTTTTTAGTAAGTTGAAGTGTTTTTCATAGGTTTTTGACCAGTTTTACCCAGCGGTTCCGTCATTAATGCTAAGATAAAAAAAAAACTAAGTAGGTAGTAGTACTGTCAACTACAAAGATTTGTAAGCAACAATAATGCTATATTGTCTCATTTTATAAAATTAATCTCAAAATCCATTATATAAAAAGGCCCTGCACCATACTGATGTTTCTGTTTAGTCCTCTGGTTGATTGGTAGAAAATGTCTTAAGCCATTAAGTCCGCCATTTGTACATTTACTTCTGCATTTTGTGCAATAAAGTTCAAATAAAGAAATGATGCACTCCTAAGTGAACACGCGTCACATTAGAGCCTTATCACACTTGCGATTTGCGAGCGTATTTTGTATGAAGGCGATCGCGCAGCGTGTTCGCCGCGTCGCTTATTTGTATAGAAAATATGCTCGCAAATCGCAAGTGTGATAAGGCCCTTACATCAAATTCAAATGATTATTTAATAGGATCCTATTCACACTTTAAATCGAAGACTAGAATATGCTCGCATGCATTCACGAAGAAAAAGGATTTCTTTTATTTCAAAGCAGCTTAGATAAAGAAAAACCGAGGAACCATTCTTAGTATTACTACTTAAATAAAAAATATAAATATATTCAGTTGTTCTGGGCACAGTGATGAGGAAGGACGATACGATATTTTGACCCATAGATATTACTTAATTTACAGTTGGTGGGATTTTTGCTAATGAGCCCTTTAAGACAACTGAATTTCAAATACCTATATGTATATAAGTACAATTTAGATGTACAAGTATAAGACAGAAAATTCTCTTATAATTTGTGGCTGTGTAAGACAATGAAAGCGACCTTTGTAATAATAATCTGTTGCAAGATTTATGCCTCGTTTTCTAGGTTTATCTTCAAACTATAGTGTCTTTTGATTGATTCTCGTAGTTATTGTTATTAACGCCAATAATTTATCTTTTAATGATAGTACACCAACAATGCCTGGACCAACAACTTTCTAGTACCTACCCAGCTCATTGGATACTCGATTATCTACCTTTATCCTCAGAAAATGTGACGGAAGACTTTAGTCATTAGAAAGACAGAGAAAGTAATATATTGTAATTGAGATGAATGTAGCGTAAATGTAGGCGAGATGAAAATGTATGTTATGGAATACGCTTGTCGCTTTTGCAATTTAATTCTGGGTTCTTGGGGTTATCTTCAATTTATAGTCTCCGGTATACAGGTTGATTAAAAGATTTACAGGGTGGACGCTCACCGCGAGCATTCGCCAAAATTTCATTTGTTTTTTGCAAAGGCGAATGCCTGCGGTGCTTTCACCTTAGATTAAGGTTTGTTTCTAATAAGATTTTTAGAAGAATAAACTGCGGGAAAATAATTTTAGTGTATAAGTACGTATACTATTCCAGTGGTCGGCAACCCTTAAGGAGACAATAATTCAGTAAGATTAGCTGAAAATTTGGCAAAATGAAAGGACAACTTTTATCTATCAGGATATGTAGGTTATAGAGCCAAGTTTAATTTTATCTACTCTCCCCCCCTCTCAGGGGTGAGCGTCACCCCCCCGCGCCCACGAATGTGTCCCGGAGCGCGGTATTTTCCACTTTAGAAGAAAACCGTGTACGATACATACAAAATGTATAGGAACGAAATAATTCTGAATAAATTTACTATAAACCTTTCATACATACAAAAGCGATAGCACTTATACAATCAGCGCAATCTGTTACCAAATACTAACGTTTTTAATTATTGATCTTTTTTTTCTGCTAAAAGGTTAGTTATCTCAAAAACTGCAGACTTCTCGGCCAAAATATGTATGACAAAAGTAAAGAATGGACAATTTTCTTTCTAAAAATGTATAATTTGTTTCTGTTACTCTTTAATTTACCGTTGCAATGCTATTTTTAAAATTTAAGTCATTTGGCCATTATGCGAAATATAAATATTCGTACTAGTTAAACGGTGTTACTTGCAATACCATAGACTTCTTATATGTTTTTCTGTAATCTACAAATATTGAACTATATCCTGTATTTTTTTTTTTTTTTAGACTTACTATTTAAGGAAATAAGGGGTGTGTGGGGAAATCGTCAAGTTTTGCTCGTTTTCGTAAATAACTTCAAAACCATTTAATTTTGAATTATTAAATATATATATTTGAGATATTCATAATGTACTCTTTCATTTGATATGTCACACGATATACTTTGCTATTTTTTTTTTCTAATTTACCCCTCAATTCTGGCCCCCATGTTTCAAATTACTTGATTTACTTTACGTTACGTTACATTTCCATATTTGGGTCATCAATTTACATACGTGTACAAAATTTCAACTCAATCGGTCCAGTAGTTTCGGAGAAAATTCGCTATGATTATAGTAGGATCCCTCGTGTGTCTGTCTCAGACCGTCCGTCGGTCATAGCCAATTTGCTCCGAAACTACTGGACCGATTGAGTTGAAATTTTGTTCACGTATGTAAATTGATGACCCAAACATGTACGTGTAACGTAACGTAACGCAAATAAATAAATTTTGACATGAGGGCCAGTTTAGGGGGCAAAATAGAAAAAAAAATGGCATAGTATATCGTGTGACATATCAAATGAAAGGGAACATTATGAACATCTCAAATATATGTATTATATAATTCTAAATTAAACGGTTTTGAAGTTATTTACGAAAATGAGCAAAACTTGACGATTTCCCCACACACCCCTTATTTCCTAAAATAGTGAGTCTAAAAAAAAAAAAAAAATACAGAATATAGTTCAATACTTGTAGATTACAGAAAAACATATAAGAAGTCTATGGTATTGCAAGTAACACCGTTTAACTAGTACGAATATTTATATTTCGCATAATGGCCAAATGACATAAATTTTAAAAATAGCATTGCAACGGTAAATGAAGGAGAAACAGAAATAAATTATACATTCTTAGAAAGAACATTTTCCATTCTTTACTTTTGTCATACATATTTTGGCCGAGAAGTGTGCAGTTTTTGAGATAACTAACCTTTTAGCAGAAAAAAAAGATCAATAATTAAAAACGTTAGTATTTGGTAACAGATTGCGCCGATTCTATAAGTGATATCGCTTTTGTATGTATAAAAGGTTTATAGTAAATTTATTCAGAATTATTTCGTTCCTATACACTTTGTATGTATCGTACACGGTTTTCTTTTAAAGTGGAAAATACCGCGCTCCGGGACACATTCGAGGTCGCGGGGGGGTGACGCTCACCCCTGAGAGGGGGGGAGAGTAGATAAAATTAAACTTGGCTCTATAACCTACATATCCTGATAGATAAAAGTTGTCCTTTAATTTTGCCAAATTTTCCATATATTGCAATCTAATTTTCTTGGATTACAAGTGCCGCACATATCAGCGAATGAATTTAAGGCAGGTCGCACATGTTAAGAACTTTAAGATAGATGACAATGAAATTATGTACCTTAGTTTACAAAGCAGTCGAGGATCGCGTGTTGTCGATAGCCGCCCTACACCACTCCTGTTATAAGTTGGATGTCTTTGAACGTCCAACCGACCAATCCATTCAACTGAAACCTCGACAAATCAGCAGCGGCACAATGTCCCTGATATGAATTTACTTTATTGCATCTCCTGAGATTGCAGCTCGGTTATTAACGAGATGAATCATGACCTTGTTCGGCGAGACGACTGCCAGACATCGCGCCGTTAGTCATTCGCACTTATTATAAGTGTCGCTGAAACTGAACCGTACAGTCCGCGACGAATCTAGCTGCTCGTTTTTGTATTTTGTGACAGTTTTGTTATAAACGATTCTAAAAATATTTAGCCGCTCTTGACTCTTGTCTGACATCTATGTAATCTACACTATTATAAAATGATGAAATTAACTTTATATACATGAGTTAGGAATCAGTCTTTCTTGCTCAACCGACATGCCAATAGTGAAACAATGTCATACCGGGAAATATGCGAACCAAGTTATATGTAAATTCTAGGACAGGTAAATTATTTATAATAATAAGATAAATATAAAAATAAATAAATTAGTGGGATTTGATCTAGGCTACATAAACGTAAATAAGTAATCTAAAAAGGATTTCCGCGAACTAAACTATAGAGATGTAATGGACCGTGAGATTATTTACCACCGTTATCTATAAGAAACTACAGGACTAATACTTAATACAAAACGTCCAAAAAATATCACTACTTACTGCAAAAAATATTTAACTAATAAAGAAAGGATTTCAAGTTGTAATTGACGCTGTTTAGTGCTACCTACTGAACAGGATGAAGGAGTTTAAAGCGGAATCTCTGTCTCGTAATAGAGATAGGTATTAAAAAAGTCCGCTTTATGCAACCACGATTGTGATGTAACTTCGTCAACAACCAGAAATGGTTTATAAATAGAATAAAGTCGCTTTTAATACATGCTTGAGACTAGGTTTATTTTAATTAGCATTGGCAGACTTAGCGTGAGTGAGAGCTGGCTGGTTTCTCAGATCAGAATCTAAACCGATTTCCGTGGAAAGGTTAGTTGGGTAATTATGTCTGTATGTAGATATAAACTTGTTTTCCCGCAGAAATGTTCACGTGTTTGTTTGTTCAAATTGTTCACTGAAATTATCTTATAACCAAATAATAGGGTTATTATAGCTTAGCAAATGCTTGACTAAGTTTTATTCGTTCAACCCATTTTCTTCAATTTTCCGATTCTTAAATTGTAAATATCTGGGGGCACGGCAGTGCCCCCGCCAAGTCGAGCAAACGCGCTTGCCGGCACGCCGTAACATCCTTTTCTCGAAGCCATTCAGACCATTTTCAAACTCCCGTTATTTCATTACGGACAAAGCTAAAAGCTTGAATTTTTAATGACCAGGAGAGCATGATATAACCTAGGCATATTCCAAATTGCATTCAATTTGAACCAGTAGTTTAGAAATTATTGCCAGTCAAAGTTCCTTAATTTTGTCACTGATTCACTCTCACTTATATATGATCATACGAATTCTAAGTTACTTCTAGCAGACACACAAGCTTGAAATTTCGTGCTCTATTACGGTTTGGTGTACAAATCATTAAAAAACCTAAACATTACAAAATTTCCGTGTAGTTTTCCAGTTATGCGAGATGCATAGATAAATTTGTATTTCCTTATGAACCCTATAAAAAATACACGATTACAAAGTTAACTTTGCGGTTCATATAACCTTCGGTTTAGATACTAAGACCTCAGGCACAGAATACTTATTACCTAATACCAAAATACATACAGAATGGACACGCTCATCGCCGTACCGAATTGAGTTACCTCACCCCGCAGGGGCAGTGAGTTGGAATCGTGATGGTAGCGATGATGATGATGATGATGATGGTGGTAACTGGTGGCGGTGATGGGGGTGCTGGTGATGATGATGATGATGAAGCTGGGGACTGGTGTTGGTAATGAGGGTGTTGGATTGTTCAGATGATGATGGTGACTGGTGGTGGCGATGGGCGTGTTGGTGATGATAATTATGATGGTGGTGGTGGTGACTGATTCTGATGAAGGTGGTATTGGTGATGATGATGATTATGATGACGACGATGGTGGTGACTGTTGGTGATGATGATGATGATGGTGGAGTGGAGGTGACCGGTGGTGATGATGGGGGTATTGATGGTAATGAAGATGGTGGTGACTGGTGGTGGTGAGGGAGGTGTTGGTAATGATGATGATGATGCTGGTGGTGATTGGTGATGATGATAATTATGATGACGACGATGGTGGTGACTGTTGGTGATGATGGTGGAGTGGAGGTGACCGGTGGTGATGATGGGGGTATTGATGGTAATGAAGATGGTGGTGACTGGTGGTGGTGAGGGAGGTGTTGGTAATGAAGATGATGATGATGATGATGGTGGTGATTGGTGATGATGATGATAATGATGATGAAGATGACGATGACGATGATGATGCCAATGATGGTGATTAGGTATGATGATGGGGGTTTTGATTCAGATGGTGGTGGTCATAGTGGT
Organism: Apotomis betuletana; assembly: GCA_932273695.1. Taxonomy (NCBI): domain Eukaryota; kingdom Metazoa; phylum Arthropoda; class Insecta; order Lepidoptera; family Tortricidae; genus Apotomis; species Apotomis betuletana. Next base: position 16,523,217 of record OW026299.1, read on the forward strand.
GATGGATGATGACGATTGTGATGGTAATGCTTGTGGTGATGGTGATGACGATGGTTATAAAATCAACATCCTCACCACATTACCACCACGACCATTACCACAACCACATCCCCAACACAATAACCACTACCATTACCACTACCACCATCATCGCCGCCATTATCACCACCCTCATCATCACCATCGTCATGAGAGGAATCATGAGAAGGATCATTATCTATAATGAGAGGGGTCATTATGGATCATGAGAGGGAGTGACAAGTCTGTGTGGTTTACATTTAGTTAATGTCAACTTCGGTAGTGTTAAAGTGCAAAACTCCGCAATTTCGGAGTATAATAGACTAAGAAGTAATTACCGTCCTGGCTTGTCAAAAATCGCTTCATCAAAACTTTCGAGAAAAGCCCACAGAGACAGAGAGTGGGCTTTAAGAAAGGCAGTTGCGGATACACAGCTAGTAGTCCTTAAAGGAAAAATAAGGAGGACCACTTACAAAAAGAAATGAGATCCCATCAAAAACATTACATGTAAAAAAATTGCATTACATTTATGATAAAGATAAATATGTTTAATATTAATGCGGTTACTAACACGGTCATGGTAATATGTTTTTAGTTATGTAATCCGGTGAAAATGTATGTCAAAGTTGTCATATAGGCGAAGGGTCACTTTGATAGGTACTGAATAAATTAACCGACTTGGTTTTATATTGTATCTCACAACTTTTTTCGGTAGAAGGTTGCGAGACTTGCAATTTTTTTACATACTGTAATGTTTTTGATGGGATATATATATTACTTTCGTCGAAAATAGACTTTTATTGATAAATACCACCTAAACTTACTTCCAATTCTATTATTTCATTACCAAATGGCATAACGCGATCCATCCTACAAAAACGGTTAGCTAAAATGACCTATGTAACTTATGTATTCAAACACACATACGTCAGTTTGGAATGTTAGAAAACCTCAGACTAGTCGGCTGAGTCACGGCTAACATCTGAGATGCGCAGGAGTGGCGGAAATGCCTAATCTCGCCATTAGCAGCTTCACTTACTTTGCACATGTGCTGGAATGTTTTTGGAAAATAATTGTGTTCCGGCCATGGTGGGAGATATCGCGCCGATGTCTGGAATTTGCCAGTTTCATGCCGGTTTCACCGGTTTTAATTTAAGAGCGTTCCGTACCTAATAGATTCTACTATATGTTCTGTGACGTACGATAGGCTACAGCTGTCTTTAAAATGTGAATGAAAACAAATAGATTAATTGGTATAGGCTAAAAAATAAAGACTAATTGAATATTATAATTTCATCCGTTTGCCAATCAGATGTGTTTAATTAATTGTTTTTCTCTTTAGTAAGTATTTTGTACTGACGCCACTATTGACTTGTACTGCAAAACGGCAAAGTTTCAATAAAATTAATATTTATAAATTTTCACAGGTGTCATATTGTCACAATGTGATTGTTTATTGTGGTAAAAACCCTATTTCCAGAAATGGTTTTCAAAATTTTTTAGAAATATCCCAATTGCTAAGAAATCATCGATTTTTAGCTAACTCACCATGAAAACAAGTACTAAACTAATGTTCCGTTGTAATCATTCTTCTACTACCACTATTAAAAATCGTTAAAATAAACCAAATATCAACTAAATAGAATATCGTTCATTTAAAAAAAAAATAGCAAGATATATCCTATATTCCGCGTTTATAATGACAGTACCTACTTTCGAGATGTTTACTTTAGTGGCGTGCTCTATTTAAATTCAATTTAATGCAGCTAAAGTAGGTAGTAAGTATCGATATACAAAAATATAAGGGAACAATTTAAACGCTCACCAAAATGGCTTTTATACCCCAAAACTAAATTCCAAATAAAATGAATTGCCTCCATATAAATTAAACCCACTGTATACAGTGCTCCCCAAATTAAATCATTTTGTATTCCAAAATCGATATACATTACACCAGAATAATTTTATGTTGAGTCAGTATATCTTTTTGCTTCCCAAAATGGATTTTTTGCTCACCAAATATTGTTTTCATAAAACATCAAAATTATTACCTAAAATTGCAGTCTATTTTGCTTTAGTGTAATCAAATTATCTAACCTTTAGTCAATAGTTATATGTGCAACAAGAGAGCAAAGTTGTTTTTTGTTATGAGTGCTGATTTTGAGTCCCGAGCAAGTGAAGGATTCTACGTTTGAATCACGAGCGTAGCGAGTGATTCTATGTTAGAATCCTGAGTGTAGCGAGGGACTCAACAGCACGAGATGCAAAAAACTTTGCTCTCGAGTAGCACACACAACTTTTCACCTCATCAGCGAGAACATATTCGACATTTTGTGCTTTTTCTTTCAATGTATGTTTATAGTCTTTGTTGCTGATTTCAATAATATTATTAATCAGAAAATAGATGTGCTGCTTAAAAAGGAATAACAATATAATTTAATTGAAATTATAATCAACCAACCAACGCGGTTATTGTCATTAGGTATTTGATGAAATTGGGAGATTTAGCAGATACATGACGTGTTTATTTATAAATATGTATTATGAGATTTTGTTTATAAATTGATTAATATTTTTACTCGTAAAACACCAAACAAAATAAATGCAAAAGAAAATAACAATTACAATATTGAACTCGATATTTTTTAATGTACGTTTCGAATATGCATCTATGATAAATGGTGAAATTATAAATTATTATTATTATATTTACAATAAGTAATAAGTTGAAAATTATTTGAGCAATGATCTATTCATTGATCTATTCTTTTTCTATTGTTTTATATAAAAGGCAATTTTAATATTCGGTCGTTAAATAAAAGTATAATAAAGAAAAAAAAAATACGTTGCAATTAAAACTTTTTCGGGTGTTTTTAATGAATTTTTTGGTATAACGCGTATCCGAACTGTTCTCAATCGAGGTCGGATTCGAAAATTGAATTTCAAATTGATAAGTTTCTATCCCTCTCTTTTATATACATATGAAAGAAACGGAGTGCATCGACATTCAAATGATTAGAATTTTATAATTAACCTTTGGCTGAAGAATGACAAGTCGTGGTCAGATATTGAAAAAATTAAAAAGCTACTTTCTACTCACGCTCGAAACAAAATCGCATTTTGTTCACTGTTACCTGACAGCAAAATCGCCATGTTTGAGCTGGTGAGGTGAAAAATATATTACTGTCTATCTAAAATTACAATTGCTTCCCTTTATTTCTTAACCCCGCAATCCGCCCCCCGCCCCGCGTTTCATTTTTTGAAAAAAAAATTGTGTTTCAGCTAGGTAACCATCTAACACTGATCACCTTTCAGAGCAGATCCGACTCGGCCGGGTTAGGTTAGGTTAGTTTTTTTTTATAACCCTAAAAAACGCTCCATAATGTGCGGTAAGTAGTCATTATTAGCTATGCTATATACTATACTTAAATATGCTTTACTTTTAAATAAATAGATGCACGCCACAAACATAAATTGTATTATATTTAGTAACATTTTGAGTGCAATATTTGCCGTGCAATCAGGAATTTTGATTATTTTTGCATAGAAAAAGGTTTTTTTTTATGTGCGTTTAAATACTACCCGTAATTGAAACCTCAATATTTATTTATTAATTTTAGGGTATAAAAGCCATTTTGGTGAGCATTTAGTCTTTTGCCTCAGCAAAAATGACTAAAATGGAAGTAATAGTTAATATAAAAATATTGGTGACATCCATTTAACAATTAATATAGATTATTTGGTCTGAAATTAACTTTAACGGTGTTCATATATTTTTATAGCATGTAAGAAAAAGAATTATTAGCTTTATTTATAGAATAGTTTGGGATACACTATTTGGTGAGCATTCATCCGTTTTGGCAAGCATTAAGAATTTATTGGAAGTAATTTATCAACATATTTGGTAGGCGTTTAATCATATTTGGTAGACGTTTAATCATATTTGGTAGGCGTTTAAACACAAGCCAAAATATAATATATCGAATGAATTTTAGTTCAAATTAAATCTGCTCAATTAGATTTACCAGCTAATAAGTCGGGTATTTAATAAGCTAACTATATACCATTCGCCTGCAATGCCGAATGAAACTGCATCTATTATTCTGCAGTCATGGCCGGACCTTTTGTGGTGCATTACGTGTCGGGCTGACACCTCGGTACAGTCGGCAGACATTATAACTATAACGATTTTTTTATAGATCAGTCTTTATATTCAATTGGCTTTATATAAAATGCTATGAAGTTTATAGGGTAGCTTTTGAGTAGTATCGTTTCCAGAGGGTCTATGATGGTTGCTTTTATCACGTGATAAATAAGTACTTAATATGTAAATATAAATGAATGTAATATAATAAGTTACATGAATGTTCTTATTGCGATACCCATCCTATAAAGCCGCAACAAACAGGACCTGAGGGCCTATGATGATGCTTTTATCGGGCGATAGATAATTGACAAAGCATCCGTCACGTTTTGATAAAATGCAAGTGTGAGTGATGGATGCTATGTCACTTTATTTATCACGTGATAAATAAGTAATATGCAGGGAGCGAAACTTTGGTGCCGGTGACGTCATTATGACGCAAAGTCGCATATAGGATGTTTTTTAAAAACAAAATTGCAACACCTCAGTGATTCTTTTATAATGTAATAATGGTAATATAAATATTAATGTTTGTTTATAAAAAAAAAGTATTTTTTTTACTGGATAATGAAATTCTATCAAAAATAAACTTTTCCTCAAGTAAATGAAACAACACAACAAATGTTTCGTTGGATGACGAAGTATGCAGAATGCTTAAAGTTCAAACATAATAATCGCATCTTCTTTCTTATTTACATGAAGGAATAACGATGTACGAACTTTTGGAGGTGATACAGGGGACTATTTGGAAGAGTTTGAACCCTACGAGCGTATAAATATACTTTAGTCCAAAGCGTGTTTTATTTTAATCGAGTTTTTCCAATTTATCCAGTGTGTACCAAAATTTGACATGAAGAATTATAATTTACATGTATACAATTAACACGTACATTCAGGGCAATATCCATTCTCAATCCTCTCGCCATTTATAAATATGCCATTAAGTTGTCATTTGATTCGGTATCTATAATCTAAATAAAAACACTGTATGTAGCTTGACGTCATACGTCTGTCATCGGCACCAAAGTTTCGCTCCCTGGTAATATGTAATATGAATGAATGTAATATAATAAGTTATATGAATGTTCTTATTGCGATACCCATCCTATAAAGCAGCAACGAACAGGACCTAAGGGCCTATGATGATGCTTTTATCGGGCGATAAATAATTGACAAAGCATCCGTCACGTTTTGATTAAATGCAAGTGTGAGTGATGGATTCTATGTCACTTATTTATCGGGTGATAAAAGCAACCATCATAGTTTCTATTTAGTTTAAGTTTTCTGTGTTACTTTGCTTTGCCTTTTTCTTGTCTCTGAATAAAATATTATAAATACAAAACCTGATAATTTATGAGGAGTAGGTATTATTATTGTTATTGATGTGTGGCGTCTATAAAACTCGATTCCCAGCGGCTTGCCTATGTTTAAGGAGTTGACGATTTCATTATATTGCTCGTGAAAAACAGTAAGCTAAATCTACTCCGGCTTTACCAAGAAAATGTTTTACGCCACGCCACTGCAGCACAGTGCTATAAAAACAAAATAAAAGTAAACAATTCCCCCTAAATGTGTATTTTGCAGACTGTACTCGCTGCACGTATGAGGCACTCGATTACTGTTATACGCAATATTATTGTGCCCAACTTGGAGCACGTTTATCATATTCTTTTAGTCCAGTACGGAACTGATTGCTATAGGGACGTTGTTATAGTTTTTCGCACGTTTGTACAATTATTATGTCACTACAGCGCTACAGTGCTGTTTTGGTTAGAACAGCTAGAATTCAAGGCAGCTACCAATGCCGTGACGTTCATGGAACCCTATTTCAAGGTTTTTTGGGTACTTTTGAGACTAACGCGGGTTGTCCTCCTTTTTGGGATAAGCTTGTTTCTATGTATGAATGCAATTGCATTTATAATATATTGTATACCTAGAGGTTGCCAATTTATAAAAAAAAATACTGTAGGTACCTACTCGTATGAACGGGATTAGAAACAAACTGCTTTTACTCGTAACTATAAAATAATGACCAAAGTAACTCTAGTCGACGGTGCTTATACAGTCTCATTTTCTAAGTGATATATTGTCCTAATTTAACTAATAAATGAATAAATAAATATTAAGGAACAATCTTACACAAATCGACCTAGTCTAACTAAACTAAGCATAGCTTGTACTATGGGTACTAGGCGACGATACTGATATAAGTACGTAGATACAGGACCGCCGGCTTAGTATGCAGGTGCATTACAAACTGCGCCACCCGCGTCGTCGATAATAGATCATTTACACTATGTATTCGTGAAAATTATGTAAACACCCGTTGACAGTGCGAAATTACGAAATTCCTTATCGATGTTAATAGGACAAATCCCATCCGGGCCTGTTGACTAATTGCTTCCTACAGGGCCAGGTTATTCGGCGATGGCGACAGCTAAATTGGGCTCCAAATGGCCGGGATGGATTGAAATACTAGTTTCAGGAAGGGAAGAGAGTAGGGAATGATGTAGCATAATAAAGCACGTAATAAGCTTGGATACGATTGCGTTGACGTGTTGAAATCAGGTAGGATTTATAGTTAAAAGGGATCTTTAAGGAAATCTCCGTGGAAGTAGATGGTACTCTATCGAGTCCTATTATTATTATTCATACATGTTGTTGGTGCGGTTGAACAATAATATGGTATGGGTTAAGTATCGCTAAGTTGTACTTACTCAGCACTTAACGCATATTATTCTCTCAGAGCATATTCTAAGAGGTAGGTAGGTAGGTCAATGTGTAATCTTCACGTCTCTATGTAAAAACTAAAAGAAAACCGTTGGTTAGAAACGTTTAGTAAATCGATTGATTGATTTCTTCTATACTTACATCAAAGACAACCATGACTGATCGATTGTAAATTAAATACTTACACGAACTATAAGTAACTTCGAATAGGCATTTACTTACCGTTAGAAACGCATTGTTCTTAGACCTCATAATGTTTTATATGCATTCCAGCATCTTTTTATGACTCACTAACTTACATATAGGTATTTATATTATTAATACTTTAAAGCTGAATATGTGGCGTGGCCTCTGTTAAATAGTACGCAAAATTTATCATAAGATAGGTACCTTGCTTTAATATTATGTTAATATACATTGTAGCTCCGTCTGTGACGGTCTATGTTCGTCACAAATACAATAAATTTACCGACCGAGCAGCTACCGGTAATATTGAAAAAATATTTATTTTGATAAAAATAAAAGTAAGGGCCTTATCACAGTTGCCATTTGCGAGCGTATTTTCTATACAAATAAGCGACGCGGCGAACACGCTGCGCGATCGCCTTCATACAAAATACGCTCGCAAATCGCAAGTGTGATAAGGGTCTAAGTAGGTAGATAATTATACATAAATTACACCTATATTGTTTTTGCCTACTATGTCTGTGCATAACTTATTCGTTTGTTACATATGGTATGGTAATTGATGATCTTTTTTGTATGCACAAAAGTTAAATAAAATACTTGGTTGCTATTGTTGTTGTTGGTTTAGTACAAGCTTTTTTTATATCACATGTCCCGTACCTCCCGTGTCTCTTTGTATGTGACAATAAGTATCCATAAGTTTGCTGTTAGTAAGTACTAGCTATTTTTATTTCGTTTCGTGTTTGTATTTTCCACTTTCTGGAGGTTAATGACATTCGCTAGCTCTCTATTTTTAGAGTCACGTATAGTGTTCCAAAGGACTCGAGCCCTTTAGCTCTTTTATTTAAGGCTGGCCTATATTTTGACGCCTAATAGGGCTAAAAGCCTATAAAGCTCTTTAGCCCCCAAGCCACCGGCCTAGACTCTCAGAGCTCGTAACCTTATTAAAAGGCTATAAGTTTAAAGGGCTAAAACTGCCTAAAAGACTTGTAAAAATAATGAGACTTAAAAATATTTTGGCCTCCGAACTTCAACAGGCTTGGAGGCTAAAATATTTTTGAGCTTATAAAAAAGATATAATAAACTCGGCGCTCTTATAGTGGGGTGTTTTAAATAAAACAAAAGACGTGAGTATGTTTTCTCAACAATTATATAATTTTTGTATTTGGAACAGGCAAGAAACTGCCATTAACATACGTTTTTCAAAAGTGTATAAACACGTATTTCAATGATATTACTTAACATATTTTTATTTGTTTTATTGCGTTTTGTAAATTTCAATTTTAATTATTATTTTCTGTATGTTGTGTTTTTTCCGCTCATTGATACAATATTCAAACGCAATATTTTACATTATCTGTGAATAGTCTACAGTAGCTACCTCTGATTGGTCGGCGGTCTGACATGCCAACATGACGTCAGAAATAAATAAAAAATGTACTAAGTGATGTGATAGTGGCTCGTTTTGAATTTACTTATGGTGAATTTAATAGCATCGATTATTTCTGTAAAATTAAATTCATTGACTATGTAATTCATGCCATCAAATCAAATAAAAAAATCTCCAATGAGGATTCGACTCGAAAGTATTATCATCAATAATAATAATAATAATAATAATAATTTATTCAAAATCAATGCGGCAAACAGCAACTGACAATTAAAAAAAAAAACCGGCCAAGAGCATGTCGGGCCACGCTCAGTGTAGGGTTCCGTAGTTGCTCATCCTTCAAAATAAACTGCTGTTTTAAGCCCGAGGTTTAAGTTAAGAAAGATTTTAAGCTCTATAAAAAGGTCGTAAACGCCCTAGAAACTTATTACCTTCTGGAAGTCAACTGACGTCCTTTTAAAGAAAAATATGAAATTTGGCGATAACTCAAAAACGGCTCAACCGATTTTGTTCAATATAGTTTTCATTGAAAGTACTTATAAGGCCATATACATGAATTTTTCCGAATTTTTTTGAGCCGCGGTTGTAAAGTTAGAGGGGGGGGGGGGCACAATTATTTTTGTTTTCGGAGCGAATATTTACAAAACTGCTGACATTATCAAAAAATAATGTTAGAAGACCCCTATTATTTTTACAAGACCTATTCAACGACACCCCACACACCAGTGTCGAAAAGAAAAAAAAAATTCACATCCACTTTAGGTGTTCTAGAGGTACCCGAAAAAAAGTTTTTTTTTTTTAGTTTTTTTTTTACCGTTTTGTCGGCGTCATACATACACATACTCATACCAAATTTCAGCTTTCTAGTACTAATGGTCGCGGAGCTAAGCCGCGGACGGACGGACTGACGGACAGACGGACAGACGGACAGACGGACAGACGGACAGACGGACATGGCGAAACTATAAGGGTTCCTAGTTGACTACGGAACCCTAAAAACGAAGTCTTAATTGGATTTTATTGAAGATGAATATTTAACAAAGAAGGTAACTCGAGAATACTAATACCTACATAATAAGTATATGTAATTTTTAAATTTGCTTTTATTTTCAAATCAATCCTTTTGATTGAATTGTTTTGATATTTAATGAAACATAATATAGAAAACTTTGTATAAAAGAACTAGGTCACAAGACAGCACAAAACAGATAGGTATAGAAATCAATCAACATACAAGCGCGCTCGAGCAAACGCATACATAGACTTTGCTCACGGACACGATATCTCGGACCAAATCGGACCAGTGCGAGCGCGAGTGACATCCGCTTGACACGCGCGTCTGTGAACTATTTTATGCTATAATGGAGCAACGAGCTTCACTTCTGGCCCGTTATTTTTGAGGTTACGGTATTTAAAATATTTTCTGTGACAAATTTGTAATATACTAATATAACAATGACATAAAAATAAAAATATTGTAGTTATTATTAATTTATATTTCCATTCTTCCCGTTTCATTCTCCACAATATATCAATCAACTAATATAGGAGCGCCAGTACCACGATATGTTTTCGAGCATAAGCCATAGTTGACAACCCTAGAGCGACCGCCGACCACCGGTATGAAAAGTGAAGTAAGTACATACATGTGGTTGACTTCTGTACCTATCTGTTTTGTTGTATAAGTTAACGTACACAAGTAAGTAGCCTTAGCGTAGCCTAGGTCTAAAAAATGGCTACAGCCTTTAAAAAGGCCTAAAGCCCCTTAAAAGGCTAAAATAAAAATAAAAACCCATAGGCTTTTTTTAAGACTAAGGCCTTATTATGATCACTAGCTCTTCGAAACTCATTTCATCAAGCCAGCTCTAAAAAGAGCTCGTGAGGCTTAAAATTCGGGCTAAAAGGGCTCGAGTCCTATGGAACACTAGTCACGTACTACGTAAAAATGATCAAAATGCTTACAATGTTTGACCGACGAAGTCTTAGAAATGATTGTTCTTTTTTTATTAATTTATGTATCATCATCGTCGTCAGTAGTTGAACATTTAATAATAATAAATAAATATCGGACAACCCCACACAAATCGATCTGGTCCCAAATTAAGCTCAAGAAGGCTTGTGTTATGGGTACTAGACGACGATATACGTACTTATATAGATAAATAAATACTTAAATACATAGAACAACCGAGACCCAAGCACAAATATTCGAGTTCATCACACATATATTTGCCCTGGCCGGGATTCGAACCCGGGACCGCCGGCTCAGTAGGCAGGTGTCTACAAACCCAGCCAAACGCGTCGTCGTCATTGTTTTACATCTTTCAAACCTTTTAAGCATAACACATAATATAATTCGTACCTAATATTTATTTACAAAAGGGATGTTGAATTTTAAAAACGTAGGAGAAGTTGAATTGCTGGGACAAACTGCTCTCGCGCGCTCATAGGCGCTTGCGTTAATGAGTGATATTGTGGTGCATAACCAGCATAACAAAGGTTTAGAAATAATACATTGCACGTTTGCTATACTTATAGGTTAGAAAAATCACTCACTGAAATCAACGATTCATATTATTTTTCTTCTGGCCGAATAATATGTACTTACAATACAATACCTACATTATTCCCCGAACCCCGCGTTTTTTTCAACGCACAGAGATAGGTAGGCTAGGCAGGGCCGATTTTGTTCAGTTTTGTTTTTGCCAAGCAACTTTCAACGGTTCAGTTTTCTTATACTAACTGCCCTAGTTTGATGACTACAGAGTATGCCGTGAATTAATAATTGACTTCATAACTGTTCGAAATCAATTCATCATGAAAATTTGTATTAGTTTATACCTGGTAAATATTGAGGTCGTGTCCGATGTAACTATAGTACGAGAGCCCACGACCAAAATTTTTGTCTCATAGCAATACGGCCAAAACCGCATCAAATCGATAGATACGATTATCCTGAACTCGAAAATACCAATATCAGACATTTTCCGCGTAGCGTTTGATCTGACCGAATTTTCAAAATTGTCAAAGAATTTTACCGAACTGCATCATAGCAATATGTCTGATTTGCAGACTGTAGTTGAATGATAGTTCTGAGATACCGGAAACATATTTTTCAGACGTTAGTGGTGTAGCGCAAACCCGTAAAATCACTTAAAAAAATTAAAAATGAGACAAAAAAAATGTCTCATAGCAATACGTCTGAAAATCTTTTTTATTAGTAAATTTTGGTTATTTGATGCGAACAAAACAATTTTCAGACGGAAATGTGAACGCATTAAATTTTGAGACCGTTTTGAAAATGTTAACAAATTTTACCGATCGGTATCATAGCAATATGTCTGAAAATTGTTGGACATGATAAAATAAGTTTTCCACATGTGCAAAAAATTTATATCAGACAAATTAAGTGTAGCACCTTCTCTATCAGACAACTTTTCGATACTCAGATATCATTTAAAAATCGTATTGAGGCATCTTGAATTTTCTGTTACAAACCAATGAATACGTTGCGACCCTGAATTTATTAGATGATAATTAACAAAGAATTTACCCGAAACCGTAACATTGAAGTTGAAGGACTGAAATAAATCGCACAAAAGGAAACTGGGATATAGATACGACGACACGATAGACATAATATATAAATACATATATAGATAACATCCATGACCCAAACACAAATATTCGAGTTCATCACACAAATACTTGGCCTGGCCGGGATTCGAACCCAGGACCGCTGGCTCAGTAGGCAAGTGCTTTAAAAAGTGAGCCAACCGCGTCGGCATATTGTACACAAGCACGTCAAAAACAATACCCTCAAATAGAAATGCTTATTAGAAAATACTTTGCTTTGCTTAGTCACAACGAGGACATAGTTACATAAGACTAAAAGAATTAAATAAAAAAAAACGTTAGTATTCAACTCCAGAAGAAATTAAAACGAAAATAGCTTAAAGTGTCGAATACCGTTTATTGATTAGATGTGGATTCGTTTTTCAAAAGTTTCTCTTGTATAGATAAATAAAATTTTGATTTAATATATTAGATTTGTTTTATTGTACTACCTATGTTTCTACATGAATAACTTAAAATTAATGCCGTTTAAATATTTTTCACCGTTGGTTAAAATTCTCCCACATTTTAAAGTTTGAGAATCTGTGAACAGCATGATGACGTAGGCTTGTGTCAGTCACGTGGTTCGCGAGTCTCGGAATGGAATACCTGGCGGAGTATATTATTATACCATGGTTCCAACGTTTGGAGCAGCTGGCGAGTGAGCTGTATAATAGTAACGTAACAAGCGCTGAGGCTGTTGAAATTAAATACTGATTGATTTGATAGTTTTGGTTTTATTTAAAGCACACTTGAGTAACTTTTACAAAAGAAATAAGTAATGACATCTGTCATCTGTCAAAGTACATATAATAGACAAGGGAGATTCTTGAATATCTATTAAGGCTGTAAATTAAAAAAAAACATTTAACAGAGGCGTCGGCCAGGCGACTCCGAAACGTTATTTTCGTTTTTGGGAGTATATGCTACACTTAAAGTGTCTGAAAACAGGTTTTTGGTAATCATGGCAGCAATACGAAAAGTTGAAAAAAAAAATTATCCGTATTGCTATGATACAGGTCGGCTAAATTTGTTGACATTTTCAAAAATGCGCTCAGGCTATATGCTACGCGCAAAATGTCTGAAAACAAACTTTTTCGTAATACAATTATAAAATCTATGTACATTTTCACTATCAGACGTATTGCTATAATACCGACTGTCTTTTTTTTTTGACACAGCAGAAATGGCCTCCCACGCAGTTGCTACACTTTCGACCGTTACTACACACCTAGTCGGGTTCAGAATCATACAATCTAACGATTTTATAGGGTTTTTGCCGTATTGCTATGAGACATGGTTTTGGTCGTGAGCTCTCGTACTACTATGTACGTCTACATATTTACATTTTATGTTCTGCAGAAATTTGCATGTTTCACTACAATACGCGGCAAAGGTAAGTAAACAGCTGATGTTTTAAGCTGGGTTTGCCCCCTTTAAGGTCTTCGCACATTATAACAACTCAACGGCGACTCGATTCTATGCCAAATATTGAAATTTAAGCCCTATGTCATATTTACTAGGTTTAATTTCGACGATGCACCGACGCGTCGTCCACTCGTCGTCCACTACTAATATCATTTTTTGAAATTAAACCTAGTAAATATGACATAGGGCTTAAATTTCAATATTTGGCATAGAATCGAGTCGCCGTTGAGTTGTTATAATGTGCGAAGACCTTTAGTTAGGTCCAATCAGTTGTATAGTGAAGTGTTTATTTGCAGCTATATTATTATAGACCCAGTTCTGAAACTAGTACTTTTAACATTTGGATTACGTTTTAGTTAAGAGCTTTAATTTCTCCGCTACCGTGATAGAACGGTGAATTACACTGTTTACACCGGAAACGTCGCTATTTCAGACGTCATACGCTGAAACGTTGTGACGTTTGATATGCGATACCAACACTACCATACCACTTCGAGCTGCAAATCGCATCCGCACAAACCAACCGTATTCCTAAAGCATAAGGTTGTATATATATTTAGGGTTAAGTCGAGTGTAAAATTTAGTGGAGTATCGTTTTAGAATCGTCATCGATACTTTGACGCCCCATTCTCGTGTTTTTTTAAATTGCGTCATATTTGACGTTCAAGCATGCATTTATTAATAGATTAAAGACTTGGGTTTTTTGGATCTTATAAAAATAGATAATGCAAATAGATCTGCAGTCTAAAGACTCGTTACTAGCTAACTATACCAAGTGAGTACAAACATGTAAATAAATTAAAACACCTCAATAAAACACGTATTATTTATTGCAACGTTTTGGCACCATCGAGTTCGCAGGGTAGATTACCAGAACTTTAAATTATATGATTGGCTCTTATCATTATCACACTGGATTTTGACCTGAGCATTGTCTGTTTGCATTTTTTCTTGGCCCTTTGATTGTTATTTTATTGTTTGTTTATTGCTTTCATCAGTTATGTTCAGTTTTACAGTGTTTGAAATCAATTAATACGAACACTGAACAAACCACATCAAAAACGCGTAATCATATATCACAAAAATACTTGAGATGTTACGACATTTCATAATACTTCAAAGATCGTCGCAAAGATGAAAGGAACTATAATTTTTAATAACAATCTACGTGCCGAATATAAAATATTAATAAAAACAACACCGGCATCCGTTTCCTCTTTTAAGAGAACACAGACGACAGACATTCGTGCAGATCAAATTCGAAGATCTAGTTTAGCTTTAGAGAAATATACTACATCTGTGGAGGCATCAAAGATATTTTCGTGTAAACCAGATATTTATGTGTCTTTTTTCCGAGAGTAGTGGACCTTTAATCCTCAAAATTGCAGCGCGGAGCTATCTAAGTACTCGATTCAATCAATTTAGTTTAGACTAGACTTTCTTAACACTTTGCACGCCGTAAGTTATAATCGGTACCGCGCTCCAACAGCTGATCACGATTACCACTCGTGATGCTCTTTTTCCCAAGAACGCCGCGCATTTTTTAAGGCGCCACCCATGGTTCGCCGGCGATTTTCGGTGATATTGTAAGATTTATAAAATAATAATTAGCGTAGATACAGGAATAATTTATTTTTTATTTAAGAGGTGTTTTAGTGTTTTATAATGATAAAAATAAAACAATCTGTTTATGATATTTATTTTATTTTAAAACTGTCGCTGAAAAGAACTCGTTTTATGAAAAAATAAAAACTCTAACATGGATTTGTTAGGTAGCCCGCGCAGCGCACTGACGAGGCAGCGCGGGCGACGCATCGTCATGCCGTTCCCCCAACCCTCACGTTAATAAATTGTATGTGTGCGGGTAGCTCAAACGTTCTTCTACACGTTGCTATTAAGCGGATCACGAACTGTGTTCGATATTTTAATACAAACAGTATGAAATCTGATCACGAGTAGGTACTATTCGTTATCCGCGACTCTAAGAAAAAAAGTGTCACGAGTGGTACTCGTCATCGGCGAGCTAGACGTGGCAGTTATTAAAATGGCCGGCGAATTAGAGAAAAAATGCGTACCGAGTGGTTCTCGTGATCGGCGTGCAAAGTGTTAAGGCTATCTCTACAAAGATAAATTCTTAATGTACTAGATTTCCCTATCCCAAAATGACGGTTGTAGGAAGTTTGCACCCGTCGATGTTGTCAAATCGAAATGCGATACACGGCTTCCGTCGCACCTTGTAGCGGTTTGTAGTTATGCCAAATATGCATGTCTATTTTCAAAACGCGACTACGAATTGATACATGTTGGAGGAACGCATGCCGTTCGTTCGAAATATGATTTTAATGCAGCTTGAAAAGTATTGCCGCGGGTACGGGCTAACCCAAAGTTAGCTTTTAGAGCACTTTTAGAGAGGCACGTAATTTTTATTTTTTTTATTATGCTAAAAAAATTACAAAACTGGTACAATTTATATGTTTCGCCAAACTGCAATGCAGTTTGTTGGCGAAGACCTAATAGTCCGTAAGCCCGCTCCAAGATTGCCTACGTAACATGACATCACGATAAAATGTATGGCACACGGTCGAAAAAGTTGTGCTGAGCGAGAATCAAACGATTATCGCACAGAAAATTGGCCGGAAGTTTGAGAAAATCCTTCACTTCCGGTCAAAATTTTAGGGGTGTACTTACGTCATGTGACATCATTACGTGACAGATGGCATCATGTAGCCCTTTAATCGTCGAGAGTGTCAACATAAGTCTGCCAGTTCTAAAATGGCCGGAAGTACTTGGCAGACGAGGTCAAAGATGGTCATCGGGTACGTTTTCCTACGTTTTGTGGTATCTTGACGAAATTGATTATAAATGTTTTAAAGTAATAGTGTCTCTAAAAATAAAAAAAGTCTACAAGACATATCTGGCCGGAAGTTCTTCAAAAGTGATTTTTATTAGGGTTCCGTAGTCAAACTAGGAACCCTTATATATTTGCCATGTCCGTCGGTTCGTCTCTCCGTCCGCGGCTTAGCTCCGTGACCATTAGTACTAGAAAGCTAAAATTTGGTATGAGTATGTGTATGTATCACGACGACAAAACGGTAAAATAAAAACTAAAAAAATATTTTTTTTGGATAGGTACCGGTCTCGTATCGTACTTAGTGGGGGTGAATTTATTTTTCTTTCCAACACTAGTGTGTGGGGTGGCGTTGAATAGGTTGTCGGGCCACGCTCAGTGTAGGGTCTGTACTTGCCCATCCTTCATAATGTTGTTGCTGTCCCATGGTACCCCAGTGGTACAGAGGGCCTTCGTGAGACGTCGCCATCCACTCCTGTCCTGTGCCTCGCGCTCCGCGTCACTCCAACTCAGCTCGGCCGCCCGCAGCTCGGTGTCGACGGTGCACGTATGCGCCGGTCGGCCCTGTCGTCTGCTCCCGCGCGGCCTCCACGTGAACGCAACCTTGCCGATGTTGTCCTCTGGTGTTGTCTTCGGAGGGTGTGCCCTATCCACTTCCACTCCCGTTGAGCGATTTATCGCTTGATCGGGATTTGGTGGCATCGATTGCAAAGATCTTCGTTGCTGATAGTTTTCGGCCAGAACTTGCGCAGGATGGATCTAAGGCATTTGTTGATGAACACTTGTAACTTGCTCGTCAGACCCTTGTCTCTTTTCAAGTCTTGCAGCCTAAGAGCAAAACAGACTTCACTATGGAATCGAAGAGGGAAATCTTGATCCGCCGGGTGAGCACGTTCGAATCCCAGACCTGTTTCAGCTGGGCATAGGCGCCTTTAACTTTCCTAATCCTCGCGTCAACGTCGTCATCGGAACCACCGCTGTTGGTCACGGTGCTGCCGAGATATGTGAACTTTGCGATAGATTCCAGCGGTGTCCTATTGAGTCTTATGGGTCGGTTTTCGCACGACTGAACTTGCATTTCGACGGTCTTCCTAGCGTTTATTCGTAATCCCTAAACCTAATCCCTAAATCGGGCAGTGAAGACGAAACCAACACTATGTCGTCTGCGTAGTTGAGGTCCTCCAGGCGTGAGCTTTTATTCCATGTTATGCCCCTAGCTGTTTCTGTTACTTTCCGCATGATGTCGTCGAGCACGACTATGAAGAGCAGCGGCGACAGGAGGCAACCCTGTTTGACTCCTGCACTCATAGGAATTGGTTCCTCTAGAACTTGGTCGTGCACTACTTTGCAAATACTGCCATTATGTAGGGACCCATCCTTCACAATAGACGGGCTTAAATCCCGAGGTTTAAATTACGAGAAAGATTTCAAGTTCTATAAAAAGGTCGTAAACTATAGTCACTGTAATTACTTATTACCTTCTCGAAGTTATCGATTATACGCGCCAGATTGAGCGGAATGCTTTAATGCAGTATGGCACTTAACTAATATGTGTAATGTTCGAAGTATAAGGACACCGCGCGGCACTTACGTAATTTTACAGAAAATTATGAAATTTTGCGGTAACTCAAAAACGACTCAACCAATTTTATATAAAACTGCTGACTTTATAAAAAATAATGTTTGGAGACCCCTATTATCTTCAAAATACCTATTCAATGCCACCCCACACACTAGTGTTGGAAAGAAAAATAAATTCACCCCCACTTTAGGTGTACGATACGAGAGGTAGCTATCCGATTTTTTTTTTTTTAGTTTTTATTTTACCGTTTTGTCGTCGTGATACATACACATGCTCATACCAAATTTTAGCTTTCTAGTACTAGGTCACGGAGCTAAGCCGCGGACGGAGAGACGAACCGACGGACATGGCAAATACATAAGGGTTCCTAGTTTGACTACGGAACCCTAATAAAAATCACTTTTGAAGGACTTGCGGCCAGATATGTCTTGTAGACTTTTTTATTTTTAGAGACACTATTACTTTAAAACATTTATAATCAATTTCGTCAAGATACCACAAAACGTAGGAAAACGTACCCGATGACCATCTTTGACCTCGTCTGCCAAGCACTTCCGGCCATTTTAGAACTGGCAGACTTATGTTGACACTCTCGACGATTAAAGGGCTACATGATGCCATCTGTCACGTAATGATGTCACATGACGTAAGTACACCCCTAAAATTTTGACCGGAAGTGAAGGATTTTCTCAAACTTCCGGCCAATTTTCTGTGCGATAATCGTTTGATTCTCGCTCAGCACAACTTTTTCGACCGTGTGCCATGCATTTTATCGTGATGTCATGTTACGTAGGCAATCTTGGAGCGGGCTTACGGACTATAATGAATATTGGACTGTGCGTTTAGCTATGGACCGATAATTCAATTAATTGTGCTGTGGTCATTTCTACTTCGATGCATAGGTATATTATTTCCGGAGTCAAATTCAAGAGGATCTCACAAAGTTGCAATGTTAGTTGAATAAAAACTGGGCTTAAATATTCCTAAAGAAGGAAAGTATATAAATTCGCTTCTCAAAGCTGCATATCATCCCATTTTAACTTTAAACACGTGTATTGCTAAAGTTCAAGCATAACTGCTAATACCAACCGCATCCTGGCAATGTTTGCAAATAGGCTAGATGCAGCCTACCTGAGTCATTGCAGTGCCATCCACGTAATGGTAACAGCTAAAGTAAGGAGGTAACTAATACATTAGCTTTTAAGTATTTTATTAACCTTGACATGGTATCTTAATGTAATGTAATTTAATGTAATTGTAAAAATGAATCGTAGCTATTCGAAATAAATGTATTTATTATTATTATTTGTTTCTCATTTTTTGAGTCACGGGCTTACATATATGTCCCGGTCTTTTGGAAGGCTTGCGTGGGGATATGGATCCAACACGTAGAGGCCCCTTGGAGAAATTTGCTGTGGCTGTAGCCCTGCTGGAACCCGTTCCTGATCATATCAATAAGATGATACATCCATGAACAGGTCCCAGCAGGTGGTTGAACTATTGCATTGATATGGAAAAGAAACCGGGCTATTAAAATGGAGTTTAAGTGGACTATTTATTTGGGCTATTGCAGTAGAAAACCTTCACCCGCCCTAACCATCAATGCGACTGTTACCTCTGGCGGGTGGTGACTCGCCCCTCACTAGGTGGGCCCCGTAATGCCATCGTGCCGACGGCCGGAAGCAACACGAGCGTGAGGGCTCAGGGGTGTCGAGAGGTGTGCTGCGCTTTCTCCGAAGTTACTCGCGGCGTGATGCCCTTTAACACTTCCACCCCTGGAGCATATAGCTCTAACGCTCCTCTCTGGACGGCCAATGAAGGCAAGCCAGAGTCTTACGGGTCCTCTTGGGTTTCCACTCCGGCCGATGAAGGCACACCGGAGACGAGGACCTTGACCGACTCTCTGGAGATCTCGGGTCCGTGGGGTCGTCACTCCCCAACAGCTCGCCACAAGCTGCCCTGCGGGCTTATTATTATTATTATTATTATAATACATTTTCGTAATGAACATTGGACTGTGCGTTTAGCTATGGACCGATAATTCAATTAATTGTGCTGTGGTCATTTCTACTTCGATGCATAGGTATATTGTTTCCGGAGTCAAATTCAAAAGGATCTCACAAAGTTGCAATGTTAGTTGAATAAAAACTGGGCTTAAATATTCCTAAAGAAGGAAAGTATATAAATTCGCTTCTCAAAGCTGCATGCATATCATCCCATTTTAATTTTAAACACGTGTATTGCTAAAGTTCAAGCATAACTGCTAATACCTTTTCCCGTCCTGTATTTTTTGTCCCCCACGCGCGAGGGCGCCATTTTGTGTTATTTATAGAGGTGCGCGTGCGTTTCTTTCGGTTGCGTTCAATTAGTTTGATTTGTGGGAAATCGATTTCATAGAACGCCTGAGTGAGAACGGTTTCCGGTGATTTTAAGATAAAAATAAAATGGTAAACTAGTTCAATCAAACTTGAAAGAAGCATTTGACTGAGCAAGGGAAGCGTCTCCATTTCAACTTGACCAAAAAGGCTTTCTTATGTCTAGATCTCACGCTGTACTCGCCTACATGGAGCATTTTTTCAAAATTAAATTTGGGCGCTGATATGGGATTTGGAAAACCAAAAAATTACATAATATAAAAATATAAAAATAGTGGTGTGTTCCCAGTACCCGCATTAAAAAAATAAGACATTACATGTTGCATAAATTTAATAAATTACATATTTCAGCCATTTCAAAAAATGTTGGCGAGATCTAAATAAAGCTCACTGGGCCACTATAGTTTTAAAGGTCTTAGATACTCAACCGTGAACACTTGTATTTAATGAACGTGCTAAACACTTAAATTTACTTACTTAAGATTAACATCTAGATGACTCAGCCACAAGCCAATACAGTTGCTGACCAGCTTCAAATCCTCAAGCAACTACAATAATATAAGCAAGAGTTTGCGGCCCTTACGTTAGAAACCTTGGCACCCTGACTTGGGACCTCGCGAAACCTCTTGGTTTTCGCGGGTCTGCAGGCTTCCTGTAACTCGACGTCTTATTCTGCGGCTATTTTGTGTAAAGGCTTGGACACTAATCTTGCCATCACAATTCTACTAGCCTAGCAGACCCTAGATGCAGAGTCGGAGACGATGACTTCTAGGAGTGGCCGAGGTAGGTGCTGTTCCTGGAAGAATAAATAACATTATTAGCATTAACAATGGGTCATCATTGCAATCCGATGCGCGGGCGCAGACAAATCGGGACTCAATTAGTGCGCGCGTAAAACAGCTGATTTATTTACACACCGACACTTATGTTCAGGTGCAGGCTTATTTATTTTCAGGGGTTGATTTAGACATAATCATCTCCTTGGTTTATTTTGCTGCAGCTTTGCATTTCAGATACAGTCCGTCAGCTCTTAAATTGGGATTCGGTTTTGGGTAAAATCGAAGAGGTTCGAGAGAGAGCGAGCGAGACAGGTATAAAATTCGAATCACATTCTGTCAGCTCACGTACTGTAGGTACATGCCGGAATTTTTATTTTAGAAATTTTGCACGTAACGTAGGTTTTAGTATCTACCTTTCACTAAATCCCTAATATCCCTACACGTATCTAAGTATAGTGTCCAGGCAATTTCGTACCTGTCACAAATACGCGCGTTTATCATTATTATCCCCATTTTATGGTACTCTCAACATCATAACTTATTGACGGAACAACAAAAGGCTTCGTTATCTCAATTGGAACGTCATCACCGGAGCCTGATCATAATTTTAATCCGCAACCATATTGGGCGGTTCCTAGCTCGAATGGGGAAGCCGGGGCGACGTGGCACATAATAAGTGGGACTACTTCCTTTGCACTAACTGACAAAGCATCTCAGGCGCTTTACCTACTTTGATTTGTGTTCATTTGATTGACATTTGAATATAGTGTAGTGTATGTACGGTATTACCTTTCCTGCTAATATTTTTTTCCATTCATTTCCCAATTCAAATTTTCTCAAAAAACTTTTTTAACAGTTTTATGGATTGTAGTGCCAATCAATAAATGTCACCTTCGATGAATAATCCGTGAAATAATTAAATGAATTTTCGATGTAGATGTCGTAATATCCGTTTTATATAATTCAGTGTTATAATAATGACTACAAAAAAATATCTGACCCTTTTTAAACTGATTTGACATTTGTAGAAGCATTTAAGATTTAAAACAACAAAACATTTATTCTCAGATTCTTATAAATTTGAATGCATCATTCTTTAGCGTCCCCGATCAAAAAAAGTGATCGTTAGATCATAACATCTTACTATCCTAGACACAATAAAACACTTTGGACATCTTGAAGAATAACACACATTTATTAATCAAATGTATAAATTATTTTCATAATAAGAGCTAAGTATGAATTACGATGACACGTCGTCAGAAATAGCCTGGAATATGTGAGCCCACTTCGGATGCAACAATTCAAATTATTTTATTTCACAAGACTTGGTTCTTTCAATATTTATCATGATAATGATTTTTTTAGATATTAATAACACAAAATTAAGTTAAGTTTAGTTATTATCTATTAAGTAAATAACTGCACCTTAAAAATTAAAAAAATTAGTCATTTAAGTACAAAAAGCTGTTTTTAGGGTTCCGTACCCAAAGGGTAAAAACGGGACCCTATTACTGAGACTTCGCTGTCCGTCCGTCCGTCCGTCCGTCCGTCCGTCCGTCCGTCCGTCCGTCCGTCCGTCCGTCTGTCACCAGGCTGTATCTCAACAACGGTGATAGCTAGACAGTTGAAATTTTCACAGATGATGTATTTCTATTGCCGCTATAACAACAAATACTAAAAATAAAATAAAATAAATATTTAAGGGGGGCTCCCATACAACAAACTTGTTGAAGATTATATATATATATGTATAGGTACGGAACCCTTCATGCGCGAGTCGGGCTCGCACTTGCCAAATTTTTTAGATTTATTTTGTTTTTTCGTATCCTATCTTAATTAGTGAAATATTTTCGTTTTATACGTTGAAGTTTCTGCTTCGGCTGAGAAGACTGACACACATAAATGTTGAGCATCTCGCAGTTTCATGAGTTAACACACCGTGGTTAAAGTTTGTTCGTGTTGAGATAATATAATGAATAGAGTTAGGTATAGAAGAGTGAGAGAATAGGGGAGGATAGATAGGTACTAGAAAGAAGTTTACCTATAAAAGTGACACAAGCAAAAACGTTATTAAGTGAAAGTGACTCATTGCCGTTTCATTGCCTTTTAAAATATCCAGGCGCTGAGATCAAGTAATAATAATTGTAATTTTTGGTTGTATTTTACTTTTCATTTCATAATATATACATATATTGTAAAAAAACCTAGCCTAAGATGAAAGATAAACAAGGGGAATTATAATTTAATGATTAATAATAATAATGCAAGCCCCTCTGAAAATTATTTATATTCGTAATTAGTCTGTTACTAACGAATTTATATGACATGTGCGAATTAGAATTACCATTTAATAATAAATTTGCAGGCTGGTTTTCCGCAACTCGACGTCTTACAATGCGCCTATTTTGCGTGAGGATAAGTGCAGACTGTTCATGGTAAAAAGATTATACCGTAGACATTAGAGGCAAAAAGCAATCAAATGGGCTATTCTCTGTAAGCTCGTATTGGTCCCATACAAATACTGTCCTGGCATTTTTTTCTAACTATTTCCAAAAACCACGACTCACGGACGGATGACCTCATTTAATAATATATATTTATATAAAAATAATTAAATGCATGCATCCAAATAATGTAACATCTAAATAATATCACCAATTTTAGCACCTAAAACTGGACTTTTTACGAATTACTCGTATACTAGATAGGAGAAAGCATCAGATTGACGAACACATAGCATGTGGCAGACGGCTTTTTAAAAGACGGCCACGGGAATCATTCTTCTGGCAAACGTCCAAGCAATCAAAAAGCTTTAAGCGAAAAACAATTTAAAAAGAAACGCGTTCCAGTTATTTCGTCAGTCCGTTACATTTTGGATTTTGGGATAACGATTGTTTTAATGGTCATTGTCTTTGGTTTATTGGAACTAGTTCATTGGAATTAAACTACATTGTATATGGCGTCGATATAAAGGAGGGTAATTATAGGTTAATTAAAAAAAAAATTGCCTTTAACCACAGTAGATGTTCTTTGCTCATGCCCGAGACCTATCTCAAAATACTTAGTGGCATAGAATAATACACTGGCAAGGAAAACGACAATACTATAACTATATATAGCATAAAATTTTATAATTAAAACCGAACTAATTTAAATTAATTTAGGGGTAACATTATATTTTTTATAGGTAGTATAGTAGCAGTAGATAATTTTGACAGTTAATTGATCGCTAAATATCTGAAATTAATGGAATAAGTAGCCGATTTCTTCGCGATTTCGTGGTTCACCTTCTGGTGAGAGTTGCTCTGTGTGATCATCCTGATTATCACTGTCACTCTCGCTCATGTCTCCTGAATGTACATTTAAATATGTATTTTTTACGTACTCACTACGACACGTAAGGTCTTCCGGCCGATCGCATGCCTAAAAATTACTTTATGTACTTCACAAGTACATAACACACGCTACAATCGGCTACTTATTTTAGTGGCTAACTATATATATACATGCAATAGCCATGCCACTATAACCCCTTTTATGCACTTTAATGCATATACCGACAAAACCCTATTTTTACAGTCATGACATGTCTCGTGTTAACAATAAGTAACTGAATTGTTAAGACCTTTTGTTCCACCACTAATTGTTACACGGACAGCATGGACTGTACCGTACAATCTGGCTCCATTAAAGGGAGCCTTATGAGATTTTGAGACAATGGGGCCCTCAATTCGTCTAATCTTTTGCCTTGGTGGTCTTAGTGTTTAATATTGTAATGAGATGTTGAAAGTATTCATTTGGAATATTCTTTTCGATTCGGAAATTTTGACACACAGGGATTAAGCCACACACAGGAACGAAGTTATACCTAAATCGAATTTGCGTTTGCAAATGTAGCTATAATATTGATAGAAGTTAGTTTTTATCGTGGTGTCGTGGTTAAATTTCTGCAATCGCACGAAACCGCAGGAAAAATACCTAGTTAAATTAATTAGGTAGAAATCCAGTGATTAAAGGGGTTTTTCCATAAAAACGGTCCGGTAGTTCTGAATTTTTGATAATATGTTCTCTAGGATGGTTAGTGAGTGTTTAAATTGCAAAATGCGCAATTCCCCCCAAGCCGCCATATTGAAAACACCGGCAATTTCTCTTGATTTTTGCAAACGTCTAATGAGGGGCGTGCGATGGTGCGATGAAACCCATGATGCAAACATAATCTATAGTTTGATCGGGTAATGATAATTCTGTATTGTGTTTATCAGTGTTGTGGCGTGGCGTCCATAGAACCAGTTTCACACTGGCTTGGCTAATTCGAGAGTGTATGGACACTCTTTTCCAATACTTTAGACAAGAAGCCGCCACTGTTGTCTATGTATAATCATACCTACCGTTAGTGCTGATAAAATATTTGTCCTATAATACCTACCTTTCACATTAGGACTATCACAGTACTATTTTATAGTTTTTATACTTACGTTCTAGTAAGAAATAATTGTCCATTATTCCATCACAGTTTTTGCATTATCCTTCTAACCAGGGGCCCTATGATGGTTGCGTTTATCACGCGATAAATAAGTGATAAAGCATCCGTCACGCTTTGACATAATGCGAGTGTGAGTGACAGATGCTTTGTCACTTATTTATCACGTGATAAACGCAACCATCATAGGCCCCCTGGTTAGGTCCGCTTTAGGGCCCTAATTTGACGAGGCTTTACAATATTCTTAATATAGCAATATCTATAGGTACTGTATTAGGGTAAGTAATATAATATTTAAGTATGAATTCGTGCAATAATATCTCCCCCTCGCAAAAACCTCGTACGCACATGTCGCTATTGTTTCAAAAACACAAAAATCACTGATTGAGATTCGAGAACGAACTTTTTTTGAACGTTTTTGGACCCAAGGGTGCCTACATCTGGTCGACACATGCAACCACTAAATCGACCTTTAAGGAGTTTGCAAAAGAATATAGGGATGCCCAGTGGGATGTTGTTAAGTTATTCGATAGATTTTTTTATAGATGCTTTGTTGTTCCGTTTGTGTTCACAATGATCATACATATTACACTTTATTAAAGGGTGCTTAGGTACCTCTCTCTCTCTGTGGTCGCTCCCTCATGACTGAGGATCGTGGTCATCGGTGGATATAGATGCTCTACACCTAGTTTTTATGATCTGCCTCCACCGGTGCCTGTTCATCGCATCTCTGATGACCGAGCAAAACAAATAATGAAACAAATGATGATAATGAATAATGAATAATGATGGCTTAGGTACCTATGTGTTTATAAATGCACACTTGAAAAACAATAGGGTATGTAAAGTATATTGTTTCCTATAGTCCTTGCTATGCATACCTATACATATTATACACTTATCCCGCCGTTACACAACTGAAAGTTTTTGTTGATATTAACTCAATAAATAATATTATGATGCTTGGACGACTATGTTCAATATTTTAAATAAAATTAGATTTTTGATTTATATGCTATTAAATTAGATTTTTGATTTATATGTTGTCTGTGGGTTCTGCTACGTCTGACGAAAATCAGTTTATCAAAATCAAAAGATATTGGCATTATTTTTTTTTTAATTTTTGGCATGAAAGCTGTGCGTTTAAATCCAACGATCTAATAAATGAAAGGTTATGCATTAATAAGAATGTATTATCTCATTTTATTAAACCGCAGTTAATTATATCGATATCGATAAGCCAAATGTTAAACGTTCGTCCACTGCCCTACAGCAACCAATAATTCACAGGCCACAAATCTTGCTGCCCGTTAAAGTTTCAACCTCGTCCACTTTCCAAACAAAGCACAAGCACACTGTCGAAACGTTTACAATTACATATTTCCTATATATAATATTAGCATTGGTTTTGTGGTTTTTCAGATACTATAATTAGGTAGTTGAAAATAATTAGAACAATAATAACCTACCAAAAATTCACAATTTTATCATCAATTTAAAATATGGTAATTTCTCAAAGGAAAGTAGATATGTTCCGCTTTTTGTTCATAACTGTATATATAATTTATTTATTTATTATAATATCTACAAGTATGTAACCTACTATCATATTCTTTATTATCTGGAAAAAATAAGCAGTTGCAGTCTCAACATTTGACTTTTGAATTCAACCCCTGTATGTAGGCAAATTAAATCGTTAACTAATCAAAAACAATCAAGTTTACCAACTTGGCAATTTGTATTTTTTTTTTACTTTAAAATATTTACCGCGATATATTGATTAGATGTAAAAATGATAACTTAAGGAAGTATCTACACCCAACAGCAAGAAAGTGTTTAACCCCATGTCTTAAATTATGAATATGGCAGGGTGCATGAATGCCTCTTTGGTGGACTGTACCTACCTAATTAAGTTGCAACAGGAGACTCCGAACGTGCCGCACATGTTGGACATGCATCACGGTGCGTTTCGTTTTATGTTGCCAAAAATTAAGTCCTTTTAAACTTTACTGCCTAAAACTCAATAACCTCGACGATTTAAATTTTGAGTGACTACATGCATATGCTATATACCCGCTATCACTGAAAAGGAGGCTCATGGACATATGCATACTTCCTGTTCTCACCTATGGTGCTCAGACTTGGTCTCTGACAGAAGTTCAGAAGTTCAAACTCGGGGTCTGCCAAAGGGCCATGGAGCGTAGGTAGCCTATTAGGTGTCAAATTAATGGATCGAATCCGGAATACCACTCTACGCTCCCAGACCCAAATTGTTGACGTAGCTCGGAAAGCGGCCAAGTTAAAGTGGGAATGGGCTGGTCACGTTTGCCGTATGCCGGATGAGTTGTGGGCCAAGACTACTACGGAGTGGAAGCCTAAAAACTCAAAACGGAAACGTGGCAGACCTCGCCGGCGGTGGCGGGATGACTTGGATTTCTTCTTGAAGGATTGGTCAGAAATAGCCTTAAGCCGAGATCACTGGAAGAAAAGGGGGGAGGCCTTTGCCCAGCAGTGGGATATTACGGGCTTAATATAATAATAATATAATAATAATATAACATGCATATAAAAATACATTTTGGCGTTTCCTCTCAACACTGGTCACCTCTTGTGAAATGTTGATAGACTCAGACATGTAAAAGTGCCCTTTTGGCCTACTTGCAGAATAAAGTTCATTATTAAATACGGACGATGGATTTTTTCGTGGTGTAATGCATTTCTTTCACGAACACTTTGTATTGTTCCTGGATAAAAAGAGGCTTAATTTTCAGCCCGGTTCTAATACTTTGAATTATCTATAGGCAAAATGCCAATCGTGAGTTCGTTCTTTAATAAAACATTAATACGAGTTCACATTTATTAAATGGGTATCATTATCAATAAGATGAATTACCTAATAGTGGCGGCAAAGAATATATATACTTGGTGGCGGTCTAATGAAGTAAAATATATTAAGGTAGGTACCTAATATCTAATATAATTAAAAACAAATGTAAAAAATATTGTAAGCAGCTACGTAATTTTCTTGTGATTTGTACATTCCTTGCTTCTGAGTTAGAAGGAACATAACTCCCATAATTCAAATTATTGATAGTGCGGTTACATATTATTATTTATGTAATTAAAGTTAGCCGCTATGACGTCAATATTATTACCATCACCGTAAAGGACTTGTTTATGGTAGTCGCATTTTCCTGCCCTTTATGAACAACATTCATCATTTGGACGACGAGGATCACGTAGTTTATCAACGAAGCCGACAATCGTGGGTTGGAGGGTCAATATGTGTGTGATGAACTCGGATATTTGTTCCAGGCAGTACTATATATATACTATAAAGTACTTAAAAGGAAAAGTACTTAAAAAAAGCATCTATTGCTGACACTTGAGTGATAAAGTTGTCTATTCAGTGTCACTCAAGTGTTTAGCAATAACCTTTGTTGAATTTATTATATAGAGATTCACACCTGCAGACAAACAGTACAAACCGTTTTGCAGGGAATTGTATATATTTAAGTTTTATACTTTTATAAATAAATAATACAATTCTAAAATTGTATTGAAATCACTTTTCTTTAGAGAGGAAAACTCTGAATAGCGCCATGCAGGAGTTGTATTAGCGCGCGGTGCCGGCCGTACCTACAACACCATGAAATGCCTAGAAGTATTTTATATCATATCTATTAAACATAACACAGCTCTGTTTAATGAACCTGAAAGATTGTTTAATATGTTTAAAACGACACATCCAACGACTCGATGCATATACAACAGTTTTCGATGACCTTAATATTCCTCAAGGTTTGTCTACTTATCATACATGTATGTATTAGCGAAGTGTTACGATTTCCTTAATTACAATTGCATCCTTGTTTACAACCGGGTTTAAACCCGAACGGAACGAGAAGCTTACGAATATAGAACTGCACGCACCTGAATGCAATAAATTTGCTTGCATATTATTTTAACCCGCAACCCGAGTTAAACTCATTACTCCTCTTTGCTACCTGGTTACAGCGATACCCAAAACTGAAACTCACAGCTTTGCGATAAAGATACATTTCCAATGTTACTTAAAGTGCAATGTTTGTGGGCAGTTAAGTCACAACCTATTTTTTGCTGCAAGCATCTCGAAGTGTGATCTCTTCAAGCCAGCTTCAAGCCATTTGCAACTCTGATGAATTGAATTAAAGTTCCTTATTACTTGACATATTAATTTACCAAGTCATTTTGTTGACATGTCCAATTAAGGATTTCAATTACGAGTGCCTAGATGTGGTGCTATCATACATTGTGTTTGACAGGTTATGAATACGAGATATTATTATGTATGATACTCATATTTTATCTGCCCTTTCTTTGAGAAGAATACTACTCCAAGATTCAATGCTACAACATTCTTATATCCATGTTGACAATTTTCATTTACGATATTGAGGTATTGAAACTTGCATGCATAACTTATGTAGTTGTTTGCTATTTGAATAAGTCTCAATGTTTCTTGTACCTCATTTTGAAATGAGTTATAGTATACTGGTAGGACATTATGCTTCATTTTTTATATGCTAGGAAAGACTGTGTAATTAATAAGTGCAAATGATCAGCTTAATAAAAAAATATAACACTAATGAAGAATTTAAACCGACAGCCCGGTAGGTATAGCTAAGTCGAATTATTGAAATTAATAACGTCATCATCATCAACCTAAGTCATCAACCGAAATATAACCATTATTGGGCAAAGGTCTCCTCCAAGGATCTCCGCAATTATTAATCATGCGCTGATAAAACGGTTTCCTATGATCTGGAACAAATGATGTACGTACGGTCTTACTTATTTAGTTTTCAATTTGTCCACAGATGAGAACAATCTTGTAACTGAAGCCGCGACAAATGAGAACCTTCGACTGATGTGTGGTCTGAGGACACGGAACCAGATACAGACCCTGAGATGGTACAAGGATGGCCAGCCCCTTGACATACGCGGACGACTTATGCAGCAGAGGCAATGGTGACTGATTTAATTTTTGTATTTGCATCATAAAAATGAATTCGCACGCACTCGGAGATATGCGGGAGATAAAGGACAAATAGGGGCTTAAATAATTGGACGCTTGTCGCCTGCAAGCATTCAATCCAAACACTTTTATTGCTTTACCTCCTATGGTCGACCTATATTCTGACCATTTATTCAATTATCTTTGACAAATAAATACCTACACCAGGAAAGTGACTACCACATATCATACTTTAAGCGAAAAAAAAAAGATTAAATTTATAAGGATTTAAATATTTGTATAGAATCTTTTTATCGATTCATATTTTTATGTGGAAATACCACATTTTTTATTTTTATAAATAATGACAATAAGGTAAATTAAGAAAGAAAAATAGAGAGAGGACAGAGGTCGCAGGTTCAAATCCTGCTTAGATTGTAGTAGATCGCATTCAATTTTTCTTTCTTAATTTACCTTAGTGTCATTATTTATAAGGATTTGCTTATAAGTTACGTTAAAAACATACAGTCGAATTGTGAACCTCTTTTTTTGAAGTCGGTTAAAAGTAGGATACAGTTGAAATAAATTTGTATCACAATGAATAGAAAAACAACCTTATGCATTATGCCTTTGAAATGAAGTAGGTATAGAGCTCGTTATTTTCCAAATATTAGTGTTATGGAAACAGAATTATTGGGAGATTTGTAAGGTTCAAATAATCCTACACGCATAAGTTCATTTGGATTGGCATAGCCGGCATTGACGTACCTAAGCCGTGAAATTGCCTGCACTGATCGTATATCACGCTTTCACGCTGTTCTATTCGAGGCATCTCACAACACGGCCGCAACAACAACCATCGCTCATGCGTCGATATTGGATCACGGATATGAAGCCATTCATTATGCGATTTGAAATATTTAGACAACAGTATTGGTTCCGAGATTAGCTTTCTGTTTTAATTATAACCACCTCCTTAAAACGATTACTAAGCGACTTCGTTTGTGGACTTCAATTACGATTTTGTATATTTATTGCAAGGGTCGGCACCCAGCAACAAGTATCGGATATAAATATTTCTGCATCTTAACTGTCTTCGTCGATATTTCTCTGATTCTCTAAATATCTGTTAGAATTAATGTAATACAAGTATAAAAACATCGTATTGTATCAATTTCCAGGTTAAGAATAAAAGGATTCAGAGCCAAAGACGCCGGTGTGTACTCGTGCGTCAGTGAAGTTAATAACTCGAAGTGGAATAATGTCACCATCAGACACCGGACTGATGTGTATGACATAGAAGGTATGCTTTTTTATTTGCTGTAGGGCAAAATAACTTTGTCATCATACTTTATCACATATATTAGTGTCCATCATGCAATAGTGACCAATTGACTTTTCTTATTTCCTATTGTGAATTTCGCTTTTCGTTTTCACACGAGACACGACTTATCAAAAACATAGCGATTGTTTTCACATGAAAAATTATAAGATACTTATACAATATGTTATGAATATCTTACAGCACTTACTTAACAAGACTGGTCTATAACTAGCGGGTGAAATTGCTCAGCGAGAAGTCAGTCACAGCCTCAATTCTCCAGAGTGCATTTAGTTATTATTACATTTTATTGACATCTTAACGAGCGTCCAGATGCGTAAACATTGCCCAGCAGATTCCGGCCAGCTCGAGATTGGAACGGAATGTCTTCAATGTGTGTTTACAATCATTGTGCTGTCTGCACTCTGGAAATTCAATAAATTACATACATAAATGTGCATATAGAAACCAATATGTATAGGTACCAATACTTTCGATAACCTCAATGTTATTTTATTTAGCTAATGCAAACTTTGAACTTTTAGTTACCATTCTCTATGTGAAGCAAAACATTACGAGGACAATACAAAAACAAATATTGAAATAACCGTAAAAAAAACGTGATCGGTGCACGTTTTTTGTAGTAGCGTAAATCATAACCTACAGGCGTATTAAGTACCTACTTAACTATATTATTTCAGAATTTCAAGCCGATGCGGCAAGGACGCTGGACCAAAACCAGGCAGCAGCTCTCATCGAGAACAATACGATTGAAGAAAGCGCTAACGCTATGAATAACAAAACGACCAAAAGAAATGTAACGAAAGACCATGACAGTAACAATGATGGCGACGATGATGAAAATAACAAAGATGTTCATGCACTGGCGGGGCATGTTGATTCTACTAAGAAACAATTCCCCCCCAAATTTAAACACCCATCGAAACTTTTCCCCATGGATATGAAACCTGCTGGTAGCTCTATCCGACTGAAATGCGCAGCTGATGGTAAATAAATCAATAATATATGACTAAAATATCTCCAAATTACATTATCGTATAAAATTCCTCGTCTCATAAATTCTCATAAAACCTTGCCTTAGACTACTTGATGTTTACAAATATTATATTTCCTTATTACAGGTAATCCAATGCCTAATATAACGTGGTTTAAAAATAACGGTTCGATAGAAAGGTCTTACTTCCGACCAACTTACGGAAAGTGGTGGCTAGCACTTGATGAACTATCGAAAACAGATAATGGGAACTACACATGTCTTGTATGCAACGAATTAGGTTGCATTAGCCACACTACGAATCTTCAGGTTCAAGGTAAGGTTCATACAAAACATTTAGTATAATATAACAATGGCAAATACTGTTGGAGATGACTGGCAATTCCGGAATAGGTTTGAGGTCATCGGAAATGTTGGATCTTTCGATACTACTCATACAAGCCAATTCTGAAATTGCAAGCTCTAGTTGGAGATAGTCAAGGCTTATAATTTTTTTTTGTAGCGTATTCGAACAGAAAAAAACATCTATATTATACTTATAATTTAAAAAAGTTAATTTTATTATTAAATCCCGTAGAGCGCTATCCATCGAAGCCTTACATTAAGGAAGGATATCCAGGAAATGTAACGGTTTTGGTAAACGATACCGTACAACTTGCTTGCCCACCAATATCAGATCTGGAACCATACTTGTATTGGTTAAAGACATATGACAACTTCACGGTCAAAGATGGCGAGGTTGGACCAAACGAGCAAACGATACCAGACGGATATGAGATTAAGGTCTTTACGACAGTTTCTGGTGGTGGTCGATAGGTGTTGGTTAGGATTAATATAAATTGCAAAGGAAAATTATTTCTATTATGGTTATTAAATAAACGCGATTTAAAATCAATTCCTTTGCAATTCCTAAATCATCTCTCTTTGGTGCGGTTGATGGTTACTATTTCATTGGTCACATATGAATCAATCACTAATTATATATTTGTTAAGTCTGTGGTTCCTGGTATTCATCTCATTATTAATTAGTAAGGATAATTTTTTTACCTAATCGGGGTACTGGTGGAATTGTTATTAAAAAGGTTTTAAACCTTATCTTTTACTGTTAAGGTTCAAAATCTGGTGGAAACTATCATTAATTATGGATTAGAGTGTACTAAATTTTTAACGGGTGGTGGTTTTATTTCCTGTCAATATTTTTTAAGGTTATACATATACATACACATATGAGGAATATATATTTGTACTCTAATCTTATGTTCAACATGCTTAACTACATTTTCCTTTCGTGACTTTGTTACCTATTGGACATTTGTTTATCCGGTTTAGGAACATTTTTAGAAATATGAATAATTATGTTTTTCTATCAATTCTATCATACATCAATAAGCATTGTTATTTTAGAGCGTTTGTTCAGTCCACCTGTGCTGACGCGAGGGCCGGTCAACCAGACCCTATTGGTTGGAGACACAGCCAAATTTGATTGTGAATACCTGTCCGATTTACATCACTTCGTCTATTGGCTGTTCTTTAGAAACTACGAAGAATATGAGAAAATGACTATTTCTAATAATTCCATTGCGAATAAAACAATTATCAGATCGGTGAGGGTTTATTTGACTAAAGCATGCGCGTGTGCCTTCAAAATGCATGGTAGTGTGATACTATATAATAACCGCATGCCAAACCAAGTTCATTATTCTATAAAATATTTATTTCCCCTAATTGTGAGCCTGAATAACGAATCGTTAATGGTTAATGGCACCCTATTGAATGAAATTGAGTGGATGATATACATGATCTCTAATGTTAAAATTCGTACCTATTTAAGTGTTTATTTATTATTATTACAGAGTGATGATCCGTCTGACAAACCTGAAATGCTGACTATATTTAACGTGACCCAAGAAGACCAGGGATGGTACGTCTGTGTCGCACAGAATACTCTTGGAACAGCTACAGCGAAAGGTTATCTAACAGTTTTGGAATGTAAGTTACATAATAATATTAAGTACAACTCAATTACAGTCGGTAGATGGGGTTCATAAATATAAAGAAATTGTGATATTCTAACATGGTTTATTATTATGTTTTAGCAATACCAGTAACAGCTGTGCCAGACCATGGAAAACACACCCTTCTTATCAATATTTTGACCGCTGTACTTGGTGCTATGTTCTTCGTCGCAGCAATAATCGTAGTAATGATATTCAAGAAGCTCAAGCAGGAGAAGATCAAGAAACAGCTGGCCATGGAAACGGCGAGGGCAGTCATAGTGACGCACTGGACGAAGAAAGTCACTGTAGAGAAACCGCAGATTGACGGTTTACCAAATAGTGCTGAAGAGGCTTTGGTAAGTTTATTATAGTTCATTACTGCAGAGAGAGGCTGCGAAGTAAGGCATTGCTGGACGAGTTTGGAATACACTCGTCTAAAACGAATTCTGCAATCCCTGTCCCTGTCCACGAGTTTACGCGTGCATTTATAAACATAAAAAACAGCGGGAAAAATGCTATAATTTATGTATTTAAACATGCAAAAATCAAGAATATTCGTGCACCTTGCTTCATTGCACAAAAATTCCATACCAACATATTTGTTTATTCTCGTATAATTTATACTTAAATAGGTAGTCGTAATAGGTAGGTAGACGCTTCTCCTGAGATAGGTAGTCTGGTGCAATTCTTTGGAGAGGCCTCTATTTCCAAGAGAAGATGTCTTCCAGCTGATAACGACTATCATGCTAATGAATAACGACTATCATGCTAACGATGGATGAGATAATAAACGTTACTAAAACTATGTTTTCATTTCAGTTAATGCCGGTCGTGAAAATCGAGAAGCAGAAATTGCAACAAGTACAAAGCAACACAAGTGATTCCATGGTGATGTCAGAATACGAGCTGCCGGTAGACATTGACTGGGAAGTGCCCAGGGAAACACTGTCCTTGGGCAAGATACTTGGAGAAGGCGAGTTCGGAAAGGTGGTGAAGGCAGAATGCGTTGGGATCTTAAAACCAGGCGTACAATCAGTGGTAGCTGTAAAAATGTTGAAAGGTACGCTTTTTATACCCTACATCAACTAACTATTGATACCAATATTCAAATACTCAAACACATACGGACGAAGCTTGTTTCTGATAAATATTTATGAAAAAACGATACTAATATCTGCTTTGTTTAATTTGACTTGTCCGAGATGGGTCAATTACATTAATAATTCTACTATCTACAAAAATTACGAATGTGATATTATATGTATAGGTATTTAAAAAAACAATAATGAACTTTCTACAAATTCTCCTACATTGCACCTACCTCATCCGTGCACAAATTCAGTTCGATTATTTACCCTATAATAACATCTTTTAAAATATCATGTTCTATAGCCGTTTATTTTTAATAAAATTACAGAGGGGCATACGGATGCAGAAATGATGGCCTTAGTGTCAGAAATGGAGATGATGAAGATGATCGGAAAGCATGTGAACATCATCAATCTGCTGGGCTGTTGTACCCAAGATGGCCCACTTTACGTCATTGTGGAATACGCTCCCAATGGCAACTTGAGGGAGTTCCTGAGAAATCATAGGCCCGGAAATAGGTAATACATGTATTAAAGTTTAAACACAGTTAGAAATGTTATAATAAATACTGTTTTTACAAACGGTGTAAGGTAAGGGACGGCCTGATGACATGTTCAGGGCTCGTATGAGTCGTATTCAAAAAACATGTACTTACCTATATTTAGTTAAATAAGAGCTTTAATTAAAACAATACTTAGGTGATTTCTTTGTGGAACGAAAGTATCTTTTGTATGAAGAACTCTTTACACAAAGGACGCGATTGAGGTTTTGCTTTTATTAAGCCTTTATCTAACTATGTACAATTTTATTGAAATCGGCCCGTATGGTGTTGATCCTAAGCTACTTGTACAACTTCACGGCCAATTCGCTCAATTTATACACTGTAGCATAACTAGCATACACCTTAACATAGTAATGAAACATTTCAGGTATGAATCACCAACGGAAGACCTAAAGGATAAAAAGACCCTCACTCAGAAGGACTTGGTGTCATTTTCGTATCAAGTCGCAAGAGGGATGGAGTATTTAGCATCAAGAAGAGTAAGTAATATATTGAAATGTTTTTAAAATATCTCTTCAACTTAGGAGAAATAAACTGATAAGTACATAGCAGTCTTCTTCATTAAATGGCAATTTTTCCGTCAGCAACATTTCTATTTTGTGATTCGTACACTGCCTGCTGCCATCCCCCATTAATCTCAGCATCACCTGATGGAGTAGCTATGAGATCGTAGATATCGCTCACTAATTCAGTTTGCTTATAATTATTAGTGTAGGTGCAGTCAGGGACATTCCCAATGTACTAACTTAAAAACAACAGAGATTTCAGTATGATAAGCTGGCTGCCGATGTCAAAGCAAACTTTCAGTGGTTCACCGCGAAAACTCCCAATAACTTTACTCCGAATAACAAATACTTTTTGCTATACTTCGTCATAAGTTTCAAAACGTTTTTTGCATTACATTTCAGTGCATACATCGAGATTTAGCAGCTCGCAACGTCCTCGTGTCCGATGACTGCGTTCTCAAGATCGCCGACTTCGGGCTCGCGAAGGACGTTCAAAGCAATGACTACTACAGGAAAAAGACTGAAGGCAGACTGCCCGTGCGGTGGATGGCTCCGGAGTCGCTGTACCACAAGGTGTTCACCACGCAGACCGATGTGTAAGTTTCTATTTTTTTGCTATTATAATGTGACATGACATGACAGCTCATTCTAGACTGTACCCAAGCCAAATTCCTAAAGATATTTCTTTCTGAACAGGTGGCCGTTCTAATACCTAAATTAAAAAGTGGCTGACGAACGTATGAAACATGTTTTGATGTTAAAATTGTGATGATAATAAAAAAATACGGTGTTTTTCAGGTGGTCGTTTGGCGTGCTCTTATGGGAGATCATGACTCTTGGTGGCACACCGTATCCCACGGTGGCGGGGCAGTATATGTACCAGCATCTGAGTGCTGGACACCGGATGGAGAAACCGCCCTGCTGTAGTCTTGAAATGTTAGTCAAATTTCAATTATAATTATGTATATTCATTTAGCTAGATAAATAGCTTCTTACATCAGTAACCACTTTTAATCCAGAGATGAACGATTACAAATTACAATGAATTAAAAAGCTTAAACACAGATATATATTCCTTCAATCAAATTATGTTTTTCTTCAAATTATATCGTTTGAATATAAAGAATTATTGAGCCGACACAACAAAGTAGTATATTTATTATGTTTCTTGTATTAAAATGATTTATTTTGTCTAAGTTGTGGTAATGTTTAAACTTGTAATTATTCTTATTTCAGTTACATGTTAATGCGAGACTGCTGGTCCTTCAAACCGGATGACCGACCATCTTTCGCTGAGCTGGTGGAGTACTTGGACAAGATCCTCACGGTGACAGCAAACCAAGAATACCTGGACCTGGGCCTGCCACAGCTAGACACGCCGCCTTCCAGCTACGACGGCTCCTCTGATGAAGAGAGCGATAGCGAATTTCCATTCATCAGCAATTAATGTTAATAAGACTAGTGGACGTAACAATCCAATCTAACTTATTTAAATAGAAGGAGTCATGAACCAATAATAAACGCTACAAGTCATGTACCTAAAGGTGATGATGACTTAATGTCGAACGTCTATATTTACGGGTGGTTTCAAAGAAGTACCTGGGCTACTTCTCATCTAGAAACAATTGAGAAGAGTCCCAAATGCTCTAAAATAGACAAGCCTTGCGACTGCCTTGAAAGGCACAAAAAGCGTTACATACCTGAGTGTCTAAGTCATAAATTTACACGAAAAGATAGTCCAGCATGACATTCTAACTAGATGTTTTAACCGATTTCATATAAATGAAGAGAAGGCTATATTCGACGGACTGTATGTTTTTTTTCTTAAAGAATGTGGATTTTTTTGTGAAACGTAAATGCGCCAGTGCGTAAATAAATATTATTTATTACTTTAATATTTGTACACTAGCAAAGTACATTTTGTTGCATAATGTGGTGTGAGGATTCCTGCACACAAATTAGGCTAATTCTGTGGTGTAAATATAGAAAGAACCCACGTAATTATTTGCGAATCTTTGAACGACAAATATCACAAATATATGAAGGTTTTTTTATTGTTGAAATTGTAGTTTTACCGGTATAGGCATACATTTCACCTCGTTGAGATTATTCTACTTCCCACCTAGATATGCTGTGTGCTTAAACAATATGTTTGATGTAGTATTATATTCAAATTTACCGATGTAACTCTATTGATGTAAGTTATTTATGACTGAGTATTTATCTATCTGTAAGATTTATTAATATTAATATGAACAGTAAATTGTGTCGCGTAATTGTTATTTGGTATGACTTTCACCTACAATTGGAAATATGTAGTAGAAAATCACATCAAGTTTTTGTATACGGATTTTCAGAATGGTTAGATAGTAAATTATTATTTATCTAATTAATAACGTTATTGAAAATGAAAAATTAAAGATGCAAATTTATCAAGGAGAGTAATGCCATTTTTTATAAATATTTTCATTACAAGAAAAATTAAATATAATAATATATATAATTATAAATAAAAATATAATCTTGTTTAAGAATCCAAGTGTATATATATATTTTTTTGGGTATTTTATTATTATTAAATTGATATTAAAAGTATTTAAGTAGGTATTGTTGATTATTTAGTATGGCAAGTTTTGATTCGAGATAAAAAAGATGATATCCATGACAAGTATTAGACTAGTAGAATAGAAACAATAATAACACCTATGTAAAATATAGATCTAGTGTGCAATGTAGTAAGAGATGGGAGTGTAAATATTTATTTTAAGTATAGTTATTTATTAGTTAATACTCGTGTAAACTTTAGCAGTCGAATATGGTCCGTATTTCGTATTATGTTACGTATTCCAGCTGAAATCGTTATGGGCTGGGCTTCAATGGCATAAATGATCACGAGTTCGCTCGAATGTCAAAATTGGATACATTTCCGAAATAATTCTGTGAAATATTACTAAATTGAAGATGACCGTCAAATAACCTTTCAAGACGTATGTCATCAAGTCGTTATAATATAATTTATGAAAAATACGAGTTAGGTTTCAAATAATTTAATATCAAATACCCATATATTGACCAAATATTTTTGAAGGTTGGCAAAGAAATATTCAACGGTTTTTCTTAACTGTTATTACAAAAGGAAAGTTTATTAAACTTCTCTTTTTGGGTAGGAGTCTTAAATAAAATAGTATTAAAGTATAATACGGACTCGTATTGTATACAACGCATTTTACCACCAAATATTGTCCTTGTACTTAAATATTATAAGCTATTTTAATTAAGAGGAAAAAGTAGATTATTTTTAAGTTAAGGTTATCAATGAGATTGATTGTAAATATTTACTCATAGTTAGAATGACCCCTCATGACGTGTTAGGTCCATTATCCAATATATAATTACATATACGTACTGTTCGTACAACTACCTATATGACTGAGGCTACCGTCATTTGAGGCAATAATTTCTGGCAATTGTCTAAAATCTCTTTTTGTAGCGATGCATGCACATTAGACGGCAACAGAAATAAAAAAATTGGGTGTCAATTATTGTGATGGAGTCAAGCATTAGGGCACTTACCTTAGCGTGTCGTTCGTTCCTCAAACGCTACTATTTAAAGGGCTTCTTAAAGCCGTCGATGTCAATTGCCGTTCTCGTCTGTGAGACATACAATCTAATAAATGTGTTTTCTATGGAAAAGGTCCGTCATGTAACTCTGTATGTTGTAATGAGACATATTTTGTTTCTCACGCATTGGTTTAATATGAGATCTGGCTATGACATTTTATAAGAGTATTATAATATAAATTTACGTGTTGTAACCCGGTCGGAACAAACGCTAGGAGAATGATTATATTCTGTAGTATTTTTATCCACCTAGTCGTAGTAAACACGAAATCATGTCGCAGTTTTCCAGAATTTAGGAAAATGATAATTGAATAATTGGAATTGCGAAATTAACTGTTCCTTTGTAAAATATGTTTGTATATTTTGTTAGAATACAATGAAGCGTAGAAAAAATTAATGTCGTGCGTATATTGTGAAAAGTAGCATAATATTAAATATATGAATTACTCAATTTATTTGTTTTACTTGGTTACCTCTTTGACAGTCTCTCGACATTAACTCGTGGCTTCGCCTGCGTGGGTAGGCTCTTTGGATATACCTCTTGGAAACAGCTTTTTCTTTTCAATTCTTTTATCTCTATGCAAAAAATTAAGTCGATTCGTTTATTATTCACGGACACAGCCAACACATTTTCGTAATTATTTATAGTCTTTGTTATACGCTGTACGAAATACACTCATTGCATATTTCTTACGACCCTTTAGTTTTCTTGTATACGAGTCAGTATCAAAGTAGCTAACAATTTTCGTATGTAGGTATGTATTTTTTTGTATTTTCGTAATTGTTGCCTAACTTTGACGAACATCCAAAATACGATTGCTTTTTTAAATAAATATTTTTTACCTAAATACACGTACAAGGTAAAATCACCACATACAAAATAATCTGCAGAAACTTTAGTCTCTTAATGATACAGTAGAATATAAATAATTAAATAAGGATTTGGCGCGCACTTGAACTACTTCTGCTGCTGATTGTACATTTATTTGCCTTTGGCTATACAAAGTATGGCACGCAACTAAGTATCTCTTTATGCGAAGCTGACAAAATTAAAGATTCTAGGAG
Organism: Apotomis betuletana; assembly: GCA_932273695.1. Classification (NCBI taxonomy): domain Eukaryota; kingdom Metazoa; phylum Arthropoda; class Insecta; order Lepidoptera; family Tortricidae; genus Apotomis; species Apotomis betuletana. Next base: position 16,564,967 of record OW026299.1, read on the forward strand.
TAATGGGATTTACAAAGAGGCCTTATTCCTTTTAAAATTTATTTTTTTCATATTATGACGAATATATTGATAATTTCAACCAACTTTTTAAAGTGAATAATACTTTTTCCCGAGGTCTAGGTAGTAACGTAACTATTTCATGCTTTCATTGCGTGCAGTCGAAAATAAGTGGAAAAAACGAATTTTCCACGTGAATTTTGTCAATTTCGAGTAGTTTTTCGAACAAAAATTATCAATGAAAAGTTCAAACTGTAGGTTTCAAATATATACCAATAAATCCCAATAGCCCCGTTCTAGGTAGTAACATCAATAATATGTTAAGAAACATGTTTGATCATAGAGAAACATGTCTAAACAATCAGCATTTTAAAAGGAATAAGGCCTCTTAAAGCAGCTGAAGTAATAGCTATTATCTATTCTGTGGTAATAGTCGGGATTTACAGTTGGCTAAAAGTATTTAGTATATAGAGTAAAGAAAATACTGACTCTACGACTCTCTGATAGGTATTCGGATTCAGAAATACGGTATTCTGAATTAGGTATTACGGTAGTTAAAATTCCATAGGTACAAAATTATGACCCCCCTTGAATCTTATTCTATTTTTTTTCGAACGAGAATTGATTCCTCTATGCAACCTTAACGAGACTTGAACTATCGACCTTCGTTTTTTTTTCAAGTTAAGGGTTATAATTGTCCTGTCACTATAATAATTATAATAAAAATGTAAATAGTTAAAAATTGTTTATTTACAAGAAAACATTAAAAAAACAAATAAACTTATACTAAAAGGTGGCTAAAACTAAATATTATAATGTATTATAAAAAACAAGGTCCTTTTGGCAGCGTGCCCATCACACAGGCAGCATTCCCGCGCTGTATTGCGATGTAAATGTAATGTATTTCCAGAATCGATAAAAAGATTCAATAAAAAAACTCTAGCACCAAATTTTCAAATTTCTATTTGTCAGAAGTGAAACCTAGAGCCCTATAATTTTGAGCCAGCGAGTACGATGACTACAATTGATGATGAGCGATTTTTGTTCTTAACACGAATAATAGTGTCGCATTAGTTGTATCAGCTGTCAAAGGGGTTCGACGACGGGTGCGACAAGAGGATACTAGACTCACTTTCACGCATCTGCGCTAATCTAATACACTGAGGTCAAAACAGCTTTTCTTTCGAGATTCATATTTAAATCAGTGTTTGGCATTCTGAACGCTTCAAAACCGAATTAATTAATGCCTTGAGCAAAAACAATGTCAAGAAACCGATAAATAAGGAAACTGAGCGTAACAATCTAAAGGAAAACCAACCGTTCAGTTAATATAATTTTTAATAAGTAGCCATTAGTTATTGTTCAGCCTGTTGTACTGACGTTTCGAGAATAGAGAACGGTAAGTGTTATTTTAATCAATCATTTTAAGAGAAAGGTTGCATGGTTCTTCAATTCGTAACACGAATTTAAGCCCCGATCATCTAGAAGGAGGGTTGTTTTTTGATTTCTCGCATACAATTGTTTTATCTATTAAGGGAAGGAAAGGGACAGGAAACTATGGTCTTAAGTTGGTTAAGAACTGTTTAATTAAATAAATAAATAATAAATAAATATCAGACAACCTCACACAAATCAACCTAGTCCCAAATTAAGCTCAAGAAGGCTTGTGTTATGGGTACTAGGCGACGATATACATACTTATATAGATAAATAAATACTTAAATACATAGAACATCCATGACCCAGACACAAATATTCGTGTTCATCACACAAATATTTGCCCTTGCCGGGATTCGAACCCGGGACCGTCGGCTCAGTAGGCAGTTGCTTAACCACTGCGCCAACCGCGTCGTCAAATTTTCCGCGTCGTTAATTGAATAAGTAGTTATTATATAAAGAAGTGGCAATGTAGAATGACATCCAAAACGCATGCTTTTTTTCTTCAAACGTAAACTAAAACTAATTCCAATTACCTCCTTTGAATTTTATAATATAGTTTGGATAAAGTAAGCGATATGGGCGCTTGTTTTTGTATATGTTTGTCCAAAATGGCCAAATGGTAACCGTTATGGTTCTTGCCGTAGGTGTTCATCTTCTCAACTCATGGTTTTGTTTTTGAAATAAAGCAATAAGGTAGCACAATATGTAGTGGCATGCACCATTAAAGAAGCAAATGAAACACGGTTTAGTGCGCACAGTAATAAAACATAATGTATATAGAATTATTGGCACCGTGTTTGGTGCAATGGTGTATATGTACCTAAGCCCAAATCTATTCCTTATGTTGTGTTTTAACTCTGATAACTGTTAACGTACCTAATATATCTACGTATTGATTTGTTTATACTTATAATTAGTAATTATATGTATAATATATTTAAAATTATCTGCTATATAGCTATAAAATACTATACTAACTATATTTAGGTAGAAAATTAAAGGAACATATTTATTATTAGACTACTAGAAGGTGACCGCGAACTTCCGCCGAAAATCCGCCTGGAAGAAAAAGTAATATCACTTTTTTGCTTTCCCTTAGTCAAAATTGGTTTAAATTTATCCAGCCGTGTTGGCGTGATGAGAGGACAACGATATTCCGAACGATAGGAGATCGCACGCTGCATCGCGCTATTTAGTTTTTTTTTGATATCAGGACCCATCCCCTAGAATTATAGAATTTTATAATAGTATAGATATGGGACATTCCATTTGATACCATAAAGTAATTTTGGTTACAATACGGAACACAATTATTATTAATAATCTTACTAGCGTAAAAACGAAAAATCTTAATAGCGTGATGCATGATCGACATTTGTTTTGCATGGGCGCGCGGCGCCGTGCCAACCTGGCGTCATCTGTTTTCATAATTTCCTTTGTCCTCGTATCACGCCGAAACGGTTGACTAATTTTAACTAATTTTGATACAGGGGTAGCTGGATGTCCAAAGATGGTTATAGTATAGGAAACTATTTATTCATCTACGGCAAAGGAAAAAAATACTCGACCGAAGTTTGCCTGCAACTTCGTCCGTGTATTTTTCTTCTCCTGTATAACGTGGATTACACTCACGCGGCACTCACGTGAATTTGTCAGGAATGGCATCATACGGCCACGCGGTCAGCAAACCGCGGTACGGTTAGCTATCCTGGATCAAGAGCTATATAGGAGAAAATATACGTAGGTATACCTACGAGTTCGAAACATACGTCGTGCCGTTCTTGACAATTTGGCGTAAGTGTACCTTAATAGATTTATAAAACTATTCAAAATTCATGAATGTTGCTCAATTATGTCATGTGTGGAACTTCTCAAAATGCCCAAATGCCCTAACTGTTAGGGCATAAATATATTAAAGATACTGTTAGGGCCTAACAGTACACGCCTATCTTTAAATAATCTAAGCATCCAACCACTTTCCAACGGCAGTGGTCTCCTTTTGCCAACTTTATAGAGCTATATATTTTGAAATTTTCTTATAGGAAGCGAAACACTGATACCACATCGTGAGAATGTTCGGTTTTAAGAAAAAGTCCGGTTGGACAGAGTCGCTCTTCATCAATACACTAATCTTTGGAACACTCTTCTCGGGTCTTATGCAAATAATATATAGCACTTGTAAGTATATTTATATTTACTTTAACAGAACAAGTATTGTGTTACAAAAAAAAACTTATTTGCAGCTATTCAACTTTCCCACGTGTTTTATTTTTAAATTTGCAGTGTAGTGAGTATTGTTCTAAAGCAGAAAAGTCTGCTAGCGAGATTGAAATGTTTTTATATTGATGCGAATATTTTAGAAATTGAACGATGATGCCAATCATAAAGTTAACGGTAGATGCGCTCCTATGCCACGAAAAAAAGCAACTGGTTAAAAAGTTCGACACTTTGAGTTAGTGGCTGCGATAGAACAACTGGAAGTTCGCCCATCTAGCCCAGATAGCCGTGGAGACGTGATGCGTGAAATTCGAGCGAATTTCTAACCTACATTTTTGATTTTTCGCTTTAATATAAATATTTCAATGAATAATTGTAATTACAAAGACTTGGTAATGGTAACTATTATTATCTTATTTATTACAGTTACAAGTGCAAATAAACTTGCCATAAAAAATGGCGGGATGACGTTAAACTACAGTGACAGATTAAACTACACTTCGGCGTGTGGAAAGTTGGGATGTTTCCCCCTGCGAGACATCAAATTTTTCTCAGGAGGTAAGTGTCCCGAGTTATACACCATAATTGTTAGTATGTAAACGTCGACATGGGCAGAAGACATCGACCCGCTGGGAACCAGAGAGAAGAGAACAAAACTGAGGAAACTGACTGGAGTATAAGAAGAATGAGTAGATGCAGACTGATTGCTTGGATGAATGATATGATATATCATCATATAAAAAATAATCAACTATGCATTCTTTATGACAAGTTTGGGTAAAGGATAAATTTTAGAGTCTTTCTACTGTATTCAGTTACCATTTTCGCTTAGAATGGAAAGAGGCTATCTACCGCTTTTCTATACGCTTAAATGCCATTCATATCTACATTTTGATAGGATAGGAGCCATATATTTTGAATAACTTGATAAAATTGTGTCATTCCCGAACATTCTCGGAAATGTTCTCAGTTGTACAAGCCAAGTAGTCAGTGACAAATGTCTTGCAACTAAAGCCCGATATTAATTATTAATAATCTCCTGGAATCGTGAGAACGAAATGCTATGGCGACGATGTTAAAGATTTTTTACCATTCACAGAGAATGTAGATGACTGGATCGATGGACCAGGTAATCTGACAGTGAAATACAATACCACAGTGAAACTCAGCTGCAGGCCTGCACGTAATATCAGCAGTATGATATACTGGGTCGGAACCAGGCATAACCCGAAAAAAGACCTCGACGCCAACTTCTCTATGGACGGATTATTTTACAAGGTACTGTCAGTAATTGTAGGCAAGGTATCACATAATTGTTTAGTACTCCTTCCCTCACTTATTAAGTTTAAGTAAAGATATAATCTCATTTAGTCAATAATTGACATAGTCAATAATTGACGCACCTCTACCACCTTTACGCAGGTATTTAGGTACTTATGGTTGGCTCCATAGTAAAAGTTGCTAAGTGTGAATCTCCCCATCACATCACCCACTCAGGGCTTACTTACTGTACTTGATTATAGTGTCTCTATTATAATAATTATAATAATCGTAATCATGACAAAATAATTAATTCGTTTCAGAACAAGCCGTCGGATAAAAGATATGAGATAACGCTTGAAAGCGTTACGGGTTATGAACACAGGTGGTTCGCTTGTATTCTAGTGAAGGACGATACTGCTGCGATTGCCTACGGATTTTTGAATGTTACAGGAGGTTTGTACTGTACTCGTACAATTTTATTCATATGAAGATAGAATGAAAATAAAATATAAGTATCTACCTACAATTTACATGCCTCATGTAAACAACATGGCTTCCAATTTCCACACCTTTAAACAATTGTAAAGAGTGAAATAACTATGTCAAAATTACAAAAGGATTTAAACTCGAGTTTCACTGTTACAGATCCAGATCCATCGCATTACACAAGTGAGAGAAGCGACAGACTTAAAGAGGATGATAAAAACAGACTAAACCAACAAGGGATCACGGGCCAAACAGCTGGACTAATCTCCGTTGGTGTCGTGTTTCTTCTGTCTGTACTTTCGATTATTGGGATAGCTATTTACAGGAGACGAAATAAAGTAATTGTCAAGTATTGGTTGAAAAAAGTTACCATCGAGAAACCACAATCTGAAGCAGGAGATTTGGTGAGTTTTTGTCATGTTTCGTTCGGATTGAAAATATAACTGAAATGTCAACCGGCCTGGCTGAGCAAGCCAAACTGAATTATTAACTAAATTGCTATTGTTTAGGTACTACCGATTGTAAAGATAGAAAAACAGAGACTTACCCAGGTTGGGATCATAGGAAACGACACTACATTGATGTCAGAATACCAAATGCCGGTGGACGCAGAATGGGAAATTCCCAGATCTAAAATGTCGCTTACTGGACAAGTGCTCGGGGAAGGAGAGTTCGGGAAAGTAGTTAAAGCTGAGGCACATGGAATTGTTGCAGAGGATGTTAAGACTGTTGTGGCGATAAAAATGTTGAAAGGTAACGAAATGGTCAAATGTTACATGCGTTCAAACTTATGCATAGTAAAAGCAAACGTAATGCTAACAAGCCTATGATTTATTTCACATAGCTATACGGGTATTTAAACAATTGCTTTTATTTACTTAATTTTGTATCTACAGGCTAAGGCAAAGACTTTGTGGGGTTTCTTATCTATATGCGTGTAGGAATCAAACGCGAACTCCACATATAAAATACAAACTATATTTACTAGCGTTCAAAGCAAACAGGCAATAAGGAAAAGAATATCGACGCGTAAGCACAAGCGCAAGCGGCGGGGCAGAGTGGCACAGGTGCGGCGTCGAAGGCGATCGGATGCTCTCTGGCGCTCCGTGTAGCGCTCTGGGGACAGGTCTGCGGCGGCGCCGCCCGCGCGCGCGCCCGCAGCCCGCTGTCGCCTGGACGGGTTTCGGTCTAGTGATGTGCGCACGGACTAGTGACGCGCCACATCACCCCCTCGGGAGAATCAAGGTCCATCTGAGGAAAAGAAATCAGGGAATTTTACAACTCGTCCGGAACGTGTTCTTTTCACAGGGACTTCCTGCTTAGCGGCAGGAGTAGTATCAGCCGCTTGCTGACGTGTGTCTCGCTGGTCTGACAACATAAATGCTGGCTTTACTCTGTCTATAGAGACGGTCACAGGTCCTCTATTCGATTCTATTGTGACAGTCTTATCGGTTCTTGAGAGTACTTTGTGGGGACCAGTATATGGTTTCTCTAAGGACCGTCGAACGGCATCTTTGCGGAGAAAAACATATTGTGCTGTTTTGAGATCCTCGTGTACAAAAATTGGTTTTGAGGTGTGGTGAGATGCTGGCTGCGGTTTAATACGAGTAATGTGCTCTCTAAGCCGTGACACAAAGTCAGGTGGCTGCAGCATGTTATCGTGTGGGTGTGTGTTACAGTGGAAAAACTCACCCGGGATCCGCAGTGGCTCACCATATACCAACTCCGCAGCCGAGCATCTCAGGTCGGCCTTCCAAGCTGTCCGGAGTCCCAGCAGCACGACGGGAAGCACGTCAGACCAGCTCTTCGCGTCGTGGGCCATGATGGCGGCCTTGAGGGTGCGGTGAAGGCGCTCCACCATGCCGTTAGCTGCTGGATGATACGCCGTTGTGTGGCGCAGATGCACGCCGCAGAGGCGCGTCAACGCCTGAAAAAGTTGCGAATTAAACTGGCGTCCTTGGTCAGTCGTTTTTACCTGCGGGCAACCGAATCTCGAAACCCATGTTTCACACAGAGCCTTTGCGACTGACTCAGCAGTTATGTCGTGAAGTGGCAGTACCTCGGGCCAGCGTGTGAATCTGTCTACGGCTGTAAAACAGTATCGGTAGTCATGTGAAGGAGGAAGAGGTCCAATTAGGTCGATGTGCACGTGACTGAACCTCTCGCTGGTCAACGGGAACTGGCTGACTGGGGAAGAAGTGTGACGCTGCACCTTTGAAGTCTGGCACGCATTACAGGCTTGGGTCCACGCACGGCAATCCTTCCGTACATTGGGCCAAATGTATCTCTCCGTGACCAGCTTGGTTGTTGTCTTCACACCTGGATGGCTCAGACAATGTATGGCATCAAATATCTGCCGTCGTAACTCACGTGGTACGTAAGGTCTCGGCCTGGACTGGGATACGTCGCAGAACAGCGTGATGAGGGCGCCTGGTACTTGAACTTCCTTGAGAATAATAGAGGAGTTATTAGGGTCCAGTAGCTCTTGCATCCCAGGATCCGACTTCTGCATACGGGCCAGCGTCTCCTGGTCTGGTGGCTTCGAAATGGCCTCGATACGAGAAAGGGCATCCGCTGTGACATTGTCCTTACCAGATATATGTTTGATGTCTGTGGTAAATTGTGAGATAAAGTCGAGATGATTTAACTGGCGAGGTGAACAGTGGCGGTCTCTCTGCTGGAAAGCGAATGTGATGGGTTTATGGTCGGTGTAAATCACAAAGTGTCTGCCCTCAACCATAAACCTGAAATGCTTCACGCTCTCATATACCGCGAGTAACTCTCTGTCGTAAGCACTGTAACGACACTGTGCCTTGTTCATCTTCTTCGAGAAAAATGCGAGTGGCTGCCATTCCTCGTCGACGAGCTGTTGCAGCACCGCGCCCAGGGACGAGCTTGACGCATCGGTCACGAGAGCGAGAGGTGCATTCATCACAGGGTGAGATAGAAGAGTACAACGAACGATACTTGCTTTGCAGTTGGCGAAAACTTGTAGAAGTTCGGGAGTCCAGCTGATAGGTTGCGAACCCTTGACCTTCGGTCCAGCCAGTAGGTCGTGAAGTGGTGCTTGTTCCTCTGCAGCGTGTGGGATGAAACGCCTGTAAAAGTTTAATATGCCCAGGAATCTACGCAGGCCACTCACGGTTTTCGGTGGAGGAAAGTCTCGGATGGCTTCGATTTTGGTATCAAGAGGTCGCGTACCTTGCTCCGATATGTGAAAACCCAAGAAGGTTACCTCGCGCTGACCGAACGCGCATTTCCCCTCGTTGATGAGCAGGCCGTACTCTGCCAGACGCTTGAAAACTTGCTCCAAGTGCTCCAGGTGTTCGCTGTGGTTTCTGGAATATACCAAAATGTCATCGATATAAGAATAACAGCAGTCCATGTCGCGCAGTACTTCGTCGAGGAAACGCTGGAATGTCTGCGCCGCATTCCTCAAACCTAAATGACATAAAGGGGAATTCATATAATCCGAAGGGCGTGGTTATCCCTGTCTTGCTAATGTCTTCCTTGAAAACGGGTATCTGGTTATACGCTTTAACCAAGTCGATTTTGGAGAAAATGCTGCAACCTGCTAATCTATGCGCGTAGTCCTCGATGTGCCTAATTGGGTACCTGTCGGGGATAGTTCGTGCGTTGAGCGCGCGGTAGTCCCCGCAAGGTCTCCAACCGTCTTTCTTCGGAGCGAGATGCAGCGCGGAAGCCCAAGGCGAATCAGAACGGCGAGCAGTGCCGTCTCTGACCATCTCCTCGAACTGCTCCTTGGCCACCTTCAGCCTATCAGGGGCCAGGCGACGCGGTCTAGAAAATACTGGAGGTCCAGGTGAGGTACGAATAAAATGGACCGTATTATGCTTCACCTGACGTGTGACGCCAGACGGTTTGGTAAGCTGCGAGTATTTAGAAAGCAGGATGTGGTACTCGCTGTCGCCGGAAATCGTCTTGACGCTGGGAACCTCGCATTTCATCCGTGTTGCTGCTGCAGAGAGAGTGGTAAGGCTGTCTAACAGTCCACCGTTCTTACAGTCCACAAGCAAACCATAATGCGCGATGAAATCTGCTCCGATGATCGGTTTGTCTACATTAGCCACCACGAAGTTCCACACGAAGTCCCGCCGCAGGCCTAAATCCAGGTGTAGCGTGACGGTTCCATACGTCCGAATGGGAGTGCCGTTGGCAGCGGTGAGGGTGTACTCAGTCGGTTTGCCATCTGGCCAGCTCCCACGTGGCACCACGCAGAGGTCGGAACCGGTATCGATTAGAAACTGCATTTTAGACCTTTTATCAGTTATGAACAGGCGGCTCGTGGCGTGGCAATCAGTCGCCGCATCTACTGAGAGCCGCTCGCATTTCCCGACGAGTAGTTGCAGGGGGTTGTGCATTTCTTCGCTTTTTCACCAAATATAGAATGATACCAGCACATACCTGCAGTTCTACTTCGGCTCCGACCCCTGCTCCTCGATCTCGCGTTGCTGCCTCGACGGGATGATGAACGTCCTCGGCCTTGGTGGATGGACAGCTGCGCGATCTGCTTCGCTATCTCGCATTGCACACGTGTCAGTTCATCGATGCGTCTCAACAGGCCGCCAAAGTCGGACGTCGCGGCCGCAACATGTAATGGCGGCGAAGGTGACGTGGCCTCGCAAATTCTGTCGGCGAGATCTGCAAGCTCCTCTAAACTAGCAGAAACCTGCGAAATCAAAATAGGTTGAACATGGGTTGGTAACCTCTTCATCCACATGGTTTTCATAAATTCGTCGTTGACTCCGCCGTCAGCTAAATTTTGTAAATGGTGCAGAAATTGCGAGGGCTTTCGATCCCCAAGTTCCTCGTTAGAAAGTACCTGGGTAATCTGTTGCTGACGAGAAACACACAGGTATTTAGTTAACTCAGCCTTAAGCTTTAAGTACTTGTCGGTCGCTGGGGGATTTTTAATAATACTTTTAATTTCTTTGGCGTACCTGTGATCCAATTGCGCTACGACGCAATAAAATTTCGTGGCGTCGTCCTTAATACCTGACACGTGGAACTGCGCCTCCGCTTGTCCAAACCAGACTTCTGGGTCGTCCGGCCAAAATGGCGGCAACCGCATGGCCACGCGATTAACGGTCACCGCGCCATCTTGTGCATCTGCAAAGTCATCGCCCGCTCGGGGCTGCGCCGGCGTCGCGCCCGCGCCGCTATTATTCCCGCTAGCCATAACTATAACGCGATAAACACTTCCCGCTGTTCGTTTACACTCTCGGGTCACCAAATGTGGGGTTTCTTATCTATATGCGTGTAGGAATCAAACGCGAACTCCACATATAAAATACAAACTATATTTACTAGCGTTCAAAGCAAACAGGCAATAAGGAAAAGAATATCGACGCGTAAGCGTAAGCGCAAGCGGCGGGGCAGAGTGGCACAGGTGCGGCGTCGAAGGCGATCGGATGCTCTCTGGCGCTCCGTGTAGCGCTCTGGGGACAGGTCTGCGGCGGCGCCGCCCGCGCGCGCGCCCGCAGCCCGCTGTCGCCTGGACGGGTTTCGGTCTAGTGATGTGCGCACGGACTAGTGACGCGCCACAACTTAATGAATTTGGACCCGAAGAAATTATTTCAACTATATACCTACTATACATTACAGACAGCTATACGGATGCGGACATGATATCGCTGGTGTCAGAAATGGAGATAATGAAGCTGATCGGCAAACACGAGAACATCATCAACCTTCTGGGCTGCTGCACGCAGGACGGGCCGCTCTACGTCGTCGTGGAGTACGCGCAAAATGGATGCCTGCGCGACTACCTCAAGCGACACAAGCCCCACAAAAAGTAATGATTGACATCAAAGCAAATTTTACAAATCCACACAGTTAATTTGTCTTATCACTACATGGTACAAAACAAAGTCGTTTCTCTCTGTCAGTTCTGTCCTTGTACATAGATTTAGATGCGGACCCTTATAGTTTCGCCATGTCCGTCTGTCCGTCCGCGGCTTAGCTCCGTGATCATTAGTATGTACTAGAAAGCTGAAATTTGGTATGAGTATGTGTATGTATCACGCCGTCAAAACGGTAAAAAAAAAACAAAAAGAAAAACTTTTTTTCGGTGACCGTTCCCGTACACCTGAAGTGGGGTGATTTTTTTTTTCGTTCCAACTCTTGTGTGTGGGGTGTCATTGAATAGGTCTTTTAAAAATAATAGGGATCTCCAAACATAATTTTTTGATAAAGTCAGCAGTTTTGTAAAATAGTGTCCCCCCCAACCCTCTAACTTTTCCACTACGGGTCAAAAAATTATAGGAAAATTCATGAAAATGAGGCCTTATAAGTATGTACTTTCAATAAAAACTATATTGAATAAAATCGGTTGAGCCGTTTTTGAGTAATCTCAAAAGTTCATAATTTTCTTTAAAATGACGTAAGTGCCGCGCGGTGTCTCTTCGAACGTTATACACATATTGGTTAAGTGCCATACTATATTAAAATATTTCGCTCAATCTGGCGCGTATAATCGATAACTTCTAGAAGGTAATAAGTAATCACAGCTACTTTGGCGTTTACGACCTTTTTATAGAGCTTGAAATCTTCCTCGTAATTTAAATCTTTCTCGTAATGTTCGTCTATTGTGAAGGATGGGCAACTACGGAACCCTACACTGAGCGTGGCCCGACATACTCTTGGCCGGTTTTTTAATATATAGAGTGATTCAAGAAGTAGGTGTATAACACATGCATAATTTATCAGCATTGCACCCGTGTGAAGCCGGGACGGGTCGCTAGTTTTGAATATAATTATGATATTATATGAAGGAAAATCCCTTCAAAAAGCCTTAAGTACGTATCTGGCTATAGCCAGATACGTACTTAAGGCTTTTTGAAGGGATTTTCCGATAACTTTGCTTCCGAATATCACCTCAAGTTTCCTTCTTCCAAACCTTGGAATGTCGCTGTTGGATCTGAAAATGCGTCTTCGAGTCGTGCAAAAGGGGAAATGGATTCCTTGTTTTTTTCAGTTTGAACTTGGTTGATAAATGCTTATCTTATGACCAGGGGTCGGACTTTCTTTCACGGTAGGACTAATGGAGAACTATGGAGCCGATATTAACATTAAAATACTATTCATACTCATACTTAAAAATGTATTTCATTCGCAATTTTAATTTTATAGTCAAGGACAAAGTCAGAAGAATATACAAAGACCTGATTTGTGTAGGCATTGTTTTTTTCGCCACCATAAAATACGGAAATATTTGCAACTTTATCCATGTTTTCTGGAGTAAATTGGATTCTATATTGATCGAATATCCATTTATAACTAGAAAGTTCATGATATTGACAATAAATTGAGTTAAATTAGGAATTTTTAAATATTGTAAAAAAAAAGTTATTTATAATTTTACTCATTTAATGCTTGGGAATGTTAACCATAATAACCACAAAGGCAGTTTGGAATGAAATAGATGAATTATGAGTATGAATTGTATTTTAATGTTAATAACCGCTCCATAGCTCTCCATTAGTCCTACCGTGCGAAAGAAAGTCCGACTCCTGCTTATGACTCTCAAATCACCCTTATATTGGTCGACTACGTACAACTTGTCATGAAGTGCCGGGTGGTCTATCACTCATCTATCGCATGATTAACGTCACTATCCTAAGCCCGCTGGACGCTGGAGTCTACTGGTGGTATTAAATTTTGAAAGACTATATCTCACATGAATTGCTAAATTGATGTTGGGTTTGAGTTAAAAAACCCGTGTAGCGAGTGATGGTTGTTTTTAATTACTTATTTCGCTTGACAGTAATGCGTCTACGGAAAATCTGCTGAAGAAGCCTTTGACGCAGAGGGAGCTGATGGACTTCGTATGGCAGGTGGTGAAAGGAATGGCATACTTGGCTTCTCGCGGTGTAAGTTTAAACAACTGATTTAGTTTAAGTTTTCACTGTTACTTTGCCTTTTCCTTGTCTTGGAATACATTAACCTTCCAAAAAAAAATCTAATGTATTTCAAGCTGTCATCTACTTATATTTACTAATGCAACACAATGCGAATAGAGTTGGCAATAATTCTTAAGGCTCCTTATCCATTCAGAAATCCTGATTGTTTTAGACATTTTTCTTTATGATCGAACATGTTTCTTAACATATTATCAATGTTACTACTTAGAACAGGGCTATTGTGATTTTTCATTGATTATGGCAAAATTCACGCAGAAAACTTTTTTCTTTATTTTCGACTGCACACAATGAAAGTATAAAATAGTTAGTTTACTATCTAGAACTCAGGGATAAGTATTAACTTCAGGAAGTTGGTTAAAATTATCAATATATTTGTCATATTATATAAAAAAAAATTTTTACAAGGAATAAGGCCTCTTAAGTAATCTGAAGCAAAGAAAATAATAAGTACCTAAATCGTTAAATCTCACAACTTTTTTTACGTATTTATATAAAACAATTTAACCGAATCATATCGCGTATATTAATCCGCGGTACCGAACCGTCAGGGAGGCTCAAATAATTAATATACGCGATATAAGCCGTTTAAATTGTTTTAGTCGCGGAAACCGAAGAAAATAACTTTTTTACGGTTACTAAACGTAATTGAATTTTCATTAGCCGAAAATTCCTAATATCAGTTTGATGATTGTCCTAGTGCATCCACCGAGACTTGGCAGCGCGCAACGTGCTGGTGTCTGCGGACATGGTGCTGAAGATCGCCGACTTCGGGCTCGCACGAGACGTGCGCGACTCGGAATACTACCGCAAGCTCACCTCCGGCAAGCTCCCCGTCAAATGGATGGCTCCTGAGTCCATGGCGCAGCAATACTATGATAAACGATCTGACGTGTAAGTTTTTCAGGGTTCTACCTAGAACAGACGGTACCGTTATAAGATCAATTCGTTGTCCCTATGTATGCCCGTCCGTCGCACGAGATCCTTTATCACAGCTAAAATTAATATAAAATACTCAGTCTACAATTCTACACTTGTTCTAATAAAAGTATGTAAATAGAATCACAAAATGGCACTGCATCGGCAGATACAATAGGGTTAGCTACTTTACCAAAGAACGGATGTTATAGCAAATTCTTATCTTGGCGACCACGTGGGATAGCTGCTGTCTAGGTGGACGCAAAGTCGATGGAAAAGGGTCGCGGAAAGCTGGCGGAAAGTCGATGGATGCGGTCTGTACAGGATCGCACTTTGTGGCAAGCTATGGTAGGCCTGTGTTCGGCAGTTGACATCTATGGCTGAAAGATTTTTTTTTTTTTTTTTTTTTATTTATTGAAAGGGCTTTGTCGCTAAGCGACCACATCGCCCCGTAAAAACAGTTTACAAACAAAATACAACAAGGAAACAAATAAATCACTACTTAGGAACAACTAACGCTAAATCGGCTAGATTGTACAGCATTTCAGCTTCATCTGATATGGGCGAAGCCAAAATGCTGTTCACAAGACCGACTTCATAGGGATTATTATTAAAATATTTAGATCTCACCAAATCGTTCCGAACACACTCCATCAATATATGTAGAACATCTTCAACCACTCCACAATCATCGCACAGTGGCGAAGGAACTTTTTTCATCAAAAATGAGAACAATTTAGATGGAATGTGACCAGATCGCAACCTGAGAGCAGTTTTAAGTTTATTCCTACTAAATAAAATATGGTCAATCCAAGGACAATGATTCACTTGAGGCTGGATAGTTCGGAACCAAATGCCTTTTTCTCTAGAGCGTAAATCGAAATACTCCTGCCAATCCATAAAGCACGTTTCTTTAACAATTTTTAGTTGGTCTGTGTAAAGTGGAAAAACTGTGAATGGAACACCGTCCTCTACAGCTTCTTTGGCTAGTAAATCCACATCCTCGTTGTATTTTATTTGAATATGGGCGGGGATCCATTGCAGTTTAACCTCTATATTCAAAGATTGCAGTCTCAAAATTGATTCCAAAATACGATATGCAATTGGTGTCGCTCTTACGTGAGTGGTAGATCGAACAAGGTGCTGTAGGGCGCTTTTGGAATCAGTCAAAATAACAAATTTATTGTATGGTACAGATTCGATATATGAAAGAGATTCAGCTATGGCAATCAATTCAATATGCATAATACAGATATCAGAATCAATTCTTAGTTTGGAATTACATTGAAGTGAAGGATCCAAAAAGGCTGCACCACCACCCGACTTATCTTTTGATCCATCAGTGAAGATTTTATACCATGATATATACTCTTTTTCAATGTAATTGATACAAATAGATTTAAGTTTATTACAGGTATAAAATCGTTTTGAGTGTTCAACGAGTGGAATGGAATCGACGACTACATCATATATGTTAATATTACTAACCCATGTGTCTAAAGAATACATCTCAAGCTGAACACTTCTATGCATAGGCAATAAATCTAAATAGCTATGAACAGACATGAGTAAAGGATTTCTTTTATTGGACCAAAAACGGGAATTGCTTGTCAAGGAGAGTGAATCTAATATATTGATGGTGCTACTATCAAGAAATGATTTAGCCTTTAACCAGAACTTGCCAGCTAAATATTTCCTACGAAATTGAAGAGGAGCGAGAGACAACTCACTCTCCATGACGTGAAGCGGTGTAGAACGGATGTAACCACCTATGACTCGCAAAGCCTGATTTTGTAACCTATCCAATTTTAACAAATTTGACTGAGCACTATTATCGTAAAGGAAACTACCGTAATCTATTCTACTGCGGATGATGGAAATATACAAACGTCTCAAATGCTTTTGATGAATGCCCCACCCTGGTCCAGCTAATACTTTTAAAAGGTTCATAAATCTTAACACTTTCTGCATTGTTTCACTGATATGTTTTCCCCATCTTAATGAACTATCCAACCATAATCCTAAGTATTTTACATGATTCACCATCGGCAAAGAACTGTCACAAATCCTTAGACTCAGGTGAGCCAAATTTCGAGTACTACCTTTTTTAAATACAATAAATTTACATTTAGATGTTGATATAACTAATCCTAAATTATTCAACAAGGAATTTAAATTGTTACAAGCTAGTTCAAGCTCTAAAAGTGCAGGTATCACATTCGCTTTAGATATATATAAAACGAAATCATCGGCATATTGAGATATCTTTACATTTTGTACATTTTTACAAATATTAATGGTAGCAATATTAAATAGCAACGGAGATAAAGGATCCCCTTGAGCCAATCCTCTACTTGTGCTTCTTGTGCCATTATAGTCAGCGGCTGTAATTTTCAGTATTCTATTATTTAAATAAGACCAAAGATATGTACAGATTTTAGAGCCAGCGCCCAGTTGATCCAGTATACTTAATAGACAGGTAACATCCACGTTGTTATAGGCGTTATCAATATCAACAAAACATGCGACTGTAAGTAGATTTTTAGAGAAACCCAGTTGGATATGAGAAACCAATCGTGTAAGGTTATCGAGAGAAGATCTTGACTTTCGAAAACCTACCATATCATCAGAGAACATTAATTGTTTTTCAATATACCACTCTAAACGTTTGTTGAGAATGGAATGAAAAATCTTACAGAGACATGATAAGAGAGCTATTGGACGAAGGGCTGAAGACGAATTTGGATCTCTGCCTGGTTTTGGGATGGGAATTATCTTAACATCTCGCCACTGCGAGGGCACAAATCCGGTAAATAAACAAATATTATACAATTTTACTAAAAGGAGTTTGCCTGGTAATGGTAAATGATTAATCATGGAAAAAGATATGTCGTCACTGCCCGGAGCAGTGTCACTTTTTTTTATAGAGTTCAGTAGTTCATGTAAAGCTATTTCAGACTCTAACTTAGAATTAGACGAGTTGAAAATAGGCTGGGGAGGACACGTGAAATCAGGGGTAAGATTGTTTAAAAGTTGTTCGGCTTTATCACCGTCAACACACCGATTAGAGGTGGCCGAATGATATCCCTTAGCCCACTTAATTTTACGCCACATATCTGAAGCTGAAGTAGCTTCATCAACAGAGGAGCAAAAGTCATGCCAAGACTTACTGCGAGCCGCCCGGATGGTTCTCTGAGCATTACGAATTTTCTCTTGTAATATTTCCAAATTAGCCGGGGACGGACATCGTCTTAAATTAGCCAAAGCAAGACGGCGCTCGGCTACCACTTTGGATAATTCAGGAGTCCAATATTGCTTAGGTTTAAATTTATTGCAGATATGTTGAGGGATTTTAGTATACGGAATGAACCTGTCGGCAGCTGACTGTAACGTAAATTCAAACCTGTCGTAAAAATCTTGAGGGTCAATAGGAATATTAAAATTGGAAAATGATTCTGCAATGAATGAGGAGTAACCTTCCCAGTCACTTTTCTTAAAATTACGTTTGTGAATAAAGTCGCGATAAAAATCTATCGTTACACATAATTCAATAATACGGTGATCGCTGCCTAGAGTTTCATTGGTAACTTTCCAGGAAAAAATTGTAACTAAATCGGACGTTACGAATGAGATATCAGGAGCTGATTGTTGTAACTTACCATTTACTAGCCGAACTCTGGTAGGATCGCCTTCGTTTAAATAAACTATATTATGATCTAACATACTATCAAAAATTTGTTCGCCTCTACGATCCGTTTTGTATGACCAATTAGTGTGATTGGCGTTAAAATCTCCCAAAATTAACGATTTAGAATTCACAAGTGAAAATACGTAATCCCAATCATTTTGAGTAGTGTTAACAGTAGAAGGACAGTAAATAGAAATAATGTTCTCAATATGCCGACAGTTGAGTAATTTCACATGTAAGAGTTCTATACCTGCGTTAGGACAAGCTGACGAACAAACTTTAGCTTGGAATGAACTGTGCACTAAAATAGCTACTCCACCATAAGCATCCAACCTGTCCAAACGAAAGGTATTATATCCATTTAATTTAAAATAACTCTCAGGTTCAAGCCAAGTTTCACTTAAGACCGCTAAGTGAACCTTTTCTTGAGATAACAGCGCTTCCAGAGATAGGAATTTAGGCCGCAAACTTTGACAATTCCACTGTATAATATTGACATCTACATTTTTGTTATAATTATTGGCCATTATTAGACATAAAGTTATTTAGCCAAGATCCGATTGAGAAACTGCTAACTAGTATAGATATTAACCACTCCACACAAATCGACACAGCCTGTTGAATTTTAACCTCTAAACACACTTCACTTGCGATAACACTATTAAGCTTCATTAATAAACGAACAAAACCAAAATCTTTCTTTGATTTTGTTTCTTTCGGTTTTTTGTCGGATTCGTTCCTATCCCGATTGTAATCATCTGAGCACTCTGATAGCGACATCTCATTAATCCAATCAAACTCTGTATGAGAAAGCACAGGCGACGGAGGTCTGGGAGCTTTAGGTTTGTTATTCTGTTTTTTAGGCTTTGGAACTGGCTGTTGAACTGTATTTGAGTTTGATGAAAATAGTTGTGACATCAGTAGTTTACCTTTGGGAGGAAGAGCAGCTTCGTCCGTCATGACAGGGTCGCGTGGAACAGGTGCTGTACGTGTTGTTTTAGGCGGTGCCGTAGCATAACATACAGGAGTTGGCGATACAGCTCTCGAGGGAGTTGGAGAAGGCGGAACATAGAGAGTAAGTGCCCGTCTATATGTACAGTTAAACTCTGCCATTAATTCTCGTACTTTCCTCTCTTTCTTGTATACGGGACATATCTTTTGAAGGGCTAGATGATCTCCAGTGCAGTTGACACAGCGGAATGTAGTCGCCTCGCAGTTTTCATGGTTTTTTGTACATTTTGGGCAAACGGGTCTTTTTGCAGGGCATAACAAACGAACATGGCCATATTTCCAGCATCGAGAGCATTGCGTCACAGGAAAGATATATCGCTCAACTTTCACTCTCAAATTATCAATGAAAACATGGGGTGGTAAAAACGAACCTTGAAATGCTAGACGAACGCATTCACTCTTCACCCAGCCCGTAGTCGACTCGACGTCATCACCCGCTCTTCTGTTCAATCTTTTCGCTGAAACTAATTTCGCAATGCCATCGCACATTAAGTTTTCAAATATATACTCATCAGATAATGATAATTCGATGTTATTAATCACTCCATAAGAAATACCGACTTCAGATGTCTTTTGACAGCGCCATCCAAGTTCATTCAACGCCTTGCATTGTATAAAGAAATCGGCATCCGCCTCTCCGTCGAATGTTACGAGTATCTTATGATTATGAACATACTTCACTCGACTTACCCCTTTAATATTATTGTCTTTGAACAGGCGAGCTAATGCAAATTGCTTAGGTAAAGCATCAGTACAAATCACGGACACCATAGAGCTCACTCCGACATCAGCTTGTTGAGTATTTCTGCGAACCTTACGCTGGCGAGAAACTCTTTGCCACTCCTCCTCAGAAGAATTATCGTCGCCGACTTTTCTCTTATTATTTACTCCATCATCTACCATATCCGCAACATTTAAATTTGAGATTTCACTACATACTGAATTTTCATCATCGCGACCTTGTTCGATTACGGCATCGGAAAACTGAACCTCAATAGAACTGCCGCTATTACCGGGAGCATGAGACATTTTGCTCGGATCCCGGCTGAGCCAGTCGGGATCCCTTTATTGATATCAAAAAACAATGCCACAATATTCAAAAACTATTTTGAAGCACAATATAAGTGATTAACTCGCTTAAAATATTGAAAATAATAATAAAATCTCGCAACTTTTTCAAACACGTCTTGCCGCCATTAACCACAGATAAGATGTGTGATGGCTGAAAGATAAATAGAAAGATATACCTACCTTGTCTGTTCTGGCCCCGCCCTTAATACTGCAAATATGTTTTGGGTTCCTTAGTCTAATAAGAAACTCCTTTAATTTTACATGTTTCAGGTGGTCCTTTGGAATTTTGGCCTGGGAAATAATGACGTATGGCTGCACCCCGTACCCCAAAGTGCATCACAATGATTTGTACCGGTATTTGAAAAATGGAAAACGTATGGAGAAACCAGATGATTGCAGTACAGATATGTAAGTACAGTACTTTACTTATACATTTATAGATTCTGTTAAAAATCGAGTCATAGCATATTACTTAATTACCTATATTTTACATTTAACTTTGGAATTACGAGTATACATATAACTTCGAAACGGTCATCGTTACTGGTTTCAATCAAAATTTTAATTATTTTCTTTTTATTTTCTTTCAAATTATAGTAAATGAAATTATGGCATTGTTAATACAACATTAACCTACTAAAATAAGAAAATATGTAATAATAATAAGCGAAAAACCGAAATTAAATACCGGTATTTTTTATGGAGCTGAATACCAGCGTATCCGATCCCTGCTTCAGAAAAAGAAGGCATGCTTGTATTTATTTGTGTTCAGCTATAAGATTAAGGAGTAAACCTCCAAGCAAGGTAAGATTTATATTAAGTAATTAATGTGGTGATTTTGACCGTTATTTTCGGTGTAATTTAATATGCTTATGTTCAAGTTTTTATTTATTTATTTCATGTAGGTACGATATGTTGAAAAGCTGTTGGGCCTTTAAACCTGAAGATCGGCCCACGTTTGAAGACCTCGTGGAGACAATGAACAGCATCCTGGACCTTCCGTAAGCACAGTTTCACTTTTATCATGAGAATTTAATTAGGAACTCCAAATGTCCAAATAAAATAAATGTTGTGAAATATAATTTTAAGTCATCCTGGGCCGTAAGTGGGATTTTCGCCCCGCGTAGCCAAGGCAAGACGTAAAAGTTTAGACAAACCACGGGCGGTAATTCGTAAGCGGCTTTACCGTATATTTATGGCCCTCACCTTCGATTCGGGCCACAAACACCTGCGTTTAAATAATAATAATAATAATAAAATATCATTTATTTTCTAATATAAGGATCTCGGCGCCCAGTACGAGTTTATCCCTTTTGGCGTCGAGACACTGGGTGCGTGGGGCAGGGCTGCGCGTGGGCTCCACAAGGCGCTAAGCAAACGCTTAAGGGTGACCCTCGCACAGGCAGCTTTCTCGCGCAAAGAATTGCCATCGCAATACAACGCGGGAATGCTGCCTGTCTGATGGGCACGCTGCCAAAAGGGCCATGTTTTTATAATACTTTATAATAGTTTTAGCCACCTTTTAGTATAAGTTTATTTGTTTTTTTTTTTAATATTTTCTTGTAAATAAATTTTCCCTGCGTTCTGGACATTTACGAATTCACCGCCGTAGGTATGTAATGTACCTACTAATTATATGTAGTTTCTAAATTACGATATTTTCACTATATGTTCATCTATGCCAACTATTATAAGTTTTAAATTGTATAAAAAATCAGTTTTCGATGGACCTCTCCATCATTAGTTCAGGATAAAACTTAACAGCGCGTTATTAGCGTGGCGTAAAATTTGTACTCCCATCACGCGGAAACGGCTGGGCGGCTTTTAACAAGTTTTAAACAGGGATTAGCCGGACAATCAAGAATATTATAAGAACCTTTTACCCGACTATGGTAAAAAAAAAAAACGCGGACTAAGTTGCAGGCCCATGCTAGTTTTTTTTATAATGCATAATCTTGTTCCAGGAAAAGTCAACCGCCGCCGCAGGGAAATCAGAATGACTATGTTACAATGCTGGCATAGCAAGGTACCACAGTGCAGTTAGTCAAGATAGAACATAGTTGTTTTTTAATTAAGTATAGGTACTTAGTCTCAGCCTTCGGGTAAAGGAAATGTACTTTCGTTCTAGCATTTAGGTACCTAGTTTTAGTTATAATTGCGTTGTAGATAGAACACGTAAGATTACGAGTACGAACGATTTCCATTAGCGACCAGGTCTGATTGCTTTCTTTTATTAATAATAACATAAAAAATTATTTAAATTGGTGTATTGCAATGAAACGATATATATTTATTAGCCATTACAATGCTCAAACAAGTAATAATTTATTTACATAGGTTGTAAACTTCTTATGCAACTTTAGCCCAAGCAAGCCCAGCTTCATAGTAAGTAAATAAGTATACTTACAGGTATATTGTGTTTTTACCGAACTCACTTCAGTATGTCAAATAGCAATTTTATCGACGTGACACCAGCGAGTGGTTTAATAGTTTGTAAATTTATTGACAAACAACTGCCTTAAAATTTTTACTTTAACAGTGTAAAAAAGGATATTCTCAAAAGATGAATACAAGATGATAATCCTTGACTGCGAACTGCGAGTATAGTAGGTAAATATCAGCTCCCAGTGTATATGACACCCAAATCTGCGACCATACCAGGATTCGGTAAAAGTAGATGCATAACTGTCATTCGCGACTATTTCTCGCGCGAGATAATTACCCGTCTCTTTCTGTGCAGTAATGTGAGAGAGTGACGGGTAGCGCTATGTCGCGTGACAAGAGTCGCGAAGCATCGTGATCATACATCATAGACCGGCTGGTAGAATATTTAGTTGTCACTCGGTCGCTGGCATTTATTGTAACTACTACTAACAAGCAAAAAGAAAGCAGTGGTAAATTTGGAGCGTTGTATTTTATTCATCATCATCATCTCAGCCATAGGACGTCCACTGCTGAACATAGGCCTCCCCTTTGGACTTCCATATATACCGGTTGGAAGCGACCTGCATCCAGCGCCTTCCGGCGACCTTTATAAGGTCATCTGTCCACCTTGTAGGTGGACGTCCTACGCTGCGCTTGCTGGTCCGAGGTCTCCACTCGAGCACTTTTCGGCCCCATCGGCCATCTGCTCTGCGTGCTATGTGGCCTGCCCATTGCCACTTCAACTTGCTAATCCGGTGAGCTATATCGGTCACTTTAGTTCGTCTACGGATTTCCTCATTTCTGATTCGATCACGTAGAGACACCCCGAGCATAGCCCTCTCCATTGCACGTTGAGCGACTTTGAGCTTTGAGATGAGGCCGATAGTGAAAGACCACGTTTCGGTGCCGTAAGTCATCACTGGTAACACACATTGGTTGAAGACTTTCGTCTTGAGGCACTGAGGTATGTCGGACGAAAAGACATTGCGTAGTTTCCCGAACGCTGCCCAGCCGAGTTGGATTCGGCGGTTGACCTCTTTCTCGAAGTTGGACCTACCTAATTGGACCACTTGTCCTAGGTAGATGTATGAGTCAACAACTTCGAGTACCGAGTTTTCAACAGAGTATTTTATTACACATAATGTATATTAAGCTAAATATTGTTCGTTAATATATAAATATAAAATAAATAACACAGTATTTTTGTTTTACTATTTTATGATCGAGCTAAGTATGTAATGTGAATAAGTAGACCTTAAAATTGTTCAAGTATCCGTTGTACTTTTTCAACAAGATCAGCGAATCGAGGGCGATCATCCGGGTGAAAATTCCAACAGTGCATCATAATGGCGTACCTGGAATAAACAGATCATTAAATAAATAAATAATATTAAGGGACAATCTTACACAAATCGACCTAGTCCCAAACTGAGCAAAGCTTGTACTATGGGTACTAGACGACGATATACATAATATATAGATAACATCCATGACCCAAGCACAAATATTCGAGTTTGATCACACAAATATTTGCCCTGGCCGGGATTCGAACCCAGGACCGCTGGCTCAGTAGGCAGGTGCTTGCAAACTGAGCCAACCGCGTCGTCATCATTGTCATTGATGATCATCTTAGGTATCAGACGATAGACGTTCGCTGCTGGACAAAGACCTTCCCCAAAAATCTCCTCACTAACTGCTCACTAACGGTGGTGCGCCGCACTCATCCAACGGATTGGTGCGATCCTAACTATTTCGTCTACGTTCTACTTTGTTGGGGCCTTAAGTCTGGTGACTCCCTGTCTGTCTATATCGACGACGTTGGTTCTTCTATGCGTCTCCTTATTTGGGATTCGATCACGTAAGAAAACTGCGAACATAGCTCATTCATTCCTTTGGTAACTTTGGGCCTTGTAATCAGTGCTATTGTGACTCACATTGGTTAAAAACTTTTGTCAACGCTTTGATATTCGCGACGAGAAAATATTATTAGCAGCGCACAGTTTGGGATATATGACAGCATGTCTCACATCACATTGTAATGGGATAAGTTGAAGTTCTGGTCTTGGAGACGAACTGATAAAGTGGCGGCTTTTTCTTGCAGACACCGCAGTACCACAATACGATAATTAATTTGGTACTACTTGTGAGACTGCAGTACCTTCTGAAGAGATATTTACTTACAATTACCAGATAACGTATACTTATTATGAAGTATACTGTTTATGACGACGCGGTTGGCTCAATTTGTAAGCACCTGCCTACTGAGCCGGCGGTCCCGGGTTCGAATCCCGGCAAGGGCAAATATTTGTGTGATGAACTAGCTCGAATCGATTTGTGCTTGGGTCATGGTTGTTCTATTTATATATATATATGTATGTTTTATCGTCGTCTAGTACTCATAACACAAGCCTTCTTGAGGTTAATTTGAGACTAGATCGATTTGTGAGGTTGTCTGATTTTTCTTTTTAATTTATTTATCTGCATGAAATCACAAAAAAATAATTTTAAATTATAATTTTAAGTTATTTTACTTACATATCTTCACTGCAATCATCCGGTCTACCCATGCGTTTTCCTGATTTTAAATACTGGTATAAAAAATGAACCGATACATTGGGGTACGGCGTGCAGCCAAACATCATAATCTCCCATGCCAACACACCGAACGACCATCTGAAATGTACCACAATAACCAATTATTTCGAATGATTTTACAGTGTATTCGTACTGATCTACTATAATTATGATGAAAATAAACGTGATCATATTATGAACAAATTCACAATGGGTACTACGTTAAGAATGTAAATCCATACTTAATATTATAAATACGAAAGTGTGTCTGTCTGTTACCTCTTCACGCTTAAACCGCTGAACCGACTTAGATGAAATTTGGTATGGAGATAGTTTGAGACCCGGGAAAGGACATAGGATACTTTTCATCCCGAATAAATTTAGTGTTCCCGTGGGATGAGCGGGTAACACCGCGGGCACAGCTAGCATATCAGACCCACCATACCCCTAGCCATACCCCTGGGGGTAGTAAATAATGCTATGACTGTTCATATTTATTCGCACGACGTTAATCATCTCTGACACTTCAACATCTATTGCATAATTGTTTTTAGGGACATAAACCTTCACCTGGCTTGAACACAAGCAACCTGTCTAGCACAACTATGCTACGCGACTCTTGTCGTGCGACATAGCGTCGTCTGCCACTCTCTCAAAGTACTGCATAGAAATAGATAGGCAATTATTTCTCGCGCGAGAAAAAGTTTTGTGTCACGGTTGCGCTAAAGGTGCAGGTTACATAGAGATGTATAATTAATCAGAGTGTAACTTTCAAACCCACACATCAGACTTTGTGGTGTAATAGTTATGGCGCAGCGACTCAGGCGCCATCCAACGGGCGGGGAGCTTGCCGGCGGTGCGTTTGCGATAGTAGTCGGAGTCGCGCACGTCTCTCGCGAGGCCGAAGTCGGCGATTTTCAGGACCATGTCGGCAGACATCAGCACGTTGCGCGCTGCCAGGTCGCGGTGGATGCACTACAACAAACATGGTCAAACAATCGGAACAAAACACAAACGAAAACTCCAGGTAATTCTTATCTTATTCATATCTTTTGAGTAGCTTGCGATCGAGGTTTCTGAAAACTGAAACAGAATCGTAACTGCAGGCCTAACAAACTTGCTTTAAAGTTGGAATTCAGTAGAAGACTGGTTTAAATATTGACACGAACATGAGTACTTTACTCGTAGCAACATTATGTCTCTATGCAAAGATGTTAATCTTTCTCCAAGTTACCTACTGATTGTTTTAGTTTGAGATAATGTAGGTCAGTTGTTCTGAAACTTACACCACGAGATGCCAAATATGTCATCCCTTTCGCCACCTGCCATACAAAGTCTATTAGTTCCTTCTGCGTTGGAGGCTTGTTGAGCAGATTTTCCGTAGAAGCGTTACTGCCAAATAGAATAAGAATAGTAACAAATCAAAAAAATACTCCTTTGGTTCAGTCAATCCAAAGGGGGTCTTGGCCTTTGGCAAGTAAAAGACTATTAAGTAAATATACCACTTGCTCTGATTTTGTACAATTTTCTATCAATATGGTCGGCTTGAGCTTACTTAGGTTGCGATGATCTGTCAAAAAGGAAGCCCTAACAGTTGAACGTGCGATTTTCCCGTTTCATTACTCAGATTTTAGTTGATAAGAAACCGGCACTCTCTATGTCTACCTATAATAGGCCTCTAAAAAATGTTGATAATAGATGGTAAAGTTGTGTTACTTTTTGTGGGGTTTATGCCTCTTGAGGTAATCGCGCAAGCAACCATTTTGCGCGTACTCCACGACGACGTAGAGCGGCCCGTCCTGCGTGCAGCAGCCCAGCAGGTTGATGATGTTCTCGTGCTTGCCGACCAACTTCATTATCTCCATCTCCGATACCAGCGCTAACATGTCCGTGTCAGAGTGGCCCTCTGAAAATGAATCTCATTTATTTGACTAGTAGGTGTCTGGCAACTTTGTTCGTGTAACTCTATTTTCTTCGCCCTGATCGGGTACAAAGTATTCCCTAACCATTAAATGTAACATAATTACTTCTTCGCAACAAATTTTTCAATCCGCTGGTAAGACGGAGATGTTGGGATTAAGTTTTTAACTCCTGCGCAATACCTATATCTATATCTACTGTACCTCTATACCCATAGAAAATTGCTAGTTTGTCGTCTAGCAATTTTGCGGAGGTGCAGATGCAAGCTGCACATATTAAGGACACAAATGGCTACGCTAATATTAAAAACACGAAAAGTAGTTATGTCATGTTGTTATCTAGCAATCTAATTTAATTCCGTAGTTTTTGATTTCCTGAGCTTAGAAATATTGCACCATGCATTATTATATTAGGTCTAAATTGTCATGCAGTAAGTATATTAGGTGAACATTTTGAATACAAATAATGTAGCAACTTTTGTAGTCCACCTTTTAACGATTTAACTGCAACGGTGCCAGGCAAGCTTGTATTTGGTGTTCGAATGCATTCCGCTTTATAGACTTTACCAAATTCACCCTCTCCGAGGACCTTGCCCAAGAACAACCTTTCTCTCGCCACTTCCCACTTAGTATCGACTGGTAATATATATTCCAAGGAAAAGCTTGTTTCATTTATATTCTGCGGCAACTCACAGTATCTTATCTTTTCAATGCTGATGCTTGGTGTAACCTGAAAATTTTAACGTCATTATTATGTAAGGATAATTATATATTTTGTATTCAATTTTATACCTTCATAATTAATTTAACCTTGATATTTGAGATTGATTGCACAACAATGTATTCTTATAAGTAAAACGCAAGATAAATGCAGTTCCTCTCACCAATGCGTCAGCATCGTTGCCATTAATATTGTAATCCACTTTTACAATTTTAGTCCAAAGTTCTTCCATCATGACTTTCATTGTCTCCACCGCTTGCAATTTCTTATTTTTTTCCTTCCTTAGCCTTGTTATAACTATCGTTACTATAGTAATGCTTATTAATAAAACCATAATAAAAGATATCAATGAGAGAACAGTCATTTTTGAAAATCCATCTTCTTGTTGTTCCATCTTATACTCTTCCAAATATTCTAGGTGTTGAATAAAAAATAAAAAAGAGTAAGTAAATTGAGTATAAAAACAACATCATATACTTTCATAAAATTCAACTTACGATCTACGACAGTTAGGTAACCTTTAGACAATCCGACTCCAAAAGAATTCTGTGCAATGCAAATATACCAACCCTGATCTTCGTAAGTTACATTACTTATGGTCAGAGTTTCTGGTTTATCAGTTGGTTCATCACTCTGAAATTAATATACTAAAATTAGGTATACAATCTGACGTAAAAAGAACGGTGTTATTAGCTTTAAATACACCTACTCTACACAATGACTTTTACACCGTTTTTATTATATGAGATTAGGTATATATCTCGTTTTTGTCGCCGTTGATATGTTTAGGAATAATGGTACATAATACAAAATTCAATGATAAGTCAACAGTTAAGCTAAGTTTTGTCTGTATTTTGACCGTCTTGATAACGATTCAGTATTTACGTTAAAATTATTTATTTGTTAAAAATAAAGTCGTAAATGTAAATAATTAAAATAAAAACCTCAATATATCCGTTTGGTATCCCGTCCATTCCACCTTCGTTGATGCTGCTTGTGAAATTGTCATAAGCCTTTATCCAATACACGTATGGTTGCAAGTCCGTTATTAGCGGACAAGATAGTTGTACTTTTTTGTTCACCTTCACTGTTATGTTTCCAGGATAGCCGTCTTTAATGTAAGGTTTCGATGGATACCTATCTTCGGGATTAAATCAGAGTAGCAGTGGTAGCAGCAATAAAACTAGGTACTCCCCTACTTGACCTAATAACGCAAGTGCTAATATTATTACACCTATCAACGTTAGCTCTAATTTTCATTTGCCCTAATGTCATTTTACCTAATTTTTATACCCTAATTAGTTGTTAGACCTAATAATGCAATACTCTAATAATGATTTGTACTAATTGTCAACAATACTAATATGAAATAACCTAATAATTACCACACCTAATGATTATTAGACCTAATCATTACTGACACTAAATGTCAAGAGTACTAAAGATTATTAAACCTATTTTTACGTTAAAACAGAAAATACGGATTTGGACAAATATATCGAATTGGCTGAACCCCGAAAACTGTAGGTTAGGTTAGGTTTCTATTGTGACAAAAGATTCCCATGTACATCCTGAGTCTATGGCAATTCCGACTCCACGAGGTCTTGCCTGTCCTACCCTAGTGTTATTCCAAAACCGGAGGCGCGGAGGGAGAGCAGCCCTCGCCTTAGGTTTATAGATAAATAGGTTTAATAAAATTTAGGTTTTAGCATTATTAGGTATTATAATATTAGTAGTCTAAAAAAATCGGCTAAGTGCGAATTAGGGCTAGTGAGAATTCGGTATGAAGTAATTAGGTATTATGAAAATTCGGAATCCTGAAATTAGGGCTATTCATTAATTAGGATGAATGAAAATTCGGGTTAGTGATTTTAGGGTTACCAAAATTAGGGCGAATGAAATTAGGATGAAAGTTTTTCGGGCTAAAGGAGGGGAACCATAAAACTATTATACTTATTTGTGGATTTTGTATGAAAAATGCCACACTTTTACCCTAGTAAAAGTTTAACAAATAATAAAACACTTTTAGCAAATAGGTCATAAAACATCTATTTTGCTATCCAAATAGTTTGTAATACAACGTCGTCGACATTTGTGGATTTTATCTATCCAAATATCATAAACCCTCCATGATGCGTTCAAGAACCGCACATTATGACCACCATAAAAATAGATTGTTTTATTAGAACACATTTCTTATCTGTGAAAATGTTATTATTGCTAAATAATAACATCGATTTCGATAATATTATTTATTCAAATTTCGAACATCTTTGAAAAACAAAGAAATTTGATTTGACCTCTATTCTAATATCAGTCGAGATGACGTTTAGTTAGAAATGATTTGTCAATTTGCATCAAATTAGACAAATGTCGCACGTTGGTAAGATATCGAAAGATATGATAGTTGGGGCCAACTCTAGTTTGTCTCTGAATTAAAAAAAACTATGACAGCTGCCAGAAAACTTCATTACCCATTCGTACACTTTTCACATTCCGGTTTTTGTAATTTTTATTTTTAAAGATAGATTCGTCCATCGGCCCCTATAATATAGCAGATACATTTAGCTTCCTAATTAAAAAGTTAGAAGTCGCCTACTTTTACAACAAACGAGTAGATCGACTTTTAGTAGAAGCTGTCAAATGTCCGAATCTACCCCACTCAAGGGGCACATTCGTACATGGGTCGGGGAACATTCAGACAGTGTGAGATAACTTCGTACATGTTAAATAAAACAGCAATTATAATATCAAAAATAGTTAAAATGGTCTTTAAAAACAAGTCAATAACCGCCAATCCCATTGGCGGATATTTCCGATTCAATTCTTTGGCATAATCATATGACAGCTTTCTGACTTTTGAGCCCGCAATGCATTTTCGAAAATTTTCAATATATTCGATCAATTGTGACTCTATTTCGTTAGAAAACTCTTTTTCGTATAATTCCAAACTATTTTTGCTAATTTTCTGAAATAAAAAGAAACATGTTAATAGGAAGTACAATGCATGACGTATATGAATGTGCCCCAGGTGTAGGCGTACGAACCTGCCCCGAAGGTCAAAAATAAAATATCGGTAACTACACAAAATTCATGAAGAAAAATACACAAAATATGTACTTTATGATGGAAATGATAGTATTTACTTACTGTTGATCAACAAAGTTTTCAGATTTACCGCTTCATTTAAGCACGACACATCCGAGAACATCGACGATAAATTTATTTAAAGGGTGCGAAAACAAATAACGCCCTCTCGTGTCGCTCTTGGTAACCGCACTGACAGCTAACTTCGTGGTCCACCGGGTGCCGTTAGCGCCTACCCACACACACAAACGCGTAATAAATATATTGTCCTGATAAGCTGTAATAGTGACTGTATGAAGCTGCCCCGTGTACGAATGGTGCCAATCTTCCCCTAATATTTGTCGTAATGTGCGACACCTGAATGAATCATGGAGGCCTATGATATGTGGCTAGATAAAGTAGTGTATGTAACTGTACATAATTAGGCATTAAAGCACTCGTGTGATGTTATTATGAAACTTGCCTTCGGCGCGTTTCATAAACCCACACTCGTGTTTAATACCCTTCATTATGTACAGTCACATAAACTACTATTGTATGAAAAACGCCACACTTTTACCCTAGTAAAAGTTTAACAAATAATAAAACACTTTTATCAAATAGGTAATAAACATCTATTTTTCTAGCCCAATAGTTTGTAATACAACGTCGTCGACATTGTGTGTGTTATTGCGCGATTTTTTGACATTTAGTATTTTGGAACTTCTAAATAGAAATAATAACTAGAACTAAACTAAAAAATATCAATAATAACGTACCCCTTCACTGGATTAGTACTAATTCAATAGTGAATTGTTTTACTTAATAGTAACCGAGGTGCAATTTTCCGATGCCGTGAAATGACTGTTGCGGTCAAAAAGTTAAGCTTACCTTGCACCTGAAGATTAACTGAATGGCTGATACAGCCTAGCTCGTTGCATACGAGGCATTTGTATTCCCCTATGTCCGCTTTCGTTAGTTCATCAAGTGCCATCGACCATTTCCCGTACATTGGTGGGGAGTAAGATCTTACTATCAAGTCGTTGTTTTTAAACCAGGTTATATTAGGTATCGGATTACCTGTAAGTAAATTAATGGTAATATGGAATACAATGTGGATTTGAATAAGAAAAACACGGGAATTGTATGACATTAAAAACGTTCAATAACAATATAAAGGACAATAAATTCAATGATTTTGTGTTATAGAGCCCGGAAAATCGGTAGCAAAACAAAACACTGTTGCAATCTAGCTAGTGTTAGAAACTTTTGTTTACCGATATCGATAATTGCGTAACAGAAGAAAAAAAATATCCAACTAATAAAATAAATATTTAATAATAAAAAATACGTGAAGTTTGTATAAAATTATATGGAAAGTGGAAACAGATGCAATTTCTTCTCCAAAATCCACACCAGTACACACAGCAGCACATGGCATATTATTTGGTGTGTGATAATGATAGGAGTAGAGAATCATTAGTTTCTCAACATTCTCTGGGAGTAAACAGTTACCTACGTTTATCAGTATAAAGCCACGTATGTATACTAAATGACAAATGTCCGTTCAACTTCACTCGACGTCAAGGGAGAAAATTTATAAAATTCATTGTATAGGTATTTGGTATGATGTTCAGGTTGGGTAAGATTTTTAAGTTATCACGAATGAAATTTAACTCCTGTTGTAATTTTCTCTTTGGAAACATTTTCGCAGTTCTATATAGCTGCTGATTTATTGTCAAGTATGGAGACGACATCACGTATTTGCTCATAGTATTGACCGTAATATACAGCAGCATTTGTCCAAGTTCCCCATCTGGTGATTATTGGCTCTGGAGGTAACGGAAAAGATGGTTATTTTTCCTTAAAAAGGCGCACACGCTCTGGACATTTTAAGAATATCTTTTTGACATTAGATATCAACACATCCACACCTTTGAAACTATTTCGTACCTCTCCTGCAACTCGGTGCAGACCATTTCATACGGGGAAACGTTGTTTTTATAATACGACCAGTTTTAAGCATGTAAGCGGCACTATCAGTGCAAAATAAAAGTACATTATTAACGTTATCGTTAAAAGAATTTAGAAACAATAGTTATTTGTTATGCAAGGCTGCTAAGTTGTTATTTGGCGCGAGTGTTGAAATTGAAAGCTGAGCGAGCGAAGGAATTTAAGATTGAACCATGAGCGAAGCGAATGGTTCAAAGATAGATTCCTGAGCGTAGCGAGGCTTTCAAGACACGAGAAGCTAAATAATTTTACAGCCATGCGGAACACACAAATTTTCACCTCACTACAGCGAGGAAAATGCAAGATTCAAGAAAAACAATTAAAACATAAAAATAATCATAAGTATTTAATTTTGCCTTTTATTTAACACATCAAATTTTAAAACACTCAAATCCAAACCAAATAAATGCGAGAGAAGCACACATATTAAAAGTTAAAAGTAATATGGCCGTATTTTGTATTATCGTCGTGTATATTTTATGGTTGAGTTTTTCTTAAGCACTGTTATATTATATTTGTATTTGAAACTACTTGATACATTCGTTGTGAATGTGGGAGAATGGCATTCTGGGAAGGATAAGTTGGCCACTCGGAAGTATTTTCCATAACACTTGCTTTGGAAGTTATTGGACGATGGTCGATGGGATCCGAACAAGATTATATAGGCGTTATCTTCTTTAAAAACGCCAATAGTATCGGTAAATAACTTATCGTCTCCAAATATTTATAACGAATCCTTTTTCGTTTTAATGCAGGCTTTTAGCATTGAATAAATACTCCAAATTGGGCTTAACTTTCTTGTTTTCGATATTTCTGTAAAGTAAGACAACAGTATGTATTCTCCACAGAACAAATTTACGTTGTTTACGTGAATTGTGAAAACTTCCAACTTTTTAATTATTTATTTTTTTCTCGGGTGCGCTCAGAAATTACACTCTTATGTTCCAACTTTTATGACACATAAATATTAAAATTTGTGTTGTATTTAATATATTTACTAGTCAAAACATGTAAATGAAACTGAAATACTTAATATTAATATATATAAACATATTCGACATAAAATAAAGGAAGTGTAGAAAAAATAAAAACTTAAAAATCTGTAACCACAAATCAGGTTTCTGGACGTGATATTGTAAGTGTATTTTTTTTTTAAAGAAGTATTCAAACGTACGTATGATTTTAGCCGGCCTGACCAGATCGCCCTTTATTAGCGTGCGTTGATTGGTTATTCGAAGATTTATCGACTGATGAAATCAGTCACGCGTTGAAGAAGTCTTAAATATAAAAAAGTTACATGCACCACAGAGAATCAAAATCGTCGTGTTCGAAATTCAAATGACTTTTGCACGCTAGTGGATAAAATAGACTTTTGCAAGCAGATTTCGCCCTATAAACGGAGGTTTTCCGAGCGAGTGAGGTGAAAAAATTTTAATTGATTTTTTATTAAATTAGCTACTGCTTCTCCATTGACCTTGTCTAAAATTTTGGACCCCAAAAGATAAAATTGGTTTGAATATTCGTTTTGCAAAGATCGAATCACTACATTTGCTCCACATTGTCCTAAAAATCTGATGTTTTGTTCACAGATTGGTCTTATTTACCTTTCTTATACTCTCAATAGTTTTACTGTATACAAGATTTAAATATATTTTCCGTAATAACGATTCGTCCGGTATTGATTCATTTGAGCAGTCGCAACATAAATATTTACCGAAGAAATTACGAAAGTTTTTGTTATTGACTGGTTGTACGCGGTATATTTCAGGATATAAGAAAAATTATTAAGTCGAAATAAAATTGATGTTTGGAACTTGGTTGATCAGAACAGTTATTTCGGCGGTTGCCTTTCAGATGTGTTTTTTATTATTTTTAATATGATAAAATATAGTTAAGATTTAGGTGGAAGAACAAACAAACAATCCCTTAGTTTACCCCTTCCTTTGCATATTTTAAATTAACTCGGCATTATTTTTTTCATATACAAATACTCGATATCGATAAATAAAAGTTTCTAACACTAGTTGGATTGCGACAGTGTTTTGTTTTGCTACCGATTTTCCGGGCTCTTTGCACCTCATCAAACATTTAAAGAAAAAACTTGTTTTACTTCAAAAAGTAGACAAGCCGAAACCAGGTGATATAAAAACGTTTTGGAGATTCTGAGAATCCCTAGTGCTTAAATGCCTATTTCGCTTAAAGCCGCCGTTGTATGTGTGGTTATTTAATTGGACCTTGACCTGATTAAATAAACGGCCACCAGGAGCCAGCTCCCCACGCCACCGCTCACGCCCGCGAGCTTTTAAACTCTAGGGGCTTAAACGGCGACTTTAGCTCCGCCACTTTATAACCTAATTTTTGAACAGGATAACTGAAAATGTAATTTAAAAGTATTTTTTTGTTCCTCGCAGTTCAGGTGAAGGCGCAGCACGTCTAGCATAACCTTGACCCGCGACTCTCTGTCGCGCGACAAACACTACCGGTCAATTTTCTTTTAATACCGTACGAGCAGGCAGGAAGGCAGCTGACCCTGAGTCGCGTGACAAGGGAAGTCTCGGCAAGTTATGCTAACCTCGCTGAGTGTTTAACACGTGACATGAAGGCATAATTTGCCCTAACTTGCAGCAATCTATTATAGTACAAATACAAGTTATATAGGTAAATCCTTACCAGCTGATACACATTTCAGTCGTATGGAGCTCCCTGATGGTTTCATGTCCATAGGGTACATTTTAGATGGGTCCTTAAATTTGGGTGAAAATTTCTGTATAGTCGAATTATAGTAACCAGGTAAACCTTTGAAGCTTTGTCCATCATTGACATGGTTTTGTATATTACTCGTATTGCCGTGGGATTTTTTTACACTTCGCTTGTTCTTATTAGTCTTAATATTATTTTTAATCGTATAGATGTCAACGAGCGCCAGTGCTTGATTCTGGCCTCTATTTTTTGCTGCATTCACTTGGAATTCTGAAACATTTTCTCACTTTCGAAATCACGTTAGATAAACAATAGACGTCCAACATATACCCAATACCCAATGGGTGCCAATGGGTACCAATGGGTACTATTTAATAGGGGTGTAGCTGTTGTTGAATTATCCCAGTAGACTGGTGTTGAATTATCCCAACAAATTGCGGTTTTGCCCTAGAATAGTAGCATACGATACATATATAATATAATAATGTGCATACGAGTAGGTACAATAGTGATAAGAAAATGTCAATAGTGATATGTTATCATTTCATCAATCTAAATCAAATCATTATTTACCGGAATGCTGCTCGAGCCTTCTTTCTTTTTAACCCCCGACGAAAAAAGAGGGGTGTTATAAGTTTAACATGTGCATCTGTGTATCTGTGTATCTGTCTGTGGCATCGTAGCGCCCAAGCGGATGGACCAATTTAAGTGCGGTTTTTTTTAATCGAAAGACTTTTCCGTCGAGATGGTTCTTAGCTATGTTTGGTGGAAATAGGACCAGTAGTTTCCAAGATATTCAGGTTTAATTGGAACAAGTGACGAGATCTCGGCCAATAATGAAGTCAATAATTCGAAATATTGGCTAAATGTTAAGTTTTATTAGCATTTTCTATACGACTCACTAATTGAGGGTCTCATGATGACCAGGTAGTTGTTAATGGATCTCAGCCAATATTGAAGCTAAGGATTCCAAATTTTGGTTAAATGTTAAGTTGTTTTAGCATTTTTTTATATCACTCAATAAATGAAGGTCTTATGATGACCAGCTAGTTGTTAATGGATCTCAGCCAATATTGAAGCCAAGAATTCAAAATTTTGGATAAATGATAAGTTTTATTAGCATTTTCTATTTATATCACTCAATAAATGAAGGTCTCATGATGACCAGCTAGTTGTTAATGGATTTCAGCTAATATTGAAGCCAATAGGATTCCAAATTTTGGTTAAATGTGAAGTATTATTAGCATTTTCTATATGACTTACTAAATGAAGGTCTCATGATGACCAGCTAGTTGTTGATGGATCTCAGCCCATATTGAAACTAAGGATTCCAAATTTTGGTTAAATGTTAAGTATTATTAGCATTTTCTATATCACTCAATAAATGAAGGTCTCACGATGACCAGCTAGTTGTTAATGGATTTCAGCCAATATTGAAGCCAAGGATTCAAAGTTTTGGTTAAATAAGTATCATTAGCATTTTCTATATCACTCAATAAAAAAGGTCTCATGATGTCCAGCTAGTTGTGAAATGATCTAAGCCAAGGATTTCTAATGTTGGTTAAATGTTAAGTTTTATTAGCGTAATCAACAGAATAATAAATTTTTGACAGTACAATAATTTGGTACCTTGGAGCTGAAGATGGCCGTAGGAACTCCTAAACATCACCAGATAAACCCATGGTGTTTGGGCTCGTCTGATTGTTCTTGATGAGCAATTAACATTTGTGTAAGAAAGTACAGTCAATAATAAAACCGAGTCTCAAAAAAACTTTTTTACAAAAAAAAAACTCATAATAATTTCTGTCACAGTACTAGGTCACTATTTTTAACTTTCGGAATTCTGCTAAAGCTGAATTGTTATTAGGACTATTGAACAGGTTCCTTTGATTGAGGTCACAAATAGCAACACCCTGCAAGATTTTAACGCGACTAAATGACACGTAAGCTTTAGCAAAAGTACTCTTGCCTAAGTGAATAACAGCTTTTTAGGATTTTGTAGTTTGTGTCAGTCTGTCCACAGCTTAGCTCAGAGACTGGTTGAATACATTTTTAAAAACAATTTTTTGTGTACCTTCCCTACACGTATCAATAGTGGGGATGTTTATCCCATGGTGTGGGGTATCGATGATTGGGTCTCTCAAACTAAGTCAAGTTACCTAGCACCAACTGCATTTTTTATGGAGCTAAGTAAGCTACCCGTACCGAATTTGGATCCTGTAGAATAGAAACCTGGTTCTGTTTTAGGCCATAAGTAGCAGGTTCTTGCGACTCATGCAGTGCATTTAAAGTATATATTTTGATTGTCTTGGCTGATAACTTCGCCATTTTGCCATTATAAGCATTAACTTGTCTGACTTTAACGATTTTTTCCAGAATTTTGCTTAAGGCTATTGAAATCAAAATATATCCTAACTTCAATCTTAGAGAAGACGGCATTCATTACCACTGGCTTGGGATCCTGTTGTACCTACACATAATCAAGGATCAAGCTCGACGAAAGATTGGAAACCCTGGACCTTAAACGGTGTAAAACAAAAATAGTGTCAAAAGAAGAAAATTCCGGGACGAAACTTCTGTTTGTTTAAAAAATATGAAATAAAAATAAAATAAAAAATTTAAAAAACCCCCGACATGACAACCAATAAAAAGAAAGAAATAAAATCTACGAAATGTGCCTATACAATGAACAGTAGAAAAAGAATCCAAGCTTCGTTGCGTCGGGGGACCGCTAAGTAGGTAGTAAGTAAATGAAATGCAATGTACTGAAAATCGTAAAGTGGGAAGCCCAAATGCATACATGCAATTCTGCGTTGAAATAGTACATTACATCAGAGGCCGGGAAAATGAGGATTTCCGGCCAAGTAGGTATATACGGCCGAGCGAGCGTGCGAGCGAGGCCGGATAGTGATACGAGGCCGGGAATCCGTTTTCACGACGAGGCATGTATAGTGCTTTTCTCAAACATACAATGAAATAAAAAAAATATACTTCAAAGAATAACACTTAATATTGTTTGTCCGATATTTTCCGAATTTGACCGAATTTTAAAAATCCGATTTCAGATTCTGACTCAGGAGCCCCAAAAAGCCCCGGATACCGAATTTCAGCCTCCTAGGACCAATTTGAAATTTTCTCCATACAAATCGTTTTTTTTTCGATATTTTCCGAATTTGACCGAATTTTCGGACAAGATTTCAGATTCATATTTTTGAGCCCCGAGAGCCCCCCGATACCGAGTTTTAGCCACCTAGCACCAATTTGAAATTTTGAATCGTTTTTTTTTCGATATTTTCCGAATTTGACCGAATTTTCGGACAAGATTTCAGATTCATATTTTTGAGCCCCGAGAGCCCCCCGATACCGAGTTTTAGCCACCTAGCACCAATTTGAAATTTTGAAAAAAAAAAAGTCACCATCTTGAATTTTTTTTCCACGAGTGTCTAACAAACAACCCTTAAAAACAAAACCTTCTTTTTGTCAAACCAGCCAGCTGTGTGAATGACCTTGTTGTTGAAACCAAAAAAAAAGTTACTTTGCAGGCCTAGGCCTGAAAAGCAGTATGAAATCCCTTTACAGTCCTTTCGAGTTGTTGCGCCCAAAAACCGATACTTCCGAGCCTATTATAAGGAACGCAAAGACAATATTTCATTGCATGTTTGAGAAAAATATATTTCATTTCATTTAGGTACTTAGCGGTCCCCCGAACGCAACGAAGCGTATTGGTTGTCATGTCGGGGGTTTTTTAAATTTTAAATTTTAATTTTTTCTGAAATAAATACTGAATCTTATTGCAAAAAACTTGACTTTTATCACTGTGGAGTATTATGCGAAAATTGCTAGCTTGCGTAATGTTTACTCCTGTTTCCTCTTTGTTTACATTAGTGACATTCACTCATTTTTCAACATCAGTTACCAAAAAATTGACGTTGCAAAAGTGCGTCCGGAATATGGCGTGGGCTAAAAACAAACTCGGGGGCTATACAAGTATACATCAAACTACTAAAATATGAATTAAATAAGCTCAATATGTCATGAAATAATAAGAACTGTGAATATAATATATGTTACTTCAAATTGAAAAAAATAATGTAAAAGCATTACTTGCCTGCTTGTCAAGATATGACGGGTGCTTTTATACCATACACAGAGCATGTCTAGGATATGAACTCAAATACCTATTCGGTAAACTAATATTGTAAGTACATACTCACCTCTACATAGACTGTAGATAATTCCCTCAAAAAATGGTAGAGTAAACACAACCATAAACAACACACAACCACGCATGGTGAATGTTCTTTTAATCTTGTGTGTATTTAATGTAATGAACTCCTTCCAGGAAAATAAAGTTATATACTAACATGACTAATTTTATAATAATAAGACCGTAAATTGTAGGTACACATGATAAACTTTACGCGTAACTCACGGTTTGCTATACCAAGGATTGTTCCTTGGCTATACTCGTAATAAGAATTTAAATATTTAGTGTTTGTAATGCATACCCGAATGTACGAAATACAAAGTGGGGTATGTTCGTTCTTGGATAGAAAAGTCACAATTTCTTTTAGCTAAAAGTATCGCTAGGACCTCAGGCTCTGGCACTTTTTCGCGTAGGGTAGCGTTCGTCGCAACTTTGATGGACCGGCCAAGCCGTTCCCAACATCCGCCGAAAAAAGGAGCAGCAGCTGGAATAACATTCCATTTTATGCCTCTGTTGGCAGCAAATTGGATAACAACATTTCTTCTCCGAATGTTTCTGACTGTACTATCTCTAAAACGTGCCTTTAATTTCTGCGGCTTCCATTAATTCCGCTGTCAGAGGTATGAGAGTGGTGGACGTAGGACCGTTCGTACGTTGTCGAGTCCTAACATCGGTGTTAGAAGAAATAAAAATAACGCGGTTAAATACCGAGCGAATTTTGGCCGCAGCCTGCAAAACGCGAGCAGTAGCACGGAGAAGGCGTAACTAGTATTTAAAACGATTAAAATCTGCGGTGAGAACCAGATGACCAACCACACACAAGAAGAAGTGCAGAAGACTGCTAGCATTCAGGAAGAGTTGTAGGCCGGCCAGCTGGTTCCACAGGCCATTTTTTATACTATGTCGTGCACACATAATTGGCATTTCTAGGGTCCCGAACCTCAAATGCAAAAAAACGGAACCCTTAAAATAGGATCACTTTTTTGTCCGTCCGTCCGCCCGTCCGTCTGTCTGTCTGTCTGTCTGTCAGAGTAAGAACATTTATCTCGGAAACAGCACGTCCAGCACAACTGTGACACGCGACTCTTTGTCACGCGACAAATACTACCTGTCACTTTCCTTTTAATACCGTGCGAGCAAGACATGTCACGCTGAGTCGCGCGACAAGCGAAGTCGCGGCAAGATCATATTATATGCTAGCCCAGCAGCTGGTCTGGTCCCTTGAAGCTGTGATAAAATCAAACTTCTAAGTTAAATCTAATGTAATTAAAAACGTGTTTAATGAAGTATTGGTTTTATTGTACTTTTAGATATAAGTAATAATAATCGGTATTTGACTAATTTGTAAAAAAAAAAAACTCCTTTGCGTCGGGCTGTGAGACACAGCTAAACAGAAAAAAATTAAAGTTTAAAGTAATAGTGTCAGAAAGTAGTACCTTGCGCACAGATTGATTGCTTAGAAAACGCTCTTTGCATTCGCAACTACTAACAAGATTCAAGATTGCGAAATCTGAATCCATAGGGTTTTGTACTGCCATACATACATAAAATATAAATAAATGGTGTCCGTAGTGTTAAAAAAAGTAATTTAGTTCGCCGTTAACGAAATATTTTAGTTTGGGGTGTAATGGGGCGACTAGCAGTGAAACTTTTGGGTCATCGTCAACCGATCCATGCTGGATATTGATGCTCCTCTGGCTGTAGGCGTTCTTAAACTCTCACCAGTGGCTCCAAGAAGCTGTAGTGCATGCAGCAGCCACACCCCGGTACACCGCGTCGGTTCGCGGGCTAGACCTGGTGAGGGGAGCCTACCTCTGGTAGGTTTAATAGTGGATACCTCCCGCTTCTATATGCATGAGCATGAGTCTATCGCGACGGAGAAGGCATCTCAAAGCAGATATGCAACGAGTTTGGTGGATCCGGCGAGATAGCAAGACAAGGTGGATAGCCAAGGGCGATGGTAGAGGTGATATAGTTATCATCGGCCAGACACTACATCTGATCCCGTCTCCAGTCGTATCGGTTCTCCGATCCACTGGGTCAAGACGTGTGAAGACGGGCGTGTGCACCTGCGTTTGCGCGTACGTTTGTGCACCTTAATATCTCCTGCGCACCTGACTGCTCTTGATTATGGACTCCGATTGGCAGAAAGACCTGTGGCGATGGGCTGAGGTAGAGAGGCCTGATCCGATGCAGATTGGGCTTTGTCCGAGGCGTACACACAGGCGGCTCTGGGGGTGTTGTATTACGCCGTGGTCGTTCTCGCTCTGCAATGGGGGGACAGAGCGGTTTCGGCAGCACCCAGAGTGACAAAGCAGCCGTTTTTAGGGAGGCACTGCTTTCCTCGCTGAGCCGGGGAGGGGGCTAGAAAAGCGGCCCTAAAAAAAAAATGCTCACCCTATCCCTTTAGGATGGCAGTAGCCGTGGCTGCCTCCGCATCTTTTAATGCGCGGTCTAAGAAACAGAAAGAACAATAAAACAACACCAATGGACCTGACTTTTGGCGCGTGGAATGTGCATACACTCCTTGATCGCGGTGCTAACACTTGCCCAGAGAGGAAAACAGCCATTGTGGCACGAGACCTTCATCGCTACAATGTCACTGTGGCCGCTCTTAGCGAAACGCATCTCGCCGACGAAGGAGAGCTCGTGGAGCACGGGGGTCGATATACTTTCTATTGGAAGGGGCTTGCCTCCTCAGAACCGCGAAGATCGGGCGTAGGATTTGCGATCAAGAATCAGCTGGTGAAACAATTACAGGAGTGTCCAGTACATGTTTCGGACCGCATTACCACGCTGCGCCTACATCTGGATAGCAACAACTTTCTTAACGTCATCAGTGTCTATGCTCCCACGCTAGACAAAACTGATGACGTTAAAGAGAAATTTTACGAAGAATTGACTCACTGTCTCGATAGGATACAGCCCAGGGAACAGATACTTTTACTGGGTGATTTCAATGCCAGAGTAGGACGGGATTATGAAGCTTGGCCTGATGTCCTCGGCAGACACGGGGTCGGA
This sequence comes from Apotomis betuletana, assembly GCA_932273695.1. Classification (NCBI taxonomy): domain Eukaryota; kingdom Metazoa; phylum Arthropoda; class Insecta; order Lepidoptera; family Tortricidae; genus Apotomis; species Apotomis betuletana. The sequence goes on from OW026299.1 coordinate 16,607,643, forward strand.
AACGTGAACAGCAACGGTCAGCTACTGCTTAGCTTTTGTGCACAACACCATCTGGCAATAACAAACACCATGTTTAGACTTCCAGCCAAGCACCAAACCACGTGGATGCACCCAAGGTCCAAGCACTGGCACTTGATAAATTATGCTATGGTGCGACAAAAAGATGTTTCCCAAGTCCGAATTACCCGTGTACTATGCGGGGAGCGCACTGCTGGACTGACCACAGGCTTGTAGTCACGAAACTGCGTCTTCGCCTCCGACGTCCTCGAAGAAATGGAAGAACAAAGCCTGCGTGTCTTAACGTGGATCGGCTTAAAAACCTAGAGACGAAGGAGAAATATGCTGAAGTCCTGACTGAAGCGTTGCGGCCTCTAAACTTAGACACGAATGACGTTGTTGCTACCTGGGGGACTCTCTCTTCTCATATCTTAAACTCGGCTAATTCCACCTTGGGTCTTAAAGTCCGTAGACATGAGGACTGGTTTGATGAGAATGATGGAGTCCTGACGGAAGCTATCGGAGATCAGGCAAAGTGACATACGCCTACGCAAACTATCCCGGGCAACGAAGGACAAGTGGTGGCAGGACAAAGCTCGCTTTATGCAAATACTCGCTGACACAAATCAGCTCGGGGAGTTTTATAAGGAGGTTAGAAGACTGATTGGTACCAAACCCCTCGCGAAACTGCCTCTCAAGCCCAGTGATGGGGAGGGCCTTCTTAAGAGCAAAGAGGAAATACTGACGCATTGGGCGGAGCATTCCAACACTCTGCTGAATGTAGACCGGTTGGCTGACATGGACTACATTAATTCTATTCCTCAACTCCCAATTGATGTCGAGCTGGATGAGTCACTGTCAAGAGGTGAGGTTGTTTGTGCTATTAAGCAACAGCAAAATAAGCGTGCGGTAGGCATTGATTTAATACCGGGTGAGTTGATCAAATGCGACGGCGAGGAATTGCATACGGCTATATGGAAGGTTTTTGCTCTTATGGGCAAAGGCGACCGTTCCAATTGCAATTCTTACCGTGGCATTTCACTACTATCAGTCCCTGAAAAAGTCTTCGCCAGAGTTTTACTGAACCGCCTCATGAAACTATCTGAGAAACTGCTACCGGAAACCCAATTCGGCTTCCGACCTGATCGAGGTACGTGTGAGGCTATTTTCTCAGTACGTCAACTGCAGGAAAAAAGCAGAGAACAGGGTCGCCAAGTGTATCTCTGCTTTGTTGACCTTGAAAAAGCATTTGACAGTGTACCTCGAGAAGCCCTCTGGGTGGTGCTGAAAAGTTTGTAAGATTTGTGAGGCTACTTCATGACGACATGGAATGCTGCGTCGCCGCTGATGACGAACAGTCAAGTTTTTTCCCCGTTACCTGTGGGGTAAAGCAAGGGTGCGTTCTAGCACCCACACTGTTTGCATTATATTTTGCTGTCGTAGTCCAGGAAGTCCTACAAACCCACTCTGAGGGTATTCGCATCCGTTTCGTAGCAATTTCAACCTAGCCAGATTCAAAGCCCGCACTAAAGTCTCATACGCAGTCATCACAGAGATCATGTATGCAGATGACCTGTGCTTTGTGTCTGAATCCCCAGATGGCCTACAACGGCCTCTCCTCATGATTGCCTTTGACTAAACATGCCAAAGATTTGGCTTAAAGATCAGTGTCAAGAAGACGGAGGTGATATCATCGGACATTCACGGTCAAGAAGAGACACTGGTCATTAAGCTCGGTGACGATCAGTTGAAGCAGGTCGACAAGTCGATACCGTCCGATACCTGGGGAGCACGATTACAGCGTGCGATCTTGATGCAGAAATCAACAGCAGGATCGGTGTTGCGGCTGCGGCATTTGGCAAAATCGATCCCAAAGTGTTTAGTTCACACGATTTAAAACTGAGCACCAAGATAGATGTGTACATGGCAGTCGTGCTTCCCAATATCCTATACTCTGCTGAAACCTGGACCGTTTACCGCCGTCATATCTGAATGCTGGATCGATTTCACCTCAGATGCCTACGTAAGATACTGATGATCCGGTGGTATGATCGCATATGGAACACAGAAGTTCTACGTAGAGCAAACGTGTGTGGCATCGAGGCGTACCTTATGCGATGACAGCTTCGTTGGTGCGGCCACGTTTCACGGATGGAGGAGCAGCGAGTGGCTATGCGCATCTTTTATTCCGAACTTGAGGATGGTAAGCGGAAATAAGGCGGACAGCTCCTCAGGTACAAAGATGTGCTAAAGAGGCACTTAAAGAAGTGCGGCATACATCCGTCGCGGTGGGAGCAGCAGGCGGCTATGCAGCCAAAATGGAGAGCTGTCGTAAATTCTAAAGTCTATAACTTTGAGAACCAACGGCGCATTGATCTGGACACTAAACGTGACCAAGTAAAAGCTCGACGACCTGTGGCAGATATATAATTATGTCAATGGTGTGCTCACATGTCCGCAGTGTTCGCGTAGCTTCATCAATAAGGTAGGCTACGTGAGCCACATGCGTTCTCACCAGCGACAAAATCGGAGTTAACAGCAGTCGTCGTGGCCGAAAGCGGCCGTGAAGAATAGTAGTAGTAGTATTTTAGTTTGAGTGTGCTTATGTAGAATTGTAGGAGGAAATAAATCATAAGATGCACTCAATCGTTTTTATTGGAAGTCACCATTTTCCTCGTAAGCGTCATACTGAGTCATTTCTGGTTTAAGTTTCACGTCATGTGGAGTGGATTTGTATTTATTTCTGGTCAATATAGGACCTATCCGAGTTAAACGGGAATTAAATAATAGTTTATAATTACATTGTCTAGTACCCATAACACAAGCCTTCTTGAGCTTAATTTGGGCCCAGATCGATTTGTGTGAGGTTGTGTGATATTTATTTATTTATTCTTTTAATAACTGGGATAGTATAAATAAAGTGACAGAATGACCTTAAAAATACTGGGTTTATATGTGTTAACGAATATATTATGCCTGGGTAGGATTAGTAACCTAGGTATCGGTAAGTTATTCATAATTATGTACGTACTTTATATTCTTCGTACCGTATCTTCCATGTTGGTATATGTTATAATGTATTTAATTAATGTTAAGTAAGTATAGTTTTGAAACCATCATGAATGTTTAGGTAAAGTACCTACGTCCATTACGTCGTCTCGAATATTTGTGCCTAAGTCATGGATGTTATTTGTATTTAAGTATGTATTTTTGTATATAAGTATGATTATCAACTTCCAGTCCAGTGCCCGTAACACAAGCCTACTAGAGTTTACTGTGGGACTAGGTCGATTTGTGTGAAGATGTTCGATATTTCTTTATTTATTTATCTAAATGACTGTTTTTTTTATGAATAATAATTGTTTTTGAAGGTGGCACCGGAAAATACACATTTTCATTATCGCAAAGCGAATATAATCCTATTTGGGAAACATCCAACACGTTTTATAATTACGTGGATTTACCTAACAACAATAAAAAACCGAGGATTAGAAGACAATCGTCAAGTGCAGCTCCAGTCTTACAAGGCACTGATATCCAATTTGAAGAACATGTAGAACATAAAGTTGTAGGAAGTTCAGTCACAATGAAATGTGAACCAAAAGGTAGGTACTGTTATGTGGGTACCCTCTGTAATTGATGAATAACCGGCTAGGTTAATTAAGGGACTTATATTTTATATCATAGGTACATCAATTTTCTTAGGTATGATGTCGCTATGCTCATTAATACTTATACGTATTACCTATAGTTACATACCTAGTAATGTTAAATGGGTATTTTGGAATTTAGAAGTGTCTTATAAAACTGTGGTTTTTCCATGAGGATATAATTGTTATTTTCCCTAACCCTAATTAATATACAATTTTACCGGCTCTATTTAGAATTGTATTTTCTTATGTATTTTATTCTACAAATCTGTGTCATGACTTACAATTTTGACGAACCAAACAAAATTTTACCTAATGGAATTTGTAGAGGGAACTGAAATGCTTCAGGCACTCAAATAGTTATGTCATATTTAAATATAACTTATTAAGTAATGCATTTACTATTTAGAAAGAAGACGAAGACTTAAATAATTATGTATGAAAAACGGGCATAAGTTACTTCTATAGAAGTAACTTATTTCATGATGCTGCTGGCTGGTGAATATATAGATATCTCGTGGGACTAGCCAGCAGCATTAATCATCATCATATATTTAAGAGCTAAGCTCTTGTCGGTGGAGTAATTTCCAGCTTATTCTACATTCCGCCTTCTCTTCTCTCATCCAGCAGCATTATATTAGTAAAATCAAATCAAATCGTTAGCGCCACGCGGTGACCTTATAGTTTGTATTAGTCGTATAAATTTCATTTTACCCTGCGTTTTGATTGACAAATCATAGAAATTAGCTGATTGTATCAATTCGGAAACAAGCCTATTATCGAATCTCATCAAATGCAACTCCTGAATTCCTATTATTTAAAATTATTGATATTTCAGGTTCTCCAACGCCAAACATAACGTGGTACAAAGATGACGTGACGCCAGTACAGAGGACTGACCACGGCGGAGTTCTTCCAGTAACCTATGATGTGTGGAGTCTGCTACTTGATGATTTAGTGCTGGAGGATAAAGGGAAATATGCGTGTCTCGTCTGCAACCCGTTGGGCTGCGTGAAGCACGTTCATCAACTAAAAATAATCAGTAAGGAACACAGTATTAATTTAAAGTTGGTTTTACTATAATTATAGGGCAATGCTTATCAAATCCATCACTTTTTAACATTTGCATAATTATACTTAAATGGAATTAAAGAAAATAATCTTGAAATCAACGATTTTTTAGCAGGCTACCCTAGAGTATATCCCCGCATTCAGGAAGGTTACCCTGGGAACAAAACCGTTCAAATCTATTATTCTGCTGTGATGTCCTGTCCAACAGTAAAAAATACAGATTATACTGTTAAATGGATGAAGTTGTTATTGGACTCTAGTTCTCGACCAACCGCAAGCAGAGAAGTGGTGAATAGGAAGGTTAGTATTACCTTTGTACCTATTGTAAATTGTAACCTACACGCTTGAAACTCATCCGAAATAACTACGAACCGAGAGAGAGAGAGAGAGAGAGAGAGAGAGAGAGAGAGAGGTATCTCAGATGTCTGCAAATATTTCCGACGGATTGTAGTATTCAAAAATAAATCGCTAAGTATACGTGTACCTATTATTTAACTAATGATTAATGAAGTATAAAAACTACCATTTGATTCAGACGTATTTAGATTACAAAATTGTTACTAAGGTTGCAAAAGACTGGCTATTTCATTAGTTCGCATTCCCTTTTCTGCCGACTGGTGGTTTTTTCCCCCTGTATCTGTAATATGTATGGAGTTATGGACACGCTCTTGGGTGTGAAAATGGTCAAGAACTCTGGTTCTTTCAGTCTGCTGAAATAGGATAATTTGTATGGCGGAAATGCAAGTTCCCTTTCCCTCTCTTACATATAGCATCATCCCACTATCTAACACATTTTCTTTTATTTTAAGGGTAGATATGATATAGTGGATGATACTTTAACAATCGGTAATGCTTTTGAGGAAGATGAAGGTTGGTACATGTGTATCACCAATAATACTATAGGCTCTGATAACGCTACCGGCTATCTTAAAGTTACCGATTTCAGCAAAAGTATACAATCGAATGGTATGTTGGCTTCAATTTTTTTGTTACACAAATACACCAGAAGGTTTTACGTACCTACTCGATTTCATTGTTCTGTTCTGATCTACTGACAATTTAAGTAATATAAATTGTACCTACACTATCACATCACGCACGCCCAAACAGTTTAACTGATCTGGATGAAATTAGGCACAGAGATAGGTTATTAGTATGGAATAGCACACTACTTTTTTCACACTACCTACTTGTTCGCATGGGACAGATTTTTTGTTCCACGCGGGCAGAGCCGTAGGCAGACGCTAGAATTTAATAACCTACAGTTTTCCCGCCGAATCATAATATCATAATGACATTTAATAAAAACAACTTTTGACGTGACATGACAGACAGTGTGTAATAGGGGTCTTCAAACATAATTTTTTGATAAAGTCAGCAGTTTTGTAAATTTTTCGCTCCAAAAAATAGCGTCCCCCCCTCTAACTTTTCAACCACGGGTCCAAAAAACACTTTCAATGAAAACTTTATTGAATAAAATCGGTCGAGCCGTTTTTGAGTTATCGCAAAATTTCATAATTTTCTTTAAAATGATGTAAGTGCCGCGCGGTGTCCTTATACTTCGAACGTTACACATATTGGATAAGTGCCATACTGTATTAAAACATTTCGCTCAATCTGGCGCGTATAATCGATAACTTCCAGAAGGTAAAAAGTAATTACAGTTACTTTGGCGTTTACAACCTTTTTATAGAGCTTGAAGCCTTTCTCGTAATTTAAACCTCTATTTATTCTATCTATTTAGTCTATTGTGAAGGATGGGCAACTACGGAACCCTACACTGAGCGTGGCCCGACATGCTCTTGGCCGGTATTTTCGATCATGAATGAATAATTAAAAGTCAGATAATTTAATTGTGTTTTTTTTGGACAGCGGTTAAAAGCAGCGGGATATCACAATGGTTGACACCAATTTTATCGACATTACTGATAGTCAGTCTGCTGATAGTAGCGGTAGTACTTCTCAAGTTCAGAAAAGAGAGACTCATGAAGCAGCGCGCGGTCGATACGGCCAGGGAGGTGATGTTTGAGCAATGGATGAAGGTAGTTTCCATTGAAACTGGGAATGGCTATAGTCCCACGGGTACTTTAGTAAGTAATTCATGCAATTGCAGGGTGATTGTATATGGAGTGCCTAAATATTAAATAAGAGAGTATAATAACTTAGGTACTTTAATATTTTATTTTAGCAAATGCCTAAGGTGAAAATTGAAAAGAAAAGACTCTCAGATATAATTGACCAACTTCCTAATTACGTTCACTCATTAGAGTCTGAGTACGTACTAGCGGTTGACAATAAATGGGAGCTGAACAGACAGAACTTGACTTTGGGCGACGTCCTTGGTGAAGGTGAATTTGGAACAGTTGTACTAGCAGAGTATTCTGGACCTTCGAAGAGAGATGTGCCAAGTGTTGTTGCTGTTAAAATGTTGAAAGGTAAATTGGATGACAAAGTGATTTGTATAATTTTGTCTAGTGTTCGATAAATGCAATAACTTACAGACGATACGCCGAACCGTCTAATATTTTACTTCAATGGAGTAGGAGCACGCAAACTTCTGTATCCCTCTAAGTGGAGTTATTGTGCTTTTCGTAATTTTCCTTTTCGTTATTTTAGGAGTCTGGTTTTGAGCACGATCTTAAAGTTGGTAGAATAGCAACTGCCATCTGTATTTATGATATTGATGAGACTTGAGTTGGAACGCTTTGAGCTTGGGATCTTGCGATTTCTAATTCAATTATTCGCTATTGAACCAAAAATCTTTCAGAGGGGCATTCAGATGCTGACATGATATCTTTCGTTTCGGAGGTGGAAATAATGAAGATGATCGGCAAGCATAAGAACATCATCAACCTGGTGGGTTGCTGCACCTGCGATGGCCCCTTTTATGCCGTTGTTGAATACGCGTCCAACGGTAGTCTGCGCGATTTCCTCAAAAAACGCAAACCCAGATCCATGGAAGAGTAAGTTTTTAACCTTATGCGCTTGCACATTATCTGGCACTTTATAGTTGCTTAGTGTTGCTATTTTAAATTGACAGAACTCTATTTGCAATTTTAGTTGACGATATGAGATCATCCATTTTTGAAGATAATCGTCTCTTTCTCTCTACGTCGTAGCGACGTTAGTGACAAACGTTCCGCTGGTTAAAACTTTCACGATGCCTCACACTACATCTCGTCCCATTTATTTTCCATATTATATTTCCATATTATCCATTTGTTAATTTTACTTGAGTTACAGTGAGGACTCCACAGAAGATGAGATGCTGCTGAAACAAACAGATTTAGTGGAATTTACTCTACAGGTGGCCAGGGGGATGGAGTACCTCGCTTCACGTGGCGTGAGTATTTAGCTAATTAAGAAGCATATATTGGCTGAATTCAATGCGTTAATCTCAAAACCCGATTTTAATTTTTTTTTTAATTAATCATTATATCTGTTTAGGACCGGTAAATTTTTATGCACCATTAGATGACAACAACGGGTATAAAGTACAAAGGGTGTTATGTGTTTCAGTGCATCCACCGAGACCTGGCAGCGCGCAACGTGCTGGTGTCTGCCGACATGGTCCTGAAGATCGCCGACTTCGGCCTCGCGAGAGACGTGCGCGACTCCGACTACTATCGCAAACGCACCGCCGGCAAGCTCCCCGTCCGGTGGATGGCGCCTGAGTCGCTGTGCCACAATTATTACACCACGAAGTCAGATGTGTCAGTATTTACCTGTGTACAGGGCACTAAGGTACATTTTGGAATGAAGGTGTTATAAGAAAAGATAACAGGTCAATCTTCGATCATGCATTTATTGCAACTGAACTGGATTCCGCCGGGCGGCACAATATAAAACAAGTGTAGGTAGGTACATATAAATCGAAATTTTAACTGAACATACCGCCCACCAAAAACAACAGTTTTTAACTAAACACTAGGGCTAGTATGTAGATACAAATGCTATACGGTAGATATAAACCAGTATAAGTAGGTATAACACATAATTTATCTAGGATAAGATCTTAATAGATGCTATTGCTTAGCCCCAAAAAATACAAACAAAACAATTTATAACTTGTTGCTAATTATATGCATAACTAGTCAAATTTAGTATATCTACCAGCCAATTAATGAACATTGAACATCTTAACCCAATTAATATAAATAATACCACCACCTAATCACGTTTCAAGGAATATGACATATCTCTTAGACTACCAGTCTACACTTTATTTTATTACAACGTATAACGCTAAAGTTAAAATTAGCAAGTCCAGTGACTCATTTAAGTATGCCTTGCTTCTAACATTTCCAACAGGGTGTTTGGCAAAATTAATTTTGTAACAAAATAGGTGTGATCATTATAGATTTGCTTTGATGCATATTTATCTCAATCCTTAAACCGTAATGAACTTACAAACTAACAAATTTAACGGCGGTAACAACACCGCTGGGTACTCTTGATGGGTAGGTAAGTATGTACGACTTATTATTAACATAAAATAACTTGCTCGCTAACGAGTTTCGATGGGAATGGACTGTAAACATTTATTAAAACATGGTAAGCTAGCTAAGCAAGAGAACTTATTTAAATACATAAGTACCTACATTAACGATTGTATAATTAAAAATAAAAAGTGTTCTCTGTTATTGGAGAGGTATCTTTATGGCAAAGTAATTAGGTATGTATTAATAAATTTAACACATTCGTGATAACACTCGTTAAAAGTTCGTGAATTATATTATACATCTCTAAGTTATAAAAGACTTAAAATTGTAATGTATATAACATACACTAAACACAGGTGACATAATATAACTCGTAGTGTTGCGATTAATTATAAGTTATCATTTTAAACGCGTTTGAAAAATAACAATTCAACTGTTTGATTGTTTATCTAACTATCGTTACTATTACAAGTAAGTATGCGCATGTAAGGAAGTCAACGACGCGACTAAATTATGATTAAAGTTGACCGCCCACCCTTGCATATACGCGTATCAAAATCTACGAATCGGGATGCTTTGGTAATAATATTAACTTTGATAAGGGTCTTTTAAGAACATTATCTCCTTTGCATTGAACAGTGGCTACTCGAACCAATTGGTCGGTGCCAGGATGTAAAACTTTAATTTTACCTAAAAGCCATTTCGCTGGAGGCATATCGTCTTCCTTTATTATAACGATATCTCCAACACAGGGGGATCTCACAGGGATTTGTCACTTGTAGCGTTGCTGTAAAGTATTGAGGTACTCCGTTTTCCATCTCCTCCAGAAATCTTGCATTCTATTTTGTATAAACTGCCATCTAGTCAGCAAGTTAACATTTTTGTCTTCATAACTTGTGTCAGCAAGATTGATTACAGGTTCTCCGATTAGGAAATGTCCGGGTGTGAGCGGATTTAGAGTATCTAAGGTCTCGTCTAGATGGCACAAGGGCCTCGAATTTAAGCATGCCTCTATTTGAGCCAGGAGCGTGGCCATTTCTTCATAGGTTAGCTTTGTTGTACCATTAATACGGTTTAAATGTCTTTTCACTGAGCGGACGCCAGCTTCCCAGACTCCACCAAAATTGGGTGATTTTGGTGGCACAAAGTGCCAGGTTGTGCCGTCATTGGCTAACAACTCCGCTATTTCATTAGATACACTTGATTTACCTTTCTTGAACATGTCCTGTAGCTCTTTGGAGGCGCCAATAAAATTTGTACCATTATCGCTCCACAGGTGCAAGCAATGGCCTCTTCTGGCAACAAATCTCCTGAATGCCGCTATGAAGCCTTGAGCTGTAAGATCAGTCACTGCCTCTAGGTGTATGGCTCGCGTGGCCATGCAAACAAATAAGCAGATGTAGCCCTTCGTCGATTTGTGACCTCTACCCTTTGAAGTTCGCAATTGCACAGGTCCAGCATAATCCACCCCGCTGTTGAGGAATGGACGATGAGGGGTAACTCTCGGAGCTGGCAACTGACCCATTAGCTGCTGCTGTGTGCGAGCCTTTTCTTTTATACAGGTCCTACAATTTCGCGTAACTTGCCTCACAGCTGATTTAAGACTTGTAATCCAGTACCTACTCCGAATGTAGGTCATCATAGCTTGTATATCACCATGCAGCGTCCGTATGTGAGCTTCATTGATTAACAGCTTGGTGATATGTTGTTTTCCAGGGATGATAATGGGATGTTTTGCATCTTCGGACATAGGAGCATTACTGAGACGTCCTCCTACTCTCAACAATCCGTGATCATCCAGGTAAGGTGTAAGACTGATTAATGAACTCCTTGCCTTAATTTTACCATTCTTTTTCAGATCCTTAACTTCGTCTTCATAGATTAACTGTTGGTAATATTTTATACATCTGACTTCAATTTCGTTCATTTCAGCCGCTGTTATATACACTTCTCTATCTTGTCTATTTTTGTGTGTGAGAAACCGTCGACATTGAGCTAGCACCCTCTTCAATTTCGACATTGTCGAAAATCTCTCCCAAATAGGTGCCTCTTCTAGGTTAATGTGAAACGTCTTTTTCATTTCTAAACTCGTTTCAGGGACAGGAGCCCGTTTAAACTCATCGTCATTATCTTTCAACCAGTCGGGGCCAGTCCACCACATTTCATTGTCGATCATGTCTCTCGCTCGAACACCTCTGGACGCAAGATCAGCTGGGTTGTCTCTAGACTGAACATGCCGCCATCTATCGTTGTCGATTACCTGAACGATTTCTGACACTCTGTTCCCAACGAAAACTTGCCAACGGCTTGGCTGAGACTGCAACCAAGCTAATACCACCATCGAATCTGTCCAGGCGTATGTTTTGTGCATGGGTATCTTCAGCAGGTCCGAGAGCTCATGTAATAGTTTTGCTAGTAAGACAGCGCCACATAGCTCCAACTTTGGTATGCTTAATTGTTTAAGTGGTGCCACTTTCGTCTTCGCTGATACCATTGAGATGTGAACAACGTCTTGTTCATCAACGACTCTGACATAAGCTACTGCTGCATAGGCTACCGAAGAAGCATCTGAGAAGCCGTGGAGTTGTATATCTTTGCAGCGTGATGTGATTTTCATCCAGCGTGAGATCTTTATGGTTTGCAGCTCATGAAGTTCTTCTCTGTATGTCATCCATTCATCTATTAACTCCGTAGGCAACTCATCATCCCATCCATGATTGCAGAGCCATAACTTCTGTATCATGACCTTGGCTCTTATCACGACGGGGGCCCACCAGCCGAAGGGGTCAAATAGACGTGCCACATCCGATAATATTATTCTTTTCGTTACAGGGTTCCTGACTTCTGGTAAGTTAACAGTAATTTTGAAAGTGTCGTCGTTCCTGTCCCAGGTAAGTCCTAGTATTTTTATTATTTTATCTAATTTTATTTCCATTCGGTCTACTGTTTCTTTATCCTTGCTTCCATCTTGTAAGAACTCTAAGAGTTCCTCGGAGTTGCTTGACCATTTCTGCATATTGAAGCCACCTGCTTTTAAGACTTTATTAATCTCATCACAAATAATCTTTATTTCAGATAAATCTTCATGGCCAGTCATCAAATCGTCCATATAAAAGGAGTCCTTCACTACAGCTGCACCACGTGGATAACTTGAAGATTCATCTTCCGCCAACTGAAGTAGAGTGCGCACCGCCAAATAGGGCGCGGCTGCCGTGCCGAAAGTTACCGTCAGTAATTGAAAACTTTTCAATTCTTCAGCAGCATCATTCCGCCAGACAATCCGTTGTAAGTTGGTATGGTTACCTGTCATTTTTACTTGTCGATACATTTTAACGATATCCCCTACGACACAGATTTTATGACATCTCCAGCGTATGATGAGACTTCGAAGGTCAGGTTGTAGTGTAGGACCTATTAGCATGCTGTCATTTAAGGATCGACCGTTTGAGCCGCGTGCGGATGCATCGAAGACTACGCGCACCTTCGTCGTGTCTTTATCTTCTCGAACCACGGCGTGATGCGCAAGATAAATCGCTTCTCTTTCTTCTTCATTTTCAGCTTTCTTCATATGTCCTAATCTTATATATTCATTCATGACCTTCGTGTATTCTTCTTTCAGCTTATCGTTCCTTTGAAACTTTCTTTCTAGCTGCTTAAATCTGGTAATCGCTTGCTGCTTAGTCTCTCCGCATAGCTTCACCGTCTCTTCAATGTTTTCTTTCAAAGGTAAGTGTACCTCATATCTTCCTGTTGTATCTCTCTTTGTTGTGTTTTTGTAGATTTCTTCACATCTTTCTTCTTCTTTGGACCAAGCCTTCTTGGTTGTATAAAACTCCGTTTCCAATTCCCAGAATCTCTTTAGTAGGTTGTTGTCTTCTTCCACCTGTCTCGTTATATGGAAGCTAATGACATTTCCTGACCTGCAAGGAATTGCATCCATATCGCCTGACAAAATCCACCCTAGGTGAGAGTGCTGAGCAACAACGTTGCCCGGCCCTCTCAACAAACCTGAGTCAATAATCTTACCAAAGACATCCGCGCCAAGAAGAATATCTATCCTACCCGGTACGTTGAAGGTGGGATCAGCCAACTCTATATCATTAAGCTGAGGCCAGATAAAACCTCTAATCTCCTTTGCAGGTAACCTACGAGTTAACGACTTTAATACATACTGTAGCATTACGCTACGGTTTAAGAGTTTATTTTTACTAATCCGTTGTTTATTTAATTTCATCACGGCACAGCGCCATCTGTTACAGACGAGTTGTACCTTTTTTTTCTAATGTCTTAGCTTGCATGAATTTTGGTTTCACTTGGTAGATTGCATGCTTTCGGAAATTGTTCGCTCCGTTCCCGTTAGGTGTCGCTATTCTCAATTGTACGAGTTTCGTTCGTTAGTTCGTAGCCTTATTTACTTATAGATTTAGGTCTGGCAAACTGTCATTTTGGTATTTTTAAATTTAAATTTGAATTTCAAAAATTAGATTTCGTTCGTTCTTTGGTTTTCTTTCAAGGAAAAAATTGGTTGAAGGATTGTCATTGAGATTTTGAGTTTGAGACAAGAAACATCTTATTAATATAATTGCTTGAGTATTCAAGTATTTTGACCGGAGTACTACAGTTTTTGTCCACGTTTTGCGATCCGAGTAGTACAGTTTGTGTCCACGTTTTTGTGATCCCATAAGGAGCCCTCCCCTTATTTTTCTGAGGGTCTGTGCGGTGTAACGGCATCAAGCGGTGCGCCGAGTGCTTGGTTCTCTTGCCGGCCGGCGTGTGATCCTGTGTGTGCGTCTAGCACGATCTGATTGCGACTGGGAGCCACAGTCCTCCATCCAGTGCCCGTCAGACCTGAACGGGTTTGTTTATTTAACCTGCCGTCCAACGTACGAGTCCTGCCCTTGAGGGCTTACAGAAGGTTGGTGTCATCGACGCGCACGGCGCGACTGGTGCGCGCACATCTTCGAGCGGTTCGGTGCATTTAGGATAATTTAATTTTAGTGTAATATTCGGCCAAAACCAATTCAAAATTATTCGATATTTAATTGTTAGTTTTAATTAACAGTATCGAGTTGTGATCTTAATGCTTATTTGATTTTTAATGCGGACAAAGCTTTTTTTGTTCGTACTCTCCCTCTAAATTCCGAAAGCCTCGTTCGTCGGGCACATATCTTCTTTTACTGCATTTTTTCGAATATAATCATAACATCCATCAGCCATACCTCACTCTTCACCAGCCTTTCAACAATTCATGCAACCGTTTTTAATCATCAGCCCAGTCAAAATTCTCAGCCCAGCCAAAATCCTTTCACGTGAGTGAATTTTGACTGGTTTTCGTTAAATTGCAGTATTATTCTTCTTAAATTTGTCGCGAGAAACTTAATCATTTTGATTCAACCCCTAGAAAAACCTAAAATATAAATTTAAGATTATTTGTTAATTTTAACCCATTAATATCTGTGTGTTTTGATTTCGGTGTTAAACGTGTGCTGAAGTGATCTCCAGTGTAAATTATCGACAAATTCGTAATTTTGTACCATTAAACAATAAATTATACGTGTGTCAGTGAATGTGTTGTTTTTCTCATTTATTTATTTTTCTAACAACTAAATTCATTGCAAATGGCGCCCGAACTCATGGTAAGTAATCCTGGAAATTTTTATTTATATTTGTTATTAAAATAATTTTTTTTCTTGTGTTGGAAGGACGGTGACCGATACCCGGTCGCGGATTAATAACCTATCGTCTTTGTTTCAGCCTACCACTACGAGGCGCTTTACGTAAATTTACTCAAGCGCTTTATGCTATTTTACTCAACTGCAGTTTTAGTCTGGCGACTTAACCTGTCATCTGCGTCGGTGTTCGAAGAAACTGCACGTTTTCGCAACACTGCAACTGATATATAATAATATTGATAATTGTTACGAAATATACGATTTGTGTTTTACTTTCTGAAACATACATAATAAAATTGTTGTTTAAACTTTTATTTTTATTTGTCAATCCCACAGACATTTCCCGAGTTTTCTTCTAGTTGTCTTAGTTCCCGTAGTTTGAACCCGTAACCGTTAGGGAATTTACGGTAAGTCAGACTTAGTTTTATCTTGTTACTTTGCTCGCTTACTTAGCCGTTGGCTAAGTATTCTTTTGGTTCCAGGCTTCCTTACTTTGGTGCATTTTTAATTTTCTTCGTCTTTTCTCAACGTGTGAGAAGTGTAATCTTGGTTGTAGTCGCTGTCCATAAATCCCTTGACCAGGACTTGACTAGGACTTCACCAGGATGTGACTAGGACTTGACCAGGACTTGACCAGGACTTGACCAGGACTTGACCAGGACTTGACCAGGACTTGACCAGGACTTGACCAGGACTTGACCAGGACTTGACCAGGACTTGACCAGGACTTGACCAGGACTTGATCAGAACTTGACCAGGACTTACCTAATTTTTTTTTACTCTTTCCCCTTAAATATTTTTCCCCTAATTTTTTTTTCCCCTAAATTTTTTTTTCTCCCCTAATTTTTTTTTTCCCTAATTTTTTTTTTCCCCTAATTTTTTTTTCCCCTAATTTTTTTTTCCCCTAATTTTTTTTTTTTCCCCCTAAATTTTTATTCTCCCCTAATTTTTTTTTTCTTTCCCTAATTTTTTTTTCTCCCCTAATTTTTTTTTCTCCCCTAATTTTTTTTTCTCCTAATTTTTTTTTTCTTTCCCTAATGTTTTTTCTCCCCTAATTTTTTTCTCTCCCCTAATTTTTTTTTCTTCCCTAATTTTTTTTCCCCTAATTTTTTTTCTCCCCTAATTTTTTTTTTCCCCTATTTTTTTTTTCCCCTAATTTTTTTTCCTCCCCTAATTTTTTTTCCCCTAATTTTTTTTTTCCCCTAATTTTTTTTTCCCCTAATTTTTTTTTCCCCTATTTTTTTTTTTTTTGCCCTAATTTTTTTTTTTTTTTTTTCGCCTAATTTTTTTTTTATGTCGCATCTAAGTATGGAAGAGCCTATCGGTGATACACCCCGTGCTACCCCAATTCAGAACCCCTACCAACCACGAGTCTTAGACCCGATGGCTAGTGGTGAGGAGCAGTTTTTTGACACGGAACCTCGTTTCCAGGACCTGCGCACATCCGGATATACTCCGCCAACCCTTATTAAAGGCGAATCTCTTACCAAGTGGAATTTGAATTTTTCCGGTGAAACTTGTGTTCGCGATTTTTTTTCTCGTGTAGAGGAAGAAGGAATTGCGCGTTGTGTTGGTCCATCTTATGTGGTTAGGCGTTTTCATGAGTTGTTGTCGGGCAGTGCCTTGAAATATTTTAGGGCTATCAGGTATCCAGGACTTTCATACACAGAGCTCAAGTCTGCTTATTTTAAAACTTTCGATATAGCCGATTATGATTTCAAGGTCGAGAGTCAGCTCCGCGCTTTATCACAGTCGGCGAATCAATCCGTAGTCGATTTCGTTATTCAAGCACGCGATCTCAACGCTAAACTCCGCATTCCGGTATCCGAAGATAGTCTGTTTAATATTGTTAAATATGGCATGAATCCTAAATATCACCCTTGTCTTGCGACCAACGTAGTCAGGGATATCGATGGACTGTTAGAGGTCGCGAGAAATTTCGAAGCTTTCCAAACTTCGCGTCCCTCTCGTTTTTCAATAGCACCCGTCAACGCGGTTAGTACTGACATCCCCGGGTCTGTGGTCTGTATGAAGTGTGATGCGACAGGGCACAACTACCGTAGCTGTCCTAACATTACTGGAGCAGTATGCTTCAAGTGCAAGCGCGTCGGTGTAATTACACGCGAATGTCCTCATTGCAATTCTGCTTCGTCAAAAAACTAGTAAAGGGTGTGCTGAGAGGCCCAACAGTGGCACCCGTTGTTATTAATAAAATCCCGGATAATAGACTCTTTATTGAAGTTAGTGTTACGGATTCTCCGGTATTAGCGCTTTTAGACTCTGGCGCGCAGACTTCCCTAGTGGATGTTACTCTTCTATCAGGACTCGGTTTAGCTTTTTGTAAAGACGTTCGTCCTCATGTCGTTTCCGCTGACAACTCTCCTATCAACATTTTGGGCAGTTTGGATATCCCAATTTATTTTAGCGGTATCCGTGTTTTGCATCCCTGTCTCGTAAGCCGTGATCTCCCGACAGCTTTTATTTTGGGAATCGAATTTTGGAATTCTTGCGGTCTTACTGACATTCTAAAAAAGGCGTTCGCGGATGGTTTGTCTGGGAAGTTTTTTGTCCCGCCACCTCATGTTCCAAGTCTTAACCCTCCAGTTATAGGCGAGGTTCGTTATGTTCATCCACGCACGATCCTCACGGTTGATCAGGAAACTAAGCTTCAGTCAGTTATTAATGAGTTCGAGGAAATATCCTCAGATAAGGCGGGTTTAGGGTGTACTTCGTGGCTTTCTCACAAAATCGAGACTGTCGGTTCTCCGATTCGTCAGCGTTATTATCCTTTGTCTCCTGTCAAGCTTAAGGTCCTCAATGAAGAGATCGATAAAATGTTGGAGTTGGGGGTTATTCGTCCATCGCGGTCACCCTGGGCCTCCCCTGTTGTGATGGTTACCAAAAAGGATGGTAGTGTCAGGTTTTGTGTTGACAGTAGGAAATTAAACAGCGTCACCATACGCGATTCCTATCCTCTGCCACGGGTTCAGGATATTCTTGATAACCTACGCGGTGCTAAATTTTTGACATCGCTTGATTTTAGGAGTGCCTTTTGGCAGATTCCTTTGGCGGACAAGGCTAGTTGTGAGAAGACGGCTTTTATCGTGCCGCAAAGAGGGTTGTTCGAATTTGTGCGTCTTCCATTTGGATTGACAAACGCGGCGTCCGAAATGCAGAGGCTCACTGACATGATAGTCAATTTCGAATATACTCCTGATTCCGATGACTTTATTTTCGGTTACGTTGACGATCTAATTCTAGTTTCCCGTGATTTTCATAGTCATCTGCGACTTATTCGTAAGGTTCGTGATAGGTTGAAGGAAGCAGGTCTTACCGTCAATTTGAAGAAGTGCGAGTTCTGTAAATCCGAATTGAAATATCTTGGGTACATTGTCAATGAGCAAGGTCTTCAAACCGATCCAAAAAAACTCGAGGCAATTAAAGATTATCCTACCCCTTCAACTGCCAAGTCCCTGCGAGCTTTCATCGGCATGTGCTCCTACTATCGTCGATTCGTAGATGGTTTCTCTTCTATTATTGCTCCCCTTACGGCGCTCATCGGAAAGAAGAAAGGGCGCGATCCAATCGATTGGAATGACAGTGCTGGTGCAGCCTTCTCAAAATTGAAGGATGTCTTGATTAACTCTCCCTTAATGGCTTGTCCCGATTTTGAGAAGCCGTTCATCCTACAGTGTGATGCTAGTCAGGTTGGCTTAGGGTCGGTTTTGGCCCAAGAATTTGACGGTGTTGAACATCCAATCGCATATTATTCCCGTTTATTTAACAAGGCCGAACGCAATTATGGGACAACTGAACACGAACTTCTTGCTGTTGTCGATTCCATCAAGCATTTCCGCGGTTACCTCGATGGGATGAAATTTAAGATTGTGACAGATCATATTGCGCTTAAATGGTTAGTCACTCTCGATAATCCTACTGGTCGTTTGGCTCGTTGGGCAACTTTGATTTCCCAATATAACTTTGAAGTTGAACATAAGAAAGGCGTTTTGAATGTCGTTCCCGACGCCTTATCTCGCGCTCAAGTGGGTCTAGTCTCATATGCGCGTGGAATCGATCCATCTGGAGATCCTTGGTACGAACGTATTTATCAGGGTGTTGTAGCTAACCCGCAAATGTTTACGGCGTTTGCTCTTCGTGATGGTGTGTTGATGCGCGAGATGGCAGTTGAAAACCCGTTGGTTCCTAATCCTTGGCGTATTGTTCTTCCTGCTTCGAGGACCAGAGAGGCTATCGCTGAAATTCACAATGGGTTTCCTAATGTACACCCTGGGGTTATGAAAACGTACTTGAAAGCTCGGGATTTATACTATTGGCCGAACATGTATCGAGACGTTACTAGGTTTCTTTCTGAGTGTCAGGTTTGCAAGGCTTACAAAATCGCCAATTCGCAACCTCGCGGTCAAAGATTGTTTCCACGCCCTGTTACGGCTCCGTTGGATCTTCTCTCGATTGATTTAATTGGACCATTGCCTGTTAGTCGCGGTGGGTTTCGGTATATTCTTACGATGGTTGATGTCTTTACCAAATTCGTGTGGTTATCTCCACTCAAGAGGGTTAACGCTACGTCGGTTTCGTCAGCTATTGAGTCGGAAGTTATCTTGCGTTATGGTGTACCGGTTAACATACTGTGTGATAACGCAACGGTTTTTCATAGTCGTCAATTCCTAAATTTCCTTGCGAGTTATGACATTCCCGGTCCTTGCTATACACCATACTACTCGCCACAAGCGAACGTCGTGGAAAGGTACAACCAGGTCGTAGTTACCACCCTGAGTATTCTAGCCGAGAACGATCAGCGTAGTTGGTCCGACCATTTACGTCGGGTGGCTCTTTATTTAAATTCATGTATAAATTTGGCTACGTGTTATACCCCGAATTTCTTGATGTACGGTCGTGAATTGCCAATGATTCGGCAGCGCGTTGAAGGCCAGGTTGTGGACCAAGAGGTGGGACTCAGCCGGGTGCAGCGTGCTTCGAATCTAGAAACGCTCCGCGAGGTGTATAATAGAGTTTCGGATTCGTTAGCTATGGCATTTTATCGTAATGCTCGGAAATTTAATGAAAACCGTAGGTCGATCAGGTTCGTCGACGGTCAGGTCGTTTGGCGGAGAAATTTTCAGCGTGGCACTGCTGATGCGTTTAGAGGCGGGAAGTTTGCGCCACGTTTTGTCCAGTGTCGCGTAGTTAGGCGTATATCCCCACAGGTTTACGTTTTGGGCGATACTGATACCGATCATATTGGTACCTATCATGTGAAAGATATTCTCAAGTAATTTCAATGTAATTTTTTTTTGTATTTTTACCCTCTAAATTCAAGAAGCGCGTTTGTCCGCCTACTCCTTTTTGATGATTCTTTAGGCCCGGAACTTTTTATTTTGTATTTTTTCCCTCTAAATTCAAGAAGCGCGTTTGTCCGCCTACTCCTTTTTGATGATTCTTTAGGTCCGAAACTTTTTTTTGTATTTTTACCCTCTAAATTCAAGAAGCGCGTTTGTCCGCCTACTCCTTTTTTGATGATTCTTTTGGCAGGGATCCTTTTCTTAGACGACTTTCTTAATGATGTCATGATGTTTGTCATGAGACGTATTTGATCACCTTTTTTTTGGTGGAGATCATGGTCCATGTACTCTGTTTCTGCGTCCGAATTTCCATCGGGTGTTATTTGCTGTTTGAATAGCTTGTAAGGGTTTTCAATTGTCCTCCCTGTTGTGGGTGGTTTCTTTTTTTTTCCTCGCCTTTCGGTTTGCTGATTCTTGATTTTTGACGGTTCGTTTGTTCTAGATGCCCAGGCATATACCAGTCTGTTTCTTAGGATTAGTAGTCTAGTTTACGAATTAGGTTAGAGTTTTAGTCGTAGGTTTCTAGGGGGCTAGGCCCACCAATTGTTTTCTGGACGTGACTTTTGGCCTTAGGGGCGTTATTATTGACTTCCGATGATGGGATTATCTCATCATCGACGTGCTTGAACGTGTGTATGAGAGGTTTCGTTTCGGCGCTTGACGCGAATCGGACCTCATCCCATCTCTCCCGTTTTCAAGGCGTGGGGATTTGGTTGGTATCGCGTTGCAAGTTAACTCTCGGATGTTATATCTTGGAGGCACGGTGTTAGGGATAACGGTCGGTAGCCAGGCGCAGGCTGGGTCCTATTCCGATAGTTGCGTGTGGGCCACGCGATTAGTCGGTTGGCACCGTGCTATCTTTTTCTCTCGCTCATGCGAGGCTGTGTTTTGCGTAAGTTAGGTTAGTGTTAGGTTAGGTTTATTTAATCTTTAGGTTTAGGTCGTATAGCTCGTGTACCGGTTGGGAGTCCGGCCGGGTCCCATCGACTGGTATTCGTGTTTTATTTGAGACGTAGTTTAGCTTAGCTTTTAATTTAGGATACCTGTCTGATTTGGTATCAGCATTTATGCCTGGGACCATCTAGTTCAATCGATTCCAATCAATTCCACCTTTTTTTTTGGTAGTATGTCAATTGTTTGCCTTTAGCTGATTATCTTGACTCCATCCGTTAAGTCTGTTTGTTTTAGCCAGTAATTTTTCATTTGTGTGAATTCACAGATCTTTGTCGAATTTCATTTGTGATGTGGAAGTTGGGTCTGTTAGGGCTGTTTAGATAATCTTGTTCTTTTGGCATTTTCTTCGTTTGGTAGGGAGATGCTGTAGCATTACGCTACGGTTTAAGAGTTTATTTTTACTAATCCGTTGTTTATTTAATTTCATCACGGCACAGCGCCATCTGTTACAGACGAGTTGTACCTTTTTTTTCTAATGTCTTAGCTTGCATGAATTTTGGTTTCACTTGGTAGATTGCATGCTTTCGGAAATTGTTCGCTCCGTTCCCGTTAGGTGTCGCTATTCTCAATTGTACGAGTTTCGTTCGTTAGTTCGTAGCCTTATTTACTTATAGATTTAGGTCTGGCAAACTGTCATTTTGGTATTTTTAAATTTAAATTTGAATTTCAAAAATTAGATTTCGTTCGTTCTTTGGTTTTCTTTCAAGGAAAAAATTGGTTGAAGGATTGTCATTGAGATTTTGAGTTTGAGACAAGAAACATCTTATTAATATAATTGCTTGAGTATTCAAGTATTTTGACCGGAGTACTACAGTTTTTGTCCACGTTTTGCGATCCGAGTAGTACAGTTTGTGTCCACGTTTTTGTGATCCCATAAGGAGCCCTCCCCTTATTTTTCTGAGGGTCTGTGCGGTGTAACGGCATCAAGCGGTGCGCCGAGTGCTTGGTTCTCTTGCCGGCCGGCGTGTGATCCTGTGTGTGCGTCTAGCACGATCTGATTGCGACTGGGAGCCACAGTCCTCCATCCAGTGCCCGTCAGACCTGAACGGGTTTGTTTATTTAACCTGCCGTCCAACGTACGAGTCCTGCCCTTGAGGGCTTACAGAAGGTTGGTGTCATCGACGCGCACGGCGCGACTGGTGCGCGCACATCTTCGAGCGGTTCGGTGCATTTAGGATAATTTAATTTTAGTGTAATATTCGGCCAAAACCAATTCAAAATTATTCGATATTTAATTGTTAGTTTTAATTAACAGTATCGAGTTGTGATCTTAATGCTTATTTGATTTTTAATGCGGACAAAGCTTTTTTTGTTCGTACTCTCCCTCTAAATTCCGAAAGCCTCGTTCGTCGGGCACATATCTTCTTTTACTGCATTTTTTCGAATATAATCATAACATCCATCAGCCATACCTCACTCTTCACCAGCCTTTCAACAATTCATGCAACCGTTTTTAATCATCAGCCCAGTCAAAATTCTCAGCCCAGCCAAAATCCTTTCACGTGAGTGAATTTTGACTGGTTTTCGTTAAATTGCAGTATTATTCTTCTTAAATTTGTCGCGAGAAACTTAATCATTTTGATTCAACCCCTAGAAAAACCTAAAATATAAATTTAAGATTATTTGTTAATTTTAACCCATTAATATCTGTGTGTTTTGATTTCGGTGTTAAACGTGTGCTGAAGTGATCTCCAGTGTAAATTATCGACAAATTCGTAATTTTGTACCATTAAACAATAAATTATACGTGTGTCAGTGAATGTGTTGTTTTTCTCATTTATTTATTTTTCTAACAACTAAATTCATTGCAATACGCATTCACATTTAATGAGAAATTGGAATCATATCTTGAGTTAATATGTAAATCTACTAAATGGTTGAGAGACACGTGATTACCTTCTCCAACACCAGAGACGACGCCGCTGATTTCGGTTTTTGTTAAACCCAACAACTCGACGACCCTCGCCGTCACGAACGACGCCTCTGACCCTTGGTCAATGAGAGCACGGAAGACGTGTGACTGACCTGACCTCGACGTGACGTCCACCAGTGCCGTTGCTAACAATATATTTTGACCGGGTTGTCCTCCACTTGCCACATGTCCCGTGACCTTGACCAGTGTATCTTCTTGATTTTGTTCTACTAGAGTTGCAGTTGTAACCTGTTTTCCTTCACTTATTTGTTTCTTTTCTCTATGTAATAAGGAGTGGTGTTTTCTCTTACAGATCTGGCATGTTGTACGTTGTTTACATTTAAAAACTGTGTGATTTGGTATGAGACAATTAAAGCACAAGTTGTTGCCTTGAACGAAGCTATATCTCTCTTCTATGGGTAGCTTGGTAAATTGTTTACAATTGTATACATAATGATTTTCCTTGCAGAAGGCGCACTGTAAAACTTCCTTGCTGGCCGTCGCATGAAAGGTCTTCGGTTTAACAGGTTTGTAGCTTTTGTTTGCAGGTTCCACCATCTCCAACGTGCGAAACCGGGTTTCCAAGAACAACTTCAGCCTCTCAAATCCAGGTAAATCATCAGTACTATCGCTGCTAATCGCTTCTTCCCATTGTTTATGACTGCTCACGTCCAGCTTGGATACGACAACAAACGTGACAATTGCATCCCACTTCTCAGTAGGTAAACCCAAATTCTTAAGCGCGTTCATACACTCAACAGTAGTATCTAACAGCTGTTTTATTGCGGTAGCCGATTCCTGAGGCAACGTTCTTTGGCTAAAAAACTTCTTAAAAATGTTATTCGCAATATATCTTTTATTGTTGTATCGTTTTTTCAGGATCGACCAAGCTTCGGTGTAATTATCTCCCGTAATCGAAAACTGCCGTAATAATACTTCAGCCTCGCCCGTCAGACTACTTTTGAGATACCTAGTGTAATTTTTGTACATTTTCTAGTGATGCATTGTTATGTATTAGCGCCAAAAAAAGGTCGTGAAATGACTGCCATTCGGTGTATAGCCCATTGAAGGTAGGAATTGAAATACGGGGTAGTCTGACTTCACTACTGGATGTACTAGGTTTACTCGCGTCACTGCTACTAGCGGATCCACTTTCTTGGCCTCAGAACTCATATTCAGTAACATAGTCTTCAAATCACCCTTGTATGAGTAATACAATTCTTCAAACTTATCAAATGTATCCTCAGCAAAATACGACAATAACGGCCTATCTTCCTTTGTGACCGACAAGAGTATTTTCTCGTGAGCGACCCTAAAGTCCTTCCAATAAGTGTCCAAAGCATCACTTCGACCTTGCAAATATCCAATTGTTATTCTATCTTTCGGTGATTTTTTATAATTACTATAAGCCTTTTCCACTTTTTCTAAAAGGTCCATTTGTAAAACGATTCGTTTTTCTATTTGCTCCATTTCGTAAGTTCACTGCGAAAGCACTAAATATCTAAAATCACCGAAATCAGTATTGCACCGAGTCCACAAGTCGAGAATGTTCTACGCGGCACTTTGTTTACGCTTAGGTTAAGCGCGAGTACATAAGTACGTTCACTTTAAATATAATGTTCACAGTTCGCTAATACTTGCAGCTATCCATTTATAATGCACTATTCTGCTGTCTTTTGTAACGCGCTAAATCACTCAGTCCGATGAAGTCCGTAAAATAACCTTCCGAAACTATGTGTCGTAAATCCAAATTGTGTAAACATGTAAGGTTCTTTTAACTTTAATTCACTTTTAAACACATTTGTCCGAAATATTGTTCAGTTATTTACACTTATTTATGTATATTTCACTCCAAAATACGTAAACTTCATTCCGTAGAATAGATCACCGTCAATAACATCCAGGATCGATGGACCATATGTACAGGGCACTAAGGTACATTTTGGAATGAAGGTGTTATAAGAAAAGATAACAGGTCAATCTTCGATCATGCATTTATTGCAACTGAACTGGATTCCGCCGGGCGGCACAATATAAAACAAGTGTAGGTAGGTACATATAAATCGAAATTTTAACTGAACAACCTGCGATTCTAAACTAAACTGCGTTTTTTGAAATAACTTAAATTGGACAGCTTTAGGTACTAGCTCTTTCTCTAAATAAACCTTGTGTGGGGTATAAACAAGACTGGATATGTTTTGCTTCTCTGAACTGAGCTATAGATGAACTTTTTGAAAGGTTTCAATGGGGCTCGGACGTTCCATTAGGTATTAAGTACCTTAGCTAAAAATTCGCATTGTAATTTTTTTCTATTCATCAGAAAAAAAGGTTGAAAAGTGCTGGGCTTCACGTTTGCTTCAATATCGATGCTAATTAATTCAAGAAAGGATTTAGCTGAACTTTTCTCCAACTAGGTACCTACTTCGTGGACGCCTTCTCGCAAATAGTTGCAGTGATGCAAACACAACGACAAATAGATGCAAATACCTATATATTTTTTCTATCGGATGGAACGTTTCTATTGTTTTAGATGGTCATTCGGGGTGCTAACGTGGGAAATAATGACGTATGGGGATACTCCATACGCGAACATCCCTCCACACTTCTTGTACAATTACTTGCGACAAGGCAAACGAATGGAGCGGCCAGACAACTGCTGTGACGACATGTAGGTATCAATAAATACTTAAGAACTTATCCGACAAAATATGATGATGATGAAGGCTTATTAGATTATCGGCATAAATGATTAACAAACCGCTTTAAGCGTTTCAAACGTTAGACACACTAACAAGATTAATCTATGTAAAGCCGTTTGGCGGTATAGGTATAATAAATAAATAAATAAATAAATATCAGACAACCTCACACAAATCAACCTAGTCCCAAATTAAGCTCAAGAAGGCTTGTGTTATGGGTACTAGGCGACAATATATACATACTTATATAGATAAATAAATACTTAAATACATAGAACATCCATGACCCTGGCACAAATATTCGTGTTCATCACACAAATAATTGCCCTTGCCGGGATTCGAACCCGGGACCGTCGGCTCAGTAGGCAGTTGCTTAACCACTGCGCCAACCGCGTCGTCAATATGCGGTATGCGTTATTGAATAGGTAATGTTATGAATAAACATCCAAACATCGTAAGAATTCTCTCGCATTTACAATAAGTAAAGTAGGGGCGTTGGGTTACCGACCATTATAACTACGAACCGTCTGTTTTTTCCTTATTTTTTTCTCAACTCGGTTCGACACTATTTTGTAAAAATTTTCTAATACTAAATAATTGTCCTCAGGTATCAGTTGATGAAGAGTTGCTGTATCTTCGATCCAGACAGTCGACCAACTTTCAGTGAGGTTAGGGAGAAGTTGGAACTGATAAATGATAATCTCAAAAAATAATAAATCTTAATATTTTATCAAGACGTAGGTTTTATTTCAAACCATAAGGCGTTATGCTTCGTGCTTTTCCTGTTCGTATGTTCCGTAAGGTGGAGCTAACATTTTCATGGGTTTAGTGTTTGTAAAGATCCTATCAAGGCATATCGAATTTGCCGTTCGTGCAGCTGATATTCACAATTCTAAAATTGTATTGATTATTATTAATTTAGGAAATATCGCGCGGAGTTAACCGTCAGCCACCAGCGACGGTGCCAAATTTCCTTGCCCTCTTCGTCACGCCGAAATTGCTCTAGCTATATTTTTACCAATTTTGGTACAGTGATATAGCACGACATTCAAGGGTGGTTATAAGATAGTTTTTATCCGAATGCGGTAAAAAAAAGTTTAACGCGGGCTAAAGGTTGGGCACTACTAATAAAAATAAACTAATAAAATCTGGGTTGGGTATCAAATGATAAAAATTGTGTACTTAATAATAATACATTTATTATAACCAAGTACTAATAATCTAGGTACAAAATTCCTGTTAAGGCGTAGAAAAAACATTACATTTATGTGGATTTGTTAATATTAGGTATGTACTTAAAACTTACAAACTTAGGCTTGGTCATGGATTTACATGGATGCAATATTGATATTACTTTGGCTGTTCAGGGGGCTATCCCTGACACAAGTCAGCTTGCCGTCGTGGCACTCGCAAAAGCCACTAGGATGCAGTTGAAAGCTCTCCCCGTCCTCCACTGTCATGCCGTTAAACCAGCAGCGAGCTGAAAGAAACAAGAATTATGATTTGTAAGAGTTCTCAATCTTTCTTACTCTTTCACAGTTCAGTCGTGTGATAAACAAGACACTTCTTGGCAAAGTTATGCATACATATCTAGCCCAAAAACCTACATCTATACTATTGTAAAATTCTAAAATTGTATTGTAAATCAGTTTTCTATGGTGAATGGGCATGATTTCAGGAGAACGCTATGGCACGATGCAGGGTTAGTATATGGGCGCGCGGCGCCATCAGCACCCTCTGTTGGCAGAGATTTATTGGCGTGCTCATCACGCCAAAACGGCTAGATGGATTTTAACCAATTTTGGTACAAGGATAGCTGGATATCCAAAAATGGAAATGATATAGGGTAATTTTTTGCCCGACTACGGAAATGAAAACAGAAAGGTCACGCGGACGATGGTGCAAGCACCTTCTAGTTGCTGATAAAAATTCAACCCCCTCAAAAGCGACTCCACCGCGACAGCCATATGCAGGGTATCCCATGATCTCAAAATGACGAGTCTTTCTTGGAGCCGTGCCTTCGAGCGCAATAGACCCAAATTGGAACAATATGGTGTCCCAGGGGTCGTGAATTAAGGGTCGAGGCCTCCACATTTCATAATTAAGCACTTGAAGTGATCCCCATGACCGTTAGTTACTTCTTTCTAGAAGCACCACCATAGACCTAATACCATTAGGAAGGTAAATTAAACACAGTACCTACTTAATCAGTAGGGTTAGGTTTTGGTAGCAACCAAAATAATTCAAAAATTCCACTGTGTTGCTAATTGTAAACAATTTCAAAGTCAAAGTTTAAAAATATACCGTTATTAAACATTTACTTTTAGACTTTTTGTTTTTTAGGGTTCCGTACCCAAAGGGTAAAACGGGACCCTATTACTGAGACTTCGCTGTCCGTCCGTCCGTCCGTCTGTCACCAGGCTGTATCTCAAGAACGGTGATAGCTATAGACAGTTGAAATTTTCACAGATGATGTATTTCTATTGCCGCTATAACAAAAAATACTAAAAATAAAATAAAATAAATATTTAAGGGGGGCTCCCATACAACAAAGGGATTGGTTGCGTTAACTTTGCACCTCATTTGTATGGAGCGCTATACACACCAGGTGCAAACTTAACTTAACCACTTATGGATGGAAAGTGTTTGTATACGGAATCCTCGGTGCGCGAGTCCGACTCGCACTTGACCGGTTTTTTAATTAGCGTCTCCGTGGATTTTCAAACCACGGTTGCCACCAAATGACCTAATCCTAGTAATGACATAAGAAATCTTACATCCTACGCCTGGACAGATCTTGCAGCATCGGTCAGGCGTGGAGATCTGCACGGACGGATCACAAGGTGGCTCTGGACAGGCAGCAGGATCCTCATCTTTGCAGCTCAAGCTCGAATTACGACATTCACAGACGAAGCATCGCCTTGGCTCGAAACGTTCCCCCTCGTGAAGAATTCTGGTCCTTATTTTGCATACTTCTGAAAGAAATAACTTAAGGTAGACATTGAATATTTTCGCTATTGTCCTAATAACAATAAGGGTCAAAAAGGTACATACGCGTTTCATTTTCCTTTACCGTACCTACATAGAAAAATCGGCCAAGTGCGTGTCGGGCGCGTAATGTAGGGTTCCGTAGTTGCTCATCACAAGACGAGAGTTTTTTGGTGCAACCCATTCTTCTCACTTGGCTATAAAGTATCAGAAGGCAAGCTTCGTTCTTTTACAAAGTTATATTTACTACTGTGTTACAACGGCGTAACTACCTACGAGTAATTCATTATGGGATTTTTACTTTGTCGAGTAGGTACATTTTAGGTAGCCGACCCCGATTGAGAATTCATTCTCAAAAAAAAATGGGACAAAGGCTAGGAGGACACACATACTTACCTAAGAACTGCCATTGATACACACTTGACTCTTAACTACAGTAGCACTTAAAAAGCTTTATATTTCACAAATGGATTTCTTTATTTACAAGTTATCTTTCGTAACCCACAATACTTAAAAGACCCATCTAACGACATCTCACACCTTGGATAACCTAACTGAAAAAAATAATTACATCCCCACATTACCTACGCGTAGAGATACCTCCTTACAGTAAAAAGTTTTTTTTTCAAAAAATTTAAGCAGCAGCATCGCAATTTGATATTAACAAGATGTGAATTGTGAACCATCCACCAGTTTCTTCTTTTTATTGGGTTTTGAACTATTGAAGGCAGAGAGCCCTTCAACCATAGTCGCAGGTTCTATATGGTTAAAGAGCTCTCTGCATGTTGCGTCTGTCTGATCGAAAATCAAAAAAATATCTTTTCGAAAAACCCCGATGATTAAAAATTAAAGAGCTGCTGTTTGGAGATCCTTAATAGCAATGACTATAGGAAAAAATACAAAATTTATATTGCCCAGAGTGAAATAAATGTATTACGTAATTACAAACAAATCTTACAAATAAAGATTTTAATTCTATAGTCATTGGACTATAGGAAAAAATACAAAATTTATATTGCCCAGAGTGAAATAAATGTATTACGTAATTACAAAAAATCTTACAAATAAAGATTTTAATTCTAATAATATAATTAAAATACTCAAATTAGTATGTTCAAATTGAAAATGGCCGCCAACGGTCCTGGGTTCGAATCCCGGCAAGGGCAAATATTTATGTGATGAACTCGAATATTTGTGCCTGGGTCATGGATGTTATTTGTATTTATCTATATAAGTATGTTAATCGTCGTCTAGTGTACATAACACAAGCCTACTAGAGCTTACTGTGGGACTAGATTGATTTGTGGGAGGTTGTCCTATATATTTTTTTTTTTTTAAATACATGTGTTTTAATGTGTTTCACTATGATTCAGAGCCAAATCACATTCAAGGCAGAAAATAAGGTCTGGGTTGTTTAATTAAGGCCATAGGTAGGTACTTTAAAATTTTAAATACCAAGACAGTTAAATTGTTGAGTCTATTTTCAGGGGAGCCTTATTGCCCTCCAGTACCTACGTTATACAAACAGGGTCAGCCTTAGCCATCCAATCCTCCGCAAGTGCCTAATTTAGTAAGTGGCTAAGCAAGTGCCCTGCCTAGGTCCAGGCCTCGGTCATGAAAGATAGTGATTGGTACACAATTGAATGGTATGGAATGCCTAACGGATATGTACTGTCTGCTGGGTAAGCAGTGTTGCTTTACTCCCAGTTTTACCTCATAGACTGGCACTTCACCGGGGCGAATTTGTAAAACATTGATAATACCATTTCATTTGGTTTGCATAAAAAACGAGACGCCGCTAGATGTTAGACATGGGATATACGGCCAATTTTTATTACCCAATTGAACTATGAACCATAAACATTATGTACTTACTTAACAATTTACATTTAAAAAAATACAACAAAATTAAACTCGGTCAATAAAAGAAACAAAAGCAGTGAGTAGGTAGGCTATTTCATATTAAATACTAATACTAATACTTACGTGGATGACCCAAGTTCATTGGCGTAACTAAGATTATTTTCCAGACGGGGCCTGGGGGGGGCCTGGCCGGGGCCTGGCCTTGGCTTTTGAGATGAAGCCATGAATTTCTATGAGTAACCCAAAATCCTGGGGTGGGCACTAGACCATACTGGGGTGGGCACGGCCCACCCGGCCACCCCCCTATATACGCCAATGCCCAAGTTAAACGGAGCAGTGACCAGAATAAGGAAACTGACAAATAAAATAATGTTTGCCATCTTCTCTTACCCTATTTTACTTCCTCGTTCCAACTACTGTTACTTTTATTTTCCAGTTTGAGTTTCCACTTTCCTGTACTCAGTTAAGTACTAATAAAATCAAGACTTGCGAGTTCCGACATTCGAAATTCAAATTCAAAGTTTAATTGCGGTGTTAACCCTGCCCCCCTCGCTCTTATGTCAGATCAAATGTGTCACTGTCACTGGCACTGTCAATTTTTTCGATGGGCGAATGAATGTCAAATTGACAGACCACCGCTCGCCGCCGACCCCTCCAAATTCAGTAGTCTTTTGTTCTTGTCAGTGTCAGTTGTCTTTACTAGTTTTCTACTGCTCTTTAATTTGGCTGCTTTATACGATTGTAAGAGATACCAGTATACAAATTGGTAAATTACCCTTAACTCCGGGAATTTAGACTAAATTTTTTTTTTTGTTTTAGTTCTAAAGCAAGTTTCTGAAGAGCGTCAATTATGGATTATACGTGAATCAGGACGGGTGGGCAGAAACACTTAGGGCGATTGTGCACTACAATGAATTTTACTGTCCGTCAGTCCGATTTTTTACGGTCCGTTATGGCATGAAAAAAACAGTAAGGGCGATTGTGCACTACAATGAATTTTACTGTCCAGCAGTCCGAGTTTTCATGGTCGATATGGCATGAAAAAAACGGTTTTAGCTTGTGCACTTGTCCGCTTTTTACTCGCAGGTGCGGCGCAGTTTTCGGTACCTCTCTCTTTGAAACTACACGCCACGCAATCGTAATTACACTAAGAACGATGAGTTTCTTATGATTTTTTGCTATACCGCTTAAGCACATGGATCAAGAGGCGACGCGGACTAGATTGATTTGTGTGAGGTTGTCCGATATTTATTTATTTATTTATTTAAGAGGCAAGGCAAGACACAAAATTCAGGCTGGGTGTACCACCAAATGAAATGCTTGCAATAAGAGTAACGTTAAGGTAAGTTTATACAGTATTTATACAATGAGTGAGCGAGTGAGTTGTTTAGTGAGTAGGCACAGGGCGGACACTGCCTACTAAAAACTGAACTTGTATGTCAGTGTCAATGTGTGTGTGTAACACGCACAAGGTGCCTCAGACGCATTGCAACCACTAGTTGGTGTTTTGGTGTTTTAGTTGCACATAAATATGACATAATAAGATATAAAATTATCACAACCACACGACAACTGTAGTGGTGGTGATGGTGATAGTGGTGATGATGATGCTGGTGATGGTGCTGGTGGTGATGGTGGTGGTGATGAAGGTGGTGGTGATGAAGGTGGTGGTGATGATGGTGGTGGTGGTGGTGATGGTGGTGGTAATGATGATGGTGGTGTTGGTGGTGGTAATGATGATGGTGGTGTTGGTGGTAGTGGTGGTGATGGTGATGGTGGTGATGGTGGTAGTGGTGACGGTGGTGGTGGTGGTGGAAAAAAACGGTTCGGAATGGGGAAAAGTAAAATGTCGGATGGTAAAATTACGTATAGTGCACAAACTACTATATACATTTAATGGCGTGCCAGATCGGAACGTAAAAAATCGGGCTGACGGACAGTAAAATTCATTGTAGTGCACAATCGCCCTTACGGTCCAAGAATGAAGTAAAATGAATAATAAATTATTTTTTTTTATTTGCATTATTGTTTAGCGATTTTGTTTTATTTTATTAATTTTGGTAATGTTGCAATTTAATATTTTTTTCATATCAAAAGAGCTGAATCGTAAAGTAAAGATGAAAGTGTGTGCATATTTGTTACCATAAATAAGTAAATAATATATACTTTTTCATTACATTTTGTCAGTTTTGTTTTTCGTAAAGTTTTATTGTAGTTATTTTATTATTAGTCCCACACAATATAACATGCATTTAAAACGAATGCCACACCGTCAACAACTAGCACTGGAAAAACGGGAGAATTATTTTAGAACCTGGTAACCCAGTGTTAGTGCTCCTGTTCCTTTCGGGTTAAGGTCAAGACATAAGAGTCAAGACCACTTCGCTTCTTTAATTTTCCTTATTGCGGCTCCACACTACTTGCAAAGTAGACCGAAGTATTTGCGGGCCGAGGCAATTAAGTATTATAGTCTGAAACTTCACGATCATGACAGTATACTGATATATTTTATTCAATAACTTAAAATATTGATATCATCTTAACTGTTAAATTCAAAGCTATTAAATTTATTAATATTATTAAAAAAAAAATAGCGAAGTACGGCATAGTGATTGTCAAAAAATATTATTTAATTTCCGAACGAAGTTCATAAACCTTGAAACGTTGGCATTGGCACATCACATTTGGCACTTTTGGCAGTTCCGATCTTGCATTTCTTCGTCTGGCAGAAAATATTCATGCATTGACTGAAAAATCTTATTCTCGACAAATCTATATTAATGGTACACCGTTAGTGCTTTAATATATCGGTTTGGAATATATTTGGGTGACTTGAGCGGCTAATAAGTTACGGAAATGGCTTCAAGAGGTGGTGTTATGGTAACAGGGACGAACGGCGCTGACTTTGAGCATAGAGAGAAAATTGCGGCTCAGTATCAATTAAGGTGAGATTTAAATGTTACAAAACAAACCAATAGTTCTTTCATGAATACTTTAATAAGCTTGTAATCTGTTTAAAAGGTTAGAACCCATAGATTTGTGACAGGGGACGGCTCGCTCACTCAAATTATTTTTAGACAGAAGCCAAAGATACAGAAACATTTCGCACCGTTTATTTGAAACATTAATCCGAATAGAAGGAATTAGTGTGAAATGAAAGTCTCTCATTGTAATTCACATGTGTAGTGCTGCACAATTGAATTTATTGAATTAAGTTTATATATATTATGTGAATAAGACCGTTTCTGATGTTCAACATTATTTGTTATTTATTACTAAATAGACTCTATACGCAGTTGTAGCTATGATTCAGTTTTATTGAAGTTTATTATATATTTTGTAAGGCCATTCAATTTAATAGTAAGCTGTGTTATGTGGGCTTCTCACCGCGACTTCTAAAACTGTTCGCAAGTTACATGCGAGATAGAAAACAATATGTGAAGCATGGTTGTTTCATATCATCGGATTACCCAACTCGTTCTGGTGTTAGCCAAGGCTCTATTCTCGGTCCAATTTTATTTGGGATCATGATCAACGACTTAGAGTCTGTGCTAAAGCATGCCAAATGCCTTCTTTATGCGGACGATCTGAAACTTATTTATAAAGTAGAGCGTCTAGCGGACTGTGAAGCAATGCAAGAGGACATAAACTCTGTGTTATGTTGGAGCATCAAAAAGAAACTACACTTTAATGTTTCCAAATGTTGTGTTATGTCCTATAGCCGTTCTTTAAAGCCGCTACATGCTCAATACTTGCTCGGATCTGAAGTCATAGCTAGAGTAACAACTGTAAAAGATCTTGGTGTTCTTTTCGACACGCGTCTTACTTTTCATGATCACATTAAGTCACTTGCTACAGATTGTTACAAAAGGCTCGGATTTATAATGAGAAATGCACGTGACTTTGACGATTCGAGAGCAATCAAAATCCTCTATATGGCTCTCGTCCGAAGTAAACTTGAGGTTGCTAGCATTGTTTGGAATCCGTTTGAAAGTACTTATATCTTGCTACTTGAAAAAGTACAAAAAGCGTTCCTCAGATTTCTATACAAGAAGGTGTTCCATCAATACCCATTCATGTATCCAACAAAGTTTTTACTGGGTACACTAGGATTTAACTCTCTTCAAGTGAGACGTAACCACAAGCTGCTTTTAACGACTTGCAATACTTTGCATGGCCACTCAGATTGCCCCAAACTGGTAGAACAGACTGTCAGACTTGTTATTCCATTTGTTCCCAAAAATGCTCTCAGACCCCGAAACTGTAATCTCCTCGCTGTCCCGCTAACACGCACAGTAGCACACAGAAATTCCCCCATCGTTTTGGCTCTCAAACTTTTAAACGCGCTGCTGTCATCTGTACCAGAGATTGATTTGTTTGCTGGTCGATGGACGGATGTGTGTCGAATGCTCCTGAGGTATTGTGAGGCGATGGATGACTGCGGGATTTCCTAACTTTTAAGTTTTATTTATATTCTTTTGAATGTTTATAAATTGTACAGTGTATTGGTAATAACTGTAATGCTGTATAAATTTTGTTTGTAAATAAATAAATAAATGATGTTTTGTGAAACAATAATGCTTTGGGAAATTTCTGTTTATGAAAATTTATTGAATATTGCCATCAACATGTCCACTAGCGATAGAATTGATACGACTATTAAAAAACTATGTTTGAGAATAATTTACTTCTTTACCAAGACACCTTGTTTTTCATATCTGCTTGCAGTATCCATGTTTACTTGACTTATAGTATTTATTTTTTGTTGAATGTGTAAGTGAGACCATATTTCATTGGAATCACCTTCCTATTTTTTTACTTCCAATATATGCAATTTTTCTTGAGTGAGCATTCCCATGCAAAATGGAAAATATTTTTGTGAATTCTTAAGAAAGGTACCTGTATGTATCAGGTTTAAGCCAATCTGCATGCCATGTTAGATCCATGTTGAGTAGTGGACTGTAAAAGGCAGGTGATGATGAGTGTTTCATTTGTTTTTCAGTGCTCTGAACAAGTCTCGACTGAAGTACTGTGTGTTCTTTCATAATGTGTTGTTCTTTGTGATGCTGGCGAAGCTCTCTGCAGACATCCTGGATAGGCTCGACATATTCATACTGGAAGTTGAAGAACTCCAGATACCACAGGTAAATTATTATTGAGACTGAAGACTATTTTGAATGCCCCGACTTCTTAGTGAAAACTGGTTTTGTAGATGCCAAGCATAAAGTTATTTGCTATAGATACTTTATGACAGCAAAATATGTTTGCCCTTCTGCGGAATAGTATTTAGTCATTATGATTTGTTGTTTTCTATCCACTCAATTGATTCGAATTTTGAGTTGGACTCTATCTATATAATAAAATAAGAGCGGTGACAGGTAGCCGTAGTTACCAAAAGCAATCTAGTGGATAGGTTAATAGCGTGTCTTGTTTTTACTGCTTGCTTGCTTTGGTTGTTAAACTATTGTTGAAACATTATTTAGTAAAAATTTTAGGCTCAAGATTTGATTTTAAGTTTCTTTATTTACCTAGTAAAAGTATAGGCACACACTTCTACTAATTATTAAAAATATGAATTCCTATAAAGCAGGATTCTGACATGAACAATTGAGCATAGCCATTTGTAACCCAATTTAACACAGACTGTGCAGATGAACTTATAGTATTAAAAAAATGAATTCAAATAATATTGTACAAGTATTATATATCCAAATGATAGTGATAGCAAACCGAAACAGCTGGACAGATTTTGAAATTTTTTGTAATGGGAGTATATGGGTGTTTGTTTATACCTAAGGATGGCTAAAGTTCAATTTTTTACCTAAATACCCTGAAGCAAAAAAGAAGGTTTTGTTCTACTTTTTTCCTTCTCTGTGAATGATTTTGTTCACCATGTACTGTATGTATAAGCACTAAGGTTTTTAAAAATTGTATGTTTCTAGCCTCTCTGGTGGGAGTACATCTGGTGCCTATCTCTCCTGCTTTCGTTCCTGGGCCTCTCAGCAATCAAGCGCAATAACATCCGGCAGCTGCGGCGATACATGTACGGCATCGGAGCCCTAGGCTTTGGTCCGCTTTTGTACTGCATCCTGTACTACTGCGGGGACGTCTGGCGGTACCTTTCCAGAGATGAGGATGAGGATGACAGCTCAGAGGTTGAGGTTGAGTTGTGGCAGGTACGTTACAGTTTATTATTAATGTGTATACATGAATCACATCAATAGCAGCCCTGACCGCTATGGTATTGCATTTACTATGTGTGGTCTGTTCAGAAATGACGATGAGAATCACATCTCTAAGGAAACGCAATAACATTGGGCATGCATGTGGACACTTCTGCATCCTATACTTCTGCGGGAATGTCTGTAGGTATCTGTCCAGGGATGAGAATAATAATGACAGCTGAGTTGTGATGGTCTGATGGATGAGACTTATCATTTTTTATTCATGTATTGGATATACTAAATCGAAAGGGCCCATTGATTGTTTTTTATGAACAATAACTATTTATTTATTTATTTATATATTTATTTATTTATTTAAACTTTATTGCACAAAACAAAAGTCAGTACAAATGGCGAACTTAATGCCAATACTATATAATGATATTATAAAATTGTCTTCGGGATTGTAACTGTCTGACTCTGTCTTCGACTGCATAAGCACTCGAGAATTTATCCTCGCTTATTTCATCCAAGCGGGAAGACTCCTTTTTAAGAGATCACGGACCTGCATATTTGTAGCTTGCTGGCACAAGTGAAACGTCAGTTGTATCATCACATTCACAAGGCAGATTTTGAGTAACACTATGTCTGTATTAATGAAATATACTATAAAATTGTCAATTTATTTTTCAGGGCCTCC
Source organism: Apotomis betuletana (assembly GCA_932273695.1). Classification (NCBI taxonomy): domain Eukaryota; kingdom Metazoa; phylum Arthropoda; class Insecta; order Lepidoptera; family Tortricidae; genus Apotomis; species Apotomis betuletana. The sequence continues at coordinate 16,645,115 of OW026299.1, forward strand.
CCTACGGCTTGCTCTGGTACGCGTTCGTGCTGCTCGCATCGCAGGTGCACTTCTTCCAGCTCTACTTCTCCATGAACCTGCTGAAGGCGTGGCGCGCCCGCGGGGCGCTCAGGAAAGCCGAATAGGGCTCGAGGTGCTAGTGCGTGTGTGGGACCCTGGCGGCTCCGGACCAGTCCGGTTCTAGCAGTACCAGTGCGGGGGCGGAGGCCAAGACCGTGCCTAAAGTCAAGCCCAAGAAACGAGTTAAGAAACATTAATAAAAAAAATATATATTTCCTTTTTTATGTTGCGCGCCTCTGTACCATTAAAACATAGCGACAGCTAAACTGATTTTGATTACGTGTGACTTTAAAAACGTATGTAATTGTATGCCTTTTGCTGTCGTCGCAATATGACTTTGTACAGGTTGTGTTTTATCATTATTTGGTCGCTTGGGCTTTACTATAGGATCAGGGATCTGTGATAACCGTTTAATAAGATGTGAACGCATCTTACTAGGGACCCCACACTTAACACCAATAATGTAGGCATTGTCTACTGACTAGAGATCTTGGTGGCACTAGTGAATTTTAATGTTAGACTCAAATGATACCGTGACCATTATCAGCCATAGATGGTCAATCTATAGCGTAAGCGGATAACTATGAATATGTACTTTGTAAAAGTACCCTGTATGTGTGTTTCTATGCACGAAAAAGCTCACAAACTATTTTCCCTAATTTAGTTTGGAATCGTCAGGGAAAATAACTGTCACTGTCAGTACACATTCTTTATTTCCCAGACTGATAACCACTTGTTTTATTTATCTATCTCCCAATAAACGCTAAATAGTACAGCTAAGCTTATCCAACCTATCTTCCTCTGAAAATAAAGAAAAAAGTTATTGCAGCGTGTGCGTATGAATGAGAAAATGAATCACGGAACTGTCAATTTTACTATTAGGGTTGTAGCACTTGACTTAAAAAGACGAATTGATGTAAAATATCTGTACTATGATTGTAAAATAACTCTTAGCAATATATTGCCTTGTTTTTTTTATTATGTCACTTATTTAAGACATTAAGGTTTACAGTCTTTCAATAAAATTAAGAATATCGTATTTTGTCAGACCCTAGTCGTTTTGTAAATACAAGGTATACTAGTACTATTAGTACCTACATTCATTGTAGCCTTTTTCTAGTGTAAGTTAGAAAATGAAGGGTATAAGTAGTTGTATTTTGGGAGAAAATATTGACTTGTCAAAACTTGCCTATAATTTTGGGGCATTAGACTTCTTGATAAGCGTGCTCCTAAAATTAACCAACTATACTTATGCTAAAGCTACCAATATAAATGTTTTAAGGGATTAAGTCCACAGTTTATACTTTCACGTATGCAATATATATATCTAAGTAGATACGTTTAAAACATTGTAGACCGGTGTCTATTTTAGATAAATATTTAAATGTTTTAGAAATGTATTAGATGTGATATTTATGAAGCGCAAATGACATTTACTCTTATGCGAAATTTATTATATCTGAATTCTCTATGTTGTGTGTAATATGCTACAGCAATTTATAATTATTACTACGTTGATTCTATTTGTTATAAGTTATATTATGGTTGGATATACGTTTATACGCGTTTTAACTCAATTTTATGAAAACGATATAATTAAATTAAAATTAAATTATACGAACGAAACGTTAAGACGATATATCACTGCTCCTTTCCTCATACTATCAGTTTACGAGTTTGAATCTGGTAAATATGGCGTCGCATACAAATGAGGTCCAAACTTAACATAACGGGTTATATAAATCGATGTTTCATTGTTGCCCCTTTCTTTCTTGAAAACTTAACCAATGTTTATGAAATTTTAAGAACGGAATGGTAAAGAAATGTTCTGTGTCAGACCGTTTTGATTTTTGTGCAACTTAGGTATTAAAGAATGTGTGTACTAGGCGTCTGTTTACCGAAATTTGGCCGAAAACAGACGCCCAGTACACAAATTTTGTAATGATAAGCGCAAAATTCAAAACGGTCCGACACAGAACATTTTCTTCCTATTCAGGTCCAAAAATTTCGTAAAGATTGGTTATGTTTTGGAGGTGGAAACAGACGCGAACGAAATTCCGATATGTATGGAAAAACTAGGAGTGGTATTTCCTCTTAATTCCTATGGACTGCGGATTACGGCAGTACACATGTCGGCCACGGCCGCTTATTTAATATATCCTCCATAATCGTATCCGATATAACTCTGAAAGAACACATATTTGGCTACTGTTTATGCAATGACAAGTTATTACTCATAAATTGTCATTGCCATTAAATTATTAAAGAGGTTGTAAGCTCACAGATCAAGATTAGTAGGGTGACAAGGAATTAAGACAAAATTGGTTTCAAAATATTTTTCATCTAATTACCTACGACTTCAACGTGACCGCGATCAATCACTAAGTTAGAAAAGTCGGTAACTGATCACCGATTAAAAATCATCGTGTATATTTTCAAACAAAACTTTAAATCAAAATCTTTAGTAGGTACTAGTGTATGAAATACCTACACCAAGTCTCAGGAATTAGGAACCCTGTAAACGCCATAAGCCGCAGTTACCTACCCCAAGTTTCTTTTGAAGTCTGTCTAAGCATAACCCCAAGAGTTCTGCTCAGTTGCAAAAGTTCATTACTTAGTTATTTGAGTCATTTCACCAAAATGTCAACTTATGTCACATAAGGTAGGTAACTGCAGCTCACTTTATAAAATATATGAAGTCTTATTAGAATACAATGTCAGTACAAAAGTCAGGTTATGAAATAGTTTCATATCAAAACTCGAAATTGAAAAATCGATCATAAAAGTTTTAGTAACATCAGGGGTAGGTATATTTTGATGAAATTCTGCTGTCGCCTAAAGTCGCGTGCCGTCGCTTTTCATTGGTATGGTTCGGGAGGTGATCGCAAATGTACTTACCTAATGTCAAAACAGCGGTAATGAATGATTGTGCAACTAGGTGTTAGTCCAGTTAGCATCAGAAATAAGTTGGAGTACAGACGATTGAAATTGTATAATATTTTAGTTCTTTAACTTATACCTACTTATGACTGATGCGGACTGAACAATTTTTAAGGCCTATTCGTAACTATAATAAGTTGTAAATAAAGAGTTTATTTATTACGTTTTTCTCCAATTTTAATGGTGTTGTTTGATTTGAGGTTTTCCTTAAACTTGTTTTTGTATGGAATTAAAATATTTGTAAAAAATATCTTGATTGAGTATTATTTTTATCTTTACGAGTTGGATTATGGATTAGTGGAGCTAATCAATTAATTTGAGCTTATAGCTTTTATCGGTTTGGTTTATTATTATTGTACCTATATGGAATATATAATGTAATTCAGTTGTGTGTATTTGTGTAGGTATCTACTTGTTTCTGTGGATCGTTATGACTTGCACATTGCGAGTGGCTGCCCTTTCGATAACGAAGCAAAGTAAGACAAACTTTTATTCTGTATCTGAAACTGAATAAATTCGTCGTAAAGCCTGACCAGAAATATATAAGGATTGTCAAGGGGGTAAGTAATCTAAGATATAAGAACTTATACTATAATATTCATATTATATACGCTCATATTGTATAAGCTTGTTTTGTATACCGTTCAAGGTGTATAACGAACGTTAGATATAACATCAAAATATCTATTTTTGTTAAGTATAACGTTATTTAAGTATAATATCATTGTATATAACGATCATAACGTATAACGTTCATAATATCTCAGATTTATAATGTATATTACTCAATACATCTAACACCAAAATGCATAATGCTCATATAGAATAACCGCCTGCACATCAATTGTGTAGATACTTATGCAATAGTTCGCTGTAACAGTCATTTTAATATATGTACCTCCATGCAAGAAAGAATTTTGACGCTACGCTCGCTTCGCTCGCTCCGCTATCCATGGTCATAAAACGAACCTAACCTAACCTACAGTTTTCGGTTTTTGACCCATATTCCATTTTATCGCAGTTCTTCCAAACGGTATAGTCTTACTTGCCAGAATTTCATCTTCCATTATCAATTGTGAACATACGTATGCAATAGTTCGCAGTTAAATTTTAATGTAGGTACCTCCATGCAAGCAAGCATTTTGACGCTCCGCTCGCTTTGCTCGCTCCGCTATCCATGGTCATAAAACAAACCTAACCTAACCTACAGTTTTCTGTTTTTGACCCATGTTCCATTTTAGGGGCATAGGGGTAGGTGTTATAACCTATTTAATATATCATACGCTATTATATTTTCTAATCATTATACTAAAAGAAAGTATATACTATGATCGATATACGTTAATATGTATGTTATATTAACTGAATTTAGAGTATTTGAGTGTTATATAAAAAATGATTCTACAACATGAGTATTATGCTAATTGGCCGTTATTCCTAATAAAAATATAGATTTTGATGTTATAGCAAAAGTTTATTATATCTTGTGAACGTTATTAATATGAAATTATATATTATCTAGTTATATCTCATGGGACGCACCCTTGTCAAGGGGGCGCTATTACAAGATTTATATGGAAATAATATCGCAACCGCACTATATAATGAAATTACATTAGTTTAAATACCTTTCAGTTCGTAAGTTAACCTCGTAATATCATTAAATGGAATGCACTCTTTTCCTGACTGTTCTTCATGTAGCAAACACGTGTAGGTACTCACTTTATTTATAATATTACGTTCACGACTGTGAATGGTGTTCGACATTTTCTTTGGATATCTATAAATATTTGTCTTTTAAAAAAACCACCACGAATGACATTGACATTGTTGACGAAATGATTTAGAAATCCCAAAAGGCACATTGCCATCGATAAAAATGAAACTCATGTTTGCTTGCCATTATTTTAAGTATAATCGTAGTTCAGTGTCGTGGCCGGTCGTTAGTGGTACACTAGTCAGCTCCCGTCTGCGATATGGACGTCATCGTCGCTTCCATCCTCTGTGACCGGACTACCCATGTCTGACGAGTCAGGAGTCAATCGGCGCCATTTGGCACGACGGTTTTGGAACCAGGTTTTTACCTGAAAAGAACAGAAGGGTACTAAAACCTATACGGTCATAGAATATCAGGATACAATCAGATCTTTTATCCTATTCAAGTATATCTCCTTATCGCTTGTTTTCTAGGCCGAAGGACGTTATGCTTCGCACCTGGTTATCTTGGTATATCTCTTCACACAACTTTAACTGCACTGAGAGACCCCACAAGATGCCCGGTAGATCTTGTGTGTTGCCCGCAACGTTAGCCTCTCGTTCGGACTAGATACATGTTGGTTGACTTGTGCTATAAGATACTCTAGTCTGTTGGGCACTAAATTAATTGCCGCCAGCCTCTGAGTGTTCTCCTATTCGTCACAAGCTGTACTTTGAGATCTAATAGGTTAACAGAATAGACAAGCTAGCCGTGAAAGGTGCTTAAAAAGTACCCAAGATATATGATATAGCCCTGCTGGGCGCTTTCGTGTCTCCTAACACCTCTAGCTGCACTGAGAGTAATACACTCTTATATATGCACTGAGAGACACAACTGGACGGCAAGGTAGGTTACATATCTGTCGAGACGTAATCTTGCCGCCAGTCCTTCGGCTGAACTGAAGTGACTTATTGGCTGAACCGCTATAACATTGGTCTGCTTGGCGCCTACCTATCTACTACAAGTTTTACAAAGGGATCTAACATGTTATCACATGAATAAGTAACTATAACGTATTCTTACCTGTCTATCGCTGAGACGTAAGCTGGCCGCTAGCGCTCGCCTCTCGTCCGGACTGAGGTACTTGCTGGCTCCGAACCTGCGCTCTAGGGCGCTGGTCTGCGTAGCGCTGAATCGTACTTGGCCGCCTTTGCGTCTTCCTCCCACCCACCATGTGTTGCACCAGCCGGGGGAAACTACAGACAAAGGTACGTATACGCGGTTAACAAAGTTTCTAACCGAATTCAAAACAGATTACCTAACTATTATTATTTCATTTTATTATGTATTATATTAAATACATAGTTAACTCTTTACATTAATCTTTGGATGTCCAGCTATCCCTGCACTAAAATTGGTTAAATTCGTGTAACCGTTTTGGCGTGATGAAACTGCAAAAAATGTTGACTAAGTTACTTAGAATTAATGAATCAAAAAGACAAACACAAATCGGAAGAATACAGACATTGCACTGTGAAGACTTTTCCTGAAATCATGACCCTACCTATTCCCCATTGAAGAGTTGAATAGGTAGATGTTCTAAAATAGTGTCGATAAATGATAAATAAAAAAAGGAATCTTGCCGTCGTACACCTACTTAACTTACTTTAGAGATTAAGATCAGGTCAGATAAGAAACGGTGGCTTACCTACTCGGTAGCCTTACGGCTGTTTTTAAGAATAGGTATAATGTTATTAAAACTATCATCACATCTTTAATAATTATAAAAACGGTTTAAACTCACGTAAAAATTGTCAGGAACGGCCCGACATGCTTCGAACTCATTTCGAGCTCTTCATCAGAGGTGCTACGCGACTCGCGACCCACTGCACTTTTAATCGCTCTTCTCGCCGCCCTCTGCGCACGCGCAGATAGCGCGGCGGGAGGAGGGAAGGGCTCTTGCACTGTCACTACTGGACTCTGATGAAGAGCTCCAAATGAGTTCGAAGCATGTCGGGCCGTTCCTGACAATTATTACGTGAATTTAAAACATTTTTATATTTATTAGCTTTTTAAGAATTTCAGCTTTTTGGTAGTAGGTAGGCATGGTTTTTTTTTACGTGGTCGGTGGTTCATTAGTAATAAGAAAATACTTGTTTTAATACCAAATTGAAGTAGTTTTTTAACAATTACCAGTTTTAAGTCGATAGGCGGGTATTTTTCAAAAGATTCCAAAAACCCCAATAACTTGAAAACCAATTAGTTTTGACCCCCGGTTGACTGGACTTAAATCATTGCAAATGAGCTATAGAATAACCTCTTTCAAGGAATACGTCGAATTTCCAGTCACGCTGTAGATGATTTTGGGCGCGGTTTATCAGTCATGCCATAATTTCAACAATCGTAGGTACAAGTGTATAGCCCAAGTTATTTTTATACAGTTCACCTACAGAAGATTAGGCGCGATAACAAGTAAACGGCATTTAGTGTATCGACTTATCAATTATTGGTTTTTATTCAATTAAAAGATTATTTTTTAATACAGTTGCTCAAAAAATGGTACTTTTCATAGCTGCAAATCGTGCGAAAAGTTGGATATTTCGAACTAACAGTGCTTTTTACTTTTCAATTTTTTTTAAATCTTATAATTATGCTTAAAATATTTAAATTGCATATTGGATCAATCAAAGGGTTATCTATTAAAAATATTCAAAAACGGTTTTAATAATTTGTTTGAGTCTGATGACTCTTATTTAATGAGCAAGTGAGTATTATGCGTGACCTAAAAAAAATAAAAAGAAAAGTATTGTCACAGATTAGAAAATACAGTATTAAGCGTGACCCACGCGCTGCTTTATAAATTCATAATAATTATGAATAATCGCTATTTTTGTGTATTAAATAATATATTTATTTACAATTATATGAAATGTAAAGAACTAAAAACAGATTCACGATGTTTATTGTCTGGAATCAATTAAATTACTGTGTAGCATTATCATATCTCTTCTGAAATATTAAAACTAAACTAAGTATTTCTTTTGATTTGGCTGAATGATGACAGCCAACGCCATCTTGAAAAAAAATATTACAATTAAAAGTAAAACTTTCTTTTTGTTCAAGATTGTTTTAATTATGTATAAATGACACGTAAGATTTATAAAATAAGAGTTTCTGATAGAAAATGATGGATTCTGATGTTACCAGAATAGATTTAACACCGCCCTATATACGAGCCAAGGCAAAAATTGCAAGTGAGAGTATTTTACCCGCAAAATCGAAAGAAAAATTACATTGCCGTCTATGAACATTTTATTAGCTGGAAACGAGAAAAAGAGAATTATTAAAAACTTTAATAAATCTTTAAACTTACCAGCAAAGGCCTTAAATGCGACCCTTCACAAGTGCTCTAAAAATTGTAGGTACCTATATACTTTTAATTTTTATCAGACAGAAATAATAGTTATTTGTTATGCAAGGCTGCAAAGTTGTTATTTGGCGCGAGTGTTGAAATTGAAAGCTGAGCGAGCGAAGGAATCTAAGATTGAACCATGAGCGAAGCGAATGGTTCAAAGATAGATTCCTGAGCGTAGCGAGGCTTTCAAGACACGAGAAGCTAAATAATTTTGCAGCCATGCGGAACACACAACTTTTCACCTCACTACAGCGAGGAAAATGCAAGATTCAAGAAAAACAATTAAAACATAAATATAATCATATTTAATTTTGCCTTCTATTTAAAACATCAAGTTTAAAACATTTACATAACACACTCAAATCCAAACCAAATAAATACGAGATAAGCACAGATATTAAAAATTAAACGTAATACGGCCGTAATTTGTATTATCGTCGTGTATATTTTATCGTTGTGTTTTTCTTAAGCACTGTTATATTATATTTGTATTAGAAACTACTTGACACATTCGTTGTGAATGTGGGAGAATGGCATTCTAGGAAGGATTAGTTGGCCACTCGGAAGTATTTTCCATAACACTTGCTTTGGAAGTTATTGGACGATGGTCAATGGGATTCGAACAAGATTATTTCGGCTTTATCTTCTTTAAAAACGCCAATAGTTTCGGTAAATAACTTATTGTCCCCAAATATTTATAACAAATCCTTTTTCATTTTATTGCAGGCTTTTTAGCATTGAATAAATACTCCAAATTGGGCTTAACTTTCTTGTTTTCGATATTTCTATAAAGTAAGACAACAGTACAGTATGTATTCTCCACAGAACAAATTTACGTTGTTTGCGTGAATTGTGAAAACTTCTAACTTTTTAATTATTAATTTTATTCTCGGATGCGTTCAGAAATTACACTTATGTTCCAACTTTTATAACAAATAAATATTAAAATTTGTGTTGTATTTAATATATTTACTAGTCAAAATATGTAAATGAAACTGAACTACTTACTATTAATATATATAAACATATTCAACATACTTAAAATAAAGTGTAGAAAAATAAAAACTTAAAAATCTGTAACCACAAACTAGGTTTCTGGACGTGATATTGTAGGTGTATTTTTTTTTTAAGAAGTATTCAATCGTACATAATATGATTTCAGCCGGCCTGACCAGATCGCCCTTTATTACCGTGCGTTGATTGGTTATTCGAAGATTTATCGACTGATGAAATCAGTCTCGCGTTGAAGGAGTCTTAAATATAAAAAAGTTACATGCACCACAGAGAATCAAAATCGTCGTGTTCGAAATTCAAATGACTTTTGCACGCTAGCGGATAAAATAGACTTTTGCACGCAGATTTCGCCCTATAAACGGAGTTTTTCCGAGCGTGTGAGGTAAAAATATAATTGCCCCTTTCAATTACTGTTTTAAATTTGTATTATTGCAATTTTTCGCACATGTATTAAAAAACGTTGTTTGGTACACGTGTGGAAGTGTCATTTTAACTCGTCCCGAGTCTTGACCTTCGCCTTGCGGCTCAGGCCAAGACTCCTCGGGACTCGTTCAAAATGACATACTTTCCACACTTGTATCAAAAACTACTATTTGTTTATTGTTATGACTCACACTGCACCATGGCGCTAAACCTAGGTATATAATATAGGTAAGTGTAATGTTGTGCTGAAATTGTGGTGAATGAAAAAGTAATCTGTAATGTTGATGCTTTTAAAGGAAGAATTAAACATTAGTTTATAATCCTGTCATTTACTGTATCAAACTATTATACTTTGATCCACGGGGGTAACCCCGATCAATAATAATATGATTAATGTTAATTGTTTTTGACGTGTTCATAATTAATCATAACGTATTTCTATCGGGGTTGCCTTATCAATACAATCTTATGATTAAGAGGCCTTATTCCTTTTAAAATGATGATTGTTTTAGACATGTTCTCTATTATCAAACATGTTTCTTAACATATTATTGATGTTACTAACTAGAACAGGGTTATTGGGGTTTATTCATATATTATATATTTGAAACCTATAGTTTGAATTTTTCATTGATAATTTTTGTTTCAAAAACTAGGTAGGTACTCGAAATTCACAAAATTTACGCGAAAAATTAGTTTTTTCAACTTATTTTCGACTGCGCGCAATAAAAGCATGAAATAGCTACGTTACTTCCTAGAACTCGGGGAAAACTATTATTCACTTCAAAAAGTTGGTTGAATTTATCAAAATTTTTGTCATAATATGAAAAAATATTTTTTTAAAAGGAATAAGGCCTCTTAACCGCGTTTAAAACAAGCTTCCCATAGTTAAAAAGTAGATTGTTTGACAAGGGGCTAAAATAAGCCACTGTGACACGAAGTGATATTTTGGGTGTCACAATGGCTTTTAGCCACACTCTGTTTTTCGCTTAGACTGCAAGAAAGTAAAAAATACTTTTTCTCAAAAATTGCATGTAATGTTGCCTTACCATTGCTAGATAGACTACAGTAAGTGGAACATACCGAAGACTTTTTAGAAGTGTCCAGTAAACAGCGAGATTTTAAATTTGGAATCAATATTTGTCCAGTAAGTAAGTAGGTATGTAATTCCTATTACGTATCAAGATATTTGAATATCGAAACACGATTTACATCGTTACCGACCTATAAAAAAACTAAGGATGTGAAGGCGATGAGGTCGTATATAAATGGAAAAAGGATGCATTCCACAAATTGTTTTAATTATAAGTACAGTGCGACAGCAAATTGTAGAAATTAAAAAGTGGCGTCCCTTTTTCATAGATTAAATAGAAAGAGACGACATTGCAGTATACACTTGCAATTTACGCTAAGAGCAAATGTAAAATAAAAAGAGGTTAGCACTATTGGCAGTATAAACGTAACTCAAGATGCATATTAAAAAAAAAAAAAGTAGCGACAAGGTTTAGTGCGGAAGTTTGTATGCAGCGTTTAGTTCATAATTGTGCTGTGTAAAATGACAATGATATTTCGGAATTCCTTCCTTTTTTGTGTCGTTTAGAAAAAACCTCGGAGTTAAAATTTAAGGTAAGCTTTATGATTATTATGAACCCGCGATTTACTGGCGGTTCATAAAGCGCGTACGTTATCGTACAGGAAATCACCCCTTGTTCGCGCTTTACGATACCTGAACGAGCTCCTCGCATCAGCACCTGACTGTGATGTTTTTGCATGTAGCTGGATGATAATATGTGATAAATGTATGAGGTTCTGTGAGGTGATGGATGACCGCCCTTCTTTTAGTTAATTATTTGTAATGTTAATGTTTTATCTGTTGTACTATACTAGTGTCTTGTTTTGTTTGTTATATAATATGAATTTCACAGTGCCTTAGTGTCAAACTGTAATACTGTGTGATTATTTTAATAATAAATAAATAAAAATAAATAAAATAAATGATATGAAAATTAGTTAGAAAATACAACAATGTATAACAATAATTAAATTTTATCTTTAAGACTTAGATTAGTAAGACAGTGCAAATAATTAAACACAGTATTTATAAAAAAAAAAATAAAGGCGGGATTTAAATTAAAAGACAAAAATTTCAAATTTGTTTGTGTGATCTATTACAATAATTCAGCAAAAATGAGTTCAGACGAGTCATATTCCGAATAGACGGCGCTCCTCCATACTTAAAAGCGGAGGCAGAGTTAGCTAAAATAATTTACTTCCGACTAAATCCAAGGAGATATAAAAAAAGACAAGAGATTCATTAAATGGAAGGAAGAAAATTAAGTTAATAATTGGTCAGATAATGTGTGATAAGGTCAGAATATTTCAACAATATTTCTGAGACAATCGGATGGCTACAAAGGAAAGAAATCACAAATATTCAGCAGCAAAATATAGAAAAGTTCTTAAATCAAGCTCTAGATGATAACCATTTTGGCGATGAAGGTAAATAAATGCTGCCACTATTTGATAACGATATAAATATATCTTTTATCCAAGTATAAACTCATAATTATTTTTGTTATAGGTTGTTATCATGGGAGTTAATGGTGCCTGCGACGACGAATATCACAATGTGTAATAATAAAAATGGGATATAACAAAAATATTCATTGGAAAATGGCCGAATATGAATGTCACCTACAAAATATAATTTTAATCTAATTTTCTTGTTTAATTTTTGAGAAAAGCACCATACTTGCTTCGACCGTAAGAGCCATCCTGGCCTCGTATTATATCCGGACCTCGCCTACGGCTCGGTCCGTCTAATTCCTACTCGGCCAGTATGGCTTACTTACTGGTCTCTGCCGTAATGTACTATAAAATGATCTTAGCCATGGCGGCGCCCTGGGTTCACCATTCTCCCTAGAGCCGGTTAAATAAACGGTAACCAGGAGCCAGCTCCTACCGCCGGCTGCGGATGCCTCCTCCATCTCGCCGAGTGTGGCGAGACCCGGCGGCGGCGGGCGATGCTGGCGATGAGGAACATTAATTAAACCCTAGAGGCTAAAAGTACCCCTTTAGCCCCGCTTCGCGAAGCTAAAATAACCTACTTTTTGATCAGGTGAAGTGAAAAGAGGAAAAAACTATTAATCAATGATACTCCGCGGATCATACTTAGGTATCCCTCTATCCACGGTGCTCATAAGTGTATGTAACTTTAGGGTTGCTGACATCTCCTGAGTACGTTTGCAGTAGATAGGTACCTACCATAGTCTTCATCAGTGCCGGTTTTAATTAATTAAGATATCATGATTTATGCTTACGACATTGATAATATACTCATACTCATTTATTGATGAAAATTTCAATATTTTACAAGTCAAAATCTTATAGCTATTAAATGATTATTTAAATACATTAAACAATTACATTATTATTATTTATTACAATTATTTATTAAATTTATGATAGTTTTAACTGTCATGCATGTTATAAAATTCGTCCATATTATAAAAAGCTTGACCGACTAGCCATTCCTTCAGTTTGATATAAAATAAATTAGTGCCTTCGAACGTTTTAATTGTGTCTGTGCATTGTATATTTTGGGACCCACGACATGCATAGTTTTGGAGGATTAGGTCAGCCTGTGTGTTACAATACAAGTACTTACCTAATCTTTACTGCACACCTCAAAAACATACTGGAGAAATACAATGCAAGAAATTTCAATTAGAGGCAAACAACAGGCGGTCTTATCGCTAAAGAGCGATGTCTTCAAGACAACCCAATAATAGTTATAGTTACATACGCATATTGTTATCACAAAAATGCATATAATTATCAAAGACAATCCAGTGCGTGATTTTGATAATTTGTTGATCCGTCATTGTTTTAAACTATCTTTCTATAATATCTTTATTTGCTATATATTATATCTATGGTTGCTACATCCAAATAATTTATTTCTTTATTTGTTTCGTGATAACTACTATCTCTAAAATGTGCTATAAGGTGATTAGGTACTTTTTAGGGTTCCGTACCCAAAAGGTGCTAACGGGACGCTGTCTCCGCTGTCGGTCTGTTTGTCTGTCTGTCCCTCTGTCATAGGGTTTTATCTTTCTAATCGTCATAGGTCGTCGGATAGGTAGACTTGGAAATTTCGCGTATTAATATGTCCTCTATAAGATAAGAACAAATACTGAAAATAAAAAAAGACAGAAATTGGTTGTCTGTAAAGTCGGTTTAGGGACGATTATTTATTGTATTTTTACGAAATAACGATACATGAAAGACACATTATAAGAAACGTTATACAATTTGAAAATTCTACCAAACATAAATTATGTTCGGCCCTATGAAAATATGTCAATTTTTTTTCTACGATATGAGACTGGTAGGGAACCCTTCGTGCGCAAGACCGACTCGCACTCGGACGGTTTTCAACGATAATGATATTGCAGGCAAGTTTGCAAAGTGAATGAAAAAACCTGCAGTTAATACAATATTTGAATAATTTTTGGGTCTTTAGTGATCCGGTGATCACTGACGTCAGTGAAAAAATGTTCATACCCTTGTTCACAGACAGAGTTGAGCAAGTGCATGAATGCACGGCGTCATTATATTTGCCCATGTTCTCAAACTTTTTCAGTTGGTGGCGCACTCCTAATTCTTTTTACCTAGGTGTTCTAGCTACTTAGTCGAAATAGGATATCGATAAGTTTAGTCTGCGGAGAGGAGTAAAAAGGTGGAGCGTTAACGGCGCCACTTCCTTACACACATCCTACAGCGTAACCACGCTTTGGAAAACCCTGTATTAGGATAGGATTACGTACTCTGTTGGACTATCCCCATTAGTGTTCATATGGAGACCGTCCTTCTTTGACGTCATTAAATAAATTTTTAAATTTTATAATCTAGTGTCGTTTTATTGGAACTGAATACGTTAGAATGACTTGCCAGAAATCTAAATAATCAATCAAGATTCCATCACAATTCTCAACAAAATCGATACGGTTTTTCTTGATTTTCTTGATATCAAATACGTGGAGATAAAAATAATTATGTTGCCTTCTTTCATTTGATAGTGTTTGACGCAGGTGTCGTCAAAAATAGACAATCCGCAACATAATTGGGCATATAATTTTTTTTAAATGCATTATTATTTTTAATTGTGACGTATGACCACTAGCGACATCTTGTGTGAAGTAGTGGTACGACTCAGCACAATGGTAATCTATCGAAGTTCCGAAACACACTTGTCCGATTTTCACTTTCCGAAAACGGTTAAACCGAATTCTTATAATCCATATACTTTGTTTACCATACTTTTGAAATGACGCCAGTTTGTTTTCCCACATTAACGTTTTCCCGAAACTCGGTAACCAGAAGAACGATGGTCAACTTTATTATTTGACAACTGTGCTTTGTTAACCACCTTTTCATGATTCCGATGCTACGTAAAATCGAAATCTCATTTTCCCTAATATCATTTTACCGTCACAATTAAAAACCCATTAAGAGACCCATGCAAAATTCGTCAGGTGAATGATCCTAGATCTCTACATCCATAGTGATTAAAAATCTGTCCCTTGAAAATAAGAATCTTACACAGTTTTTCTTCAATCTTGTCAACGTGAAAACACGATTGGTAATAATTTTCTCGAAACTTTTATCTCTCAAACATAACCCTCTTTTTAGATATTTTCGGTTGGATCTACAAAACCCTTCCATTTTTAACAATGTTTTTTTAGCTTAATAGATGCACAATTATAAGTTCTCAAAAACTGTAAAACTAGAATTTTCTTTATAAAATGCACACGTTTATGACACAACTCAAAAAACATGATTTTCACGCTTCCGAGCACGCACTTCCATCTCCCTCACGCTTACGCTCAGTGAGAGAGAGAGCTAGCCAACGCATTGGCGCCCTCTTAATCTAGTTCTCAGGCAGGTCCGACTTGGCTTAGGTTAGGTACGACGACGAGCGAAGCGAGGAGGTGTGTTAGGTTGAACTGCAACCCTAACGAGCGAGCGAAGCGAGCGAGCCGCGCGAGTCTATATCGAGTTTAAACATTAGATATTTGATAGCGGCACGTAACCCATTAATCAAGTTCTAAGGCAGGTCCGACTTATGTTAGGGACGCCGACGAGCGAAGCGAGTGTTAGGTTGAACTGTGACCCCTAACCTAAAATGAGATTTGATTTGCTCCGACATGCTACAATTTCGATTTTTTGATACAGCGGGATAATAATATTTCGGCCTTGATACTTTTCGGCATAAAAAGTAGTTGACAAATTGAAACTTCGGAATTTTAATAGGTGTCGATTTGAATCATATGCGAAATAAAATTGCAACGATCTGAGAATTGGGAAATATTAATATGGGAAATGTTATTTCGGGCAAAAAAAATTCGGGCAACTAAAAAAATGCGAAACGTTTTCGGGATTTTAATATTCGGAATTAGAATTTTGGAGTTTATAATAGGTAACCATTTTATGAGGTGTGCAATAAAGAATACTTGTATTGTAATGTTTTGTATTGTAATCTACCTATTTTCTAATAGATGGCGCGCCGCCGCTCTAATGACACATTCATTCATGTGTGTACACGCTATCCATTCCCAATCTGAATATAATTATGACCAACACAACACTCATTGGACTTTTGGATTTGGACCCTAGGCATTACACCCACTTGGAGGGAAAGTATTGTCCTAATCTTCTTTGATTGTCTTTGTGTGTAAGTACCTAATCTTCTTTAATTTACATGAACCATGAATTCGGTTTAACGATAATGTAAATGAATTGAACTGTATTTCTGACTGCGGGTATCATAGCTGCCGACGCATGGTTCATAGTTTCAACTGATGTAGGAAAGCCGATTTATTAAAGAAAAAACAACTACCAGCACTCAGTATAAACCCTTCCTTCTAGAAAGTTAGAATTGAGCCCACACTTTCCCTTAATGAAGTACCTATACCACAAACCTGAAAGACAGCACGTCTATATACTAAAAATGGAACATAGCGTAAATTTTCCAATCGGTAGTTGATCTTTACAGAAAGACTGCAAGGGTGTAGTCCCACAGGACCTTGCATGGGTGTCTCCTTCCAAAAGACCATGGGCACACAGATCTCGCGCAAGACGCACCCTGCATAGGCAAGTCAAGTGCAACTGCAACATTTATGTCACTAATTCCACCGCAGCTGTCACTCCTGCATCAGCCTATCGAGCCATGTAGGAAGCCGCCGCACCGCAATGGACATAATGTACTTTAAGTATCTAACACATTCTATAGACGTATAAACTCTAGTGGGGACGAGACCACAAATTAAATTTCCATTCCCATGAAAGCGAAACCATTACCAAAAGCAAACATGAAATATAGATAGTTCAGCATGGATGATGAATCTGTCAAGTGTGTCAAGATCATCGTGTCCTTACCTCTATCAAATGTGTAAGGTTGCCGCACATACGGCGGCACGAATCTATTGGCAGCGAGTTGGCTCCTCAGTATGTGGTCTGAATTCAGCATAGAGTCACTGTAATAGCTGAACTGCCTGTCAAACACCTCTTTCTTATAAGGTGGCCACGAGAAACTAGGTTTTAATGCCGTAGGATAAAGTGGGTAAGTGTTCCTTCTTTGTTCCAGATTGATTTTGCCATATTCGAGTTCTTTTTCAACCTCGCAAATCACATCAAATCGGGTTTTTCTTTCAGCTCTTTCGTATCGCGCCGAATCGTTGTAGCCTGGTTCCGGTTGCACGTTGGTGGCCTCGAATTTGACCGGTTTCACTTGGGCAGAGCAGGTCAACGGTGCTTTTGGTTCACTGCTGAAGTTCTTGTAAGGCTTCTTAGCGTCTTTCAGGATATCTTCGATGAAGAACGAAGCCTTCTTCTGCCGACACGCACACATGATGACGGCGTGGTTGGTACTGCCGAATTGTTATCACGAACACTGTTATCAGCGGGACATGGTAATTGATAGCTACTTATTAAATGGACACGCCTAATCTGGTTGACGATTAGTATTACGTGTTAGGCGGCGGCTAGATGTAAGCAAATGTAGATGTGGCACTTTACTTCTTGTATTTGGCCTGAATTTGATTTTAACAGTGACTGTCGTCATCGTAATTCGTCTTGTAAAGTAAGCATAATGTTTTCAACATTTAATTTTGGACCTTATTTTTTTAATATTAATGATTTTGGTACCCTCAAATTGTGAACTCTATTCACCCCGTTGGGGTTTTATATTTGCTAGAATATCAACAGCGCAATTTAATCAGCGAATTGTGGTAGCACACATAGGTTAAGTAATTTAATTAATTTAAAAAATAAACACATCGCATGGCATATTGTTAACTTAAATTTAACGTCTCTTAATATTAATGCTCTATCCTGAAGACCCTGTCATATTTTTTGCTTTACTTGTGAGAGAGTGAATAAACTGTCATATAAACGATAACGTGAGAGGGTGACTAAACTGTGATGACTGATGAATGAACTAAGTGACGCATCTATAAGTTATATCAATTGTTAACCGCAATTTAGCACTTGAGTATGTTTTTGAGGGTTTGATGGCACGACACTCTTGGTGATTGCCTTATCAGCGCAATCGTTAATTACTAGAGCTTATTCGCTTTCAGGCTTTTAACTTCTGACAGGGCTCTCTACGGGTACCAATTAAGGACGCGGGAGCTGATGGACGGAGTACTTACCTATAACAGTTTACATAATTCATTTGGCGGTAATATCACATAATACTAGGTCGATGCAGAGTCAGCCACCGGCTAAGCTTGCACCATAGATTGGAGCGGAGTTTTTTTTTTTTTTCGAAATTTCCTCTTCGTCACGACCTAGCGAAATTTAATTTGTGCATTTTGAAACAAAAATTTCTAAAATCGGTTGAGAACTCGCTGAGATCTGCGCATTGTTACAAAGTCCATTCGAGTCGATCCATGGGAGCTTCGCTCGCTTCGCTCGCTCCGCTCCAATAATATCTCATAAACCTCTCTTATCATTCTCTCTATGGGGTTGTCTTATACGCCGCATCTCAATGTCATTTTTCTCTATGATCATGTTTCTTAACATTGTACCAATTGGGAGGCTCAAATCATTAATATTTAAATTGTTAAATAAATATTGTATCAATGTTACTACTTAGAACAGGGCTATTGAAATTTATTGGTATATATTTGAAACCTACAGTTTGAATTTTTCATTGATAATTTTTGTTTCAAAAACTTCCCAAAATTGACAAAATTCACGCAGAAAACTGGTTTTCGACTGCACGCAATAAAGCATGAAATAGCTATGTTACTTTCTAGAACTCAGGGAAAAGTATTATTTACTTCAAAATGTTGGCTGAAATAATAATATATGAAAATAATAAAATTTTTATGGATTGACCAATGTTGCAATCCCCCCATAAACTGTGACCGTCACTATGTGTATGTGGTGGTAGGTTTATGGCAACAATGCTTTGGCACCACTGCGGAATAAAAGACTACAGAAGGTACTTTCTTTTTGTATTCACAAATGCCGCCAGAAAATTATATTTCATTGTTTGTTTCTATAAAATGGGACACAATTGGTCTTGGGGCGTGGTGATACGACCAACCGTCCCGTTTGTGATGCTAGGAACGCGAGTCGATTTCGCCCAAACAAAGGCGGAGCGAAGCAGATTAGACTAAGACATATAGGGTTCAAACTCTTCCAAATAGTCCCCTGTATCACCTAAAGTGCCTCGTTATTCCAAACACCCTGTATAATTTTCCTCAGTTATACTACTTAATTAGGTATCTAGGAGCACGGCAGAAGGTTTCCTAGGATGCCGTTGCGATGCCCGTCATCATTCATCATTTCAGCCATAGGACGCCCACTGCTGGACACAGGCCTCCTCAATAGATTTCCACATGGGCCGGATAGCAGCGACCCGCATCCAGCGAGTCCCCGCAACTCTAACCAGGTCGTCCGACCACCTTGCGGGTGGTCGTCCTACACTGCGCTTGCCGGTACGTGGTCTCCACTCGAGAACTTTTCTGCCCCAACGGCCATCGGTCCTTCGAGCTATGTGCCCCGCCCATTGCCACTTCAGCTTGCTTACCCGGTTTGCTATGTCGATGACCTTGGTTCGTCTACGAATCTCCTCATTTCTGATTCGATCTCGTAGACAAATCCCGAGCATGGCTCTTTCCATAGCTCGCTGAGTGACTCTGAGCTTCCTTAAAAGGCCCATAGTTAGAGACCACGTCTCGGCTCCGTAGGTCATCACCGGTAATACGCACTGGTTGAAGACTTTCGTCTTCAAGCACTGAGGTATGTTGGACGAGAAGACACTTCGCAGTTTCCCGAACGCTGCCCATCCGAGTTGAATCCGCCGATTGATCTCTTTCTCGAAGTTGGACCTGCCTAACTGAATTGTTTGTCCCAGATAGACGTATTCGTCAACAACTTCGAGGACCGAGTTACCAACCATTACTGGGGTGGGTGCTACATGGACATTCGACATAATCTTCGTTTTGTCCATGTTCATCTTAAGGCCCACCTGTTGGGATACTCTGTTGAGACCTTCGAGCATCGTACCGAGATCCTCCAGCGTCTCTGCCATGACCACGATGTCGTCGGCAAACCGAAGGTGCGTGATGTACTCGCCGTTAATATTGATGCCTAGTCCTTGCCATTCCAAAAGCTTGAAGGCGTCTTCCATTGCGTTGGTGAAGAGCTTCGGAGATATAACATCCCCTTGTCTCACACCCCTTCGCAAAGGAATCGGCTCCGTACGCTGGTCTTGTACTCGGACCGACATAGTGACGTTGTTGTACACACTTCTCAGCACCTCGACATACCGATAGTCAATCCGGCATCGCTGGAGTGACTGCAGTACTGCCCATGTCTCGACGGAATCAAAGGCCTTTTCATAGTCATGCCCGTACAAGGCGGGAAAAAAACTTATTGTTATTTTTTATTTTTAAGCTACTGAAAAATCTGTAACTTTTTTCTATGAATGACCTATAAACAAAAACAAACTTTTATTTTACTAATATTATAAAGGCGAAAGTTTGTGAGTGTGTTTATTGTATGTTTGTTACTTCTGACGCTTAAACGGTTGAACCTATTTTGATAAATTTTGGTCTGAAGGTAGCTGACACCCTGGATTAACACAAATGCTACTTTTTTCCCGATAATAAATGTAGTGTTCCTGTGGGATGTGCGGGTAACATCGCGCGGAGCAGCGAGTATGATATAAAAGCTTGTCGCGAGTTTTACCTGTGTAGATAAACAGGTTAATTAAATAACTTGATCTGATTGATGTATTTTTTTTATATTTTCAAAGTAACTAATTAGGAATAAGTACCCTACCTAACCTACCTAAACATTTCCGCACCTAGGTATTTAGTCCGTATTTTATTTATAATATTTATCTTGTACAAGTAGGCACGTAATCACCACTTCCAGTGGATTTATCATCGTATACAATTTCACCCGTACATTAAAGATGCCCGCAATATAGGAATTGAATGGAGCAATAATACTAATCTTTATCGTATTTTTGATAATTATCGGTTACTAGTCATGTGATATCCACAAAGTGACATTAAATGTTTACATCGTCGCAAAGATTACCTTACTTATTGAAGATAGGACTGCGTGATAGTACTTCATAGAACAAATAATGCATACCAATATCTTTTCGGAGAATTTTATGGTTACGTCAAACATATATAGTTTATAGGGTTCCGTACCCAAAAGGTAAGAACGGGACCCTATTACTGAGCCGCCGCTGTCCGTCCGTCTGTCTGTCTCTCTGTCTGTCACCAGGCTGTATCTCATGAACCGTGATAGCTAGACAGTTGAGATTTTTAGTTCAGATTTACACAGATGATGTAATTTTCACAGATGTTGCTATACCAGAAAATACAAAAAAAAACAGAATAAAATAAATATTTTAGTGGGGCTATACGACGACCGTGATCGGTTACGTTAACTTTGCACCTCATTTGTATCCGGCGCCATACAAACCAGGTGCAAACTGACCATACCCCGAGTCAGACTCGCTCTTGGCCGGTTTCTATCTGATTGTTGATGCAATTTCTGAGTCAGAGTGATTTTATCTAATTATTTAATTTATTTGTCTTTAATAAGTCTTGGTCACAATTTTTAATTATGTATGTTGCACCAAAATAATTGTTGTATAGGCACAGAATAAAGACACTACAGAAGCCGCACTCTTTTGTTATTTGCCGCTTTTGCAAAAGCATTAGCCTACTCGTATCTGATTGGCCATTTTTAATGACGTACGACGCTGTTGGTTCTAGCTTCTTTGGGGTGTGTCATACTCCTAGGGTTGCCTACATTAGCAAAAGGGGAAACTACTTCTCTGTGTTCATAATTATTTTAAAAGGTACTTTTAACAAAATACGTTCAAAATAAGAGGGACCCAGCGCGATCTTTATAATGATGGGCTCTAAGAGTGCCTACTGGATCTTTGGATTAATTAACGTAAACATGTGCGGTTTTTTTGCTTTTCGAACCATTTTGATTAGCATCAAGATCCAGTATTATAAAATTGACCGGATTTTGTATCCTGGAAGGGCTTACTAGATCTCAGGACTGGTTCAACGCAGGCACGTGCAGTATTCGTATTCTGATTCACTTTGATGAGCAAGTAGAGAATGTATTTTTTATATTATAAATGCATTTTTCAAATTTTTATTTTAGCCTTTGGAAGTTTGTAGGATGAAACATTTTTATTTATTTTATTATTGGTTTTACACCCGTTTTACATAACATTTCATTTTTATGCACACTTGACATCAGTGATTGATTCAATCGACGACGATCAATGACAATATGGTTTATATTTGTATACATAGAAATAAGCCCGTTTCTAGGGGCCCTTTATGTTCTGGGATTATTACATTTTGTTTGACCGAATTTTGAAAATCCAATTTCATATTCTGACTCGGATAACCCAAAAGCCCCCCGATACCGAGTTTTAACCCCCTAGGACTAATTTGAAATATTAAAAAAAAAAGTCACCATTTTGATTTTTTTTTCCACGACTGTACTCGGGTGGGGGTGCCCTATGACATTCGTTCGAGCACCCCCTACCCATTTCTAGCCGTTTACGACATACAGGACCCTTAAAAAAAATCTCCATACAACTCTTGTTGTTACGATATTTTCCGACTTTGACTGAATTTTCGGACACCGATTTTAGATTCATATTTGTGAGCCCCAAATGCCCCCCGATACCGAGTTTCAGCCCCCTAGCACCAATTTGAAATTTTGAAAAAAAAGCATTCGCCATTTTGAATTTAATTTGGTTCGCTAATTTTCACATTCATAAGCGAAGTCGAACAAGACACGGCGCGCACCTTGTGCGCTAAACGCAGCAATGCGGTCTAAATCTGTTTGTTCGTGTACGTGATGTGGAGTTTGTGGACACGTCCACACGCGCATTGCGTTTGTAGTAGTGTACCAGCGCGGTTGTATGAAGCTTAGTCTCTGTTCCGTTTCTTTACTCATATTGTGGAAACAGTCCTGAGATCCAGTAGGCACTTCCATGATCCATCATCAGGTCAATTTTATGATACTGAGTCCAAATGTTCATTGTGGTGAATCGAAATGTAAAAACTGCACATGTCTGCGTTGAACCAATCTTGAGATCCAGTTCCTATTTCCGGGGTCCATCATCAGGTCAATTCTATGATACTGCCACGTACTGGCTGTAAATGTTCAGTAAAGTGACCAGAAAAACCACACTTGTCTACGTTGAACTAGTCCCGAGATCTAGTAGGTAAATGTTCCATCATCAGATCATGACTGTCAATGGGAAAACCGTAGCAGTAACCGTATTCTCTTACTAATAAAATATATATATATTTACAATTTACGGAGATAATCGGTGAACTTACGTTCAAAACGATTCAATGTAGCGAACACTGAATCTCTTCCTTTTTAAAGTCGGTTAAAAATAATAAAAAATCACAATACCCAATATGTAAATAATAAAAATGTAATCGATCGATGCGTTGTCTTCGCTTCGAACGTGCCGACCCTAGCCGAATAAAGGCGGGACGATGGGCGGGCCGGGGCACAATTGTGACCCGAAATTAGTAGGTATAATTTTTGACACTTCAGCGGAGTGAAACCCCCTGTACCTATATACGAAAATCTAAGATTTATATACTTAAATCTACTGAAGCTGTTTACAATATATGTACTTGAAAAACGGGATCTTTATTTGTTTGGTACACAAGTTACACGACGTGTAGGTAAGCTGCTATGCAGTTAAGAGCCGCCCTCAAGTCGGTTCATACAATACAATACAACATTTCTTTATTGCACACTAACCAGAAAAACAATACAATACGCTAATAGACGAAACCTTTTCACAAACTTACCAACACTTTAAAGGAACTAATCCGGCTGACAGAATCTACATACCTTAATCAAAATCATCTAAAAAAACATAAATAGTACCTACTCGTATACGAAATAACTCTCAGAGCACGTCAACATGGACATAGACTTTGATACACTTCAAGCTGTACCTGTGCGGCTAACAAACTTAAATGGGACGAAGATGTCCGATCCGAATCCGACACAACGAGGACTCAGCGTATATAAAAAGACAAGACACTACACTATACTGATGGTACTGAAACCTAAAAATATAGAGTTTAAATTGTTATTTTCTTTTGTATTTATTTTGTTTGGTGCTCTACGAGTAAAATATTAATCAAACCACAAACAAAATCTTGTAAATATACACGTACCGCAAACCTTACTTTTACTTTAGGGGGTTACTTCAGGAAAATTTGTGGCTACTTTGGCTTTGATAGATTTAAAATGGTTATAAAAATGCAAATATTCAATACTCAAATTAGCAAATGTTAGGTTATTTATGAAGGTAGGTTTTTCATTGCCATAGATGGTCAAAAAATATGGTGTAAGTAATTATTTTTTTCCAAAGTAGCCCCTGCATTTTAAAGTCACCCCGTTATATGATAATGTAAGAATCTGCTAAATTTATTTTTCAATTTTAATCAAATAATGACAACCGTGGTGATTGTGAGGGATTGGTACACTGTTGGAACGTATAACTTCAATTAAATGATATTGTTATTCCTTTAATCAGACGCCAAACTTAATACACAGTGGGCGGGGCACATTGCTGGTAGAACCGATGGCCGTTGGGGCGACCGTGGATCGGAAGACGCAGCGTGGGAAGGCTCCGAAAAAGGTGGACCGACGACCTGGTTAGGATCGTGGGCAGAAATTGGATGAGGGCGGCGCAAGACCGATTGTTGTAGAGAGCTTTGGGGGAGGCCTTTGTTCAGCAGTGGACTTCTGTCGGCTGATATGATGTTTTCTTTAATAATAATATATTATATGACTTTGCTCTCTTGTTGCACAAATAAATATTACTTATTGGCACCACAAAATAAAGAGAAAGAAAACACAAAGAAATAACATAATACTAGGTAACAACAGGCGGTCTTATCGCTGAAAAGCGATGAAGTTTATTCATGTTTAATTAGGCGTGATATCTAAAAAACCGGCCAAGAGCATGTCGGGCCACGCTCAGTGTAGGGTTCCGTAGTTGCTCATCCTTCACAATAAACTGCTGTTTTAAGCCCGAGGTTTACGTTAAGAAAGATTTTAAGCTCTATAAAAAGGTCGTAAACGCCCTAGAAACTGTAATTTTAAAGAAAAAGTAATATGAAATTTGGCGATAACTCAAAAACGGCTCGACCGATTTTGTTCAATATAGTTTTCATTGAAAGTACTTCTAAAACCTCATTAACATGAATTTTCCCATTTTTTTTTGACCTGTGGTTGAAAAGTTAGAGGGGGGGGGACACTATTTTTTTTGTTTTTGGAGCGAATATTTACAAAACTGCTGACTTTATCAAAAAATAATGTTAGAAGACCCCTATTATTTTTACAAGACCTATTCAACGACACCCCATACACCAGTGTTGAAAAGAAAAAAAAATCACCCCCTCTTTAGGTGTTCGAGGTAACAGATTTTTTTTTTATTTTTTTTTATTTTACCGTTCTGTCGGCGTTATACATACACATACTCATACCAAATTTCAGCTTTCTAGTACTAATGATGACGGAGCTAAGCCGCGGACGGACGGACGGACGGACAGACGGACAGACGGACATGGCGAAACTATAAGGGTTCCTAGTTGACTACGGAACCCTAAAAAATGGGGTTAAGCACTGTCTTATTACATATTTTAACGTATGGAAATTAAACGCGGAACAATGCTCGTGGAAAACATTGATATATGTAGGTATTATCTGTTCTATGGCCGTGATAAAAGAAAATATAGGTATTGATAGTTGAAGATATCACAAAATGGCTCGACGAATGAGGACACAGCTATTACAAGTACTGAAATTAAACATTTCTAATAATCCCACGCCGTAGTTATACTAAAAACAAAATTACAACAAAGTCCCCGGCTCGTCTACAATAGTGAAATATCTAAGAACCTGCTCTGAAATGATAGCCGTTTAATGCAGAAAATCGCATCGAAATTGGTCCAGTATTTTTCCAGGAAAATAGTAACAAACATACAACCAACCTCCAACTCCAAAAGCATATATACCGCACCGTTGTTCCGTCCGCCGAGGGTAAAAAATACTAGATAAATATTGTCGAAAAAATATCTAAAGCGAATATGTTTTGGATGTATGACAAAGTAAGAGTTAGGAAACTTTGTGTAGATTGGAAAAGCGGTGATGGTGTAGGTGCCTACATTAAAGCAACCATTTGTATCAATCCAAACCATCTACAAATAAAAATTTTCTACCAAAACCTAGTTATACGTTGTTGAAAACAAGTTTTCTTTACTTACTGGTTTTACACTAATGCTCGTCTGTATATTTAAATGCTATAATTATACCTAACATCTGAATTACCTATTGCTAAATTCAATATTTTAATTACATATTCAGCTATTGTTATGTATATGTAGAAATATTGTTAGACACATCGCAAATAATAATATGCCGCTGATTCCACGCGTTGAAATCAATATCTCATTTAGGATTATTCAACAACTCACATATTTATTACAGATTATTAATCTAATTAACGTTCAGGAGCACGCAACCCTCGCTCATTACATTTGTACGTTATCCAGAGGCTGGTAACAGAAACCTGGCGGCATGTAATGGATATTGGAGGGTGCAGGGTTCTGCACGAATCATATTTGTGGGTGCGCGTTATGCACCCGACGAAGAGAAACAATTATTCTATTTACAGTCGTTTATGTACACCGATATTTACAATAAATTACATTAAATATTTTACAACAGAAGATCATTAAAACGTTTGTAGAAGTAGTAAGCAAGAGAAGTGACACTCTTGTTATTTCGTTGCCATGGAGCGCGGCGGTGTTGCGCGGCGATTTGGCGCGCAGCCTTGTGGTGAGAGTAAGCAGGTTGGTCACCACATGTTCCCCCTGGCCAGACCGTAACTACGGTCGACATCTTGCAGGGAAGGTGACTAGTCTACCGCTTCTCGTGCGTGATTCAGCAGGCGTGGTAGTGTTGTTGTCCAGAGTTACCTCGCGCATGATGTATGCGGGCTTCAGTCTGTCGATGGACACGTTGTTTGGTTTGCCTTTGATCTCAATGGTGTAGAATTTAGCTTGTCGTTTTATCACCTTGTAAGGTCCTTCATAAGGCGGATCTAGAGAACTTCGGACGCGGTCGACACGTTGAAAAACATGCGTACAATTTTGCAACGTCCGTGGGATGTAGAATGGCGAAGATGAGACGTGCCACGATGCAGGTTTTGGCGTTAGTTTGGCCATGTGAGAGCGGAGTCATGTGGCGTATTCTGTGACGTCTGCAGTCGTGAAGTCGGTTTGAGGTGACAGGAACTGACCGGGTAAGCGGAGTGTTTCGCCATATACAAGTTCAGCCGGAGTTACCTGTAAGTCTTCCTTCACCGCACTTCTCACGCCAAGCAGAATCAGTGGCAGAGCTTCCGTCCACGTTGATGATGAGGAGTGGCACATGATGGCTGCCTTCAGCTGTCGATGTAGTCTCTCGATCATCCCGTTGGCGGCTGGATGACGGCGGCTGGGCGCCGTGGTCCGGAAGTGGCGAGCTCCAACCATGGCTGTCAGAGCTTTGAAGAGATGGCTTTCGAATTGGCGTCCGCGGTCTGTGGTTATCCGCAGTGGACAACCAAATCTGGCAAACCTGCCAGAAACGAGTGCAGAAGAGCAGGACTCGGCAGTGATGTCTCTGAGTGGAAACACCTCAGGCCATCGCGTAAATCTGTCGATGACTGTGAGGCAGAATCTGTAATTGGAGGAAGGGATTAGGGGTCCTACGAGGTCTAGATGGATATGGGTGAACCTCGAGGATGGAGTGGTGAAGGTGGAAAGTGGTGAAATGGTATGACGAGTGATTTTTGATTGTTGGCATTTTAAGCAGTGCCTGACCCACTCTCTACAATCCTTGCGTATCCCTGGCCATACGAATCTCTCAGCGGCCAGTCGCACAGTAGCTGAGGATCCTGGATGATGAAGTTGGTGTAGCTGGTCAAAGACTTGTTTGCGGAACTGCGGAGTGATGTATGGACGAGGTTGCCGAGTAGAGGTATCGCAGTAGACAGGTAAGTTAGTATCAAGTGTAGGCATCTTTTTAAGTTTGAGCGATGAGCCATTTAGAAGCAGGTCTTGCAGCTCTGGATCATGTTCCTGAGATTGTGCAAGAGCCTGGTAGTCAATAGGATTGGCGATTTCTTCGACTCGAGATAGAGCATCAGCGACAATATTGAGTTTTCCGGGTAAGTATTGTACGTCCGTGGTGAACTGCGAGATAAAGTCTAGGTATCTGAATTGCCTAGGTGAGCATTTATCTCTGTTCGTGGAGAAGGCAAAGGTGAGAGGTTTATGGTCGGTGAACACTGTAACATCTCTGGCTTCGACCATATGACGGAAGTACTTGATGGCTTCGTACACTGCCAGTAGTTCTCGATCGTACGGGCTGTACTTTCGCTGTGCTGTTGAAAGTTTGTGTGAGTAGAATGCCAAAGGTTGCCAGTTGTCGTCACTGAGCTGCTGCAGCACGGCTCCAATCGAGGAGTTAGAAGCGTCAGTGAAGATAGCCAGTTGTGCTGATGAGTCTGTATGAGCCAATAGTGTTGCAGTGGATAGCGAAGATTTGCAATCTTCGAAAGATTGTAGTAAATTTGGAGTTATGTTTACTGGATGTGATCCTTTGATCTTTGAACCTGCCAGAAGAGAGTGAAGTGGTGCTTGAAGCTGTGCAGCGTTGGGTACGAATCGGCGGTAAAAGTTTATCATACCCAGGAAACGTCTTAGTTCTTTAACTGTTTTCGGAACTGGGTAATCCTGGATTGCTTGAACTTTTGCCTCCAACGGTTCGGTGCCTGAAGCTGTTACGTGGTATCCGAGAAAGGTGACTTCGGATTGACCAAATAGGCATTTTGAGATGTTGATCCATACACCATACTGTGTTAAGCGCTCGAACAGCTGACGAAGATGACTTTTGTGTTGTTCTAGGGATGATGAAAAAACCAAGATGTCGTCTAAGTAACCATAGCAGAAGTCAAGTCCCAGCAGAACCTCGTCAATAAACCTCTGGAACGTCTGCGCAGCATTCCTGAGTCCAAATGTCATGTAAGGGAACTCATACAACCCAAATGGCGTGATGATAGCGGCCTTGGGTATGTCATCTGGATTTACGGCTATTTGGTTGTACGCCTTGACTAAGTCGATAGTTGAAAATATTGTGCATCCTGACAGTTGGTATGAGAAGTCGTGTATATGACGTATGGGGTACTTGTCCGGAATGGTTCTGGTATTGAGAGCTCTGTAATCTCCACATGGTCTCCAGGTGTCGTCCTTTTTCTTCACCAGATGTAGAGCGCTGGCCCAAGGACTTTCAGAACGTCGAGCTATACCTGAAGTCAGCATATCCTCGAACTCCTTCTTCGCGGCCTGCATGCGCATCGGATCGAGGCGGCGAGGCTTGCAGGATACTGGCTGTCCAGGTGTAGTCCTGATGTAGTGCAAGGTGTTGTGCTTGGATGGTGAGTGTCTACCTGGAGGTCTGGTTATATCAGGGTACTCACGTAAAATGTCGTGGAATTCTGTTTCACCTGTTACTGCTTTGACAGAAGCTATATTTTCAGCAGATCTGTAGTTGACAGCGGCTACAGATAGCGTCGTTGTATTATCTAATAACCGTTGATTTTTGACATCCACAAGTAAATTGTAATAGGCGAGAAAATCTACTCCTATAATAGGCCTCGTGACATCAGCTACAGTGAAGTTCCACGGAAAAGCGCTTCTTAGTCCCAGGTTGACAGTGATCTGGACAGGGCCGTAAGTATGGATGACAGAATTATTCGCAGCAATAAGGTCATATTTCGATCGAGGACAGGACGTCTTAATGGCCGATCGGGGATACACACATAAATCTGAACCAGTGTCTATGAGGTAACGTATTTTCGTTGTCCGATCGGTTAAGAAAAGACGGCCTGAAGCAGAGGGGCAGTCGTTGGCCGCTAGTTCCGACCGCCCGGAGAGTTTTCCGAATTAAAGCTGCAAGGTTGATTGCACTTCCGAGCACTTCGTCCATAATTGTAGTGGTAGAAGCAGTGTGGATGGTTCGGCGGCGGCTGCGGTGGACGAGATCGTGAACGACTGTATCGCCTTGAATTTGACTTCGAACGTGAGCGCGAGTGTGATCGTCCTCTTTTGTCAAAACGGCTAGTAAGTAGCGCAACTTGCCTTGTCAACTCACTTATTTGCTGCATCACGTAGTCGGAAGGCGGAGTAGGTGCGCAGGCTGCAGGTGGTATGGTATGGATGCGTGGACAGGTGGCGCAGATATGTGGACAGGCGGCACAGGCAAGTAGGTGGCTGCGGCAGCAGAAGTAAAAGCTACCTGTGGAGCGTGAGGAGTAGGCGGAGCTAGCTCGTAAATTCTGTCCGCCAGGTCAGCGAGTCTGTTCAACGGCTGGTCGAACTGTGAAGCCACAATCGTCTGTACATTGCTAGGTAAACGATCAGTCCACAAAGTTTTTACTAAATCTGACGTAGCGGCGGCGCCTGCTAAAGTTTGTAGATGTCGTAAAAACTGCGACGGTCTACGATCGCCTAGCTCTTCGCGAACTAATAGTTGCCGTGTACGCTGCTCTTGAGACGCTGACAGACGTTGTATTAATTCCAATTTAATTCTGTCATATTTGCCGGCAGCGGGAGGGTTAGTTATAATATCCTTTATTTCTAAAGCATATCGAGCATCAAGTTGGCTTGCTACATAATAAAATTTGGTACTGTCGCATTTAATGCCAGATAACATAAATTGCGCTTCAATTTGTGCGAACCACAGCGCGGGCTCGTCGGCGTTGAAAGGCGGTACGCGGATCCCAACTCTATATACTTCACCTTTCGTCTCCGTGGCGCTACCATCAGCGTCGGCAAATTTTTCTTCCGAATTTTCGTCGGCCATGGCGTTTGTGTATTTTCAAATTCTTCAGTCGGCGGTCACCAATGTGGGTGCGCGTTATGCACCCGACGAAGAGAAACAATTATTCTATTTACAGTCGTTTATGTACACCGATATTTACAATAAATTACATTAAATATTTTACAACAGAAGATCATTAAAACGTTTGTAGAAGTAGTAAGCAAGAGAAGTGACACTCTTGTTATTTCGTTGCCATGGAGCGCGGCGGTGTTGCGCGGCGATTTGGCGCGCAGCCTTGTGGTGAGAGTAAGCAGGTTGGTCACCACATATTAATAGATTGCATATAACAGGGTCGATTGGGAAAACACATCTGAAACGCTTGTGGCGTAGCTGAGTGGTCTGGTCAGAACATAGTAAAAATTACATGCGATGTTGATGTCATGTGAATATTTTACGGTCTAAAAAAACTGCCCAAGTGTGAGTCAAATGTTGACACTCGCAGAAAATGTTCCGTACCACTGCGCCAAAGCGGTAAAGGAGTCTGTACGGGATTGCCTTTTGCGATGAGCTATAGGGGAGGCCTATGTTCAAGAGTGGACGTCTGTGGCTGATAGTTACACAGATAGACTGCGCTAAACGTTTTAATGCCGAGAAAGGATGTTTCTTGTATGTTGATCCCTTTAATTTTGAGTCTAGTTGTAATGAATCTCTTTTAAATAAAACTATTTTAACGGATTATATCGCGTATATTAATTATTTGAACCTCCCTGTCGTTTCGGCGACTCAATTTTTCTCCGTCAAAGCTACATTTGTGCAAAGTATTACCCATTTTATAAATATTAATTTAAAATATCTGCGTCAAGTTGGGAGGACAAGAGAATTAATGCAGACCATCAAAAGAAGAAAGGTTGCCTATTTTGGTCATGTGCTTAGGCACTCAAGATACGAACTTCTGCAATTGATAATCATGGGCAAAGTGGCTGGAAGACGAGCTGTCGGGCGCAGGAAGAAATCATGGCTGCGAAACATCCGGGAATGGACCGGAGTTACAAGTGCAGCGGAGCTTTTTAACCTCGCCAAAGACCGAGAGAAATATGCGGAGCTGACTGCCAACCTTCACTAGTTGGAGAGGCACTATAAGAAGAAGAAGAAGAATTTAAAATAAAGGTTTTTATACATGCCAGATGGCAGATGGGCCTAATGTGTAAAGACATGTGTTGTTTTATTTAAATGTGTGACAGTCGCGGAAACCGAAGAAAATATTATCTAATGAATCTTATTCATATCATTTGTTGAATTAACGGCGACAGTAATAGAAAATCTGTTAAATTATCAAGTGTCTGATACACTTATTACGATCCAAAATATAGAGCACTGTGGCTGTAACAAACACTTTCTGTCTCTTTGTTTTTTTTTTAATTATTTAGTATTTAAGTGTCTGTAAGTGATCTTTATTATGATCTGCGATAATTTTTTCTAAGGAACACTAAAGGGACATTACGTATTAACTCAAAAAACTACAATCCGCACCAATTCCCCCTTAAAAAGACAAATTTCCGCTTAACTGCTTGTACATCACGATAATATCCTCCCATTTAGAAACAATTTCCAATTCACAAACAGTACCTACTTTAAACTCTAAGGCATTGGTAATAGAACTCATGTATCCCAATTTACTTTATCTCCGGGGAAGCGCATGTCATGTCATCTCGTAGGTTACCCGGCTGGCTTAGAAATTATGTTGCAGGACAGGGTTAGACAAACAACGGCAACTTCTGAAATCAGCCGGTTAGCCTTCCCAGGTGGGCTGCGACCAAATAAAAATAGGCACAAAATCAATACAATGCTTTGCAAGATAGGTGAGTGATGTGACACAATGTAACTTTCAATGTCGGTGTTTGTTTAATTTATTGACAGTGTGATAAAATTTTGAAAAAGCAAGCAAGTTTTTGTTTGTTTTATCATAGTTATAACGTGCAACTGTTTTTTTACATATTAGGTACATTGGGTAGGCCGAAGACTGAAGAGTGGTTATATTTTGTTCTTAAGAAATTTACTATATCACGGTGCTTTTATTATTTTTTATATACAAAAAAAACTATGAAATTGTATTTTTGTAGGTGACTTTACTGGCCAGCTCCTCATTCAGAAAGTCCTACCGAAAATCCTACTGCCACCTTCCATCTCTATCATCAGACTAGCTCTATTTCGGTCCAATTAAATCCAAATAACTGTATTAAATTTTAATTGCAATATATGAATACTACACATAAGTAAAAGTTACACTAATAAATCAATGAACAATTTATCGACAGCTTCTTGTTGACATCCCTTTAATTCCGTAGGGCTGTCAGCTCTAAGTAATCGGCCATTATCTATATCGATTCAGCCGCTGTCCACCGATTCTCGATTCCTCGCGCCGCGCAAATTGTCACGATCATAATGGATGTGACGCGTACATTGCTGGTTGCTAGTCGACGGTTTGACTATAATGAACAAATGATTACCTAGATTTATATTACTTCCAATAGGTGGATTTTCCACTGCATATGATATAAAGATAAAAAAAAACTCAAATATAGAAATAAAATAAATATTCATTCGGCGAGAGCGTAAGTCATTCTGAAGCTATGATATAACAAAGCCTAGCTATAATTTATAGCTCTTAACTTAATGAAGCAAACAAAATTCACTAAAATTTCTGTCACTGCTCTTCAAAACCTCGTATCTAGTGTGTAGATTGATACTGTGATACGAGCTTTGATTGCGTAGGTATTTGTTACTTAGTGAGTATTGGTTGTCAACAGACCATAACTTATGTAGGTATGATTATTTTCTCCTTGTACTGCGTTACAACGTGCAGCGGAATCCATTACAGAGACATTTGGCACATATATAGTAAGGAATATACGCTGGAGTATTGCTTTTTTTAATAAGTCTTATTTGAAGCA
Source organism: Apotomis betuletana (assembly GCA_932273695.1). Classification (NCBI taxonomy): domain Eukaryota; kingdom Metazoa; phylum Arthropoda; class Insecta; order Lepidoptera; family Tortricidae; genus Apotomis; species Apotomis betuletana. Next base: position 16,679,094 of record OW026299.1, read on the forward strand.
GCATTGTACGTTGTGCTATGAGGAATAATCAGCGCTGCGACAAGCGGACCGAGGTTGTATCGGCGGCTAATGAAGCGATCGCTGTAATTGATTCCTGCTCTGTTGCTCTTTGTATTGCGTTACAGCGTGCAGCGGGCTCCATTCCCGAGTTAGGATATGACGGCCTGGGGCCTGAGCCTTATGCATTATGACACAACGATAATGATGAAGGGCCCAGGTATACAAACAAAGGTCTTATAAAATGACGAATAGAAACCGAATTGGTTTTCTTATTTATTAAAGACCTGTGTTAGCGGGCTCTGGGACGAATGACACCATCGCTGTAATTGATTCCCGATTTTCTGTTGTTTTCTATTGGCTTACAAGGGCATCCGACAATGTCTCAAAGTGATGACGCGGAATACCTAGTTACTTAGTAGAAACAGAATGTGTCGTATTTGCTATTGTAGGTCAAATTATTATAATTCTGATATAGTATGGTTTTTATCATTCACTGCATTTGTCGCTAGTGCAATACAAATGCTCGTAAATTAGTTTTATCGATATTAGTCAGATATTTAGGTAACTGTAACACCACTGCCTAAAAAACGTATCTTTCAACATTGATTACTACTGGAACTCAATACATTGATGAACACTCTGTCAATTTACGTTTCTGTGATGAACTCTGTCACCAATCAAAAATAATAAACACGGCCGAAACCACAGATCAGCAGAAACAATAAAGGCTTCATTAACCCTCGCTGTTTGAGCTAAAATTTAGACAAAGCGGACGAGAGAGTAAAAAGGGGTAAAAATGCCCGGGCCAATTAATTAGGGACAATTAGCCCTTCCTGCAACAAAAGGTGGAAAAACTCTTGCCATTAATTAAAGGGGCGCTTTGTGCCGTGAGGCTGGGGAATGATTTATGTTATATTGACTGTAAATATGTCTAAGTTGTGATCTAGTTAACGATAAAGACGATCTTCTTTTGTATATCTCTATTACAGGACTGCGAACATTGAGCCAATAGCCGATCATACGTCGACTTAGTGAATGTAGATCTAATGTACACTTAATACCTATAACTGATAATGTGATAAAGTAAGTTTAGTTTATTAGTTGGTAGGTTTGTCTTGCCTTCACAACAACAACAAAAGGACAAAAGACACACAGAACTTCTTGCGAAGCTTCTTGAGATCTTGCGAAGAAAATTTTGCAAATTAAGGACATAAGTAACTAGCCATGTTATACTTTTCATTCCACGCCTCTATCGCGTTATTGCGTGACAGAAAGACTCAACAACAGACAAACAACCATTCACATTTGTAAGTACATAATATGGTATAATTAATCTCCTTCTTCTATGCAACTCAATTTCATCGAAAGACCCTTCAGAATTGAACCTGCGACTTTACAACCGCATATTAAACGCCAACTTAAATATAGCCATAATAATAAAACTACGTCCATAGAATCTGCGCATTCAGAAAGAGCGTAAGTGATTCAAAACTCTATAAAAGTAAGGCTTTTTCGGTCTGCTGTTGTCATAGTTGGGTAATCGGGGGCTAAGAGGGTCACATAAATGCTTCTTAAGGGTCTTTTATTTGGAGGAATAAATGATGATCTGGGATTAAATTGATCGAAAGGTTCCGTATTGATGGCTTAATGCGGCTTATTTTGAATGTTAGGTTAGTGCTTTCATAATAACATTTGCCATATTATATGATGTATATTTGCATTTGTTTAATGTTTATTAAACAGCCCTTCCTTTAATATAATCATTACAAAAAATGCTACGTTTATTCCTGGAACTTACTTAATTCATTTAGTGGTTTAATTTAACAATATATGCAGTTAGTTAACATCCCGTATTTATGAAAGTGCAAGTACAAAAAACAGGGCGCGTGTCTACTCGCGCTATCATGAACCGTGAATTGTCTAAGTTAGTTTTGAAAATTTATCTACGTAGCTAAATTATTTTATTTATATCAACTACATATAAAATTATACAATTGTATTGAAAATCAGTTTCCTACGGGGAGGGGTATTTATTTCTGTGAATGTCTTAAAGAGTACGATGCTGCCGCGCGGTGCCGACCGTACAGTGCTTTTTCGTGTTAAAATTTTATTTATCCTGCTGAACGAATTTTACCCATTTTTGGTATAGCGATAGCTGGGCATCCAAAGATAGTTATAGGATACTTTCACCCGACTATGGTTAAAAAAAAATATACGCGAATGAAATTGCGGACACCTATCTATTTAAGGTATACAATCGCTGGTCAATAGCTCCAAGAAATACACACCAAATAATATAGCGGGGGATATCATTAAACATTACAAACACACATTGATAAGTTAATACATGATTATATAAATCTACACGTATCGTACATTACATTAAAATGATCTATCATCGAGTAATTGAATACCTTATCGCCCAATTAATCAGCAATTAAATAATCGTCTTTGCATTTAATCCATTGTAATTAGTTAATGGTGAAATGCTAAGTGATAATTGAACTTAATTTTGTGTAAACAGCAGGGCATTCGATGGCGCACGCCTTAGCGTCACAGTCATTGCACCCACAGTATTGAAAGGAAAGTAACACATATGTCGTGCGACTAAGAGTCGCGTGTCAGTGATGACAGAGACCTGCAGATTGTAAGTACAGTCGGCTGCCCAAGTCACCAAGAAAAGTAAGCATTCTTAACAAACGTAGTTTATTTATTAGGGATGGGGAAAAGCGTATTGCCGATGTCGTTCTAGTTCCAATATAATTAAGTATGCGCTGTTTATTGACATTGTCACGCCTGTTACGTCACTTTTACCTATTACCGAGATTTTGTCGCACTCATAACTCACATTTCACATTGCCTACGAAATTCTTTCGGACGAAGTAATTTGACACATTTTCATTTACCTAAAGATAAACTAATATTGCGACTGTATTGCAGTGGAAAGTCAGTCACGAGGAGCAGAAGTAAATATTTTCTGCTTGGGTAGCGCAACTTACGGCCTGGCCACAACTACGCGCGACCAGCGGCAGCGGAAGCGGTGAGAGGGTAAGAACAAAATCATAGACGGCCGCGACGTGCACCGCTTGTTGCGCGACACAGCTTTAACCGTATCACAGGCGCGACAGCGGCCTATCGGTGTAACTCGGGCGTCGGTGACCTTGTAATGCCGAATACTTCGATAAGGCATTCACGTGAATGCCTTTCCTCACCTCGCGCTCGCCCTTCGACACGCACACATAGCCGTAAGTTTTGTTACTGCACACAAGTGTCGTTGTCGTTTCTTTTTACGTTAGTATAATATTCTTTGACCATATTTCAAATTAGGCGCTCTATTGAAAGGAATGAAACAGACAATATTTGCCTCATGACAAAGAGTCATAATTGTCACAGTTGTGATAAATTAAACACCGTAAAGGTAGGCAAATAGTTCGACAGCTCAAATGTTGCCAGAGGCAAGCCAGTGTCGATATAATAAAGACAAATTAAATACATTTTGTCATTTTACTTAATTTGTACCTAAACTAAACTGATTTTGCAAAATTGTATTCTCGTTGTCTTTAACAAGGGATGAAATATAAGTGCATAATATCCCCTTAGGTATAAAACCTAACCTTATTGTTAGGTACCTACACACGCAATGTCGATAAAACATTTTATCGATAATTATTTACCAAATATTATTTATGACTACAACATTTTTGACTTACTTGTAGTTCGTATAATACAGTATTAGTGTAGTTATGTAGTCGTAATTAGACATTGGAAATAATGACGTCAAGAAAAGCCAAATCAAGATCAGTATAAATGTTATAATCAATGAGAAACTCTGCTTACGCTCACAAAGGCCCGAACATTACTTTAATTATCTCCCAATAGAGGTATTTGTATTGCTTCGAAGAACCCCATTTATATCAAACAGGGGTCGCACCAATTTTTATTGCTATTTGCTACCTGTCCTCACGAGTCTCAACACAAGCTATTTTGAACTTAACTAGCATATGTCTAATATCGAAATTAACTTTTACTTTTCTCTCCAGAGTATATTGATGTCGGTGTTGCTAGCTTCAGATTCTTCTGTTCACTTCTAAGATTTATTATGAGGAATAGGTACGCTTATATTTTCGAAATGAATAAATTGTGAACTGATATTTAAAATTTAATGGGAATTATCACGCTTTACTTCGACGCTAGAGGCGCCAGTGTAGAGTGAGGTCATCAGAACTGTCAAATGCATATAAACTAATGATATTTATGGGCTTTTTTTGCGATTTTCACTAATTGGGCTGTTCTTCGTTATAGCAGACATACAATACGGGTCTAGGGGTCAGTATGGGGTTAAATTTTCAGTACTTTAACATCCATACTTAATATTATAAATGCGAAAGTGTGTCTGTCAGTCTGTTAACTCTTCAAGCTTAAACCGCTGAATCGATTTTGATGAAATTTGGTATGGAGATAGTTTAGGATCCGAGGAATGACATAGGATAGTTTTCATCCTGGAAATTATCCCTAAAAAGATTGAAAAGTGAGTAAGTAATTCATGATGACATTGATGACCATGTAGGAAATGTAATTATTAGACCAAAAGCACAATTGCTCTTACATTTGCATACATTTTTCTTACAGGTGCTTTCTTTTAATAATCCCTTTTATTAATTAAGGTGATTAGGTGGATATCTATCGTGTTGTACGAGGTTGCTTCCATACTTCCAAGTTCCACGCGGACGTAGTCGCGGGCAAAAGCTAGTAATATATAATTTAGTTTGCTATATATAAAAAAAAAACTTTTCATAAAACATAATTGTGTTTCGAAATAAATATTCATTTAGATGTAAATTCATAATTTGAAGGTGTTAAAAATCAGTTAGTTATTGAATATGACTGTATTTTGCAGTTTTGATGTGTTTTACTAACCTCTCTCGATAGTGGCGCCAACTGGTGCGCATAAAAAGGAATTTATATAATTAATCTACAGGCAATAGATTATAAGCTGATAGTTATAGTACTCAATACATATATCTTATAAATACGTTATCTTAATCGCGTGGATTAAATGTAGCTATCTATGTCGCCTTGGATATTATACCAGAAGGAATTAAATTCTATAGGTATAAATAGAACTATGGTAAGCGGGTTTTACTTCCAATTAACTACAAACATTCCAAGTTTATCAGTTATTACACAATAAACGAATACATCATAGTTTTATTAAGTATAATATAGATATCTTGTTTGTACGCAGTGTAGTTTGCCTATTTTCTGCAAATACCCATTCCTTCAATTGCTCAAAGGTTAACTGGAAGAGATCCCTAATAGGGATAAGTTCGCCTTTGTGCATATTTCATTTGTTATCAATGTATTTATAACCAGTTGTTGTGTACAATAAAGTGTTTACATACATTCAATTTTTATAAATAAATGGCTACTGTCCATTGGGACAATTCTGCCAGCGTCAAGGTTGGAAGCTACAAGTAATCGGTTGTCAAAGTTGTCAAACCTCCAAACACCGCGAACATTTAAACGGTGGTATACATCGCCTAATAAACGGAATCAAAAAGTGAGAGGAATTAGAGCTTGATACCGAAGTCCTTAATAAATTTTGCCAGGACATACACGAAGGGGGTATTAACAAACGTGAGGATGTAACTAAAGTTAGCAGGACGGTGAATGAAGTCAGGAAGCAAATCATACAGAGAAACTGGAATTATAGGGCAGTTAAAGAAAATATGATCCGGATTGCCTTCGTCCAAACCACATTCGCACAAAGAATGGTCACGTACTCGAATTTTAGCTAAAAATGATGGAGAGCAATTGTGACCAAGCCGCAGTCGAATTATGGTAGAGGTTGCAGTTTTGTTCGTCTTTTGAAATGTTTACATACATACATACGAATATGTAAATTTTGGCAATAATATTAATTGATATAGCTGTAAAATCATCAAAATCATTTTATATTGTATGTCTCAGCTCATGACAAACCGCGGGGTTTTCGGTGCACGAATAGTTTAACACTATAGTCTGTACTTTTAGGTATTTAAAAAAAATTAAACAAACCGGAGCTGTCAAATTGACAGCAAGCAATGGTGAATGTCAAACCGACAAAGTTAAAAATCACGTAAGGCAGGTGTTGCTATTTTAAACCTGTGACTTTCTATTTTAGTCGTGTTACTTCCAGTATATTGCGTTGCGTTTTAAACCTTTGCAAATTTGGGTACTGTTTATTTATGATTTACTGGGAAAAAATAATAATGTGATAACAATATGTTTATATTCTTGAATTTGTATATATTCGGTAAAATTAAGCGATAACACATGTTATTTTAATGGAACGGACTGCTGAAGTGAGGTCAATTATTTTATAATATAAAAAATTTAACAGGAACCAAACGTTATCTTATAAACAAACCTTTTAATGTTTGTTTAAATTTTTTAAATACCTAAAAGTACAGACTACAGTAGGCGTCAAATCAAATCATTCATGCACCAAAAGAAGAGTAGAAGTGGATGGATGGAATATGTCCATGAGTACATATGTCAGGGCCAAATATTAGTCTAGCTCCTTCCAGGCTCTACAAGATAGGGATGTCGCAAGACGTACCGGGAATGCCTGGAGATGTTATTCCTCCATGAAGCAGCACATAAGAGGGAAGCTCATGGACATGTCCGTTCTTTCAATCGTGACTTGGTCTCTGACGAAGGCTCAGAATTCTACCCTCAAGGTCTGTCGAAGAGCAATGGAACGTCGTATTCTGGGTGTAAAACTATATGTAATTGGCAAAATCAAGATGTACTAGGTACGTTCCAAAATACTGATAGGTGATGTAGCCCAAACAACCGCAAATAAGTTGAAATGGTTCTGGGCCCGACGTACGTACAGTCGCCATCAGATTCATAAATATCTGAACACGACTCTTATTGACTGGGCGTTACAGTACATGTTCAGATATTTATAAACGCCTTATATGCTGCGATATATCTGATGGCGACTGTACCTCGCATGCCAGACGACTTGTAGGCTAAAGTTACTACCAAGTGGGTCCCACAAAATAGCATCTGGCGTCGTGGTAGACCTCGAAGGAGATGGCGAGACGAACCTTTCACCAATACTGATGGAAAATTGCACAGGTATACGCATTATGAACTGCGGCCACAAACTGCACTTATGAAACCTTCCAATTCAAAGTAGAAGTGTAAAGTGTACCCGTTCAATTTAACTTTACAACATTATTTCTTTAAAATATAGGACATTGAACGGGTTTGACCTTTTTTTAAAATGTATGTACTAAGTCAGCTCTGAGCTCTTAAACAATCTGTCAACTCCTTGATTAAATAATATTTATTTGCAGACTTCTGCAGACTGAGCTTTTTCAGACTGTAATAGGTAACTTTATTTTGACTACCGATATTGTATACAGACAGTCCTACTTATATTAAGAACCGATGCAAATAATATCCTATGTTTAGAATTACTCAACCAGAGATTTATTATAACACACGGGACTGGCAACACCAAACTTTTTTACATCAATTTAATCCTCAAAAAAGGCAAAAAATGTGGACATGCTGTGCGACATAAAGACATTTTAAAACTGATTTTTATTGCCACGAAGAGATTAAGTGAATGAACCGCCTTAATAGCTGCTTCTTAATAGTTTATAAAAAACGTTTTTTTATTGAGTGCCAGTAAAATTGAGCTATGTGAGGTAAATTATCATGACTCGAAATTAACGTTGTTTTTGATATCTTTTATGTTACCATTCTTTTTATTTTTATATTCGTATGTAAATGCCACAGGGACCTACCCCTACTTAATTAATTATTCGTAATTTACTTACTCGTTCTTTTTGTTCATAGGAAGGAATGCAGGGGGGGGGGGGGGGTATTTCTACCTAAAAACAAAACGGTCACTACTCTTCAAAATCTCGTAACTTATTAGTCATTGCTACTGAGATACGAGTTTTATCTGAAGCACAACCGTATACTTACCTCTGTATTAGTAAATGAATGCAGAAGTTCCCAAACTTTTACAATTCAAGGCACACTTACAGGTTAAAAATTTAATTTTACCTCCGTTCCACATTAGTCGAAAAGGATGCAAGGCAAGTTTAGCGTCGGAGAAGAGTAAACAGGTTCTTTGTTATCTACGACCCACTGTAGGCGCCGCGGCGTACATTTTGAGAACCCCTGACTTAGTGAGTTTTAATTGTCAACAGACGAATGTGGTACGCATTATAATTACCGCCACTCTCACTTTCGTTATTATTATAGTGCCATTCCACGGCCCCAGCCTCCATACATACATACAAACATTTAACAGCTCTATTAAGTATAACTTATGTTTTATTGCCGTTTTTATTGATCGTTAACTCTCTGTTTGGTATCGTTTCTCCGAAACTAAGTTATAACTTAGGGTTTTAGGAGAGTTATTGTGGATTATGAGTACCGTTTTTATTTGGGAGAAATAGTAAATAAGCTGTTTTCTAAATATCAAAATATGTTAACATCCAACATGAAATCAAGCGCCCACGTAGGTATAAAATAAATCAACTACGAATTGGATAGGAAGAAAAAGTTATCAATTTATGATTTGAATTTCAAATTACTAAGTTTTCTTGTGAACGTGGTAAAAAAATTACCTTCTTTCTGCTAATAACACTCCTGATAAGTACATATAGATACAGAATGTTTATATATGTAAGCTCTAGAAGCAATCAAGCAAAGCTATAGATTCAGTGGGAGGAATTTGATTATTATATCATTTCAATATGAAATAATTACACATCATCAGAGTCAATTCTAAATGTGAGTTAACTCAGAAGAAGCCAGAGTTAGGAATACATTTTACTGTATCCATAGGACATATATGCAGCGCAGAAGGTAGTTCTCAGGATATCTGGAGTTAAATTGAAGAATAGAATACCTACTTCTCACAATAATGAAAACAGCTATGGAAACCCGACCGATGGAAAAATGGACCAAGTGCGACATGGACTCGCGCGCACTAAGGGTTCCTTACCAAAAATAATAAATTTCAAGTCTTTCAGCCGTTACAGCAAAAAATATAGAAAGCCGTTAAAAACACATTTTTTGTATGGAGACCCTTTAAAAAATGATCAGTATTTGTTGTTATAGTGGTCACGGTAACACACATTTATATGAAAATAGTCTCTTACCTATTACGAATGGAAAGATACAACCTTATGACAGACGGACAGACAGATAGCGGAGACTTACACCCTTTGGATACGGCACCCTAATTAGCCTTTTTCTACAAAATTGACTAAGTAAAACAGACTGTAATAGTTATGCTATGTTATACCACAGTTTTACCGCGTAAACAAGCGTAGCACTGCGTAGCGCGTCGTAGCGGCTACGGCCTAAGCGATCATTTACTCGCTACGAGATCTCTCAACTACATAGGTACTAGTGTGCATTCTCAACTAGCTTTTATTGCACACACAGAGGCCATATTCGACGTTCCAAAGTATATTTGATATGATTGAGATATCACATACAAAGTTTTTAAAATTTTACAATGCCAAAATTATCTGCTTCATTCGTCAACATTTACAGGTACAAAATAACCTCGCAATTAAAATACTGTTTTAAAATTAAAAATACTCCCATTCATCATAATCATGAAAAGGTGCCTCAATATTTTTATACTTAATACATTTGATTTTTCATTGTGTTACTTTCACACAAGTCTCCGTAAAGAAGAAATGAAAAAAAAATACACTTTGTCCTCTAGTATTCAGGAATCAGACTAACTTTCTCGGAATCCGAAAAGTACGTACCTAAGTAACTTATTGACATCGTTTTGGCCATGAAAATACCAATGCCATCTAAAACACATATTACGGTCTGCAATCGAAAGGTTACATATGCACATTATTAGTAGTAAACTAGTAGGCAGTTAGTAGTAAACTAAACATATGTCACGTAATGAAATTCCAGAGCACAAATGCTATCACGGGCATATAGTCAAAAACCGAATGCCAACGTCGCGTAAACGGGACATTAATAAACGTTAGCGTAATCCGGCTTAATTACAGCACAGCGATATGTCAAATGGATACATAATCATAACAATGCTACGCACACAATTAGAGTGCCGGGGTGGCCCGTTCGACAAACACTGGTGCGGCCGAATATCCTGCAGAGATTCTCATTGTTAAATTTAACTTTGTCTTAGCGATTATTTATGTTGAAATAGATAAAGCCAAATCATGCGACTAAAAAGTCCTTAACAAATCAAGCACGGTACAGACCAATTAACCGGAAGAAGTTAATTTACCAACGAAGGAATAACTAGTGCTCTATATAGATAATTGTTTCATGAAACGCCCCTTGACGAATTTTTGGTATGTTATCGGTTTGTGAAATCTTTCATCCAAACAGTCTTTGTAACAAATCTTTTTATAAGTTTCTTCTTCTTTACCTTATAATTTCCAGTTTTCTGTTGCTGTCGTTTTCCTTTCCAATCAGAGTCGGCAACACAATAAACTTTACAGTCTTGTTTACTTTTACCCTCTGGGTTCTAAGAGTAGGTACTATAACAAAACACTGATCACAGTGATCAGAAATCGGAAAATGATTCAATCAAAGAAATTAACTTTAACGTAAACAAGTCTTATCCTCACTCGTTCGAGTTTTATCCATTCATCACGGATCCAACAATGTATCTCAATTCTAAAAAGAATGGAACCATGCCAGCGTGGCAATACTCAAATAATGCCGGCGTGGCATGACAGCGCTCAAATAGAGCGGAGTAAGAAGAAACCAAAAAAAACCACAAACGTTGTTGCGATGGAAAGCTTGGAAAGTTATTCTCGGGGCTCAGAGGTAGGAAAGATAACTATAAATTATACAGTATAGATCCTCCTCATTTTTTGAACTCGGTTGAAAATGAAGCTGTATTGAAATGAAACATGACAAGGACATGACCGTGAAAATGAGCTTCCATAAACACCACGGACTTGAAAAATCAAAGTTAAGAAAATATGTAACAAAAAATGTTCTACAATACCGACAATTTAAAAAATACGATAGGAAAATTACCTTACAAACCTACACACTATTCACTGATTCGGTCGTCGTATCGTGTCGCGGCCTGAAAGCTCACCGTGTTTCGCCGAACGCGCTTCATTCATCTACACTCCGTGTCTGAGTGCGGCTCGCTGTGTGCGTGCTGTAATAGAGCGATGACGTGATTTCCTGCGCTGAGTTATTGCTACTGTGCCGGCGCTAAATGGTGAGTGCCGCTGTGATCTTGTCAGGGAGTCGATTGTATAACTATATTCGGTTCATTAGAGGTGTTAACGCTAAAAATACCTGGAACAAGTTTGTGACAGTGTTATTTATACGGGACATGTAAATGTGATAGAGACGTTTTGTTGCATTGGAAACTGATAATGAGACTTGGAATTTATCTTTTAATTGTAACGATTATATGATGACATATTTACTATGATGGAATATTCTAGCAGGTATGTTTGACCGGGTATCTAATATTATCTGTTTTACTGTGAATATTAAAGTTAGGCATACTTTATATAATTTTTTGGTGTCTTTGAAATAGTAAATGCTAATGCCACGCATCACCGACCTTGCCTTATCCTTTTCCTGATTGAACATTTTATTGTAAAAGTTAATACAACGCATTAGCTAATAACTGCGTGCGTTCTTGCAATCAAAATCTTAAACTAGAAAGTCGATATACTCGCACATGAAGAAAATGGGGTAGGTAAGTAGGTTATAGGTTATCGCGCGCTAGTTCTCCGCAACTCGACGTCTTACACAATGGGGTAGGTTAAGTATTAATTTTTTTGTTTGGGTATTTTATGCATTTAATTTTTACGTTTCGATAACATATTTTTAATAACGACTCTGAGTTATTGCGCTTATGTACAAATACACAAATGCTAACCTATTTAGTGCCAATTAAAATAATAATTCAAAATAAAATTATCTGATAAGATTTTTTTAACAGAACTATCATAATTATCCGTATTGAATCATCGAGCAATTTAAGTTGCTAGATAACAATGTTCATGATAAACATCGATTACCTACTTATGAAGTGTTAATTTATGTCAAGTAACCATGTGACTAACTCACTGACCAAATTATACTTTACAGATAAGGAAAAAAAACATTCTTTAAACTTGACTGCTGTGGCTTGTTGTGATCTGAAATAAGCAAGCAAGCAAATTGCAAGATTATGAGAAACCCCAGATTATGATTTGATTATGAAAATCAACTAATTGCTTGATTATTCTTATTTACTTTTCAATTAAATACTTTTCAACCGATTCTTGATATTGTAATATGTGTATTAGTTAATCCTTTACTGTTATCATCAATATTGTTTTTATCAGTTGATTGGAAATTCGGAATGGGTTTTTTTTCTATATGTATGACATGTGTAGTGTTATTAGCAAAATAATACTCACTAGTATAATTTGAATAGGTATGTTTCCGATTAAATCCTTGTTACTCCTCTCTCCGTTACTATTATTTAAGTTAATATCGCTATTATTTTTACTTCAAAAACTGTATTTACAATAGTTAGCCCAATAAAACAAATTATATCAGACACCACGTCAAAGTCACTCCGTCCGTCCCTCGAGGGGATGGGGCAGGCAACAACTCATAAAATTAAGCGATTTGGATGTGAGTTAGTCTAACTGCGAGGATCGCCGCGTTAACAGCTCGCTCGTTGTCTCCCTCACACCCACACGCGTCCGTATACTCGTATACACCCACACAGACGAACGAACGCTTCGCTCGTTCAGTACCACGGCAGAGCCGGCCCGTTTCGCGCAGACTTGACATCATTAAAGTGACTCTATTGTTCCGTTCCCGCCGAAATGCGTTGACATTACAATTCGGAAGTGCGAACATTCTTTGTTCAAATTAGGTTTTTTTTCTAATTGTGCCAGTGTTGTGATTTGGGTGATTGGATTGGATGCACGGTGAGTGGATTATAAAATATTTATATAACTTTTTTTATTGATTTAGTTTGTAGTTTTGATTAAGTATATAAAGTGGAACGTTTTAATATTAATTGGGTTTTAGCAATGCAATAACGTTTTATTGGTGTCGTTTTTAATGAGTTACGAACTTTCTATGGCTCATTAAGTATTCATTAAATCTAATACTATTTAATATTTAAGTTTTAGTCAAACATCAGTAGATGGATTTGTCTATAAACATTTATTGCTTGCTTGAATATAAACGAGAGTAAGTATTTGTTTGTGCTGTGGTTTTACTCGCAAATTTGACTCTTTATAGGTGTATAGTCATAGATAGGACATAATACTAATTCGTTATTCTAGATTATGTATGCAATACGAGTAGGTAGGTACATAACATCGGGTTCAATACCCGGTTTAGACAATTTATGCATCATATAGTAAGGAAATACAGTCAGCCAAAAATATACTTACTTACTTGGAACAACAACAAAAAAATTGTATAATATTTTGTGTAGATAATTTTGGATTTCTTGTCCGTATATGTTTATTAGTTGTTGACTGTAGATTACCTGTCATCCACGTCTCTGTAACTCCTATGCAATTGATTGGTTAAATTATTGGAATTTTTGGATACAAATATACCTACGGTTAGTACGGATACAAAGATACACAGGTTATTAAACAGATCATTGGCGGTTTATTTACAATCAATAAATCCGACCAATCAATCATGCACCCGAAATAACTTAAATTCTATATAAAGTAAACATATTAATATTAGACTACTATCGATACCTTAGAGCACAATCTTACTAAATTTTTGGAAAAACTTGTTGCAATTAGGACGTTAATGCACAACTCTATGTGGTTTAAATTTCATAGGCAAAATAATTGTAATTAGTACGAGTGTGAAGTAAGGTATCGATAGTGGGTCTAGTGGTTTGTATTCATGTTCGATACTTTAGACGCCATTAAAAGGAAGCTATTAAAGTAACTTAATAGTTTGAATTAATTAATTCGACGTTTTATTCAAATGGAAAACATATGTAAATTATCTTAATCCGAGTGTTGCGGTCACTATTATGCCAACACGAATATAGCCAGCGAGGTAACTTACTAAAGTAAAAAAATTAACTCTAGTTTTATAGAGAAATGAATTACTTTGATTATTTTCACGACATCATATTTTCTTTATCACATAAATAAAATGTTTAAAAGTAGGTAAATTCCTAAAGTACATTCGAGATTAGATGCCTAATTAGGTAGGCGTCAAAAGTTATTGTTTCCCAAATCGGAGAGTTCCTAACTGTTTGATATCACCACTTACGATTTCCTTTTCCGAAACCCTCAACTTTTAAAACTTTTATGAAACAAATCTAACCTGCTCACAAAGAAAAAAACGGGAAAGTAGCTTTAGAGTTCATCAGCTTTTGAAAATAATTATGTGCAACTACACCTACACCGTTAGCGATAAGCCGATAACTTTCATCAATTTATCTCATGTCATCTGTTTTTATGTGGTACGCGTGGTCCGGTGGCTGTCAATATATGTTTACATGTTTACAAGATTTGGTTGTTGGATCTACATATATGCAATATGATCAAATGGGCACCAACTCTTCCCCTCTAGTGATAAATGCAGTAACTATGGTCAAATTTTGCACATCATTCCAACGCAAAAATTATTTATCAAGGAGGGCAGAATTGGTGCCTCAATGATAGTGGTTCCCTACATTGGCCATGGACCGCTATTATTTTAGTTTTGACGACGCGGTTGGCGCAGTGGTAAAGCAGCTGCCTACTTTGCCGGCGGTCCTGGGTTCGAATCCCGGCAAGGGAAAATATTTGTGCGATGAACTCGAGTATTTGAGCTTGGGTCAAGGATATTATGTCTATCGTCGTCTAGTGTAGAAGCCTTCTAGAGCTTTACTGTGGGACAATTTAGATCGATTTGTGTGAGGATTTCTGATATTAAATTATTATATTTATTGTTTGCGGGGACCGTATGTTCACAAATTCCCTTCCTCTGACGGCTCCGGCGATGTATTGCCTCAAATTTAAATCGTACGCGAACCATCTATTGACTTTTGCGTAGGGTGCGCAGTCCCGGGAAATTTTCGTATTACAGTCTCGGGATGCCTGCTATAGTGAAATTTCCCTGGACTGCGAACCCTAGTCAGACCACTTGTTGGGAAACTCTGCTCTTAGAAAACGATGACTTATTTATCTATCGTATTTAATTGAAACTAGATATATCTAAATAGATATATCTAGTAGATAATGGAGAAAGATGACTTTTTCATAACAAAATCACGTGTGTTTTTTTTTCCACTTCTAGTTATTGCATACTTAGCTAGTTTTTAATATCCTACCTACAAATATGCATCGGTTGTATATATTATTTGCTGTAATTTATTATCATAAATCGTAACGCTTCTATGATAAATACCTTTTCACCTCACTCGCTCGGAAAACCTCCGTTTATAGGGCGAAATCTGCGTGCAAAAGTCTATTTTATCCGCTAGCGTGCAAAAATCATTTGAATTTCGAACACGACGATTTTGATTCTCTGTGGTGCATGTTTTTTTTTTATATTTAAGACTCCTTCAACGCGTGACTGATTTCATCAGTCGATAAATCTTCGAATAACCAATCAACGCACGCTAATAAAGGGCGATCTGGTCAGGCCGGCTAAAATCATATGTACGTCTGAATACTTCTTTAAAAAAAAAATACACCTACAATATCACGTCCAGAAACCTGGTTTGTGGTTACAAATTTTTAAGTTTTTATTTTTTGTACACTTTATTTTATGTTGAATATGTTTATATATATTAATAGTAAGTATTTCAGCTTCATTTACATATTTTGACTAGGAAATATATTAAATACAACACAAATTTTAATATTTATTTGTTATAAAAGTTGGAACATAAGAGTGTAATTTCTGAACGCACCCGAGAAAAAAATAAATAATTAAAAAGTTGGAAGTTTCACAATTCACGACCACGTAAACAACGTAAAATTGTTCTGTGGAGAATACATACTGTTGTCTTACTTTATAGAAATATCGAAAACAAGAAAGTTAAGCCCAATTTGGAGTATTTATTCAATGCTAAAAGCCTGCATTAAAACGAAAAAGGATTTGTTATAAATATTTGGAGACAATAAGTTATTTACCGAAACTATTGGCGTTTTAAAAAAAAGATAAAGCCGAAATAATCTTGTTCGGATCCCATCGTCCAATAACTTCCAAAGCAAGTGTTATGGAAAATACTTCCGAGTGGCCAACTAATCCTTCCCAGAATGCCATTCTCCCACATTCACAACGAATGTGTCAAGTAGTTTCAAATACAAATATAATATAACAGTGCTTAAGAAAAACTCAACGATTAAATATACACGACGATAATACAAAATTACGGCCATATTACTTTTATTTTTTACTGTGTGCTTCACTCGTATTTATTTGGTTTGGATTTGTTTGAGTGTGTTATGTTTTAAATTTGATGTGTTAAATAGAAGGCAAAATTAAATATGATATTTTTTATGTTTTAAATAATTGTTTTTCTTGAATCTTGCATTTTCCTCGCTGTAGTGAGGTGAAAAGTTGTGTGTTCCGCATGGCTGCAAAATTATTTAGCTTCTCGTGTCTTGAAAGCCTCGCTACGCTCAGCTTTCAATTTCAACACTCGCGCCAAATAACAACTTTGCAGCCTTGCATAACAAATAACTATTACATTTTCAGCGTTGTTACCTATAAAACAAACAAATCTAATGCTCCCTATGAGTAATTTACATTTTGTGAACTTAACGGTTTTCCTATTTCAATCCTGAAACGAACTCGGTTTAATTTATAAAAATACAGTACCAAAAAAATGGTATGTATGTACTCTTTTTTGTCAGCGTCTTATTTCATATATTTTTCAATTTCGTATTATTCACTCACACAAATTAAACACATAAATGACTTAAGGTAATTTAAAATGTAAAACATGCTCCGTATACCTACTATGAAGAGCTAAAATATAACTAAAATTAATAATAAAACTTAATTCCAAAAACAGCTTAGGAATGGTCAAATTAGGTACGAAAGTTACCTGGTTTTGCTCACGTATGACTTTGAGATACACGTCACAGTCTGACCGCAAGTAATAATTTCTAATAAAAAAAACTGAGACAAGTATTTTTTACCTACTTTATTTTTGAGCCTAATTTACTGACCGAGCGAAAGATGCTTTCAGCTTGGCCAAAAATTCTTTCGTATGTTTGGATGTTCAGATGTCCGTTTGTCCGGATTTCCAGCTGTACTCGCCTGTTTAAAATTAATTAATTAAAAGTTTTGTGAGTACGTTCTCGTTAATTGCATAGAATTTTTTATTGATTCGGTTTTACGAAATTTTTCAAAATGGCGTTGGCATATGAGGGTTGAAAACGTAAATACTTAATTATATATTACAACCATTGCGAAACAAACTCGCGAGGTCTACAACTCACAGAAAAACTAGTTTACTACAGGTAATTTAACAAACAAAGTAAAACTTTTTTAAATGTGTCATCAATTCATCATATTACATTTACTCTTGAATTACTAACATAGTAATTTCCCGGATTCAGATTGTACAGAAATTTTGTATCACTTAAATCACGAGTAAATCGAATGACGATGTATTATTATGACATGGAGCTTATCTGATACAGGAGGGTGACCAGAAGGTGACCATAGAAACTCTGTAGTGAAACGCCGCAACATCAAGAATAATTTTCCGTATTTTGAAAGTATATTCCAAAAACTAAGGTCTATGTGGAAGTCACAGAGTCGATTAATTAATTTATTTTATGTTTATATTTATTTACAATAGTTAAGCATTGTATATAAATTTACGTGTCTTTGCGGCATCATAATATTCGTAATGTTTAAATCCTTGAAACAATTTTAACTATTTTAGGATTTAGGGTACACTTATCTACTAGAGCTTATCATTATCAAATACTACTTACTACGTTTGGAGCAAAACACGTTCAGCAATAGGTACAATAAGTATTTTGTGATAATAGTCATATTAATAACTATCGATTGTATGATAGCGCAATCTGAATTTTATTTTATTTTACCTCTTAAGAGAAATACTCGCGTATCCAAATATTGTTATAGATTGGTGAAAACAAAATATGTAAATATATTTCGTACGCTCAAAATATAAAAAAAAAATATTTTATACATTTTAAGCTTATAACGATACATTTTTAAATGTTTAAGTGTCACGTATATATTTTCTTATATTTCGCTGCAGTCCAAACTTTTGTGCTAGGAAGATAGGTATGTAAAGTAAAATTCCATTAAATGGTTTGTGTACCACCTCAATAAAATAATGTTTACACATTTAACCCCTCCGGAAAAAACATTGAAAAATGAAAATGAAAAATGAAAATGAAAAATGAAAATGAAAATTTTATAATGTAATTTTTTTTTTAAATAAATATTAACATGTATAAAGGGATTATATAAATTTGTCTTGAAGTTTTAAATAGATTTTTTATACAATTGTAATACACTAAGTAGATTATACACTCGGCAAGCCTCGTGGCCTAAGCAAGGTACGACAGGTTATGCATTTAATTTTTTCTTTGTGCTTTGATCTTTGTATCAATGGTTTAAGGTACGAAGATTTAAGAGCTACTTATGTGACTACTATTATACATGATTTGTTCTACGAGAGGACTAAAATGATTAAACATTCAATATTTATGTACTGGTAAGTTTACAAATTGGATAGACGTACACCGACGGTGTTACGTACAGAAACGCCTTGTTTATCGAATTTACATTTAAACGAGTATCATTGATTTCGGAATAAAAATTGTTTTACTCATTGACACAGAAGATTTCGCTTTAAACACTTTATTTTTCAAAGCCCTTCGGATTTAAAGCTCACGCTATGAATTAATTGTTTAACTTAGTAGTATAAATTTAAAAATAAACTAGTTATGTTGGTCCATTAACTATCTATCATTAAAATTTCGCAGGAAGTTACCTGTGCCTATGATAACCAAAATTGATTTGACTATTGGCTACGACAACTCAATACGAACTTAATCGATAGTGATGGCCACGTACAAAGTCGCGGAAGTCCTGTTCGACGTGTGTGGCCCCTTTGATATCAACCGACCATACTTTAATCTGTCATTAAACCAATTAATCGCGATCTGAAACCTTATTACGACGAAATAGAGTGTCACTTCTTTCACTTTATAATTCTGGCAGCATATTAAAAATGGTTATGATTTAATTTAAATAGAGAACGTCGGAAGTGGCCGGCTTGTTCGCAAATCCAATATGGCGGAGGGCTTGACATGCCGCGTTTGATGCCCGTTAATTGTTACATTGGTTCATTCATGTTCATTTCATCTCATTTTTTATTTTTTGATAAGTTTTATTTATATTTAACACGGAAGTCATGCATTGGTTATAAACCAAAAAAACTGATACTGGCACAAGCTTCGAGCCGCCATAAACGGATTAATAATAATTGTTACATTTCCGCGCGCTTTTTTGAAGTTTGTCTTTGATTTTGAATAATTTTTTTAACGATGTAACAAAACGTTTATTGAGTAATTTTCATGTTTTTCTGCCAGTCTTGATGTTTATTTTAGTCATCTTAAGAGAGGGGCTATTCATTGTAATAACGGCCAAGTGAAGATTAAGCTACCGCACCGTGTACCACAGGCCAATACCACTGCTATAAAATAATTCAAATTAGGTAGGTACTTAAGGGAATTTCGTATAAGTAAATAAAACCATGCACACGAATAATGTCGCGTAGGTATATTAATTAATTTGAGTTTACAAAGTTTCGAAAGCTTTATAGCTTTAATTTTCACAGTTTCAGTTACAGTCCACATCATTTAATTTCCTCTTTGTAAAAGTTACCTTACTAACAGTCTAAGTTACCTGTAGTTACATTTTCTACAATCTACCATTTTTTTATCTGTATTGTGTTCAAAATAAATGGAATTAACTATTTGCACGTTGCATTTTCTGAAAATATTTCCGGTACCTTTCAGAGCGCAGCTCTACCAAAGACGCACTCCTGTCAAGAGACGGACAGTGTAATGATACATTTTCAATCATATTATTTTACCAGTTCCTAAGTAAACATTTTACTTATTTATAATTTCTCATAACAATCGTTCCAATTGTATACTTGAATTAAATTCCCTTGTTAGGCATCATAATACATTTGGCGCCACTCAGACGGCCGACTTTGATCAGTCGTCTTTGAGGTGGTGACACTAAGTAAGCAATCTTCGCTTTGAGTCAGTCTGACCAAAAGTCGGTCATCAGCATGGCGCCAAAATTTACTGAAATGAGGTAACAACTAAAATCCCCCTATCTTTTTTATGACATGTGAATTACACGAACGTTAACACATACAAACACTGGTTGCCAGTCAAAATTTGGCCGCTAACTTTAATGGTAGTAACCACGTAGTAACTCATGCCCAAAAGGGCATTTTTCTAATACCAAAATGACATTCTAAATAAAATGTTAATAGTTATGTGCCAGTAACTCTAGCATTACAGAATAAAACACTAAGGTTCTGTCTTTTGTTGATTGTTTAAAATGTGTCCCAATAGATCACGGGCCGCGATGATGCGACCAACAGGCGCGTGTGCACGTAACGATTGGGTTTAAATCGCGTGTAATTACTTCGAACAAAAGTGAAAAGCGGAGTTGGTGAACTGGCAAGCGTTGGTGGGTCGGTTATTCGCGGAGCATGGTGACCCAATACATATTCACTGTAGCAATGTGCTCCTTCCATAATAACACTATCTGAGCTAAATTCGATGTTTCTGATGACAAGATGTTAGCTAAAATATTATGCTCTTTTCGAAGTAACAGTTATGATATTCTTTGTCTCAATTGGATGAATCGATCTCATTGAGCAAAAAAATATCTCTCAATGAGATTTTGTAGAGTATAAAAATCACGACGGCGAGTCATATCGCTAAAAGTACAAATGACATGGGCGCCTAATTCAGCTCATATAGCAAAAATCTATACCGTTTGTATCATGTCATGTCCATTATATGGCCGTATTAATCCGAGATAATGGAAATCTTGTGACGTCGCAAATGCCTCGTTGAATTGGAAATTGGTTGGATTCAAACCGGTGATGCATATTTTTTTCTTATTAATTGCACAATTGAAATATCCGAAAATCACATATTGGCTTAGCTACTTATAAGCGTCTGCAATCAACAAGACAATTTTTAAAATAACTTATTAACACTTCTGCAAGTCAGCGTATTGATATTGACGTCAGCAGCTGCCCTAAATAGGAGCGACGTTGAAATTTTTATTTGGTATCGGTAAACGTTGTTGTATGTCGTAGTAACTAGGTAAATGTGCTAAATTATTGTCATAATCGGTTCGATCGACCGCCTCGGCGACACAATGTCTGCCGTGTAACAGCTGAGTCAGACATTACTTTTGAATGGGTTATAGGTATGTATACAATGCAACGTGTTGTATTGGATAAACATAAATAGTTCTTAGTATTTCATCATAGAGAAAAAAACAGTTTATGTGTACAGTTTATCCTCAATCTGTGGGCGTAATTATTATATATTTACATTTGTATTACAAGGTAGAAAGAGTTATGGACCCTGAAGAGAAAATATCTTACCAAAATCCTTAAGCCAGCGAATGTTACTTAAATTAAACATTATTTAATTATTAAGAAGAATCAAGACTGCTTTCAAAGATATTCAGACAGCTTCCAAGTACCAAAAGTTTCTAAGCTTATCCAAGAACAGAAAGACTGACGGACATGTTTAAAATATAAATGTATGACTACGGCTAAGATTATCACCTACTAGAGAATTCAAACTCACTAGTCTCAAATGTAGCATTACATTTTCTTCTGCAAATCGATCAATTTACTCTTTTAGATTGTTACTAAGAATATTCGTATATATTCGTCTATACCTACTACAAGTAAAAAAGTTATAACTAATAGTTGGTTACGAGTAATACATTGGGAGTATTATCTGGGTTCTTCCGCACTCTTGCGTAGGTAGTACGCCGTTGAATGCATCAAGCGATGTCGCGACGCTCCAATTAAAGGCGGAGCCAGCATTTGTTGGTGGTTTTAGACGGTAGTCCGAAGTCTCGGTTAATCCGTCATAGGGGAGCCCTAGGAGGGTTGACACAAAATTTACATTTCCGAACATGGCTGCTTCATTATATAAGCTAGAATTGAAAAAAATATATAATTGGAAAGCGAATTTCATCCTTTAATTATGAACCTCAATAAAATACGTAATTAGCATTTAGAACTATTGAAAAATGTGGTATTTCCTCATCAAGTCAGTCTGTTTCAACCCTCCTAGTACCGAGGTAAGTTGAAACAGGTACCTAGGCAAGTTGACACATAGAGAAAGATTAAGCATTTAAGGGTAAAAAACGCAATGGTGAGATTGAAAACATTTTAATATCAAAATAAACATTTTGACATCAACACAATGAAGCAACTTTTTCAGATCAAGGAATAAAAACACTTTTGTAACTTAAAATAGTTTTTTATTCATGGGATTGCGAGGAAGGCAAATAAATAGTTTAATTCTAACTTGTACATATTCAGTCAAACTATTTTGAGAATAAATATAGAGTTATGCGCATACCCCATTGTGACAGGCATAGGCATACAATACAAATACGATACAAAATGCTTTATTGCACACCAAAAAAGTTTACAAATTTAATTCAGAAACAATAATTTTCATAACGGTAGACAATAGGCGGCTTTATCGCTAAAGAGCAATCTCTTCTAGACAACCTTTGGGTAGTGCAGTTGATCGGCATGTCATTGTTCTTCTTTTTTTTCTGGATTAAATGGTACAACGAAGAATAATTTAAGTTATTCGATTTCGCAGCATCCCGAAGACTTTCCTTTCAAAGTAGCCTCCTCGGCGGCCAATTCATATATATTTCGATGCTTACTTCCCCTCAATCCGTCTTGCACTTGTAATTGTTCGGCATTCTACAAAAATAAAATACGAATTTAAAATATTAAATTGAAACCGAGGAAAGTTGAAACAAACGAGGTAGGTTGACACAAGCTGTTTTAACTTACCTCTCCCTTGGAATCGACAGTTATTTACCTTGAATTATTTTTTTAAAATTGAATTCGTTACTTAATTTAAAAATGAGTTGAATATATTAAACTTGGTTAATAACACTTGAGAACAAATCTATACACATTACAAAATATGTAATATAACATGGAAATAAATGGCTTCAAAAAAATCATAGAATACTTACTTTTCATGCAGTTTTCGTCACAGACACTTTAGCGCCAAAACCGTTCGCCAGGTGGCCGCGGCGTGTACTGACAAGTCGGAGCGGCGGAGCGGTGTATCAGAAATGCGTTGTTGCCAAACTTCTAATGCCTATAGTTTCCGAGAAATTGAAGTTGTGTCAACTTACCTTTGTGTTAACTTACCTCGGTCTCCCCTACTCATACCCGCTCTAGTCCCCCAATCAGGTAGGATGCATCAAGGCATTTCCTCAACGTAAAAAAAAAGGTTTTATTAATCCAATTTAAATAAGTAGCACCATTAGTTATGAGGTAACAATAATAACTAGGTGAGCCTCCGCAGCAGGGAGTCGATGAAAAATCGATGCTAAAGAAGATCAATCTGATTGTCGATTAACTTTCTACTAATCGATCGATTTATCAATTGTTACTCAACTTTTTGTTATGCGCTACTATTTGGGTTCTATGTTAAACTAAATTCTCAATACGTTTTGAATTGAATTAAACTTATTCTTCTGCGATCATGGAATGGAACGCGCTGTTCTTGTTATTTTAACCATTCAGATATACCACAAATTTGAGACATATTTAACAAATGTATTAAGCAGTTTACACTCACGTGAAGTTGTCAGGAATGGCCCGACATGTTTCGAACTCGTGTCACGAGTGACAAAGTTGCCGCGAGCCTGTATTGGCCGAGCGGTAGCAGTCCCTGATGAAGAGCTTCATACGAATACGAAACATGTCGGGCCGTTCCTGAAAAAGGAACTAAGTACTTAGTACTCTAGTAATTTCGGTTCCCAAGTGACAGGTGGTGAATATTTTGAAATGTAGGTAAGGGTTGTAACTGATAAGATTATCTTAACCTTGTGATATTTTGTGAGTTTGATATACCTACTGAGGTAGTTATCATAAAAAACAATAAAACAAACTCTGCAATCTTAAACGATCTCTAGAAGGAGATCTTTTTCTATTACTAAATAATTGGGCTAGTGTTACAACAACTGCGCCTATATTACTTATCTATGATATTTATTATTTATTATACTTACTCAAAACGTATTATACTTACTCAAAAATTTCCCGCTCCCCGGGGTATTCCACAAGAATGTCGAGCACGTGATGCCATTTATATACTTACTAGCTGTGCCCCGCGGTGTTACCCGCTCATCCCACGGGAACACTAAATTTATTCGGGATGAAAAGTATCATATGTCCTTTCCCGGGTCTCAAACTATCTCCATACCAAATTTCATCTAAGTCGGTTCAGCGGTTTAAGCGTGAAGAGGTAACAGACAGACAGACAGACACACTTTCGCATTTATAATATTACTTAGTATGGATGGATAATGAAGTTTGAAAGTAATATTTCGTATGTTATAAAATATAACTGCTTTGACCACGCGGTTGGAGCTGCCTACTAAGCCGACGGTCCTGGGTTCGAATCCCGGCAAGGTCACATATTGGGGTCATGGATGTTATCTTTTTATGTACTTTAGTAGTGTAGTCTAGTACCCATAGTACTAAGCATTGCTTAGTTTGGGTCTAGGCCGACTTGTGTAAGGTTGTCATAGCCGTCATGTGTCCGACAAAGTAGACGTTCTGGTGGAACGCCCCCAAGCATAGAGGTATTGGGCTAAAATAAGGGAAAATTACTATTTGCACAAGAGTTATTCAGAAGTAAGCGACAATATAACAGAGCGACAAAAAGGGATGATAAATGCGTCGTGCGACTAGTTATGTTAGCCCAGATTATTTGCGAGTTTATTTAATTGCATGCATGCATACGCTTTCAAATTTAGGTACTTATTAATTTAAACCCACGCCAACACGCTATCAATAATTTCCAGTGTAATTGTCTAACTAAGCGTCAATAGTAATCGGACTAAAACTAATTGTGTAACCGGACTTTACGTACGTGCCTCATTTAATATTCATACATTTGGTAATAACGGACTTATTCGACGATTACACATACTCAATTCACAAGCAGTTGAGAAAGTGTGCTCATCGTGATTTTATAAAAGCTCATCGTCATTTCCCTGTCTTAATGGCACAGGGTTCTAAGTTTCACTTAAAAAAAATTGCTAGCTGAGTGCTCATTTTAAACGGACGACCTTCGGAGTCCGTTTAATTTAAAACGAAGCCACCAATTCGTGTTCTGGCTGAGACAAATATACCTGTGCTTTTCTCAAAAATGGTGGAAGAACACAAAATAAGTACAGATAAGTTTTATTACCCGGACCCTATAATGTCAAAATTGAATTCTTGCGGTTATGCAAGTTTTTTTTTTATAAAAAAGTAGAAGTGTATTTTTTCCGAAAACACCATAAGCTATTTGAGGCAACTAAAAAGTCGCGATAAATCGTAGCTACTGAGCTTCCGTTTTGGCTGTTTAGAACCTATGCCTTTATTTATGGCCGATTTAAATAAAAAAAAAAATGTACCTCTACATTATGGGTCGAAAAACTTCCACTGCTGAACAAAGGCCTTCTCCACGAATCTGAGCTGCCTTTATCCAACGATATTTGATAAAGTCGATACTTCGTCCGATACGATGTCACCTCGTAATCTAAACGAAGATTCCCTATTACCTAACAGTATTTTTTTTATACATTAAACCACCAAATCATAAAAGCCCAATATGGCAACATCCGCTATGGTAGAATTCTACAGTTAACATTGAAAAATCATTAAATGAAAAGTGTCATTAAAGAGATACCGTCCATGTACAGAGAGAGTCAAATCCTATTTGTTAATTTAGTGTATTTAGATAACTATTTTTAGCCGTCACCTGACGATGAGCTCTGGCTATTACTGTCCATTACAAAAGGTATCGATTTACCGTGAGAAAGCTACCAGGCGCGAGAAACAAACCCTTCAATATTTAATATCTTTACTCTATGTAAATAATAGAACAGAATACAATTATAGCCATGAGAATCACATTCCTATTTAAAACTATTGTTAGCATTCATCTACTTTTGTTAAGTCATGAACATAAAATTCAGTAGTTACTTAGCGATTTTTTTGTTCAGATGCCATATTTTTCGAAGGGTTCGTAAATTTAAACGTCTTTGTAGTATAACAATCCAACTGTTGCAACGCTAAGTTGTTACACTAACGTTAACTAAGCTTAAGTAAATGAGTTATCAACTGACAAACATTATAACATAACCTAAGGGGTAAATTTCCTTTACATAATCGTATATCCTTCATTTGGTACGTTTCCTTTCACATTATATAATATATATGCCTACGTTGCGTAGGTTGGACTAAATAGTCGTGCATTATTATTAGTTTACAACTTTTGGACAACGGTTTCCCCATTTCCTTCCAATTCTCTTTATATTTATTTTGACGAAAATTCTCTATTTCCTTCTTGATTTGCATCGGTTATTTTAGGTTTATAGAGATATGTAACAACCCTTATCATTAGTCTAGTTACGTTACGTACCTATAGATATATGTCCAGTTCAGTTCCAATAGCAATCCTCGCCAAACATTTTACTTTTCAGAAAATATAATGTTTCCATAGAAATAAAACAGTGGGTCAATTTACTTATTCTTTTGTTAAGAGGCCTTATTCCATTTAAACATTTTTTTTCATATTATAGTGACAAATATACTGCAAATTTGGACGAACTTTTTGAAGTGATTAATACATCGAGTTCATAACATAGCTATTTCATGCTTTCATTGCGTGCAGTCGAAAACAAGTTGACATAACCAGTTTTCTGCGTGAATTTTGTCAACTGCGAGTGGTTTTTGAAACAAAATTTATCAATGAAAAATTCAAACTGTAGGTTTGAAATATATACCAATACCGTAGTAGCCCTGTTCTAAGTAGTATGAGAGCTTTTTTTTAACTATCGGCATTTTTGAACCGATAAGGAGCCTTGATAACAAAGTATCGATGAAAGACGACGGCGGCGGCGAGATTGGCGAGTTACCATTATGGGGCTAATTATGTCCCCAAACTGTTTAATTCTGCCGCTGGAAAAAATGTTATGCGTAAAGGAAGAACCAAAGATGAAACTCATGCAGGATAATTCAAACTTTTCTTTTCTTCCTTGTTGGCTCGTAGCGTCTTGTCAACGTCTTGTCCTAACTATCCAGGGTCAGTGTTGCTAACCTTAAGGTAGCATTCACTTGCTAATCATCTAAACATACCTGTGTCACATGAACGTAAAATAAACGAACGACCAAAAAGTTAAAGCAATACTCACACATTCTCGGTTATATTCATAAAATAAACACCGCACGGATAAAAGTCCGCAAACCCTCCCGATCGATATACTTGTCGACGAGTATAGATGTAATTGTATGCGTATAGATCGACACGTTCGGTGATACAACATGTTTCTGCCATGAGCTTTGTTTCAATTTAGTGTGGTCAGGGTTGCCAATGGGAATTTCTTTTGCACATTCGAAAAGGCAAATTACTGAAATTTCGAAATTTGCATTAGAATTAGAACCATAACCGTGTTTTGAAATAGACTTTTTAGAGGTTTTATTCAGAAAAAATCAGTTATCAACAGGTATTAAAAATCTGTGTTAAATGTCTTATTTAAAAAAGTTATTCAATAGTAAGCTGCTGATATCGAAGCTAATGGTGTTGACAAGCATCGATTGGCCATAGTCGTTGGTAACTTTAAAGCTATTAAGAGTCGTTCAATCTTTAAGTGCCGACCGCATCCAATTTAAAAAACCACGACCAATTTAACGAGCCATAACGATAAATATCTCAAATTATAACACATTAACGATAACTGACACCGCCTCAATTGCTGCATCGATATGAAAACCCTACATAAACTACGTCAAACCAACTGAGGGCACAACCCTAATATCTCTTTGCAATAAAAATCAATCAGCATTCACCGATGAGACTCACACCAATTGAAAAACAACTTTTTTGTATAATCGACCGTTAAATTTATGGTTTAAGGTTCAAATTTGTTTTCGTTTGTCGTTATTGTGTGAGTAAGTACAGTTAAGTCGACAAGATGAGTTGCCATTGGCAGAAGATACAGCACGGTTTTATTGAGGTATTGGAGCGTGATTGTACTTTTCATTGTGCGCTTACCGATTTGAATGAATGCTTTGTTTTAGGGGTGACGATGACGTATTTTTCTTTTAAGTTGATCATTAGGGATTCTAAAGGAAGGAAAGGAATATCCTTTACAATTAATATAAAGTTAAGTTTTAAGAATTTTTACACAGTTTAGTAAGATGGTTGGATGGTTTTTATTTTTAGTAGATTAAATACCTAATAATTACAATTAGGTATTTTATGAAATGCTATATGTTCATTCATTTTTATTTTTGATAAGTAATGATAACAATAATTTTATAAAATGCTTTATGTATCTTGCCAGTTTTGCTGACCGCGCAGTCGAGTTCTTTAATTTAAGAGCAAAATGTGATAAAAAATATCTGAACACGCCTCTAACAATAGAGGTAAGTTCACATAATATATTTGATCACATTTGACACCGCAATTCCATAATATAGGTACAAGTAGTACTACAAATCATTAATTGATTTACACTTAGGTTTTGTTATTAATTGACATCATTACATATTACCTACAGGAGGAATAGGACAAGAACCACGAATAGAAAATATAAACCGCCCAAAATACTTAAAACGTAGGTTTCTATTCTAATAATGAATTCATGAATATAACGATTCAATACCCTACCTACCTATTATTTATATAGCATTCGTTTGTTATGTATACATAAAAACCACTCCACTTACGAATCCTTCAATTAATAGCCAACAAAACTGTTCAAATCCTCTTTATATGTTTGTTTGTTCACCGCGCAATTAGCGCTTAAGTGGAGCTAAATCAATCTCTCAATACCGCATATATGTTGCAGGAAACATCAAACAGCATCAAACGCGGCGCAGCCATTAAACCAATCCGATCATAAAAACAAACATGACACACTATTTCCGGACCTGAACAGAAAGGGACACACATGAGCGAAGACACCGAGAAAGAGAGAGACATGCAAACCGTCGCCTACAACACACCGAACGTTATAGAGCAAGCCGACAGCAGACTCATCGAAGCTCACAATTTCTGCGATGTAGATTATCTAGATAGCGAAAGAATTGAAGTAGACGACGATAAGGAATTAGTTATAGCTGACGAATCTCGGGAAGACCAAATAGATGATAATGATAATACTCAGACCATAGATGTAGGAACCGAAGAGAAAGTACAAGATTTCGAGTTGTCATGGCACCCGCATGTTTATGGGAAACCACCGAAGAAGCCTACACCGCACTCAATAGAATATATACTAGGGTTAAATCAGAAGTCAACTGTGAGCCAGTTGATGAGCGTGAAGAGGTTCGAGGTGAAGAAGCACCTGTACAAGAGTGCGCAAGTGCAGACGGAGCGAGTGATGAGTGTGCATAAGAACAAGTTACAGGAACAGTTGCTGCAGAGAGTGAGAACTAGTGAGTGTGAGTTCGTGAAGGAGGAGCCGCTGAACCTGTCCGTGCCAAAGAGGGAGTGGGAAGAAGAAAAGATGGGAAAAGGTGAGTGTAGTATGATTTTGACGTTTAGAAATGTCAATCCACTGTAGTACTTTTCTTATAATAACGTATTACTTATTTTCTATTCTCGGATTTAATTTTCTACTGTTATATCTAGTGTGAGACATAAAGATGTCCAATTTCATTTAAATTAGCTTCAACGGTCGAATCTTCCCTTAGTAATTGACATATCTTGAAGAAGTTACGTTGTCCGGTCCGTATTTAATAATTACTACTACAATGTAAAAAATACTTACGAGTGGATATTAATCACTTCTGAGTTCCAAGTTATACATAAGAAACTCAAAAAAATCACACGTCGAACGGAAAAAAAAACTTGCAAACATTATAAAGTTATAGCAACAGGCACAAACAACTTACGGTTTCTAAGAATTAGCAAAATAATGTTAAACAACGCATTTCAAACATAAACTGTACATCAATTTAAGCGATGAAAAACGCATGCGGCCATTAAAAAGCTGTTGGTAACTTTGAATTTACAGTTTTGGTAGCACGTCTAGCCGGTAAGGCTGTGTCTCTATTGCATTCACTGTCTAGCATTTTACTTCATAGTTGTGTTTGTTAGTCATTCACAATTGTTAATCAAGAACTTATATTTTTAATCTTAAAACTGCATAGCAACTTTAAATCGTTTGTTTGCTTAAATTTTATCACAATCTTACAATAGTTTTGCATTAAAGTTTGATTTTATGTCTATAAAGTTCTATGAAAGAACAAGGCGTTGATTAATTACAATGGCAGCCATTTGTTAAAAATTAAAAGATATTATGATAATTAACTCAAATTATAACGGGTCTATCGCGATATTTCTTATTTATTATGAGTACTTACTCATCTGAGACCACGGCTTGTGCAACCCCGCCGAAACGTTAGATTATGAAGGTAAATAAGAAATATCGCGATAGACCCGTTATAATGTGTGTTAATTATGTGTACAAACCGCGAGAGTATAAAGTGTCATATGAGAAGAAATGATATTAAAATACACTGGCCAGTTGAAATAAAAAAAGTAATATCGTTGCATAAACCGCTGCCCTCAAAGCGCGGCCTTACTTCAATAGTTATGTTCTTACTCAAATAAATTTAAGATGGTATTAGCGCTTTAGTTGTTTCCGTTGAACCTTTTGATTCTTTGATGGTTAGAAATGATATATTAGATGATTATTATTTCTTATAATACCTCTTGCCGTTTGTCTATGTGATTGACAAACATTTTTGTCAAATAGTATTTCTTTGGTATGCCTCCAAAATGTCATAGATATATATATCATGTACATAAAATATGAAACTTAACTGAACTGAACCGAACCTGGAATATACTATACCGATTTTAATGTAGGTTTCTTTCGTAGATCTTTGAGAGTACTTTTGATATACTTATTATTTTATACTGGTAATCGTTTTACGTATTTATCACGCTTTATACAATCTTGACATTAATACTAAAATACCAAAAAGCAGCCCTCGCTAAACTTATTACACACATATATGTTTATCTTTTGCAGTCCGTGGACAGCTCAATAGCTAAACTAAATAGAAATCCAAAGAGATCCAATATCCATCGTCGCCTATCGTTTATCTGCACTGAATTAGCCCCGAGAGCCACTCTAACCACAATTAACCTTTCAAGAAACACTACGCCGTACTTAATCAATCAGTATTAATGCGCCTGATATACCGCCATTCTAATTTTATATCATCATCTTGCATTCGCATCTCAAAACCGATTGGACAAATATATTGGAAAAATATACAGCACTTTCGACCTATTGCTATTACGGTACTGCATCTATATCGTTACATTTTAATAGATCTCATACTTACCTCTCTATTTGCTATCGAAAGACAAAGAATCACTCTATTTTGTCCCTTATTACATGCTAATTGAGTGTCGAAGGTGTTTCTTGGGTTGCATTTAGCAGTGTGTAAGCTGTAATTTGAACGTAGAATGTCCAAGCAATAAGCTATTGGTCGATGCAGCTGTGGCGGCCACGTCAGGGTTGCCAATTTATTTTTAGAAGTAAATTTGTACGGATTAATGGCAGTTGAGATGTTAATATGGGTTTATTGTCGCAATCGGAAATGGAACGTTTACTACCCGTTTATTTATTTATTTTGTGACTGGTTTTAGGGTTCCCAATAAAAAGTATACCTACTTAAACCGATTAGTAACTGTACTAGGCCTGATATAATTAATGTGTATAACTATTAATTATTTACAATAACGGAAAAAATCTATAGTATTTGTGTATCTTGTATGAAAGATGCCACTCGCTCTATTACAATCGCAAAAGATTGTAGATCAAAAGACTAACCTGTTATTTGCCTTTTGGTAAATAAAACGTAGATTTTTTTATTCGACGTCGATGACATTACGCGTGTTTAAAAAACGCGTTTTAATCATTTATCATTCAGAACTATTTGGAAATTCTAGATAAAGTAAACAAAAATAATACATATTTTGATATTCCCCTTATCTATTGCACTATAAGCAATTTTCAGTAGAATCTCATTAATGCCTTATTTATTAATAATTATTTTATAAATATTAATCTTATTTTTTTTTATTTCTTGCCACCATTGATACTTCACTTGTGATTCTTGATAAAATTGTGCATGCTACATAGAACGCAGAAGAAAAAAGTCACAAATGAAGAAGTAAGTACTTAAAAGAGTGACAGAAAAAAGGAATTGGAAAGGAGGAGAGGGGAGATGTTTGGTCGCCTTATACGACATGACGCTTTTATAAGCGACATCATCGACGGAAAAGCTGAAGGAAAGTGAGGCAGAGGAAGACCAAGCAAAGCTACATAAAAAAATTAAAGATTAGGTAAACGTCATGTCGTACCTATAGGAAAATCAAAGAGTTGGCTATGGATAGAGATACATGGAGACAACTACATACATGGACCAAGTAACCTATGGACATGACAAGCGAATAATAATACCAGGAGGGAACGGGACAACTATTTACAGAAACCGTTAAGAGCGACAGAGACATAGACAAGATGTTTTGTCCTTATCAGTGTTGAGAATCGATAGGTTTTTGCACACTGGCCACACAATCAGTTAGTTCATTTTTCTGTCACGGCGCTGCGAGCGCGCGCGCGGTCGCCAGCGGACGCGAGCCGGCGCTATTGGTAATATTGGTATCTATCGTAACGGCTCTTGAACATTATAACCTCCGTGGTTTGGGAGACATTTTGGAAGTTTTACGCTTTAACGGAAAGTGTTGAAATACGGCACAATTCCTTGTACGGTGGGCTGCTTCGGGCGCCCCAAGGATTGTTATTTAGAGTGATATAAGGACTACTACAGTGTGAATTGTGTTTGGCGTGTTTGCTGACGAGATCGGGGCGGCGGCGGCGCAGACCGGGACGTCGTTTATTGGTGCAAGTAAACATACGTACACTTTACACAAAACAGAAACACAACCTTGCAGCCAGGAAGATATTCGGCTGAACTCCAGGTTAGCAAAGTAGATCAAGTTAGGTTAAGTACATAGGGCGCGTATCGCGTTCCATTGTTTCGCGCTAGGCAAGATTGCTTTGGTAATTTGTTCTTACATGGGCCCGGGATAAATTCAATTTGTGTCTGGCGCAAACAAATTTTGGTAGCAAAAGCGTGGTTCATATCCACAGAAAAGATATTTGTTTCATTTACGTTCGGATAAGTAATTTAGTTAGCATCAAAATCATAATTGAAATTTGAGGGTGGATTGCGCTTGGTTCGCATTCCAATCTATTAACGTTAAGTTGCATTTGCGTAATTAAGACTAACTAAATTATAAGAATATTAGTTATTACTTTCAATTGAAATGTTAGTTGAGTGAATAAGGTAAATATAGTTGCGTTTCGATACGGAGAAACGTATTAATAAGTAATTAATAATTGGGGTTCCGCTGAACTATTATTCACTCAAAATACATTTAATTTAAAATAAATTTAGTGTTGTTTGCCGTTGCGTAATATATTGGTGTTGGGTGAATAACTTTGAAGTTGTCGCGTTTGGTACGAAAAATAAAAACGGATTGTTATTGTCGAAAATCGGGGTTCCACGGACAAAATTATTCACCCAAATTTATTAATTTATTTTAAAAATTTATTTTATTGATCCGCGTTATCGAGGTTGGTACCATGGCTCCATCAGTAGTTAAAACGGTCGCGTCAAGGGTCGAATCGGAATTAAGATGGTTTTCATTAGTCGTTACGTTAATTGGTCGTACGGATCGCGAGGACGCATTATTGTCACGCGCGCGACAGGTAGATGAAAGATATGACGCGGTATTGAAATTGCATGCCGAATATTTGGCCCGTATTGACGAAGAGGAGACCGGGGAAAGTCGGACCCAGGCTGTTGAAGTGGTGCAACGCAATGTAGACCAGTGCGGTGATATGGTGATGAGTATCATCCAAGCGGCAGCGGATATCGAGCGCGCCCGAAAAGGGGATGTTGGGGTAAGGCGTGCACCCAGTGGTGTGGCACTAATGGCGCCGTTGCCACCAGTGAATGTCCCGGAATTTGGTGGTGAATATGCCGACTGGCCGAGGTTTCGCGACATTTTTAACAGCGTGGTGCACTCGCGCACGGATTTGACCCCCGCGTATAAAATGGCGCAGTTGATGGGGAGATTACGCGGTGAGCCTCACGATATTTTGACTCATTTGGAGATTACGGATTCCAGTTACGAGACGGCATGGGGCCTATTAATTGACCGATATGATAATCGGCGATTAATTATTGATGGGCTCATCGAAAAAATATTTAGTATATCGAAGGTCACTAATGTACACGAAATACGGTCGAAAATCCTTAATCCCGTCACGGTGGCGGTGAATACGCTGGAGCGACTCAAGTTGTCACTAGGGGACAACAAGTACATTGTTGTGAACCGGGTTTTGCGCAAGTTACCTAGCGAGGTGGTGGCGCGGTTTGAGCAGTCACATGGGGGTGATTCATCGAGTCACCTCCCAACATTTGACGAATTGAGGGCGTTCCTGGAGGGTGAGTGCAGGCGGGCGGATTGCCAAGGGGCAACCACGCCGCAACCCCCCACGTCACCCCGGCGTACGGTTGGGCCCAAACCGGTGGAGCCCCGTCGGGGAGGACAGCGGTACAACGCCCTTCAATCGGAAGTGTGCCCCTTCTGCCGGAAGGGGGGACACGCGATCATCGCGTGCGCGGATTTTGAAGCACAGCGGGTGCAGAGGCGCAGGGGGGTGGTCAAGCAGCGAAACTTGTGCTTCCGCTGCCTAGGCGCACACTATGTGCGTGAATGCAGTAAGACCACCAACTGCCGAGTATGTGGAGGAGCCCATCATGAACTTCTCTGCCTGGCTGAGAGTGGGGAGCGGTACGGGGCCTCATCGGGAGGCCATCCTCCCTCTC
This sequence comes from Apotomis betuletana, assembly GCA_932273695.1. Taxonomy (NCBI): domain Eukaryota; kingdom Metazoa; phylum Arthropoda; class Insecta; order Lepidoptera; family Tortricidae; genus Apotomis; species Apotomis betuletana. The sequence continues at coordinate 16,714,363 of OW026299.1, forward strand.
CTAAGCCAGCCTTGGGCGGACGGTCGCCTCCCCACCGGGGAGGGGGGTCACCCAGAGACCAGCGGTCGCCCCCTCCTCGGAGAGGGGGGTCACCCAGAGACCAGCGGTCGCTCCCTCCTCGGGGAGGGGAGTCATCGAGGACTCCGGAGTACCGCCGGGTGCCGCAGTCTCCTCCGCGGGGGGGGGATCGGCGCCGAGATTCGGGCGGGTGCCCGGAGATGACCCATGGGGAGTCGGGTTACGCGACTTACTCGGCCGCGCTGGGGGGCAGGTTGCCGCCCCCGAGTAGTCGCTTCTCCCCACCACTCGCAGAGCGCCCACGTTTGATGGCGCGTCCGCCGCAGATGGGACGGATGCCGATGGGTTATTACCAGCCGGCGCGCATGGCACCGATGGGTCGCGGTGTGTACTACCCGGGGTGGGACCCATACCTGGGCCAGGGGCCCTCTCCCCCTCCAGCAGAAGGGGAGGGAGGTGCCCCCTGCTAGCAATTAGCAGTCTGTTCATCCGTCGTGCCCACCCCACCAGTGACGGTATTATTACCGACGGCTAAGATTACCGTCAGGGGTACGGATGGACGGCCAGTGCCAGTGAGGTCTCTCCTGGATTCGGGGGCACAAGGTTGTATCGTGTCCAGCCGCCTAGTGGCCAGGCTGGGCCTCAGGTTGGAGCCATCACGGGATGGCGCAATAGGTATAGGTGGCAATCAGGTGCCTGACATCAGGGGTCAGACGGACCTCCTGTTTGAGATGGGTGACTCGGCATCGATCACGCGGGTGAAGGCCACGGCTATTGTTTTAGATGAAGTGGTCGGGGTTCTTCCTTCGGTACGGTTACCGCTGGCGGTAACGAAGCTGACCAAGGGATTGGAGTTGGCCGACCCTCACTTCGCAATTCCCGGACGGGTGGACGTCTTACTTGGAACTGACGTCCTCGGGAAGCTGCTGCGGAGCGGTAAGCGGGAGCTGCAACCAAACGGGTTGGTGGCCGTGAGTACCGCAGGTGGGTACGCATTATTGGGCCCAGTACGGGGACCACAGGACGCAACGGATTATAGCAACATATACTACGGCAGCGTGTTATCGGAGGTCCTGCAAAGGTTCTGGGCAACAGAAGAGCCACCCACAGCTCCCAGGACAAGCCCACTGGACGAGGAGTGCGAGACATTTTATCAGTGCAACACGGTGCGCCTCCCTTCGGGCAGATTTATGACACGGCTGCCGTTTCTATCGACGCGACCTCCACTGGGGAGCTCCAGGGACCTGGCTGAGAAACGGATGATGGCCATGGAAAGGCGCATGAAACGGGACTCCAACTTTCGGCGAAAGTATGTTGAGTTCATGCGTGAATATTTGGCTTTGGGTCACATGTCGGTATCCAGGGTAGACTGGCGTCGTGAGGAGCACTACGTATTGCCTCATCATGCAGTCCTGAAGACACCTGACTCCAAGATCAGGGTCGTGTTCGACGGGAGCGCGGCGACATCTAACGGGGTGTCTCTGAATCAATGCCTGCACGCTGGTCCTAAGTTGACCAGAGACATTGCAGACATTCTAACGGACTTCAGGAGACACCAAGTGGTCTTCGTTACGGATGTGAGGATGATGTTTCGCCAAACGGAGATCCATGCGGATGACCGTCGGTTCCAGCTGATATTGTGGCGAGAGAGCCCAGAAGAACCGATGATCACGTATGAGCTGAACACGAACACGTACGGATTAAAGCCCAGCCCGTATGTAGCGATGCGGACGCTACGAGAGCTGGCTGACCAGGAACGGCTGCGCTTCCCTCGCGCAGCTGCAGTCATCGACCGGGATGTCTACGTGGATGACATTTGTACGGGCACGGACAGCATTGAGCAAGCGCTCATCCTAAGGGATGAATTGGTGGCGCTCATGGCCTCCGGTGGCTATGAACTCAGGAAGTGGCTGTCAAACTGCCCAGAGGTGCTGGCAGGACTACCAGCTGAGCACCAACAAGACCCGCATTTGTTTGAGGACTCGGATAATCCTCATGCGTTGGCAATTTTGGGGGTCCAGTACCGACCGACTCAGGATGTCTTCACATACAATTGTGAGGCCGAATTGCTGTCGAAGACCTGGACCAAGCGATCAGTCCTTTCGACTATCGCACGAACGTTCGACCCAAATGGTTGGATCTCTCCGGTCACGTTCATGGCAAAGTTCTTCATGCAGAAGCTTTGGTTGGCCCAACTAGGCTGGGATGAGCAGCTCACGGACGAGCTGCTGCACGAGTGGACGGCATTCGTGACCACATTGCCGCAAATTAAAGAAATTGAGATCCCGCGCAAACTGCTCCCTCAGGCGGGAGCCAGGGTGACCCTGCATGGGTTCTGCGATGCTTCTGAGAAAGGGTACGCGGCCGCGGTCTACCTGAGAACAGGTGAGACTGCTGGCGAGGGCGTTGTACGCTTGGTCATGGCCAAGAGCAAGGTTGCGCCTGTTCGGACCCGGTGGACGATTCCGAAGATGGAATTGGCGGGTGCCGCGCTTCTGACCCGCCTCCTAAACCATGTGGCGCAGAACCTGCGTGGCACGGTGGATCTGAATGACACGGTTTACGCATGGACGGACAGCCAGATCGTGTTGTGCTGGCTGCAGACTTCGGTCCATACGCTTGAGGTATTTGTGGCCAACCGAGTGTCACAGATAAATAACTCGGAGACTCCTCTGGTCTGGAGACATGTTCCAGGTGAAGTTAACCCGGCAGACTGCTCGAGTCGCGGCTGCCCGGCGCCTGCTCTGGTTGAGCATTCTCTCTGGTGGGGGCCTCAATGGCTGGAGCGGCCACATACGGAGTGGCCTTTCAATGACTGCGGACGCCAGCCACTACCCCCTGACCAGGGTCTGAGAGTCAATGTGACTACAGTGGAGTCTGTGGCAGTGGACCACACTCTTTTGGAACGGTATAGCTCACTAGGGAAGCTACTTCGAGTCACGGGATGGATAATGCGGTTTTTCCATAATTGTCGAAGCCCTGCGGCACAGCGCAACCTGTCACCTGTAATGGGACCTGAGGAGCAGCAAAGGGCTCTCTCACGTTGGGTGGGGGTCATTCAGGGGAATGAGTTCCAGGATGAACTTAGGATCTTGCGGACTGGCGTGGGCAGAATGAAGAAGAGCCTTGTCCGCCTCAACCCGTTTATTGATGAGCACGGAATGCTCCGGGTGGGAGGCCGACTACGGAATGCCGAATTGCCGTATTCAGCGCGGCATCCTTTAATTCTTCCCAAGAAGGGAGCTCTGGTGGAGCTGTTGGTTTGGGACCGTCACATCAGGAATTCACATGCAGGCTGCAACACACTGCTGGGCATTTTGCAGCGGGAGTTCTGGATTTTGTCGGCACGGAGAGTGATACGGAGCGTTGTGTTTCGTTGCTTGCCTTGTTACCGGCTCAAGGCAGCCACAATGCAGCCACAAATGGGAGATCTCCCGCCCGACCGAGTTACGGAAGCTCGGCCGTTTGCTGGTGTGGGGACAGACTTCGCGGGGCCTTTCATGGTCAAGACATCACGCCTTCGCAACGCGAAGTCGGTTAAGGCATATTTGTGCGTCTTCGTGTGTCTGGCGACCAAGGCCGTTCATTTGGAAATGGTAGCTGATCTCTCTACGGAGGCCTTTTTGGCAGCGCTGGACCGATTCGTTTCTCGACGAGGGATACCGGCCTTGATCCGGTCGGATTGTGGTACCAACTTCAAGGGCGCCGATCGTTGTCTAAAGGAAATTGTATTATTTTTAAGTCAAAATGAGCGAGAGATCGGCACGGCCATCGCCAGTCGGGGCATTTCGTGGTATTTCAGTCCACCTGGATGCCCCCACTGGGGTGGAATATTTGAGGCAGTGGTTAAGTCTGCCAAGACTCATTTGTATCGGGTCATCGGCTCAACGATCCTCTCCTTTGAGGAATTGTCAACGGTGTTCTGCAAAATTGAGGCAGTTTTAAATTCGCGCCCCTTGTGTCCGTTGAGCGCTGACCCGAATGACCTGGAGGCCATTACCCCAGGTCATTTTTTGATTGGCCAACCACTTAACGCCTTGCCGGAGTATCCGTATACGGATGTTAAGTTGTATAGGTTGTCACGGTATCAGATGCTGCAGCAAATGACTCAAAATTTTTGGAAGCGATGGTCGCTTGAGTATTTGCACATTCTTCAGCAACGCGTTAAGTGGACGGACAGGACGACCCCACCGTGCGTTGGAGACCTCGTACTGGTTAAGGATGCTAACCTATCACCGTTGTGTTGGCGACGGGGGCGCATCGTTAACTTGATAGCGGGCAAGGATGGGTCTCCACGGATCGCAGATGTACAAGTGAGGGACTCGATCCTTAGACGGGCGGTTTCAACGCTATCCCGACTACCGGGAGTTTGAGCGGACCGACGACGGGTCGGTCCGGGGCGGGTGGTTGTTGAGAATCGATAGGTTTTTGCACACTGGCCACACAATCAGTTAGTTCATTTTTCTGTCACGGCGCTGCGAGCGCGCGCGCGGTCGCCAGCGGACGCGAGCCGGCGCTATTGGTAATATTGGTATCTATCGTAACGGCTCTTGAACATTATAACCTCCGTGGTTTGGGAGACATTTTGGAAGTTTTACGCTTTAACGGAAAGTGTTGAAATACGGCACAATTCCTTGTACGGTGGGCTGCTTCGGGCGCCCCAAGGATTGTTATTTAGAGTGATATAAGGACTACTACAGTGTGAATTGTGTTTGGCGTGTTTGCTGACGAGATCGGGGCGGCGGCGGCGCAGACCGGGACGTCGTTTATTGGTGCAAGTAAACATACATACACTTTACACAAAACAGAAACACAACCTTGCAGCCAGGAAGATATTCGGCTGAACTCCAGGTTAGCAAAGTAGATCAAGTTAGGTTAAGTACATAGGGCGCGTATCGCGTTCCATTGTTTCGCGCTAGGCAAGATTGCTTTGGTAATTTGTTCTTACATGGGCCCGGGATAAATTCAATTTGTGTCTGGCGCAAACAATCAGAGTTCCGCTTTTTTTTGTTTAGCGGATGATTGTCAAATTGACAGAGCTCCGCTAAATACTGCCGGGCAATTCAAATGTGCGTTGTAGCCTACTATAAAACTACGAATATTGTGGATAATTTTACATTTCGAAAGTTTATATATGAATAATAGTGAGTGCTATTAGCTATAGATTTGTAAAACAATGGTGCGTTGCTCCATAATTGGCTGTAAAAGCGACACAGGCCAAAAAAGTTAAAATATAAGCTTTTATAGGTAAGTGCGATGTTTCGACTTTGCTTTTGCTTGATTTCTGCAAATATATATTTAATAATTATTTATACGATAAATAGCACAGCAAAATCATATCAAAACATCAGAAATCTGCTTAAAATCTCATTTTGTAATATCTTATTTTTAGGTATGACTCCTACAAATTCAATAGTCTTTACGTCTTGTCAGTGTCAGTAGTCTTTACTCTTTGTCTTCACCTTTACTTGACGTTCCGCCGCGTTTTTTTACTGCTTTTTAATTTGTCTGCTTTATTCGATTTTAAGGGATACCAGTATAAGAATTGGTAAATTACCCTTAACTCGTGGAGTTTTACAAATATATTATTTTGTTTTAGATTTCCAAAACATGATCCTGCTTTACTCCAATGTTGGATACGTGCAACAGGACGATCGAATTGGGAACCAACCAAAAATGCTTGTATATGTTCACGACAATTTAAAAGACAGTAAACATCTTGCGTCATGCCTCCTATGGGCTATCTTGCTGCGCTAAATTTATGTAAATAAATATATTTTACCATTACATTTTGACAGTTTTTTTTGTAAAGTTTTATTGTAATTATTTTATAATTTGTCCCATACAATATAATAATACATTTAAAACTAATTCACACCGCTAACTTGTTAGCCTAACAACTAGCACTGGAAAAACGGGAGAATTATTTGTGTGTCTGTGTTAGTCATGTACTTTGCTGCTGTCCCTTTCGGGTATACGCATATGCCAAATCCATAGGTACTTCATCCAAGGCATATGCCGAATCCATAGGTACTTCATCCAAGACTACATACTAACATCAGCTACATTGACAAGAGTTGACTCTTAAATTTATGACAACATAGAAGGCGCATGTCAAAGAGTATATAATCACTACGGGCGCATGTAATCTCTTTCACACAGTGAAAGTCAGTCGGGAAAAATATAATATCCTTAAAGCGTCTACATCCGCTAAATTCTATACCAAAAATTGTTAGAATCCGTTGCAGTCTGCTTTTATTGAGGCACCTTCAAATATGCTTTTCATTTGACATTTAATTATACAAGTAGTATAAATGGTAGTTTTTAAAGCTTGTCTCACACATATCATATTATTAAACTACAAAATAAAGCTATGTACAGATATTATGATTGTATCGAAGCATTAATAGCGAGCAACAAAGCTCACACTTCACTGATTTTATCGCTGTTGTTTATTTTCACGTACTTTAACTACGGAATGTTAAGATTAATAGTTTCGTATTTTATGCATCATTGGGAGATTGGTTTAATGTTTTAATGGTCGAGGCGGTAAGTAAAATGTCGAGTGTCTTTGAAGGTCGTTTAATAACACCCTGTTTTATGTTCACTGGAAAAATTTAAGCTTAGTTTAAACAATGTATGCATGTAAATGCTTTTATTGTACATAAAGCAAATACGATATAACATGCATATACGGTAAAGGCGAACTTATCCCTATAAGAGATTTCTTCCAGGTAACCTTTGAGCAAATGAGAGAAAATATTTAGATATCCAAGAAGATAGCCTAACGAACAAGTTAGTATCTACAGAGGTACTAAACACTAATTAAGCCAAACTATAATACCTGTAATTCCAAAATAATACAAATTGATAGATACCATGTCACTCACATAACATATTATGTATAAAAATAATATATTTATTTTTTCGTGATTTGGAGAACTTTTGTGACAGTAACTTGGTATTGTTACCGAGTAGAAAAAAAATTGGGCAAGTGCGAGCCCGACTCGCGCATGAAGGGTTCCGTTCCTATATATATATATATATATATACATAATCTATAACAAGTTTGTTGTATGGGAGCCCCCCTTAAATATTTATTTTATTTGATTTTTAGTATTTGTTGTTATAGCGGCAACAGAAATAAATCATCTGTGAAAATTTCAACTGTCTAGCTATCACCGTTCTTGAGATACAGCCTGGTGACAGACGGACGGACGGACGGACGGACGGACGGACGGACGGATGGACGGACGGACGGACGGACGGACAGCGAAGTCTCAGTAATAGGGTCCCGTTTTTACCCTTTGGGTACGGAACCCTAAAAACCAGCCAAGTGCTAGTCAGAGTCAGCACTACGCGTTCCGTTCCATATAAACCAATAAATAAAAATAAAAATAAATCTTAAAATTTGTTGTTATAGTGGCCATAGTGATACTAGTGATACAATGTATATTCTATGAAAATTTTAAGTGCCATTCAATCGCGAGAGCAAAAAACGTAAAAAATTATTACAGTGGAATAGACAACCCTGTGACCGACGGACAGAGACAGACAGCGGAGGCTTAGTATTAGGGTTCCGTTAGCATTAGCACCCTTGTACGGAACTCTAAAATGCAAGGTAAAAATCGTTATATTTGCAGGCTCGTGGTGAATGTTAGAGAACTTACATAGTTACAAAGTGTTCAGAGAAATGTACATTGTGCAATTGTACATAAAATCTTCTACTTAATTCAACATTTAGAGTGTGATTTTTACACGACTGCCTTAAAATTAATAAAGTTTAATTAATTAGCCTATTTACGTGTAAGTGCCTATTCGGTCTTTGTTTTGTAAGTGAATGGCAGGCTAGCCCGTCTTGCACAAACTGCGCATCTTTTCTCGCGCGATAAGCGTCACCTGTCACTTTCTCACAGTCTTAGATTGAAAATGATGGAGTATATTTCTTGTGCGAGAAAGAGTCGCGTGTCACAGTTGGGCTAGAGGTGGAGGATATAATCTTACAAAATATCCATATCATCATCCTCCTAGCGTTGGTCCCGTCTTGCGACAGGGTCCGCTTTCCTACATTTTCTCTTCCACTTCGCTCTATCCTGGACATCGTGTTCTTCCAAACCGCAGTCGTTCAGGTCTTTAGGAACGACATCGAGCCACCGTAACTTGGGTCTACCTCTTCGCCGAGAACCCGGCAAGGCAAGACTGAGTGCTCTATTGCCGACGTACTCTACGGGTCTTCTTTTGACATGCCCAAACCAACGAAGCCGATTCTCCTGGAGCTTATCGGTGATGTCCCGTACTCCGAGGCTGCCACGAATATATTCATTTCGGATCTTGTCAATCCTCGAAACACCAGACATCCACCTCAGCATCTTCATTTCGGCTACGTGGACGGCTTGGACATGTCTTTGGGTCATTGCCCACGTTTCGCTTCCATAGGTGAGGACAGGTCTTATCATAGTCCGGTACACGAGGCCTTTTAACTTAATAGGTATTCTACTATCGCAGGTCACACCAGTCACTTCTCTCCATTTCAGCCAGGCTGCTGCGATCCTGTGTTGAATGTTCGTCTCCAATGATCCAGAATTATGCACAATGCTCCCGAGGTATTTATATTCATTGCATTTCTGCACTTCCTGCCCATCAACCACAATTGGCAAGGGGTATGAATTGGGAACATTGCACTCCATGAACTGGGTTTTCTGAACACTCAACACTAGGCCGCCCCTCTGTAACTGATGCTTCCATTGAAGTAACACGTCTTGTAGTTCTTCTCGGCTCTCGGTACAGACTGCAACGTCATCGGCGTATATAAATGTCCAAAGCGCTTTGCTCTGAGCTTCCTCCGTAAGAGTGTCTAGAACTAGACTAAACAGATACGGACTCAACACTGATCCCTGGTGCACTCCTTCCGTGACAGGTATTGAGCTCGTTTCTCCCACGGTAGTCCTGACCACTGATCTGGCGTCCTGGTACATGTCGGCTATTAATGTGACGTATGCCTCGGGGACATTTCTGGTTCGAAGGCACCACCAGATCGTCTCACGGGGCACACGGTCAAATGCCTTTTCCATATCCAGGAACGCCACATACAGCGGTCTGTTTTTAGCTCGGTATTCTTCGGTAATGGCATTGAGAGCAAACATTGGGTCGATAGTCGACATGCCTGGCACAAAGCCGTACTGGTTATTAGAGAGTGAGCTTTCCATTCGCAGTCGGCGATCAATCACTCGCTCGTATTAATTACAACATATCCATACTAATATTATAAATGCGAAAGTGTGTCTGTCTGTCTGTTACCTCTTCACGCTTAAACCGCTGAACCGACTTAGATGAAATTTGGTATGGAGATAGTTTGAGACCCGGGAAAGGACATAGGATACTTTCATCCCGAAAAAAATTAGTGTTCCCGTGGGATGAGCGGGTAACACCGCGGTGCACAGCTAGTATTAAATATAAGCTCCGTTTTTTTTCTATATACAAACACATGGTAATCAAGTCCAAATTAAGTTTCGCAAACCTATATGATAATGAATATTTTATAAAAATCAAAGAATTGTTTTATTTTGTATAAAAATCACCTCTATAAATATTGCATGTTATACAAATTACACCCTGTATATTTACTATTTAACACCTTGGTGGCAACCCTGTTGCATCAGCAATCGGGTTGCGTCCGCGCGGCATCTGTCGCGCGATCGTTTCGTTTGTCTCTGTGTTTAGACTGGCCTTAGCTAAATATACATCATCTCATGTAATAACTATAGCAAATACTTAGTAACATTACCTAGGGCTCAACAGCAAAAAATCTAATGAAAAAGTATGGTCCTAGATATAGTTAGAAGAAAAAACTTTTTCTTTGTTTAAATTAACCTCTGTACTTCACAGAAATATTTACGTATAAACAATTCTGAGGTCAGCCCTTTTCAGGATGCATGGTTAAAACTGGCCAAGTGTGAGTCGAACGTAAAATCGGATGATTTATATAATTTTTTGTAAGTAATGCAACTAGAATTTAGGAGTTCAGATCCTTTGCTTAAATGTACTGCAGGCCGGCTAGTTATTTTATTTGATAGTACGGAACCCTTCGTGAACGAGTCCCACTAGCACTTGGCAGGTTTTTTCTACTTGTTAACATGTCGTTAACAATACCGAGTTACTGTCACAAAAGTCCTCCAAAACGAAAAAGAATGTCGATTTTTCCCTTTAAATGTGACTACCTTGCTTGCTGCCATTTTTATGATTTCTAGACCAATAAGCGTTATGATCCGGCCACGACTTCGCAAAGTGTGAGTTGTACAGTAGGTTAGTTACGAGAAAACAAAAGCTTTGTTTTTCAGAATAACTTCTTAAAATACTAGCGATTATTAATGGAATAAGAAGTTTGTTAGATTTCTACTATTTTCGTACCCACGTACTTTTCTTACACCTTCGTTAGCTAGATTAGATATGTCAAACAGTCCGCCATTTTGTTTTTGTAGGCAGTTAGTGTTGCTAGTCGATAAATACAGGATAATAGCGCTATTAAGGCCTGTTCTTGTTGGCTGCAAATTGCATAGCTAATGTGCGAGCTGTAATTTATTGCGCAGTTACAGATCTTTGAAGATGCAGACTTTAAAATACGTTCATTATGTGTAGTCTAACGATTGAGACCGGGTAGGCACATCCGAATGTCTTTACTGCAACTAGAGACGAGAAAATTGCCCGTGACAGTTGTTCCAGTTCCATATATAAACCACTGTGAAATGTCACTGTGATTTGACATGTCTAATACTCACATCACCTTAACATTGCTACACAGTCTGTAGGTTTTTTGGCCCACAATTCGTTCGGCATGCGGCAAACGTGTCCAGCCCAGTCCCACTTCAGCTTAGCGGCTGTTAGGGCTATGGCGGTCATTTGGCTTTTGGAACGCAAGATGATATTTTAATGCGATCAGTCAAATTGACTCACAAGATACTTCCTTCCAATTGGCCTCTGATAAACCTTGATAATGCTTCTGAGTCTTAGTAAAAAACCAAGCCTGGGCACCATGGGTAAAGGTCGGAGAATGCACATGTTCTTAAGTTTTCCATTTAAAGTAACGCGAAAGTATCATAATTCCTTCCAGGTATTTTCGGTACGTCCTGGAACCTCCTTATCTTATCATGCCCGGAGGGAAATAACTTAGCCCATTTAATTATACGTGTACATTTATGGACATATTCCATACTTCCACCACTGTGCTTGCATGCATTAGCATTTGTCTAATTAAAATGGTATTGCCATGATTTTATAACTCAGTAGGTATTTCAATCATTTCCAATGGAGTAACTTGATTATTTTCCTTAAAAATACAGTAGGAAAATAGTGTAAACAGTGAGTGAGGTTGAATGAATGAATGAGTAAATGAGCTCACTAGGAGCCTCAGTAATATTTATTATGGGCGAACGATCGTCGTGACTATTTTATTATTCTCATGTTATTTATCGCAGTTGGTATTAGTCGCATTTACGGTTGTTTGATTTATTCATAACTGGCTGGCCTATCGCTAATAACCTAAGTTAAAGCCGATTCAATGGGAGATGACGCCGTTAATTCCTTGCAGATTATTAGTGCAGTTGCCTACCAAGGCGGTTCTGGGTTCTAATACTGGCAAGGGCAATTTGGATTATGAACTTGAATCTTCGTTCCTGGGTCTTGGTGTTGTCGTTCCCTTCGGAACATTGTAGGACCGTAATATTTACTCAGAGCAAACTATGTCAAACTGGCACAAGTGAAAGTGAGTGTGTAAGATTTTGCTCTCACATACACAATATACAATAAAAGTAATGGAAAACAGTCGCTAAGCACTAATTATAACCGTCTGTCCCCTGGGAGCACCTTTAATCTCGACCGGGGTTGCCAGGCTATAAATCCCTGCGTAAGCGCATCTGTGGCCGATGGACTTCGTTGAGTGGCTATTATTCATTTTAGGCTAGAGGTTCTCAAAGTTTTTTAGGTGGACCTGCACGTTTAGGATTTTCTCTCGGCGCCCGAGATGCACTGATATCAACGTCAGTTTAGTTACGGTTTTTTCAGGTGGTCTCACGGCGCTACTGTTCTTAGCCTTACCAGATATTAGTTAAGTAAACTACATATTCTGTTTTGAGATCTTCAAGGGTTTTACTTTGGGTTGCGCAAATTTCTTATTGTAAATATTAATACCTAACTCTTTTAAATTTTCATAACGATTTTTTTTAATGTAAATCTCAAAAGAAATACATATACATATCACAAAATTACAATAGATATGTAAATAACCTTCTACGTCCTTTTTCATGAAGTGATCGCTACAGGGCAATCTCTTCCAGACTACCTTTGGCTACCAATTTTTTTAGTAGGTCATACAAAAATAATTTTGTCAAATAGAAGTAATTGCGAATTAGGATTTTTTTTTAAACTATATTGATAATTTTTAAAAATGTATATTGAAAAGTACTGAAATATTTATTTTAGTTCTGTATATTGTATTTTAAAGACCGGCCACATTAATGCACATTATTTAAAAATTTCAAGGCCAAGTTACCTACAGCTTGTATCTTTTCAACCGTAATAAGACCGACGGACAGACGGCAGAGGTTTAGTGATAGGTTTCCGTTAGCACACTTTAGGTACGTAACCCTAAAAAACTACGAAAACTCCTTTATTATGAACGTTGAAGCGAAACGTTACGCTGGGAAAATACGATTTTCGTGGGTACATTTCCACTTTTCAAGCAAAAAAGCCCATGTTCGCAATTTAAAATCTTTTATTAAATACGTTAGAGCATAAATTTAAAGTTCTTAGCAATACGTTACCGCCCCCAATTAATATTTTATAGCGGCAATTATAAGCGATTCAGACTACTAATTCATAGGCGATTCATACTCGCCGGTTACGAGCGCGATAAATAATGTGCGAGCAGCCGTCAAATAGCTTTGATGTCACGTGCGGTAGCCATTGTCACACAATAAAACGATACACACCAGCAAGCAGTGCACCTTGGTGCACCGTGAAACTAAAAGCAGTTATCGCGACATGTGACGCATAATGACAGCGCTTTTCCATTGTCATATCGGTTTTATTAGTTACGCGCTGTGAGCGTTATTAACCTACACACAATATCGCTCACAATTATACCACCTACGTCCTCCGTTTTTGCCCGACGCGCGTTCTTAGCCAGTCGTAGCGATGCGCCCGCATCGGTAAGTCGTGTCGCCACGCTCCTTAAACAATTGGGTTGCATTTAACACAGACTACAAATTCATAGGCAATTCATACTCGCCGGTTATGAGCGCGATAAATAACGTGCGAGCAGCCATCAAGTAGCTTTGATGTCGCGAGTGCGGTCGCTATTGTAGCACAATATAACCTCAATTGGACGTATTTATGCAAAACGGAACCAACCCACATTAAACGTTTGTACTTTATGCTATAGTTACAGGGTTCAATGTAAACGGTTTTGATATGTGGACTGATTCCCCTTTGCATAAATACGTCCAATTATAAAATGTAAACACCCCCGACACAAATAGCTGCTTTTCATGAGATCCCATTTAATGAATGATGTAGGAAATTAGGTATATATTTAAACTTACACGATTTTCACACATTATCATAACAAAACGGAACTTCGTCGCGTTCAAAAAGATGTTTATAAGTTACTTCAACGTTTTGGGTGCGATATTTCGTCCATAGTCTCGAAGGAACTTAAATTAGAAAATGCTACTAAAACTAAAATCAAACTATGAAATTTTGGGCGCTCAGATTGAATTCCGATCAATATAAATTTGCAGCCTTTGATAACTCTAAAATCCTTGGTTTTTGCTGAGTGAACAGATAATGACAACAGAAAGCTATTTTGAAAAAAAAAATAGAATTTTCTGAGCTATCTTATTAAAAATAGCTCTGAGTTATACCTTATTTGTCCACTTAAGAAAAAAAATGTACTTTAGAATTACCAAAACCACGTACATACATGTAAGTACATAACGCTCCGCGTACTAGCCTATTGGGACGTATTGTAAGTTACAGCTCTCGGCCAAGTTACAATTTGTAACTTGGCCGAGAGCCTGTCAGAAGTAAAATAATAAAAAAATATTAATATTTTGTAAACGGTTGCGTAACAATTAAGGAATATATAATTAATTATAGGTAGGTCATATGGCCTAACTAACTGTCGTCCTAAAACCACGGTACTCGTAAAATCACTAAGAGACTGAAGTGATATTGTAGTTTATCATACATATAGTATAAGTAATGAATCTGACTAAAATGCAGGTAGAATAGTCTCGTTGAACTCTGAAAATTGTATAGCTCCTGAAATTTAAGCAACCTGAGTCTATTAGGTAAGTACATGCAGAAACCGCTAAAATATAATTTTAAACATATTCACGAGCCCTTCCTTTTACAAACTGTTCTCCATTTCGTAACAAAAAACCCGAAGCCAAACCGCACGTTTGGAGCCGCAAATAAAACCCGACGCTATTGTGCTAATGTGCGTCTAAACAAACAGATCGACGGAAGATGTAAATCTCTATATAGACGGCGACAGCGACCAGCTGCTTGAGGTTTGGCAGGAAACGTACACCTTGCTGGATAAACTTTGGGATTATGTGACAGGGAAATTTTCTTTAGCGGGGATTATGGACTTGAAGTAAGGTTAAAGTAGATAAAGTGAGGTTCGGAATTAACAAAAGGAAATGAAAACGAAAAGTGCAAGACGAAAGTAAAGATAATTGCGGTCAATTTAGTTAAAATTATTACGTGTGAAAATCGTGGCTATTTAAAGCAATGTAAAAGGTAATCTTACCGTTTGAATCATCCTTGCATTCTATTATTATAAGTGCAGGTGAATATTTATAGTTTTTGGCGGGTGCGTCATAGCACTCCGGGCTCACGTGTAAGGTGCTGTAATGGATATCTTATTGGAGTAGTCGGCGGGTTGCGATTGAGTTATAAGCGGAGCGATTGTCGACATATACTTTCTTCCACTCTGTTCGTAGGTCGAAGTTGTAAAAGAAGCACATACAATATGCATGGAGTTCTTGTAGAGATATACTTTGAAAAACTTGACAGAAACTTTGCAATTGTTAAATACATACCAAAGCGTGAAATGGGAAATATAATGCATGAGAAAATGCGACGATAAAACAGGAATTTTGCGTGATGTGTCTAAATTTATCCTCCTATTTTTTTATCGCCTCATAGCTTCTAACCCATTTTCACGCAATAGGATAATTCCTGAGTTCATGTTATGACGA
This sequence comes from Apotomis betuletana, assembly GCA_932273695.1. Taxonomy (NCBI): domain Eukaryota; kingdom Metazoa; phylum Arthropoda; class Insecta; order Lepidoptera; family Tortricidae; genus Apotomis; species Apotomis betuletana. The sequence continues at coordinate 16,729,641 of OW026299.1, forward strand.
CTCTTTCGTTCGCGATCATCATGGACCGTGGATTACAATATTATATCGCTCTGATTATTACTATGTTTTCTACGTAACGCAGCGCGGACGTGGCAGTGGCAGGCATTTCTAACGACACGACATCGTCTGTAGAGTGTTCACCAAATTCGCGAAATGACTACAGTGTTGGGATCTTAGATGTAAATTATGGTAGATGTTTTGCCGCTATGTAATCTAGGCCCTTAAAGAAAAAAGCGCATGTATGAAAATTTTAATAGAATAGGTATTTTCATCATTACGATTCTCACTATGCTCTCTATCTAACTCGGCGCGGCGCACGCGGCCTGCATTTCTCACGAGCGTCTGTGGAGTGGATGGACAATTGGACACTTACTAACTTCGCGTTATGATGACTCCAGCGTTCACAGAACCCGAATGTAGCGTTTTAGTTTCTTAATTAAAAATAGTAATTGTTTGTTCAATCTCTCACGAATTCAAATTCTTGTAAGTGGTCTAATCGTAACAATAACAAAAGGACTAGGAGTAAGTCTTATACACTATTTACTGAATATATGTAACTTACTTGTGTTTGCCTTATATATATATTATTATATTATAAGTTGTTTACATACGAAGATGATTGCGTACCTATATAACTTTACAAAACTTAAAGTGATTGACGATTCGATAAAATTATATGATATATTATTACGTTTTATCTATGAATCATATTTACAATTAAATGCTCAAATTGTATAATCCAAAGTATTTTGTATCGCAAACATTTTATTTGAAACCATAAACATTTACGAAAGAAACCTAACGATGCTATTGGTTTCTAACGTAACATAACAATAAAAAATTGTCAGAGAGAAGCCTATAATGAAGCAATTAAGAAATAAAAAATATTTAGCGAAATGAAATGGTACAATAGACATGTTGACTAATTTTTTTTGAGGATGTCAATCGATTCTATTTTTTATTGTGATCAAATGTCTATATATGGGACTGACTACACTTAAACTGCTCTAAAAGTCAGAAATGACCGTCAAAGTTCAACATTCCTACGTAGCGCTAAAAACGCTCCATACAAAAGGCGTCCAGGCTAGTGACGTCACAGCACAGGCCGGTATAGGTACCAATAATTGTATGGAGAAATTAAGAAATTTTCCATTTTCACCGTGAAAAAGTGCGTTTAAGTTCATGGTTGTTATACAATTATTGTTTTATAAAATTATGAGGATTCTGAAAACATTTTCAAAATTTGTTTTGGATTAAAAAAAATATCATAAAATTTGCGTACCGTTGAAGTTTTTAGATTTATTTTTCTGGATGTTTTTCATTGTTTCGTGATATATTTAGCTAATTTTATTCATATAACTACAATACGCTGTAGAATTCAACATCAGTCAACATGTCTATTACTTAATTGAATTAATGGTCCTTGGTTGGCCAATGTCTGTAAAATTTGTTCGCATGAAATAAACTACAATATTTGGTGGTACTACCTGCAAACGTATGGATATCATAAAACGTTGGTACGTTTAGGATTGGGATCCTGAAGGGCCAATAAAAGATGTTTTATTCGTCACTTAAAGACACCCGGCGCTATAACTGGGCCTTTTAACGTTCATTAGCTGAATGCTACCAATAATTACCTAAATCAGGATAACCTATAAACAAGCGAACGTCTTTACTGAGGGCAATTAACCAACTCGCCACTAAATCAAACAGAGACAGGCCCCGAGGGACGGGAGGTGGCGGATTGTCTATTAGCTGGCGTGAATATAGAGCATGTTAGTTGTAAAGCGGATTCAATGCCACAATCATAATGGATTCTGTGCTAGACAGTCTTTACGAAAAAACGCTACTAAAACAACGCTAATTTTAAAATTAGGTTGTATTGTATGTAATGTAAACGACATCCTGGCTGTATATGTCATTGACATCACTTGAGAAAAAGAGAGTAAGATAAAACATACGATGAAATGATAAGATATCATTAGCATATAATTTAAAGATAACATTCTAAAAGTTTTCAATGAATTAGGCAGATCTGTCTAATGTGCAGAACGCTTTGATCTTCTTCTTTTCATACTTTGCTTAATCATAATGTTATCATGGGCCAACAATTTAAGAAGACTTCCAAAGCCTTTAGACGTACAAATACGCGACCTATCTTGCTGTTGTTGAGAGTGCCAGTGACACTGAGGCGCGTCGATGAAGTCTCTGTCGCATATAAGTAGGTACGAGTATTTAATGTGGGGCAAGCTAACATCTTACTTACGGCCCGATCACGACTTCACGCGACCAGTTTACCTATATTGTAAATTCGTAAAATGTTTACTACACCGCCATGCCGGTGAAATAGGCAGGGTTAAGTTGAGCACAACTTTATTTTCCGAGCTTCTATTAAATTTCAAAGAGCCAAATTCGACTTGATATAGCTATTTTAGTGATATAAATATGCCGATTTAATGTTTACTTTCCGGGTTTCTACGAAATGTACGATAAATGAACCATTTCAGGGTATAAAAACATAAAGAAAAAAAAACAGGTTTATAGATAAACTAGCTGTGCCCCGCGGCTTACCCGCTCATCCCATGGGAACACTAAATATTTTCGGGATGAAAAGTATCCTATGTCCTTTCCCGGGTCTCAAAATATCTCCATACCAAATTTCATCTAAGTCGGTTCAGCGGTTTAAGCGTGAAGAGGTAACAGACAGACAGACAGACAGACAGACAGACAGACACACTTTCGCATTTATAATATTAGTATGGATATTTAAACTTTAACGCACATCAATAAAAAATACAAATGGCGGACTTAATGCCTAAAGCCATTCTCTACGTAAAACACGTTCCATTTTAGCACTTTTGCTATTATAAAAATACCAGTTATACTCTAAGAAAATTAATAAAATCAGGGGAAATAATTCGTGTAGTTTTGAAAATTGGTACAGTTATACCCTATGGTGTCTAGATGAACATACTAAAAGTCCTCGAGGGTGGGGGCTGTGCTAAGGGAGTAGGGGGGGGTTAAAGGTACCCTTTTCCTGATTTTCGCTCATATCTCAAATATTTGTAGAAACAGTATTATGATTACTTCGGACAAAAGTTTTTACATAAAATTCCCTGCAAATTTGGATATATTCATTTTTACTCTACGATCAATACTTTGGGAGCTACAGGCTGTGTAAGTTAACAAAAATATTAAAAGTAGTTGTTCAAGAAAACGTAGTTTTTTCGTAGTTGCTCATCATAACACTTGTATTGTGCAGTTGAGAAATTCCCGTTACCGACTAATTCTCATTTGGGAATATTCCAAGAAAATTCCCATTGTTCCCGGGAATATACGAGCTTGGTGGATCCATTCCTTTGATATTTAGTTTTAAGCTAATTAGTTGAATACAAGCAAACCGTTTTCGCTTTTTGACTCATCCTGAATCACCACTTAAAGTGAATATCATAAAATTTACCTGATGATGGACCCTGGAAGCCCGTAATGGATCGGATCTCAAGATACGTTCAACGTAGACATGTGCGGTTTTCGAATTTGAACTTATCTTGATGAGCAATTAGAGCCGGTATCATAAAATAAACCTGATGATAAATCCTGGAAGCCCGTAATGGATCTCAGGTTTACGTTCAACGTAGACATGTGCGGTTTTCGTATTTCAACTTATCTTGATGAGCAGTTAGAGCCGGTATTATAAAATTTACCTGATGATGGACCCTGGAAGCCCGTAATGGATCGGATCTCAAGATACATACGTTCAACGTAGACATGTGCGGTTTTCGAATTTCAACTTATCTTGATAAGCAATTAGAGCCGGTATCATAAAATAAACCTGATGATGGATACTGGAAGCCCGTAATGGATCTCAGGATACGTTCAACGCACACATGTGCGGATTTCGCATTTCAACTCATCTTGATGAGCAGTTAGAGCCGGTATCATAAAATAAATCTGATGATGGGCTTTAGAAGCCCGTAAGTAATGGATCTCAGGATACGTTCAACGTAGACATGTCTGGTCTTCGCATTTCAATTCACCTTGATGAGCAATTAGAGCCAGTATCATAAAATAAACCTGATTTTGGATCCTGGAAGCCCGTAATGGATCTCAGGATACGTTCAACCTACACATGTGCGGTTTTCGCATTTCAACTCATCTTGATGAGCAGTTAGAACCGGTATCAAAAATAAACCTGATGATCATACTAACACAGATGAAATAAACCTGGTGTCTAGATGAACATACTAAAAGTCCTCGAGGGTGAGGGCTGTGCTGAGTGAGTAGGGAGAGTTGAAGGTACTTTATTCAGATTTTCACCTAGTGGCGCAAATATATTTTTGTTGATATGGTCAAGGGATTATAGTATTTTGGCGTACTATCTTGTCGTTCTGGTAATATATAATACCAGACATGCAAATATACAAATTATTTTATAGCACAAAATCCAACTCTGACGTTATTCGGCGGTCCGCGCCGCGCTGACGCCCGTAGTAGCTAAGGCCTTATAGAGATACCACGACTTTGCGCGACAGCGGCAGCGGCAGCGGTGTATGGCCGCCGTGCTCGGACTTCTCGCTCGATCACTCGCTGCGCTGCTGCTTGCCGCGCAAAGTCGTGGCAGCTCCATTACGGTAATTTCGCACGCTCGGACCGATATGGGGATTATATGTTCGATCAGCAGGTGACTAAGCGTGCTTATTCTAAACTAAAAAAAAAAAACGTTATGATGGCGACGTATCCCTAAAAAAACTATTTTTCTTTTACGTTGAATGTATCCTGAGATTTATTACGGGCTTCCAGGATCCGTCATTAGGTTTATTTTATGATATTGTCTCTAATTGCTCATCAAGAAGAGTTGAAATACGAAAACCGCACAAGTCTACGTTGAACGTATCCTGAGATCCATTACGGGCTTCCAGGATTTCATCATCAGGTTTATTTTATGACACCGGCTCTTATTGCTCATCAAGGTGAATTGAAATGCGAAGACCAGACATGTCTACGTTTAACATATCCTGAGATCCATTACCTACGGGGTTCCAGGATTCCATCATCAGGTTTATTTTATGACACCGGCTCTAATTGTTCATCAAGGTGAATTGAAATACGAAAACCGCACATGTCTACATTGAACGTATCCTGAGATCCATTACGGGCTTCTAAGGTCCATCATCAGGTTAATTTAATGATACCGGCTCTAACTGCTCATCAAAATGAATTGAAATGCGAAGACCAGACATGTCTACGTTGAACGTATCCTGAGATACATTACCTACGGGGTTCCAGGATTCCATCATCAGGTTTATTTTATGACACCGGCTCTAATTGTTCATCAAGGTGAATTGAAATACGAAAACCGCACATGTCTACGTTGAACGTATCCTGAGATCCATTACGGGCTTCTAAGGTCCATCATCAGGTTTTTTTAATGATACCGGCTCTAACTGCTCATCAAAATGAATTGAAATACGAAAACCGCACATGTCTATGTTGAACGTATCTTGAGATCCGATCCATCACGGGCTTCCAGGGTCCATCATCAGGTAAATTTTACGATACTCGCTCTAAGTGGTGATTCAGGATGAGTCAAAAAGTGAAAACGGTTTGCTTGTATTCAATTAATTAGCTCAAAACGTAATATCAAAGGAATGGGTCCACCAAGCTCGTATATTCCCGGGAACAATGGGAATTTACTTGGAATATTCCCAAATGGGAAATTACCGGTAACGGGAATTTCTCAACTACACAACGTTGCAACACGTTTGCGTGTTACGATGAGCAACTATGAAAAAACTACGTTTTCTTGAACGACCATTTTTTGATATTTCGGTTAACTTAAACATCCTGTAGCTCCCAAAGTATTGATTGTAGAGTAAAAATGAATATATTCAAATTTGTAGGGAATTTTATGTAAAAACTTTTGTCCTAAGTAATCATAATGCTATTTCTACAAATATTTGAGATATGAGCGAAAATCAGAAAAAAGGTACCTTCAACCCCCCCCTACTCCCTTAGCACAGCCCCCACCCTCGAGGACTTTTAGTATGTTCATCTAGACACCATAAGGTATAACTATACCAATTTTCAAAACTACACGAATTATTTCCCCTGATTGCCCATATTCGGTTTAATTTGCTTGAGCTATTAGCATTGGAAGTTTTTTTTAACTATAATGTTAGTCCATGGCTTAATATAATGTTTAAGCTTTGATAACTGGTAATGTTTAAATACTGAAATACCCACTTTGGAAACATTAAAGGTAGCCACTAATTACTACAGATACCTAATACATCATGTGCAAAGATAAACGTAAGTATGCCTATTAGGGGTAGGTATCTTCCAGGTTGTCTCTTATCGCTTGCGCGCGTATAAATCAAACGGCCGGCTGGGCCTAATGCCGTATTGTAAATTCATCAAATGTTTACGGCACCGCCATCCCGGTGAAATAGTCCAACCAGCCCTTTGCAGTTTGGCGCGCTATTTATCTTTACTCATTAAGGTAGGGGTTTAAGTTTTGATATGCAATAATAAGGTAGGGGTTAGTTAAAAGGAACTTACAGAACAAAAGTCCAGGGTACAATTTCGTTGATATTGCGATATAGCTATTAGCGGTATATTCCGATATTTATTATTCTTTAAGCGAGTGTACCCGCCATAAATCATAAGTGACAAAGTAAGTTTGACATTAAGTAAATTCCTTAGTCGTGTAATCCTTTGTTACTAAATTTCAGGATCAGGGAGAACCAATTATACAACCGTTATTGATAGTTGACTCTAGTTTTAATAACACAATAGTCTCTAAAATATAAAAAAATTGGGCAAGTGCGAGTCCGACTCGCGCATGAAGGGTTCCGTACCATAAACCAAGTTTGTTGTATGGGAGTCTCCCTTAAATATTTATTTTATTATATTTGTTGTTATTTGTTGTTATAGCGGCAATAAAAATACATCATCTGTGAAAATTTCAACTGTCTAGCTATCACCGTTCTTGAGATACAGCCTGGTGACAGACAGACGGACGGACGGACGGACGGACAGCGAAGTCTCAGTAATAGGGTCCCGTTTTTACCCTTTTGGTACAGAACCCTAAAAAGAAAAACCATTTCATCAATAAGTATCCGATAAAAAAAACACGTCAGTTTCGCACGACCTCAGAATGAATAAATGTATCGTATATATCAAGGGTTAGGTATAATCCAACGAAACCATTCCTTTGTGAGTTTAGTTACAATCCAAACACTTCCACCCTGCCGCGCTGCCAAGTACTCGAGCACGCGGCCAAGTATTTTAATTGGCGACAAGCAAACTGAATTAACGACCGGAGACGGCAGCCTGACTGATGGCCCGATTGGGTGAGAGAGGTATCATTCATTTTTTAACCCCTATAGAAATCGTAAAAAGCTCGCAACTTTTTGCGTATACTTGTATTTTTTATCCCTCTGATGGCCCGTTAATGTATAGGTAGGTATTTCTTTAAACCTTACAATTTAAACGCGCGTTCATGTTTACAAAATAGTTGCGAAAGCCAATTTTTTTTAAATGTGTGTTGGCGATACACCTATATATAGTATATTCCACTTCGCCAACTCGGGTGCGTTAAGTTTGCGCCTCATTTATATGCGACACTATAGATATCGGCAAAAACTTAACTTGAGGCTTAGAATAATTAGATACGCCTAGAACGAGAGTCTTCATATAAGTAACAAATTTAATGTGCGAATGATGAAACCAATTTTGGTTTCATGTGTGCGTGTCTACGAACCAATCATAGAGACGTGTTGCTTGTGAGCTTGACATTGTGACAGATGCGCAAACGGACGAAACTTAGCCTGTGGCTAATCAAAACTGGCTTCACTTTCAAGCGCTGGCTAGGTTTCTAAGCGTAATATTTATTCTAAGACTTGTGATATAAACGAGAAATTTAATGACACTTTACTTTATGCAGCTCGAATCGCTAACATCGTATTTTAATAACAATTAAAGGCGATATACCTGCGAATTAGATACTACGAATTAGTGCCATACACCGGGATATGTAAAATTCATTTGTAGTGTCCTGAACTTTTCTCCCAATTTTCCAACTACCCGCACTTTGTATTTGTAATTATGTAGTTTGCATACTATGGTTGTGGCTAAACCGTTAAACTGGCACTAAACTTCTGGCGACATCTGACGATTAATTGGGCGACATTTGATCACTATTATAGTGATTAATGACCGGAGTCTATAGTCTCTTGTTTTCAAAAGGTTTCTGGACCACATTACATACACGCAAATTATGTACTTACAACATTTTGCACACAAATATGTTCTTAAATGTCTAGTCTACGATGTTAAATCTTACAATCGATATCGTAATTTGCTTGGGTCTGCGATTAACTTCCTGAATAAATCACTCGCACTATTTCCATAATTTTATCATTTCTGTCATTTAAACACGTGTTCAACTCAACTCCACGCGAATGAATGAACTATGTGATACCTATTAAGTCCCTGAGATTTACATGGTTCCATCTGGATTTGTGAGCTAGAGGCTGCGCGCCCGCCGCCAACATTCCTGCAATAATCTGCCCGATATATTCGATCTGTGGTTGCAAATAAACTTGTCGCATCTGGATTTAGTTTCGGCACATAGTGTTACTAAGTATGGATCTAATAATACCTTGTTGTCTACATAATACAATATTTCAATTATCGCTATTATACTGCTGTGGTAGGCGACTAATGCCAATATCGTTACGAACTTCTCTACGTTATGAAATCTCAATCTCTCTGATTTTGCCGATATTAGCTCGATATTATTAGTCATAAGCTGAGCTTTGTGAATGTAAATAATGATTGACAAGTTTCAGAGTTCTGTTAAAGTACATAATACTTTTGTCGTCTTCTAATGTCATTAGAAGAAAAAATAGTTGGTTTTGTAATTTAGTAAATTTTCACGTCCTCTTAATTTATTGTCACACCAATTTTTTTGTTTGCATACAATGAACTACTTGCAATTACATTTTGAACACAACCTGATCAATTAGACAAACATAAAAATACCATGAAATTTCATAGTCAACTCTCCTTCCAGATCCCTCCAAGCTGATCAAGCGGAAGAAGTCCACTGAAGACGTGCGCTCACCCCTCGGGGGCGAAGGCTCATTGACCAGCGAAGAGGGGGAGGACGGCGGAGCGCGGAGGAAGAAGGCCCGGACCACCTTCACCGGGAGACAGATCTTCGAGCTGGAGAAGCTGTTCGAGGTGAAGAAGTACCTATCGTCAGGGGAGAGGGCGGATATGGCGAAGCTGCTTAATGTTACCGAGACACAGGTAGGTCAAGTTTTTCTTCCACCTCCTTGCGTTGTTTATTATTAATAACGAAGGCCATGACTCGTCTAATAACTTTATCGTGGACAGTGGACTATATCTACGTTGCTAGAGACAGGTCAGAATGGCTCAATTTTATTATGTCTTTGGTGGAGTGAATGGCATCACTAACTTTTACTGATCTACCCCTCTGGCGCAACTGCGCAACGCCACTCTTTCTCGTGCGACGAATATTTCCTATTTCTCATTATGCAGCACTTATTGAGAATGATGTCACTCGACAAGAGTTTTCTAAAGGTCCACAAGAGTTTGCAAATGGGGAAAACGCAAATACATCCTCTTAGTGGCCTCGTATTTTATGAATCGAGGATCACTCTGAATCTGAAGCCAATATCTGATAAAACTACCACTCCGTCTACAGCCGATCATTTCTCGTAGTTTTATATAAAGACAAATGCATTGTGACTTTTTACCTAGAATTTTATTATATGAGTTCTATCCGTGAACGCCTAAAAACCTGTGAAATTAAATATAAATTGCGCACGAACCATATGGCCTTAAACACATTACTTTACACATCATAAATCTAAAGGCTATTAATAAACCAAACTCATTTTCTTGAAATCCATTTCCACAAAATGTATAGTTCCTACATCAACACTTTACTCTCATTAGTCCACCCATAAGTCACTTACGACAAACCTTTTTCAATCACTAACAGTCTAATTAGAAAAGACGCAAACGTAGAGAAATACTGAACGAATATGTGATCTTTTGGTAGTGGGTCGGAGATCACTCAGGCGCACAATTAGTCAATGCGTCTATAAAGTTCAACCAACTTATTTGTGACTCGAATCGGACGATAATAGACACTAAAGTTAATGGGGTAAAGTTTGGACGCGGCTGATATGAGAGTAAGGGTTTGGGAAACCGTTGCAGCTGTAAATGTAAACAAATGACAGCTTGCGTCGTTGCGGTTCGAAGAAAATCTACGAAATTAAACGGTTCGGAGTACTCGCGTCGTGCGCGGGCGCAAGCCACGAGAGAAAGTGGAGCGTTTCCCAAGTAGCAAACAGACGGTAGCGATCTATGCAGCCATTAAAACTCAAATTTAGTAAAAGGGCTATGTTTGTATGCACTTAAATATACTGTAGGTATGTTTCTTGGGTTATAGTAAAAAAAATACGAGCGAAAGGTCCTAGTGACTAAATCCTTTCAAGTTATAAACGGCTTATTTTAACTAATCAAGTTAGGTTAGGTTTGTTTAATAAAAATCTCAAAAAGTGGCCGGTCAGACCTGAAAAATGCTTCTACGATTTATAAATAAAAACACATTGTAGGTATTTATCTATGAAATATATAATATCATTATATCATTTATTTATCTATGAAATTAGTGTACAACCTTTGCTTTGACTTACGACGAATTGTGTCAACTAAAACCGTATGATTAATTGATTACTATTGAATTATTTGATGTATTGTTTTTCATAATGTTAGTCAGAAAATCATTAGTCATATTTCTGAAATCATTAACATTACAGGATGTTAGAAAAACTTAAGTATCAAGTAAAACTTATTACATATTTAAAGTCAGATTAGTTGTATTGGAATCCTGATGTGCAATACATTTTAAATAACATTTGATTAATATCATTATGATTAACACTTTTTTTTTAAAGTGAATATAAAGCCAATATTGAAATATATTAGTTACCTTGGACCGCGTTAAACGCTCCGAGATAATTATACTATCGCACGGGGCTCCCCCGCGACGTGACTAGACACATATGGCGGCACTAATTAAAACTAGTGGCGTAATGAGACGCGTGGCGCGTCGGTCGCTCAAAGGTTCGAAGTGACGTTCATTTTTTAAGTAAATATATACTTCCATACTAATATTATAAATGCGAAAGTGTGTCTGTCTGTCTGTTACCTCTTCACGCTTAAACCGCTGACCCGACTTAGATGAAATTTGGTATGGAGATAGTTTGAGACCTGGGAAAGGGGGTACCCCTTATCTTGCACAATCTCTATTGTCCGAAATACACTTCGCATAATCGTTTTCGCACAATCATTTTTAGCCGAATGATACTATCGCATAATTATATACTCACCACAATTGTTATGTTGCATAATATTCATTTGGCACAAATTTGTATAGCAGAATACTAACATCGCCAACTTTTATTTCGCAGAATTTTATGTAGCACAATATAAGTCCCGCCGAATTTATTGCGGCATAATTGTACCATAGCATACCCACAGAACCGAATCGCTGCCAGAAAACAAAGTTAGGTTAGGTTGAAACTGTGTCCCTCACAGAAACGAAGGCAAGGCAGGTAAGTAAGGCAGGTCCGACTTGGCTTAGGTTAGGTACGACGACGAGCGAAGCGAGGAGGAGTGTTAGGTTGAACTGTGACCCTAACGAGCGAGCGAAGCGAGCGAGCCGCGCAGGTCCGACTTGGCTTACGATTCCTAACATTACCAATTTCACCTTAAGGCAGATCCGACTTGGCTTAGGTTAGGTACGACGACGAGCGAAGCGAGGAGGAGTGTTAGGTTGAACTGCGACCCTAACGAGCGAGCGAAGCGAGCGAGCCGCGCAGGTCCGACTTGGCTTACGATTCCTAACATTACCTATTTCACCTTAAGGCAGGTCCGACTTGGCTTAGGTTAGGTACGACGACGAGTGAAACGAGGAGGAGTGTTAGGTTGAACTACGACCCTAACGAGCGAGCGAAGCGAGCGAGCTGCGCAGGTCCGACTTTGCTTAGATTAGGTAGGTATTTTGTTGTTTCGTATTAATATTGAGTCGGACTTTTCATTTTTCGGTGTATTAAAATAATCATGCGAACGGAATATTATGCCATATAAATTTCGGCGACACAATTATTCGACCATAGGAGTATTGTTCTAATCAACATTATGCCAATGTACTATTCTGCCAAAGAAACGTGTGCGAAATGATAGTATGCCAAGAAATTTAGGCAAAAAGCAATTGTGCGAAATGATGATTGTGCCAATGGTTGCTATGCGAAACGAAAATACGCCAATAAATTTTGTGCAACACATTAGTAACCCCTGGGAAAGGACATAGGATACTTTTCATCCCGAATAAATTTAGTGTTCCCGTGGGATGAGCGGTTAACACCGCGGGGCACAGCTAGTAATAGGTATATAAAATTGACTAGATCGACTTTAAGTAATTGATTGAATCATGTTATTTGCTTAATTGCTTTGCTAATCCGCGATATAATAACGTGCCAGTCAATTAGTGCTAGCGCGTTATACTTACTTGCGTATTAAAAAAGATTTGCTTTTCTTCAAAAAATACAATACAATACAACAACAACACTTTATTGCACACCAACAAGAAAAATATTACATGAGAAATCTTAAATTAAACAATAAGAAGAAGAAGCCAGCTACCCAAGAAACGTTATGCTACAATAATAGACTTACCCTTTCTCTTAGAACTCCCCTATTTACATCGGGGTTTTAAAAAATCTGAGTCATTATCCGAGATGCATTTTTAGATGCTTCTGTTCATTCAATAGTGGTGTATAATAATAATTCATGAATTTTTGTGCATTTTCAAATCAAAATTATCAATATTTCAGTAAAAAACAAACGTAAAAAATCTTCGAATTGTTTCGACTATTTCAACATGGCGAAACATGTAGCAGAATGGGGACTTAGAGGGCTTAAGCCCAATTCCACCTTGCTGTTAGTTGCACTTCGCAGATTAAAGGTAGACTAACTCAAATTGGCTATGGATTGAATTGGATATGGGGCCAAAATAGTCATATAAAATAACATTCTTAAATTATCTTGAGCGCCCGTTACAACCTCACAAGTCCTTAAAACGTTTAAGTTAAAAATTCGTACTTAAATGATCCTGTCCTCGTCCCCCACGTGTGAGAGGCGTCAATTAACTCAGACGCATCGCTCTAACGACCTCCAGCAAAAAGTAAGCAAAAGTGGGCAAAAAAGTGGGTGACAAAAAATGTAGTGGGTCCACGTGGCAGGAGCTCCGCTAATTGGTATTGATAATAGGCGTCAAAAGATTGTCATTGAGTCGGGACTCGGTCTCAAGTGCCTTCTAATGTCAGTTGAGATTTCCTTCCTCATACGCGTATGATCCAGTGTACATACCGACCTAACTAGATATTTCTTTTTTCATAATTTTTCCCAATTTCCCGAAAGAAATATTTTTCTGAAAAAAAAAGCTATCGCTGTTAGGTTAGTTCTGAGAACTTTACGATTTTAGAGAAAACCTTAGTTCGCGAACTACAGCTGTTTCGGAAACGTAATAATATCAAAGAAGCAAAGTCAGAGTAATGACAATAAGTGTGGGGAAACATGTAGCTTTCATATTGTTTTGAGACGTTTGAGTGCCATCTCAAAACGGATAACGGAATTCATCATATGTTTACTCACGTATCTGTTTGTTCATCCTTCGGGTCGGGTACAAACTAACTTTTTCGGTGGTTATACTTATTAACTACATACTTACAATTTTAACTGGAAACTCACCGTACATTTATATGTATGATGATTTCTATATTATTATATAGAAATCGTGCCTGAGCTAATCGTACGTACTTTGTTAAATATATAGTTATATCCTCAATGTTCCGATATCAAATCACAATTCAAAGATATAGTGTTATTTTGATAGTACCCCCAAGCTCGTCCGTCACTCCCCAGCACACCCTAACGACCAACCATAATCGATAATTGTCAAACATAAAGCTATTCCGGTCACATTTATTCCCGCTAGACTCGAAAAAAGCCCCCAATTCCCAAATAGATCTTCCCTGAACCCTTATTTCTCGAATCAGATCATTAACGCTTGTTTCCAACCATCGCATCACTACCGAGAAATATTTATTGTAGATTCGAAAAGAAACAATTTTAAAAACTGTACATTCCAAATACAACCCTAATGCGACCACTTTACAGTCTTAAACGAAAATACCCTTTGGTTGGAATTGATTCTCTTTTGTTTTAAAAATAAATGTTATTCCAATACGCAGCCCTAATTGATCCATTTCTTTGCTTTCAACTATTATAACCCTTGCACTTGAACATCTAATATGAATCTTCTTAACTTGACGTTAAAGTTGATTTTTAGTCGGTTGTTTATATCAATTGAACCGTCCGGAGGGATTAGGCTATACAGGCGGGTTCAAATTGAAATTAATTCAGATTTCAATCATTTGAATAATTCAACTGTTCAACTGTTTCTGTTGGGTATTACGGATGGAATGATATTGATGGAGAGATTTGTGATATCCAGTTTCCAGTTAAATCAGTTTAGACAATTTATTAATCTTCTATTTATGCATAAAATTAAATTTTCTTGTACACATAGTGTTAATAAGCTTATTGTAAGAATTAATAATGTTATATCAAAAATATTAATCAGTAAGAGATAATTGGAAATATTTAGTTTGTCCGTTAGTTCCGTGAAATAAACGACCAATATAAACCTTTATGAGAGCCTTTGTGGTTTCAGTGTCACTGATTATTATTGCTAAAGGCGAAAAAGCATTGATTGTGTTGGATGACTAGAATTTCGAATCATGTACCTGTGAAGTACAAGGCATGAGAAGGTCTCATGTGGAAGATGCAGATGCTGATAGTAGATCTTTAGTGACTCAATATGCACCGGGATAAATTAGATATTTTTTTGTAAAACAAAGCAGATAGGTAATAATTCATATTATAGTTAGTACTTTGTGAACACACTGTATGCGGGCATTCTCACCATATGTCATTTGTTAAGTGCGTTTTTGTCTCCCGCGGCCGAGCATTTAAGGGCAAAGAATAAACGGGACAGATGTGGCATATCATCATAATGTGAAATTGGCATATATCAGCAAACTTGGTAACAGTTGGGCCAATATCAGCAAACTCTAGCGATAGAATTTTGGATGTTTAGGAAATTCTTTGGAATTTCCTTCATAGATATATCCATTTTTTCCTTAATACGTGAGTAATTCATCCAAAGTAGTGTTTATTTACTCAAACGTTAAAAATAATATCTGAAAGGAAGAAAAACTAAATTTATCATTTATATCAATAGGTATACATATACCACATAAAATATTATTTATACATTCATATACTAAATTCTACCCCCTATTGTCAGTTCCAATTTGTTGCCCTGGAGCGCTTAAATTACGCAAACGAAACAGATCGGATAACAATATGACAGCAGCCAGTCTAGTGCATGTGGTGCATACAGATCGGCATTCAAAACTTCGTAGAAATTGAATTAATGTTGAATATTTTAATATAGAATTGATTAACAAAATTACTACGTATTAAAACGCAGATTCACGATACTTTTAGTGCAGGCGCGACGAAGTCTATACTACCTACTATAATACCACTTTAGTAAATAGATATTAAAATACCGTTTAATTAACAACTCCCTATTGGATTAGCTTTTTTGAAATAATTACGGTTACGGTTACTGGTTCTTAAAAATAGTTTTAAAATTACATAAAAATATATCTCGGTAACTCCCTAACTTCTTCCAATCCAATAGGAGTTATTAATTAAATGCTCTTCAGATATTATATTTTCACTGGCGAGTATTGTACCTAATCTAATTGATGCCCACAAATAAAAAAAAAATTTTTTGACATCCGAAACTATAAGAATGCTTATGTGCCCTTAATACTTAATACTTTATCCGAGTACGCTCTGCATTTAATCTATCCCATATTTCATACTCTTTGTCTCACACTCGCTTAAGCGTTTTTACACATCTGTGTTTGTGTAGCAAGGCTGACACTTTTTACTCGGAAATTAGGGGAGTGTTTATTTTTATCCCAACTTGTTAATTTGGTAATAGAGCTGGAATAGTTCCAGGTTTTTATTTATCTGTTCAGTTGCTATTTGTAAGATTAATGAGAACGTATGTGTACAATTATTACTTAAAGTTTGAATATTACGTTCATGTGTGGGGAATCGTTGTTTAAAATAGGGTACAATTTAAATGCTCACCAAAATGGCTTTTATACCCCCAAAACTAAATACCAAATAAATTGAATTGCCTCCATTTAATATAAATTCACTCTATACAGTGCTCCCCAAATTAAATCATTTTGTATACCAAAATCGATATACATTACACCAGAATAATTTCATGTTGAGTCAGAATATATTTTTGCTTCCCAAAATGGATTTTTTGCTCACCAAGTATTGTTTTCATAAAACATCAAAATGATTACCAAAAAATATCTTTTTGCTTCCCAAAATGGATGTTTTGCTCACCAAAATGGATGTTTTGCTCACCAAAATGGATGTTTTGCTCACCAAATATTGTTTTCATAAATTAGTGTTTCAGCTAGGTATCCATCTAATCCTGATCACCTTTCAGAGCAGATCCGACTCGGCCGGGTTAGGTTAGGTTAGTTTTTTTTTTTATATCCCTAAAAAACGCTCCATAATGTGCGGTAGTCATTATTAGCTATGCTATATCAATTTCGATATTTTCGGAATTTGATCGAATTTTCGGAAAAGATTTCAGATTCATATTTTTGAACCCCGAGAGCCCCCCGATACCGAGTTTCAGCCGCCTAGCACCAATTTAGAAATTTTGAATCGATTTTTTTCGATATTTTCCGAATTTGACCGAATTTTCGGACAAGATTTCAGATTCATATTTTCGAGCCCCGAGAGCCCCCCGATACCGAGTTTAAGCCGCCTAGCACCAATTTGAAATTTTGAAAAAAAAATCGTTTTTTTTCGATTGTTTCCGAATTTGACCGAATTTTCGGACAAGATTTCAGATTCATATTTTTGAGCCCCGAGAGCCCCCCGATACCGAGTTTTAGAAGCCTAGCACCAATTTGAAATTTTGAAAAAAAAAGTCGCCATCTTGATTTTTTTTTTCCACAAGTGTCTAACAACCAATCTTTAAAAACAAAACCTGCTTTTTGTCAAACCAGCCAGCTGTGTGAATGACCTTGTTGTTGAAACCAAAAAAAAGTTACTTTGCAGGCCTAGGCCTGAAAAGCAGTATGAAATCCCTTTACAGTTTTCAGTTGTTGCGCCCAAAAAGCGATACTTCCGAGCCTATTTTAAGGAACGTAAAGACATTTCATTGGATGTTTGAGAAAAAGCCATTTTGGTGAGCATTTCGTTTTTTGCCTCAGCAAAAATGATTAAAATGGAAGTAATAATATAAAATATTGGTGACATCCATTTAACAGTAATTTAGATTATTTGGTCTGAAATTAACTTTTTAGGTGTGCATATATTTTTATAGGATGTAAGAATAGTTATTTGTTATGCAAGGCTGCAAAGTTGTTATTTGGCGCGAGTGTTGAAATTGAAAGCTGAGCGAGCGAAGGAAGCTAAGATTGAACCATGAGCGAAGCGAATGGTTCAAAGATAGATTCCTGAGCGTAGCGAGGCTTTCAAGACACGAGAAGCTAAATAATTTTGCAGCCATGCGGAACACACAACTTTTCACCTCACTACAGCGAGGAAAATGCAAGATTCAAGAAAAACAATTTAAACATAAAAATAATCATATTTAATTTTGCCTTCTATTTAACACATCAAATTTAAAACATAACACACTCAAATCCAAACCAAATAAATACGAGAGAAGCACACATATTAAAAATTAAAAGTAATATAGCCGTAATTTGTATTATCGTCGTGTATATTTTTATCGTTGAGTTTTTCTTAAGCACTGTTATATTATGTTTGTATTTGAAACTACTTGACACATTCGTTGTGAATGTGGGAGAATGGCATTCTGGGAAGGATTAGTTGGTCACTCGGAAGTATTACACTTGCTTTGGAAGTTATTGGACGATGGGAATGATGGTATCCCAACAAGATTATTTCGTCTTTATCTTCTTTAAAAACGCCAATAGTTTCGGTAAATTACTTATCGTCTCCAAATATTTATAACAAATCCATTTCATTTGAATGCAGGCTTTTAGCATTGCATAAATACTCCAAATTGGGCTTAACTTTCTTGTTTTCGATATTTATATAAAGTAAGACAACAGTATGTATTCTCCACAGAACAAATTTACGTTGTTTACGTGAATTGTGAAAACTTCCAACTTTTTAATTATTATTTTTTTCTCGGGGGTGTTCAGAAATTACACTCTTATGTTCCAACTTTTATAACAAATAAATATTAAAATTTGTGTTATATTTAATATATTTACTAGTCAAAATATGTAAATGAAACTGAAATAATATATTTAACCATATTCAACATAAAATAAAGTGTAGAAAAAATAAAAACTTAAAAATCTGTAACAACAAACCAGGTTTCTGGACGTGATATTGTAGGTCTATTTTTTTTTAAAGAAGTATTCAAACGTACTTATGATTTTAGCCGGCCTGACCAGATCGCCCTTTATTAGCGTGCGTTGATTGGTTATTCGAAGATATATCGACTGATGAAATCAGGCAGGCATTGAAGGAGTCTTAAATGTAAAAAAGTTACATGCACCACAGAGAATCAAAATCATCGTGTTCGAAATTCAAATGACTTTTGCACGCTAGCGGATAAAATAGACTTTTGCACGCAGATTTCGCCCTATAAACGGAGGTTTTCCGAGCGAGTGAGGTGAAAAAAGAATTATTTGCTTTATTTATAGAATAATTTGGGGTACACTATTTGGTGAGCATTCATCCGTTTTGGTGAGCATTAAGAATTTATTGGTAGTAATTTATCAATATATTTGGTAGGCGTTTAATCTTATTTGGTAGGCGTTTAAACCTAAGCCTTTAAAATATAAGTTATATAGGTAATTTATTATCTTTCAGTAGTAGTAGTCAGCAAGTAAACATAAGTATATTATCCTGCTTAGATTGTAGTAGATCGCATTAATTTTTGTAAGAACATAAAAATTATGTTCAATCATATTATGAATAACGTATTTTTAATGTTTAGTACCGACTTACAAAATAGTTATTTGTTATGCAAGGCTGCAAAGTTGTTATTTGGCGCGAGTGTTGAAATTGAAAGCTGAGCGAGCGAAGGAATCTAAGATTGAACCATGAGCGAAGCGAATGGTTCAAAGATAGATTCCTGAGCGTAGCGAAGGTTTCAAGACACGAGAAGCTAAATAATTTTGCAGCCATGCGGAACACACAACTTTTCACCTCACTACAGCGAGGAAAGTGCAAGATTCAAGAAAAACAATGAAAACATAAAAATAATCATATTTAATTTTGCCTTCTATTTAACACATCAAATTTAAAACATAACACACTCAAATCCAAACCAAATAAATACGAGAGAAGCACACATATTAAATTTAAAAGTAATATGGCCGTAATTTGTTATTATCGTTGAGTTTTTCTTAAGCACTGTTATATTACATTTGTATTTGAAACTACTTGACACATTTGATGTGACTGTGGGAGAATGGCATTCTGGGAAGGATTAGTTGGCCACTCGGAAGTATTTTCCATAACTTCCATAGCTTTGGAAGTTATTGGACGAAGGGATCCGAACAAGATTATTTCGGCTTTATCTTCTTTAAAAACGCCAATAGTTTCGGTAAATTACTTATCGTCTCCAAATATTTATAACAAATCATTTTTCGTTTTAATGCAGGCTTTTAGCATTGAATAAATACTCCAAATTGGGCCAACTTAAAAATCTGTAACCACGAACCAGGTTTCTGGACGTGATATTGTAGGTGTATTTTTTTTAAACGAAGTATTCAAACGAACCTATGATTTTAGCCGGCCTGACCAGATCGCCCTTTATTAGCGTGCCTTGATTGGTTATTCGAAGATTTATCGACTGATGAAATCAGTCACGCGTTGAAGGAGTCTTAAATATAAAAAGTTACATGCACCACAGATAATCAAAATCGTCATGTTCGAAATTCAAATGACTTTTGCACGCTAGCGGATAAAATAGACTTTTGCACGCAGATTTCGCCCTATAAACGGAGGTTTTCCGAGCGAGTGAGGTGCAAAAGTATATTTTTTTGATGGCAGCATAAATGCACCGTTTGATAAATTCTATTGTTCGGATTCATATAAAACCCTTGCACGACGCGGTTGGGGCAGTGGTTAAGCAACTGCCTACTGAGCCGACGGTCCCGGGTTCGAATCCCGGCAATGGCAAATATTTGTGTGATGAACACGAATATTTGTGCCTAGGTCATGGATGTTCTATGTATTTAAGTATTTATTTATCTATATAAGTATGTATATTGTCGCCTAGTACCCATAACACAAGCCTTCTTGAACTTAATTTGGGACTAGGTTGATTTGTGTGAGGTTGTCTGATATTTATTTATTATTATTTATTTTATTAATGTATGCTGTCTTTAAGGATTTAGAATGAGCATGAAATGTGCCCCGACGTGGGCTAAGTAAACAGCGCTGACGCACCCGTCTGCACAGGATTATGGACTGAGCCGTGCGTCGACGCACAAGAACGGGCAAAATGGGATCGGACAAAATATTGATAATGTTCCAGTATAAAAGATTTAGGATACGTATGAAATTCGGAGAGGTTACTTCTGAGCAGACATTAACCTCCCTGAAGTGAACAAAGTAAACAGCGCCGACGCAGCCTTCTACGCATTACTGCTGCGCAGAATTACGGACTTAACCGTGTATCTGCGCACAAGGATGAACAAAAAATAGACGGCTCTTTGAGAACCTTAAATGAGTATCCAAAATCTGCAATAGTTCAGATAACGTTTTGCATTTTATTGCATATTTAAGTTTGGTGCTACTTTTATTTTAGTTCTCAAGGTCACTCTAAACTATCCCACTTTACAAAATATGCGACAGTCAGATTGGAAGCTTGCAAACAAAACCCTTCATCTGTAACTTAAGTCCAATACAAAACGCACACACACGCACACAAACTAAGAATCAGTTGTCATTTGACTTGGCAATTTAGAGTTATTGTTTAATTAATGCTTATCATGTCCATATGACAACATGCCCATGTCCTTAACTGATTCTACCGACTCTACACCACAGGACTGTAATTTTCCAGGACAACAAAGCCAATAAGTTTACCACGTTGACTCACACAATGAAAAGTATCAAAATTTCCGTGGTACGATGACAATTAACCATCGAATAACCTACGCTCACAAGCAGTAGAATTTATATAGCAATAAAGTCGAGATACAGGGAATCATAAATGACCGAATGAGCACCATTCAAGGTTGCCAGGTTACAGAAATCCACCCGTGAATATTATACTTAGTGTTTAAACCTCACATCTAAATAATTCTGAGAATGTAAAAGCTAACGTAATCCCTATGCGAAATAAAGTTCAAATAGCAACCCCTTACAGAAGGGATGTAAGTCATTTAGCCACTATACCGACGATATACGATGTACTAAAAACAAAGTTTTATTGCGATCTAAAGAGGAATTGTATTGAAATATCAACTGTCAGACTTGGCAGTAAGAATCACGGTTTAGGGATAAGAAGTATGTATAAGTTGGCTATGTTGATATTGCAAAGAGGAATGTAATAGATATGTGCGTTATTATTGGATGGATCGCTTATTGGAAGAGATTTCTTGCTATAATTTTTAGTATGTGAAGGGTGAATTCTATTAGACTCGTTTTGATTAGAGTAACAGTAAGTCTTAGAATTGTGATTATGTTACACGTAACATTTTTTTAGCCAAAGCCGCTTAATATAACGATAACTTAGTTCATAGAAGAGGTTAATATTGAAATTGACCAGAAGGTTTGTTAGACCAACGGCATTAAACGATTTGGTACATTTTAAAGTAAATGTAAGTGAATGTGTAAATGGCTACAATATAAGTTTTTACCTGCTTATAGGTATAAACATCTTGTACGTGAGGTCCCATAAATTACTCTAATATCAAATCTTTTTAAAGATCGCATACTGCATAGTAATCAATAATCTTTTAAACTATTATCTGTCATTCTGTCCTATTAAGGATTCCTTAAAAAAAGACTCGGCCCAACAGGGCGTGTAAAAATACTCGGCCCTCGGAGCACTCCGCCAGGCCTAAATTAGGGCTGTCACGTTCCTCGTTGTTCATATTATGACGAGGTTTAGCTTGTCGTGGGTAGATAAATGATAATCAGTGGTTAATCTTTATTATGAGTCTGTAAGAGATATAGCCTAGGTTAGATGTACATCTTTTAGGCAGATCTTTGTCCCTTCAACCCTGTGGCAAGTCAAAGTCAAAGTCAAAGTATTTATTTGCTGGAATTACGGTACATAATAGATCTTATAAATTAAACATAAGGATCAGCATAATTCACCAATTTAGTGGCATGCAAATATTTTATAAACACAGAATAACCCCGCAGCAACCAGAACCCCGGCTCTCATGAGAACAAATTAATTAAAATATTCATTTAATGAGTAAAAACATTTGTCGTTAAGCCAATGCCTAAGTTTTACCAGGAATAATTTGAGTGGCAAAGCTCTTAAATCTAAAGGGATCCTGTTATATATTTTTCCAGACATCATTAGACAGTTTTTGTTACACTGAGCTGTCTTAGCAATAGGCTGTTTAATCCGAAGCAAATCTCTTTTACGCAATCTTGGCTGTTGGACTGGCTTTTCAATAGAAGCCAATAGAAGTTTTTCAAAAGATTCATAAAATGAATAAACCCGTGTTGAAATAACCCGTTTTGATTACATATGTGCAAGTTGTAAAAAGTTTTCAAAACAAAGGAGGCAAAGGAAAAAAAAAACAAACAATATTTTCCGAACCCAAATCATGTGCCAAGAAGAAGTTGATCACGTCTTGGTGGGCAATAACAAGATCAGCCGTGTTACACACTACATATACCTAGGCCAGGTTCTGAGTCTGAACAGGAACAGCCTGAGCATGGAATTTAATAGGCGCATACAACTAGGTTGGGCTGCCTTTAGAAAGCTGTCCGAACTTCCGAAGTGTTTAAAAGCGATATCCCCATGAGCCTGAAAAGGAAGGTCTACGATCAGTGCGTACTCCCTACTATGACCTATGGAGCAGAAACTTGGACCTTCACCTGCCAAACCGTGCATCAACTCCAAGTTGCCCAGAGAGCGATGGAGAGAGCGATGCTGGGGATAACTCTCAGAGACCGCATTCCAAACAAAGAGATCAGACGGAGAACCCAAGTAACCGACATCGCTAGGAAAGCCGCTACTCTAAAATGGAGATGGGCGGGGCATGTATGTAGGCGAGAAGACGGACGCTGGTCTCCAAAGATACTGGAGTGGCAACCACGAATGGGGAAAAGAAGTGTGGGCAGACCCCCCCCCTAGATGGAGAGACATAGTTAGCGTCGCAGGAAGAAAATGGATGCACACGGCCCGGAATCGCAGTGAATGGAAAATGCACGAGGAGGCCCTAGTCCAGCAGTGGATAAATACGGGCTGATGATGATGATGATGAATTTCCGTAATTAACATTTTGGAAATTTACCTCTTTATCTTGTGCATATTTTCGCAATTTTTGAGACTTTTCGACTACGTTCCTGTTTTTCTACTTTATAATTCAGCTCGTTATCAAGTTATTATTTGTGACATGCCGCATCGGGTGGGTTCCGGCCTTCGCTAATGAGCCGGCGCGTTTGATGCGTGAGCGCAGCACGCGTCTGCGGCTGACAGCGGCTGAAGGATGTGGCGGACTGACGTTCACCGAAGCCTAATTCGACGAGGTGTTGCAATATCTCCAATCTAGAAATATCTCAGTTTCGAACTGTATTAAGTGCTCGCGCCTATCATTTGTACTTTAGCAATATGACTCGCCATATTGAAATCGATGCCGCTCAAAATATATATAGGTATAACTGCAAACCCTAGATTAAAGAACTATCGATAAAACAATGGTCGATAAAACATATGATGATATCATTTCCATGGCTCGGACTAATCATAGCAAAACAAGAATTAATATTTTGCACAAACTTGTGGCAAAATTTTCTTAATTCTCGTTTTGCTATGATTCGTCCAAACTCTTAATGTCATGTTCATTTAAACTGGACTTTTTCGTCATACACAATATGTATTTTCTACTAAGCGAAAAATCGCAGTACTGAGAAGAAAGAATTTGCAGTCTCATAAGCATTGAGTTTCATAATCTTTCAAAATTAAAAATCTCGCAACAATTAAATAATAAACTCAAAAGGTTAATTTCCATTGACAAAAGGCGGGCTAACGAGCCGGAAGCGGGGCTATTAACCAAACATATTAATTTGAATTATCTCCCGGCGGCGGATGGCTTGGAAAGAACGTTCAAAATGGCCTCGAACTTTCAGTAACGGTGAGGAATTCCGTATGGTCCGAGATATAATTGGAAATTATAAATTTGCATTGTAACTTAATGCCTGACCAGAAATATAATATGAGGATTGTCAAGAGGGCGCTATTTATAAGATTTATATATGGCAACAATTTTGCAACCAATCGCAACCCATTATAATGACATTAGTTTAAATACCTGTGTTAACCTCTTAATGTATTTTAATGGAATGCACTCTTTTTTCTGTCTGTTTTTCGTGTAGTAAACACGTGTACACTTTATTTATAATCTAACGTTCACGACTGTGAATTGTTTTCGGCATTTTCATTGGATAATTTTAAATAATTGTCTTTTAAAGAAACCTCCACGAATGACATTGACATTGTTGACAAACCATCATAAAATCATTGCCTGTGTAAGAAATTAGTTCCAGTGAAATTCCGCAATATGGGGCATCCTCATTTATATGAGGATGCATGTATTTCTGGTCAGGCTTTAATTTGATTTAAGTTCAATATAAAATCAAGGACTGCTCCTGTTATGTTTCAGGCGTCGATATATTATTGTTACAGTTTAAACATTGTGACGTTTCGTTGTTACGTTATTTTATCATTATCATCCACCAGTTCAACAGGAGCTTAATATTTTTTAATTCAATTATCGATGTTCCCTGGTCCAGTATACCCTGAGACGACAAATCACATGCGACGGAAATTATTGTACATAATAAAAATTCCTATTTGTGATAGTTTCAATCTATTAGCAAAAATCAAGCCGATTTTAAGGCGACTCCGTACGTGGAATGGTGATTTTTAAAGTCCTAAGGCTCGTAATCTAGCCAACGGAAAAATCTGAAAAAAATATATGTTATTTTTGACTATTTCTTCTAAAAAATTATAGTTGGTTTTTTTTTTAAAGCAATAATTACTATGGAAAAAATAATGTTGAAATAGGGTCGTTTTCAATTTTCAATTCCCTAAGGCTTCTAAACTACAAATGATATTTACACGGCTCTTTCGCAAGAATATTGACAATTCATTGATCTTTAATCGTATTGTTTAAAAGTTTGTAAAATGTAAATTCGGTCTAATAAAGCATCAAAAAAACTGAATTTCCGCGAGCGCGGCCGTGCCCAGGCTGCGAGCTCAGTGTAAATCTAACCGTCGAAGGGGAAGGCTGTGTCACTTGCTCTCGCGATCCATCTAGTTACGGAAAATTGTTATAGTACCGGATACCGCGGAGGTTCGATCTGTCTTCGTGCGTTTGAAGTGTATTTTAAGAGAGTGTAGTTCGTTTTTTACGACTACGCTATGCGACATAACAAAAAGCACTCATTTTCATATAGAATTAAATGTAACTGTTTTTTTTCGTATTTAGGTATCTATTAATTTTAAGTACTTATAAAAAAAAATGTCATAGCTTAGCATTCCCGGACACATTTGGATACTTAGATATTCTCAGTCATGGGCCCATACCAGACAGGATTCCCAGAAAATAACACTTTTGGTGTGGGTTTTAGGGCCCTTCTCTGTGTAATATTAGAGTACCGTAGGTATTTCGGTTAGTAAAAAATTCTGATAATACAGATATTTAAGTATGATAACGTCTAATGATCTTTATTAATTCAACCCTAAGAGATATGAATATCGTAATGCAGAACAAGTATTGTTCGTTTGTATACCATTGTAATATTCGGTAAAACGCTAATTTACGAATACGAATATTTATTGTAAGTATTCACATTCGTTGCTTCACTAGTACAGTACATGACATATGATATAAAAATACATTATCAAAAATTACAATAATTTTCTAGTTCAAGAAGGCAAGTGACAATCTGGGCATGAGGGCTTATTTATGTAAATATAGTCAGAATACATATTTGCATCAATAAATTTCCCACTTCATATTTAAATCTAAATGAGCGTTAGTAATTATTGACATATCCGCCGGGCCTAGCTAGACATACCTAGCCTGGCCATAAGTTCTGTTCCAATTGTTTACCGTTTATAAAATAAAAACCTGATTTTTATTACATATCGTTTAAAAGCCATATATTAATGGTCGGATTACAGTTGAATTAATGAAAAAATATATAACTTTATTTAGACTCATCGTAATGCCCAGACTTGATTTTTGACTAATGCTCAGAATTTTTCTCTCTAAGTTTGCCAGAGGGCAATGAAACGATCTTGGATCAAATTAATCGATCGCGGAAGGAACGCCAAAACCCAAATAGCTTACGTAACTCAGACAACCGCTAAACTAAAGTAGGGCTGACACGTTTGCCGCATGTCAACCGATCTGCAGATCAAGAAATCTACACCCACCCAATAAAATTCGGAACTTCTAAGTTAACGTAAAAAAAAGATACGGCTCTTTATGCCGCAAAAAAAACGTATCTACGCTGGAAAGGAAAATTATCCAAGAGACACGGAGCTAACTTTACAGGACATCTAAAAAACTACGAACTTTAAAAAAAAAAAAAAAAAAAAAAAATAAGTAATTAAATAAAAATAAGGCAATCTGGGAGTTTTCTTTGGCGGTTCTTTCTCCTCAGTAAGCCTTTAGTGAACCGCTGGTAGATATTTTAAATAAAATAATAAATGCCCTTCTGGCACATGTGTAACTGTCTTTACACATTAGGCCCATCTGGCATGTATGAACACCTTTATTTTAAATTAATATTTACAAAATGGGTAGTTTGCACAAATGTAACT
This sequence comes from Apotomis betuletana, assembly GCA_932273695.1. Classification (NCBI taxonomy): domain Eukaryota; kingdom Metazoa; phylum Arthropoda; class Insecta; order Lepidoptera; family Tortricidae; genus Apotomis; species Apotomis betuletana. The sequence continues at coordinate 16,756,936 of OW026299.1, forward strand.
TTGACAGAGAAAAATTGTGTTTTTCTCAGTCAACCTTTGACAACGGTATCTGTAAAGGTACTGAAACGTCAGGGAGGCTCAAATAATTAACATACGCGATATAATCCGTTTAAATTGTTTTATTTAAAAAAAAAAAAGTTTTAAATATTCTGTGGACCTACTTTTTAAATGAAGCATTTATAATTATAAACAACATCATGTTCTCTACATGTCGCTTTTGTTATTTTGTCTATTAATGGAATAATTTAAAATTTAGCATCGCTTACGCAAAATGGCTGTCAAAATAGAATTAGGTAAAATTATCTAAACGACACGTTTCCCGAGATATTAGGTAAAATAGTATAATCTACATTTTACACAACAATCAACACAGTAAACAATATCTATGTGCATACGATGCTCATTTTATAGAAACAATATCATGTTTTTTACATGTTGCTTTTGTTATTTTACAATGCATGTGCTCGAAAAGAGCGTATTCTAGGCATTCAAACTGTGCAGAAAGTACTACTTTTCCGCACTAGTGCTTTTTACTTTTCAATTTTTTTTAAATTTCTAGTCGTATCTGACAGCCTGACGCAAAGAGGTTTTATTATTCACAAAAAGTTTGATAAATAAGTCAAATACCGATTATTGTCACGTATAAAAGTACAATAAAACCAATATTTCATTAATTAATTCATTTAACACGTCATTAATTACATTAGACATAAAATTTGATTAATAAACGAACTTTAAATCGTTATTCATTAAATAAATTTGGCTGAATGTACACGCGCTTGTGCCATTTGACATAAGACGAATATTAAAAAAATACTTTTGCACATTGCGCAGTAGTAGATATGTCGAGCGCGCTTTACAAATAACTCCGCCATTTTTTATTGATGTCTAGTTTATTTTGAAGTTGTTTTGTGTAAATCTGCTGAAATAATGGCGAGATAAAGGGACGAATCATGAATTTAAACCCGTAAAATGTTATTGAAGAAGTAAAAAATGTAAACGACGGCTTCTTGTTGGATAAATCAAATCAAAACACTTATTTCCAATGTAAACAGTCTTTGTGAGTATTAAAGTATTTTCTATTTTCTCGTACATGCATAGTAAAGTTTTGTACGGAACTCGCGTGGAAGATGATTTCCGACTCGTGTTTGTTTAATCACTCGCTCGTACCTCGCTCGTGACTAAAAATCACACTCTTCTGAAATCACCTACCTTCCACACTTGTATCGTAAATAACTATTGTCCATTAATGGAATATTTTAGGATTTAGCGTCGCTTACGCAAAATGGCCGTCAAAATAGAATTAGGTAAAATTATCTAAACGACACGTTTCCCGAGAAATTAGTCAGGTAAAATAGTATAATCTATTACACAACAATCAACACAGTTAACAATATATATGTGCATGCTCATTTTATAGTCAGGTAAATATATAAATGTGCATAAATTAGCATGAAATAAATCAAGAAAAATTATCTAATCGCCTTTGTAGGAAATATTTCAGACATGAAAAGCTATTTATCGTACAATAAAACCTCACGATTAATGTTTTAATTAGAGAAAAATATTTATTTTCAAACATTAAAATTAATGAAGTGATATTTAAAGTTCTCTAAGACAAAAACTTATGGTCCAACAACGCAAATACAAAAAAAACTGCTTTAGGAATTAAAGATTTATTCATCAGATATCACGTGAAATTTCAATTTTATAAATTTTTATGTGTGATCTGCTGAAAGATTTCCAGTAGTTCTAGACCAATGTATGGTAGCAAACGATAGCTATGACTAATGAGAACAGCACAAGAGTTCTCAAGACTGCAGTCACTCGGTACTCATTAAGGAATTTTAAATCACGAACTACGTGAAATTTCAAGTTTTACAATTGCAATGAGATAATATCCTATCCTAACAAGAATAACAAAACTACCTACAACTCTGTGTGGTATAAGTGACGTCTCGTAAGACACTGTTTGAGTGAGATGGCGTTTGGGTCCATCAAGCGAGTCCAAAGTAATGCCTTAGCGCCACAGACACAGATTTACGCCGCAGATGGGCCTAACGGCCTTTATAAATATATTGAATTACTACTAAATGTGTGATATTTTATAAAACAGAACCGGTAAATTTGTCTAACTACCAATTTAACGAAAATATTTGTTTTTTAGTACATTCTATGCGACAAATACGACTCAATTGTCATTCAAGCAATTCAAGATAAGCGACAGTAGTCGATCAAAGTCATATTAGGTAAAAAAGGATAAGCGACAATGGTTTCATAGTATCAAAGCAGGTAAATTTGGATAAACGCCAATAGTTAAGATAGTTAAGATAGACAATCAGGTAATTTATCTAACTATGTTATTTTTTTTATAGAATCTTATATCGATTCTGTTTAATAATGTGGAAATACCACATTTTTACTTTTTGGCTAATGCGCATAAGCATTTTAAACACACATGACATGACACAGAGGGCGCTCCAGTAGCGAAGAATTATGGAATCAAAGATTTAGTGTGATTGACGTAACGATATGATAGCTCAGTTGGTAGAGCACTACGCCGGAAACTTAGGGTCGCAGGTTCGAGTCCTGCTTACATTGCAGTGGATCACATTCAATTTTTCTTTCATAATTTACCTTTATGTTAATTTTATCATAAAGACATAGGTAAAATGCCTCAAACGACATTAAAATATATTTTACGATCAGATAAAAACAGTTAACCAACAAGTGCAAGGTTAGTTGCAATAAAGAAAATTATCCAAGTTGTTTGATCTGTTTTGACAAATAAGTAAAAAAGCTCTAAGGTTCATTATTATGCAAAAAACTTTTTATGTTATCTCCATTTTGCTAAAAAAACTCAAAAATCAAGTCGTTTAGTAGAAAAAAAAGTAGAGATTCTCTAAATCACCGACGGGATAAGCGACACAAAAGTCGTCAGACAGATGTATACGAGACCCAACCCATTCGATGCAGAAAAATCTGCCGATCCCAACAGTGTGTATAACTCAATATCCCCAAAAATGTCGCTTAGATAAGTTCTCCTTTCCAGCATCGGCATATTTTGACACTCAAGTAAATTAACATTTATAGGGTATCCATTGACCTTGAACATTGAAATTAGCCAAAAAATTCGTCTAGTAAAATATCGTCAATATCAACAAGTATAGGGGAAAATCTGAGAACATTACTAATGTAGTCATAAAAAACTATCACTGTTTATAAGTAGGTAAAGGACGTAAATCCGTTTTCCAACGGTAAAGTTGAGTTTGTCGCTCTATTATTTACCTATAGTTTATCTTTTCATTAGAGCAGCATGACCCGGGGGATAAAGCTGTACCTCCACTACTACTTATGTTAAAATATCGGTTCATCCGCTGGGTCACGATATGATTTATTTATTAAAAAACGGTATTTTTTATTTCTGCATGATTTTACACGTATAATCAAGAATCTTGTCGGCATTTTAACTATTTTTGGTAGGTACCTACACATACAAAAGAAACTAAAAAGTATTTTTCGATGCGAGACTTCCAAATGGCCAATTTCACTTATTTTTTTGGAAAATAGCTTTAACGCATTTTATTTTTAATATTCTACTGTAGTGGGTAAATAGATATTTAGTAATCCGCAATAATTATATCATTGTTTAAATGATTTATTTTACTTCGAGATTTTTCAATGCCTTTAAATATTATACCTATAAGGTTTGTTGATCTTCAACTCTCGCTCGGACTATGCGAGTGTATGAAGCTGCTTGGACGCCACTCAACGAGATTATGAACGAAGTAATGTTCCGGGGGCGCACGGTCGGCGGGGGGAATAACGTTAGGCTCCGCCCAGATCCTCAAGGACGTTGGGATTAGGAGTCGCCTTAATACGAAGGTGATGCTACACGGTACTTGACTGACATCCATTCAAGCTAATATAGATTTTATGGTTATTGATCTATTTTATTACCGTGTACTGTAATCTAGGTCGTTCACGTCGCTTTAATTTGTATGCTTCGCGTTTATAGCTATCGATAAAGCCTTTCTTTTTCGATTCAACGTGCTTGAACCTGATACCAAATTGGACATCTAGGTCTGAAAGACGAACTTATTGCGATTCCTTTAATCGCTCGACACCGTCATTTAGCATTGAAACCCACATAGATGATAAAGAAAAGTAATTAGGGTAGATAGGTAAATGATGGGAAGTAGTGTAATCGAATGCTTAAAATTTATTTTTAGATCTAAGTTATATTCCATCAATTAAAACTTATGGCACCGGGTATATCGCTATGTTTTTTTATTTACCTACTGACATACATTTGGCCGACCGACATCTCCAGAAACAACTGGCTGTTTTACTAGTGAGTCTGAGTCCACGGCGCGCAAAACCATGTCGAAATATCAGATAACGAAAGTAAATAAACAACATCATGATAAACTCGTTATATTATTTTTAAAAATGTGTACAAACTGCGAGAGTATAAAGTGTTGCATTTCATGTTGCAACTACCTACCCTAAAATATTTTTCCCTGAGTAATGGTCAACAAGAAGCAATTAGAGGGCCTGGTCTAAACCACTAGCTTTCATTTCCCGTGCCGCTTGACTGCTTCATTAACAACCCATGGATTATTAACAACCAACAGCGGAACCCTGAAACCGCGGCTTAGCGTTTTGTCCGAGCGACTCATAAATTAGTTTTGATTTAGCTGTATTATTCCACCGGCGTGTTTATTGTTCCAGTGCTTCATTCCTCATCATTCTTAGTCGAAAGGAAAATATACCTTACACAGTCAGACTTTTACGCCGTTTCTTATACTAATTCTTCCTATAGACACTATTAAAAGTAGGGGTAAACGCCAGTACCGATAAAGTCGTTTTCGGAAAGAGCCGCCAAATACTGGAATAACTTTCGCGTGGGAGTATCTTCCTTAAGTATGTTATTTCAAAAACAACTTTGTTCTAAGCAAATAAAACATAAATATCAATATTTTTAGTGTCTTTAGCGCTTTCGTTAATTTATTTGTACTGTGTCGCTGCTAAAGAATTCCTTATATTAAGAGAGTTTAATTTTATTACTTATAAAATGTTTTTCTGCACCTATTTGAACTATTTGGAAAGATAAAAGGGGAGGTGGAGATAAAAGAGGTATAATTATAACATTAGTATTAGTGTTTTGTGCTTTTGGGCGTTTTATGTCGGCCGGTGGGCCGGTAGTCGGCTTGTAAGTTAATAGATGGGAACATAAATTCCGGACTTTTTATACCATAAAAAGAGGAGGTTTATACATTATGTTAGTTAGTTAAGCAGTTGTATACATGTAAAATAAGATAACAGTGAAGATGTGGTGTAAGTGTGCATAAAGACCCCTTAGCTTCATAATTCCACAGTTTGTAGGGAAACGTTTAAATATCAAACTACAATAACGATATTTACAGTATTTTCGCCATAACAACACAATAATAAGTACAACAAATGAACACCATTTTTACTGTTAATAAAATTAAGATTTCAAAACATTTATTCGTCACAATTTCGTTTGGCTATTAACTCCAAGTAAAATGGCTGCGTTTCGAAGCGTCTCGCAAATCATCGCGCCGCCCAGGCGTGTCTTATCACATTAAGCGATCCCTCTGCTGACATTTAAAAACGCTATTAAAAACCGGGCGCCGCAGTACACGATAATGCAGAAGCTTAATTTATTAAATAATTGATGAGTTATTGTAACATTTCCCAAAAGTTTTAGAATTGATATTTTCTTAAGTCAGAAAAGTATTTTCCAAAATCCGTTTATGGGGTCTGTTAAATATTTCCCATAGATTGTATGTAAAAACTGAGATTAGGTCACAATACGTTCTTTTCATAACATTTATTGGAGTATATTTCTTTATGCCGTTGCATTTTCTAGACCAATTGAGATAAGCTCACACTAAATGCAAATACGAAAATCAGGATTCTGGAACACTTAGCAGATGAAACTTGGAAATATCGACAAGTATACCTATATAAAAGTCCGATAGTAGTTTTAATTCATCATCATCAGCCCGGAGTCGTCCACTGCTGGACATAGGCCTTCCCCAGTTCGCGCCACCATACCCGGTCCTCAGCTTTCCGCATCCAACCGCTTCCCGCCACTCTTTTTAGGTCGTCGGTCCACCTGGCGGGAGGCCGTCCTACAGGGCGTGTCGTTCGTGGTCTCCACTCTAGAACTCGTCTGCCCCATCGACCATCGGCTCTACGACAAATATGCCCCGCCCACTGCCACTTCAACTTGCATATCTTAAGGACTATGTCGGTCACTTTGGTTCTCCGTCGGATCTCCTGGTTCCGGATTTTGTCCTTCAGAGAAACTCCGAGCATAGCCCTCTCCATAGCTCGTTGAGCAACTTGGAATTTGTGGACGAGGCCTTTTGTTAGTGTCCACGTCTCGGCCCCATAAATAAGGACCGGAAGGACGCACTGGTCGAAGACTTTGGACTTAAGGCACTGGGGCAGTGATGATGACTGAAAAATATGGCGCAACTTCCCATATGCTGCCCAGCCCAACCTGATTCTTCTGTCAGCTTCCTTGTCGAAGTTGTTTCTACCTAGCTGGACCATCTGGCCTAGGTACGTGTACTCTTTAACAACTTCGATGCTAACATTATCGACGGTGATCGGTATTGGGTCTACGAATGAATTGAACATAACTTTAGTTTTATCCACATTCATTCCCAGACCCACCCGTCTGGAAGAAACATTTAGGCTCCGCAACATCTCCGACAAGTCCTCCAGCGATTCAGCCAAAATGACTATGTCGTCGGCGAATCGAAGGTGTGAAATATATTCACCGTTTATATTGATGCCCCGTCCATTCCAGTCCAGTGTTTTAAATACGTCCTCCAGAGCGTTCGTGAACAGTTTCGGAGAGATAACGTCTCCCTGTCTCACTCCGCGTTGCAATGGGATTGGACGCGTCTGGACATCCTGGATTTGGACGGTCATCGTAGCGGCTCTATATAAGCATTTCAGCACCTCGATGTATCGCCAATCGACTTGGCATCGCTGAAGCGACTCAAGAACGGCCCAAGTTTCGATGGAGTCGAAGGCTTTTTCGTAGTCCACAAACGCAAGGCAAAGAGGGCGATTGTACTCCTCGGTCTTCTGTACAATCTGCCGTAAGGTGTGAATGTGGTCCACGGTACTGTAGCCTTTTCGAAACCCGACCTGTTCCGGAGGTTGGAAGTCGTCGAGCCTTCGGGCGAGACGATTTGAGATGACTCTCGAGAACAGCTTATAGACGTGGCTTAGAAGTGATATCGGTCGATAGTTCTTCAAGAGCGTTTTATCGCCTTTCTTGAAGAACAGGATAACCACACTTCTAGACCACGCCTCGGGTGTTGTACCTTTCTGGAGTACGGTATTAAACAGCTTTCGAAGCTGGTCTAGGACTGGGCGTCCTCCAGCTTTTAGCAGCTCTGATGTAATACCGTCGTCTCCAGGTGCTTTATTGTTCTTGAGCTGCACGAGAGCCCTCTCAATTTCGGCATTTTCGAAGTCCGGTAGCTCGTCCGTAAAGTGGCGGGTTAATTTGGCACGTTTATCTTCTACGGCGGATATTGTGGGTTTTGGTGCGTGAGAAGAGTATAGGCGTCGATAGAAGGTCTCAGCTTCGACGAGTAGGTCCTGTTTGGATGTCATAACTCGACCATCAGATGCCGTCAGCTTCGTCAGATGACTCCTTCCCAATTGCTTAGCAAATACCTTTGAGCCTTTGTTTCGCTTGATTGCATCCTCGATTTCTCGAGTATGGCTTTTACGCAGGTCAGAGCGTATTTGCTTTTTTATACGCTTATTAAGAAGGTGACATTCTGAAGAATCCGCCGGCATCTCTCGTCTCTGTCGCATTAATTCAGCTGTCTCTGCTGAGATCTTGGACCCCTTACTCCCTCGACTCCTTTGGCAGAACGCTTCTCCCACCGCTCGTAAAGCATCCGTGAACTCGTGGATACTTTGATCAACGTCCTCGGTAGCATCCAGCAGGTTAAATCGGTTTTGCAATTCCAGTTGAAATTGCTCTGATCCCGCAACAATATGGTGTAGTGATGGCCGGAGCGTAGACTTTATCAGGCGATTTCTCTCGATACAGAAGTCTATATTCAGAGTGCCACGAACAAGTCTGTGATCGCTGCCGGTATTAAACCTATTGATCACTGTGACATCTTTGAATATATACCTCCTATTTGTCATGATAAAGTCAATCTCGTTTCTAGTCACCCCATCGGGGCTCCGCCAAGTCCACTTCCGTTGAGACTTTTTCTGAAAGAACGAGTTCATCAGAAAGAGCCTCTGGGATTCGAGGAAGTTAACCAGCATCTGACCCCTTTGGTTCCTGACACCAATACCATGCGAACCGATCACCGATTCACCTCGTTCTTGTACTCCCACTTTGGCGTTAAAGTCCCCCATAACAACAGTGAAGTGCGTCTTGGTGGTTTTGTGAATGGCCGTAGCTATATCTTCATACACAGCCTCGACTTCTTCATCAGAGTATGACGACGTGGGAGCGTATACCTGGACTACCTTCAGGGAATACCTTTTCGTGAGTTTAAGAATGAGGTATGCTACCCGCGTAGACACACTGCTGACTTCAATCACGTTGTTACAGAGGACTTTGCTGATCAAAATACCCACCCCACCTTGTGACATCCTATCGCCCTCCCGATAGTAGAGTAAGTGACCGGAATTTAGAGTTATCAGGTCCTCCCCCTGTCTTCGAACCTCAGATAAACCCAAAACATGCCAGTTAATGTGACTTAACTCTGACTCGAGTTCAGCAATATGGACGTCTTCCCTCAGCGAACGAGCATTGTACGTGGCTAAATGTAGTTGTTGTTTGTGGTGACCGTAACCCTCCCGGGGATTCTTCGCACCCTCCACCCCGCCGTGACCACGACCGTCACCACGATGGCCGGGAATAGCGGAGCCACCGGGAACTGAGGGCCGTTGTAAAATGACACTACTCATAAGGGGAGATTTGCCCATACTCGCCGCGCTGGGCGAGGACGTATTGGCGAGCGCAGTGCCGAGCTCTCTTTTTACTAGCGACGCTGCTGCCCGCCACTAGCTGGTATTTAGAGCTCGGGAGTTCGGATGGGTATACCGCCATCATCCGGTCGTCATTGCCTCGTTCGTTAGACAGCAGGGTGCACCACGAGCAGGTGAGGTTGACAGTTTTTGGAGCACTATGATGTTATGACCCCCTACACCCCTAGTTTTAATTCATGTCCTACATAAATAGGAATTATACATTTACTGTCCACTATTCATACAAATTTATGTAGACGTAGATAAATTACGTGAGCGCTACGTCTATTGACGTAAAAGTGAATTACGTATATAGCACGGGCAGGTTATCCCTAATGCAAGTAGTCTTCTGTTCCATTCCTGCTCTGTGAACTCCCGATCGCTTACCCGAGCGTTTATATCGTCTCCAATATAACTCACTGTCATTGTCGCCGAACGGAGTCGACAAAGCGGAATGATACCTAATTCTGAGCTATTGCACTGTTTCATTGAATTTATTACTGTGATTTAATTGAAACAACTAGAAATTTCTTTGACGTTGCTTGTGGTTTTTTTATGGATACTTATTATTTTACCTCATCATAATGTAAAGCTTCAATTTCGGAAATTGGAATTTATGCGGGATAAAAGTCTAATCTATGTCAGTGGCTTCCAAACACGAACCCGTTCAGACCCCGGATCATTAACAGACACACACAAATAAAATCTCCTTCTTCAAAAATATCAATAAGTAAATACGGGTAGCAGGAAAACTTGGAATCAAAATCGGTTCATCAGGATAAGAGCTCCTTAGTCCAGAGCCAGACAGACTTTCAGATAAGTACACACGTTTAATAAAGTTATAAAGTAAACCTATTTTTAATAACTTAATTCTATTCAAACCGTGATCTCATGAAAATGCAAAACAATAAAGCATTTTCATTTGGAATTAATGTCCCCAATTTTTACCCTGTTTTGGGTTATAAGGGACATTTCCCTCGCGGGGCAAAAGGCGTTTGCCCCGCGGCAGAACGCTGCACTAGGGGACATTCACAGACGATCAAATAAAATCAGCAGCGCTTGTACAAATTAATATTTGCGTGGGGTAAACTCGTTTGTTTGGTTTATTGCCTTGATATAAGGCTTAATATGTAATGTCAATTATTTGTTTTGATGGGAATTGCTTTGGTAGCACTTAAGTTGGGTAGTGACGGAAAATGTCGACAAAAACATATTTTTTTTTTGTTTATATTTTGATTCAGTTGCTTTGTTCCTGTATAAACAGAAAATTAGACATTCAAGGCAAGATGCACTTTTCATTTTAAAGAGTAGGTAGTATAGGTAGTTTTAGGTTCAAATTATTTTCCTGAATTTTGAGTCTCGATACATTGTTATTAATACATTTATAAAATTAATTTCGTCTCTGTTATGGTCCGATTTGAGTCAGAATAAGTTCTTTAAAATGTATAAATATCAGCTTCTGTCATGGTAAAATGCTGTGTTATTTATTTCCGAGTATTATAGTTTTTATACTGGTATAAAACACTTTAATTCATTGTTACGGAAATACATAGCGTTACTTAATTATATTATAAGATTAAATTTAACCTAATGATCCGAAATATCAAATCTTATCGACAATCCGCCCCTACATTAAAAACCCTTCACTTCGGAATCTCATAAACCATATTCAGCGAGACAAAACATTGCCCCCTGTCATGCTAAAGCGGGATGGCATCAAAACAGGATGATGGACGCTTTTACGGACGGAATGGGTTAAATCGGTCCTTAATAAGCGGCCATAAAGCAAGAATAAACCTGTCACTTTGAGAGGTTATTGTTTATAGCGCTGTTTATGCTGAATGCTAAGCGACGGTAAGGCTGACTCCACGTTCCCCGATAAAAACGGGGTGAATAGAAACGAATTTTACTATTTAACGTGGTCCTGGAACTCGGAATCCTGACAAAAAAGTGGTGTAAATTAGGGGTATATGTTCTTTAATGTTATCATGCGACGTAGTTGTATACCTTTTGGGTGACTGTTATATCTAATAGGTAAAGGCTGTTCGCTCATTTTTGTTTCAACATAACATGTAAATAAAACTGCCACTTTTATAGGTAGTTGTGTAATATATATAGCTCTTTGCATGCTGAATGGTAAAAACCAAACAAAACCGGCTCTGCATTCCCTCGAGAGTTCTGATGAAAACGGGGCGACTAGCTACGTATTTTACTGTTTGACGTGTTACTGGAATCTTGATAGAAACCGAGTAGATGTGGTGAAAAGTGAGGATAAAAATTATTCATTGTTATTCCCTTTTATCTGAACTACTTACTTAGTTTCATGGTTTTCGAACTTTCACCTGTGTACAGTGCAGCAAATTGACGAACGCTATTCTAGTGCTATAAGCAATCTCGACATTCACTGCCTACCGAAACAAAAATGAAAAATGTATATGCTTCATATAAACTTCATTGAGAATCAGAGAAATCCTCGTTATAAATGTTACAATAAGGTTACAATTAGCTGTATGGTGAACCACAAGTGCAACCTGTACTGTTAAAGTTCGGTTCCTTAAAAATATTTAGTTCCTCCAGTATTGTTAATAACCTTCCATTTATCTAAATAATTTACTCTGATGCTTTAACAAATAAAGCAATTACAATTATGTATCCAAAATATCTTTCACCCTTCGTAATCAAATATTTATCAATCCTTAACGACGACCCAATAAGGCTCAAAATCGTAAATCAAATTAGCTACAACAGCTCAATTAATTTCAAATCCGTCTGCGAGATTCTTGTATCTCTTTCTTGCCCTATTAAGGACTATTGAGAAGGTAGGACGGAAGATGCCCTCGTAAGCTTAATGAGGTATCCGGGTATCTTTTTTGTGTTTTGATGGGGATAAAAAGGTTTTATTTCTTGGATCAGACGTCGAAAAGGAGCCGTGAGGTAGCCAGTTTGCGTTTGGACACGGACACGTTGGATAATACGATTTGATACTGTTCTAGTTACTTAGTTTCAAAATATTACGTCCTTTCTTATTTATGGTAGGTACAAAGTAAATACCTAAAGCTACAGAATGTTTTTGTTATATCCAAAACACTATATATATACCTAATAACGGAGTTAGTCTAAAATTAAAAGAGTGTACATAAGTAAAAATATGACAACGGAATATATACCTATTCATGATATTCAAAAGCGCATAATTCTGGTGTAGATGGATTCGTTTTCCTACATAGTTGTCAGATGTGTATTTTTACACAACCGTTCATATTAACATCCAATATCAATGAAAAATCTTACTTGAAAATAACGGGTTACAAACTGTTCAATAAAAAAACTATTTTCGTAATACAGTTATTAAGCTCTTACGAATTCCGCAATCATTGCGTATTGCGCAATCAGTCACTCTTCTTGCCTGTGTTTCCATTAAATATTCTATTGATGATCGCAAAGCTGCAAATCTTCACCAAATAAAGCAAAGACGAGGTATTTGATCAAATAACCCACGTACACCATAAAGTTCAGAGCTCCAAACTACACGTAGCTGCAAACTTTTCAGGGGCAAACTTACATTGGTCGTGTATTTCAGCAACAGTTTATACGAGAGCGGCCCATTTCGCGCCAATTATACTCTTGTGTCAAATACACCCGGTAGTAACTTTAAATAAAACTCAAAAACAACTTTAATTTGACATCGGTAAGGTTCAAAGCACTTTAGCAAATTTTAGGATAAAATGGAAATGATGTAGAGCGACAGTCGCGAGACGTCAATGAAAAGTGAGTTCTAAGTGTAATGTGGAAGGTCGAAAGTAGTTGGGATAAGAGATCAAAGTGTAGTTCATGTCGTTTGTATGACGTACGCCGCAATAATACGACGATGTTCGAAAATGGATATTAAGGGGAAGGCAGACTTCGGAGTGGAGTGAATTAACAAACTGTTTTTAAACGATTCAGGCAAATTTAATTTTACAGATTGGTATGGTAACGTTAATAGATATTTAATTGAGAAGTCAATATCTAATATTTTCACTCCTGTGTTTTTAAATCACCATTTGTATAACAGTACTGAGAATCTACGATAGTAGATATAAAAGTCCTCATAAATGAATGTTTGCATAGAACATATAGTTTCATTTACCAAGTTAATTTCATTTAAGAAGCGTTGCTAGTTATATGTATACCAAAATAATATTTTGCAACTTTTGTTATTATTTATTGAACATACAGATTCTGCAAATAAACGTTCCACTTTTCGAGGTTTAATATTTCTAATAACATTTTCAAAATAAATAAATATGTCCCCGGTGAGATAAAGTGCTACAGGAAACTCACCAATTTGAATTTTTTTTTTCTATAATAAACTAAACGGGGCTCTTACCATGAGCAGGTGCTTTTATTTGTCAATTAATATTCGTGTGACATGCACAATTTACAAACACGCCTTCCCCTTAACCCCGTACTAGGCCGTCAAACATTTATCGCCACGTTATGGGCTGAGCAATTTCCTCGCAAATCGCCCGCGATATTACGTTCCTAGTCACCCCGATATAAGGCTCAATTTAGACGCCGTCGGCCGGTGCACTTTGAAGCCGGTTCGGATGACGTGATTCACGGGAGTATTTTCGGTTGTGAATCAGTGACAGATCTTATTGATCTCGGGAGGTTATAGCACTATAGCTATAAAGATTAGCAGTAGCTCGATGAGGCTCGTGTTTTGATAATATCACGATTCAATTATAATGTGTCAAGAAAATAAATGAGTACATTTTGATAACTCGACATCATAGTTTTAGTTGTGTCGTTGATTTTTTTTTTATTACGAGGAGAACACTATTTTACTTTAGCTAATACGTAGGTACGGTAAATTTAATAAAAAAAAAGTTAAAACTTTTCAACCACATTCAACGTAGTATCTTTAAATCTAGCCCACATATAAGACTTTGTCATCAAAGGTCAGTCTCAACAAGGTGGGGTCAATCAGCCGACCCGTAGACCCGGTCACTCAATGTCTATGCTGGCTGCTTGTAGCACGTGAACATGAAATCTGATCTTATGAAATCTGTCCGAGATCTCACTTTTATATGTGGACTTTAGATAAAACAGAGATATTGCTAAATTAATGATATCATCAAGCCTTAACGAATGATGGACCTGGGCAGATAAAGACAGTGAACTGCACCTCTAGCAGAACTGTGACACGGAACTCTTTCCCGCGCGAGAAATATTACTTGTCTCTTTCTTCGCTGTACTGTGAGAGAGTGACGGGCGATGCTATGTCGCGCGACAAGAGTTGCGAAGCGTAGTTGGCTAGACGGGCTGGAGAGAAATATAATGGGATGGGCACAGTGTATGCAACGAGTACCTACCCGTTATTTTTGCTGACAAGTTTATTATTGTTTAGTCAAAACTGCAGTGCCAGGTGTAACATTCATAATACTTGTGCTATTTACTGAACTGAGATACAATTTAACGAAATTCATGTTTTTTTTTTTTCGAAATCGTACATATGACAATACTCAATTAACTATAGTATCTCTGAAAACTTACGACGCAAGCGTCACAATCACAAGCGTCCTATATGCCTATTGCAGTTATCTAGAGAGCTACAAACGTAAATGCGTATGTCTCAGTGCGTTAATTGCGCGTTTCCGACGCGTCGGGATTGATCTACGTCCGGTGTGCGGGAGTCGGTGTCGTGTCGTTGTCGTCAACGATTTGCGCAGCCATCGATGCCCATATTCAAGTTGTTCAACAAATCTTCGCCGCCTATGATGTGCAGTTATCTTGTGAGCTACTAGCGCGAATGTAGATGCTATCCCAGTGCGTTAATTGCGCGTTTCCGACGCGTCCCGTTTGATCTGCGTCCGGTGCGCGGGAGTCGTTCGTCGTGTTGTTGTCGTCGACGATTAACTCAACGATGTCCGATTCATTAACGAGTGCTTGTCAGTGTCATTTTGTTCATCAGAAATCGGTTGAATATCTGTGTTATTTTGTACCTTGCTAATACTACAATTTATTTACATGCCTTTTTTGGAAACTTTTTTCAGCCCTATTCGTAATATTTGAAAGGGTTTATGCCTTTAGCAAAATTGTTACTAATTAATAAAAACTTTTACTAAAAATACTGAATCATAAACAAGCCTAAGGGACTTGAATAAAAATTACAACCTCTTCAGAGAATTGGTCAACAAAGGGAACGACTTGTAAACAATTACTTTAATTTAAAAATAAAATTCCCCATAACCCATAAATAAATGTTACATTTTCAATAAGAAAAATTCCGAACATTGAGGACCAAATCACATTAATCTCAAATTCCACTAACTTCAAACACGGGTAGCGCCACGCGGATACCGGACGAGATGACAGGAATTAGAAAATGTGAGCTCGTTTAATCAAATGGATAGGCAGTCATTTAAATCTCGCGGTTTTCAGACATTATTAAACCTAAATATTGGTTGAAACGTTGGTTATTCATCATCATCATAATCATTATCATGCCAAAATTGTACACTGCTGAATACAGGCCCTTCCTAATTTGCGCACCATACCCGGTCTTCCGCCTTCCACATCCATCCGCTTCCTGCGACTCCCTTCAGGCCCCCACATGGCCAGTCGTTTCCACTCCAGAACTCGTCTGCCTCGTGGACCATCAGCTCTCCTACATACCCACTGCTACTTCAACTTGCTTATATTTAGTGCTATGTCACATTGGTTATCCGTCGGATATCCTGGTTCCGGATTTTATCTCTCCATAGCTCGCTGAGTGACTTGGAATTTGTGGACGAGGCCTTTTGTTAGTGTCCCTGTCTCAGCCCCGTAAATAGGACCGAAAGGAAAGGACGCACTGGGCAAAGACTTTATACTTAAGGCAGGGGCAGTGGCGCCTCAAATATGTGACATAGCTTCCCATATGCTGCCCAGCCCAACCCGATTCTTCTCCCTTACTCGAAGTTGTTTCTACCTAACTGGGCCATCTGTCCTAGGCACATGTACTCTTGAACGGTACATGTGCCTAGCCCAGCAAAAAAGCAAAAAAAAACAAAATGTCGTTCGTTAAAAGTTAAAACCTATTAAAACATCTTATGAAAAATCTCTAAGTAACATGCCACATTTCATCTCCTAATCTCTTTAGTTTTCAAGAAGCAGTATTACTAGTGGCGACATCACCAATATAATCTGTTTAGTGGAATCCTGTCCATGTCGCAGCGATTAGTATCCGCCATTGGATTGAGTTCGCAGAACTCTAAATTAGTTTTTATTTGACACGGTGTAGAAAAATGTTTGACAAAGTTGGAGATTAGAATGTTTTATACGGTGAATGCGTTACGTAACATGCGAGCGAGTGTCAAATGAAATGCTGTCTTAAGCTCTGGTCAAGAGAGAATGATGCCTCGATATAAGTTTCAGAATAGTAGTTTTTAATTTGTAAACTTAGCTCTATCGCCGTTTTGACGAGCAGTTACACGCATATTTTGATGAAGGTAGTTTTTGTTTTCATAAATGATAAGCGATTGACTTATTTATCGCCTGGTGACAGCCAAAACTCACTAAAATTTCTGTCACTACCCTTCAAAACCTCGTATCTAGTTTGTAGATTGACACTGAGATAGGATTTTTTTTAAGTCGGTATTTGTTACTTAATGAATTTTGGTTGTCAACAGACGATAGGTATATCACCTGGAAGGTATACCTTCACTTGCCAGAATTTCATATGCCCGAATTTCGTCTGCCATAATATTCAATAGTCTGAAACTTGTTTCTTATAATTATGTTTCCCATAATCATTATTTACCATATTAATCCTATGCCAGAATCTTTGTTTCCCATAATATTAATTCCAATAATCACATTTGCCATAAAGTCAAAATGCTTACACCCAGAACATAGGTCGAAAACCGAAATCTGTAGGTTAGGTTAGGTTTGTTTTATGACCCCGTATAGCGGAGCGAGCGAAGCGAGCGGAGCGTCAAAATACAAACCCGATCTAACCTAGTTTTAGAAGAACTGCTACCAAATAGTACATGGGTCTAAAACCGAAACTTATAGGTTAGGTTAGGTTTGTGTTGTGACTCGTATAGCGGAGCGAGCGGAGCGTCAGAATGATTGCTTCAAAATACAAATCCTAACATAATTTACAGTTTTAAAAGAACTACGATAAAAGGACGTACGACATTTACTATGGCGTTTAAATATTCTATCAAACAATATTATGGCACTTAATACTATGGATAACAATACTTATGGCATTCGTATCATTATGGCATATAATATTCTGGAATACAAGAGTATGTCAAATGACTTTTATAGGAAACGAAACATTCGGGCAAATGAAATTCGGGTAAGTGAAATTCGAGCAAATCAATATTATTGCATATAAGTTTCGGTCAAACAATAGACAACCCACCTGGAAGTCAAGTGATTTACTATTATCATATGTTCTAAAAGCAGTTTGTCTCCTGTTGGTGAAGTAACTTCCAACGACTCTATATCCTCAGATTTCTTTTAGATTTTCTGATGCGATAGGCTGTTTTCTTATGTCATTAATTTGGTCCGTGTAAGTAATACCGAGGCAGACAATATAGCCTATTCACTCAATGCGTAGCGTACCTATGTGCGTAGGTAGCCGATTGCCATAGACAGTCGTGCTGAGGATCACAGATACCATCTAGAGGGTGTCGACAAACGGTATCCGAAGCGTAACCGCACCATTACCAAACGCCGCTCTGTCCAGCGTTACCCAGGGGACATGTGAGGGCATCTAGAGCTGGAATGGAACATAAGAATGTGAAGGCTCTTATATTTATTGCAGTGTTTCAAGGCTTAAAAAATAAGGTTGTATCTTTTTGGTGACGCTAGAAGATTCAAAAGAAATTTCACATTAAAGTCACACAAATATCTTTTTTCAATTGTATGATCATGCAATAATGGACAATTAAGTAAGACAACTCCTGAACACAACATTTTGCTCAAACTCGCTTATTGTCAAGTGTCAATTTACAACCTTACAAGACATTTAAGTAATCAAGTATGCGGTAAATACCTACGGGTCACACACGACACCTAATAGAATGTGTGAATCTGTTTACGTTATAATTATAATATCCATTAGTCAAATAATACCTATAAAATTGTGAAAAGATACCTAAGTAGAAGTCGTTGTCCGTAGCATATTTACAAAGCCTTAAAAATATTAGTTTTTTATAACGTTAAAATGTTCTACATTTACAGTTTTTAATGTATTAAATACTTCTCCTTTCTTTTTTATTTCGATGTGGCGTGGGTAGTCCATTGACGTCGTTGATCAACATCATCTAATGATAGTTAGTGTTCATTCTGTTATAAAAACGTTGAAATGCTAAATAGAGTCGTGTAGTACTTGAGGACGTTACCCAATTTCATGGAGCGAGAATGGTCTCGCGAACATTTCTAATACAAAACGAAGAATAATTCAGAGATTCTCGGGAAAGAACGATGAAGAACGTTGAACTGCTAAATCATCTATACCTATCCCGGTCGGGGAATGATCCCTGGGACAGTTTAAAAAATGTAATGAATTTCTAATAATATTACTTGAATGCGAAGTTATACAAAAAAAAAAAATTCCGATTTTTGAAAGAGTGTTAATGAATGTCACCGACTAGGGTATAGATCATTAAATTGACCACCTTTGATTTCAGTTCGTTACTGCAATCATCGAGTCCTTCACGCTCGATATAATTGGTTCGGACCCCTAAATTATCGCATCCACGGACTTTGTACAATAATGTCCCGTCCGTATCGCACCGCCATTCCCCCATAGATCGTATTAGCAAGCCCCATCGATTCTCGTCCCTCACTGATGGCGTGATGATAGCGCACGTACGGACGGCATCACACACTTCTGTACCTGGAAAAACTCCCTAATGTTGTTTCGGCAGAATATTTAGAGTCAAGCGCTCCGGAATAATGAAATGTTTCGCAATTTGGCTGTATATAAATTAACGTATATACATACGTAATGTGACTGGTGTATGAAAACTCTTCACATTATCATCTATCTAATTCAAAGAAAGCTAATGTTATATATAGTTATTTTGATTAGTCTACCCCGCAACGTAATCAACAGCAGATGAAAATTCAGTACTATTTGGTACTATTCAAGAACCATGTAGTCGTATCATATTTCAATACTGTAGTAAGTAATAATCTTTTCAAGTATTATTGTCAAAATAATAGTAGTAGTAGCAATATTCTTTATTGTACACTGCACGGAATATAATATAACAAAGAAATAAAATAACATGAAATAGGCAACACGCGGTCTTATCACTAAAGAGTGACTTAGCCCGGTTAAAGTGGCAATGGGCAGGCCATGTAGCCCGGAGAATGGACAGCCGTTGGGACAGCAAAGTCCTAGAGTGGCGACCACGTATAGGAAAGCGCAGCGTCGGTCGGCCCCCGACTAGATGGACGGATGACCTCGTGAGTGTAGCAGGGAATCATTGGATGCGGTCTGCACAGGATCGCACTTTGTGGCGAGTTATGGGAGAGGCCTATGTTCAGCAGTGGACGTCTGTGGCTGATAGATAGATAGACTCGTTCATTCTTATTAGTTATTAACAACAAAATGTTACTACTATGAACACTCGATATATCTTCCACCTCCCGAAATCTACTTAAGAAATATACATTGTCACATCCCTAATGATTAGTTATATCGACGGTGAACCACCATGAACCCCTAACTAACATTTTTTTTTTTTTTTTAGATTTTGATGTAGGATGGCAGTAAATTGAATTTAAAGCCTATCTACATACAAATCTAAGAAAGAAAAAAAATAGGAGTTCATGGTGGTTCTCCGTCGATATAACGTATTCCAATACCAATGATTCAGCGATGATCGGCTCCAGTACAATCCCGGCTACTCCAGCTTTGTCCCTAATTAACCCTCTAGGTACATCACAATAGACGGGTCCATTACAGACGCCGCCGGTCCCTCCAGGAATGTCACGCGTGAGGAGTATTAGGGGCTCAAATAACTCACAGCTCAGCCTATTCACTAGGAAGATAACAGTCGATAAATCAAACAAAAAATGCTAACCCGTTTGAACATGTGAAACTCGAGCGTTTAAGTTTATCCATACTGGCTGTTAGTTTATGAATGCATTTACAATCAATAATTAGAAGATGCCCGTAATTTTGTGTAAAAAGTATTCTATAACCATTTTGGATTTCCCTGGACCAAAATTGGTTTAAATCCGTCCTTCGTTTTAGTGTATGTAAATGGTGTTGTACATAATCAATGTTTATTCGATTTTCCTGAAGTTATGATTGCACAAAATCGCCTCCCCATACGAAAATAGTTTTCAACATAATTTCAAAGTTTTTATGATAACTTAGATTACCTTAAAAGAACGAGGTGATATTCAAGCAGCAGCCGGGGGGATTTTCAAATTAATAACTACAATATCTTCTTGGATATCCCATTATTTTCTCATTGGCTCAAAGGTTAACTGGAAGAGATCCCTTATAGGGATAAGTTCGCCTTTGTACATGTTTTTATTTTTTGAAGTTTTGTGAATTGTTTTTGTGTACAATAAAGTTTTTACATACATACATACATACATACAATACCACGGATAAGCACAAATATACACTCTTACCGTTCCTTTTTGCATCGAGAAATAGAATCCGATTTAGTTTTTAATTTCAATGAAAAAAAGACATGATATATACTAGGGACTACAAAAACTGCAAAGAATTTCTTAATTTGCTTATGATTATGAATTGACTAATGGCAAATATATATTCGTTAATTTTATGCTATGATCCGAAAGAAGGTTGGTGAATATTAGATTTTTATTTGAATTTAAATTCCAAAATAGTTCAGTCTAACATAAGGATTGACAATGATAAACAATACGTTTTAAACTACTGAGGACGGAACATTAATTTAAAAAAACATGGAAAGGCTAAAAAAAATATGTTTCTTAAAATGAAATCTTGGATTAATCGGGGCAAATAAGTTTGCAAAAGAAAGTTGAAGAAAATATGCAGAAGACAGCGTTTCATGTTATATAAATACTTTTATGACGTTACTGTTTAAACTGAACACGCTGATCTCTCTGGCGCTCAATATAGTTGGTATAGGGTTGCACAGTGAGGGTCCGTTTCATTTCGCGTAACTTTGATGCAACGCGCATTAATTAATTACCGTAGAGTTGGCAACCCTATTCTTGTGTGAAAGAGTCATATTACCGCTTACGTAAAGGTTATTTTTGCTTGGGTCAGTCGTTGATTGCATTTCAAGCATTTTAGAATGTGTTATGACAGTGGAACGTTTAGCATATTTTGTTGCGATATTGATATTAAAATCGCAATATAATAATATATGGGATATTATTAATGGCACAGCAAACAAATAATCGCCTATCAATTAATTTTTATCAATTACCTATATACTTTTTACATCAAATTAATTATTGCACAGCAAATAAAATTTAATGCCTTAGCAAAAATCGTACTGCAGATACTTAATTAGAAAATACACATCAGCACGACATTACTTTCATCTTTTTAAAGAACCCAGTAGTAGGTTAGGTTAGATTTGTTTCATAATTATTCTGAAAAATAAACAGTTTTTGAAAAAAATGGCTTTCAGACAAATGAAAATTTAGCGAAACGTTACAGATGGGAAACAAAAACTTGTGTTTCAGATAGGTAACCATCTAATCCTGATCACCTTTCAGAGCAGATCCGACTCGGCCGGGTTAGGTTAGTTTTTTTTTTTATACCTATCCCTAAAAACGCTCCATAATGTGCGGTAGTCATTATTAGCTATGCATTACTTAAATATGCTTTACTTTTAAATAAATATAAATTGTAGTATATTTAGTAACATTTTGAGTGCAATATTTGCTTTTTTTTTAATGTGCGTTTAAATACTCTACCCATAATATATTAGTATGTTTTGTTTAAAAGGAATATTTTTTAGGTCGGGCTCTTAAATAGTACCTACGTAACTATGTACTTCTCAGGTGTTACATACAGCTGTTTTATCATCGTATATTATGGCTAGAGTAAGTTCCATGAAATGAACACATTGCATGTGAACCATGAACATATTATATAACATTTCATACATGAATATGACTCTTATAACTAGTTATAACAAATAACAGCAGCAAAGTAATGTACTCAAAACTTTAGAAAAATGCTCGCTGTTAGTTTGTGACGTATATTAAATAACATATATACATATGTCACATTCTGTGTTTTGTACGAACAATTTAGCGTAACAAGGCATTTAAGTAACTTGTAAAGAAATACCTAAAAGAAATACGATAACTTCACGTACTCTGTGTGTTCACTTCACATAGTGTTCGCCTGCGTATTTCATATTTTTTTATGAAATTACTGAGGTTTAAGATTATCCTCGTTGTCGCCTATGTATCGTTCATACTGTTACTTTGGACCCCTCGCAGTTTACAGCGGTTATTATTTATAATATTTGCCCTAGCCGGGATTAGAAGCTAGGACCGTCTGTGCAGCTGCCTAAATCGTGTCGTGTAAATTTTGAGCATAGCATTAATTTATTTTGCGTATCTGAAATCAACAAATTATTATCGTCATCTCAACGGAAAGGCAAAGGTTAAAAAAATGGTAGCAGTAAGATAATATATTCTTTTCACTATATTTAATTTAATTTATTGGAAGTAAAGATATCGATTAATTATTATAGAGTCACTAGAAAGAATATCTATAACAGCTACCAAAACTAGTGATGTATCGTTTCAGAGTATTGCTAGAAACCGAGAAGATTTTGTATGGTGTATGGGAAATGTTCTCAAGCACGTCATCTCTCCTCTTTTCATCAGATCGGGGTACATTCCCTAGAACGGCACTTCGGTGTCAACTCATGACAATTTTGTTGGATAGGTGTTCCCATAAATAGTAGGTACTGGATGTTCAGTACGATTAAAATGATCGACGTTTTTATGTTTATTAATACTTTAGATATTATCAAATGTTTCACCTTCACCCACATTAGATATTAAAGAGTATCTTAAACCTTCGGGACATGTCGAGTTTTTGAGTTTCCCTAATAACGATTGGCAAAATTCTAACTATAAACTTCTCTTTTTATGTGTAATCCAGTGACAGATTTATGCTATACGATAAATAAATAAATAGCGATACATATTCACTATTCTAACTGTATCTGTGTTTGAAATAGTCAAACCGCAACCGCGTGATTGAAGTGCGGTGACCGGATACTACCGAATCAAACGCACTGTATCTTATTGTACCTACCTACTATACTAATCAATGGAGTTAGGCAGCATAATTGATCTGATAATAATAACTGATCTGGACCAAGTACTTTTTATGAAATGTCAAATACGATCAGTTATTTTGGGGTTTGTGTGAAGATATTGGCTTGTGACGTCATAAAAATCAGTAGTAAAAACGCGGTTTTCTTTTTCGGTTTTGTCTAATTAAAAATAGTATAATCTCTAAACGTTGGTGCGAGTTTAATATGGTTGTGTGTATTTTATAAATGTGTGTTTAGTGGTTTTAATGATATAATTTGCTTTCACTATAATCAAATACCGTATTCGAAGAGGCTAGACGATATCCCTTAATTAGCAAAACCTTGGCTTTATCACAGTACCTACGTAAGTATATCGAACATATTTATATTTTTGCTATTGACATTAAAAAATTGTACATAATTAACTATATTGCTCGCGCCTGTTATTTGCACTTTAGCAATATAACTCGCGTCTTGAATTTGACGCTTATTAAAATAGTTTATTACATACCAATTAGAAATAACATGTCATAAGTGTCATAACGGTTAATATAATAATAGAACACGTCGCTGAAGTAGAGATATAGAAACGTTGGTAACTGTTAACTAAAATATATATCATCATGAATAATTCGAAATGTGATTCTATCGCCGTATGTGTATCTTGATAGAACTGAAAAAGACGTGCAAAGTTATGTGGCTAGATTATAAAGACTGCACAACTTGAACATTCTTCGACAAATATTATATTTTTTAACGTTTTCAACCCTCATATCACACCAATTTCAAAAAAAATTGAAAAACTAAATTGAACCAGAGTGCATACGCCTCTTCTGGATAATTTCGTTGCATCGTAAATTAGTACCTACTGAAGAGCGCCCAAAGTTCAAATGGAAAAAAATCCAAAAAAAGAAATGGGATGGTTCTGAAAACAAATAAGCAGTAAATTATGAGTATGTTCTGTTGTCAAAACTTAGAAAAAAATAACTGTAGAAGAAAAGTATGTGTTTAAATTAGCAACATTTTTTGGCTAATCTTAAAATTATTATAACTTTTAGCAGTCAAGATTTTCTTTAGGTGCTGTAGTTGTATTTCCGTAATGATTACTGTAAATTTTTTGATGTTTTTTTTTTATATTGACATTAACATGAAGACACGAAGAAATTTTATTAAAATTGCCATTGATCAGTGGTAATTTCAAATTTCATTACTGGGTCAATGTCTCAACCGATTACAGATGTTGTGTTGAACTTGAAAGATGTATCTTTGCCTAGCAATTGAGTTTATTCAGATCATCATTCTTAACAAAACGTGTTCTTGAGCTTTGTTCAAACGACCAAACGGATCGCCATGGACACCTGCAACACCAGAGGAGTCACAAGTGCGTTGCCGGCCTTTCAGGTGGGGGTACGCTCTTTTGGTTTTGTGTGGGTTGCTGGTGACTGACTGCTGTTTTTCGAAGAACGTGTCAACAATTGGATAAAATTAGAATGCTTCTTGTGTAGTCCTTAACGATAAATTTATATTGCCTCTAACAGTTTGACATTTTGTCTTTGTAAATAATTATATTAAACTTAAAAGAAAATGTTATACCTACGCCAAATATAATTCGTGATTAGTTAAATAGCATCCACAGACACAGACATCCACTTCTGAACAGCCTCCTCTCTGGATCACCAAAACGTGTGATCCTATGCAGACCTCATCCAGCGACTCCTCCCAATTCTCACGAGGTAATACATCCATCTAGTCGAGCGCCGTTTTAAGCTGTGCTTTCCTATACGTGGTTGCCACTCGAGGACTTTGCTGCCCAAACAGCCATCCGATCTACATTGCGACTTCAACCTTGCAATTCTGCGAGCTATGACGGTTAGTTTGGTTCTTCTGCGGATATTAACTTAACATACAACATTTTGTGATAAATTACATAGGTATGTGAAACGGTATGACTAAGGGAAGGGGAGGTCCGTGTTTATATATTTTAGTAATTGAAGCTCAAATAACACTTCATTCTATCGAATCATAAACATGATGGTAGGTCACTTGACCAATCAGACAATTGAAGGTATAGGTACAGGGGAGCAATTTTCCAAGTGTCTTATTTCTATTTTGGCATTTCATTAAAAGTATACCTTGTCAATGAAACCGTAAAGTCGTTTGTAGAAGTAGACTCACAGAAGTAATATGCCCATCTAAGCAGCAGTCCTCAATATAGTGGTCGCGCGCGGGACAACTACAAAGAGGCCGCCTCGCTTTCATGTGCCGCCGCGTTACTTGTTGTTAATATTTAGACCAATACCAACGCGCTGATAAGCATTCTTTCCAACGGTATAGGCTAATTATTAATTCGTTTCCTGTGTATAAAGTTACGCGAAATCATGTAGACACGCCCCACAATGGCTGAATTTTTCGACAGTTTTCCGCAGACATTTGAAAATTATCTGATCGATAATAAATTGTAAGTATACATACCTAAACGAAACCTTAAAAATAAAAATCGAGCACATTTTATTATCTAATTTGACTATCCTCCCCTTCCTGTCTTTGTAGATTTACAAAATTTATAAACTTTTTACAAACTTTATTGTTTATTTCAACCCTGTAAAAGCTAATGTACGGAAAATCCTTTCTTTAGGGCGTTCCTCTACTTACTTAAAATTTGCTTTACATAAATGTGTTTCAAATGCTGTCTTAGGTTTTAAACGGGTTAAACTTCGCCTTGTGTTAATCACCTGAGTGTGTGTTAATCAGAACATAGTTTTTTCTTCAGTATGTATATTGAAAAGATTTTACTAAGATTAGCAGTTTCAGAATTAATCAAAGTTACTTATGTTGTCTTCACGTAAATTAGGAAAGCAATTAAGGTTTCTCAAATTTCCAATTGGCGAACCAATTATTATGGACTTAGTTGCAGTAAATTTCATAATGCTCAAGTATGAGTAAAGTTTGATATCACTTCATAAGGGTGGTTATATTAATTAATCTATAATTATTTAGTCAATCAGCCCCTGGCTATGCCGTACGGCCCGAAGTAACCGCGTGGTTATATTAACTATACCTAGCATAGCGTCTCAGACCTCAGCTATGACTGACGATGCCAGTGGCCACCGCAAACAGTTCACCAGGCAGTGGTTTTAGCTATTACACATTCCTAACATCGTGAGGTTTCTGTACATAGAGAGGTAATTTGGATATTCCTTTTTGGCACTGGACAATTTAAATTAGTGAATACAGTTGAACAGACTGTGTATAACTACATAATCTACTCGTATGTTTAGTTAGACATACGAGTAGTTATAATTTTTACCAGTCAAGATATTCGTTTGGTGCTGTATTTGTATTTCCGTAATGATGGGTGTAAATTTTTAATGATTTTATATTGGCATTAACATAAAGACACGAAGAAATTTAGCAGTAGTCGTTTTAATTAGTTAAGTAGCCTGTCAAACAAAAAACCTTTATCTATATCGATTAATCCACTAAGGAGCTGCGATATGTCTCAGACAGACATGCAAAAACACTCTCTAACGGTATTTACTTACCTTTCTAAAATGAAATTCGAAACTTAAATTGCACCATTGATACAAAAAAAAATTAAATGCAGGTAGGTATTTAAATTTTTCAATTTTCTTTGTGCTTTGATCAATGGAGCAATATAAAAATGGTGGTACCCAGATTAAAAATAATGAGACATTACTTACATGCTTCATAATTTTTTGAAACTAAAATGTTTATTATTTTGTCCAATATTGTTCTCATATTAAATATAGTATGGCAGATGGCATATACCCCATATATTTTAGAGTAGGTAAGAATCATCTGCGCGGACTTCAAGTCACATCGGGTCAAGTGGCGTAGCTGATCACGAGATAATGATGAGTTTTTTTTTGTATTGCACATCCATTGATTAAGAATAAGTCACATTGACAAAAAGTTTACCTACGCTGGTCGCTTTGTGCATAACTATGGTCAACTTAAGTTTCAGGCGAAGACTGGGTCGCTGAACCGTTCAGTAGTAGTACATAGTAGAATATGCTAGCAGCGATGAAGGTTTTCCATGTAAATACATCTAGCATGCGTCGCACGTGGCGCGCGCGCAGCTCGGGACCACCGGCGCAGCGCATTTGCATAAAAATGCGCCGACACGCGCCTTAATTGATCCTACACCGCCTTACGCTTAATTGGTCCCACCCGCGCCTCAAATAAGGCAACGTATCGTAAACTAAAAGGGACATCTGTACAAAAAATTTAATAGACTTAAGCCTTTTTGATTATAGGACTATGACGCAGAAGTTAATGCTTTTAAATTAAAATTGTAGTCTCTTCAAGCGTAAGCACTCGTATTATGTTGGTTTGTTATGGATGGTGTGAAAGCATAGTTGAAAGTCAAGCCTACCGCTTGGACTAATAGGACAACTGGAAACTAATCTTAACCATTTTTTTTACTTACTTTTCGCATCAGTTTTGAAAATTTCACTTGTTGAATCTGTTTCCTGGTGGACATTATTATATACGAAACTCTAAAATATAGGCACTTCGCAAATAGCCCGCAATCAGATAACCATTTTGAGTAGTGTTGCCATGTCAATCAGGCTCTACTCGTATTTTCAACTTTCAATAGTAATATATATCGTCGTCTAGTACCCATAACATAAGCCTTCTTGGGCTTAACTTGGGACTAGATCGATTTGTGTGAGGTTGTCTGATATTTATTTATTTATTTAATGGGCTAATAGGATTAATTAAAATTTTTATTTTCCATCAAATTCATGGGGGCAAAACGCAAACTTACCCTTAAAAAAATACAATAATCCTTGATATAAAGGTTGGTGTAATTTCTTAACCTTAGTAATAAAAAAGGTAGAAACAAAAGTGCGCTATTCCAACCTTCCTTGATCCTTATCTTATCTCTAAAAGGTGCGCGCGCGCCGTTCGTGTCGCTGTTTCTGCCCTGCCTTAATTAATTACTATTAAATTCATTTAATAGGTAGATATTTTAAAGTGGTTTAATGCGGAATACTTGTTGAAAGGTTGGCAATGCGCTTAATTTTATGTTTTGGAGGCTATTTGATTGAGTCTAGGAGCAAATCTCAATACCTATAGGTTGGATTACCTAATGTTTTTTGTAAATAAGTACCTAACGCATTTTGATAAAATTATTTAAGAGGAGTAGAGAATGCCTAAACTATTTTTTTAGGCACATCGTTAGAATAGCTTTTGCAAGAAAATGCATGACAGGACTGGAGATCAGTGGCAGTTAATATTCACTAAGATTATATTTAAGATCTAATGTTATAAATAACTTGAGTTGTCCAGTTACTTTACTTTACGTCTATGTAAATAATTGTATTGACCTCACAAACTTTCTACTTAGACTAAGTATTATGGAAAATTACAGTATCCATTAATTTATCACAGTGTTAACTAATAGATGACCCAAATAGCACTGTCAATAATTATAACAGTCAGGCTGACATCTGACAGCTCGTTTGTTTCGAATAATACCGGTCCCATTTTCCAGTCTCACGCCCCACCCCTTGAAGCGTTGCCAAATACTTGTAAAAACGTGTCGACCAATCGGAACGCGTGATTTCCACGGCCTAGATTATGCTAGCCAATCGCGGCGCGCCAGTAATGCGCGTGGGCATGTTTTCGTTTTAAAATTCATTGATTATACTAATTGCTGTTTTGTTTGGCAAGAATTCGTTTTACGGTTGTGGACGACGAAAAATGTGGTCCACGATGTAGCGGAATTTTCATTTGATGAAAGAATTAAATGGCCAATAAGAAAGTCGTTTCGGTGAGGCAATTCGGGTGATGTGTCCGATGATGTTTCAAGTTTTATGTAGTTTCTTTACCTATACTCTACGTTTGATGCATATTTATTGAGACATGATAATCCAGTTGTTGATATAAATGAGGCCAGGTGATTTATGCCCAGCCCAGTACACGTGTTGTTAATTTTGCAATTTAATTGAAAAATATACAATATACATACCTACGTCGCCCCGCTGTCAATCAAGCTGATTTTTCCCATGGAGACACTGGTTCTTATTGCCAATCACTTGATTCACCAATATAACCTGGAACTCTTATAAATTCAGTAAATGAAGACTATGGTTTCTAATCTCTATATCACTAAAACAATAGCCATTGAATCCTACTGACATTTTAGTAAGCCTAACTCTTACTGTTATGTCAGTAAGATTAACTGTTATTGCAGTTAGGCTTACTGAAATGTCAGTAGGATTCACTTGCTATTTTTAATATGCTCTAAATGGCTAATGGTATTAGGTATTTTCTCCTGAGTGCGTGAAAGTTATTTCTATGTTACATATGTACCTACCTAGTACCTAGTCTATATACGCACATGTAGGTGCTGATGCAAACGAGGTCATGTCGTATACGCCCAGTTGACATTCCATCAAAATCTGCGGAGAAATGGAAAAAGACATCGGCCTACTAGTTCATCGACTTTGGCCATTATAAACGAGGGCATACCTATCTATTGCAAATAATCTTAAAAAGTTACGTCTCACTTATGCGCAAGAATACCTACATAGACAAAAACATCATTGATATCACAATATCAAAACGAAAGAAAGTGAGTTTGTACGTTACACGTACACGATTTGCGCGAACATGCAATAACTACTAACCTTACTGAATATCATGAAATCGTTAATTGTTTTAATAATCTCTCGGTGACCGTTAAGTAAAATACTAAGAATAACGTGTGTCATGGTGTATAAAATCAGGGTGAATTGCAGAAAATATGTACCTTTGGAATTTCGTAACTAAACTGAGGGTAACGAAACTGATAATGGCTGTAACGAAACTGATAACATAAAGCGTCGGACTCATGAAATAAAACTAGTGATGTTTTATGGTTTCGTTCCCAGAATTATTCAATAAAACGTTTTAATTTCAATTAGCAATATTGATTAATGATTTTTGGTTTACATAATCACAGTGTGAATAATAATAACAAATATGATCTAAATAATTAATTAATGTCTACAGTAGCCAGTCTTAATTCTTTCTTAAGTATTATTTCTGGATCCGGACTCTGCTGCCTATTACATTTATTTTCTTTTTGGTATAATAACGTGCGGAATATCGTCTCCAATTATCGCTAGTTATTTCTTTTTGTTCCTTATTTTGACTTTTTACTCCACGTTTTCTTGATTTATTTACTCTGTCTAAATGTTTCACTCTTAACACTTCATATTTTGTAGGATTTTGCTTTAAACGTTATCTTTATTTCCTTTGCCTTTCAGCATTTGTCTACTGTAAAAAAGTGTTTTTATTTTTGTACTGAAATACTTGGTAAAAAATATTTTTACATAGTAAATTTATTTCTAAAAATATGCTGAAAATGCTAAAATAAATCAATTAGGGAATTGAAACAGAGACAAAAAATATTACAGTCCATATTCAGATAGGTTTTCCGACCTATAAAAAGGTTTTATAGTATGAACTAACCCTTACATTTTATCAGTTTCGTTACATAACGAAACATAACGAAACTGAGACAAGATATATGAGAAATCGCAACATAAAACAATATTTTTCTTCAAACGTGTAATGCATTCATCTGGAACTATGTAAATTTGTAAGATTCAGAGTAAAACCAATCGGCAATGAATAAACTGGAGTACGAAAATTAAGATTTTATATGAGAAAAGCGCCGTTACTCAACCTGAGATTTTTTAGCTCATTTACTCAAGACTATCGATCGACGCACCACTTTATTGAAAATAAAGTGGCTGTCGCCGTGTTTATCATTTTGGAACATGTCAAAGTGCTGCCGGTATAAGAAAAAATAATTCTACTAAGAACTGAGACATTTCTTTGGGATTAAATGCTCCGTAACTAAGCCTGAGTAACGAAACTCCAGTAAGTTGGGACAAGTTTATCATTATAAAAATTTCACAACTATTTATAATAAACGTAAATATATTTATACAGAATTTAAAGATGATCTAATAAGGACTGGATAATTTACAGTTAAAATTTAAAATAAATAATATCAATCGCAACAAATTTCCGAGATAAAAATACACTCAGAATTGGGACATGAGAATAATATATGAAGTAACTGCGTACCTGTTAGGAAAAAAATACTTAAAAAATAAAATAAAAAAAGGAATTGAAATAAAAATATCTTATCTGAATTGAAAGAATTCTTATTATCAAAGTAACATAGTTACATTGTGTTTTATTCTCATGATATATGTTTAAATTCATTCTGTTTTCATGGGACACTCATAAGCATAAAGGGTGCATATTTTCTGCAATTCACCATAACAAAAATATTGATAAACCATTTTAGATTGAATAGTCCGCTGATTGATTGTAATTTGTTATAAACATTTAAATTGTATTCGTATATTTATTACTGCTGTCTTATATACATTAAGCAAATACAATAATAACAAAGAAAGACAAAGGTACAATAAAGGAATGTATGCACTGATATTTGAGATTCGAATAAGAGAGAGAGCTTGGACATTCATCAGCAGAAGTTGTTACGCAAGCCAAGTGCTCTAAATGATTTATGCACACGGTCTCCATTATCGAGAGAATAAGGGTTGTTCCGACCATTGTGGGTATGTTATTCTGCTTTACTACTTTTGCTGCTGACTGGACACGAAATAGAATCTCACTATTTATGTAAGTACTTCTTAGGGCGTTAATTCCACAATGTTTTAGGATATCGTAAATTTTGTTATCTCTGCTTTATTACACCGCAGCAAAACACAAATCTCGAATGGCGCATATCGCTAAAGAGCTAAACACAAATCTCTAGTAGGTACTAGAGGTATAATGTTAGTGTCAAACGTTAAATTGAGTCCCTACTTGTTCAAATTGCTTAACGGACACTAAATAAATAACTTACGCCTCAACTGGATATTTATATTTATTTTTATATTTCATACAAGCAAAGCCACAGGCAATAGCTAGTGCATGTTTCATAAGAATGGTGAAGAAATTACTTCGTAAAATTGTTGACGTAGTTCTGCTATTGGAATACGTAATCACTAATTCAAAGTGTGGTTATAACACCAATACACTTTGTAAGGTCTCGCTAATGCGTTTATAGTGGTACTTATAAACTGTAAACACTCGTGCCGGCAATCTGCGAGTGTGAGCTGGCAACATCAAAGTCCCCGGAGGCAGGTAACACTCGAGAAATGCAGTTCCGATATGAAAGCGCCGGTCTCAATGCACTAGACAAGTTGACTGCCCACGGATGTAGGAACAATCTGGATACGCCATTAATCTTAAAAAAGATGGTTTTATTCAAAAACGGCGGTGTAGTGCAGACCCGCTATTATCATATGTATAAATATTGTTTCATAGCTACGCGATCGACTTGGCGGTATATTGATTCAATAAGGCAAACATCTAGTTACCAATACAGTTAGAATTATAAAACTAGAATTATAAAAGTCATATAAAATACATAATGTATACAAGAAATGGTCATAATTCTATCAACGAAGGATTACTTTTATTCAGGTATACATGTTCATGTACACATCAGTATAACCTAAATAAATGGAATGAAGATGTTGGTTGCTCAATAATTACCTAATGTGTAAACTTTCTAGTTTCATCAATCAGTTTGATGGAACTTGCAATACATATATCATAGATTAAAACATATACATTACCTACCGACTACTACCTACATACATACCTACCTATTGATTGCCCTTAAAGAAAGCGGGAGAAAGTCACGATCATTATGAAGAATCTTATCCTAAGTTGTATATTAAGGCACTGCAATGTTTTCTAGTGTACTTTAAGTAAGTACCCACCTAAAGTACACTAGAAAACTGAAAACTGTAAACTGAAAAGTGAAAATGTTTCAGTCAGAAGCATATGATCATTATACATTAAATATGACATAGGTAATGTAATGCTTCTGTAAAATATTTTTCACTGGTCAGGCGAGAAATAGGTACCTATAATTACGTTTCTTGTCCACTATCGAGTAACGAAAACGTTAGAAGACTACATCAACGTACCAATACCAACCATAATAATAAGAAACCATTAAGTATTACGTATGTAGATAAAGTTAGAATTGTAACAAGGGATGTCACGTAATGCTTACTAAACGAGCACGCGCAGATTCAAAAATCTAAACATGATTTGCTTAGGGCTTATATTATTTAGAGCTATGCGACGTGACTTAAATAAGAACAGAATTGAAACTTTTATCAGTTAAATGAACAATCGATCAAGTTTTAACCAATAAACCAAATGCACCTACATAATTATGTACCTATTTTTTAAGTTTTGGGTAAGTTTTTTTTAAAGAGTTCTTTAAAACGTTTTATCATAATCAAGTATTATTTCTAAGATACAATAGTTGAGCGTAGTTGGATACGGTAGGATGTATTCAACTACGTTCAACATGATTTTCCAACGCGCCACGACTCTTCCATTTAAAGTACATCCTGCGGCAATCCCATCGCAATATCTGCAGAGTTTTTGGCCGCGGCGTCAAGTGCTGGCAGCCGCCCAGCTGCGCCATCCATTAGTGCATCTTAGCGAGATCGGAATTGTTATTATTTATACATCTCGCCCGCGATTAGTTAGATCATTGGGCGCTCAATCACACTCTTCGATCCAATCCGAGTTCGTGCCGTGCTCTCTATTTCGATAGGTATTTCCAATTGCTGATTGGCAGATTGACAGAGGACGGTGCGAGCACGTTCGACACGCAATCTCGTGTGTCGTCACTAAACTTAGATATAGTAAGGGAAAAATGTCTATTAGCTCATCAGATTTGACACTCGGTATGGATATGTAAAATTGGATAGCGATACCATTGCATCGTTATTGTTTATGTTTATTTAATACCATTAATGTTTATTTAATACCATTAATGTTAGCACTAACAGCTATACCTTACATGCTAACTGGCAAATTAATCTTAACGTGCGATGAATGAATGTATACATTGGATAATATTAATACCTAATAATTATTATTGGAATGTCAAACTATTACAAAATTATTGCAGGTAACATAGAACTTAGTCAAAATTTAATAATATCAATAATTATAATAGAGATGTCGGCACAAAAAGAAAATAACAATCACAGAACACTTAGATGCTTATGGAGCTAA
The DNA here is from genome assembly GCA_932273695.1 of Apotomis betuletana. Taxonomy (NCBI): domain Eukaryota; kingdom Metazoa; phylum Arthropoda; class Insecta; order Lepidoptera; family Tortricidae; genus Apotomis; species Apotomis betuletana. The sequence continues at coordinate 16,791,429 of OW026299.1, forward strand.
CACTAAACTTAGACTGTTATGGAGCTAGTCGTAACAATATTTTCCACGTATCGATACGAAGCGGTCAAAAACTTTGATTCTGGGCTAAAGAATATGTCCAGATGACTGTCACTGTCCAGTATATCATTTAGCAGCGTAAGAGCTTGATACAGGGGGGATGAGGCTAGTGCGCGGGTCCTAGATGGTGGGACAGCGAAGAGGACACGGCGACGCGGCCGCAGTTGCTTAGCAGAGAGACGTGGGACCCGGAGTCCTATAAGAGCCAGCAGTTGGGGGTTGGTCACCTGGCCTCGTATTACTTGATAAAAATATTTTAGTAAATACATCTTCCTCCGGGTCTCCAGTGATGTGTACTCAACCATACCAAGCACAAATAAAGTAGGATACATGTGAGGGTAGTAGCCGTATAGTTTCTTGTACAGGAATCGAACGAACGTCTTTTGGACCCTTTCGACAAGGAGGGTATATTCCTGCTCGTGGGGACTCCAGATGATGGCATTATATAGTCTCCAGCTTACTGCGGACAAAAGCATTGTACAAGACACTAATGGCGTTGCGGCATGTGAGTAATTTGGATTGGCGGATGACAAACCCCAGACACCTCCTGGCTTCGTTACAGATCTCGGTTATGTGGGGGTTGAATGTGAGTTGGGTATCAAACCACGTACCGAGGTCTTTAACTGTATCGGTACGTTTCAATAGTTTGCCCTCGATTGAGTAATTAGAGCTAATTGGGTGCCGAACGCGCGCGTAGGTCACCAGGGAACATTTCTGCTCGTTAAGGGTAAGGCTATTATTATTGGCCCAGGCACAAACACTGTCAATGTCCGACTGAAGTAAAAAACAATCATTAGACGTTTCAATGGACAGTGCTAGCTTTAAATCATCAGCGAACAAGAGGCACGTTGAGTAGCTGAGTACTGCCGGTAGGTCATTTATGAGGATCAGAAAAAATAACGGCCCTAAATTGCTACCCTGCCCTATCCCTGACGTTACTAAGAAAGGAGCTGACCGAGAGCCTTCGTATTGAACGAATTGATGTCTAAGTGACAGGTAATTTGACAGAAATTCTAGTAAGTCAGGGGAGAAACCGGCCATAGATAGCTTTTTGAGTAAAACGTCATTATCAACTCTATCAAATGCCTTCTGAAAGTCGAAATAGGCTACGTCGGTTTGCTTTTTTAGATCCAGGTTATTAGAAATTAGCGAAACAATATTCAGTAAATTTGATGTTGTTGAACGCTTTGGCAGGAAACCGTGTTGTTCGTCGCAAAACCAACCGTTAAGTTGTTTATATACCTGGGCGTAGACTATCGATTCAAACACTTTTCCGAATACTGACAGAACTGCAATAGGTCTATAGTTATGAATGTCCGATTTGGCTCCCGATTTATGTATTGGCAGGACTTTAGTTGTTTTCCAGACTGACGGATACGTTTTATCTTTTAGTGCCATGTTGAACAGGTATTTGAGTGGTTGCACAAATGCCTCCCGGCAGTCCCTGACCAGGTATTGAGGAATTCCATCCGGACCTTGAGAGTGCTTGGGCCTCAGGCGATTGATTGCTGTACGAATATCCTCTTCGCTGATATAGTCGATTGTAATATGCCGGTTATTTGAACTCGAGGATTCCGCTGAAGCAGCCGCAGAAGCAGCCTTTGCGTCAAGTTTAGGAGTGTTTTGGAGGAAAACACTCTGAAAGAAGTTTGCGAAAGAGTCTGCGACCTCTTGTGGGGACATAGTGCCAAACGTGGCAGGCTGATTAGATCTACGGTGACGCTTAACATGGGACCAGAATGATGAAGGGTCACTTACGATATTCGTTTCCAGTTTATGGATGTAGGATTGAAGGTCTGACTCAGATCGAGCATTTACCATTCTTCTGTAGTAAGAAAAGAAGGCGTAGTATAGCTGGTCACCGGTTTGCTTAAAAAGTTTATGATAGGAGTTTTTTATTTGGTTTAAATGGATTAAATCGGAAGAGAACCATAAGGGGTACTGGTGATCATGCCTGTTATTTACACATTTTTCTTTTTTTAAAGGGACGTATTCAGTTATAGCATCATTCAAAATCGAATAGAAACACGTGGCGCAGTCAATTACATACCTATTGGCTACACCTGAACGTGAATCGGTAGAACGACGTGACAACTATGGAATATAATAAAAAATAGCCCATGCAGTTTTCGCGATTTTTTATTGCATAAAATAATAATAATAGGTATATTTTAATGGGTCATCGATGTTATCATCATTAAAGCAATGCACGTGTTGAGTTGACTGGCTATATTCTACTTACCTACTTATTCTTCTTAGGATAATCGGCTTATGAAGAATATTCTTTATGCTCGCCTTACCTATTAAGTAATAAGTAAAACTTATTTTATTACAAATAAGTTACAAAAATAAGTCGCGTGCTGTTTTCATGCGCTACCTAACGGTTCCATATTGGGTTGCATAAATTTTTAAGCCATAATGTCGGTGTGCATAACCACTTTTGTCATAAAAATCTTCCCGCATAAGTGTGTTACGCATTAATTGATCCGCATACATTTTATGACCATAATGTCTGTATGCATAAGTATGGAATGCCATATACTTTTGGAGCATATGAACCTAAATCATAATCTTTTAACGCCATAATGTTTTTATGCATATCATATTTTGACGCATAATACTGAACAACATACAGTGAGTACCTACTAATTATAACATTTTACATGTGAGTAGTGTTATCACTTCTATTTTACGATGCGTATGTATATGTCATTTATAAATAAAGCATGTTGATTAATTGTTTTTTCCCTGATCAATCTACATATCATGCGCTTTTTTAACCTAACCTAACCTAACCTACTTTTCTGGCCGATGTTCGTATTCATAGGTTCACAGTTCTAACCTAACCTAACCTACAACTAACCTAACCTAACCTACTTTTCTGGCCGATGTTCGTATTTATAGGTTCACAATTCTAACCTAACCTAACCTACAACTAACCTAACCTAACCTACTTTTCTGGCCGATGTTCGTATTTATAGGTTCACAATTCTAACCTAACCTAACCTACAACTAAGAGGTCAGTGTGGAGAAGGATTTCTTAATGCGGGGGGCTTCGCCCCCCCGTCCCCCCTTTTTGTTTTTCTGCTTGTGTAAGTTTTGTATCATTATTTCAAATGTTATATTTTTGGTACATGTGATATAACTTATACTATATAATGTCTATTTCCATTAATAATTATGAAAGCCATAATTTATGCGTTGCTCTTCTTCGGCTATCAATTATTATGACATTCAATAATATGATTTGAAATTTTGTGCCATACTAAATTATGCTTATGAACAGCCTGCCGAACAACAATTATGAGGTAAAATTTTTATGCAATTAACAATTTATGACAAATAACATGTATGAGGAAAGCCATTATGCGAAATGAGTTATGACAATCGAATTTATGACAAGAATTTTTATTCCACTAGAGGTGATCCCCTACCTAACAATTTAAATATAATACAATAATAATAACAAATGACAACTAAAGGTACAATTTGTTATTGGTATACAAAACAGTTAGTTGACATAATCATTGCACCGCGCTTAGAATTGTGGTTCGTCGAATATTAATTAGCCATGTAATTAATTAGTGTAGTTATGGTCAGGACGCAATTGTTGTGTTATTAGCCACGTACCGCTATAATTATCACATTGATGAATGTTAATGATAAAATATTAATTTCATTATAACGTTATATCTTCAGCTGATAAAATACGGATTTCTTGTGATAGTTTAGAGAAGGTTACATAATGGGTTAATTATTTATTGGTTACTTTATAAACTCAACTTATGGCACCAATCTTAGGGACGTCGCTGTCGCTTCCGTATCAGATATAGCCAACAAAATATTTGTTATATTAAATGTATTCAAAAGTAAGGTTAAGTTGTCTATATTCTAATTTTATAGGCCTATGATCCTAATTATGACACGCACAGTAAAAATAAATGGGTGTGTAATGATCGATATAAAAATAAATGGTATAAGTATGTTTGATATAACAACATTTGGTATAATGACTCATTTGATATAATAAACGTTTGGTATAATTTCAAAATCTCTATTTTTATTTCGTACCTATACTTATCATTTGGTATAAAAATTATTTCCTATAACCATCATATGGTATAACAACATTTGGTATAACAACATTTGGTATAATTTCATATGGTATAATTTCATATGGTATAACAACATTTGGTATAACAACATTTGGTATAACAACATTTGGTATAACAACATTTGGTATAACAACATTTGGTATAATTTCGCTCGTCGTCGTACCTAACCATGACTCTATTAAAATTTAACTTTCATGTTTGAGCAGTTTGAGCGGGTATTGAGCCTTTAAACGTATTATATCCCTTTTTTTTTTTTTCGTCACTTTTTTCCTTTTTTTCCCTCTTTTTTCCTTTTTTTTTTCTATCCTAACCTAACCTAACCTACGTTTCTCTTGAGCTTTCGGTTTAAGTTTTTTTTAATGCGGGGGGCTTCGCCCCCCTAGCCCCCCTGTGGAGGCTCCGCCCCCCGTCCCCCTATTTCTCTATACCCTATACGTTATGCCATTTGAACGTTAGATAAAATAAACGTTATACCATAAATTCATTAGACGAAATATGCATTATACTAAAAGAATGTTATATTAAATGTTATTCGATAAAATGATCAGTATATGAAACAATAATTATATCAAATGTTGATATATTAAGTGTTGTTATATCATTCAATCATTATATCAAATGAGCGTTATACCGACTGAAATTATATCAAAAGTTGTTATAGCCATCGTTACGCACCCAAAATGAATATGTAAATCTAGCAAATATATAGGCTACCTTCGAACCTTGTGAGAATGACGTAACAAAGGAGAAATGTAAGTCTCAGCAAATCGCTTGACTTATTCTGCAAAGATTCATTGCAGTCCTCAATCTAAGTATACATATATATAAATAGATAGTTCGATATACTTCACTACGTGTTAAATGTCCTATTTCAATTCAAGCACTCTATTAACGTGTTTATAAACTATATACTTATCCTAGATACCTACGTGCGTATCTTACATATTTAGTTTAGGTATAGAGACTAATTAGCTAAAGTCCGTAATACCACCTATTCCAGTTTCTAACCTTTCTTAAACCTAAACGAAAACCGTTAGTATTTCGAGAAGTGATAAACTTGGCTTAATTAGTTAGTTAGATTAGGTAACTATTAAATAGTGTATTGAGTATTGAGGATCATCCCTCAAATCTCAAGTCTTTAAAAACATTGCAACAGGTCCTAACGTTTGATATCAATCCGATATCTCGCCACTATATTTCTCATGGAATTGAATGTACTTACTATATTTTAATAGGAGTATTTTTTTTGCCATATCTCCTACAAAATGATAACTTGCTAATGACATTCAATGCAGCTCGAATAGATTCAACTGCGTTCAGCCTAAGGTACAAAGTCAATGAGAATTTTGCACTTACCTATACTAATGAGAGAGCCGATACAGAGTATACAGACTGAACAAATTCAAATTTGAGGTAAGCGGATTGAGGTAGTCCTTTAAGATCGCACAACTCAATACACAAACACATTATCCTTTGATCAGTCACGCACTTGCGGCTTACCACTTAATTAGCTGGATGTGTTTATATTGTGATATATCACATATACCTATGTTTAGGTATGTGATGAGGAATGTGTGTCAAGGTATTAAATTGGAGCAAACTAGTACGACTGGACTATAGCTACAATTCAGTGTGCATTTTTTTATATTTTATAGAACATGCGCGCTTCTGTCAACGTGATGTTTAATGACTAGGAATTAATAAGTTATGAAATAACTATTCTAACTTTAAGATGTACTTAATTTAAAAAAGTAGAAGAATAAACAGATGGAGAATAGTAACAGGTTTTGCTTAATGAAGAATACTGAAATTCTTGACAATACATACGACGAAAACCAAATTAATATTATCAAAGTAACAATTTGATAACAACAGTGAGGTAGGTACTCATGCTCGTTTTCGACTAATACGTAATTCTCGAAATAGGTAAGAAAAGCTACTCAATAAAGATTTTTATCTAGTGGAGATATGTCTATGTATATATTTATTACTGAGTCGTTACTAATTAAGACATGCGGTTAATTTAATACTGATCTCCGGTGAGACACTGTCTGATTATATATCCTGATTCTTGTTAACTTCATGAATGGAAAAGTAGTTCTCTGGCATCCATAAGGGAAGGACTAGCTACGGCAAGGTAATACCTTTAGGAATCCCATCACGCTGCCGGGCTAAGATAATAAAAAGCAGTATCTATCTTACTATGAAATCCATATACTTACTACAATAGCATCGCAGAAAACAGAAAAGCCAGGCCTTTGCCATTGCCTTCAGAAACCCCTGGTTAGCTACAACGTAAATATCACTTTTGATTGTAAAGAAAGCTTAATTATAGCAACGAAAGTAATTCACGATTCACAGTCTTTTATGAACCCCGATTTTGTTTCATCTGTTTTTTATTGTAAAAATTGATAATTTGAATCATTTGAAGTACTAGACTGAAACTCCGCGATCGATCCGAGCTTTAGTTTTTGAGAAAACAGGAAGCAAAGTCGGCCGGATAACCGGGCACTAGAATCACGAAAACCATTATAAAAAATAAACTGGACTACCTAACTGAGATTTGATTTATTGTAATGTTTACACACATAATAAGGAATAATTACACCTAGTTTGGTTTTTCTAATGTGGATAGGTTACGAAATATTACCATTTTTGTCGTTTTTCGTTTTTAATTTTTATCTCAAGCATAAAGCTGTATTAGATAAAGTTCTCTATACAGGATAATCCTTACACATACCTCTATCGATCATATTTAAATCACAATCTAATTCCGTTTTATCCAGGAGTTGCAAGCATTGTTATAGTTTTGGTCAGGGTTGCCACCTTTGTTATCCGGATAAAACCCAACTTATGATTTTTTATCTGGAACGCGATCTAATCGTCATCTTCATTTAAAATGATTAAATTCTCCATGATGCTTCATGAGGCTGCTGCATGAGGCATGATGCCTCGCCCCCGTTTCTCCACACTACATGTATAAACTTGGGGTTTTAGCATTCGCCTTACGAGGGTGGATTCCTTCCCAAGTTACATGTAGCATTTCATCGAAAACTTATTGATAGGTATAGAGTTTAAGCTCTAGGCATAAAAAGAGTGGATTAGTCAAAAAATTTAATAGCAAATACAACGATATTAGTTGGAAGAATTCTAAACAAAAATGACATTACTTTTGGTTTGATATAATTTGCCAAAACTGAAAAAACTGCCTTTGTTAATTCCGAGCTGAACGAATCGAATGAAATAATCAGGCTGGATTTCAGAAATTTTCTAACGAAACCGAAATAACGCTTATTTTCGGATAGTAATGTCAAAAGTCCACAGTTATTTTACATTACTATTTGAGAATAAGCGTAATTCTGGGAATAAAAGTGATGAAATCCTGCCTGAATGTTGTATGCCTTTTCCCTTTAAACTGCGTGTAACTAATAAATAAACAAAAACTCACCATCCTGACTTTTTGAGCTCCGTTTAAAACAACTTACCTATATTTCTCTTAATCAACCCTCGAAAACACTGGTTGAACATTTTCTTCTAATTATATTTATACTTAAACAAAATTATGTCTCTAACAAAATCACGTAAAATTTCTAAATATTCGAACATTATATACTTACTTGATTTGAAATAGCCTCTTTCCTAGTAGTGGGATCCCCACGAGTTAATGAAAAATAATGTCAAAATAAATAGAATATATTTTTAGACGAGGTGACAACCCTAGCTCGAAAAAATCCGGATAAAACTTAAAATGCTTGCAACTCCTGGATAAAACGGAATTAGATTGTGATTTAAATATGATCGATAGAGGTATGTGTAAGGATTATACTGTATAGAGAACTTTATCTAATACAGCTTTATGCTTGAGATAAAAATTAAAAACGAAAAACGACAAAAATGGTAATATTTCGTAACCTATCCACATTAGAAAAACCAAAATAGGTGTAATTATTCCTTATTATGTGTGTAAACATTACAATAAATCAAATCTCAATTAGGTAGTCCAGTTTATTTTTTATAATGGTTTTCGTGATTCTAGTGCCCGGTTATCCGGCCGACTTTGCTTCCTGTTTTCTCAAAAACTAAAGCTCGGATCGATCGCGGAGTTTCAGTCTAGTACTTCAAATGATTCAAATTATCAATTTTTACAATAAAAAACAGATGAAACAAAATCGGGGTTCATAAAAGACTGTGCGATTCTTTCTATCGAGCGTTATCACTCCACCCTACGTATCTTAGCCGCCGGGTCTCGAGGCCGATGACTAAGCCTGTTAATCTACAATTACTCATCCCCCCTTCCTCAATCACACCCCCATTTAATCAATGACGGCTTCTTTGCTCTCAGGGCTCTTCGATAACGTTCGGAAGTATTTAATAGCGAGTATACGCTTTAGAAAGTAATTGTATATGAGTACTTAACTTATCTTAATTACAAATACGAGTAGAAGATAATGAAAGGGAGAAACCGAGAAATGCAGAATGAACTTCGAAGGCTATATTTTGCTTAATGGCTTCATTGGCTGCAGAATCTCTAAAATAAGGATCAGTATGGGATAACCAACGTATTGCGGTGCTCTTTTTTGCAATACTACACACGATTTATATGATGCTCAATTAACAAGCGTGTGTATTGCTTCAGCTATCTTTACATTAAATAATTCGAGTAACATTCAAATCGAGAAAACAAAAAAAGGTCGGTGATACCAGTAAATTTTCTATGGCTCATTGATACCTGTGTTTACCCTAAGCTTCGCTTCTGAACTGCGAACCTAAGCTACCTATGTTCATTGCCATGACATGATGTAATTTATTATGTTGTCACACAACAATAATTCCGGAAACGAAGCAATACCAGCTATCTCGTGACAATGTCACGTTAGGACGGAGGCTATTACATTAATCTATGTAACAACGTGACATAACTCCTATCGCTAACCGATTAGGAAACTCGGTATCAATTTCTTTGAGAAACAATTCGCCGGTCCCTAGTAAAAAAGTCGGATCTACAAAATTGCCATTTTCGTTTTATTGCGTTAATGCTTATTAAATACATTAATCTTTAATCGTACATTTACAGATTTTTCAAAATTTCATTATTTTCACGAATAATCAATTTCAAAAATGTCGTATCTTATACAGTGTCCATTTAATATTGTCAGATGTGGTACTTCCGACTATGTTAACTGGGTTAGCTGAAAAGTTTTGTGTAGTATGTGGCACTTCCGACATTACTATTCGGAATTTTAAGGGTACTTTATGTCGTATGTACCACTTACGACATTTTATTACGGAATATAAATTGTATCTTATGTCGTATGTGACACATCCGATGTTTTTTGCCGGAAAATATATTCCAACTTTGGTCGCATGTAACATATCCGACTTTTTTTCATGGAAAATAAATTGCAGTGTATGTCGTAACTATCACAATATCTTTGGATGCTTTAAATTTTGTCTTATTGTTTGAATATTGCAATCAACAGTTTGAATGATATTGGGTATTTAGTAAACTTATTGATGGTTTCGAACGATAAATAATAATTGGGAGATGTTTCTGGTGAATGTGGCAACTTCAACCAAGCTCCTGATAAAAAAATAAATCCGTCTGACTTCTGGTTCTTCTGAAGGAAAATAACCAGAATAAGAACATAATGAGATAACGATTACTCGTGGCAATGCCGAGAACATTTCAGAATGTGTGTAATTAAATGTACAGTTAAATAATAAGTAACGGCTCATGACTTCTTCTTTAGTCGAACACATATTCCTGAGAATCGTGATCACTAGATTTCATATCCCTTGTCACTTTTCTCTATTGGTCTCAATTGATGGTCGCCATCACCGCTTGATAGTTCTCTTACTTTTGGTCAGTTTATCTAAGTCAGTAGGAATCTAAGCTCTTTACCCCACGGTGAGAGTGGAACTAATCTTTCGAAAGAACCAGAAATATCCTTAATGGTGCTTTCCAACTCATAAATTAAAAGAGGCGATAAGTATGTTTCTGCATTCCCCTGACGATGCCACTCATTACCAAAGGTTCAACAATAGATCTCAATCTTTAATTCGTGATTTGCACCAGTCCAATTGCAACGTGTTTCTAGGCGAGGTTGAGATGTCTTACAAACAGTTCCAAAGGTCAGGTTAACCCGACACTAATTTGAATAAATCCTAGATAGCAACCTATACAAGGTTGGTATGGCTATCAAATAACTTAAAAATGCAGCGGATGATGCTGGAGCGGAGCGATGTCTAAGATTCTGAAAGCAGCATGGTAAAATGGTAAAGAAAACCCTGTAGAATTTATTAAATCATGTTATAATCGAAGGCAAAACGATAGGAGCATGGCCGAAAAGTGTGGCATGTATACTGCTTATCTTCAGGGAGGTTTATATGACCCTTCTCATAAATTACAGACCCATCTCGCTTATGAATCATGACTATAACCTGTGTAGTCGACACTCTTATCACGAACCGTCTCGCACGCAGGTTTGACGACTTCCAGCCCCCCAACGCTGGTTACCGCTAACCCTAGAACCCTAGGTACCGTAAACCACGTCCATATGTATATGTATATGTACTTCCATTTCTTTGTACTATTAGAAGGCTCTCGATTCGACTACGACTTAGTTAGACGGTGCTGCGGTCTCTCAAGTAGTACTAATGTCTCCAAAAAATTCACAGCTGCATAGAAAGATTAATTCAAATTTTTGGTTTTGGACGGACTAATATCAATATCAAAAGCAAAGACGTCAGCCACCTTCTCTCTTCTGATGATATCGTCGTAGTAAATGACTAGTCATTGCTGAGGCTCTCAAAGATCTTGGAAAAATGCTCAAAGACTTCAGTCGTCTCCCAGTGTATCTTAAAATGAACATTAAAAGACAAAAATTATGTTAATATTTTTTTTTATATCAAACTAACATAATTAAAAAACAATATTTATAAATTTTACTATACTGGATAAAACTGCGGATTTTTATACCACTAAAATGTCGTATCTCACCACAAAACACTGTGTACAATCCAAATATAATTGTAGTAAGTGACACTTGCGACATAAATAATAATGCAATATCCGATTATAAAAGTCGTTAGTGCCACATCCGACTAATTACTGCGAACCATATCATGCAAAAAAGTCGTATGTGGCAGTTACGACAGGATATCGGATGACAATTTCCAGGTAAAAAGGTAGCATGTCTTATTTCTGGCATTTCTAATAAATAATTTATAGTTTTGTTTACACATACTCTAAAAGTACTTAATAATAATAACTTTGGCCAAATTTCGTAACAATAGGACTTAAATTGACAATTTTATACACAAAAACGTCTTTAAAAAACTTTAACTGCCTCTCCTGGAAAGTAGTCATTTTGCAGATCCGACTTTTTTACTAGGGACCGGCGAATTGAGGGGTAAATAATCCAATACTGTAGTATGGAAGAGTGGCAATTTCCTTCTACCCGACTGAGGCCGGATCTCCGACGTGGTTCTGTAAAACTAACATCCTTGTACCTAACTTTAAGTATGTAATTAAATACGGTCAGCATTAAAAGTAGCTGTCAATCTTACTACTGGCTTATGTCTAATTGCATACCTACTAAAATAGACAACTTCTTTTGATGCTGACCACGATACCATTTTCATAAATAAGTAAAAGTGTACATTTAATCTGGATTTCAGCTATCATTAAATAATCTAATTTCGTTATGAATGAAATTCATTTTCAGTTGTGTGACGATCAATTGGCTTGCTAATATATTGTAAAAAAAATCGTTTATTGTAGAAAATGGGCGGCTACTGCCACTGAAATTACAATATTAGGTATCGATCTAAACTTTTTACGGTTACAAAACAAATATATATATAAATAATTATTGGAACTATGGTTTAATAAGAAGCAACGGCAATAAACCGAGTTGTAAACAAACAAACGTCCAATAAGCAAGTTCTCATCGAATTAAATTGAAAATGCGGTTGCACAATGCTGTTTAATCGAAATTGATCGGAAACACGCATTCCTATATGCTCTGGATTTAATAAATATCAAGTTTGAAATTGATTTAACCACAAACAGAAAATAGATCGATGAAGTTAAAAATATGTTAGTAAGTATTGATACAGTTGAAATTTTCTAAGCTGTCCGGTTTCCACTTGTAAACATTGATAGACATTGCCTTTGTTTTATTTAATCATGTAGAGAAGCTCAGTTTAGTACAACTGGAAGCAAGTAACATAAAAACGCATACCTATCTACAAAATTGTGTTTTTTTTTAAATCATCACATCAATCTTATAAAGTAATCATAAACTCATTAAGGTTCATGAAACATTTCTTAAGTCTCTACTTAAGAAAAAAAAAACAATAGGCGTTAACATAACATAACTAATAACTAGTCCGTTAATGCTAAAGCTATACATAAAAATATTTTAGCTTGTAATAGCTAAGCATCAAAACTTCGTTAACATTGTCGAATAGTTTGACAATGTTTATGAAGTTTTGAAGCCGATTTTGTTTTATCAAGTTGTCAAGTACTCTCATAATTTTCTCGATCTATACCTACCTACCTACTTCGCATAATATCATACCATCACACGGTAAAATGAACAATTTATCTAGTTTCCTTAGACCTTGAGAAAAGGTAAGTCAATATCATACTTTAGACACATGCTTACTTCGACCCGCCACTCATGCGTTACTATGCAATCCCATAAAGGCTATTAGAGGCAACGGAACACACAAGCCAAACTAATTAGCCAAACTCATCAGTCAACCGTTATTAAAGCGATATCAACCAGTACAATTAGGACTTTGACATGTAACACAGCATTGTGACCCTGCTGTCCTGCTCTGGCCTGTCCGAGTTTGCATATTGTGTCTTGCTCGCTCGCGCTGCTAATGTGCAATCAATAATAATTATGTGCATGTTTGCTAGTGGATTGCATTGCGGTGAATTCCGGTGTGGGTCGGCGGATTTAGGGCTGACTAGGGATTGTTTGTGTTAGTTCGCTGATTTTTATTGTCTTAAAAAAAAATGTTTAGGTATGAAACGTTATAATAATAAAATAGCAACGCAAACAATCCTTATGCTTACAAAAAAAGTACAATACAAATGATAACCTGATTTATCTCTCAAATTACGTGCACTTTCTTAAGTTAACGTGTACGGAAATGTAAATAAATAAATGGTAGAAAATAAAATAAGTAGTTTTAAGTATTGTACAGTATATCTCGTAGTTATACGAAATTTATATACATATTACTTAGGTACACATAGAAGAATGTGCTTTTTATTGATTAAATGTTATAGGAGAACTCACACTGCAACTAATTAATTTTGCAATTCCGATGCCTCTCTATCTCTCCCTAATCAAATCTTGCAATTAGTTAGAGCAGGAATTTCGCATATACGCATGAATTTGATTTGATAATGTAAACCAAAACAATTGGTCATGGGAACTCTGTAACAAAACAACGCAAAACGCAACCCCATCCAATTTGTTTCTTGCAAAAAAGTAGGTATAGTCGGCAAAAATGCTAAGTACTAGTAATATTTTTTTATATTTGTTTATTTTTTCGTACGAATTTGATTCGGTCAGTCGCCAATTGAATATCCATTAAATATTTTAAATAATAAAATAAATTATTATACCTAATTACTGTTATTAAATCTGCGAGTTAAACAAACAATCTAATGTCTCCCAAGGGACCATTTCAACACAGGGTTACAACAGTGAATGTTACTTAGAAAATGTACCTACATGTAGCTATATAAATAAATTTTAGCACATAGATATATATAATTAGAGTTTGTTATGTACCTACACTAAACTATCCTCAATCATTTAACCACTTATCGTTTCCCCTAATGGTTAGGTAAAACTTCGTAACAGATACTTTACTTTTTCCAATTTGAGTCGACAAGGGCTCAATGTAGTCTCATGGTAGTGCGCCAACACGTTCTTCTGAATAAAAATCTTGGCAAAAGAAATCTTTAATTTTCATTACCTACCATTTGCAATTACGATAGATGCAATATTTTCTATAATTAACCCCTTACTTAATATATTTTCTTATTAGGTTTTCAATTTAATGAACAAATAATTGCACATTTAATTATGTCAAGCTTACAGTTAAGTTACGCAAACAGTAACTAATATAATATGATTCCCTGGAGAGCTGAGATGAGACTGAGACACTGATTTGTGTGACGTGAGGTTTAAAACTGTTTTAATATAGTCTTATGCGGTCATATTCATGAAATATATCAACATTTTACTTGACAAATAATTACATAACATAGCCTTAAATTATAATCTCATTATATTTCATAAATTGCGTTTCATTATTATAACATACAATATGCTACTTAATATTTATATGAGTGCGGCGTAAAATAGGAATTAATATCACTTTTGTTTACTTGCCAAATATACGAGTATTACCTGCAACAATTAGTTACACAGTTTTCCAGTGATTTAATATTATACCAAGTATTAATAGGTATTATATAAAAGTCAGTACCCAAATAATACAAGTACGAGTCATGTTTACCTGTGAATCGAGACAACCCTAGCGGCTAAGTCCAAAAGACATTGTAGCGACATTGGAGTGACTCATTGGAGAGCTTAGACCGCTTTTGGCATATAATTATTTTAATAAGTAATTACTAGGATATTTGAAGAATAAATACATATGAGAACCCTTGGTACTTTTGATATTGAAGTTTTGATAAAGGGATGGCAATTATTTTTCGTGCAAAAGTGACAACCATAGCACTAAATTTGATTCGACATTGTAGCAGTAGCGCGAGTCGGATATTATGCCCGAGCCTGCCGTCATTGTCTGTGATAGATTGCTTACTTTATTAGGACATTTGAAAAGTAAGATAATCGGCAAAGTATTGCATAAATATTATATAAAAATTATGTTACATTTTAGTCTTAAAACATCAGGCACTGCTATTTTTTTAACCGACTTTCAAAAAGGATGTTTGGTTATAAAGGTTTGTTTAAATGTTTGTTACCTCAATAAGAACTCCGTCTTTATGAACCTAGAACCTAATATAAATTGGTCCCATAAAATTGTGATGAAAAATTAACTCGTCCATTTGTTCTCAGAAATTACGTTTTTTTTGTTGGTCGGTAATTTTTAGTCTCTCTCACTCCCACACACAGTCCGACTATAATTATACCAGTATATAGTCGGACTCTGTATAGTATACAGTGTATACTAACCAGCCCTGATACTTCAATGGCTACTGCGTTATTTGCGTGTACGAGGGACAAGACATCACATTGAACTCTTTTCCGTTTTTTAATTTAAGTTTAACTCTTTAGTCTTAAGTAAACTTCCTAAAGTTGGGTGATAATTTATGCGTTTTTAAATGACTTATTATAATTACTCTGACCCCAATATTGACAAACTCCGTATGTTTTTTTTCGCCATTTTCGGTTAGAATAGAATAGAACATTTATTGCATATCACATTACAGACATAGGTGGATTTATAAATAAGTCAAGGGATACATGTGACGCCCTGCAAGGGCACAAGCAACATCAGTAGGCTAATTTTAATAAAACTACAATTACTTAAGGTTAACATACTCAGCTGAATACACATTAATTCAACAAGACCAATAAATTTATATTATATACTTTCGTTGTCCTTAAAGAACTCGTCTAAACTGTAAAAGCATCTCGTAATTAAAAACGATTTTAACTGTTTGTTAAACAATCTTGGGTTATCTATGTTTTTCAAGGAGTTTGGGATATGATTATAAATTTTAATGGTCATGTAATGGGGGCTGCGTGTGACGAGTTTTAATTTTGAGAAGGGCATTTTAAGTTGGTTGAGATGGCGATCATTTCTTTTAGGTTTAGTCGTTGGTTTAGGTGAGTATAAATTAAAATGTTTTCTAATAAATTTACATGATTCAAAAATATACATGGAAGTTACGGTTAATATTTGGTGTTTAATGAAATAAGGTTTACATGACTCCATTCGATCTATGTTAACTAAGATTCGAATACACTTCTTTTGTAAGATGAAAATTTTATTAATATCACTGCAGTTTCCCCATAGGACTAAACCGTATGATATTCTAGAGTAAGCATACGAGTAGTATGCTGCTTGTCTGCTGCTGCTGGTTGTCTAGTAGAAGTCGTTTTTTTAGAAAATAATCATTATCAAAATGATGTTAATTGCTTTTATTAATTGACCAATAATTGCGGAGAGAGTAAATAGTATGATTAAAACGCCCAAATGAGCACCCGCAAAGATTGTATATTCTAATGCGAATGTAAATATTAAGTAATACATTTAATTCGTATTTGTCACGATCAGATGATGCTGCTCATTCTATTCTGCTCATTTTAACCTTTGTTCATGTATCGATTATAGCAAATTTATGAAAACTAGCACGAATACATTATGCGAAATTACCATTGCAAGTGTGTGCACACCTAAATATATTGTAAAAAAACAAAAATATTTCAAAATTAATCAAATGCATGTACCTATAATGAAAACTCCTTGTAGGTGACCCGTTAATAATAATAAAAATAGAGGCATATACCAAGATATATTTTTTTATATAACGTAGTAAATAGAAATAATAGTCTTCTTAATGTGTAGCAGTAATCTTAAGAGGCAGGATGAATTACTCATTGCTCGTTAAAACGATGCTCACTGGAGCGAAAGAGTTCCTGGGGGAAGGCGACCACAAACTGGAGGACATAGCGTGGGTAGGCCCCCTACAAAATAGACTGATAACCTGATGGTGACTGGATGCAGGACCGGTCCTGGCAGCTTTTTTGTTCTTATTCTACATTCAGCATTGATGTTTGGTCCATTTGTGCCAGTTCATGTGAATTCACTTATAATCATCGATATTGATATCGATAGTTCGTGGGCCATCCCGCAATTCCCCGGGGCGCGGATCGATCAGCCCGTAATTAACCGTTCGTTAACGCGTATGTATGCGTGGTATCACTACTGTCTAAACAGCGGATACATTTCGGTTATTGGCTTCGTACACTTTTGGCCGCTGAAATGTGTACAGATGTAGTGAATAATGTTTTGCCATCGTATTATGTTGGATAAGTTCACATTTACACGTGAATTGCTCTATTGAATAGGCTACAGTGAAACCTATTGAAATGACGATATAAACACGAGCTCATCCGATTTAGTGCGATGGAAAAACATTATTCAATAAACCTGTAAACTCAGCCATTATATCATATAACCCTTCTTGACCATAATAATATTTGGTACAACTTTAGCTAATTGTTTTTGTTTACATTTGACACGGATAAGCGATTTCCTGGTAATAACAAAGCTTATTCATAGTTTTTTTTACTATTTTCGCTTTGTCTTTCTTATTTGTGTTAAATACTGTGTATACTTTTAAGTGCTCGCCAGTGGATGTGGTTGTAACAGCTCGCGGTAATTAACGTACAATGCTAACTCTATATTCAACATACGCATAAGCATTTGGCGTTATTGCCTACTCGCGTCTCTCTCGAACGAGAGAGACGCGAGTAGGCAATAACTTATACTCTTACATTATTTAAATATCACGTTTTAATCGCTCATGATATAACCACAGATTAAATAGAACACTACCACTCTTTATCACCGCCAAGCTAAAATTAATTCAATTAGCTGGTGGTGAAAGTCGGGTAAAGCTAATTTATACTCGCACATACCACAATGAATGATGAATACAATGGAATTGTGAAAATTACATTGATATGTAATAAAAACTTTTTTATGTATATTACAAATATCTAAACGGTTAAATATCTTAAGATCTTGACCAGATTTGGACCAATTCATGAACAATCATTAACAAAATCATTTTCTTTAATTCCAGGTAAAAATATGGTTCCAGAACAGAAGAACGAAATGGAAGAAGAAAGACAACATCACGAACGCAGAAGTTGCTGAGTTCAAACAGCAGAACAAGCCTGATGATAAGAAAGAAGACACGAAAGAAATCAAAGAAGATCCTTTAGCTATAGACATGTCGAAAAAGAACTGCAATAAGATACTCACAGAAAAACTGAGGGGTACTAAGCCAGTCACCCAAAGCGTAGTGCCAAAACCGAGAAAAGTGGAGAAGGGAGTAATATTAGAGAGCATTTGTGATGCTAATGACATAGAGAGTAGGATATCTATCACTAAGATTACTAATAAGTTGTCAAGTACGGACATTTCTGAGATAGGGAAGGTATCAGTCAAAAGTTTTAACCCTGAGGAAGTGAAAGAAATGAAATTCGATAGTAGAGATGTGGAAATGTGAGATTTTAATTTTAGTCCAATGGTTTTTTGAAGTTTGAGGTGCTCGTTTATCAGAAAAAAATGACGATTGCAAATAATAATAACTTGCTGAAATTACTAAATCTGACAGCATCTCATTTTGAAATTGTCGTACCTACTGGAATAATGCTCAAAATATTAAATCTTAAAATTTGATTAAAGATTGTAAGCCATTGGAATTAGAATAAACATGAACACTTGTCATTTTCTGACTACTGAATTTCAAATCAATGATAATTTCAGAATCGTGGCAATGAATATAGGCGATACTAGAGACACTTCTGAGTTTTGTATTTCTCACGTTCGTAATATTTAGTGAAATTAGTGCCGAATTATTTTAACCCCTAATTGGAAAAACGCATTGCTTTCAAGACTGTCCCATGCGTTACAAATGTTACAATACGTTGTCTTCATTAACATGCATCAAGTTCCGGTCTGTTATTTAAAACACAAATGTCGCAACCCGTCGCAATAATATATTTTAATCACATGACATTAGAATAATGGAGAAATCTTAGTATATCTGGTTACCTATTTATTTAAATATTAAAAAAAAATATGTATTTATCTATTAAAACTTATTTAAGTTAGTTTCCCCGCCCACAACTTACTGCTTTGACCAATGACTGGTAGAGAATGCCCAATGGCCTTAAATGTTTTTGATTTGTGCTATTAAAGATTAAATAAATAAATGCTTTTGGACTATCCGATATTGTTTGTACTACGGACCTATAGTGATAGTGATCCACAATGAATTAGATAAAAATACAATACCTAACTATAAATTGACATGCTATCACTTATTATTTTGAAAAAAAAAATCCATTAAATCATGTCAAATTCTCTAATCTAATATAGTTTATATAGTATTGTCATGCAGTCTGTCATCATGAAACAATTTTACGTAAAGATAAATGTCCAAGTCAACGGATACACGCTCAGCTTCATGTTTTCTAACTGGCGCCCGGTTAGTCCATCAGCCTGAGCAGAATGATCGTGTAACCATCTTGGACTGACGGACTGTGATCTGGGGGCCTAGTGGGACAAAGCATCTGTCACTCACGGTTCACTAATATGTTGCATAAAATTGATACTCATAAATTCATTTTGTATAACAACCTTCGACAGAAACATCATTTCTCCGAATAATATTTTGCATATTTTATTTCTTATATTGTGATTTCACATAATTTTTTATATCAGAACATTCATATGGCAGAATATGAATAAACATAATATTTACATGTCCGAATAGCAATTTCGAAGAAATGTATATCTCATAATATTTAGATTGCATAAAAATTCAAATTCAAAAGCAGTTCGATTCTGTTATGGTCGCAAGTCTAACCTTTTTTTTTTTTTTTTTTAACCCAGAGAAATGCATTGAGTTGCATACCACTACGTAATATGAGACCCTCGGGGGTAGAGTCAGACATTACGCATTGGTTATGTGGGGCTCTCTAGTCCGCGAAGGACTAGCCTACCCACTAAAACTCTGGGATGCTGCCAACCCGTGCCGTAGCGGTGATGCCATGGGATCGCGAACATGTCACCACGACACCACCGGCACTTTCGCCCTAAGGCGAACCCACACCGATAGACACACTGTAGCATAGCAGTGTGCCTTACCCTCACCTACTTCCCCAAGCCCCCAGGAAGCGGGGACCGCCACCGACACACGGTGCTTCGGTCCCACCCTACTTGCTGAGGGAGGACAAAAGCCCCTACCCCTCAGCCGGCCATGGGAGGACAAACGCCCCTACCCCACGACTCCCTCTCCAGGTCCCATATACAGCCGTGAACTCTGCTGCTGCAGAGACACGCTGAGGGACCCTCTGGAAGCTAGGACCGCCACCGACACACGGTGCTTCGGTCCCAGCCTCCTGGCAGTGGGAGGACAAACGCCCCTACCCCACGACCCCCTCTCCACGCCAAGGGAGGACAAACGCCCCTACCCCTTGGCCCGCCACGGGAGGACAAACGCCCCTTCCCCATGACGCCCTCACTCCACCACGGGAGGACAAAAGCCCCTACCCCGTGGGTTCCCTCCCCAAATGCCCGCCAGCCTCCTCCTCGGTCTCCTCCACTGGCGGAGGTGAACTTCAACACAAACACCGAAGTGCCCACCCGAGTAATGCCCCGCCAGTCCTCCCTCTCGGATCTCCTCCACCGGCGGAGGTGAACTTCAACACAAACACCGAAGTGCCCACCCGAGTAATGCCCCGCCGGTCCTCCCTCTCGGATCTCCTCCTCACCCGTCTTGGCCCGTAGGCCCCCACACTGGTGTCTCTTGGCTTCGCTGCGGCGGACCAACCGCAGTTACTGAGCCCCCCCACCACGACAAGGTGGACACCCTTGGGGGGAAGTCTAACCTAACCTAACCCATTAAGTTCGGTTCTAACTTAACCTACTTTACTGGCAGCAATTCGGTTCTGTTGTGGTCACAGTTCTAACCTAACCTAACCCATTAAGTTCGATTTTAAACTAATCTACTTTACTGCCAGCAGTTCGGTTCTGTTGTGGTCGCAGTTCTAACCGAACCTAACACATTAAGTTCGGTTTTAACCTAACCTACTTTACTGGCAGCAGTTCGGTTCTGTTGTGGTCGCAGTTCTAACCTAACCTAACCCATTAAGTTCGGTTCTAACCTAACCTACTTTACTGGCAGCAGTTCGGTTCTGTTGTGGTCGCAGTTCTAACCTAACCTAACCTAACCCATTTAACTGGTATCAGTTTAGTTAATAATCGCCTAATCTAACCTAAAACCTAAACTAGTTTCCTAGCACCCGTCTGTTCCGTAAACTATGTCTTTATGCCATAATAAATTCGGCGATATTATTGTTCTGCCATATAAAATTATATGAAATAAAAGTCGGTGATACTAGTGTTCTGCCATTTAAAATTATGCTAAATGAATAGTATGCTAACTGACTATTATGATACATATTTAATTATGCTAAAGAATCATTCGGCTAAAAATGTTTCGGTGATAGCTGCTATGCGAAATGTATTTCGGAGAATCGATACTATGCAAGATAAAGGGAACCCGTCACTCACACTCGCATCTTGTCTATATGTCACTTATTTATCGCGAGATAAAATCAACCATCATAGGCCCGCTGGACAGCTGAAAATTAATAAATGAAAGTAAGCTGACAGTCAAGAATGATGTACCTACAGAACTGACGCCAGAATGAGCGTCTAAGTAACATGTTGGTTGGCTCAATTACTCTTTCGCATATAGCACAAACATACATGATTTTTACAGAGTGAATGACGACACATAGTGAGTTATGCGTCATTCAAAGAGACATTCAAAATTACCTTTCTGATAAACCGATATAGACAAAGCCTCATGAGCCTATTACAGTTGCGTATATCCCATGACACTATTACCTGATGACAGGCACAAACTGCCATGCCCTATCATAACTTAAATTGATAGTGTAGGTAGGTCTTCTATTGATGCCTACTCAATGCCCTACATAGCCACTATAGACAAGATGTAGACTTATTGACGGTTTCATCTGTTCCTCGGGCTATTTCATCATCAATGTGTTGCCTATTTGTATTCTAACTAATCTTGACGTGTTATGCTCTAATAGGTATAACATGAGATACATGAAGCAAATATTTCCTTTGTATTTTTTAAAGTGCCATAACGTCCATAAAAAAAATGTACCCACGAGTTTTCATATCAGATGACAATATTCGCGCACTTTGATGAATTTTTCTCTGTCACAGATAACCATGATCAATTGATCAGTAACACATACCCATGGTATGCAATGGTGTTAAATATTTACATGTTTGTTTGGTTGATTTATTTTTAAGTGAGAACTGTTGTATGAATGTAGCGATAGGGTTTCTGTTTGTTTGACTAACATATCTCAAATAAGTAGTTTTCTGCTTTTAGGTAAATACACTTACTTGTTCTTAGGTAAGAACAAGTTAATGTAATGTAATTGAAGCAGAGCCACTTATTCAAATCGTAGAAAATAAGGGTTTCGTTATTTCCTTTGATATACCTGAAAGATGGCTAAACCTAGGTTTTTTCCTATATTTTACCTGTATCCGAATTATATGTAAATTTGATAATGGCTACATTTTTCTATTCTGAGCCAACAGTGGTTTACCTAAGTCACAAATATAAACCTAAAAAAAGTCAAATTATTTAAAATAATAAAGTTCGTTATCGTAGAAGTGAATTTAAAGTATCGAAAAGTGTATGTATTAATTTTGTGCAATAATTGACTCTATAAATTAGCTTAAGTTTTTATTTTCAATTACTTATACAAATATACAGCCTAATTTTTATTATGTTGCTTCACAAGTAACGATTGTATTATTACCTCCACGTATACATAATAATTATATTAATATAGAACATGTACATATCTAATTTTGAATTTCTTAAAACAGTAGTAAATTTTTATTTCATGAAATTAATCTCTATCATTTGTCATCGTCACTCAATTCATCGTCAATAAACTTGGGGGTATTCTGAAATTGAATCAAAAATGAAATGACAGCTATTTGGATATATTATTATGTTAAAAATCACGAATACATAATGGCACAGAATTTTGACATTCCTTGTCTATAATAAGTTTATTAACCTTGTTGCATGCTGGAATCTTCAGACCAATAAATAATACCTGGGTATGTCATATTTTTATGATCGATTTCAGAAAAACTTTTTTATGTAAATTCTTGACGATATATAGATGCAGTATTTCTTTATAACCATTTTCTTGTAGCAGGCTTAAAAATTACTCAATAGAATAGTAATGAAAGTACGAATTCTTTAAAAGAGATGGGGTTTTATTTGCTTTGTCGACCGCTTTCTGTTTCTGTCCTACAATGAATGTCCAAATCAGTAAAAATTGATAATTTATAAGAAAAATGAGACAAGAATATAGTTTTAGGCGTTTTGGGAGACAATGTACTATGCGGTAGCTCTAGTTCATAGTGAAGTCGTGAAGAAATAAATAGTTTTCGATAATTTTATTTGGTTTATAAATGATGATGCTCATCCTTACCTGCCCGATACCTTTTATTCCTTATTCCTATACCTCTACTTGTACTATTATCTATTCTGTGATACCTCTCTAATTCGGGGGTATTTGTAAAATAGCTTCCCAAAGAAATGGATTTATTATCGTCGTCCATTGTATATAGATTTTTGAAATACATTGCAATATTATATTTTTTATTATTATTTTATAGCGACATCTAGTGAAATAACCGTTAACTTTTAAGAACAATATTTACCAACGTCTGTGAGTGGTACTTCACGCAACGTTGCGGACAGCGCCATCTTTAATCTTTTGTCTGCACTACAACAGTAGCGAGTTTTCTTCCACCATAAAAGTTTAGTCAGTAACTAACATGCCACGTGGTTCAATTTACGTCTTAAAGAGGGCGTTACTGGTCTTTTCAAATGAGTGTTCTTTTCTATATTAGTGAAAATGAAGAAAGTGAAAATGTACCTATGTTCAAATAATGAAGCTAATTACAAAAAAATTAAAGAAACTGGTGTGTTTGTTGGTCATGTCACAAGGCAGCTGTAGTGTTTCTAAAATTAGAACCTTAGATATTTTAAAGAATGTTTAAAAGTACTTTGGAAGTTGTACCTACTCTGTTTCTTGGACCTTTAACCTTTAAACCTTTGACCGAAATATAGAGTAGGATCTTATAAAAATCATGATCGCCAAGTTAGGTACCTAAGTTAAGGATTATTTTGATGATGATAATTACTGATCTTTTCAAACATTCTGGATGCCAATTGCGATAAAAATGTAAGCTGTAGGTAGATCTCGCGAACATTTTTGAAAATGCCTGTGCAATTACGTCATTGTTACCTGAAAACGTACCTATCCACCATTTTGAAAAATTCTAACCTGCTCAATAAATTTCACAAAAAACGGTTGAGACATGGAACCCGTAAGCGAGAGTAGCCGGAAATCTGGAATTTGGACGTTTATGTATATATGAGAGGGACACTTTCTTCGCTTGGTACATGATACAGTTTCGGTGAATATTCTATAATGCATTGTAAAAAAACAACCAATAAAATAAATTTCTCAAGCGGCTTCTAAAATGATCAAAAGATAGCCCATTTGTAATATTTAGGCCTAACTTTGTGGATAAAGAGGCTAAGATTGCATCATAGGGTTAGGTAGCATTAAAAATACAACTAAAAGCTGCTGTCCTATGAACATATTGGCAATAACTTATAATTTAGGGGTACCTAGGTCTCAAAAAGGCATGAGTGAATAGATAAATGTTAAATTGGCCCCGCAAGCTATATATCCTTCATTTCGTAATCACCACATCGTACAATGAGCACGTGTTAGCACAAATCACTAAATGTCATAGCTACTCTTTTTCTGCGCGACACGTACGGTCTATCCTTGTCTAATCGATACATTGCGAGAGAGACGGATGGTTGTGATGAGTCGCGTGACAAGCGGGCTCGCGGCCAGATAGTCAATCGGTACTTCAAGCATAACTATGCGCGCGACATATGCTAGGTACATGTCACACTCCTTTCTATGGTGTGTGAGCAAAACAGGTGATGCTTGCGAAGTCACGGCAAGATGTTATGCTATCCCTACTGGTCAGTCAACCAGGCAAGAACAGCCGGAATTCCGATTCGAATATCCAGACATACGAAAGAAAAGAAACTTGGTGAAGCAGCTGAAGCAGCAATAATATAAAAGATAGCGCTAAAGTTATTGTTAATGAGGATTTAATAGGGTAATTCCGGGGTAGATGGCCATAAGGGAGAGATGGCCCATCGAAATAATTCCTGAACTGTTGGTTAGATGGCACTTGTAATAGTTTAGTTCACTTGGCGACGCGCGTAGAAGCAAGGGTATGTGCAACTTTTTGGCGGAAAAAAAAAACAAAAAGTAAGTAAAATATTAATAAGTGTTTGTTTTGTGAAGTGTGTAACGGTTCTATATTAAACTTCTAGATAAATAAGTCTTGATACTACACGTAATATTAAAACAATACAATCTTATCAACTAAACATTACGGGATTTCCAGGGACCTATCCCGGGGCCTGCAAAAGCAACCCTAGGGCTACCGAACCTACCCCGGGGCCGGAAAACCTAACCTAGAGCCGCGATCCCGGCTTCCGATTCCTATATCTTGACGCTACCAAGACTAAGCCTGGGGCTTGCCCAGGACTATATCGAGATCAGTCTGGAGCTAGTCTGCCCTACCCAGACTCCAGAACGGCTAGAGCTAACCTAGCCCGAACCTAGCCTGCTGCGACGAAGACGACGTGTACAGGGAAAGGGAAGTGGCTCCTAACAAGGACTTGTCTCCTATAAAGTATATATTCAGCTCTCTCTAAACTAAACTACCCACTAAATTATACGTTATAAGTGGAAATATTTTTCAGAGGGTTATTGTTTTAGGTGGTTATGATATTAGTTTCGGAAAATAATGGTTATTTTTGGTTTGGTTGCAGAGTATATGAGTAACAGTTTGTTCTAACCTCAAAATCACTCGCATCGTGTAGCGACTTATTTTTTTTTTAGTTGTGGTCATCTCTCCCGGAGGAAAAGGAGAGATGGCCAGTGTTAGTCGGTATATGATGGAGATGAAGAAAAGCTGTCCGATGACTATCTGATAGGTAGTAGTAACGACGTCCCTTAAAATTGATAGCAAATTAGAATAAGGAAAAGAAGTTAAATGAAAGAGATATTTGCCGCGGAAGTGGAAAAAAATATTATGAAACCCTTATTTTCGAGAACTGGCTTCAATTAATGGTATGTCAATTTTGGGTACAAGAAAATTGCACTGAATTTGAAGACATGTGCTCTGATCGTGGTGCAGAGAAGAAAGGATTTGGTAAAAGGGCATTTTTTTTTTTTTCTGTACCTTGGCTTTTTGACCTGTCCGGTGACTTTGTCACCCTATAAAACACTGTATACGGGTAAATTGTTGATGATATAATTTTTATTAGATAAATAAATTATTTAAGTTTTATATAATATCAATAAAATCAACAAGTAATATAAAATTTACTAGTTTTTCTAAGTTTTTGTGTTTAAAGATCCCTGATTTTACCTTGTCCATCACCAAAACGCAAACTTCGAGCACCATTTAAACTGATTAAAAAGAGTTTCTCATGGATGGCAACATTTGTTTTGGATAGTTCAAAATCTTAATTTTCTAAAAGTGACCTTATTCTCGTGGTTTTAAAGTAAAAAATTATAAATACCTACAATTTAAATGTGTCCGTGAAAACGAGAAAAGGGGAATATCCCCCTATCCGTTACCACGATATTTACACATTGGCGAATTTTTATGGCCAAATCATACGTTTATTTTGATCTAGCAACACCACTTTTCATATAGCAACACAGTTTGGTTTCTCAAAACGGTCAGTTTTGCTAAAAATCGCGAAGAGTCAGGCGTGTGTCGAGGTGGCTAAAAAACTTTCTCCCATTTCCGTTACAGGATATGAAGGTAAAACTTTGATTTTCTTTATTGTGGTTTAAAGTAACTTGATCATTATTTAAGTGACAATTTGATTTCGCTTGAATACCCACGTAATTAGTGGCAAAATGTGTTTCTAATTGCATTTTAATAAGGGGAACGTGAAAAAGTAACGAAAGGGAAACATAAAGCCGCGACCACTATTACACTTTGTATGAATTCAGTTTTTTTTTCCAAGTCTAATTTATTAGTTTTATAGAACTTAAACGTCTTATACGTCTCGTAATATAAATTGTAGATTAGTGTTAATATTTCAACGCTAGCCTTATTAACCTTCCGGTTCGTTTTAACATTGATTACGTGGTTGAATTTTTTAATGACCTTTATAACCGCGGCTTTATGATTTCGTTACCATCTTTTTCGTTACCGTCCGATTTTCAAATGTAATATTATATTTTTATCTCAACACAAATTAAGAAATATTCTTATTTTATTTATGAAATACTTAATTTAATATTTAAGGTGTTTCGGTAAAAAAAATTAAGCCAATAAACTTCGTAGTTTTTATTTAGAAGAGAAAATTGTGAGACGTTTTTGCCATTTGGTAACGAAATGGATCAAATATACATCTGTTCTTGTATATTTGTAAATATTTCCGAATAAATATCAATAATTATGATAATTTACTATATTACTAAGAAAACGATACAATAATTTATTTATCTTATACCTTCGTAACATTTAATATCAACAAAAGTTTATGGTAACGAAAGGGAGCATAAATCGAGGCCGCCCTATATTAAAAACGGAATATTTATCAAATTCCTGCATATTTTACAAAACCATTGCTCAATACAGGTACCTAAGACTACTAAAATAGTTTACTGATTATTCAAAAAACAAAAAAACACATAAAATTTTTTTTGGTAGCATTTAAAAAAAAATGCCCAAAAAGGATATAAGACCGACAACTATGTAACAATTAGAATTAAGGATATGGCCATCTTACCCGTTATGCCATGGTCATCACACCCGGACACCCCGGGAGAGATGGCCAATCGTGAATTTACAAAAATACATATTTTTTAGGCTATCCTATTAGAAATTGTTATTTTTGTTTCTATAATTTTAAAGTTGATTGTTTGAAGTTTAATCACAAATAAAGATTTCTATAATAATATCAAATAATATGTAAGATTTTTTTTTAACAGCACATAAGAAAAACTATGGCCAACTACCCCGGACTTACCAGGATAAAATACGATATACCTATTTCCTTTATTCATAAAAACGTAAGTACCTATTATTAGGTAATTTAGGTATTTATTTCTATATTATTAAAATTACAGTAATCTAACCAAGGTACTGTTCTTTACAAAATTACATACGAGTACCTATATAGAAACTGTGTGATCTGGCGCAGGATTCGGCAGATTGTCCCGGACCCGCCGAAACAACACCCTTCGGCCAGAAGTCTGCACTTGCGATGGTGGCCTGCAGCGGCAACGGCACGCGCATTCACGAAACGAGTTATAAACGAGGTATACCTAATATAGGTATGTACGTTAAAGACTTACCTAGTAGGTACCTTAAAAACATTATATTACGTACCTACAGTTCACCTTGACCCATTGATTATTTTGATTGTGTTTAAATCAGTTAAAGTTAATGAAATAATAATGAAAGATTTAGAATAATTACAACTGATAAATCTTCATCAACCTTGAACTGTCGCCATTACGTGCGGAACATCTGTACTGTAACTCTCATCATTAAATTTAATGATTAATCGACTGAATCTGCTAATGATTGCTGTAAATTGTTTTCATTATCGTTATCAAAGGAGAGTCAAATTGAAATTGTAAACAAAATGTTGTTCACAGTGTCGGTCAGTATTTCAGTTGGTATGGCATGTAATTGCTAATCTACATATATCTACTAAAAACATAAACTGTAGAAAAATTAAGTGTGAAGTGCGATATACGATTTATAAAAAACGTATGGTTTGATAGCTATTGCCACCATAACGCCATCTGTCGCTGGGAACATCGTTGCCGAATCATTACGCCAGAACTTAGTAGGTACTGGATAGATATTTTATACAGTGCTAATAAAGTAGGTACTTAAGAATGGGTATTAGAATGCTATTAACCTATTGCTGAAGCAAAAAATATTATGTGAGGATTATGTTAATGCCTTTTTTAGGGTTCCGTACCCAAAGGGTAAAAACGGGACCCTATTACTGAGACTTCGCTGTCCGTCCGTCCGTCCGTCCGTCCGTCTGTCACCAGGCTGTATCTCAACAACGGTGATAGCTAGACAGTTGAAATTTTCACAGATGATGTATACAGATATATTCTATTGCCGCTATAACAACAAATACTAAAAATAAAATAAAATAAATATTTAAGGGGGACTCCCATACAACAAACTTGTTATAGATTATATATATGTATAGGTACGGAACCCTTCATGCGCGAGTCGGGCTCGCACTTGCCCAATTTTTTATTCTGCAAAGGAACTTCTTATTCATCATCGAGACGTTTGTAACTATTATTGACTGATAACTACTATTAAATACAATTTTGAATCAATGTTGTCTACAAAATAACTTCCAAGTACTTACTTATAAATTAAAACAAGCTTTGTAAAGATAAACTGTCGCCATTTTCTTGTCTTTCAAGGTTTCAAGTGCGTAAATATTATCAGAACGCGTATTCAACGCCACTATACCTTCTGAAGAATCTCCATGAATGTATAAAGATAATTTTCTAAGCCATTTATCAGTTTAGACTGCTCGCCATCAATTTCTAACTGAAATGAGCAAAATAATTCGGCATCAAGCGAGGATTAGCGTCCGTTATCGAGAGTGAGACAGTTACATATTACAAGGTGGTTCTTAAACGGGTGCAAGCGGGAGGGCGCGATGACGCGTCAATTTGTCCTACAGTTTCAGGGAAAAACAAACACCTTGGAAGGGTGTCCATGCGGAGGGAAAAAATATAAATTATCGGAGAAAATTCACTAATAGAAAGCCTCCTGCTTAACACTAAAATAACATTCAATTAATTATAATTGTATATATCAATGTATAGATTCTGTTGCTTGGACAAACACATTTAAAACAAAATTAAACAATCAATAATGCGTGGTCAAAATCTCGGAGATTTGTCTAACCCCTGTGACGGGACAATCAGATTGACTAGATAGATGAGAGACGTTCAGCTACCTCAATTTGTCCGTCACAATGTTTTTGCTCAACGTAAGCTCCTTATCACGTGATTTTTTTGTACCACTACCACAATATATCGAAAATGGGTTATGATGGTATTGATGGTGTTGATGATAATATTGTGTGGGAACGCTAGGCTTAAGTCGCGTTCGTTCAGCCCAACTCCCTAGAACCCTTGAACCTAACGGTAACTATCTGGGGGCACGGCAGTGGCCCCGCCAAGACCAACAAAAAAGAAGGGGGCACTGCATACCTTTTCTCGTAAGTACCTATCATCGCAGCGGCGTTCCGAAACATCAATCCGCTTCATATCTTCGGATTCTCCTGCAGATCATCTTAAATTGTAAAAAAATACAGGCCATGCGACGAGGAAAGCCTGAAATGTTGCTAGTCCAATAGGAATATCTACAAAGCGAAGTCTCAGCCGAGGACAGTTGGACACCTTCGTTTCCGCGAGCGATCGCTCGATTACCGCCGCCCCGGATTAGCTCCAATTTTAAATTGTTGATTACTTTCCCACCCCCTCCTGCCCCCGTTCGCCGGGAATCTTCGCAAATGACACGCTGTTAAATTTTAAAAAAATTGGTTTTAGGAAGTATTTAGGACGGTAAGCAAAATAGTTGTTAATTCATAAAATGTACGTACTCAGTGGCAAAAACAAATTGGCACTATAATATGCTGTAGCTTATTATTTTGTGCCTATTGAGGTACATTCAGCATCGGTATCTTAATTATAACACGTATATATAGTAAAATGGTTATAGTTCATCCTTATAATAGCTATTATTGTAATAGAACTCATTGTTAATGTTATGTATTATTGAAATATGAATGTACTAATTACCGTCCGTAAAACCCCATTCTTAATGAAATCTATAGAAACGTTTTGTTTTAATTATAACACAACAAATTTTTTTTTTGCAATCTGTACCTCATTCATCCGGTTTATGCGAAGACATTAGGAAGGAATATGACGCTCTCGAAAAGATACCAATTTAAATGTTATATCGCGCCTCGGCAAATTGAGGAAAACTCCGCTTTTATTCAAATCGTGATCAAATGGAGGCGGAATTAGTTAACGGTGGAAAATAGAAGGAGAAATCGATTCATGATCAAGGACAGTCATTGTGTTTGTAACCGGATCATCTCATCTTAGAAGTTATTTTTTTCTTATTGTGTATTACCTATAGCTATGTGTGACATACTGTACTTATTTATCTGTTATATATATGACGGGACGGGCGGGCGTTGACCATCAGGTGACAGGTCGTTTTCCATTATCAGAGTCCAAAATAATAGTCAAGCTTCTGATTTAAACTCGTATAATCAACGTAAGGTAATATTATAACAATGCACTATAAGTAACCACTTTGAATTAACACGATAGCATAACGACAATCTAATGTTACTAATCAGAACGCAGTGAAGTCGGATCAGAGTTGGCAGCACGTCCGTGCCGTTCAACGCTCAAGCCAAGAATGTCCCCACCCATTTTTTTTTTTTTTTTTTTTGGTTCCATGGTTGCTTGCGGGTCCGAAGGACCCTTTGCACTGCTGGTGCCAGACGTGCTACTCCGCTTGGAGAAGCACCGGAAATCCCCACCCAGTGGCCAGCTGCCCTTTTTATGCAGGTAGACCGGTAACTGGTAAGCTGCACGTGCACGGTGTTGCCAACCTTCGCCGCCGAATACACTCAAATCAGTCTGGATTTGACGTCCTGATTTTTGATCTTCGACACGGCCATCTTGACAAGTCACACGTCCACGTGTGAAGTTCCTGAAATCAGAAAATGAAACGCAGTATCTTCACTAGCTTCGGCCAATCCTGATTGAAGCAAAACTCAGAAGGGCGGGTTCCTTTACATGTGTAATAACAACGTTGAAACCAATTTGAAACAGGTAAATACTTAATCCATAAAGTTACTAATTAAATTACTTCGAAAATAATTAGTCTGTCGTTACTATCACCTACTTCGAGTGATAGTAGCTCATGCCAACTTAAGTGACGATACCCTTGCCACCTATATCGAGTGACGATACCCTTGCCACCTATATCGAGTGACGATACCCTTGCCACCTATATCGAGTGACGATACTCTTGCCACCTATATCGAGTGACGATAGCCTTGCCACCTATATCGAGTGACGATACCCTTGCCACCTCTATCGAGCGACGATACCCTTGCCGCCTCTATCGAGCGAATTTAACGGCCGCATACATCCCCGAACCTAACGCACGCCACTCACTGCCGTGGCCGCACAGCTACGGGAAATCAAGCCCGAATTTACACTTACGTCTACGAAAGATTGAGGATGTATGCAGTCTGAGCCAATGACACCACCCATCAATCAATAACACATTACACAATACGAGATGAGTATTGTTCGACATTTCTAATCGCAACTAGTAGAAGGTCCATCCCCTTCGATATCATCAGAGCTCAATCTATCGTCTTATCACCTTCATCATCATCATTGTCATCGTCGTCGGAGCTATCAGTCAAGTCATTACTAGGCATCTTTTTTAAACGGTCGTGTGCGTATTTATAGGTGCGTTTGGAATCTAAGGCTTTAAGTGTGCGATCGTTATCCAAAACTTCGATAACCCTGAAAGGAACTTTGTATTTGGGATCAAGTTTTGTTCGGTTACGTTTTTCATTTTGAAGTAATACAAAATCACCAACAGAAAATGGGGTAAAACTAGCCTCTCAAATCGCGTTTTATCATAGGCTGCATTTTTCTCCATGTTAATTAGTGCGTTCGATCTAACCCGGTCTAAATCAATACTTTCCTCAGTGTCATCAACTAACATCATTTCTAATGGTCGGCTAACTCTCCCTATTAACAACTCTAACGGACTTGATTTGGTTACTCGACTGAACGAGCTGTTAAGCGCAAGCTGTACCTCAGGCAGAACATCTTGCCAGGACCTATCATGTTTCAGCGGCTGTGAGCATGTTTTTGAGAGTAGGCATCACCCGCTCTACCTGCCCATTGGCCCGTGAACTACCGTATTGCAATTAAATGAAACTGTATGTTAGCTGACTCGCAATAGTCACGAAACTCCTGATTAACAAAACAACGCCCCTGGTCTGCTATTAGTCGTTTAGGAGGGCCAAATAATGCACAACTACGTTTGACGGCCCTGATACTGTTAGCAGTGTCGATGTTGCGAGTGTGATGTAAAAGAACTTACTTTGTAAAAGCATATATCAAGACGAAAACATATTCTTTTGCATCACTCTTTCCACTAAGCTTCCCAGTGACATCTATATGCACTAGGTGCCGTGGGACCGGTACCTTTGGGATGGGATGCAGTTCAGCTGGAATTTTAGCTGTCTGTGATTTCGAAACTTTACAAGTTATGCAATTGTCAACAATTTTATTCACAAATTTTGACATATTTTGGGACCAATAAAAGTCATACAGTTTTTTCTAAAGTTTTCTCCCATCCCAAATGCACCAGACCCTCATGTACGTTATTGACGATAGACCAGCGTAACGATCTAGGAACAACAGGCAGACAACGCGTCTTTCCGTTACGCTGTATTTTTCTGTAGGTACAAGATACCGGACCGGATTTCATATGTTTTGGCAACGTCCGGTTCAGCGAGAAACCAGTTTGGCGTAATGTTGGTCACAATAATCTGTCTGGGTTCCACATGGTCATAAGACTTATGGGGTTTAGGGGGTAACGGGTTTCGCGAGAAAAAGTCTGCATGTAACATACGTTTTCCTTCCCTATGTACAATCTCGAATGAAAAGCTTTGTAAAAAGGCCCACCATTGGTGTACTTTAGGAGTGAGATCGAGCTTTTTACTAGCGGATTTCAGGGAGCTGCAGTCGGTGACAACGACAAACAAACTTATGGCCATGAAGATAATGCCGAAAATGCTTCACCGCATTCACGGACTGCTCAGAGCAGATAGATGCCGACTTCTACCGGACTACGGCTACGATGAAGTGACTGGTACGGTCGACCAACCGAACTGAGAACCTCCCTATCAGTCTCACTATCTTGTTCGTCTACTGCAAATGGTATGGGCATTTCCCTCAACCTACTGTACAAGTACGCGCATGTTCGGAAGTTAAGATTATCGCAAAGGGTCTTGTAATTTACAATACTACATGTCAAATTTTCTCGGCTTGCGTCAGTAAGTATTTACTGCACAGTATTAACAATTTTAGCTAGACTGATACATGTCATACAGTCACTAAATTATCCAACTGTTTGCCATGGAACTTATTGGAAATAAACTCTTCCATAAGCGATCACTCAGCAACCAAATCACAATAAAATGAGAACTCCTCACCAGATTGTCTCATATGGTGTGGTGACGTCACACGTCAACCCTCTTCCCTGTGGTTGAAGGCGCCCTGTTGCTCGCCTTCGCGCAGTTCTTTGCGCGATGTCTTGTACCGGGGCAGCTAAAGCAGACGACTCATGGCTTCGCTGTTAGCTGCTAAGTTCGCGTATATTTTTCTGAAACAAAAACTCCAAGCACAGTATCACAAAGCTCGGTCATTCTAACCTTAAATCAACAAAGTTACACTAAATTATGATAAGTTAATGAGAATATCTAATCCATGGCGTAGACACAAGAAAAGATTTAAATTAAATCATTATTTGCACTGAAAAGCGATGGTAGCCTAGTGGTTAGGGCATGCGACTTTCAATCCGGAGGTCGCGGGTTCGAACCCGGCCCGTACCAATGAGTTTTTCGGAACTTATGTACGGAATGTCATTTGATATTTACCACTCGCTTTTCGGCGAAGGAAAACATCGTGAGGAAACCACCTAAGCCCAATAAGGCCTAGTTTCCCCTCTGGGTTGGAAGGTCAGATGGCAGTCGCTTTCGTAAAAACTAGTGCCTACGCGCCACATCTTGGGAATTAGGTAGCCGACCCCGAATGAGAATTCATTCTCAAAAAATGGGACAAAGGCTAGGAGGATGATGATGCATTATTTGCACTGAAATAACAAGCTTTATACTTTGTATGATAATTTTTGGATTACCAAGGCTTTAATGATAAAAATCAAACTTCAATTTCAAATTCTTTTGTCCTAATATTTTCCTAATCCTATTAGTGTCTCCAGTTTAAATATTTTAGGCTATAGCGATCACCACAGTTAAAAGTAACATTAGGATCGTTTAAACAAATCTCAAGCTCACCAGTTCTTACGGTAGTTATAGGCGCTAAACTATACGCCAGCTAAAGTACACAGAGTAAGAAACTATTCAAGATGTCAACAAATTCAATTCTACAGAACGATTGGAAAATCATGAACAGAG
Organism: Apotomis betuletana; assembly: GCA_932273695.1. Taxonomy (NCBI): domain Eukaryota; kingdom Metazoa; phylum Arthropoda; class Insecta; order Lepidoptera; family Tortricidae; genus Apotomis; species Apotomis betuletana. The sequence continues at coordinate 16,826,907 of OW026299.1, forward strand.
GGTAGATTATTTAAGCAGCCGCTCCTACTGCAAAGTACTGTGTATGATTGATGTACCCTCACAGCGCAATTTTTAAATGATAAACTTTAATAATGGTAGGTAAACTGCGTAGTAGTGGTCATATTAATCAACACTAAATATCTTCTGTAGAAACATTTCGCGTTCGTTCGGTCATATTATATCACTACGAAAACAATCGTTATAAAAACGTCCAATAAACTTTCTTTCACATGATTATTAAGCTAGCACGCTATATTCAACTTTTACTTGGAGGTTACTGGTAATACTTTTTTGACAAATACCCACTAAACTGAATAAGTGTGACTCAAGTCTACCCTAGCATCTAGCTACACTTTCTTTTAGTGAACACTATATCGGAATCGTAGTGACAAGTAAACCACTGACCAGTAGGCCTATGATGGTTGCGTTTATCACGTGATAAATAAGTGTCAAAGCATCCGTCACGTTTTGACCAATTGCGAGTGCAAGGGACAGATGCTTTGTCACTTATTTATCACGTGATAAACGCAACCATCATAGGCCCCCTGATGTGTTTTTAAAATCTGTCGGTGAGGCCATAGTGCCTACGTCCACGCATCGCTTGTAGTTGACTGTCGCTTCTGGGTCCACTGGTGCAACAACTGACGATGTGTCCCGCTGTTATGGATGCAAACCATTAACTTCGATGTAGTTTGTTGTTGACTGCTGGCGTTTGTCGCCGTGGTGGTAAGTTGTAGTTTTCTTTTATACGAAGTAAACAATCGAATTTTCCATGTCCGTTTCTCTCGCAATGAAAACAATTTAAATAGTGCAATCTTCATTTGTTTTCATACGGTTTTGTAGGTGTCCGTGACGGTGTTAGCTTGAGTTTCAATAACGCAAACGCTTGTAGCTCCTTGATTTAGTGATGTCAAGTTTGTTGTATGTGGAAGGGTAGCCACTAATTTTGGTTATTTCATTTTCTTTGCTTCGTGTTCCATCTTTTCGCTCAGTGGCCCGTAGGCCATCCCACTTCTGATGACGGGACGGGCGGGCGTTGACCTCAGGTGACAGGTCGTTTTCCATTATCAGAGTCCAAAATAATAGTCAAGCTTCTGATTTAAACTCGTATAATCAACGTAAGGTAATATTATAACAATGCACTATAAGTAACCACTTTGAATTAACACGATAGCATAACGACAATCTAATGTTACTAATCAGAACGCAGTGAAGTCGGATCAGAGTTGGCAGCACGTCCGTGCCGTTCAACGCTCAACTCAAGCCAAGAATGTCCCCACCCAGTGGCCAGCTGCCCTTTTTATGCAGGTAGACCGGTAACTGGTAAGCTGCACGTGCACGGTGTTGCCAACCTTCGCCGCCGAATACACTCAAATCAGTCTGGATTTGACGTCCTGATTTTTGATCTTCGACATATATGTGATCTAAACCAAAAAATATAATTATGAACAATCAAAAACTTAAGTTTCTAACCGGAGAATCGATTACGAACAAGATTAGACTTTAATACAAAGCTCTATAATAACCTTTTAATTAACAAAAAATACTTGAAAAGTTGTTATTTATAGGTAATTTGTATAATATATTGTAGTGGCCGTTAAAATGCTTAAGTATAGATAGTTGTACTGTAAGAATAAAATTGTTAAATTAAACACAAAAACAGCGTATAATTTGCCCTGACTAACAAGTATAAGAAAACTTGAAGGGCTAATTTGGGGAATAAACACAAGGGACAGAAATCACGCGCCCACACCTTCATCAAGCGACCCTTAGCGATTAGTGGCCGGGCAAGGGCAGCGCAATGTACATTGCGGGGTTTGTTTTTAGAGCCATTCGAATAAATACGCCAAGAAACCTAGTTAGCGCTTGAAAATGAAGTCAGTTTTGGTTAGCCACGGGCTAACTTTCGTCCGTGTGCGCATCTGTCATAACGTCAAGCTCACAAGCAACACCTCTCTATGATTGGTTCGTGGACACGCACACATAAAACCAAAAGCGGCTTAATCTTTTGCAAATCTGTTATATGAAGACTCTCATTACAGGCGTATTTATTCTAAGCACAGTTGCGATTTGCCAGCGAGTAGATGGCGAGGCGAGCGCGCAGCGAATTCGCCGCGCGCACGTAACGAGTTCGCCACGAGCGCGCAGTCGTGGATCGGCAGTGTGCTACGGCTCTTACAAATAAGTTGACCCAGTGATTCGGTTTGGGCAAAGATTGATTTCGTATGTCTACGTTGCATTTTTCAACCCATTCTCGTGAAATTTTGTGGGCAGGCTCGATATAATGAATAAATGCGGAGATTTTAATATAAGGGTTGAAAACGTCAAAAATATTATATTATAGTCACTTTGAAACAGAGGAGATCGCGAGGGCTACTGCTCACAGAGGCACTATACTTAAAGTGCATAATACGTATATGAATTGTACCATGATAAGTTCCAAGATATTCAGATATCATCAAATAACCATTCCTCAAAAACAATGAAGAGATAAAACATCTATAGATAGATAGATTTTTTATTTGTAATAATCATACATCGTCAATACGAGTATAAGCTATAACACAATCATTAGTATTCATTAGTATTATTACATATAGAATAAATTAAATTCGGTATTCTTATTTTACATTTGGTATGCATAGGTATGTAGGTACGGAACCAATAAGTCAAGTGGTACAAATAATTTAATTTATATTAATAATTGAGATTATGTAGTTGATAATAGAGTAAGATATCAAAATGATGGTAAGATTTTAAAATTAAAAATTGGAAAATAATAATTTAAAAATATTTATACGTAGGTCCTTAATTTCTATTGATAAACACTAAAACCTGCTAACGTGATCTTTCGATCTGCTTGAGAAATTTACTAAAACTGATCAGATCCATGGATTAGGTATAAGACTACACTACCTTTATTTACATTTTACAAGATGCGTGCTCTCAAGTCGGGCATATAAATTTTCTATAGTACCTATACTTATTAAGTCATCTGATACCTACTTCTATTATCTGATTATTTTCAAGTGGATACGACTGCTGTTACTTTATTACAGTGTAAGTGTAACGTCATCAGTTATCTTTAAAACTCACTCAATTACTCATAAATAGCATTATTTAACCCTGTCTAATTTACATATTTCCCATACAAATGAGGAATATTTCTTGAAATTTTCTAAAACGGCACATTTCTATGTGTACTTAACTATTTTAACAGTGTAATTGATATTGACCATTAGTTTACCCGAGTATGTGACTGGCGGTTTCTGTCTAATACTAATAATATAAAAAAGTTTGTATACATATGTGTTTTTTGTTACTTTTAAAAGTTGGCTGGTAGGGAAGAGAGATAGTATCTCCCTGAATTAAACAGTTAGGCTACTTTTTAGGGTTCCGTACCCAAAGGGTAAAAACGGGACCCTATTACTGAGACTTCGCTGTCCGTCCGTCCGTCCGTCCGTCCGTCCGTCCGTCTGTCACCAGGCTGTATCTCAACAACGGTGATAGCTAGACAGTTGAAATTTTCACAGATGATGTATTTCTATTGCCGCTATAACAACAAATACTAAAAATAAAATAAAATAAATATTTAAGGGGGGCTCCCATACAACAAACTTGTTATAGATTATATATATGTACCTATAGGTACGGAACCCTTCATGCGCGAGTCGGGCTCGCACTTGCCCAATTTTTAACAATAAAATAAGTAAAAATAACTAAACTGACTTGATTAAATTTTTTCTGCGATGCTTTACGCATGTCCGTGGTCTTGGATAGACTACCGCGGAAACTCCAGAACAAAACGCCTTTCGGCTAAAATTCATTCAAATTCAGCTTCATGAAAGCTAGCTTACCTTCAACACATAATAGATAATCATTTTATGGTGAGACTCCAACGTCCTCGCGACTTATTTATTTCGAAATGGCTGAAATGAGTAATTTTTACGTTTTCATCGACAAAAAAAAACTATACTCACAAAATTACATGGGGATAGGTTAAGAAATGCGACCAGTAGAGAACAGGCGGAAGTCTGGCCAAGCTGATAGGGATAAGGTTCACTCGCTTCAATCGCTCGGTATTTTTTTTATTTCCGGCAAGCAATGTATTGCGCACTGGTGGCGTCTGGCCGCCCGGCGATAAATCTCCACCGCCTGTAATGGCGGGGTCAGGTACCACAATAATATGCCGCCTTCACCAACACCAGAGAATGGGCCTTCATTATTGTCCGAATGCTTACCAATTACTGATAAAACAAGCATGATTCGATGTACTTATTTATAAAACAAACGGCCTACTATAAACCGCTAATATGAGAGTTAAGAGTTAAGATCAGTTCCTTTATCTTTAAAACTCACTCAATTAGTAGGTACTGATAAATAGCATTATTTTACCCTGTCTAATTACTTATTTCCCACAAAAAATGAGGAATATTTCTTGAAATTTTCGGAAACGGCACATTTCTATGTGTAACTATTTTAACAGTGAAATTGATTTTGACCATTAGTTTACCCGAGTATATGACTGGTGGTTTCTGTCTAATACTAATAATATAAAAGCGAAAGTTTGTATACATATGTGTTTTTTGTTACTTTTAAAAGTTGGCTGGTAGGGAAGAGAGATAGTATCTCCCTGAATTAAACAGTTAGGCTACTTTTTAACAATAAAATAAGTAAAAATAACTAAACTGACTTGATTAAATTTTTTCTGCGATGCTTTACGCATGTCCGTGGTCTTGGATAGCCTACCGCGGAAACTTCGGAACAAAACGCCTTTCGGCTAAAATTCTTGCTTCATGAAAGCTAGCTTATCAGTTTTGACGACGTGTTTGGCTCAGTTTGTAGACACCTGCCTACTGAGCCGGCGGTCCCGGGTTCGAATCCCGGCCAGGGCAAATATTTGTGTGATGAACTCGAATATTTGTGCTTGGGTCATGGTTGTTCTATGTATTTAAGTATATATTTATCTATATAAGTATGTATATCGTAGTCTAGTACCCATAACACAAGCCTTCTTGAGCTTAATTTGGGACTAGATCGATTGGTGTGAGGTTGTCCGATATTTATTATTTATTTATTTATTTATAAGACGGCCTTAGACTTGAAGTCCCTAATTCGATGAATAGAACCCTAAGTTCCTAATTCGCTGATAAGGCATTGAAATATTCTCAATCCAGCAATATTACGGCTTTATCATGACTATATACAGGGTGATCAATCCAAATGGGTCAGTAGGGAGAAAACGATAACTATAAGAGAAAGGGAAATCTGTTCTTAAGAACCATGGCGTCGATTTTAGATTTATTAGAAATCGCATTATTTTTTTTTTATAAATCTCATACATTACCGGGAATTGAACCTGATTAAAATTCTGTATGTAATCGTATGTCTTATTGTAACATTCTTTACAGCGGTTTTGATCGGGTTATGTATGGAAATATGTATGAGATTTAAAAAAAAAATAATGCCGTTTTAATTAAATCTAAAATCGACGCCATGGTTCCTAAGAACAGATTTCCCTATCTCTTATAGTTTGTGACTTTTCCCTACTGACCCATTTGGATTGATCACCCAGTATAATGGACGAATATTATGTATTTAGATGCCGTATATTAAGTTGTCAAATTCCACTATCATTTTACCTCGCTATATTGGGATTTTATGAGAAAAATTGTCAAGACTAGCAATAGGCAATACGCTAAAATTGCTAGAAACATAATGTCAATATTTAACACGTTTTTTTAGCAGTGACCTATATGATTTTGAGATTAAATATAATTGAATGACACGGTCAATTGCAGAATAAAAAATCCAATACTAGCAAAGCTTGTATGCAATACCTCAAAATTTAAAATTTTCTGATAGTGGGTAAAATGATTATCACGCGCTTTTATTATCGATTCCGAAATCAAATTAGCAATGTCAGATTATCATACCGTTGACTTGTAAAGACCACGCGTGTTCTCGTAAAGAGCTCGCACTCGCACCTTTACCCGTCAGATGTTCCTGCGCACATTAACGACAATTTGTCGCGCGCACAATGCGCCGGAGCAGATGTGCTATTGACTAATTGTCCTTGTTGACTTTAGCGCTGATTTGGGAGGTTGGTCTATTTTGCCCAACAAAAGGGAATAAAATTGTATCGGTTACATTGACTTTTAATGCCTTTTGGCTTGAGTGGCAATATTTATTTGATTTTATAGTCGTTACACTTAGCTTGGGGACGCCTTTAAATAATACTTAGGGATTTTTATTATTGATAACTATGTCCACATTACATTATATTTACTTAGAAATTTCTTACAAGTTAAAATATTATATAACTTATTTGTCAGTACATATTTAATATAATTTTACTTATAACTTGGATCTTTAAACAGATCCAGGTTTGGATTTTACATTTACACTTAGGTCCTGAAGGAAATCTCTTTCTCTTTGGCTACTATCAAATATAGAATAATCAAACAACAAGAATGGCCAAACTGTTAAATATTATGCTTGTAATGCAAGCTATATTTAATACATAATTGTTATTTTCCATCTCAAACTACTCTATTTAAAAAGTGAACACAATCTGGATCCTCATAAATTAACTAATATTATGATCTGTATTCTAAAGTACCATGTACCTACTGCTAGAACTCTACGTCTATCTACAACCCTGTCCGTTTGTCAATCGATAAGACTAATTGAATTTCGTAAGCAACCATTCCATCCTTTTTTTTGTCTTTATTTAAGAACTTGGTGATCGAGTCGCTCTCCTTCAATGATATTTCGGGAATTGCTTTTCGTCAAAAATACTTTTAAAGTAGCAAAAACCATTGCAGCAATCCTAGCCGAGTCCGTTGCTTTTATCCCATTCTATCGCGTATTAATCCGCTTAAATGTAACCGATCGGTGCTTTTCACACCATTTGCTCCTAAACATTCCATATTACACATAATATCCTACATATTCACCTTCCTAGCACCTCATCGCGATACAAATAACACACTTTTTCGTTTATCGCAGCTTTTGTATAATTTTGTGGAAATTAAATAATATCAACAAATAATGCGATTTATGTCGAAAATCGTTGGATTGACGTTTTTGTGTGTATTTGATTGACAGTTCGGTTGTGTGCCGTTCGGCGTTCGTTTCTGACTGTTTCGGACATATGTATGATCTGACAACATGTCTGTTATAATGAGTGGTGGATTTATAATGGAATACTATTGTAATATTTACTTATGTGCGTAATATAGTTTTTTCTTTCTATGGACACTAACTTATAATCTTTACGTTTTAAAGCCGCATTTTTAGCTTCGTCTTTGATATAGTTACGAAATCGAATAAACGCTTAAAATTAATTATCAAAATTTATAAAGAAAACGTAACATTGATAGAGACATCAATGAAATCATATTTCTAATCAAAATATGCATTAAACACTTAATAGGTATTCATTCATTCTAGCATCGTTTATAGAAATACAACAGGTTCGTTACTCTGATGCAATAGTTGCAACACTAACACGACACACAAAAGTTGCCACCTGAATTTAAACAAACTAAGCGTTTAAATTATTCTCGAAAGCATTTGTTCCGCAATATATTATTATTATATCATAAGCATCGCACGCGCAGCTATAAAGACGACAACCGCGCCAGCAACATATTATACGTATGTATGATAATACAGGATAATATATTAGCGGGTGATCTGCTTATCAGGGTAATATATGGGGGATTAGAGCAATAAAATGTTATTAAATAAATATATTTGTTTACGCGCTAAGTGGACGCAGACGCAGCAGCTAGGTAAGGTTGACATGCGCTTCATATGCGCATGCGCTTAAGTGTGGCATATCGCTACGGTTACTTTTGCGATTTGTGATAGAATAGCTGGACGATAGATATTTATTATTATAGACGTGGCGCATATTTCTATCTGACTTTGAACACATAGTGTAAGTTTGAGGTTTTCTACTTATAAAGTTAGTGTACCAAGTAATAGTATATTACCTACGTAACAAGGGCGGTAACCGAGGAATTACTAACGAGTGTCTTTTAGAGCCCCGAAGTCGAAGGCCGAGAGCCTTAATGACACGAGTTTTATAATATTTTAAGTTTCATAATATTTTAAGTTTTATAATATTTTAAGTTTTATAATATCTTAAGTTTCATAATATTTTAAGTTTTATAGTATTTTAAGTTTTATAATATTTTAGGCTTTATAATATTTTAAGATTTATTATAGTATAGCCAGCCCCATATAGGCGCTGCGCAGATTATGTCCATTGACACGGCGAGCCGAGCCCCGTCGAGCGAGAACTTACCGCCGGTGGCAAATGGACTGCCTCCACAATATGAAGACGAGCTACTTTGCAATTCGAAACGAGTCTGTTTCTACCTACTACTTTGCAGTTTATTCTCGAAGCCACTTCTTACAATTAAGTTAAAAGGTAGATAGTATTCACGATAAACTGAAAAATCTGATTGAATTATTATAGAAAACCGTAATTGTTCATTAGTCTAATACTTATCTAATTAAAATTATCTCTGTGCATGTATGTAAAAATTTCGCTGGCTGGACCGACAAGCACGTTTTTAGACAAATAATAAGGGTTCCTAGTTGACTACGGAACCCTAAAAAGGGCACCTATATCTAGATTTACCTGTATTTTAATGTTACACGAATCAAAATATTCAAGTGTTACTCCTGCAATTAAACTCACCGCGAAATTCAATAAACCGTACTATAAACCGTCTAACAGCCTGTAGTTTATAAGTAGCAATAATAATTAAAGGCGGCCGCTAACGAACGGCCCAAAACGAACAAATCGCTGACAAACGGGCTGTATTGTGGGCTACCGGTCTTGAGTCTTGTGCGAGAGCGAACGCTACGATTGCTACAGGGCTCAGTATACTAAGGGTTTTTACATCAACAGTCATAACAGGCCGGTAAGTATGTCAAATACTGCGTACAAGATAAATTAACTCACCTACGTGGCCTACGATTACAGACAGATTGTAACAACCAACCCGAAACGAGGGAAATGAACCTGAGAAAAAGAAAGAAGATAGTCAGCCAAGAAAGTGGCCCTTAATACTCATGAAATAGGTTCGACAAGTGGTTGATCAAATATTTTACTGACTCTGGAGAAATGTTTCTCGATGATCGCTATATATTCGGTGCCTATTTCTAATTCCGACATTGAGATTTCTTACTATTTATGTTTTTTACACTAAAATTTCAATTTATGCCCTTTTGACCAGGCAATGGAAAATAGGAAACAAAGCAAGTGCAATTTATGTTGTTGTTGCCATCAGTATCTGTCATGAAACTTTCACAGAAAGAAAGAAAGAAAGAAAGAAAGAAAGAAAGAGGGTTATTCGAGCGTACAGTATAGGTAGCGCACTGCTGTACATTGTACAACTGGAAGCCGGGAGACCCGTTCTAGATCCCAGGTTCGAGATTGCCACATGTTCTGATCAATTTTTTTTTTTATACATAAGAGCACTTTGTCAGTTGTTCGCGAGTTTTTATATCTACCTTCTTAACCCTAAACATAACTAAAGGCCGTATTCCTTTGTCCAAAGTATTAAACATGACTGAGAGTTTATCGACACCATGAACCTTACTACGACCACGATATCTTGACCCCTGTGTTGTATAGACATGTCCATAAGGAGTGGGTCTAAATCTTTAGGTCTTATAAGGTATTTGGAAGTAACGATTTGAAAGGAATAAATTCATTGATGTTAAGCCGTTGTGGTGAACGGCGCCATATTAAAATGTAAAAAGAAAATGAATGTGTTCAAGACGTTGATCTAAACCTTGGTGCACGCTAGCGCAGTAGTCTGTTTGTGGGATGGAATGATTTAGCTACCTACGCCTTAATTTTCTTGCATTGGTATAAGGAATCAAGGATACCACCTTATACCCTTCAGAGTAAAGGTTCTGATCGACTTTGCGCTCCCTCTACTGAGTTCGATTACTGTGCTGGTTAGCCAAGTTAAAAGTAAATTTCTATAACAAACAAGTGTATTGAGACTAGACAAATCAAACGTAAGCTTTTTGTGTGCATTGCGTACCCTAGAACCCGTAGTACTCTGAAGATTTGATGATTTGGAGGGACGCCCGGCCAGAGACAGGCGGGCTGTCAATCGCTTGGTTACGTTAATTCAGCCCAATGGCCAATTGGAGCCAACGGTTACTGTTCCAGAGGCACTCCTATACAGCCTTCTCACTCGAAACTTCTAATTCCCCTGCAGAAAGTAAGGACATCTTTAAGGTTAATGTCCTTCAGGTCTTCTTCTCCTAGTTTATCTTTTGTGAAGATGCTATATCGTACTGTCGCATAATGCAACACTCTATTATAACATGCCTATTTGTCTCGTCCTGGCCACAATACAAGCAAGAGGGACAGTTAGTACCCTAGTAGGTCCTCTAAAAAACGTAGTTGGACGAAAACTTCTGATTACTTCAACAATTATCATTTAATATTAGGGAAGCATAAAAACCATTGGGGCAATTAGTGGGCACATTTGTTACATCCGTCACGTGATATGTGATGACACTGTCCTATCACAACACGCCTGTGATGACAACCTGTCAATCTGCAACACCCTCGCCCACAGTTTTAATTTAACTGACGTGCTTACTTATTACGATCTTGGTAAACATTTATTTATTTAATCTTTATTGCACAAAAGAAAACAAATCGTACAAAAGGCGGACTTAATGCCATAGGGCATTCTCTACCAGTCAACCATCGGGCAAAGCAGATAAGTTGTGGGCGGTGCAACTAACTTAAATAGGTTTTAATAGATAAATACTTAGATAAATACATATATTTATTATATATACATAATATAAATATATATGGACTAAAAATCAAAACAGATATGCTAAGATTTCTCCATTCTGCTAAAGAAGAGGTCACGCAAGGATTTTTTAAAATTTAACTTGTTCGGGGCTTGCTTTGATCTTGAGGGGAAGGCGGTTCCAGAGGCGGACATTGTTGTTTATTTCTTTTAAATTTATCCAACAAGTAATTACTTTATTTTATAACAAATATTCTGACAACTTAAAGGATAACATAATACGTTTGATGTAGGATTATTTATTTAGGTACTAAAAAAAAACAAATAAACTTATAGGTACTAAAAGGTGGCTAAAACTATTAGAAAGTATTATAAAAACATGGCCCTTTATGATGTATTTTATTTAAAGATGCAATCGATCTTACTTTTTAATTGGATCAAATGTCTATATGGGAATAACTACACTTACAGTCAGAGTGCTCTAAAAGTCAGAAATGACCGTTAAAGTTCGAAATTCCTACGGACCGCTGAAAACGCTCCACACCGTGAAAAAGCAGGCATGTAAGTTAAAGTTTTCATAGAATAACGAAAACTATTTCATATCTGCTTTTCGATAAAATAAAAAAAAACATTTGTGTATCTTTGGTGTCACTTACTATTTATTTGCTTTACTTCATGACATACTCGTATTGCGCTGTTTTTGTTCATACAATTACAGTATGTAGTATAACTAATTCAACCTCAGTCATCATTTCTACTGTGGCATTTAGAGTTTCGTAGCTGTGGCACCACATGGAAAATATTAATCGCAAGATGTCTCTGCGGCTGCATTAGAGGTGGACTAAATGTCATGGTCCCAAGACGCTCAGCAGCTCCAGCAGTTGCCTTTCATCACAGTCAGTCTAAGAAAATGGAATGCCCTGCATACAAGCATATATGGCGCTAATTTTCTTAAATTACGGTTCTTCCCTGAAACACTCGCAATGACGAAGTTTCGTCTACACGTATGATCGTTATCAGCACTCCAAGCACTCCGGCACATCGTTGCCTATTGAGGAAAATTAACCAGAAAACAATCAATTCCTTCAATGTAACCGCTTCAACTTACATAATATCCGTATGCATGTCAATATCAATATGCATGTCTGATTGAGTATCAGGCCTAATACAACAATTTAAGGTAAGTTAAGTATTAGGTAGTATTAAGTATTAGTAGGAAGAAGATGGAGGAGGCCTTTACCCAAAGAGGGATCCATATCTCAACCAAGGAAGACTAACAACAATATTATAAGCAAATCTATACCTTACTAACTACATTTGAAATGTTAATTGGGGATATGGAATAAATAGTAAAGTTGCTAAGCCGCGAAATTGTGCGCATCGGGTTACAAGCATGAAATTTCTACCACGCATAGAGCGTTCCACGGTGATTATTTTCAGATGTGGAGGGAAGTCAGATTCGTCCCCTGTGTGGTGGGAGGAATCATGTAGGTACATGTGACCGTGAGGTTTCCCGGTCTATCGGCACACACAGCGCACTTAGGTGTCGGGGAGGTGTGAGGTAAAACCTAAGTAAGCATCTATTCGTAAATATCTTGGGTTGAAATGGGATGTTAACGTATCCCAAAACTGCTGTTTGATGTCTGGTGTGTCCCCATCAGAAGAAAAAAAAACTTTTATAATTGTAATTCGTTTTTTATTAAAATGGAATCAAGCACTGTCAGGCTGAATAGCATAGCTATTACTAGAATTGATAAACACAATTCCTGAAGTACTTTATCAATACTTAAACTAAGAGTGAAAACAATACCCTTGAGGTTCGGTGCCCTATAAAAAGGACATCTTGAATTTCATCGGCACAGTCTCAACGCCGCTTTGGTCACTTACTTCAGTCATTTCCTCCCCTTTTCTTTGAAACACAGTGAAGATGCAGGGCTTCAAGGTTTTATTCGTTGTGGTGGTGGTGGCCCTCTTTGGGCTTGTATTTGCGGCTCCTGCAGAAGGTAGATCTACATATATATTTTAACATTTCTAATATATAATTGCTGTAATTGCCTCTTTTAGGCAGCTACTCAATGCAGCAGGTTAATATTTTGACTTTATTTTCAAGCATAAAATTGCTTTATTTGTACTTTTTTTTAAACAGGCACCTAACTTCAAATGCAACTTATTTCAGTATTCGATTTTTTTATAGTTCGTACTTGCGTATCCTTCACTCAAAATCGTACGTTCTGAAAATATTTACAAAGTCCTCTACTTCAAAAATTAAAAAAAATATAAATACATAGTCAGAGCAGAAAATTTAGAACTAATTAAAGTGACACCCTCTAAAAACTTAGATACTATCGTAGTTCATTCTAAACACAACATTTGTATGTAGAGTGACAGGCAAGACGATGGCAAGCCTGCATTTTGAGGCACTCTAAGGCTTATCAGGTATAGGCAAGGAAACTTAATGTCCAGTTTGTATTTCCAGAGCTCTCCGGACTTGAGCAACTGCCAGCCATGTTGGTGCGATCGGCCCCTGCACAACTACAAGCCGGCCCGGCAGCTCGGCAGTGCACCAACAGCGCCTGCGCCAGTCTGTGCCGGTCACTCGGCTGGTCCAACGGCTTCTGCCTTGACGCCGAGTGGTGTCTTTGCTACAATTAGACCTGAAGCTTCAATTTGACTTGCGCAAAGACTGTGGCTACGGATTTAGAAGAGACATTAAATAACGTCTTTGGCGCGTGTCAAATTGTGCTGATCCTCTCTGATGTATTTGAAACTAGCATCGTACTATAAAGCAAAGTAATAAAAAAAAAACAGAATTCACGCAGGTTATGTTTGAATTGAATACACTAAACCTGGTCGAAAAGAATTAGTGTACCTAACGTTCTTACTGGAAAAGTCTATGAATAAATCAAATTACCTGCTTATATTTTATGATAATAAAGTTTTAATAGAACATAAACTTTATTTTATTTTATCATGAAATTGAATAATTATTATAAAACTGGTAAGTACTAACTTATTCTCATTCTCACAATACAGTCCAAACCTACGCCTGCCATTTAAACTAATCCTCTACATTCACAAAAGCACGTACAAAACTAAATTTTAAGTCGATTTTCTGTATCACTTACAACGATAAAGAAATTAATCCAATCACTTTGTACACCTCGGGACAATCAAATGTGCAAACATTGGCAATTTTGACAAAAGGGCACGTACGATAACGTAGTCGTACAAATTTTCACATCTATTACAAATTGTTGAAGGTTAAATATTGCTAAATATAAACTGGCATATGTAACCTATTATACAAAGATATACCTGTAATAAAAGCCAATAGGAATAAAGTCAATTGCAATGCTCTATGGTCTATTTCCTCCTATTCCAAAGCACAAAGCATTGGACCGGAAATGTGCGTTTACCTGAATCTAAAAGGTTTTTTCTGAATGAATATGCGAATGAATGAGTCCATTCACGACTAGTTTAAATGTCGCGTAAACTTAATTGTTTTTTTGTCGTATTTTCGGGGTGTTTACTGTAGTTGAAGTTTATTGTATATTTTGGTCAAAGTAACGTTCTACCGCTTCTCGTGTGCAGGATAAATCAGGTTTTTTTTTTAAATAGAAATCGGAACTAAATACTGCCAATACAAATTTTGTTTTGTTTAACGAAAGGTCAGACTCACTAATAGTAGCGCCTCCACATGAATACCAATTTGTTACATTTAATGTTTTAATTCATATGCGTATTAAATTTCATACATAGGTAGTGGTATAGGTAGTAGTATAGGTATTTATACCCGTTTAACGGTTTATTCGTTATAGTGAAACAAATATCCAAAGCTTTAAGTATTTAAATACCCGCACAGCTAATCAAATTTATATTATTAATAGGAAGTGGAATGATTAGTTTAAATGTTCTGGGGGGGCAGTTCAGAAAGGAAACCTTCGCAGTCTTTTGTGCTCACCCAAGTTGTGCATAATTCACGTCCCTCATCGTCCAACGGTTACTGTGCGTTGTCTGAGTAGTTTTAAGGACATTATGAACTATGTAGTATAACAAGCTTCCGCTACGCTTACGAGTAGCTTATTTGGCATACTAATACTATCAGTACGTTATACATCGTAACTTAAGTTAGGTTAACTAATTAGCTAACCAACTGAAAACAAAATCAATTAAACAAGTTTTTAAAATCACATTTAACTTGACACATTCTTAACCATCCCGCGTCATCAACTAATATCATTAGTCGACCCATTTGTAAGTGACACCTTTTAAAAAAAAGCAAAAAATCCTCGCCAGACAGCGTGGCACCGATCACAATGCGCTTGCGACTTTACGTCACCTTAGTTTACTCCATACTGGAAAAATAAAACGTAAGCTTAGCTACTTTGTACCTTACAGGTTGTTTCTAAGGTTCACAATTATAATCCTACGCTTTACTTTTAAAATTGTCCCGACTTTTTTTGTTTACCGTCAATGATATTCTACTGTTTATACTTGAACTCTGCGTCTCTGAAATTGGGGTTGGTTTTAGTTTGGAATCATGAATGTAACTTAGTAAAGTGTCAGCGGGCCCATTAGGCTGTCAAAGTCGGAATGTCATTGAGGGAGTAATGGATCGCTGTAGGAAGGAAGTTGCAGGTAGGAATAACACTATGAATGAGGGGTGGGTCTGCGGGTTTATATTATAGTACGGGGAAGCGGTAAGGTTTGTAACAATTAAAATTGACTGCGTTATTTTCACGTTTAAGCTTCGTGCCTCTTATATGGCTTATTAGTATTGAGAGTAGGCTAACATTGAATTTCAGCAACTAACCATCACTCTCTTAGCAGCGAGCGGTAGCATACGACCATTGTGAATATGATCTGTTTAAGAAGATAGAACACCTAACTTTGGGATAACATATCATCAGCAGTCAGCATCAAAAGTAACAATTTTAGTATGCATATGCCAGTGGCAAAATTGTCAGTAGTTAAGGAAAATAAAGTTATCTTTGCATGTCCAGTCCAGTCGTCTCCGGAAAATTGATATAAGCTAGCGTTGTAATCAATACTCATGGAAAAAAGGAAATGTACATCGACCTAAGAATTTTCCGAAATCATCTTCGCATAGGATTTATTTTATTTTATAATACTTAGTAGATACGTATCTCAGTGTTCAGTTTTTTCACATACAGACATGGCTCACATTTCGTGTGTAGGTGTAAAAGAGAAACTAGATGTGTGAGAGCAGTTTCCTACTCTTGCGCTAATGATGCCTGTATCATTAGTTACGGTGGCCGTAGGGAGGAGCTAATCGGTATCATAAGATATCGATATACGATATAAAGGTTAATCAATACAAACACAAAACATGACATGATACACCTAGAGAATAACTGCTGATCTTCTAACACCGGATTAGATTATTTTGAAAAAATAGTCATAATCAGTTTATTCGTCGAAGCATTGTGATGCCACTAACCAGAGACAAATTTACTATTGCGGTAAAATAATATGAACACCAACACACAGATGTAATAAAATAAGAAATATCAAACTTAGTTCCTAATTTAATAAAAAAATGAGATATCGATAAAAATAAAACATTCCATCCCTACAAATAATCCGTCAGCGCTGTATTGATACAAAACCTAAACACAACCTTTGGCTACCGGTTTATACTATAGCCACTCTTTTATTACCAGGATTATACCAATACTTATTTATATAAACCTTATGATTATAACGACTGAGTCTTTTATCCCTTAGCAGTAAAGCCATTTGGGATTTTTTCATAGAGTTATTAAAGTAGAATTTATAATACTTTTGTGAAGTCGATTAATTTAGTGCGGAGGTGACCGGATGCGGGGCCAATGAGGTGTGAACTTGAATTGGTAGCTTTATTGTACTACTAATCTAGGAGGTTATTAATTATGGGATGTGGAATACATAAGGATATGTGAGGTTAATGATACCTGGTATTACTAGTGGTTATGTACAACGCTAAATATCGAAATGAGTACACTGGTTTGCAGCCGCAGGTAAGTAAACGTTTCAAATATTTAGATTCAGACCTTAAATCATACATGCTTAAATTGCTTAAATAATCTTGTACTGTTTTACTGTTTTATTATTTTAGAGATTTTATTATCGTCGTCGGCATCTAAACTGAACCCCGACTACTAGGTACTAGACAAAGGTCTCACTACCCCGAACTCCCACGATGGTCACTCAAGAATCATTCTGGCCAAGTCCGTAGATTCTACGAGCGATGTCCTCCGTCCAATGTAACTTCAGTCTGGCCTATTTGAGGTGTCCTTGGCCTTGGCTTAACTTAACATTTGTTTACAATGAAAATCATTCGATTGTTACTTAACGAAATTTTCCGCCCTTCCGTCCGTCTGTCAAGACCCTGTATCTCAGGAACGCATGGAGGTATCAAATTAAAATTAAAACCATACTAGTCTACAGTCCCTTGTTAGCTGTGATAAAATCAAACTTCTAAATTGACATATACAAAAAAACGTTACATTTAGTAAACGTTACATATATTTCGATAGGTACTCTCAAGGGAATCAAAATTTATAGAGTATTTTCCGTTGACCTAGAACTATGAAATTTTGCAAGTAATACTCTCTGTAAGTACTGTATATTACGAGTACATGGAAAAATATAAAAACTATACATTTGTAATTAAATAAAGAAAATAATTATATCGTCTTTATTTAAAGTACGTAAAACAGTTTTCCAACGGTAAAGTTAAGTTTTTTGCTCAGTATAGTTTACCTCTAATCATTAGAGCAATATGCGGTGCTTTTATAGTTCGTACGGAATCCTCGGTGCGTGAGTCCGACTCGCACTTGACTGGCTTTTTTATTCCTTGTTACTTTCTCACAATAAAGTAAAACTGTCAAAAACTTTAAAACTGTTACAATAACAACCTGTCCTTGACAGGTCTATGGTATCGCTTCCTCCTTAAATACCCGACTCTTGTTTGCACTCAAAATATCCTGTTGTAATGTGATATTTCGTCGCGTTCAAAAGTAAAATACAATAGATTATTTTAAAATTAGATATTTCCGACGAAGATTTTAAACCAACGTATGAAGAATGTCATTCGGATCTTTCGGGTCTTGTTAGCTCATATTTTTCTTTTACTAAGGTGGTGATTGTACCCAAAGTTTATGTAAGCAGGTACTCGTTTAAAAGAAGATTCCATTTCTAAATAATAGAAATAAATGGATTTGTGAAAATGAAAGTTTTAATAAGGCAATACAAGCCCATCAAAGACATAACATGTAAAAAATTGTAAATCTCTAATAATCCCATAATGATCCATCCCAAGGTTTTTATTAGGTTTTAGAAATTTGGTATCTTGTATCAGGTATGGGGTATCGGGCATTTAGTCAAGTTTCCTCGGGCAAAGGTCTCAAGTAAATGTAGGCCTGAGGTCTTAATACCTAAGCCGAAGGTTAAATTAACCATATTGTAATTGTGTACTTTATATAGGGTTCGTAAGGAAATACATATTTACCTTTGCAGCTCGCATATTTTGTAAAGTTTAGTAGTTAGTTTTGTCTTTTTTTTTTGTGTAACATTAAACAACGTTACCAAAGACTTTACGAAGGCTATCGAATTCCAAATAACGTTATTTTAATTGGCATTGTCACTCGCGTCACGCATCAAGATCTTATCAATATTACTGAAGATTTAAAACGTTTCAATCAACCAAAACCTCCGACGATAACTATCCAACAGAAACAGTCTCAAAAAACCATTAAACCTACGCCATAAATAAATAAGACGTAAATAAATAAATACACGTATAAATCCGTAGTTATTTATGTCATTGCGGCGATGAAGATTTTTAATGACGGACGGACGGATTGTTGGTAATAAACCGAGGTATGCCCGTGGGTTTTTATGAATCGGCGGTTCGAGTAAACGTCAAATGTTTGGACCAGTTGATAGATTGGTCCGTTGCGCTCAAGAGGAAATTGGGTTATTAGGCATACGCTTTCAATATTGAAGCTGTAGGATTATGCGATATTTAGAGTTGGACGCTTTTGGAAATGTGGTGTGGTAATACGAAGGAGCTGCCCGTCTAGCACAGCTATGCTACGCGACTCTTCTCGCGTGACTTGGCGTCGCCCGTCACTTTCTCACAGTACTACATAGAAAGAGATAGGTGTATCTCGCGCGAGAAATTCTCGCTTGTATATAACTGTTATGTTAGATAGAGGTGTGCAGGATGTAAATATTTCTCGTGCGACAAATCGTGAAAATCATGGGGCTCATTTGTGCAAGAAAGGCAGATCATGTAAATAATTTATGGAGACCACGGTAACTTTTCTTTTTATTATGGACTTGTGATTGTGACTCTTGTTTAACAAGATTGATATACTTTGGCAGTTTTGCACACCACTGCGTGTGCAATTCGGGAGCTCATCAGTGATAGAACATATTTACTCGCACCTAAGCACGCTGGGCATATCCTACACATTATACCAAATCACTCTAGTAAAATTACTCGCGTATTAAATTTCTCGCGTATTAATACGTGTAGCCTAGGCACTTCCTTATTCAGACACCAAACCTCCGTACAAGCAGGCTCAACAACCTCTCATTTACATGTAATAAAAACTAGTCCCACTTGATTAATGGTCGCCCTCGTCGTTAAACGCATAATTTACTGCATTTTAAAACTGTTTAATACCTCCTTTATCGTCCTTGGGTAGGTTGAGTTTTGTTGTAAGGGAGGAATATGGGCGCATTGTTTTTCGGTCATGCGCAGTGTAGGAAAAATAGAATATAACGGGATTATCTAAGTTTTATTAAATAAACGTAACTCTTGTAAAATTATCACTGAGTGACCCCTCTTGGTATCGCCGTCTGGAGCTAACAGCACGTCTTTGCTCGTAATGTGAACCTAGCCTAAGTTTGTTTTTTCTAAAAATATAAATATTCTTTTTGAAAATAGCTTCAAGTAGCAAATTTTTTCGTCAATAGTGGTACAGTCGCCATCAGATATATCGCAGCATATAAGGCCTCCATAAATATCTGAACATGTACTGTAACACCCAGTAAATAAGAGTTTTCGAGCATTTTTTAAATACATGGTTTCTTTATGATAATACATGATTTTTTAATGCACTGGGTAAAATTTTAGGGTTCATTCTATATTCTTTTAAAGTAAAAAGAAGTGTAATACCTGTAACTTAGGAAAAAAAACAAGATAGATTTAGGCTCTTTTTAGCCTAGTTATCGACTGCGAAATTCCATATATCGACACCCAGTAATCGACATGTTCCAATAATCGTGATCTAGTAATCAACATGTTCTATTTATCGTCATCCAAATATCGACCTAACCTTTTGAGGATGACCATTCCCAAAAAAAGTCTTATTCAGTCTTTTAATCATTTTAATTAGCTAAATAAACAAACAGGGGCATGTTGGCATGTAATGCGTAGGTAATTTAAGTACCTCATATTTTTTTAACGCTATGGTGTTAATGTTTTCATTTTTTTAAATCCTCTATATTAAAAATAGTTTAATTTTTTATTTATTATGTCAACTTTTAATCACATTTTTGTTACTTAGGTTAGATACTAATAGTTAATACTAATCAACAAAACTTAATGAGATCTTCTCAGTGGCATACAACATTAACATACTTATTATGATGTTACTTAGGTTACTAAGTTTCATCTACTTGCTTAATACTAATCAACAAAACTTAATGAGATCTTCTCAGTGGCATACAAAATTAACATACTTATTATGATATTATCCAGTTGCAATTACAATATGACCAAGTACCTATTTATTATTTAATAAAATTATGGCAGGTTTTGATCACAGACTCGTTACCTTAGTCTACCACTTAATTAATAGTTATTTGGCTTAAAAAGTCTATAAAACTAAATAATTAAAGAAAATTAAATGTTTTCTGAAGAACATTATCTAAATTAAATACTTAGTATAGTGCGGCTCTTTTCAGGTGAATTTTTCGCTTCAAGCCCTAATCTTTCAAACAATGGCCATTGTCTCTATTATCGCAAAGCCGCTAGCAACCGAGTTAGCACGTGCCACTACAACATTCATATGAAAAACAAACGGTATCGTCATATTATTAAGGTTCAACATTATCAACATTTTTAATTTCGCCTGGGAAAAACTCTCCTTCGTATCGGATTATAACATATCTCCACTAGAATATGTTTTTGCTGGCTTAGAATATTTGCTCAGTGGTATATCTTCGTCTGTTACTTTCAGCACAGTTTACCTCGGTGTCTGTATTGTCCGACGATGTGTCATTTGGTTTCGGTTTTGGTATCGTATTTCGTTTCTTCTTCTTATTTTCTTTATCTTTTAGTCTATTTTGCTTTTTTTTTTCATCTCTCTCTATTTTAACTGTCTTTTCTGTTCTCTTTCTTGGGCTTTAATTTTTTTTAGTTTTGCAGTTTCTCTTTTTCGTTTCTCTTTCACTTCATAATAATCCCTCCACTTTTTACTTGTGATGGCAGAAGGAACTTTTTCTCTTAATTTTCTTTTTTTCCCTTTTTTTATCTTTATCTTCTCCGGGCCAAAATAAATTTCGTTTAAATGGCGATGGAATATATGTATTTCCCACTTTATTTGCAACAGTTCTTGATGTATTAGGGCTTATCATCTCTTTTGAAGGCGTTTTTACTACAGCACTTTGAAGAACACACATTGAAGAAATTGAAGCTAACTGAGGTAAATCTTTTGCTTGCTTCGATGAACTTGGCTGATTAGTGATCAAAGCTTCATTGGACTTTTCTTTGAATTCAGGTGTGATCGTCTCTTTTGAAGATATCATTTCTACTACAGAATTTTCATTGAGGGTAAATGTTGAAGTGCAGGTATTGGAAGCTGTCTTTTCTAAAATAGCCTCCTCTTCCGTTGACAAATATGTTTTAGGGCCCATGGAACATTCCAGTGGAGTCTTACCGGAAATCGTATCATGTAATGTGATTCTGGGTACACCAAACTTTTTTGCAGCAGTTGCAGTTTTCTCACCTTTTCTGACTGCTTCTTGATGATTTTTTATAGGCGCCATGCCTGCAAAAAATGTTGGTTACTGGAACATGTAGACTAACATATGGAATATCCAATCATCGACATATCGGCTGTCGGTCATTGGAACGTATGGGATATCCAATCATCGACACGGCTGTCGATCATTGGAAGCAGTTTGAATATTTAAATGAAAGACCTATATATTTAGAGTGCTGAACAAGCTTAGCTGAATAATATAATAAAGTGGACAAATAAAATAAAAAAACGTTTCGACATTTGTCGATGATTGGAAAAAGCAGTCAATTAATCTCCAATTACCGACACGCGTGTTTTGACATTTTAATATAACCTCACCCTTCTAATCAAATTATTAAAAAGTTGTGAATTTCTATCCTAATTTAATAAATAACTAACATTTTCAATAAAGCAAAACAATTAAAAGTTATGGGCAATAAATCTTACTCACCTCCTTAGCGATTTCACTAATAAAACTGGATTTCGTTGGAGATCTACCGCGGTCGAAACATTTCATTACGCCATTTTGTACAAAATGGCCGAATGTATGAAACGTCATCCGCAATGACAGCTGAATGATCCTTGTCTATAGTTTATGCTTCAGATGCGTTCAGAAGTCAGAAAATACTCTTATTTTTTTTTGTAAACTTTTTTAATGTCGGACAATGGTGCCTTGTCGAAGATTGGGTGTTTTACTTCCAATTTAAATTAACCGAATTCTTTAAGACAAATTTTCCAAAAAATGTGCTATAAGATGGAACGGAGGACAGTTCGTTTTATTACAAGATTAGGTAGGTACTTATGAATGCGGATTTCATGTAGCAAGCGGTATATTTTATTAGATGAAATGAAATTAATACCCACAATTACAGGGAATATAGCCGTTATGCGCGAGCCCCGGCAATTAATCGCGGCAATAATTGTTAATAGTGTTGTTGGCGATTTTATTAAAATTAATAACGCATCATAAACTCGGCCGCGGCTTACGGCGGATCGGTCTTATACTTAGATGCTTATTGAACAATTGCCTTGAGTCACACTGAATTATATATATACTTAGATATATTTGTAAACGTGTACGGGTTAAATTATTATACTGTATATAATAACGATAGGTGACTGTTTTTCGACGCGGTAATTTTTAATCATAGATGAACGTAGCATAATAAAATAATGTAGGTAAGTATCTTCTGAAGAGCCTGGGACCTGAGACTGAAACACCAACCCAATTTGGTCATAGTACCTAACACATTCAGTTACTGCTACATGTGCCGTTTTCAGTTGTCGTCACCTTCAGGTAATTAAAAAAAAGTCCCTGTACCTTCGGGTTTCGAAACTACGCGGTTTCCTGTGCGCTTCTGATCACTTGATCACCAAAGCCCCACCGACGGTACATTTCTTAAAGAAGTGCTGTCGCATAGATGATTTCTCAGCGCTGTACCTTGAAATCGTCTAAATTTGCCCTTCCGGGTCACTTTTCCCACTGAGCCTATAATACATCATTTCAAATTGGATTATAGCTTCTCATTTTAACACATTGACTGCCAGCAACGCATATATAATTTCACTATCATACAAATTTGTTCCTAGGCCACGCCCCCTGGCAGTGAATGCGTTAAGCAACATGAAATACTTATACAAATCTATTTGCCATAATGTATAATAATGGCTAATCAAGCATTCGATAATTTTAATTTCGTATGAGTAGGTCAGCGGGGAAAATAACCCGCTTGGGCAAAATTCATGGTATCAGAACCAAAATTGAACTTTGCCCACTGCAACCGTCCTTGGTACTGAACCCTGCCACTGGTACTGGTGTCTTTAGGGTTAAGCCTGTTAAGAGTCATGTTTGACAGGCTTCACGCCAAAACAAAACGGCCACGGAACCCTTACCCTATCCATATATGGAAAAAACCCTCGTGATTTGTGTGTCTTTGTTTTACGCTCAACGGGACGTCTTTACGACGCTGATAAAACTATCTCGTCTACAAACTGGCCGTATTGGTCACAATAAAACTTAATTCAAATCGGTTTTTAATGACGTTTTGTTAGCTAACTGATTTTATGACATGCGAGGTATATGGGAGAAAGATCGGCGGGTGTCAGTAGAATAGACTCTCTTTTCTATTTTACCATTTTACCATTAATTGTAATAAAATCTTAGGGTGCCAAAAATGTCATTTGTTTTTTGTTACGTTACGGCGAATGCTTGTGGTGACCCTTATTTACTCAAAGATGTTACCCCACCTAATACTGATTAATTTGTAATTCAAGCTTACGATACAATAATGCTTTAATTGTACACCAAAAACAGTTTAGTTACGAATTTAGTTACAAGAAGGTATTTATGACGTCTGACGAGATTCATAAACAGGACGAAACTATTACCTATTAATATAGGATGACATCCATTTTTTTTATTTATTTATGATTTCAGTCAAGATTCAGAAGTTGCATGCAAGAGTTTATTTTTATTTATACTTAATAAAGAATATACTTTATTAATAATAAAAATAAACTCTTCATAATTTCAATTAAGTAGGGTATAATATACATACACTGTTAATAGTGTTGATACGTTACATTTACATACATATTTGAACGCAAAGTTGTATGTGGGTGCCCGACATTGAATTTGAAATAGGTAGTATGACTAATATGTTTGTTTCATATGTCACGCAAAATCTAATTTATGTTTCATCACACACTGAAATATTTTTAGGGATCCATCCCCAAAGGGCTAAAAACGGGACCCTATTACTAAGACCACCGTCTGTCTGCCTGTCACATAGTTGAAATTTTCACAAGTGATGTATTATTTCTGTTGCGCTTTAACAACAAATACTAAAAGCACAATAAAGTAAATATTTAAGTGGGGCTCCGATACAAGAAACGTGATTTTTTGGCCGTTTTTTAATTTGATGACACGGAACCCTTCGTGCGCGAGTGCGACTCGCTTTTTTGCTTTCTCTTCCGACTTGACCGCCTTTTTCAGGTGTTTTATAAATAATATCATACAGTCCATTTATAATCGTCACTGTAATCCTTGCTTGTGAAGAATACGATATTAATTAGGCCGGCCGTGAGCGCAGTAAATCACAGTACGGACGGACGCAGTAAATCTACCGACGTGTGACACTCACCACGGAACTGCGCTGTTTCACAATACAGCGGATTTTGGAGACGAATATATCTGTATACTTCATCTATGCGAGATCGATCTGCGAAGAAGCAAGATCGATGAACAAGACAGCTAAATATGTACATATATTTGATGTAATCGTCACTGTAATCAGTTTTTGTGTGCGTTATGATGATGATGAAGAAAACGATATTAATTAGGCGCGTCCGTGAGCGCAGTAAATCACAGTACGGACAGACGCAGTAAATCTACCGAAGTGTGTCACTCACCTTGGAGCTTTCTGTAGACGAATATCTTCTGTATTGCATCTATGCAAAATCGATCGCCAAAGAAGCGAGATCGATGAGGTATTCCGCTGTGGGTATCCTCAATATAATAGTCGATATATACTAATATTAATATATAATACTGCGGATTCTGGAGCCTAAAGATCGATGAAGTAGGCCGCTTAAGAAGATCTTCTGTATCGCATCAATGAAAGACCGATCGGCGAAGAAGCGAGATCGATGAAGAATACAGCTAAAGATATATTTTTGATGTAATCATCAATGTAATCAGTACTAGTGTGCGTTATGATGATTATGATATTTACGATGATTTGAATTCTATATCTGTCAATTTTGAAATTTTCTCGCTGGGTGAGTTGTTTGTCCTTCATTTCAACACTTTCAACCGTTTTGTATTGTAAAAAGTTTTTCTTTTCTTTATGATTTCCCTCATGTATTTCTTCTGAAAGACGTTTTTCTCTTGAAGGGAGATCTTAAAATATGTATATGAACGGTATAACAGTAAGTAGGTATGGTTAAATTTCTACCAGAGATAGAGTGTTCCTCGATGATTATTTTCAGATGTGGAGGGAAGTCAGATTCGTCCCCTGTGAGGCGGGAGAGCGGAGTGATTAGGACCAAGTATACCTCTTTTCTTTCTTTATTGCTGGTCAGTTAAGTCTACTAGGACTTGTCTGGTATCGTTTCCGTGTAAAACGGATATCAGAAATTCATTTTTATGTTATTTTTGAATTGTTCTATATAAAAATATGGGTGTATGGCCGAAAAGGTAAACATCACAACAAGTTTTTTTTATTGAGTAAGGTAAATTAGTTAAATTTCGTTAACATTTTCAAATTATTATTATTATTTTTAAAAGCTTATTTAATCTAGTTTCTAAAAATATATGCATGTTGGGCACTGCTCATACAAACACCTAGTTAATTCGGCGTAACCAACGTAAATCTCCGAACGCATCCTATTTCGCTTCATTAAATACATTAAATAATGATTATTAACATGCTTTTACATATAATATTTACCAAATACGTCCTAGAAAAACAAATTTATGTAATTAAAGAA
This sequence comes from Apotomis betuletana, assembly GCA_932273695.1. Taxonomy (NCBI): domain Eukaryota; kingdom Metazoa; phylum Arthropoda; class Insecta; order Lepidoptera; family Tortricidae; genus Apotomis; species Apotomis betuletana. The sequence continues at coordinate 16,853,245 of OW026299.1, forward strand.
AATATATTTTTGCTAATGTATTTCGACCACACGGGCTAATCTCAACATCAACAATTTATTTAAGTTACTGTTTGTATGAAGAGTGCCCAACATGTATATAGTTTTAGAGACTAGAATAAATTTGCTATTCTGCAATATTTTTGTTAGTTGTAAATATTCAGGAAATATAACTAATTTATCTCCCTGAATAAAAAAAACTTGTTATGATTTTTACCATTTCGGAAATACACCCATATTTATATATGATACTATGAATAAATAACATTAAAAAATAAATTTCTGATATCTGTTTTACACGAAAACGATACCACACCAGCCCTAGTAGCGTTAACTGATCAATAATAAAAAAAGAAAAAGTGGACTCCTTTGTCCTATTCACCCCGCTTTCCCGTCGCACAGGGGACGAATCTGACTTCCCTCTACATCTGAAAGTAATCACCGCAGAATACTATATCTGTGATATAAATTTCGTGGTTGTATGCCGTTGCACACAATTTCGCGAATTAGCAAAATGTACTAGAGCACGCAGGCTAAGCTTAACATTAATATTTTTTTCAAGGTACTTTTTGTATGAGATGTGCCCAATATGTATACATTTTTAAAAACAAGATTAAATTTGCTATTTAGTGATATTTTTTAAATTGTAAATATTCAGGATATATAACTAATTTATCGTTTTGAAAAAAAAAAACTTGTGGTGATTTTTACCTTTTCGGCAATGAACCCAAATTTTTATATTGTATATCAAACTATTCTTAAATAACATAAAAAAATAATTTCTGATATCTATTTTACACGAAAACGATGCCACATAAGCCCTAATAGCCTTAACTGATCAGTAATCAAAAAAAGAAAAGGAGCAGTCCTGGTCCTATTCACCCCGCTCTCCGGCCACGCAGGAGACGAATCTGACTTCCCGCCACATCTGAAAATAATCACTGCGGAACGCTCTATGTGTGGTAGAAATTTCATGCTTGTAGCCCGATGCGCACAATTTCGCGGCTTAGCAACTTTACTATTAGCAAACTTGGAGTTATTGGCATTGCTATTTTGAAATGATGTTAATATCAATAATCTTATACTTACTTTTAACTTTCCTGAAACATTTCCTTGAGTTCCTTATAATTTTCGTTAACACATTATTTAAGTCAATAAAACAATTGTTACGTAAGGTACTATAATAATTGAGTAGTTATTTTGAGAAAATTTCATTTCAAGAAAAAGTGTCATGTTCTTCTCGTGTGCCCTTCGAATAGAAATGGCAAAATGGCAACATACCCGCTTTTAAAATAGGCTTCAAGAATAGCATTCGTTACAAATTATTTGAACTATTCAAGTACGCATTTTCCTTGATGATTCAACACACATACAACACACACAATTTTTATAACAAACGATTAAATAAGCTTGCAAATAAACTCTCGGAAATCTCAAGTTCATCATAAATTTCATAGGAATCAAACCACATCTATAAATCAAGCAGTAAACCGTCACCAGAGTACGGCTGTCTGTGTGGCCGCTCGCGTTTGATGGACGCACTAAATATTATGCTTCCAATAGATAAATTATGATAATGGTCGTAGCCAACTTGATAGGGTTTGGTAGGCAGATTGGACGCCTTATTGGTCATCAACCAATTTTAGCATGAACATATAATTTTTGTTACTGTTACACGGTAATATCTTGTTTTTTTTTTTTACTTTATAATAGGAGAATTTAAGATACATTGATATCAACCTTATTTCGGGAAATTCGCAATTTCGAAATTTTAATAATCAAAATATTCCTCGCAATTGATATTTATCCGCCGGAAAAGCTAGCACGAAACAGAAAAGAAGGTACGATACGAGCAGTATTCACTATTCACTAACATACGTAAAATTTTCATAATTAAAGTACACTAAACTCTCCTTTTCCTTATAAACTTACGATAATGATGCGCGCCACCGATATATTCCTAAAACTCCTCAACTCCTCATGCCCTAAATCAAGAGCGCTCAAAACAAGCGGCGTGTAAGAGGCAGATAAATCAGGCCCAAATCCGGGAACATGATCCCGCAGAGGAATCACACCAAATTGCGTAACATACTTACCCCCACTTTAAAATGTAGTCATAAATAAAAGGTAGACGCACCTTATCGCGAACCGCCACAACAAATGAAAGAATACCTCCCTAGCACCCTCGGCCCTCCCAAGAATATTGCCCTCTCGCTTCAGTCGAGCGGAAACTGTATTTCACGTCTCACTTCAATATGGAACAGTAAAACGCTGTTTTACATTTATAACTACAAGCCACATTCGCAAGTGACGCCACAGGATCGCCTCCTGGCGACCTTATTCAAACTCGGCTCTATACAAACGGTTTACAGTTGTTTTTTCTTTGTGTGTCTGTGGTAGATTTAGCCGGTCTCCATGGCAACGTAGGGTGCGCGTCCCGATTTTTGGCCGGGCTCCTTCGATTGCCTTCCGAAGGGCTTTTCTGATCACTTCCGATGTAAGCAGCTATATATACGATAAACGGTGTTTGCAGGAATAAATTGATGCGAACAAAGAACTCTGGAAATGTTTTCCACCGGTTCTCGAATCGGGGGATTTTCATTTGCAACTGAATCGATGTTGGAAATTATTTTTCAGTTCTGATTCTTTTTCGGGTTGAATGTTATTTGCAATCGTCTTTTGTGACTTTGGCATATAATGAAGCATAGCTGAACATCATAATATCTGTATATCGCCGGTCCCTAGTAAAAAAGTCGGATCTACAAAATTGCCATTTTCGTTTTATTGCGTTAATGCTTATTAAATACATTAATCTTTAATCGTACATTTACAGATTTTTCAAAATTTCATTATTTTCACGAATAATCAATGTCAAAAATGTCGTATCTTATACAGTGTCCATTTAATATTGTCAGATGTGGTACTTCCGACTATGTTAACTGGGTTAGCTGAAAAGTTTTGTGTAGTATGTGGCACTTCCGACATTACTATTCGGAATTTTAAGGGTACTTTATGTCGTATGTACCACTTACGACATTTTATTTCGGAATATAAATTGTATCTTATGTCGTATGAGACACATCCGATGTTGTTTGCCGGAAAATATATTCCAACTTTGGTCGCATGTAACATATCCGACATTTTTTCACGGAAAATAAATTGCAGTGTATGTCGTAACTATCACAATATCTTTGGATGCTTTAAATTTTGTCTTATTGTTTGAATATTGCAATCAACAGTTTGAATGAAATTGGGTATTTAGTAAACTTATTGATGGTTTCGAACGATAAATAATAATTGGGAGATGTTTCTTGTGAATGTGGCAACTTCAACCAAGCTCCTGGTAAAAAAATAAATCCGTCTGACTTCTGGTTCTTCTGAAGGAAAATAACCAGAATAAGAACATAATGAGATAACGATTACTCGTGGCAATGCCGAGAACATTTCAGAATGTGTGTAATTAAATGTACAGTTAAATAATAAGTAACGGCTCATGACTTCTTCTTTAGTCGAACACATATTCCTGAGAATCGTGATCACTAGATTTCATATCCCTTGTCACTTTTCTCTATTGGTCTCAATTGATGGTCGCCATCACCGCTTGATAGTTCTCTTACTTTTGGTCAGTTTATCTAAGTCAGTAGGAATCTAAGCTCTTTACCCCACGGTGAGAGTGGAACTAATCTTTCGAAAGAACCAGAAATATCCTTAATGGTGCTTTCGAACTCATAAATTAAAAGAGGCGATAAGTATGTTTCTGCATTCCCCTGACGATGCCACTCATTACCAAAGGTTCAACAATAGATCTCAGTCTTTAATTCGTGATTTGCACCAGTCCAATTGCAACGTGTTTCTAGGCGAGGTTGAGATGTCTTACAAACAGTTCCAAAGGTCACGTTAACCCGACACTAATTTGAATACCTAAATCCTAGATAGCAACCTATACAAGGTTGGTATGGCTATCAAATAACTTAAAAATGCAGCGGATGATGCTGGAGCGGAGCGATGTCTAAGATTCTGAAAGCAGCATGGTAAAATGGTAAAGAAAACCCTGTAGAATTTATTAAATCATGTTATAATCGAAGGCAAAACGATAGGAGCATGGCCGAATAGTGTGGCATGTATACTGCTCATCTTCAGGGAGGTTTATATGACCCTTCTCATAAATTACAGACCCATCTCGCTTAGAATCATGACTATAACCTATGTAGTCGACACTCTTATCACGAACCGTCTCGCACGCAGGTTTGACGACTTTCAGCCCCCCAACGCTGGTTACCGCTAACCCTAGAACCCTAGGTACCGTAAACCACGTCCATATGTATATGTACTTCCATTTCTTTGTACTATTAGAAGGCTCTCGATTCGACTACGACTTAGTTAGACGGTGCTGCGGTCTCTCAAGTAGTACTAATTTCTCCAAAAAATTCACAGCTGCATAGAAAGATTAATTCAAATTTTTGGTTTTGGACGGACTAATATCAATATCAAAAGCAAAGACGTCAGCCACCTTCTCTCTTCTGATGATATCGTCGTAGTAAATGACTAGTCATTGCTGAGGCTCTCAAAGATCTTGGAAAAATGCTCAAAGACTTCAGTCGTCTCCCAATAAGTGTATCTTAAAATGAACATTAAAAGACAAAAATTATGTTAATATTTTTTTTGATATCAAACTAACATAATTAAAAAACAATATTTATAAATTTTATTATTCTGGGTAAAACTGCGGATTTTTATACCACTAAAATGTCGTATCTCACCACAAAACACTGTGTACAATCCAAATATAATTGTAGTAAGTGACACTTGCGACATAAATAATAATGCAATATCCGATTATAAAAGTCGTTAGTGCCACATCCGACTAATTACTGCGAACCATTATCATGCAAAAAAGTCGTATGTGGCAGTTACGACAGGATATCGGATGACAATTTCCTGGTAAAAAGGTAGCATGTCTTATTTCTGGCATTTCTAATAAATAATTTATAGTTTTGTTTACACATTCTCTAAAAGTACTTAATAATAATAACTTTGGCCAAATTTCGTAACAATAGGACTTAAATTGACAATTTTATACACAAAAACGTCTTTAAAAAACTTTAACTGCCTCTCCTGGAAAGTAGTCATTTTGCAGATCCGACTTTTTTACTAGGGACCGGCGATATATAGTATAATGAATGCAATATTTAACTTCCGTGTGATAAAATTGTGTATTGTCTAGTTTTAGGTATATATAAATAGTCATTGACTTTATTGGTCAGTTGTATAGGTAGGTAAAGGTTAAGATAAGTGTATATCTTAACCATTAGTATACATATGTATAATATACGTAAGCAAAATTATATTGCTCTCGATCAGTAAAATTTTCGTACAATGCTGGTTGAAAAGAATTGGAAAGCCTATCCTACTGTGATCATTTCTTAACTTCACTTTTTACTTTTTTGTGTAGGTACTGTATGTGATCCAATGATAGACAGTAGATTCTGTACTTTATGTTTGGGTATTGTTAGGTCAGATAAGTTTATTTAGGATTAATAAGTTATATTGATCAATAAAAATGCCATTGTAATATTTTTACTAACTCTTTTATTCAACCACTTATGTCGACCCACGGCAAGTCTACACGCTAGCTTCGATTTGTAAATGGGACAACTATGAATTGTTAAGAGGCCTTATTCCTTTTCAAATTTATTTTTTTCATATTATGACAAATATATTGATAATTTCAACCAACTTTTTGAAGTGAATAATACTTTTCCCCGAGTTCTAGGTAGTAACATAGTTATTTCACGCTTTCATTGCGTACAATCGAAAATAAGTTAAAAAAACTAATTTTCCGCGTGAATTTTGTCAATTTCGAGTAGTTTTTGAAACAAAAATTATCAATGAAAAATTCAAACTGTAGGTTTCAAATATATACCAATAAATCCCAATAGCCCTGTTCTAGAAAGTAACATCAATAGTATGCTAAGAAACATGTTTGATCATAGAGAAAAATGTCTAAACAATCAGCATTTTAAAAGGAATAAGGCCTCTTAATGACAAGCGCATATTGTTGAAGTTGAAGCTCGTTATATACTACGTTACAAAACGATTGTATGTATTCTAATTAACTGTAGTCCTTTAGTACAATCAGGTGCAGAGAAAAGTAACCCTGCTTCCTTACATAAGTTTTAGTTTTGACGTCAGTATGGTTTATTTTCTTTCAACTGTTTTCTCTTTAAAACAAACTGATCACATGGACAGTAATTAATAATACAATCTCGAATTCTGTTTTTTTCAATCGTGTTAGCACTTCACTAAGCTGTACATTACATCCTTCAGTCCTTTGACTGTTTCAGTCATTTAAAAATGAAGTTAAAGATAAATTGAACCATGTTTACAACAACATTTCTCAGTTTCAATTAAGACAAAACTTAGAAATGCTAAAGTTTGTAAAATGTACAGTTTACGAGGGTAGAAATGTAACAGCCAAGTGAAAATGCTTGCCAAAAACTATAAGGTTTAAAAAGAATATTTCTTAATAGTTTCCACAATCATAGCTATGATTCCATGATTGTGTGTAGGTATATGTCGACTGGTCAATGCCTACAAATCGCCAAATGCTTGCTAAGAATAAATTAGAAATATTGAACAACGTCCATTACCCAAAATTTGTTACTTACTATTATTTAACCAGCGGAATTTGAAATAATACTTACAAAAAATTATATTTGTTTATTTTAAAATGGCAGACAACTAATAAAGTTAGTAAAAACAGGAGGTTTTCATCGGCATTGACCTGTATGCTACTTATTTATATATACAACTTCCGTGGTTATCAATCCTCAATTTAATAATTACATTAATTGTTAAATTCGTTTAAATATCTATTTACATTTTTCAACTTAAATTTACAATTTACATATTGCATCGACATTGTCGTCGTTAAATGTCATTATCATGCTTTAAATTTTCACAGTTATATATTTTAAAAAAAGTCTATATTTACAATACCTTATGAGCTATTATGAGTTGACAAAAACTATGCCAAGCTGAGAGATAAAAACAAAGGCAGATTTTTTTAGTTTATAATGGTTAAGATTAGGTTTATAATGAGAGAGATGCTTTTGTCCGGCGGCCTTAATAAATAAAATAATAATAATAAGTAAATGGTTAAGAAATTTAAAAGCATTACTTTTTATGTCACTATTACCAGTGTTTCTAGAAAAATATTTTTCCTTTATGGTATTTCGGGAAATGTCATCTCTTGATATTTGACATAGGATTTTGACAAATCGCACTATAAATTATGGCATAGTTAAATCATCACAAAACACTGAATGTTACGAGTTTGGCATTGGTATTTACTACGTATATTGTAGTGAAGGCGAACTTAAAGTACTGTATGGGGCATATATATAAAAAAGATAGGATATGTTCATAACAATAAATAGATAACGTTACTTTTACGTTATAGTGTTCCAGTTTTCCATTTATTGTATTGAATACCAACAGTTCTCATGACATAATTTTTGAGACGGTCCCAGAGTTTTGTATAAATGTTCTACGTGTTTATAAATGTCATACGTAAAATTTCCAATTGCCTGATACTTCCCCAATAATTGTCCCATTTTAGCAATAGGCGTAACGGGCAGGATGTCAATTAATTTAAGAGGAATTAAGTGGTCAAAAACTGGAACGTTTACCATACACGTCATTTATATTTAAATTTATTATTTCGCTGTCATCACGTGAGCAACGTGAATATGTTTTAGATACAAGTGGAGACAAACTAGTTTACGAATAAATGCACCTTCAATGGGTTTACGTGGTTTTAGACGAATGTTGCCATGAATACTAAAAATTAATAAAATTGTACATACCTAAATATTTTTTTAAGTACGTAAAAACTTGGAAGGCGTGTTTATTTTTAAATTAGTTTATGTCTACTTAAGCACATGATGAAATCTGCATGTGATGCTATTATTTCTCTTTCACTATAACTATCAGTAATGACTATTTTAATGATCAACTAACTGTTATATATAAATAAGAGATACGTACCTACTTAACAGTTATTCAGACGCAAATGTCACAACATAGTGGACTTTAATATTGCCGTTATACGAATACGATACAGTACGTTACTATAACGTATCTCAATTTATATATTGCAGATAACCGTAGGTTTTATAGTTACTAATATTTAATGTTTCTACTTATAGGAAAATTGGCACCGGGAGCATAAAAATGTACAATTTTATTATTAGTAACTAATTACTCACAAAATACATTTAGTACCATGTAAAATCTAATCATAATAAATACTTATTTTATCACATGACTACTTATGTAGGTACTACTATTTACAAAATTATAGACCAAGCTTTAATTTAATAATAGATAGATGTACTAAGAATGCTGTACATTTGCATTATACTCGTAGGAGTACAAAGATTCGGATTTATTAAAATAAAATCCTTATGCAAACTCTTCTAAAGTGGTAGACCAATAATTATATCCTCGATGAATCAGACTTGTATTTGATAGATCGTTGAACATAATATTTTACCTACATTTCAGAAGACGCGATGCTATAACACCTAACACAAACTGTCGTACCTCCCTATAATACCTATATTGCGACTATGATTTTATGGCCATTTCTTAAAAGCTTACTGAACTTTTGCTTTTGACTAGTAATATCATAGGTATTTTAGCACCATGTTCAATTAAAATGGTGCACTATAGGCACATATGTAGATGCAGTTCTAATAGATGCAATCAAGGATAATATTAGGAATCATGACACCGATCTGTCTAAATCGTAGATGCACAGCATCGTTTGTAATCCATTAAAAATGATAATACGCGAAATTGATGGGCTGAGCATCATCATTCGTCTCACTGACACCTTGTTCGCTGTCCACCTCGCTAGTGTTAGCGATTTCTCTTTCATTCTCGGCCATACTCTGTTCAAACTTATTCATTCTAACCTGCCAGTTGGACAGATCACAGGGGCCTTCCTCGGGGAAGGAGTACCACCCGTTACTGGGCGGTCTGTAAATGTTATCACTGGGAGCACTAGTTTTTGCACAGGCGTTGGGTTCATTGTCTTTGACGCCTGTCGGAACTGATCACTGACGGTGATGCGGTAGGTGGTGCATCTGGTGATGCAGCTCCAAGCGTGGTCGCTTGGCATCGTCCTCGTCGCTGCAAGGGTCGTTGTCCTGGGGCTCTTGGTCGTCGCATTCGTCACCGAGTTCTTCCTGCTTGCGTTTGGCGGTCGCCATTTCTGCTGCGTGCTTTTTCCGCCATTTCGTTCTTCTGTTTTGGAACCATACCTGTGAACAAAGTATAACATCAGAATTTCTTTTGGATTTTGCAATTTTTTACGGCGTCACAATCACAATTTTTTTATCCAAGAATGAGTGTATGACATATTCAGGAGATAGACTGTTGCATACTTTATACATAGTGATTATTTACAGACCATGTTAGATACAATCGAATTGTTAGAAGAATACCAAACAATTTTAGAATTAGATAATCGAACATAACCCTCGTACCTAGTTACAATACTCTTGGGGATCGGTAAATAGGTAACGTCATCCAAAAATAAAACACGAATATGAAAGTAAACCTTAGTTTGCAAACTTAAACACCTTCGCGTAGCGGGCGCATAATGCGCCACTAAATTCAAGCCCATGTTTACCTCCCGAAAGCCAAATATAAAGAGCGCGCAAACAAATTTTCAGCGCCATGTGAACCTAATCTGCTCAAGCGACATCATAATGCCTCATTAAACAACGCCTTTAAAGTTGAACCGGGAACTTTTGCCGGGCTCCCTCGCTCCCGTCCCAACGACTCAGGCGCGATAAGGATGGAGATAGTAGCCGTGTTCTACGATAATTAAGGGTCGTTTTGCAAATTACACGGTACTTAACCAGCCATATAACAATCATTAATCACTGGCGTCGGCCCCGTGCTATCCCTCTTTCTCCTCTTCAGGTCAGGGTAAGAGGATCTCTCTCTGTGGGTTTCGGGTGGCAGCCAGCAGTTTAATTAGGTCATAAATACATTCTCATTATTAGAAGGATGCTTGTCGATCCCGGCTGGGTGATTTACTTTGAAGCAGATGCCACCGTTATTATGATGTCCTGGTGCCGATCTTTATGTTAATTGTGTCAACTTAATTGGATTTTAAAGTGCAATCGGAAGATTTGCTTTTTTGTGTAGGTAGTGTTTAATTATACCTAATATATTAATCAGAATCAGTATCTGTATCCAGGCCATAACTAATAAAGTGGAATGGAAACGCAACTGAATGCAGATGTATGTCCAAAGCTAAAAAAGTCTATAGCTCCATTCTTCTTGCTATTTTAGCGGTTCATTCAATAAAAAATCCGCAAATTTAATAATGACATGTGAGCCAGTTTTTCTTCCGTCAACTAACAAATGAAATTAATAATAAAGGGATATGGTTACGGATCGATACGTGTAATTAATATCGAATGATGTTGTTCATTAATTAGACCTCTAACTTGCAATATAGCGCTATAAAAACTTCATTTCGCACTCTTATATTACCTCCTTAAAAATGAAATTGAAAATAAAAATTGATTTGTGTGATTTTTAAGCTTTATAGTCAGTATGAACCCATTAAAATATTTGGTTTATTTCTTTTATCCCGGTTTTACAACGCTTTGGCACGTATCGATTTATGCGCATATAAACGTCATTAAAATTCTTCAAGTCCTGATTGTCAAAACAGTTATTTTCTTGTACCAAAACCAAAGTAAAAAAAAAACATTTGCTATAATTAAATGAGTCTAAATCATTTTAAGCTTCGTTGAATAAAATACATGTCAGGGAAAAACTTCCATCAAAGTTTTATAATTAATTTAACACTAATAAAAATGTAAAAACGTAGTTTAGTTACGCAGCAAAGAACTAACTTTAGATTAAATATACTTTGCGTAGGCATCAAATTAAGGAGTTCCAATCTGCGTATTAACTTATAGGTATCCAGTTATATATGTATACCTATATCTTTCCATCTATGAAAAGATATACATATATAAACTAAGAAAATACAAGTAGTTTCTAATTCCCTAATATAACTTTACGACCGAGATAGAACAATGTAGGCCATTAAACAGAATTGAAAAAAATAAAGCCCACACACAACAAAATAGCAATAAAAAAAATGGGAGCGTACAAAACAAGACATGACATCGTAAGTTAGTCGCATTATTATTGCGTCATTTGTTTTTACTGCCAACTTGATGCGACGAACTTCATGTTTATGTGTTGTCTCTATTTATTAGTTCACATTGTAAAGATAGCACTACGAGGGATTGGTAAAAAGATGACTTTATTTTGTTGATACTGCTGCTTTAAATAAATAATGGTTTAAAGACGTTTTAATAATTATGTATAATTGTGTTCTAAGAATTACTTTCGATTATTTGGTTTTTTATATAAAAACCTACCTATTTCATCAGACACCGCTTTAAAAATGTGTGTATAAAATTCTAAGAGCTAAGTCCACGCTATTTGACTACATAATAGTGATTATGCACGGGTGAAGAATTTAGCAAGGGTAAACGGCTATTCAAGAGTGAACTGGTTTCATTTCAAGTTATAGTGTTAACCAACCTCTAGGTATCAGTTACCCGCCTATCCCATAATAACTCGCATAAACTCCCGTGTTTGCCCAACAAACATCGTGACGTATGTTTATTATTATATTTACGACTACAGTAGTCTCCATAACTCGCGACCCTTTCACGCCGCGCCGCGAACATTATTACTTATATTATTATTTTCCAGTCTTCCTTTATGCCCCAACTTACCCGAGCCCCCTGCATTCAATTACTTAAGTGCTTAAAGACGCACGAAACGAAATATGGCTGTCTCGCTTCGCCGTATGCTGTGGCGGTGATATCGTCGTCTCTCGTGGCAGAGGAGGGTCGGGGATAATTATGTGAATATCTATTATTTTTCACAAGAGAGCTCTGTAATGGCTTGATAGAGATAATGCGCTTTCAGTGGCGTCGGCGAATAAAGGCGTCTTAACATGTCCGCCATGTTGTTTTCCAACAAATTAATTTGAATGATAAGGAGAATGTTTTATTCTTTTGTTATGAGTGCATACAATGATATGATAGACATAAATTAAAATTAATATACCGATTTTAAAATTCATCTTAAACAAACGAATAAGTTCCATTAAAGGTTCAGGTTTTTAGTAACCCAATTTCTAACGTAACTTATATATTTGTGTCTTATTTATATATACTTACACGTACGAGCAACAACCTTATGAATCTACTCATAACTCTCATAAGTAGGAAGGTAAGACTTTAAATTAAAATATTTCTCTACAGACTAGCGAATCGTGAGCTCTGTCAATAGGCGGATAAATCAAGCATTTCATCGCAGTGAGGTAGTTCGCGACGCGTGCCCGGCGTGCCAACGGCGAGGGAGGAAAACAGGAACCTTTGCACTTTTACACGCTCTAATAATATTATAAGCCATTTTGGAGGTTTTTATGGCTGTATTGAAATAAATGACTTATGACGCAAAATTTACAGACTTGGTTGACTGAAATATTTAAATTGTAGTTTAATTTTACTGCAGTCTCCAATGTGCAATTGTTAGATGTATTTTACTGCAGTTTCCAATTCCAGCTGGCGTCTAGTTAAATATAGTTAAGTAACTTTAAATAGAGTTATTTTACTAGTGGTTGACTGGTAGAGAATACCTTAAGGCATAAAGTCCGCCATTCGTACTCATTTTTGGTATTGTGCAATAAAGTTAAATAATCCAAAGCATGACTACAATTAAATAATTTTTAAGGTGACACTGAAAGGCTACCTACAGTCCGTTCGTAAATTGGAGTTTTTACCTACATGTGTAACTGACTCTATACTCCAAGAATCCGAGTCTCATCTGACTTCACTTCATTGAGTCCGTAATTCGGTATTCGAGTCTACAAAAATAGAACTCCAGGCCCAAGTCTTTTCCAACACTAGAATGAAGAGCAAATCACGCCAACATCGCTACAATCCGACACATGTACGAGTGGGGCCATTAAGCGGCCGCCATTAGCGGAAGGGTGCAGTGACAAATGATCGCTAATGATGTGCGGATACACTGGAAAGGGTTTTGTCTATCCTAGATAAAGAGATTGCGTTTGTTTACATTTTGTTTATGATAAGAAAAACTGCGGTTTTCTGTTTCGTTCCGTACAGTTTTTCTACTTTCGCGAAAATATGCGATAATAGCACACAAAATGACCAGTAATTTTATGTAAGTAAATAAACTTTAATTGGTCCTTAAAATAAAGTTTTTAATAATTTGGTAGGTATTCTTTAATAGTTCTTCTTAGTCATATATAAATAAATAAATAAGTATATCTAATAATCGTACTTACTTTAAAAATAAGTACGTTCGTCGTTTCTTCTAAAGTAAAAAGTAAATAGTAACATAATTTAAACCTATCAATATTCCTGTTAATGTTACCTAAACATTCAGTATTTAACGTACCTATTATAACTACACGTACAGGGAGCGCAGTACTCCAAAAATAAGTAAGCGTTTTGATATTGCCTGTCCATTCTTCACAACGCGCCAAAACCGCGAGCTATAGACCAACACGTCACAGATCATAGCTATCTGACTTATTTTCTTTTTTGACGTACAGTATTTGTGGCCAGGAACAAATTGGAATGTTTGATCGATGGCAACGTCGGCCTAATGGATACCGGCGTGGAATGGAAATTGAATGCAATTTCCATTCTGTGCATTCGGATTGTATCTTTGCGGTCGTTTAGATTTTTAGGTTATTTATGTAGGCGGTTCGTTCGTGGAATATTTAGAAATTGACAGGTGGTATTCATTGGCCGAAATGCATTTTCCATTTAGAAATGTAGGTATTTTTTAGATATAATTGGGGCTTTTAACAAAGAAGATTCATTTCCCTCATGCTGGATCAACGATTTAACATCTTGTGTGGTGAATTTGTAGGGTCTCCTTCGCAATCCATAATATCGTATGTCCTAAAGTCAATGCCATACCACTTTTACTCTAAACACTTTTTAAATATTAATAATTTGTCATAATGATTATTTGCCATAATGATCTTACATTCTAATGATCATAAACCATAATATTACATTACCTAATGCTCTAAATACCTAATATGTTTTGTACTAATCTTTTAACACATAAAACTTACGAGTCATAATATACAAAACCATAAATCACACGTCCTAAAGTCAAATGCCATGATGATTAGATTACTTGCCATAATGATCATAAGCTATAATTACATTACCTAATATCCTAAAGTCGAATGCCATATTTTTAGTAGGTATAGGCGTTAAATTTATTAGTGTAAAGTAAAAATCATTACCTCTACCTTAAGGCAGGTCAGACTTGGGTTAGGTTAGGTACGACGACAAGCGAAGCAAGGAGGAGTGTTAGGTTGAACTACGACCCTAACGAGCGAGAGAAGCGAGCGAGCCGCTCAGGTCCGACTTGGCTTACGATTCCTAACATTACCTATTTCACCTTAAGGCAGGTCCGACTTGGCTTAGGTTAGGTACGACGACGAGCGAAGCGAGGAGGAGTGGTAGGTTTAACTACGACCCTAACGAGCGAGCAAAGCGAGCGAGCCACGCAGGTCCGCCTTGGCTATGTATTTATTAGGACACGTGATGATTATGGCAACCAGTATTAGGATAAGTAACTATTAAGATATATGCTGATTATGGCAACCAGTATTAGGATATGTGCAACTGATAGGGCACTTGATCATTATAGTTACTTAAGGAAATAGTGTAAATAAGCATTAGGATATTCAATATTAGGATAATCAATATTATGGCATTTACATTAGGATAAACGTTATTATGGCAAAATATCATTATGACCCCAGTTATTATGGAATTTACAAATAGGACAAAGGATATTATGGATTCCAATATAGACCCGAATTTGTTAATTTCATACGTTCATGAAAATGCAATTAAAAAAATACCTGTGAACATTATTCGCAACTTGGACCTTTAAATCGCGTGTTCATGCTTGTGCTCCATCATTGGCCTTATCTGATAAATTTCTTACTGTATAAATATTTTACAATAGTTTGAGTAAAAAAAAATAGGTTTCTGTTCCTTACTTAAAACGTAGTGATTACTGATCATGTGCGCCAGGCTTCATCCGGCATTCACGGCCTTACGAAACATGCAGTAATCCGCGCTTCAGTAACTCTTATTAATAATTATTATTCGGCCATTATCGGAGAATAAGCGCCGGATTGCCCCTAATCACTTATTGATCTGTGGCCGGTTCCCACGCAATCATGGCGTGAATAAGACTATAGTCAGTCCGTAGTCCGAACATTATTCTACGCTTGGTAGGTAATGAAATGATCAGTTACGTTATGATGAGAACTTATACAAAATGTCTTAGGCACATCACTCAGGTGCTTGCGGATATTCAAATACTTCTTACAAGAAGGGGGATGGAAAATTATCTGTGTACATTTCAATCCCATTCCGTTTCCAAACTTTTGTTACATTACATAGAAAACAGTCTAGAAAGAACCCTCGATTTGAGTAACCCGGTTACGTGAAGTTTGGACGCCATGGCTACAAGGTGCAAACTCAACGTAAACTGATAGTACCTATGGAAAATTTTGTAGTGGTATTGCCTCTTAAATGGCCAAAGCACATGCAGACTAATTGCTAAATAGTCAGCTCATTCAAATAAATAGTAGTAGGCTTAAAACCTCCTTCAGTTCAAAATGAATATGCTTGAAAATAGGGTACAACTTAGAGCCTCGACTCTTAATAAGCACAGCAAAAAATAAATTAAAAAATTCAACTAAAAAAAGTTTACTGTGAAAGTAACTGGGATGACGTGACGTCTGTAAATCAAGAGAAGGCTTAGGGAAGAGCCAAATTGCGTTATTAAAAAAACTCATTAGCAAATTTTTAAAGACGAAGAGATATTAAAGCGATAAACTCCGTTATCTACAATTTACCCCCCGGTGGGTGAACCCCTTTTTTCAGTGAAGAGAATATAAAAATGTTAATGTGAAGTATTTAGCATTATCTTAGAAATGTAATTAAGGGCGGGTGGTTCAGTGTAGCAAAAATAAAAAAATGGATTCGTGTCATCGTTTTGAATATTCGAAAGACGCGTATAATATCTTCATATCTGCTGTATTTTTTCACAAAAAGGTAGCATACAAAATATTCTCTAAACTTAGTGGCATAGTCCATTATTAAGAATCAAATAATATGGTTTGTGTGTACACTTTGTAGGTTGGATTAACATTTCGATACACAACTTAGAATTCGGTCAGCATGCTGGTTCAGTCTCCAAATCAGTATTATCCAACAAAGCGCAAGTACAACTCACAAAAAAGCATCTATTATTAAAATCCAAATGATGTACCCTAATCACTTTTTTTCCTTGTCCGAATTACGTCGAAGAGATTAAAATTTGTCAAAGGCAAACTTTTCCAATACAAGTCACGGAGCGGCACCGGACAAGACCAAATGCAACAAGAGCAACTTTGCAAATTAAGAAAATGTAATTAGTGTACACCCCACGGGCCCCTAACGGACATAATTAAAGCAAATCTTGTTGTAATTTTGACATTTAATTTTTCTCTCTCCTTCACCTCTCCCTTATTAATTAATTTAGAAAAAGTACCTTTAAAATTTTATCTTTGGACGACATTTTTTCTCCAAGTTAATGAAACGGCTGAGATTTTTGATAGCAGTTTGTTTTTTTAATTTTTGCCCGACATGACTAATGGATTTCACCTTTTCTTATTAATTTTGGAGTTTTTAAATTACGCTCGTTATTAGTTTTGGCTCCGATTCAAGTCTCACTGTTGGCAAGGAGGAACTGTTGTTGCTTATTTTTTAATAATTGGCGCTTTCATACGTATGAAAAGACAAAAAACGACAACAATAAGCATTTCAAAACGTAACAAAGTATTAGCTATAATAATACAACACACTACATTTTTCAACAAAACAACGAAGCTCGCGTTTGAATGAACGAAACTGCTCGCGTTTGAATGAAACGTAATATATGTAAAATAAAGCCAACACATGTAATCTGGTTATCTTCAATCTTGAAATTTTAAAGGGTACCTACCACCCCCGCTTATCGTCGTGTAAGCCACTCATCAATTTGGAATTAGCGTGCAAGCCCGTCTTTACGTCGTGACGCTGTTATGATGGTATCGGGCGAGGCGGGAAAATTACGCACCTAATATTGTCATTTAAATTAAAATGGTACATTTCATTTGGGTGGATTCAACATTTATGACATAATTTCGCTTAGAACCTCTTGAAGTTTTATTTCCAATGAATAATGATGTCAGTCGCTACAGAAAATCCGTGAAATCATTTTAACTTCCTTCTATGGATAGTAAAAAGTTTTTACTAAAAACCGTCTAAATGACTTGTGTAGCATTTAACTTATTGTATATACCTGCTTACTTTATTACGCTAAAATATGTGATACGGAGATTTCAACAAAATCAAACTAGATTATTTCTGTGTGTCAATTATACCTAGTATGCAGAGTAATAAAGCAAGAAGAACGTGCTAAGCAAATAATCAAAGCGAGTAAAATATACGATGAGTCACAGTCACAACTGTTGGACTACAAGTTAAACAATAACCAATATTAGATATTATTTTGCTAAATCACTGTATTGGGTGGTATTGGTCAGAACGTGTAAAACCATTAAACAAAACACGCCGTCACTTTCAAACCCCCTATCGTCCACGGGCTTATATGTCATTTAAATTTAAATTAAGGTATTACCCAGTGTTGCCAGCAAACCGCGGCCGCGTCTTATCGTGTGGAGGGTGCATTATTTTACATTTTGCAATGTATTTACTGTTCGTTAGGGGCGATTAGATTGATTTGTTTAGTGATATGGAGTAATGTGACGGGCTTAATGGGATTAGGTACTAGTGTATCAGAGTATAAAGTGTACCGTTCGATTGAACTTACGAACACAAGATATGAAAGTGTACAATTCGCTTTAGTATATTTTTTTAAGAGCAGTGCGATTTTTAAGTTTGTATGATAGAGTTGGGTTAATGTATTTTGACCATCAACTCGGTAACATTTGTGTTAGTAAAACTTATGTAGTATAAAATGAGCATATAAGTAAAATGATACGAAGTCAGCTGCTCTTTGTCTGCTGAGATCAGTTAGTATAAAATTACTTAGTATAGATAGGTCTAACTTATTTTGTAACGGGCACGTGCTTATGCTTCTAATTTGTTGTTTCTCGTATCAAATTGCAAACATCAGTTTGAACTCTAAATTAATATTCTGAGAATTAATCTTCTTATTTTTTTATCTTACTGGGAAAATAGTCTAGTACAAAAAGTGGCTAAAGTAATTTAAGTGTTTTCGTTGCCATTATTTCTTTTATAGATAAGTGTAATAAAGCGTAAAGGAAGCCTTTGTTTACTAACATAATTTTCATAGCCCATCGGCCCAGCCGTAAACACTCCAATTACGCCGTTACGACTATCAATAACAGGGGGATATCTCAGTCCCCGGAGAGGAGTCCGATAAAGGAAACCGCCGAAACAAATTGAAAATTCGCGCAAACAACCCTACATTCAGTACCGTATCTAACCAACTCTTTGGTGCAGACGATAATGTTGCCAGTTCGGAAAAACAAAGGAAACTCGTTCCACAGACGACGCAACAGAATGAAGCGCGGCGCGGCCGCGCGGGTGCTCGCCGCCAAAGTTGGCAAAACCGTCCGTATATCCGATATCGGAATCACACACCGAGTGTTTTATACGCGGTTTTATTATTTATCCAGCATTTAATCCGCGAACGCAATAAATCTGCGCGGACAGACATGGCGGCTTTTTTGGCGCGAAAAAGAATCGTTCGCGGAAAGCGGGAATGAACCAGATTAGGCCGGATAAGTCCGCGTTATTAATGGACCCAGATACCCGCCTGGGTAAATGGATAACAAATGGTGTTTTTTTCGACAACCGATTTTTGTTTACGTGTGTGACGAATGGGCGGCGACAAACAAGTCGCTAAGTTGTCACCTGTGACGTGCAGCTAGGTTTTTTTTGATGAGAAAAGAAACGTTCGTGTTTGTATATTTGTTATTATGGCGATGAAGAAACACTCACATATACGACACATACAATAAAATTATAGGTACATGCTGCCTCGATGATTGGGGAGAGTTGGTTGATCACTAAGTCCAGGACATAGTTACGTGTATTTATTGATAAATGAGATAAAGATAATTATATAAGGCATGAAAATGCAAAAGTAGTGGAACCGTTCGTAATCATAGAAGTTGATCATAAAAGTAAACAAAAGTCATACACTATTTTATCGCGTATAATATCATTGGAGCGCAATAACGAGAACAGTGTCCAGGGGCCTATGATGGTTGCGTTTATCACGTGATAAATAAGCGACAAAGCATCTGTCACTCACACTCGCAATATGTCAAAACGTGACGGATTCTTTATCACTTATTTATCGCGTGATAAAAGCAACCATCATGAACGACCGAATCGCAAATGCACCAACTTTTATTTGCAGTCGGGAAAGGCGCCACTCTCAAACAATTACACAACATTGCTTCTTTAGTTTCCAATTTGTCCACTTGCAGCTGTAACATGGTAGCAATTCTGCACAAATTTATATGTACAGTTGAAAGTGGCGTTATTCGCTAACACTAGTTGTGGAGTCTGTATGTGTAGTATTGTTTACAGATTCTGTGCAAGATAGTTTAATCGGATATATCTTAATTTAAGAGAAGGATGTAGGAATCAACCCTGTAGAAGGCATGAAGGTATAAGTGTTTAGTTGGCCAACCGCACTTGAATTTGATTAATATAAACTCAAATCGACTATGAGCCTCAATTTGGCCGGAACTAAGTGTGTGTACTTATAATAATAAAAAAACTTGTAAAAAGGGAGTCATCCTAGAAACTAGAAACTTATCGTGTCGAATTTTGATGGTTAGAAATTGATACCCACATTGTTAATGCCCATAATTATCAACAGACATAAAAAACTAACATAACGCCTTTTAAATCTAAAAAGTTAAAATCCTATAATATGAAAGAAAATGGATCTACACAAAATCTATGGCATACAGAATTGCTGTCTAGAAAATATTTTTAGCTACATATTTCACACTTATTATCAATTTATATTCATATCGTCTTGTTGTCTAGTTTTTTTTTTTTGTTTCTCTAAAGCATGTTTGAAAGAACATTATTTTGACAGTACGAAACAAGTAGCTAATAGAAATGTAGGTTCGATTAGAACTGCGTCACTATAGATACGAAAATAAATGGCTACCAGTAAAGTAGGTTGTTGTAACAAAAACGAGTAGATATCAGATAAGTAAGTTAGGTTAGATGAGAAATGCAACCCTCTACAGAAATGAATGGCTACCCGAAAAGTTGGTAGGTTAAAACTGCGACCCCCTAAAGAAAAGAATTGGTACTAGTAAAGTAGGTTAGGTTAGGTAAGAATTGTAACCCTAAAAAAACGGGGGGCTACCAGAAAAGAAGGTTAGAGTAGACTTGGCAATTATGTTAATTGAAATGATGACTTTCGACAATATGACTAACAATAATTATGACAAAAAACGGCTTTAAATATCGACACTAACTTTGTAGGAGTCAATAATAGACCCTTGTAAAAACCTTGGCATGAATGAATATCCACAACTCATACATTCGCCAATATAAAAGGATCCAATCAGAAAAGAGACAAAATCAAATACAACTCACACATCGATTGCCATCGAATATTTTTTATCCGAAAAAAATGCAAATAAATTACATCATACGAATCGAGAACATAATCACGATAAACGAATTCATTATTCGCATAGGCCGAGTGAAAGCGCAATATATATTCATGAATCGATCGGAGAATCGAATGGAATCGAATACAATCGAATGGTATCGAGAGAGCTTCTCGTAATATCGATATGATGGCACATCAAATTTCATGGCCACACGGATTTTTATGGACACGCACGGTTTTTATTAATCTGTGGTATTCTTTTTGTGTTGTTGGCCATTATGATTTTGCGATCAGGTTACCATGTTGCGGGTGAAGCAGATTGATTGTAACACGTTCACACTTGGCTTGTGACTGAATGCTACGGAATTGCTGAAAGAGACTTGTAACTGAACGCGTTTTTTTTCTTGGATATGACTTGCGCTGGCTTGGCTAAGCCTCTTTATTAACAATGAGACGAATTAGTATGAGAGTACAAATCCACAAACGGGAAGATTTTTGCACCACAGGAGCAGGCGAGCTGTCCATAGATAATAGATATACCTACTCGTACGATATTTTTATTATACTAGATGCACCTCGCTGTATTACCCGCTCATCCCGCGAGAACTGAACACTACACTTTTCGGAATAAAAAGTATCAGCTACCTTCATACCAACATTTATCAAAATTGGTCAAGCCGTTTGAGCGTGGAAGACGTAACAAACAAACACACTCACCAACATTCGCCTTTATACTATCAGTGTGATTATCGAAAGTGCCCGTAACTTCGACCGCGTATTTTTTTTTTTTACCTTGGCCGGGCACAAAGTGTCTTATAACAATCCAACCAAGACAACACATATAAATCCTGCATCGCGCTGCTAAGATTTCCTCTCCATAGAAAACTGATTTTAAGTACAATTTAAGAATTTTATAATTGTTTAGATTTTTGTCTTGAACTCAATCTAAAGTATAAAATGTCTGTTTGCCATTTTTAACTGCAATTGACTTTCTAAGTTATAGCTAGATGTATTTTTAAGAAAAGGTAATTGTTATAAATTGCTCCTAAGTGCGTACTATCCTTATCGCTACAAGCGCATAGTTTCGCCGATTCGTCGTGAAATCGCCCCGCGAGTCAATATGTGGATATAATAATAAAGGCTTCGCGGGCTGAATACGCACGACGCGATTATCGTGTCTCGAGTCGATCGCCATAATATTGCTTATTCGCTCGTACCTTTTATGAACACTGCTTGGAATATTGGGGAGTCTTCTATCGTTTAGCTGAATGTCATTTTCAACCGACTTCAAAAAGAAGGAAGTTTTTAATTCGGTTGATTTTTATGTTTGTTACCTCAGAACTGCATACTTTTGAAACACAAAAACTTTTTTTGTTCGAGAGTGGTTTGGTAAAGTTCTGATATTATCTGTAAATAAAATAATTCCACATTTGCTGAGTCCCGAGAACATCAGCCACTAGCCAAGCAATCCAACGGAACAATTCAGAACGGCAACGGCATTGAAAAATTCCTTGCAGCTAACACTTACTTTAGCGTTAGCTGAGTGTTTGACAGTAAAAAATCATTAAAATTTAGTCAATTATAAGAAGACAAACTTTATATTTCTATAATTTTACAGAGAACTGCCTGATAACTTTGGTCTGGACTTTGTATTGTAGTTGAGTTAGAACAAACACATACTTACATAAGTATATATACGTTATTCTACTAATGATGTTATGCTCCAAAACCTGATAATTTTAGTCATTCAAACGACAGTAAGACCTCGTCCTGCCCAAGCATTTTTCGATAGTCATCCCGGTTCTGCCCAATGTTCTTAATTAAGTACATTCTAATTTATATGGGTTCTGCCCAACACCTTTTTTATTGAAATTGTTGAGTTAAAGGTAAGCCAGATTTTTTTTATTATTTTTTGGGTTATAATGGGTATGTATTTGATAGACTGAGCCAGTTTAGGAGTCTATATCTTTTGTTCTTTTTTAAGAACATTGGGCAGAATTGCCTACATAGTATATTATTTTTTGTCATTTATTAAGAACATTGGGCATAAAAATCTTGATTATAACGTACTCTTTAATTAGCAGTTGCGAGATAATAAATATAGCAGATTTAAATTTTATAGTATTTTAATAGTAAAAAAAGGGTTGAGAACAATGAAAATAACAACTGACGACTTCTTAATGTCATCTAATGGGCATAATTTCTAACAAAACATCATCAACAAGTCCCTATTTTAACAACAAGACTTAAAAACTTAACGTCGCACGGGTTAGTTGAGCTTGGAGTCCTCTGCCTTCACTGCATCTGCCACCACTTTGTCCACTACGTATCCTCACGTCGACCACCACGTCTGCGACCGCGTCCACCACTGCCACATCTACCTGCTTCATAGATTGACCTCAGCGAAAATGGTATAGGTACTTCATCAGTCTCAGCTGCTGTATCTGTACTGGTCTCACTAGGGTTTATCAGGGGACGACGCGGCGGCGTATAATATGTATCTTCTTCGCCGTCGTTAGTGATCTTCATCATCTTTAATTGCTATTGGCATAACATTTCTGATTATCTGACTTAACACACCTTCAATCCCTCGACTCAATCAATCAGTGCTATAACAAAAAACAGTAGTCAGTTCTGCCCAATGTTCTCAATAAATCACACATTTCGAAAAATGGACTTGAAAAATCGAAAATAACCTAAATTACAAAAATAAACTATTAATTATAAATTAGAACTATTCGGGCTTAAATTAATCTGGTATTTATTGAAAAAACATGCACGATTACTAAGATAAGTATGGATCAAACTTACCTCTTTAGCGAAGATGTGTCATCCTGGACGCTTGGCGTGACACTGATCGTGGAGTTCAAAGAACTTCGATGCAAGGCCTTGACCAAGTTTTGGCCAATACTCTTACCAATCAGAAACAAGCAAATAAAACCGCAAATCACGAAAATTTTAGACTCCAGGCGCCAAATTTGAATATGTGATTACTTGAGAACGTTGGGCAGAATCCTGAAGTATAAATAAAAAACCTTGGGCAGGAACCACTAAGTCCAATGTGTTCTTTATTGAGAACACTGGGCAGGACGAGGTTAAACTATCATCGTCTACATTTGCCAAAAACGTCTGGCCCAAGCAGTCCATACGGCTCCCCCCACACTTTTCCCCGAAGGGGGGAAAGACACATGTAGCGGGAATCGATCCGTCTAATGTCTTTCCGATTGGCCGGCAGACATGTTTTTGATGGCTATTTAAAATAATGTGACACGCTGAGGACTTTGGAAATGTTGGAAGATAGGTCAAAGAAAAATGTAAGGAAACTTGTTTGGAATATTTTAGGGAGCTAACCTTAATTGATGTTTTTTTTTTAATCAAAATTCATCTTTACTTGCATAGTTATGATAGGTTATATCTAGTAAGACGCTTCTTAGTTATTATTGATTTGATGAGCGATGGCATTTAAAAAAAAATATATCAAGAATCACAAAGATGTCGGTTTTCATTACATGTAGACTAATATGTAATTATGTTAAGGCCTAGATTTAAGTCAAATGTGACTCGATTTATTTCTATTGCCATGCTTAGCAAACTTCTTCTTCTTGACAAAAATACGTGTACTTATGTGTTTTCAAATCAAAGTTTCACCAAGTTGCATTAATTAAGAGACTATCTAATTCAAAAGTCTCCGCATACCCAACTAATTTATTCAATCAATATGATATTTGAAATTTAAGATTAAATAGCAAATCACATACATGTTTGTTGAAAGTCGAATCTACGTTACATGAAGCATGTATTAGAAGAACATAACAAGTGTGCAATAACAAAGTATACATAGAGTCGAGCAGATAATGCAATACCGCGACACGCTGGCGAAGACGGAACAGTGAAATAGTGGAGACGAAGAAGTTATGAATTATATAAGAAGGAAAAAAATTGGTTTGATTTTTACTATAGGCTAGTTGACTCATGTCATGTCTAATTGTCACTAACTAATGTTTATTCCGTATAGTATTTAGGAAAGGAAACCTTTCAATTCATAAAAGTGAAAGATGGCTGAAAAATAATAATTTGAATACATGGTTTTTAATCTGTATTTTCAAATGCCTAAAACGCTGTCCGCCATTTTCGCTTATGATAGTGACGTCATTGGTCCTGTAAAGAAAACTGAAAGTCTACTTTGAGGACTTCGAATAGTGCCGTCCCTCTCGATCTCCTGTCAAAGTATATTGGAGTGAGCGGAATCATGGCACTATACGACGGTCGAATTTCGAATATTTACACGTAATTCTACGTCACGCCACAGATTAGCAAAAGGCAAAAATGGCGGACGGCGTTTTTGACTGTTCACGAAATTTCGAATTTTCAATCGATAAAATTTAGCATTCTAGCTTTCACAAAAATATACGACATTTTTTTTAGAGCTAGTGGGATCATTATTAATCATTTCAAAACTGGGTCAACTAGCCTATTGCGGTAAGTCTTTGTAAATTTTCCCTAATGTCATATAATCCAACTTTCAAAGAAAATTATTAATATTTCCATCCATAACAATCCGGTACTTCATGATCTTCATGCAATGATACCCACCATAAAGACCCAAACGAATCCGATAACACTTGTTAATGACCTACGAGGAGCAAATTCTGGACTAGGGCCACCTACATGATTAGGTATACGGCCGAGTTGCACACTTCGACAGTTCTCTTCTTTTACTTACTTCCCTACGTCAGCCACGTCCAAAATTTCCCAAATAATATAAACACGGCTCCACAGCATTCCCTGTTCGCCGCCAGGCCGGGCGCGTCGTCGGCTCATATGAATAATGTGCTATCGATTGTCCTCGGGCGGGAGGGAATGATACGGTGCGTTATAGACAAGAGTAATACGGTATATGGGCAGATATGAGGTGTTCTTTGGTGGCATTACTGACAGGCTATCATTTGGCGACTTACTGACGTGAGCTCAGCTGCGATTCTCTTAGCTATCGTAATTCTGTGTAAGCCTAGAGCTAGTCGTTTATATTAATGCGATTAATGTGACGATAGTAATATCCTCAAGTCGGTAAGTTATCATCAAAAGCCCGGACAAATGAAAAGAACTACGCAATTTAGTAAAAAAAAGGAGAGAATTATTTCCAGTTGAGTGTCTTGGTATTCAATTGATTCAACTTCAGATAAAAAGTATGTACCTACGTATAAAAATTTGCATCAGCGCTCTAGGTGTACCATATAAATCAAGTATAAACTTAACTACTTTTAATAATGGATAAACATTCAGTAGCAAGGTAATTACAAACCACTTTATTTAATCTATTAAGATAATATCGATAGATCATATGTTAGCTCAATCTCACTCTAAATCAATTAAAGCGGTACCATGACCGCACTCAGGAATTTACTCGCATGATTTGACTGACACCGTGAGAGTTACGAGTACTTACTTCGACAAAGGTACAAGAAAACTGATTGATTCTGCGTTACTTCTACCTCTGTAATATTATAAGATTGTGATAAAAACCAATTTCCTGGAAGGGATCATGATTTCAGGAAGCAAGTTCTCGTTTGTGTTAAAAATAAATTTTCTGGAAGGGGTCACAACTTCAAGAAGCAAGTTTTCTTTTGTTTCCTATGGGTACTGAATAAATAGTACCTAAATAAATAAATAAATATATTACAATGTAATTTGCATATTTTCTCTATCAGAATAATAATATACTCATATAGGTAGTGAGACTAGACTAACCACCACAGACACCAGATAAAGTAATGGCCATTATGGCCAACACCAGTAAATCAATAGTTAATGATGATTCAATTTTAATCATAAATAACAAGCTAAGTAAATATTCATTTCAATAATGTGATATTGTTATTGACTCTGTATTTGTTATTTTGACAAATAAATTATCGTTCTGCAATTAGCTTCGAAGTGAAAAAAAAAAAATTCAATAATTATATCAGGTGCCTGAGGGTTAAAAACTCAAGTTCACATTTACCATACAATCTGCGTAAAATCATGACGATCTTAATAAATGGAAACATATTTTTAACTTTTTATAACTGTTTAAAACTACTGATAAATAAATCGGAATCTGAATCAATCGATCAAAGGAATGTTAGGCATTTAATCATCAGCGTAAATCTTGGTCACAAATGTCACAATCCGCATTTTTGTTTACATTATACATGCAATATTTAACGCAATCCTCATTGTATTCCACTACTTACAATCCATATTGTTTAACAAAATTAAGTTGATTGTATAGATAGCTTTCAAAGCCGATTTTGCCTTTAAGTAATCCTGATTAGAAACATTACAGCTACTTATTACAACCAGCTATTCGTACCACGTCTCCGGCCTTATCTTAATATCATCGATTAATATATCACTCCGTCCGTCAGTCCGTCGCGTGACAAATGAAAGCGTCAGCCGCCGTAAATACAGGCGTCGATAATTATCTATGGACGGACAAGCGTGAGTCGGATTTACCAATACGGTTCTTGAACTTACCTAAGACATTAGTCTGACTCTCACATGCCGTTGTCTGCTGTAGGTAAAGACTGTGTTGAGTACGTGTTCTTACAATTTGATGTGCCATTACATAATTATGTAAGTTCCAAAGCAATTTATACAACTATCAAGAAAGGTCTTAACCTCCGATCTTAACCTAAATGTTTTTCGTGAATAGGTAGATTAATGTAGGTAAACACTGCTAACGACTAGGCTACAAGATACATCTAACAAAGCAGGATTAACATAATTTAAGGTGACCCGAGGTAATTGCGTTTATAGAGGCAAATACATATTTTGATGATATCATAGAAACGCAACACTTTATTACTACCTCTTATATATTATATATGAATAATGCCAATAAAATGTCTTAAAATGTTGCGCTTCTATGACATCATCCAAAGACGGATTTGTCTCTATAGACATAATTACCTTAGGTGATCGTAATCGTAAATCCAACAAAAACTCACTCTTCTTGTTACCAATACATTCACAGTGATTGATTGGTAAATTAAGAAAAGGCAACAAGGCAAATCTTACAACAGTATACTGTCATCATTATGGAGTGTAGGTACGGTGTGCGAGTATTGTTTAATTAATCAGCGTCTCTGACACGTTTTAAAAGAATAAAAAATAAATTGGCAATTTATTAAAAAAACCGCTTATAAATATAGATAAACTGAACTCCAAAATCAAATGCACCGTGAGCCAGTAAATTAACTTCCACCATCAGCGGATTAAATCTAGAAATCGATTAAAAATCGTCTTACCACACATTCGGATTGCGATTACTATTTCATCTGTCAAACCCGTCTATCAACTTCCATTCCTATAAGCTCTTAAATCATATTTCTAATACTAATCATTTATGACTTTATGGTATTAGAAAAAGAGTTCAATTTACCGTGGGATGATGATGGCGGTTACATGAAAATGAATTGAATGATTAAGTGAGTCGGAAGATTGGTTGGTGTCAAAATGGTAATGATGTTGTGTGAGAGTGCCGCGGTTCGGTAGCGCTTTGGTTTCATTAAATCCATTAGAATAAAGCCTTATCTTTACATCGGTATTCAAACTCTACGGCTTAAATATAGAGTCGCTAGTTCAGGTATTTTAGTTACGTCTTTTTGGGTTGTATGTGGTAAAATGTCGCTACTAATGACGTTAGAGTAATGAGATCGACGGCTACACGGCTTTAAGGCGGCTCGTTACACGGTAGTTATAGACGAATTTTTGACGAGATTGTTTCAGTCGCTGGTTATATTCGTGAATCGATAGTTCTTTTTTAATAATTTTATGCCCACTTTTCTACCAGTTTAGGTGAAATTAGGATAGACTAGGAGACTCCCGGGGAAAGAGAATAAATAAGATAAAAATAAAAAAAACCTCTGTACAAGAGATGTATACCTACTGTTATTATGTCTTTATTAAATTGTTTTTGTGTGCAATAAAGAGTTTACATATATACATATTCGCTCCGAGTAACTACAGTTTGTCTTTATACTTGAAAATAGTGTTGAATCCAGTAAAGTGAAATACATTTGTGAATTTAAATTATACAACATAAACCGACATCACAACTTAAAATGATTTCAATTTCAAATTGAAATTCATTAGGAAAGCGAAAAATAATCTCTCCTAAACGATCTTCATAAAACACCTGCGACTAAATTTCCGTAATGAGGGATGAATGTTAACCTCCATAATCGCAGTCGGTTAAGGACCCCGCGGTCGGCGATTAATTTAAACATTAATTAGAATATTAATTATTAGCTAACTCGTGTCCCGACCCTTTTGGTGTAGCGACGGCAAAATAATTGTAAGGCCTATGAGTCAAACTGATGTTGAATTTCGAGGAAATCTATGTAAATTGAAAATTAAAATAAAAATGTTTTTTTAATTGCGTACAAGAAAACCAAACTTACCTATTAGTATAGTACTATACAGAGCAATCATTATAATCTCTCTCTTTATAGTAATCTTATTTTTTTTTAATTTACGCAAATATCACAATTATTTGTTGAGTACAAAAAGTGGAGTTTCAGCTAGCTAATTGTTTTTATAGGTTGTTACTTGGTTGCATCTCATTGAACAAATTTGTCACTGTTTATTAAGATCTAATTATTGTTACATGTGGTCAGTTAACAATAACTTATTGCGGTTTAAGTTACTGTTATATGTATCTTACAAAAATATCTTCTTTTCATTTTTTGGGTCACTACCATGCTTGTCCATCTATGTGTGTTTTGCAACCAACTAACAATAGGTAAGTAGGTACATGGTAAATTATCTTAATATTCCGGGAATTACCAACATTAAATTCGAATCTCTGTAAAAAACCATTTCAATGGGCTGCGCTAAAATCTCCAAATCTCATGAACAGTAGGTAATTGCTTGCCGACGCTACTTTAAACTGGCACATAAGCTCGAAGACGCGAGCGACATCTGTCCACGTAATTGAGGGATTACGCAGATAATTGAAACTGTGCGAGGGAGACAGACTGTTGGCAAATACATAAGGATAACAGAGATGGATAGAGACTGACGGTTCCGACGTCAAGAGAACGTTTAACAACGTGTCTTCTTGTATATTGTATTATCTTACGTTTTATGCCCTATTAATCTTGCTCGAGAGTCGCTCTGCACGGATTAAACAGTTTGAGACTTAAATAAGGGTTGTATAAGGTTCTTTTTGATCGCTTCTATAGTTTCGCTTAGGGTGTTTGCTTGTTTTCGCAGCCATAAATAATTGTTTGCGCTCCGTAAAACGTGAAGCGTTTTGTCGACGTCTCCGTCTAAGCCGGATAACAAGATGTTTACAGATGAGCTAATAAACGTTATAATTGCGAGCGATTGATGACCGACTGTGGATCAGGTTTAAAGAAAGTGTCATTTCAATTCCCGGGTGCTAGGACATTGTTAATTTACGCCAACTTAAAGAAAAAACATAATATAAGGATGTAAATTTCAATGCTTCTCTTGCTGAATCTTAATGACGAATAGATAAGAATAAATAAAATAATATAAAAGTATAAGTTTATTTTTCACCAATCATTTGCAAAAAAAAGTGGAAGCTCATAAACATAAGTATTTGCATCAAAAAGAGATTTGAATTTTTTTGTGCATCATAAAACTCAATATGTTGCTAATGTTGCTAATATGAATGTATAAAAAAATCATTGGTATATCTGACCGTAATCATTTCCGTAAAACATTACTAAAATAACAAACAACACAAGACTTAAAACAAAACAATTCTTCAAAAACAATAAACGGCTTGGATCTCACGAAATCCCGCAATAATAAGGCCCGTGATTGATACAACAATGAAATCCCTTGTCGACGCCGCCATTTGCATTTTTATGGGCGCCGCCCTACGCGCGCCCGCCGCCCGCCCTACGATCTGGAGTATGTGTGTGAATAGGCCCTCATTTTGAATTTAAATAATGAAGATAGAAACGTTTGCTGAAATTAATTGGGAATAAGCCACATTTTTAAGGTTTAGATGTTGATAATATATGTATGTAGACTTGAACATCATAAATACTTAATGATGTAATTGATCTCATCGGACAGGATCACAGCGTAGACGAGATTACGTTACTGATTCTTTGTCATTTATCTATAGTGTGATAAACATAATTTACCTACTATGATACAATGCATGTGATTAAAATCAACAATTGTATGTTCGTTTTGTTGTTATGCCGGCCAAATTTAACGTCTTGTCTAGGAAAATAATTCATTGGATAGCACTAGGTAGCCTAATCTATCTAAATGACCTCTATCGAAAGAATACTTTTTGAGACCGACATCATTTACACCTAACTGGTCAAAACCCAAAAATCATACTCGTTGAAGAACAGCACGTCTGGCATTACTTTGACACGAGACTTGTCGCGCGACCAACACTACCTGTTACCGTGTGAGCAAGGCAGGTGATGGTGCAGAGTCGCGCGACAAGGGATGTCGCGGCAAGATATGCTAGCCCCGCAGGTTATGCTTCGAAATAATTACTAAGTTTCTTTTGAAATATAACCTGTGAACCATTAACACTCAGCCATGTGGTTATGTACCTACTCACCGTTATACAATAAGGTGACTTATAACACACTCGTTTCTCTAACTCATTTACTACTTTAAAAAAAATTCTGTCCTGTCTTACAAAAATTATAAACAAGATACCATTGTCAGCGAACCGGCATTATCTCAAACGGTAGACTTAATTTCGATAGACGCTCCATACTTAATTACTTTTAAATAAGCCGCGATTCACCAATTTGTTAATCGCCTTATCCGAATTAAGAAACTTAATTAAGGAGCCGAACCGTGTACAGCGGTACACACACTTAGTCTACGTCACACTTAGTCACGTCACACTTACACATGACTTAAACACGGGTGATGAAAGTCGCGGGCGGCTATTAGTCAACGCGATGGACGTTTCCGTCGCCGTCTTAATAGGTTTCTAATTAAATTTAATGCGGGGTATTAGTGGCCGAATATTATTATAATTATTAATTTAGGAGCCTTATATGGACTGTAGAATAACGTGTAAGTCAAGATGATAAAAAACTGATATATGAATTATATTAATGCAATCAGTTAGTTTTTTATCATGGCCGTTATGATATCAACAGTACAAGAATAACCAGTGAATTATTGATACTTACTTCGTCAATGATTTTATTTATACATTACAAGCAAATATTTAAATATTGGTTAGCATATGGGGCTTCAGATGTTTATTAGGTTTTTGTTAAAATTACAATGACAAAGAATCTTATGCAAATTAATTCAGCCCCCAACGTAATGCTGAACATTCAAATTATCGCTTGTTGCCGTTTCGTCTGTTTGAACAATGTCTAATAACTAATAAAAAAACACGTATTTCGAAATGTTTAATTGTAGCAATAAGTAAAAGGTTTTGTAAAAATATTGACAATTGAAATAGAAAAACAAATCATGATAAAATAAACACGTAAACTTTCCTGTGGACATTAAAAATTCATTCTCTCTAGATCTAACTACGCTTACAACCTATGAATTACTATAGCTCTGTGCGAAAAAATATAAGTTAAATGTATTTATAAACATTTGGTTAAGTTGTTACTTGATGGCGAATAGGTAACACATAGCTTACTTAGATTATAGTGATGATATTTCAGACAAATGTTCTCATTTACTTGGATTTTTTTATACCTACGTATGTAGAAGCATTAAAGTAGAAATATAGCAGAAAGCCAGATATATTTCAAACATTGAATCGAATGAAACTGAAATTGATTAGTTGGCATTTGAAAGTAAATTCGTAGCACAACATTCTCGTATAGGTAGAGGTAATATTTCAGATAAATTTCATTAGAACCGTTAAATTTAGTCCCCGTATACCCCATGCAAGTAGCACTCCCTCATGTTACGAGTAGCACTTTTCAAGACGGGCCCTTAATTGATTGGGCTCGTTAACTGGCGCGTTTATGGCAGGTCGGGCTGTAAAAATATGTTACAGTAGGTAGGGCGCGCGGGGGAGTACAACTACTTCTAGCTATTTACTTCGGGTTACCGACCTGGAATAACGGTTTTATATAAGTACATGGAATATTTGTTTTTTAACGTATCTAATTACTATAATTTGATACAGATCGAAGAATTGCAAAACTTAACTGGTAATGACGACCAAGACAACGAGTAAATTTAGTAGCGACTACGCATTGGAAGATCTCGCAAGTTGAACTGTAGACCAAATGAAGGTCGCTGAATTCCATTGCGTACGTTGGCGGAGGTATACCTATGCCCAGCATTGAACGTCTTTTGTTTCATAATAGGTAATGATAATGGGGAGGTATGAATAGCATGCGAAGATGCTTTACTTGAAGCATAGTAGTCATGTTGTTATAGGCACCTAAAAATACGAATCTGGGTCTAAACCCCGAGACACAAATACTGGACAGCCCTAATTAAATCATAAAGAATTTGTAGAGCATTTGACCGCAATAATACAACAATACATTTTTAAAACATCATACGTCAAAGAACAATGACATGTCACATTAGCACACGTCAGGGGCGACACCTACAAAAAACCGTCATTTATAAAACACCCAGCATTCAACGCGTATAACTTTTCGCTAATTCTTCAAAAACCACATGTCGACAGCCCTAACTGATCGTACGCAGATGTGTCCCCAGCTTAACGTGAGACAATGAGATGAACATAGAAAAAACGAACGAGTGCAAAAGGGATGAAAGACGTGACGGAATCAATCATAGGTTTCCATAGTTAAGTCTCGGGTAAGATTGCGCTAGGGCGCGCGATGTGGATTTGAGTTGTAATAGAATTTTATTTTTTCTATTGATATTCAGGAAGGGTTTGTAAACAAATCGGTTGAATATTCGCGGCCCGCCACATGTGGCCAGTAGGGGGTTTACCGAAAATTGGCTGACATAATACTCTTAATACTTAATAATATATTATTCCGTTTTTTACGATTTATGACGTGACAAATTTAAAACCTGCAAGGGTTTGTGTTCAATCTCATTTCTTAATATAATCTTTTCCTTGGTTCTTTTTTTATTTTACACGCATAAAACCACTAGGTACGGATTATCATAAATAAATATAGGTACGTGTGTGACAGTGAAAAGAAAACCTCATCACATGTAATATTTATGTATTCGGACTAAAATCATAATTTATAATCGTCTCTTGCTTACACAACATTACGTACATGGTGACGAAGTTTAAATAGATGGTACTAGCTAGAAATATAGTGTATGAAGAAAACAGTAAAAATACTCACAAAACACACATGTCTCATCCATCAAGAAGCAGTATGCCGCAGGGGGCGTAGATCGCGATATTTAATAATAGCATTAGTATGGCAACATATTGACCACAGCCGTATTAAATCCATATTAGCATCACAATATGCTTCCCTGCGAGCCCTAATGCTGTATCAGCCCTACGAGTGAGTCAAAAATACACATGATGAATAGATCCAGTACTATGACTTCATCGTAGATGTGAGAAACGTGCACCTAAAAAACCCTAGTGTGTCAAAATATGAAAATAGTACATCATTGCTTTCTCAAAATGTGTTATGAGTTAAAATAGGTGTAATTATTTCTAGTGTAATATGGGCTAATGCTTTGAGCCCGTGACATCTGACTATATGTGTCACTAACTATATTATGTAGGTATTTAAGAATAAAATGTACAAATGATTGTTTCTGATTTTTCTAAACGTACACCTGACGAGAATGGTGTCATATACGAATGAGTAGGTACAGTTTTTATAAACGAAAGTGCAACTTTAAAAGGACCTTCGGAATATAATTTTTTTGTTCTTTTCAATATTTCCTTTCGTAAATTTGGAATGTTTGTATAGTTTTTTTATGGGTATCTTGGGTAGCTTCCATTGCACAATATCTGCATTTTCGTGTCCTTAGTCTGGCACATGTTTAATGATATTACGGCCGAGAGCTTTATACCTAATATAGTTGATTATATTTGTGGTTGTTACATATTGGAATAAAAGCAACCAATTCTATAGTATGCATGTGTTCGAGTGTCTCTCAATGGAGTATTTATAAAAAATTGCTCTACCCATAATAAACAGATTGACTAAATGACTCGACTACAAACCATCGAATAAATTGTTGCTCGATCCAATTGATGAGACTCGATTACCCCGCTATTGTCATCAACCCAATCGATTGATTGCCCAAACGGGCACAGTAAAACAATACCGTATCAAATTATAAACCCAATTCCTATAGCAATAGAATCCATGTCATGTCATTGTTGTGTAATTACAATACTGTATTTTGAACCTTAGCTGTGATAGTATTGAGTTGGTTACGTAGTTGTGAGTGGTAATAGAAAAAGCAGAAGAGTGCAAAAGTGATTTGGGTCGGTTTCTGTGTGATTGGTTTTTGTTTTGGTAGGACTATCGATGTTACTTAATAAGTGAGTGGTAATACTTAAACGCGTTCAGCAGATCACACACATATATAATCGATATAGAGAGATTTCTTAACTTTTATTATGCCTCCTAGCTTAAACCAAATGTTTAGAGCGACAATTTCATCACATCATCTGTGAAAATTTCAACTGTAAAATATCACCGTTCTTGAGATACAGCCTGGTGAAAGACGGACGGACGGACAGCGAAGTCTCAGTATAAGGGTCCTGTTTTTACCCTTTGGGTACGGAACCCTAAAAACAAACTCAATCATTGAATGTGTAGCCTTAGACATTTTTTCAAATTTTTTTTTTTAGTTTATACTGACGATTTTTAGAAGTTGTTTTAAGTATTTAATTAACAAATAATTTGTAGCATACTGTATTTTATACCAAATCTCTATAAATGATATTTCTCATGTAAACAAAATGTGCATGTCTATAGAAAATAAAACCAACATCATAGTGACAAAATGCTCATCAACAGATGGATTTTATGTCATTATCATACACTTGTAGATACATATAACATGTTTGACACGACGCGACAAACTAATAACTGCGCTATCGTTTATCTACAGGTGGGGGCGACATATGTGCGTCGTGTAGACATGTATACAGAACTGATAATTAAATTTATAACATTTATCTCACCTGGTTATATTGAATTGTATGTTGTAGGTACCTATTGCGCTCTACTCGCATACTATTTTGAGTACTATAAGAATGACCAATGAACGATCAATATTTTAGACATATCATCAATTAGGTAAACACATTATAAAGGTTTACCTAGGGGGTACAGAATTTTTTGTAAAAAATTGTTTTGGTAATGGCCTTGCCTCACAATAGGCTAGTTGACCCAGTTTCGAAATATATTGGAAATGGTTAATTATGATCTTACTAGCTCTAAAAAAAATGTCTTGTATTTTTCTGAAAGCTAGAAAGCTAAATTTTATCAATTGAAAATTAGAAATTTCATAAACAGTCAAAAACGCCGTCCGCCATTTTTCCCTTTCGCTAATCTGTGGCGTGTCGTAGTATTACCTGTCAATATTCGAAATTCGATCGTCGTATAATGCCATTCCGCACACTCCAATATACTTTGACAGGAGATCGAGAGGGACGGCACTATTCGAAGTCGTCAAAGTAGACTTTCAGTTTTGTTTACATGACCAATGACGTCACTATCATAAGCGAAAATGACGGACAGCGTTTAAAGCATTTCAAAATACAGATTAAAAACCATGTTTTCAAATTAAATTTTTTCAGCCATCTTTCACTTTTATGAATTGAAAAATATATATTTAGGTTTCCTTTGCTAAATACTATACGGAATAAACATTAGTTTATTACAATTTGACATGAGTCAACTAGCCTATTCCCTTAAAGCACATAGTTTCTGGCAAAGCAATGACCCCCTTTTTGTCTTATTCATTCGCAATAGATAATTTTAAATCGATATTTGTAACAAACGCAACAATATAGAACGAATAGTCAATTCAAATTTGCCATCCATAATAACGGATAAAAAAAAACAATTTCACTTCATTACGCGCAGCACATCGGTAATCGAA
This sequence comes from Apotomis betuletana, assembly GCA_932273695.1. Lineage (NCBI taxonomy): Eukaryota > Metazoa > Arthropoda > Insecta > Lepidoptera > Tortricidae > Apotomis > Apotomis betuletana. The sequence continues at coordinate 16,890,148 of OW026299.1, forward strand.
TCGTCGCACTTTACTCAGAATAGACCCCTTACGCCTAATGACGTCGCACAGATAAGACAAACGACAGTTTAAACTCATGTAGATGACTCCGATACCCTCTGCTTTCCCTCTCGCACTTATAGTTTACCCCACTACTATCTCACTCTAGGGAGCACCATATTAAATTATCGTGATGGATGACGCAGTAATTTAATTTTAATGTGTTGTGATATTTTATGAATGCTTAATCGCGTTACGGATTTTTTTTTGGATAATTTAAAACGCCATTGAAATATAATTTGCGAGTGTCGTTGAGATTTAGGGCGAGATTTTTTTATTATTTTTTAATGCAGCTGTCACATTGTGTAGATTAAATAGTAAATTACCCTTAATATAGTCCAAGGTAAAGAAATCTCGTACACTGATGTGATATGTACTAGGTATTTAGATAGGGAGACTAAATAACACACCACGCCTGTATATTCAAGATTGATTTTTTGATTTATTTCTCAATGGCCGGTAGATGCGTAATCCTAGTAGTCTACCCACATACAGTACATGATGAACACACAGAATATTGTTTTTCTGCAAAGAACGTTCACAACCAATCCTGCACCTGTAGTATTCCCAGCCCAACCGCCAAACTCGCCTCAGCGGACTATATGATATCGGTGAGAATGATATTGAATTCATATTGGGTTTCCAGACAATACGCTTCACGAGACGTTTACTAAGCATGTCCAATCAATTAAATATGTAAATACCTCCCAATTAAAATGGAAGGTATTGCACTATCATTCACATCATAAACAAGATGATTCACCCGCTAATATTAGCTCACCTGACTCGTCACTGGCCCTAAACTTAACGATTCGCCCTGATATACAGCCCCATAACCTTGTTATTGCGCATCATAATTCCATCTCCTACTCAAAATGCAAATCATTTCAGTTATCATCTTTATGGTGTAGTAAAGAATTGAATTCGTTTTGAGTCAGTCATGTTTCCCACATTGATACGCGCATCATTTTTATCTCGCTCTTTAATGTTGGCTGGTTTGGGGTGTTTCGCTTGCGGTTTTTTCTTTTTTAATTTTATAGTGCCACGGTTTACATGGAAATATTAACTCATGCAAATTTAAAACACGTAACAGCATGCGTAGAATTGCTATCTATTTAATAGTATAATGGGATTGTTTTTTAATGTTATAAGTGTGAGGCAAGTGCAAAACAAAATTTCCCTCAATAGAAAACTGCGGTCAGAAATTAAAATTCATGCACGAACTTATTGCGTCCTAAATTAATAGATACAAATGGAAGAAAGTACTATAATAATGCAAGTAATAAAAGCAAGTCGAAGAAGCAGCTAAATTAGTCGTCAGCAACTATCCATCTCTGTCAAAATTATAAACTACATCGTTTACATGGGTTATGCAAATCAGAGTACCGTTTAACGCATCACTGCCATCTAACGCAGCGCAGCGTCATCATCAGTTGCATTCTTTATCTTTAGATTAAAACTTTTTAATAGAGTTATTGCTTCACGACAAAAAAAAATGATAATTTTGGAAACGGTTTGAAAACAGTTAAAGCCTTGGTCTTTCCCATTTCTATGTATGTAGTAGAGACGTGTGACGGTACAGGCGGACAGTGTGGACGATACTGGCAAGAGAAAGACAAAGGATTCGAATTAATGTGGTGCTGGAGGTGAATGCTTAGGATACCTTGGACGGCTAAACGCACAAATATGTCATTCTTTTTCAACTAGGCATCAAAACCCGTCTACTTTGGACATGCCTTGGACACGTGATGAGAAGAGGAGCTGAGAGCCTGGAGAAACTGGTCGTGGTTGGCAGAGTGGAAGGCAAGACAGGACGCGGACGCTCGCCAACTAGATGGACTGACCAGGTTACCCCTTTCCCAAGGAAGTTCCATCAAGCGGTGAGGGCAACAATGCATCGAGACCGATGGAGACAACGGATCAAGAATGATCATGAATGACCTTGTGATCACGATCCTCTGGAATGAGGGATCGACTAAAGAAGTCTTGTGAAGCTTGCAATAAAATAGTACGTGTCATTGACACCTCCATCCATGATGACTGCAGATGGAGGACCAGGTAAGGACCAGTGAATGAGATTTTTTAAGTAATACGGTCAAACGGGCAGACGAGACACCGGATGGGAAGTAATCATAGTCGCCATAGATGTCAGTAATACGATTGGAACTGCTTATATATTGCCAGGATGTAACAACACTGGTCGTTCTCGAATCGATTAACTTTTATTCGACTAGATTCGTTTCATTCGAGTCCGAGAATATGCCGCCAGTGGATCACCTACCCAAGAATACCTTGCCAAGGTTCGTACTGTAAATATCACCGCTAACCGGTTTCAATCTTCATTACGGCCATCCGTCGCTACATAATAATCCTTTGTATCGCTAAACGCTCAACGTATCGCAGATTATCTCCATTCACAAATTGCGCTAAAAACCATAGCATGGGGGCATGGATTACCAGGCAACCTGTCGCTCAGCCGGCCCTAATTCAACTTTATATCTTAGGTTTAAGTCTGATTGCGTATGTAAATGTATGCTAGCATTTTTCATTTCCCCTATACACTTAAACCAAGGTTTTTGTGATATATGTATACTCGTAATACGTTGACCGAGGGTTCATAATTGTACGATAAACTGTTGAAATAAGTTGGTCCGGCGAGTGTCCGGGTGTCATAGCTCATTTGACATTCGATAAATTAATCCCAAGGGAGATGCAGGGGGTTCTGTGTTTACACATGTGTTGCACTGATGCAATTAATTCTAAGCAATTGTTTATTTTATTAAGTTAATATGGAGGATTATTAAGTGGGAAATTATACGGAATAGGTTTAATCGGCTTTGTATAATGGCTGCAGGAAAGAAATATAAGGCGGTAACGTCACAGGTTCTTAATTGTATGCTAACAATGTACAAATATTATTAGGATAAAATATGGAATGCGACTTATTGTGTAATACATTTGCAGATATGTTTAATAGGAATCAACCAGGACACAGCTAGAATACAGCTACACTGTTAATGTCATAGAGGCGAGGACTGAGGGAAATCATGTCGTAATTTCTTGTTTTCACGATTTTAGTAGAGAGCTTACCTATAAAATAAAATCAAATACTATAAAAAAAGGAAACTTTTTAAATGCATGCAATAAGTAATTCTTATAATAACTGAATTGTCGCGACTATTATGGTGTACAGACGGATGGTTAATAAAATCATTGACATTGCGATGCAAGCTGAGTGCGCAAATGTAACGGCACCCATTCATCGCGTTACTTCCAGTCAACTACCCGGCGAAGAGTCATGGCCCTTCGGAATCGTTAACAGTAAATAGTTTAGTCAGTTATAGCTTAAGTAATAGTAATAAATCTTGTACTACGAAATAATGACATCTTCGGGTGCAACGCATGCCTAGATAAATACAAAGTAGTACGATATCACATCGAGCGCAGGATGAGTTTATGCCATACCTAATAAATAAAATCACGGTCAAAATTCTACATTTGAAACATGCTTCTTAATGATGATAATGATCACGCATTCTAAGATTTATGAAAATAGTAGCAACCTACCCTATAATGTATGGATGTAAACACTTTAATTGTACATAAAAACAAGAAATACACATTACAAAAGAATAAGCATGTACAAAGGCGAACTTATCCCTTTAACGGGTTTCTTCCTGTTAATCTTTGAGTCAATAATGAGTGCTAAACACAAATCCTATACCTAATCATATAATTTTAGGATACTGTGTGGATGTTTGGATGATGTTTGTTTAGGATGTTTTTATACGAGTATAAACATGACTTATAATCAACTTAAATATAGGGAGCAGTTTCAAAACCAATAGGCATGTAAAATTATTCCTACCAGATATTTTGTAACTTATTCGAGATTATGTATTAAATATCTTTTGTTTTCTTTCATTATAATTAAATCGGCAATGAAATCTTAATTATTTACATAACTTGATTTGCACCAACTTCTAGTATCTGTGTTTGGCCCTATGGTTGACTGTTAGAGAATGCAATTTGGCATTAAGTCCGCCATTTTTACTGACTTTTGTTTTGTGCAATAAAGTTTAAATAAATAAATAACTATACAAATAAATAAGTACTCCATTGACTGACACATATCAGCATCCCTCAGTGCGGTCACCAATACTTGTCATATATTTTTTCCAATATAGGTATATGACAATATGACTAACACATAAAGCACATACCTTATGCGTACGGTATACTCGTACAAGTGTGACGTGGGCAAACTTGACTCATATATGTCTTATTCACACTTTTCATTTTCCAAACGCATAACCACGCTCCACTTCGCGCTACTCACACGCACCCTCTAAATGGTAAGTATCACTTAGTATAATACGATTTGTACCCTCGTAGGGAGACTTGTTACTGCCACAGTTTGTGACGTTCAGCTATGGATGACGGTTTTAATTATGTTTGATGGGCGACTGTTGTATGATTTTGTTTTTGACTTATGGTGTGAGGATCTGTCGATGTATTTTTTGATTTTCAATTCGGTGACATCACTTTTTCACTAAAATATCCATAATATGCGGAAGTACTATGTTGTGTGTTGTGTGCGTACGTTTTTATCGGAACTATTAATGTATTTTGAAACTCATTTAATAGCCATTTCAAGTGAATGCCATTTATAGGAAAACACTCCCACTAAACAAACATTGCATACTTATTTCGATTTATAAGAAAGTTAACACAAAAACGCTCGAGGGCTAATTACGAAAAAAAAAATAGTTATGACTGACTTCCCGATTTGGTTTGGGATTTCGTCAGTTTCTCGTGCAAAGTGGTTTGTATTGAAATTCAAACCAACGATGAATTATGCAAAACGCTATATCAATTCAACAAACAAGAAACCGATAAGTTTTTCCATTCACTTAACTTTTGATTCTTTCAATTCATTTCCATTTATCAAAGGGTCCCCAGTCTCCATTACCCAGGAGCGCCCTCTAAATACGCGTGACCGCAGCGTTTAAAGGCACCCTCACCTAAGTTTTGCGCATCAACTAGTAGGGTAAATGCCTCGACATCGGGCTTTGAGTGTAACACAGTAATCAAATTATTGGCAGTACTTTAATTACTTACAGGCAAGATTTCACAAGCAATGTACTATAATTGTACATCAAGAACACAACCAGACAATCTTTTATTTTAAATTAGCGCGCTGATTCATTAATAAATTATGAATAACTGAAAAATTGCATATTGATGGAAAATTTTAATAACTGTCAAAATTGAGATCTTCTGTTGTAAATAACAGAAGCATGTTGCCTTTAGTCATAAATTTTTCGATGCTACAATTAGCACACCTTGTGATATTTTAACAGTAACTATGCCATATCTTCTCTTCTGTTTTATAGTAAGTAGGTACGAGTACAATACCGGCGCGTAAAATACTGGCTATACTAATTGAATTGTGGCCCGACATCAGACATTACACCCTAGCTCTCGCCAGAGGAGCGTAGGGTAAACATGTCGGTTTGAGACCCTAACAGGCAGTAGGGTAAATGCGCCAGTTTTGTCCCCAACGCGCGAGGATAAACGCGCCATTTAGCGTCACTAGAGGGTCACACCCTAATTAGTTTAGAATAAAAATGGACCTTTATCGCCGAGCGTTATGTTCGCCTAATTGATAGATGCTCATTTAGTTTTTGAATAGAGTGCCAGGCAATTTTTCGGACTCGTCGTGATCTTTCTCGTTGGGTTGTGTGATCCTAAGGTTGATTCGTTTAAGGTTATTCGTTCGGAATAATCAGACTCACTCAACTGTTATTATATGATAGAGACTCAATTCAAAACACATGGTTTATTGAAATACTGGTTAGATTCTACTTCCGATTACTTAATTACATTACGATAGCTGCAGCACTGCAGCAGCCATACTCATAATCTATTCTAGGTTTTAAACTCTGCTAAGGTCCCACCGGAGGATCAGAGCTGGATTTCGCTTTCAAGCGAACATTATGCTGAGGTTGGACCTTTTCGAGGGAAATAATAATTATAGATCATAGTTTATAGTTGTCATATTTTTGACACTATTTGCATAATTATGTATTGTTGCCAAATAAATGTTTTTCGTTCTTTCTATGACTATGTCTGTTATTCTACTGGTACTAGATGCCATATTAATGTCCAGTGCAAGCGACATATAGATATGTGAATATTAAATGGTATAAATCACACTTTCAAACAAAGAAATACGTACCTTTAATAACTGGATTGCTATTTTGAAAGTAACAAACCATATTTTTGCTATTATTGAAAAGTTTACAAAAAAAAGTGTTGTGCCCCTTTGTTCATACAATAGGAAAAAAGGCCGCAATTTCTTAGAAACAAAGAAAATTTCATACAATTCATGCTCGACTGATTTTAATTCCAAGTTCAACCCAATGGCAACAGAAATTTAAATTAAACAAGTTTTACGTTCATACGTTCTATACTGGTCAGCTCTGGAGCACGGTTTCAATAGACACCCTGTACAGGGTGTATTGATACAGAGTGTCACCCACTCCACTAGAGCTGCGCGACGGGTAATCCCGTTTGACTGCGCCGCTAAGTGATTGACTTTTCAATCTCCGTAATCGGATTACGAGCCGGGTTAATTGTGCATGTGCATGTGCACGCTGCATTGTCGCTGCTGTTTCCACTTAATTATACTTAATATCGATATGGTCTAAGACTTCATTAAAAATGCATTGTTACGGGTACCTATGTTAAACAGCGTGTATATTTGATACAACCGCATATTGTAGCCAGACGGAGATTTTAGTGCTATAATCTAATATTTATAACATTTATTAACTTAGCGTTAACTACCATAGCGTAATTAATTTTTGAAAATTTTCTGAGCAGCAATGTATGGCGTAGTTATTACTAGTGACAGTTGTGACATCACGATGTTATGTGTCGACAAACAACAACAAACAAGTACCTTGCTTGCTGATTAATTTTAATTGGAAAAAAATGTTCGATTTTTTTTATAATTTATGGATAAATATATTAATAAGTGCCTATACTAAGCCCCCGTAAAGTATGCGGTTATATCAAATATAGGTACACCAACTGAAGTTAATACCAATTGAAGTTAATGCACTAGTTGATTCAAAAAAAGAACCGTGGAGCCCGGATGCCCACAGATTGTACATCCTATTAAAAAAAAAAGCTGTCGGAATGTTCTTTGGACCACAGAGCCAGCTCGTTCCTCGGCCAAAGGATTAGCATGGCTATTCAGCGGAGGAATGAAATCATGGGTACCCTGCCGCAGGGCCGTGGTCTTGGGGACCCACTGAAGGCGAATCACGTCATTCTTTAGTGTCTTAGACTAGAGATCTTATTATAACATGTATATTAAGCTAATAAGAAAGCCAACTAACCTTGACTTGTGACTCGGTCATTCCGAGGGCGTACGCTAGCTTGGCTCTCTCCGGCCCCGCCAAGTACTTGGTCTGCTCGAAGGTCTTCTCCAGCGCGAAGATCTGCTGCCCACTGAAGGTCGGTCGCGTGTGTTTCTTTTTACCATCCTTGTCCATGCCGCCTTGTGCGCATGCGCTTAGCGCGCCGTTGCTCACTGAAACAAGGTTATTGATCTATAGACTACCTCTAGTATGTACGATCACATCGAACGAATGATGCATAGGTACCTACTTTAGTTCTAAGCATGAGTGTAACTTTATCTTACTCTAAAAGTACATACTTGCCAGGGTTAAATTCGTAACAAAAATATATTCGCAAAAATACTGCTATCCCATATTTTCAAATATTTTGTACTCAAGACACTGCAAGAGCTAATTACAGCACAGGTTTGCTCGAGTCTGACTCAGCCACCGAGGGTTCCGTACAAATTTATACCGTCGTTGGTTAACCTCGATTGCTTACGTATTTTCAATAAAGACAATATGTTTTATGATAATATATTTAATAGCAAATGTATAGTTTAAACATGTGTCCCTACACTCATAGTATACGACGTTCTTTCTAGCCAAATTTCATCCTATAAGTGTTCCGTTTTTTCCTTTTGTGGTACGGAACCCTAAAAAACACTTTTGTCATTTAACTAAGACAAAACGAATTCAAATAGACTATAAGAAGATATAGATAGTGTATTGACAATTGACATATAAAGTATATGTATATTGTATGCTGGACGTTTGCCAATATGGTTGTTAAAATAGAAGAATGAAACAACACATAAAAACTTATGCTGATAATGCTGATATGATGTGAAGATTATATGAGACAGGGTTGGGATTTGGTTTTACAGTTTACCTACAGCTTAAATAGGTACGATTAGAGATATATTTTTTCTCATTCTTTTTAACATAAAAGTTTAATAACATGAAGTATAACTATCATAAAGAAATCGCTATGTACTCCAATCGGGAGCCACTCTACCTAAACTGGCTATCCTATCCTTTTAACTAATAGTATATAATTATCAGAGCTGAGACTAATCCTCGCAAAAAAATATTTATCATGGAAGTTAAAAGATTTTGATGCGATTTTTTTTCTATAGATAGAGTGATTCAAGGGGAAGGCTTATAATTATGTAAAATACATGCATAATTTTTCAGCGTTGCACCCGTGCGAAGCCGGAGCGGGCCGCTAGTTATTGTATATTACACTAATGGCTAATAATCGTCTATAGTGATGTAATGTTAATTTTGTACTCATAACTCCCAGCTACCCAGGTCATCTGAAAAATTAAAAACCCAGCTAGAAAGGGAAATAAAAGGCGCATGAAGAGCGGTCGACGGTCGCGCTGATGAAGCGCGTCCCGCGGGAGGGGGTGGCTGATAATTTAAAAACATGGTAGCGTCAGAATGAATGGCTATAAAAAAATGAACTGAAGACATCTTTTTAATAAATATTAAACTCCACTGAGTAGGAGAAAGATATCCCTATTCTCACTACTTGCCTACGTTTTATGTCGGATTTATTTTAAACATATTTTTTTTTATTACTTTTTGCATCGCCTACTCATCTCATTTCATTTATATTAATCCGCTACCCAAAGGTTGTCTGGAAGAGATCGCTTTTTAGCGATAAGATCACCTATCGTTTGCCTCTATTGTAATGTTAAGTGTCATCTGTATTTGTATTTCTTTCTTCTTGAGGTGTGCAATAAAGAGTATTCTATTCTATTCTATTCTATTCTATTTTTTTCAATCTCATCCGAAATAATTAAGAATGCAATGGGAGTTATCAAAGTATATTGTACTTAAACAAGACTACGGCCTTAGTTGAAAACTATCGATAATTAGATCTGGAGAAAGGATACGGCAATTCAATATGTTTCATGTTTTTGAAAATAGGTATTATTTCTAGCAGCTGCTTGAGATTTAGAACCATTTAAGTAAGCAGGAGAGAAGAGAAGGTAGACCAACTAACTCCATGTACAAAAAGGTATTATAAATACTAAAACTACAATAACATACACATATAAATATAAAACATACAAGTATAATTAAATAAACTTACGTCTGTATTGTATTGGATACAATTACTTCTACAACCAATTCTACACGTTTATTTGATTACAAAATTCACCCATGAAGAATTCAAAACAAACGATACACATAATTAAATCAAGACCGAAATCACTATTAACATTGCCATTTCAACAAAATAAACACAATCACGTTATATTATAACTAACTCAGTTAAGCAATTAACTGTATAAAATAGGGAGTTATGGCGCTTTTGCCGACGGTACAGCAACAATAAATAAAGCGGAATTGAATTGAACGTCCGCGACTGTACCGCGGGGCGTGACGCCGCGACTGTACTTGCGGGATTAGACAGTGAATGTGCCACGTTTCCACTAATTTTGTGCTATTCGGTATAACGATTACATTTTATGCTATGATTTAATTAGAACATAATATACATGTTATATTTGGCATTAATGTTGCACTAACGCCCGATTTCATCATGTTCTGTTAGTTATTAGGTTATTACTTATTAATAGACTAGCATTAACCCGCGGCTTCGCCCGCGTGCTTTTATAATATACAACATCCTACGGGAACAAATGCTCTTTTTTTCAGGACTAAAAGTAGGCTATTTGTTAAGTTAGGGTATAATCTGCAATCTGCATTTCCCTCATACATATCCGTCCAGCCGTTTTAGCGTGAAGAAGTAACAAACATACACAGACTTTTGATTTTCTAATATTACTGGGAAATACTTTTTATGTTATCACAACTCCACTTTAACAAATCAACCCGAAAACTCAAGCACTCAAATCAAGCGATCTCAGCTTTTACTGTATTCAAATAAAGTTCACTTCAAAATTCATCTCGAAGTGAAGCTAAGACACCGGGATATGTGTGCATTTTATTTGTATAAAGATTTTATATATGATATAATGTCCCGAGCCTCCGCTTATCTACTTGGGATATTCGAGATTGGTTTAATGATTCTAAGCCATGTTCTAAGTTACGTCATGTTCTATTGTAAGATATTGAGGTTCTTCGTTGATGAATGAAAAATGTATTATTCTGAGCCAGATAAACGTAATTCAGAATTATTGACTTAACATAATTATTGAAAAGCTTGAATGTATTTATTACAGATGCAGGAAGTTTCCCGATCATTCCTCCTCCCGTCCCAACGCGCCGCCCGCCTAGGTACCGATTGACGACGATCGAGATGCCACCAAATACTATTTTTTTATCTATTAGGATAACGCGGGTCTCTATCCATACCTCAAAAGCAAAAATAGAACCCCCTTATAGGATCACGTGTAGCTGTCTGTCAGTCCGTCTGTTACAACCGATTTGCTGCAAAACTACTGGACCGATTAAATTGCAATTTGGCGCAAATGCTTTCAAGAATTTTCATGTCCACAATATAAAATTTCAAAATCGGTGGCATTTTATAATTAACGTCCCAAGAAACCATAAAAATTACACGCATACTCATATTTAGCCATTTCAACCCCATCGCACCCCAACAGGCGAGACGGTATTTCACGTCCACCACGTTTGTTTTTAAAATCGTTGTTGTTTTGGTAATCAGCGACCCGATAAACCATAGAACCATTACCCTTATTAATTTTCAGACTTTGTCACCATATTCTCCTCCTTTAGGGGTTGAATTCTCAAAAAACATGAAACACGTGCTTACTCATTTATCGTTAGAAATACTCCTTGGAAGATTTCAATAAAATAGTCTAACTAATCTTTTTCCCACTACAAACTTACGACCCCCATTTCACCCCTTTGGGGGGTGACTTTTGACAAATGCTTCTTTTATTGCACCCCTAGACTTTATAAGGACACGTAGGTTCCAAATATGGACTCTCTAGAACCAGCGGTTCAGTATTTAGATATTTCAACCCCATTTAACCCCAACAGGGGAGATATTAATTCACGTCCGCCACGTTGGATTTTAAAATCGTTGCGGTTTTCGTAATCAGCGACCCGATAAACCATAAAAACAATACCCATGCTGATTTTCAGACTTTGTCACCACATTTCTCCCGTATAGGGGTTGAATGTTCAAAAAACCTATAACACGTGTTTACTCATTTATTGTAAGAAATACTTCTGTGAAGTTTCGAATAAAATAGTCTAACTAATTTTGTTTCCCCATACAAACTTCGGAACCCCATTTCACCCATTTAGGGGGTGAGTTTTGAAAAATCCTTTCTTAATGCACCCCTACACCTTATAAGGAACTCACGTGCCAAATTTGAACTCTCTAGAACCAGCGGTTTAGTATTTAGACATTTCAACCCCATTTCACCCCAACAGGGGAGATGATAACTCACGTCCGCCACGTTGGATTTTAAAATCGTTGCGGTTTTCGTAATCAGCGTTCCGATAAACCATAAAAACAATACCCATGCTGATTTTCAGACTTTGTTACCACACTTCTCCCTTATAGGGGTTAAATTTAAAAAAAATCTGAAACACGTGTTTACTCATTTATTGTTACAAATACTCCTGTGAAGTTTTGAATAAAATAGTCTAACTAATCTTGTTTCCCCATACAAACTTTGGAACCCCATTTCACCCCTTTAGGGGGTGAGTTTGAAAAATCCTTTCTTAGTGCACCCCTACACCTTATAAGGAACCTACGTGCCAAATTTGAACTCTTTAGAACCAGCGGTTTAGTATTTAGACATTTCAACCCCATTTCACCCCAACAGGGGAGATGGTAACTCACGTCCGCCACGTTGGATTTTAAAATCGTTGCGGTTTTTGTAATCAGCGACCCGATAAACCATAAAAACAATACCCGTGCTGATTTTTCAGACTTTGTCACCACATTTCTCCCTTATAGGGGTTGAATTTTCAAAAATCCTGAAACATGCGTTTACTCATTTATTGTTAGAAATACTCCTGTGAAGTTTCGAATAAAATAGTCTAACTAATCTTGTTTCCCCATACAAACTTTGGAACCCCATTTCACCCCTTTAGGGGATGAGTTTTGAAAAATCCTTTCTTAGTGCACCCCTACACCTTATAAGGAACCTACGTGCCAAATTTGAACTCTCTAGAACCAGCGATTTGGGCTGTGCGTTGATATGTCAGTCAGTCAGTCAGTCAGTCAGTCAGTTTCTTCTTTTATATATTTAGATGTATAATTTACCACGTAGAAAAGTTGTGCCTCTTAGCATATGTGGCAAATTAACCAAAGCCTTGTTATTTATGTAAACATATTTGTTTGAACTAAAGATTATTTTTTTACTTACAACTTTACAAATGTGCTGTATTTTTTTTTACTTTACCTACTATCCTTCAACAATCTACTGATGAAGATAAAATATGCATGAAATTTTTACGAAGATGTAATCGTGATTTTAACTAAACATATATAAGGTGCTAACAAATTAGTCACGTATATTTTTACCTCTGATAGTACTCGGTTCTCGGAGTACATTTAAGTATGAAACATCATAGGTATTGTTATGTTTTTTTGGAGAAAATTAGGAAACAAATTTGCTACGTTAAAACACCCTGTTAATAAGATAGTTAAATGTGACCTCTTTAGACATATTCTAGACATGACAGACAGTGTTAAACATCTTGACAGATACAGAATAGGGGTGATTATTTTAAAAAATAATTATAATATTATTTTTTGTTCGGTAAATTAAAATTAAAAAATTATATACAAAGGTTCCTTAATAACAGTTAAAAGTTAATTGTTTTAATGTAATGTAATATCTCTTAAAATATCCGTGACTAATTCGTTAGCACCTTATATACTATATAAAATCATTAATCATTGTTAGAATTATTACTAATCAGTTAAATATATAATATTAATCTTAGGAGGTGACAGACGTTCTTGCATTTTTAATGTTCAATGTTACGTTTACCATTGTCTACCTACCGGCCAACGGACAGATTACATTTTCTAGTATTTGTACCTATTATATTAGTACAGACATAATACTGTTGCATAAGATAATATTTATATCCGAGCAACTTACAATTCGGCGGGTTGTTCATTAATATTAATCCGGGTTGTTTTCGAGGTAGCCTTATTTATGGCGACCCCATTATATGTATCATCGCCGGTTTTATTGCGCCACATATTTCTGGAATTATTTACGGGCTGAATATTTACCTATGTAATTTAATTAGTTAAGAAAATATTACTTTATATTCCAGGCTATTTCTCTCCACCCTTTTTTTGTGGGATTTATTGTTTTGTTGGTCCTCACATTGCCATAAATCTAAAAACGTAATTCAGTCTATTCCGTCGTGTAGCTAGGTTAAAAAAGACAGACACTATTTATAGATATGACTATTAATATTATCATTTAATAAAATAGTGTTTTACTTAGGATAATGATACTGCACAGTCTTAATGCCACTGTAGTTGTCAAATGTTTAGAATCCTACAAATAAAATCAACGGTTGGTCCTCGACTCGTCGTTAACAATAAAGTAATGCTCAAACTAATGACAAAATACAGTAGGTACAACAAGCTGAAACCCGAACATTTTTACAAATACTTTATCTGAAAACATTACCAATAAATTATACCCTCTAAGCTCTCGATTAGCAAGTAATTACAAGAACCGTCAGTATCTCCCATCGGAAACTAGGTACATCGATTCCTGCACCACATTGCGCCAAACCCCTACTAACTAGCTCTATAGGAGACCGGACTCTATCCACATACGATACAGTCGCAAACAGCTTCCCAGTGGCTTCACCAACACATTAAGTCCTAATGTGAAACTGGTACGGTGTGTACAGATGAGTTTCAACTTTATAAAGAAGATGATAGGGATTTAGTTCATGTGGTCGGGTTGGTTGGTTTCATTTGGTCGCTGTTTGTACGTCTGTTTGACAATATCTAGTACGCGTAACTGGTGCTGGCAAATGTGAGCTATTTATTTATTAAGGCTATAAATACGTTTGAAGCGTAAGTTGTCGGGTTAGTGTCGCGGCGTTACAGCTAATTAGATAACGGGATTGAAATAGAGGATTTAAAGCAACATGCGTATGTACCTAACTGTGTAACAATGATAAAAGTAGAAACTTATGGTGCGAAAATGACATGTAATAGACGTATAGAATACGCTGAGAAGTCTGTAAAACGGACTTATATATCACTTATTCAGATATGAGTTGCAGTGAACATGCGACTCCAAGAGAAGAGTCACATTACCAATGTAGAATCAAGGCCTATCTTAGGGTTTGACACTATCCCAGTAGAAGGCACCTTCAGTCTAAACTCACAGAGATTATCATATCAGGATGTCAACTATTAAAATGTGATGTCAAATGGACATTACCTTAGTGTGTCAGACAGACGGCAGACGGCAGACAAAAACGTTGACCCTAGCTAATTGACAGACGCTTTTCGTCAACGCGCGATAAACAAAACACCAACATACTACGATTAGCCCTGGAAAAAAAACTAGCAACTAATAACTGTACCCTATGCTGTCCATTCGAAACTAGTTTTCCCTCGTGGTCAATTTCGAACGTCCAAGTTGCCAGCCGGCTAGTTGTACGTACGAACTGCCGGCGTAGTTTTTCCGCCAAGCTGCACATGCATAATGCATTCTGTTAATATTGCACCGCTATTCGGGCTTATGACTTGGGTGTGAGGAGTTTTGGAACTATATTGTTTTATAAAACGGGTGGAAGATGAACTTTCGGTTACATATAAAAACTTCATATGAAAATACAATTTATATGACAACGTTGGACAACCGCTTTTGGCGTACGTAGGTACATTTTACTTGGGAGTGTACTGTTTCCAGTCTTGACATAGATATATGGGTATTTTATGTTGATTAGATAACCGTTCTACACGTATAAAACAATGGTGGTGAAGTGTCCAATAAATTCGCCCTCTGGTCCTAGTCTTAGTGCAAATAGCTACAAGTGAGCTATCACTTTGCAATAAAATGAATATACCATTATATATAACACAGCATTTTCGTTTTGTATACTATAATATAAAGTACTTTCCTATATTTTCATAAATTTCCATCAGTTTCAATGTTTATGTTTGTCATGTATTTGCATTAACTAATTTTAATTCCGGCAAGCAAATTAAGTGAAATGGGTACTTACAATATTGTATCTGCCCCAGATGGGAATCTGGGGAAAAGCATAAGAAATAACGTTGTAAAATCATTTATAATACTTATAGTTATTACTCGATAAATTCCGAAATAAAAATATTAATTTCTTAAAGCAAATTAGATCTTACTAATCTCTATGCTAAATCTTTCATATCATTTTGAACATTGATTATTATTTGTTTTAACCCCTGAGGTGAATCGAATCATGCATTGCTTATTTAGAACTTTATCTCCTAGACACTAGTTTCCAGGATTCGTAGCCTACAAATAATGCTTTGTAAATATGAGAGAGAGTGACAGGATGCCTACACAAAGTATAGGCATCCTGTACACAACCAGAAACGCATGTAACTTGAACACCTAATCAAACCCTTACACTTGTAATCCCCGAAATCTCGACGACCCTTTCGCGTTGCAAAATTATTCCAGTCACGTCTGAACCGCAATAAAACCTCTTTGGATACGAGCTGCAACAGCATTCGCGGCAGCGTTACACCAAATTACAATTATTACAATGGCTGCAATTACTAGAATCGCTACACTTATTGCAATAAGCGAGGTACGATCGGGGTCCAAGTCTACTAAACGTCTGTCGGGTAAACGGGGGGTAATTGCTTCATAATTATGGCGTCACAATACTTTGCTTTTGAAGTTTTTAGTGATGGCAGTGATGGTAAGAAGCGATATAAATATATACTGAGAATCCCATTTGACTAAAAACTAATTAGCTTTCAATCAAGACTCCGAGATAGATTCAGTCTGTCCAATATAGGTATTACCTATTTTGATGCGTGTTTTATAAAATACGTACCTAAGTTGACTCTTTCTATTCTACATAAATGAAACTATTAAGTAGTTACTTGTCAACGCGCGTCGCACAATATCAGAAATACATAACAAATTAATTTATCAGACACTAATTATTACTCAAAAAATCTATAAATGTACAACTAAAACCAACAACGCTCCATTCATCAAATTGAAATTAAATGAAAATATCATTTCAAATGTCCTTTCATTGCGTTTACGATATAAACTCAGTTTCATCAAATCATACCGCTGCTCAACCCCTTTCTCCCCCTGGGCAGGGGAAGGAGGGGTAACGAGGAGCAAACGGTGGGGGCCGTTAACGCGTGTAGAAGGCGAGGGTATGTACTTTTATTATGTGGCTCAAGTAGGTATTAACTTATATAGTTGCTTAAAATGTAGATTTTTACGCGTTGTCGCTGAGAGGGGTTGTGGTTTTGGTGTCTCACATAAGACGAAAGTTTAAATGAATATTGAGAAAAAATGTCTAAGTAAAACATGCATGATTCCTACCTAACGTCAAGCGATTACATCAGCCTAAATCTGTCTTTTTTTTAATCATATCACCAGCGCTCAACCCATTTCAGAACAAAAAGAGAAAGAAGAAAATATAAAAGGGCGTTAAATTGTTCTTAAATTATGAAATCAATATTGGCCAGTTCTCTGGCCCGCTGAAATCGTAGAAACATTTGATCTAGTTAAAAAAAAATTAAACGGTTGAATTATCATAAAGTCCCATAAACTGGGAACATAATTTCGGGACACATTTGAGTGAATTCGCGTAAGATGCGGTGTCGCCACCGCAAGCGTAACGCGTGCACCGCCATCGGGACACAAAAAGGCCATGTCTACCGATATTTCCCTAAATACATAGGATCTTTTAGCGAAGCAGAATACGCGTGAATCTGTTCCGCCGTGTGCGAATAAATCCTACGCTCGTTTGGCCCCATTCGGCAGGGTTGCCTCCAAGATTTCATTCTAAGCTGATGGTAAATATATAGGGAAGGGCTCTTGCACTGTCGCTCGTGGACTGTCTGTCACTGTATTACAATAAGTGGTTAAAAATTAAAAAAAAAACTACTTTCTACTCACGCTCGAAACTAAATCGCATTTTGTTTACTGTTTTCTGACAGAAAAATTGCCATGTTTGAGCTGGTGAGGTGAAAACCTTTTTTTTCTGGTAGGTCTTATATACATCACACATAAGTTATAACTTGAATATCAAGACACTTAATAAATAAGTGTTCATATAAATTGCTCCACTAATAATAATTATGCATTATTCATCAACACCGCATAGCAATATTATTCAAAGTGACTAATTAAATTTCTCAACATCGAAACTTTCCTCGCATTACCAACCCTAGGCTAGTAAACCTCAAAGAAGCTTGTTACATTTGTTCTTACTAATTACTGCGTGAACTTCGCACATATCGCGAACTTGTACGCGCACGGCACGGGTATGTTACCGCGCGTTTCGTCGCGTAGGGGAATTACAAAGTGGCTTCATTTGACGCGTAAATTAAAACGCGTACAGTATAGAGTGGTTTACGTTGCGCTAATAAGATGTAGGGAGTTAATGCTAAGAGTTCCCGAGTGGGGCAGTTTGAAAGATATAATCAAAATTATGTTTCAGAGAATACAGAGTTTAAGCTAGTTAAAACTAGAGATGCGTTTTATGTGTCGAAATGAATGTTTTTAATTGCACGTAATGCAGCATTTTGTTATTATAATGTATACCATTTTTTGTAGAGAATTTACTGCGAGAATTGAATAAGTTTTATTTAAATATTTATGTTGTGCAAACGATATGGTTATCCTGAATATTACGCTATTACGCCTACCAAAATATAGCATGTAGGGATGCTCATAATTAATGAGATAGATAGAAAAGCTATATTACTGTCGTGTTCAACAATGTAAGCAGATAAGCATCCGCCATATTGTCTCCGCGACGACGACACGCCGCATCGGCGCAATACGTGTACTACACGGCACGGCAGGGTTGTCACCTGGGAAATTTTGATTGAATAATTATTATGTATATTTCTTTATTGATTCAGAAGCTATTAAGAGATGTTATATTTTCGTGAGCAGTTAATATAGCTCTCGCACTTATGCGATCGAGATTTTATCTCAAATATGTATAATATCACCCGAATCCGAAGATTAAAACAGACTGTACATCTGTGAGTAAATTATACACTTTTAAATCTCATATTAACGTAATATTGACTAGGACAACCTTTTATAAGAATTGTAGACGTGACATTGTGTTTGTGGCCTGCTTACAGGGTAGAGCTATTACACCAACGAGTATTACTTTTAAAATCAACAAATGCTTTGACTCAATATTACTATTCAAGGAGAATGCCGTTGCATATATACATACAAGCAGCACTTGCTCATGGATACTCTTTCCCATCTGTCCCCGTCACACAAATCGGTTTTCAGGTACCTCTTGTAAACGGCATACTCGTAGCGCCATTATAAAATATCAATTCTACGTTACTTTAATTTTTGACATCAAACCTGCATCTTGTTCAGATGTTTCAAATGTTTTTAGAAAACTTTAATATGTTTTTGTGAAAATTTGCTATTTTCCTTAGGTTTGAGTTCTCATGATTATGAGGCAACCCTAACTGGAGGTGTAACAGCCCCGCCACACCTATGAGGGTGTGTTATCCTATCAGTCGGTAGGGCTCGATCATGGTTAATAGAGACTATTTGCCTTTGGCCGAGACGTTTTGTGTGTACGATAAAAAGTTTAACAAATTAAACTTTCTATAGATGCATATAATGAAGAAGAAAAATCTATCATGTGTTGTTAAAAATAAAAATACAAATACAAAATCATTTATTAACGAAAAACAAACTATACATTTCAAGAGTATCCATCAGTGACCAAACTAGGCTGAGCCTGTATCTTGGCCATCTGCGAGTGCGGTTGACAAAGGAGAATTATAAAGCAAAGAATTTATAAAGTACAAAAGTTTGTGTTAGGTTAATGTTCTATTTGGAATTACTTTGACAAACTCGCTTTGCACTATCGTCTTTAACCTTTTTGCGTAACCTAATGTTACCGTTTCTTCAGATTAATATATATATACATATATATAAAAAATAGATATGCACTTGATAATTGACACATATTCAGCCAAGTGCATACAATCTAATAATAACAAGCTATCACGCCAAAACAATCATTCCATGTACTCGCATCGGAATGCGTGGGGCGCGATACCCTACAGAGCCCTCTAATGAAATCAAATCTTATCGCGCCCTGCTAATATGGATTTGGATATTAATATCGTATTGCTATCTGTCAGATTATGCGTGTATATGTTATGTTCTATTGAATTTTCTTTTTTGCCGCTCATTACCTCATGTGTTTAGCCACAATTTTCACGTAGTTGATGATTTTGCGAGCTTACAAATATTTTGTGTAAAAGATGAAAGCCAAATTGTCGTCCAAATGTCTTGTTTTAAAGTACAATTATGTATGTACTTAGTTGTACTAGAAATTATTCGATGGATACTAATCCGTTAACAGACAGAGACATCGAAAATAACTGTATTGACCACGTTTCTGCCGTTAATCAAGGCCCTTGCCCTGTCAAGACATTCTATATGGATGCAATAATATATTTAAATTAAATAGCAAGGAGGAATTGCACAAATTTTAAACAATTCACTAGAAACCAACCCAAAGGTTGACAAATAAAATAACACAATCTACCTACCAAACACCAACATTTAACTACATTTTACGTAGAAACAAGGTCATGCCGAGAGTATCATCCGAAAAACAAAGATGGGGGAAAGCGAAAATGTGCGGTTACCCCCCCTCCCGTGGGGTGGGAATTATGTTATGCTTAATTTAATTTCATTAGGCTGGGCGAGATTGCGCGGTCTTTATGCGGACCGTACTATAATTGCTTCGAGGTAATTGTTAGAAAATTGTTATGCTGATTTTTTGTTGACGCTGCGGATTTTATAGCTGCGTTTTATTTATTTATTTATTTATTTATTATTCAAATAAGTTTCACAGCATTACAGTTAAAACCAAGGCACTGTGAACTACAGAAATACATATAAACAAAGACTTAAAACTAGTTAGATTTAGGCGAAACAATGGCGTGGCTCCGTTGCGTCGTCTGATCGGGAATTTATTATTAATTAATTTAATTTATTATTTAATTTATTATTTTTATTATTTAATTTATTATTTCTGGAATTTATTGGATTATGAATTTAGTGTGGTGTTTAAGTGAAATTCAGATTCGATCTGGAATTTAGTTATATAACGACAACTAACCTAGCTAGGAGTGCTACAAATTTAATGCATAGCAGTGAAGATGCTTTGACTAAACGTTTCATTGGAATTGGACTGTATGGGGTCATCTTCCTTAAGTGGGAAAAATACACGTCGTCTTTTTTCATATACGAATTTGTTATTTAACATTTCAATTAACCTCAACCAAAAGACAAAAGAAAGTCAACATATTCCAAACTCCGAACTAAATAAAACGAAAAAACAGTTGCATTTGGAAGCTGAAATTTTAATTCGTGGCGACATATGGGATGCAGGGGACGTGGGCGTGGGGAGTGGGTGGGGGTCATTAAAAAAATGTGTCCCACTTCATTCGGGCCCAGCGCGGCCGCAGCGCGCCCTCGCTAATTAATAACCGAATGTTCTGGAATATTAAATTTTGCGTCTAAGGTTTGGTTTGAATACGCTGGCCAATTAAGAGGCCTTATTCCTTTTGAAATTTGTTTTTTTCATATTATGACAAATATATTGATAATTTCAACCAACTTTTTGAAGTGAATAATACTTTTCCCCGAGTTCTAGAAAGTAACATAGCTTTTTCATGCTTTTTTTGCGTGCAGTCGAAAATAAGTTGAAAAAACTAATTTTCAGCGTGAATTTTGTCAATTTCGAGTAGTTTTCGAAACAAAAATTATCAATTAAAAATTCAAACTGTAGGTTTCAAATATATACCAATAAATCCCAATAGCCCTGTTCTAGGTAGTAACACCAATAAAATGAAAAGAAACATGTTTGATCATATAGAAAAATGTCTAAAACGATCACCATTTTAAAAGGAATAAGGCCTCTTAAATGGACGATGTTTAGGCAGAATGCTTTTAATAATGGTGCGAAATATTATTGAATTTAGACTAAATGTTGTTATTAAACAACGTAACGGATTATTCAATTTGGGCACAGTTCAAAAGTATATTACGTGGTATGTATGTGCAATTGTTTGTACAAAATTTGCCAAGCCGCCTTTCATTATGTAAAAACTAGAGATATTTTATGACGCGGTTAGCTCAGTGATACACTGCAGCTGCCTACTAAGCCGACGGTCCTGGGTTCGAATTTTGGCAAGGGCAACTATTTGTATGATGAGCTCTAATATTTGTTGCTAGGTCATGGATTTTTTCTATGTATTTATCGATGTAAGTACCTATATGTCGTCTAGTGCCCTTAACACCAGCCTACTAAAGCTTGCTTGTTACTGTGGGACTAGATCGATTTGTGTGAGGTTGTCTGATATTTATTTCTTATTAATTATATAGCTCGTATATTTCGGTACCGTTACGTCGTGTGAAACAGCGGAATATTCTCAGAAAGCCTTAACGTTTTCCCTTTCACGAAAGCTTTAATAACATCATATGAAGTGTTATTGCGGATAATAATTGCGTGTTGTTATCACTCATTACATGCGATATCGCTATCAGTCAATACGCACCGCCGCTTTATTAAAACTACTAAAGACCGTGACGTCGCCGTGACGGTCTGTAGTTGTGGACGACAGAAAGGATGTCAGTGGGCCTATTTAACCGACCTAAAAAATTAAAGCGTCGGAAGGATTAATTTTTAAGAGGCCTTATTCCTTTAAAAAAAAAAAATTTTATATTACATATTACGACAAATATATTGATAATTTTAACCAACTTTTTGAAGTGATTAATACTTTTCGCCGAGTTCTAGGTAGTAACATAGCTATTTCATGCTTTCATTGCGTGCAGTCGAAAATAAGTTAAAAAAACTAATTTTCTGCGTGAATTTTGTCAATTTCGAGTAGTTTTTGAAACAAAAATTATCAATGAAAATTTTAAACTGTAGGTTTCAAATATATACCAATAAATCCCAATAGGCGTTCTAGGTAGTAACATCAATAATATGTTAAGAAACATGTTTGATCATAGAGAAAAATGTCTAAACAATCAGCATTTTAAAAGGAATAAGGCCTCTTAAGACTATAACATTTTTCATTATTGTATTTTTGCTGAGGGTGGTCATCATATCCCGGGGTTTTCGGTGTACAAATGATTTAACAAGCGCTGTGCAACTTTGAGCTTCCTTATAAGGCCCACAATAAGAGGCCACGTTTCTGTTCCGTATGTCATCACTGATAACAGGATTGTAGACTTTCGTCTTTAGGCATTGAGGTATGTGGGACGAGAAGATATTTTGTAGTTTCCCGAACGCTGCCCAGCCGAATTGGATTCGTCGATTGACCTCCCTTTCAAAATTGGACCTACCCAACTGGATCACTTGTCCCAGGTAAACATATTTGTCAACAATTTCGAGGTTAGAGCTCCCAACCGTTACTGGGTTCGACATTACCTTTGTTTTGTCCATGTTCATTCGAAGACCTACCTGTTGGGAAACTCTATTAAGGTCATCGAGCATTGAGCACTTTTTGATCTATCTGCCTAAAACTATAATATCGTTTGAAGATGAATTATTGGTATGATGTTATCACTGGGTACATGAATCTATATGTATGTAGTAAGTATATTGTAATTATGTATTTGTGTAAGTTTAAGTAATATATATTACATTTTATTTAAAGGTTATTGGGCATTTTTGACCCGCTTTACGAACTTTCGCGTACAGTACCAAACTAGTTTTAAAATAGAGAATTTATTCTCACTTTTCTAAATATGTATTTTTTTTATGTATCAACCGGCAGAAAAAAGTAATTCAATAGTATGTGTACGATGTAGTGATACTATTAATTAATGTTTTTACTTTCAGCATTGTTCAAAGGTGTGGTTCAAAAGTCTAGTATACCTATATTAAACAATATAACAACAGCAACGCAATATAACAGCAGCTATTCAAAGTATTTTTGAAATAATTCCAATAGTTCTAACTTAATTCATTGCGAAAATGCTATAATGATAAGAAATGATTTTTATTTTTTTTCTCAATTCTTCCATGGTTTACAAGAATGCGACTCATACCACTGAGTAGCAGATACATTTACCTACATACCTAGCCCTATTTCGTTTGTGTACGACGTGGGTCATATGTCTGAACAAAATGCCCAATGACCTTTGTTTTTTAAAATGGTGTCCGAACGTTATACTCGTAGACCCTGCACCAACTCAAAGTTTCTGTTTAGCCCTATGGTTGACTGGTAGAGAATGCCTTGTGGCATTAAGTCCGCCATTTGTACTGGTTTGATCTGTGCAATAAAGTTTAAATAAATAGTAGGCGTCGGGATATTGTGATACTTGATAAGTACGTAAAGTTCGTCATTCTGCTAACAAAATCATATATATTTCCCAATTTTTTTTATAAAAACGTAGGTATATTGAGTTACTAAGAATGACACACTGAAATGACACACCGAATGTTTTTACCTAGTTACTGTGGAAGTGTGGTATATTTTAATGTCATAACTGAGTCGTTTTCTAAAAAAAGATATACTTGTGGTTAAAGACTATAATAAAAAAAAAATAGGCAAAGCTGAGACATTTCTATCTCAAAGACATTGCAAAACTTCTTTGATTAATTAATTTGCGGATTAAAAGCAATGTTCCCTGTCGATGTCCCTTTCTTGGTAATCTATTATCGCCGTAGCTATACATGTGACGACGCGGTTGACGCAGTTTGCAGACACCTGCCTACTGAGCCGGCGGTCCCGGGTTCGAATCCCGGCCAGGGCAAATATTTGTGTGATGAACTCGAATATTTGTTCTTGGGTCATGGATGTTATCTATATATGTATTTATATATAATGTATTAATGTATATCGTCGTCCAGTAGTACAAGCTTTGCTTAGTTTGAGACTAACTCGATTTGTGTATGATTGTCCCATAATATTTTTATTTTTATTGATATATTATCAAATCAATGTTAATTCTACTTATAACTTTCATTACACATCCCCTCAAAAACTATCTAATCCTCCCCCCTCTCATAATTAAAGCTATGCGCGTATCTCAAGTGCGCGATTACACGCATTAAAGGTGTAATATGCGCGAGTTTAATAATCGCGCTATCGCCGGATATCGCGCGATATCTCGCGTATCGCGCGGTCTGTATAATCAGATAAACCCGTTACGACTACGCTGTAATTAGATCAAGTGTTATTGGCGTTAGGAAGCGTAACGAACTGTGAATAATGGTTAAGGAGATTTTTTATATTAGTTTTGGGATAACATGTTTATTGATGTATATTGATTATTTAATTAATTGCAGTCGCAAAACGAGGTAATACCAAATATATATATTAATTTATTGGCTCATAAATAACTTATTACGTGAAAATCAATCAGAGACCAAACTACGTTGATCTTGTATCTTGATTTTCTGCACTTGCTGATAATTGCTAAATATAAATACTCAAATTATGAGGGAGGGGGAAAACTGGTTAACTTTATTTTTTTCTTTTACTTTATCACTATAAATTTCCCAACTCATCATATGACTTGCTAGGATCCGATTGTTTGCTATTGTATAGTTTTACTTAAGCCATTGCTGACGTTGATTTCATAACTTCAATTGTCCGTATGTAGGTATTGTAGGTACCTACTATGAAATTTTGCAAATGTGATTTAGACTGTTGTTTTGAATAATTATTCGGAAAAGGAATAAAGACCAAAGAATAACTTGTCTTTGCTCGATTGTTTTAGCTCAGCAAGCTGACTAATGACCGATCTACTTACAGAAAATTGAGACAAATTGTCTTTATATTAAGTATCGATGTCATGCTATTGTTATAACAATCGAAATTTAGTACCTAAGCAAACAGAGTAATTGTGTTTTATTCTATTGTGAACGTTTTTTTCTCATGCGTGTATTTGTAAAATGTTTCATACCTAATATTTTGTTGTATTTTTTTATATCATAACATAATCCTTACAAACCCATTTGATATTATATATTTTTTTTATTCAGTAGGTATATTAATACCTATAGGTATTTTCAGTATAGGTACTGAACAATATCTATAATTATCTAAAATATGCAGGCATTATCTCTGAAAAAGTAATTTTTAAATATACATATATATATATTTTAATACTTTTAGTTCTAAAAATAAAGAAAAGTAGGTAACGAATTATTTATCGCCATTTATTTATTCCATCCTATTATAATTTTAATTAAGCACCACCTAGATCAATATTTTATAATGGTACTAAACTAATTTTACCGGCAATCAAATATTATATTACAATTGGCAAATATCTCGAATGTGACGCCAAGTACAGCCATTCCCGGTTGGGAACAGCCGTAAAGCCTCCGCAAATGGCCGCCGTTTCCGGCGGAAGTCGGCCGACGGAAGCGGTTACAGCTTGTGCAGGGTGCTTGATATATTTGATGTTATGTAGTTATTAGGTACCTAGTGATCGTTACTAAATTAATGCATCGATTCTTAAAATAAAACTTTATACGGGTACTCACATAAAAAGGATCGTTAAATCCCTATTTGAATAAATGTGGATATTTTTATCATAGAAATAAATGTGTATTTTGCACAATTTTCTGAAATAACAAGGAGAGTGATAATGTGAAACTACGATTATTGATAAGTAGGAAATAATAAAAATAATACGAGTACGATGATATTTTATGAAGGTACCTACTTGGTATACCTATGTAAAAAAATTGAGTAAGTAAATATCCAGATATTTTAATTAATGTATTCTTAAAATAATGGTATACCAATATGGTAATTATTTAATTATTAATAAATTCTTCTGCAAAAATTATTCATGAAAATCGTGGGAGAAATCGTAATCCTGCGCTTTTAAAACGCGTTGATGTCTTTCTGTCTTTTGTTACCTGTGACTTGTAAGAATCTTTTTAAATTGATTATGCTTATTTAATTAACTAATGTCATATTGAATAAAGTTTTAAAAGCCGTTTCGTAACATAAATTATGGTTATTTTTATCTGTGAATAAAGTCATCAAAACGTTTATATTTTAAATATTTTTAAAAACGTTAATATTTCAACTTAAATATCTGACCACTATTAAGTACCTATGTTTATAATTATTTTTCTATAATTTCGTTATAATGTATAGTCACTATTCATCAACATATTTTAATTCCATTCCTTGGTACATTCTGCTTTTATATTCTCGGGCATTAATATGAATATAACAAATTACCTGTGCTGTACACAGTACCTACTCAAGCACCAACCCATAAGTTTATAATAATATTCTGTGTATAGTACGTACTCGTACATATTTACGCATACAATAATGCTATACCCGTGGTTGTATAACTGCTATTAATAGTCAAACCGCTAAAAAACATTAGGTATAGGAAAGCAATGTCTAGTCGTTTTACTTTAGCCTTAATAATACCTAGTATAACATTTTGGCTGTACGTATAATGCCCATCTGTAAGTTAAAAAGTAGTTGAATGTAACTCACTGGACTGTAGCCGATCTCTCCACGCCATAGGATTAGAGACGAGCCCCTGGAAGCCTGGCCAGTAGAGCGGCTTGTGTTGGAGGTAGTGCGCCATGCCCGCCGCCGCCGCCGCCAGCGACAGCCTCGGCGTCAGCATCCCGCCGACGCCGACCGTGCCAACTGCAGGTCTTGACAGGATGTGGTCGATCCCGTGAGGGTTAGGCGCCGGCGGCGGCGCCTCCACCAAAGAACTCAATGCTGCCAGCGGCGCTCCGAAACCGTTCTCGAGGTTCCGCGTCATAGGAGGCGAACCGCGAAGCTCAGACATTTTTATCAAGGTTCACAGTCCGTGTGAGTCCTATGCAGACAATGGGGAAAATTTTAAAACATGCCCGTAAGTCCGAGAGATTAGTAAAATCACTGAATAGTCTGAAAATCCACGTCGAGAATAAAGCTAGTCCGATTTCAATCTGCTTAATGTCCACTGCCAATTAGAAATTTGTCCAAGTTCACAGGTTAGAATCAAATTCGCACTAGTGCAATCTTATTTGGTACACTTGACTGTCATCACAGGACCGTGACGCGGGCGGCCGCGCCCGCCGTCCGACTACAAATGAAAATAACCATACCGGCCAAATAAAAACTGGATAGAGACCGCCCAGTCAATCTGAACCTTATAGACAACGCCCCTTCAAAGGCAGGGAGACAAAACTACGTTTTTCTCCCTCCTATTTCGATAGGTTAGACAGAGTGGAGAGATAAGTGGTGTTAACAGAAGAGCGTAGATTGAGGGAATGGCTATTTGATGGCGTTTCTTGTCTCTTTATAATTAAGTCGGGTGCAGTTTTTGTCCCCCCTCCGCTGTCGCGGTCGGTATAGTTTGTCGATGCCGACAAATGTAATGCAGCTGTTTGTTTGTTATTGATAGTGAATGGGTAATAAATCTTTGACAAATTTGCGAATTGTAATGTGATTTTACTAACCTGAAATATGCTACTTGAATAAAGTGCTATTGAAAACGAGTTAGTAACATTTTTAAAGACGATGTTTTATGTGAAATTATATAAAGCTGAAAATAATTTTCTGTGTAAAAATACGTTGCATTCGTGTAATATTATAGTTTTTTAGTCATATTATTAGAATCAAAGTTGTAGCAGAGCCTTAAAATTCAATATGATTGTCAACCAAATTAGTTTTCACTAATTATAAATTCTGTCAATAGTTTTATTTTTAATTTAAAAGATAATGAATAACCGAAAGAGTAGGCAATATTAGCGCCCAATAAACGCAAAAACGTATTTATAACCTCGTAGCTAAATAAAAAGTACGCCATCGTAAAAAAATGTACGTCATCAAAACCCTAGCCTGTTAAATAAGTAGCATTAATTCCTAAATTCCTAATAAAAGTTTCCGGCTACATCCGGCTCACACCACAAAAGCTAAAAAAGAACTTAAAGCTTATTATTATAAAACGCCACAACATTACCCTGGTTTACACCCCTCCGATCTGTAAAAGCTTTAGGCAAATTAAAAAGCTCCAGCTATCATAAATAAATAACAATAAACCTATTTATTACTTTGACAAAAGCAACATCCTGACTTTTTAACAATAAAATATTTTTAGTTGGGGTAATAGTTTAATTGATTGGGTTAAATTGTGAGATAATATCTTTTGGGAGTTTAAATTCAATGGATATTATATTATATGGGGTAGATTATTTCAATTCGTAATTATATAGTTATCTGTGGTGAGATTTTCTGATTTGTACCCTAAAAATCCTAAAATACGAGATAGAACGCTGTATTTTATTGTAAATGACCGTATTTCAGCGGATTACTTACTTACTACTCTGGCTCAGTGACCCAAAGAGGATCTTGGCCTCTGACACAAGAGAACGCCATTCTTCTCTGTTTTGCGCCTTTTCCCGCCAGTTAGGGATACTTAGGGCGCACAGATCCTTCTCCACTTCATCTTTCCAGCGGTATCTCGGGCGGCCGACCGGACGTTTTCCACTCGGTCGCCCCTGAAACGCTCTCTTCACGGCCCGATCGTCTCCCATCCTCTCCAGGTGACCCAGCCAGCGGAGTCGTGTGGCTTTCAGCGGATTACTTTACATTAAATACGTGATACAGTTTTTGAAAACACTAATCAGTTATCATTATCAAAGAATAATCTAACTAAATAACATTATTTTTCATATACTTACCTGTGAAACAAATTCTTAGAATTTTTCATCAATCGTTACTACCTACACAAGTACATTAAAACAGTTCAAAAACCAGTATATTTATAATATCGTACAAAACGTATCCAAATAAAACGTTTAAAAACGTCCCTTACATTCCCAAACCCAATTTCACTTACGAGATAAAAATCTACAATCAAATAACTGCCAAAACGTCAACGAGGTTGCGCGGCGTCAATAGTGCTTCCAATTAATTATGTTCACAATCGTTTGTTGCGCTTTTGTGCGGCCGGATGTGCCTCGTAGCCCGCCGCCCGGATGAGCGGGGCGCGGTGCCAGTGTGAGTGGCTATGTGCTACAAATGCTACAATGGTCTACACACGATCACACGACACTACTCTTCTGCGAGTTTGTGGGACTCGGGATACTACAGAAATAGTTCTTCCAGTTAATGGGGAATCAATGAAAATTTTGAAAAAGCTCGAATAGATTTTATATAGTTACGAACTTCCGAATAACTCCCGCTTATTTCTAAAAAAAAATTAAGCAGATCAAAAAAAAAGGTTATAGGTATTTTTGTTTTTTTTTTTCAACTGAAATATTACTGTGTGAACTGAAAAGTTGCAAGAAGTGTCTACGAGAGCTCGGGCATCAATCGTGCATTATTAAATCCATTATTGCAGACCAAAAACTACGAAGTTTTATCTATCCGAATGTATCATTATTCCAAATTCTCATAAATCCGAAAGCGATTTTCTGCAAACAAAATAAATATTTTTGCTGCACTTTTAGGTATATGTAGATTTATTTTAGCTTAATTTAATTTACTTTATTTTAGATTTTTAGTTCTTTAGTTTTAATTTGAATTTAATTGTCCATTTATATATTTTGTTACAATTTTAATTAAATCCTACACATAGGTACTTATACACATTTATTAATAAAATGTCAACATTTTACAAGTTACATTATAAAAAATCATTTCTATTACTATTAAATTTTAAAATACAAATTATTATAAAAATATTAATTATTAAATACGAATTGGAATAGTAACATTATTAGTATTTATTGTGGGTCAATGTCGTAAAAAGCATTGCTTTTTAGCCATTTCTTTAATTCATTGAGAAACGTTGTATTATTTCAATATCTTTAATATTGACGATGACGGGTACTTTATTGTAGATTTTTGGCCCCACTATAGACACTGTTTTACCCGACTTTCTTAGCCGACAACGTGCTTACACAATATAATTAAGTTTATCATCATTAGCCTTTTACTCGTACATCTATAACAGATGAGTTAAGCAGCGTCTAATAAACTGCGGCACTTATACGATGATGGCGTTTTCTGCGTCGCTTTTTGGGGTAATTCGTGGAAGAATCGAGTCACAAACGAGAAGGTGCTCAGTATTGCACGCCCGCCCTGCATCGCAGCCATAAATAGTTTAGGGCTGTATGATATAAAAATATTTTTTTCATTAGAAAGTGATTTTTATAATTATGAAAATTCGGAACTAGGATGTTTTCAGTGAATGAGGTTCGGAGTGTACCCCAATTATTAAAACTAGGCAGTATATGGTAAAATATTGCCACGTTTTCGTCACAGGCTGAAAAAATAACCCGTATAATTCTCATTCCGCTCTCCGCTCCGCTACCACTCGCGCCTAGCGCGCACCCCTCGGTCTTCCATTCATCCCTACATCAATTAGACCAACACCTTTGCTTTGTCGGCCATTATAAACGGTCCATTATATGACCCAAATTAAACTACCACAGTCTTCAACACATTTATTTAAACAAATTGAAACCTTACACGCTCGAAATTACAGCCCCATGGAACTGCATAATATTTACACACCTTTATTATCATTTTTGATAAATTTGGACTCTATTTCAAGGGGGATAAGGATTGAAGATAAATTTAAATTGATAATTGTTGTAATTTCAGTCGTAAATCTGGTTAAAGTTAAAACCAGTAGAGATTGGATAGCAGCGTTTAGGATGATAATGTGCTTAGAAATTAGTCATGGGTACTTTGGAAACGAATTTAGGAATTTTAATTAGGTATGATTTAAGCTGAAGCTATTGATTATTTACACAATATATTTATAATTCTAATTAGAAATTACCTATTAGAAACGACGATTCCCTTTAAATATTTTTCTTTATACTTTATAATCGATAAGGAAAATTGTAGTGAAAACATTTACACCATCATATTCCGAATATCTGAATAGAATAATATAAGATGAGAAACGGAATGGATGCATTTATTAAACATTTTAATAAATGCATCCATTCTTAAACGCATCGATTCCAACTCGCACACAACAAGAATCCTTAAACAACAAAATTGGCAACATTCTATACGAATTGCGGCTCCACCATATTCGCTGCAAAACTTTAAACAGCGATAAAAAAATCAACCGATATGAAGAATCGAGTAGTGTGACCGCGCATTCAGATGGAACCGCCGTATGAGTAAGAGAAACGGGTGATCGAGGCCGTTTTTGATTGGTTAGGGCAACGGTAGCCCCGCCCTCTCGTGGGCCACGTGTTTTTGTTCAGACGATTTTCAGACACGATAGTGCTTGGACGTGCCCGGACCTGTACAAACTTTTGAGATTTACGCTATTGGATTATTTTAACCAAATGTACTTATTCAAATTCTAAAGGTTATTTTAGAATTGAAGCAATGATGTATAATTTTAACATAAGCTTTGATGCTATTATTTATGATAACAAAATTATAAAAATAGGTACTTTTAATTCTTACAAGAAATTGTATTCCGAGTATAATAAATTAATAACACAATAATGTTATCAGATCTCTATAAGCTCAATAAACATAATATAAACGCACTTCTGTCTGGACGAGAATAATTCGGTGGCAGCATGCGATATTTGGCGCCATTCAAATTTAATGAGCGTAAGGGTTGAATTGAAACAGACTGACTGCATATGAACTTCAACTTATATGAAAACTTGCCGCTGGCATGCAGAAGACAGGCAGTCCGTCTATTTGAAACCTGTATGTCCTAAAGAACAAATATTATTCTTATTCGACAACGTTTTTCTTTAATTTTCATTTTTACATTTATATTCGGAAGAAGCATTTTAGCAACAACGAGAATCATAATGTAACTAAGTGCTATTCGTACTGAACTGTGTTTAGTTTTATAAAAAAAAGTTGTCTAGTTATGCGAAATGGACACTTTATGAACAAATTATATCAGACTGGCATAAATAAATCTCATTATTGCAAGCATAATACTAGCATTTGCCACTTATGTTCGAGTCATATATAGGTCCCTTGCTATGCATATTATAGGTAATCAGAATATTAGAACTAATGGGATGTTAAGACTAATAAACATTTGCTTAACTGTGCGTGAACGATTTAATATCTATAAATACCATTATTTACATTGTCGTTCACTAAAACTAACATAACAATTAATGCAGCCATTAAACTAAATAAAGTCGTTTATTGCGTTTGCGATTAAAAGTTCAATCGAGTTAGTTTTTAATCTCCATAAACGCGTATAAATCAATGCGCGTGGGCAATCCGAGTTAAACCCTCCAGCCCTAATGACGTGGGGTTCCGCCCCATGACGCGATTCCGAATATGACTTTATACTTTTAATAAATGATATGGAGTAAGCGAGGGCCATAAACAGTCGACAAAACAGAAATCGTGATCTGTGGGCAAAAGTTGGCATAAGATGATAGAAGAGGAATCGTCGTTTTTTCGATAAGATGAGAGTCTAATCGGAAAATTAAACACCTTAACTGTCAATTCCAATCCACAACAAATACGCGCACCTAAATTTGTGTGTGTTAATGATTGTAGAGTAGGTATTTATAAACATGGAGGAACATACTTTGAGGACAACTGCGTGAATCTGTCAGGCAACATCTAAGCACCATACATACATAACATTATTTAGGATAGGAACGACGCTATAATGGTACCGAGCCAGGTCGATGGAACGCGACGTTATATAGCCATTGGCAGTTTTTTTTTTCATGATTGATCCATGATAAACAATAATTTTAAATTCATCCGTTTACAACCAGCGCACCGTGGGTAAGGGAGCGTTTCATTGCCTAATGGAATCATTCGCTACAATTCCGAGCCCTTCGGCCCGGCCACTATATCGGCAGCGAAGTGTTCTAGCTGCTTCTGTCTACATCATAACTCCCAAAGGAATGAACCGATTTGAATGACGCATTTTTTTGGCAAAAGTCCTGATTATCGAAGAGATCCAGCTATGTTTAGTGGAAATAAAAGCAGTCAAAACTGTCATCAGTCAATATTAAAGTTAAGAACTCCAAACTTTGCGCTGGTTAAATGTTTTATTTTAGTAGCGTTACAATTACTCCAATAATGACGGCCCTTGGCTTTTGTAAAGGTCAGTTTTTGATTACCACTCACTAAGTGAGGGTCTTATCCATAGAGTTAAGATTCATACCTCTGAGGTCTTATTTGATGGCCTGCCTATCATGGCTAAAGTTATGAATTAAGGTGGCAAATATAAGGGTCGTTCATTGAAGGTTCAGTAAATCCTGCGATCCTGCCTAAGGTAAATCCCATAGTAAGGTTTAGGCTTTACTTATGATTACAGAATAATTACATACACTAATAGTTTAGTTTAGTTTATTTTATTTATCACACCATTACAAATTTCTTATAAATACAAGTACAGCATGTCAGTTTATATTACTCTTCGGAATGTGATCGTTAAACAAAAATGATATTCGTAAATCAATACAATAAACATTAAATAAATGAATATCTGAATAATAAATAATATGTAAGTACACCATAGTGTAGTTACGATCAATATATCGATATAATTCTGATACCAAAAAAGTGTGTAGTACCCATCAAAATAAAAATTAATTCTATGTCATGTTTACAAGTAAAATTCCACCAAATACGAGTACAAGTAAAATTAATCCAGTAATGTTAAATTAATATTAATGAGCTAACACAATACAAAATTCATTGGATGTCAGTATTATAATTAAAAATACAATGTTAATAAAATTAAGGTAAATATAAAATATAGTAACAATCTGATTATTGATAAATTTTACACTCAAATTATATTGACATATTCATTAACTAAATAGTATCTGTTAGTTACAGTACAATGTTTATATTATGTTCCCGACAATCCCGACTATACTAATAGAGGTGTTCGGTGAATAGCTGGCCTGCGAGGGATCCCTTCATTAACATGGCGCTAATGCGCGGCCATTACGCTCACGGAGATGACCAGCGGGGCTAGCATCCACACTTTTCTTAAGCATGATTTTCGTAAAATGAAGCTTTACTTTAATTTAGCATATCTTGGCTTTACCACACTTTAAATAGTAGTAATAATAATCAAGGCCCTTCTTCCACGTCTATATTAATTGCCATAACGCCTATGGACATAATGTAATATTTCATAGTTATTCTTTATTTTTATATCATTTATTTTTTTCTGAGAAAACATTAACTTTTCAAGATTATCATAAAACATACCTAAACCTACATAACTTATTGGATTTTACTGGATAAACTTTATAATAATCCTTTAATGTTATTGGTTTCAGAATTGTTTGACTTTCGATCAATATGCCTAACTGAAAGATCCGTGCTAAGTAGGTACAGCTTTTTCGCTGCCATATTTTTGATGCGTATCCATCCAATTTATGGGCAATACTATTTCTGAACGTTGATAATGTGTAAATTGAGTATACATAATTCTATAATATACGATTACGTATGAAATAAATCTAATCTAATGAAGCCACGACAGCATTTCCGAGCATGCTAGCACCGTTCTAAGACGTAAAGGGTAATTAGCAACAAACTGCGTCAGTGGTCTGTCCGTTTGTGCTGCAACTACTAAACTCAGGTTAACGGGATCGCGTGTAAATAAGCCTTAATTGTAATAAGAGTGGAGTTTACACGATGACATTAACTGGCAGAGCAAATTAACACTATTTATATTATGTATATGCAGTTAATTGTGCGTAGTGGAAATAGTACCTAATTGTAATATAACATTATCTTGGTTCTCAAAAAAAATATAATAGAATCATGAATATAATCCCAGTGATATGCTGAATATGGTAAATTTTTGGACTCATTTTGTTTCAATTCATACCTAGTTACTCAATTGATTTGATTTAATCAATGGAGAAACCAAATTTAACTATAATTTACGTTTTTAAAAAATTTCAGCTTTGGGTTAGACGGAACCTGACTTCGGCTACATACAATAAAAAAAAATTATGTCCCTAATTATGAATAATAACAAATCGAGAATATTTTTCAGTTATCTTATCAATCATTCTAAACAAACCCCCGTGTATATGAATAATGATTGACGCACAAAATCTAAACAGTAATATTGAATTTAAATAGTACATAAATGTATTATTCTTAGTTAATTTCGAAATCGAGAATGATTCAGGATCTTATCTAATCTATTTGGTCTCAGATGTTGGACAATGAAGGTAAACGAGGAATATCGCGCTAAACCGTTTATAATTCGTTTTATTATATTTGTGTCAGATATGAGAATGTGTATCGTATCTATTACATTTATTAATTAATCCAAACACCACGTTATTCTTAATAAAGAAAAAGCAGATCAGATGCACGGATATTTACTGATTAATCTCGTAAAAGGATAATTTTGTATGTTAATTCTCAAAAATAAATTAGGAAGTAGAATAACAAAACAGGAAATTATTAAAAATACATTAATATTCAAAGTTTAAAAATAACATCAATATCTCAATAAAGTTTTAATTAAACCATAAACAATGCCCAATTACCTCTGAATGTTGCCGTTTAGTGAACTTTTTCAATCGGCTGCGGCGACAATTTATCGCTTTTAATTCGACTGCTCGATAATGTAGCGTCACTCGATACAACACAAAATTAATGTTAGGTGCACCGAGTGACTAGGGGTGGCACAATGTCGAAATAATTGAGGACTACAGTCGATACTGACGAAACGTTGAAAAGCTTGGGTATGGATAGAGACGAATAAAAATATATTCTTTTCCTTTAACCCTATTACTGCAAAAGTATCATCCAATAGGATAATTTTTGCAGTAAATATGACTATATAAAGAAGTTTCTCTGTTGCATTAGGTATTTAAAAAATGGTTGAATTATCATTTATTATTGACCTCTTCTATTACAAGTTGATTACATTTATCGAAAAATGTGAATAAGGGAGTGAGAAAAGCCATAAAATAGGCGTAAATGGGTGTCCATTCATATTTCAAATTTCACAAATCTTTATGATGACCGACGCAGCGGTAAAAGCATCCATGCCTCCATAACCAATTCAAAATGACTATGTATTGTGCTCTTTATAGATACCTATTAAAAGCTTTTATGTCGCATATCACATTAAAATAATAATCTTAATATGATTGACCATAATGTCTAACTAAAAATAAGGACACGGCGGGACTAATAGCAACCTCCGTGGATCCTGCTTCGCGCCTGCGCCCTGTTTATCATCCCGTTCCAGTTTCGCCCGCTGAACACGTCTTACCGACAACAGTTGCGGAGTCAGCGGTTACAACGTGTCTAGTATATCGATACCGGGGACTCCCCTAGCCAGCAGTAAGCAGCGTCCGTTAATCCGCAAGTTTTCCAATAGCTGCGCACCTGCGCCGTGTTTATCGTCCTGTTCCAGTGCTGCCCGCTGAACACCTTACCGAGAACACTTTAATCTTGTGATGTTCTGGGTCAGAGGTTTTTATTATCCTTTACAACATAACTATTCCCAAATGGTTTGTGTTAACGCGCCGCGCTGATGAACTCACCACCACTTTAATCATCGTCATCATCATTCGTTGCTTACTTTGTTTATAATATGGAATCTGCGCAGCACCACAGAATAAAGACAGCATGTCTTTTTCGTCCATAATTTCCCGTCACTTGTCAACTCAATTACTACTTTAGTATGACCCTGAAATCTGTATAAAATATGCGTAATCATAGGTCACAGTTATTAGGCATGCTAAAAAGTTAGCAGTGCAAAGAGAAATCTGTAAAGCTAAAGGATCATCTAAGGCAATCTGGAAAGTTGTAAACAAATGCCGAGGTAAATTTCAGAGTCGTAAACAAGAAAACATAGTTCTTAAGTCAAATTCCCAAATGGTAGAAAACCCCCTTGAAATTGCGAACATATTTTCTGCACAGTTTGATCATGGTACTATTCCGAGCACGGGTAACTTGGCTTCCGTAGACAAGTGTCTGAAACAGAGGACTCAAAATTGTTATAAGGATATTTTATGGAAACCAGTCTCATCTTATGAAGTATTAAGGATTATTCAGTCTATGGAAAATAAAACTTCTTATGGATATGATGAAATGCCAATTTCTGTTATCAAAAGATGTGTAGATATTCTCTCGGGGCCGCTTTCTGACTTTTTCAATTATTGTTACGATTCTGGCATTTTTCCAGATCAATTAAAAGTTGCTAGAGTTCTGCCTTTTTATAAAAAAGGAGTACAAACAGAGCCAAAAAACTACCGGCCAATATCACTCCTGCCGGTTCTATCAAAAATTTTTGAGAAACTCATTAAATCTCGCCTTCTTTCTCACCTGAATGAACATATGATTATCGATTCAAAGCAGTATGGTTTCCAAAAAAGTATAGGAACCATGGACGCCATTAATTCACTCATTGATGATGTAGTGTCACAAATCCACATCAGAAAAAGAGTTGCGGGCCTTTTTATTGACCTTAGCTCTGCATTTGATACTGTAGACCATGATATACTCTTGAAAAAACTAGATTTTTATGGTTTTAGGGGTCATACCTATCAGATTTTGCAAAACTACCTTAGTAACCGAAAACAATTTGTGGAAATTAAAAGTATTAACAAAAAAATGGAGATAGCTACTAAATCTAAACTTGTTAATGTAGAAAGAGGGGTGCCCCAGGGCTCGATTTTAGGGCCTATTCTGTTTATTGTCTTTATAAATGACTTGTGTAATTTCATGTGTAACATCGTACCCGAATGCCGTTTAACGTTATTTGCAGACGACACTAGCGCAATAATATCTGCAAACAGTATATCTGAGCTTGAAGATAGGTTAACAGGTGCGCTAAAGGCGTTTCAATATTGGTTCGATGTTAATAATCTGAAACTGAATACTTCAAAAACGCAAATCATGTTGTTTAAGACCAACTCCAAAAACACTGATGCGCTTAACGTTATTATGAATGGTACTAGATTAGACGCGGTTGATTGTGTAAAATTCCTTGGAGTATATATTGATTCAGCGCTAAACTGGAAGCAAGAGCTGAATTCCATTCAAAATTCCATTCATTCAGCCTGTTACGCACTGAGAAGCCTCAGGGATGAATTGACAATAGAACAACTCAAGAGAGTTTATTATGCATTAGTTGAATCCAAGTTGCGGTACAGCATTATATTTTGGGGAAATAGCTACATGTATAATATAAGCAAAGCTTTGGTTGCTCAAAAAAGAGCGTTACGATCCATTTTGCGTCTTCCTCAGTGGGCCTCCTGTAGAGAACACTTTAAAAATTTGAGTATTTTAACAGTTCCCAGTTTATATGTTCTCGTTTTACTAACTGCGTTAGTGAAAAATATCTCCAAAATCGAGACTAGCGAAGAACAAAAGTTACGCTTTCTTACACGCACCAAAAATTTGAAGCCTGGTTTTTGTCCTAAGCACAAAGTAGCGCAGCAATGTACAAGAAACCAGGCAATAATAATTTTTAACAAGCTGCCCACTAATTTAAAAGTGATTACAGACTGTGTTGCGTTCAATATACAATTGAAGGCCTATTTGTTGAGGGGGTGCTTCTATAGTATTGATGAAATATTTGCAAATTAGTTTTTAGTCATTACGTGTTACATATTTAAATTCTATTCTAATTATTATTATTTTAAGTGTGTGTATTAATTTCAAACACAATCATTGTATTGTTTATGAAATAAATAAATGAAATGAAATGCCACAGTAGTAGGTAAAAAAAAAAAAAAAAAAAAAAAAAAAAAAAAAAAAAAAAAAAAAAAAAAAAAAAAAAAAAAAAAAACACTCGCTCTTTGGTTCTTTTGCTTCTTTACGTCAAGCTTGACAGTCTGCTTGACGAACCGGTGCGCGGTGAGTACGCTGTGCTTTCCATGGTTCAAACGGGACTAATCGCACGCATTTTTAGAAATAGGATCGGTCATACCAAATAAATTAATAGTTTTTCAACAAAACTATTACGGTAATTTCGAAATGTTAAACAGTTATTAAATGTAATCTAATTAATGTTACAAATCCGTAGTTAAATCTGAAATAGCATCTGTTTGTACGGGACAGCCCAAGTCCACCGGTATTTCACCTCGGTTCGCTTTTGTCATAGCAAAATTTTAAACTGTGATGTATGAATAAAAATACAGTGGTATAGCCACATGCCCACACGTTTAAAGTGTTGTGACAAAATATGAATTTAAATACACATGGAAATACATATTTTTGACACGTTATAAATTACTATTTGCCGTGGAATGTTCTTAATATAAGTTGAATATTTATATCTGTGCCATTCATTACCGTATCAGTTTATTTTAGAATTTGGTATGTCCTCGGTAGTAATAGTGGTAAGTGTCCCCGCCTGTCATGCGGGAGACCGGGGTTCGATTCCCTATCGTGCCGGGGATTATTTTTGTACAGTAAACGCATAGCCATAAGTAAACATTCTTAATATTGACTTTGTTTTCTAGCATTTCATGCGCCCATTTGCCGTTTGTTAATTGATATCCTTACCTAATCTAACTGCAAGAGTAAATTACAGTTACTCTATGAAAAACTGACAAGTCCAAGCCTGATAATAACGATTTACGTTCAGAGAAAACTCTAAAGTGCTTATCCTAAAACGTACGAAAACTAGCATAAAAAAAGAACTCAGTTTCCATCAATTTAGCCAGTGAAGCCAATAAAACTTTAGCACTCAGCACTTATGGTGTCGGCACATACGTCGCGACCGCGGCGCCGACGCGAAGGCGGTAAATCTGCAATTAGACCCATTGACGTGATCACGTGATGTTTCTGGATTTGGGATAAGGAAGGGTAGAGCTGGACGGAAGCAACAATGGTCTTAAAAAGATTCTTGTTACAACTCGTTTGAAGGAAGGCACGTACCTACTCCACCCCCTCAGCACTACGTCAAGTCAAGGCCACGATTTTGATGCCCGACGATCTGTGACGATGTCTTTATTCTTGCTTGTTAACCGATGTAGCGGGATTAAGGGGTTTAATGTGCATATGCTGGGTAAGTTCACCTCGAGGACCTTCGGCCTGTATAAGGACAGTAGTAGTAGTTATTTGGAATCATGTAGGGCCATGGGCGTGTCACCTCAGGACTCGGTGAAAAGTCAGAGTTGGTCGGAAACAATGATGCCAATTCTTAAGTTTCGTGTGTGTTCATTAAATCCTAGGATATAGCTCTTATGAGAAGATTTGCAAATATATTTAGCTTGCCCAAATATATCGAATCACTACGAATATAAAAAAATAACGTCAAAACAAATAGCATCTAAAGAAAAACTAAATAATTTGCAAAAAATAGCGAAGTTCTAAAATTGTTCTTAACTCTTCACATTGGCATTTCATGTCTTGTCTCCGCTAGTTAGCGGGCCCACACGTCGTCGACGGTACGTAAGTGCACCACATTTCAGCGTCCCGGAAAGAAACCGCCGAATAAATTAGATCTATGACAATGTGGAAATGGAAAATTGCAGTTACCGCTCCAAAATTACTTAAGAGGCCTTATTCCTTTTAAAAATTATTTTTTTCATATTATGAGAAATATGTATATTGCTAATTTCAACCAACTGTTTGAAGTGAATAATAATTACTAGAGACCCGTTGCGGCGTCGAACCGCCGCTAGAATATGGAAATCCGGTAGTGTTACAGAAAATAACTACTTTATCGATAAGAAGTTTTTGGGGAACGAAGAATAAATTAATACTGTAAAAAAACACATTAAAATAATGTTTTAAAAACGTTAAAACATGCCAGGCTAGAGGCAGGCCTGATAGCCAACTGCCAGCTTCATCGTGACAATTTATTCAACTCTTTTGTAAAAATAACTTGTGCATTAATGACATGTGATCTGCTGATCTGTTTCACAAATAAAATGCATATTATTCGATTTATGGCAAAATATATTCATGACAATAGTCCCATATCTTAAAAATATAATTGACATATTTTCATAGGACCGAACATAAGATTGGTAGAATTTTAATTTGTTGTTCTTTCTTCAGGGGCCCTATGATGGTTGCGTTTATCACGCGATAAATAAGTGATAAAGCATCCGTCACGCTTTGACATAATGCGAGTGTGAGGGACATATGCTTTGTCACTTATTTATCACGCGATAAACGCAACCATCATAGGCCCCCAGGACATAAATTTATCGATTTGATTGATTTCTATCAATTTCCAGAAATAGCACATGAATCGAAACGACAGATTTGAGGAAACAGGAAATCATGGAGTGCGTAACTGTTTATGTATTCATTTATAATCGTAAATATTTCACAATATTAATAATAAAAAATGTTACAAAAACTCAATTGTATGAAATAGAGAGTAAAAAACGTTTATAGATACACGAAAAACCACTATCATCAATGCTTGTTTTTTTTTTTATGAAATTCATTAGATCGTGCAAGTTTTCTTAATATGGGTGCTGCCATGTCATCATCATCAATCATTTATTCAATAACAATTACACATTGTGTTTGAAATTCTTACGCTAGTTATACTTAATCAAACCCTACTTACTAATCTAAATAAATTACTGACCAACAATACTCCACCATAAAAAAAAGAATGTGTCAAATATATGTAATAAGAAAAAACAATATATAAAACAGCTAAACATGTTTGAAAAAAGAATATAAGATATATTTTTTTCAATAAATATAGAGCTGAAGGCCTAATACCCGAATTCCAAATTCAATCTTTCGTGTCTTTCCTCTCATTGAAATTGTGTCTGACAGAAGAGTGAGGGAGATGCTAACTATACTCTCAAGCCTATAATATAAACCTAATTTTAGGGTTCCTTACCATATTCGCTAAAAACGGAAACCTTATAAAATCAATTTGTTTTGTTGACAGCAGAATTTGACAATTTTTATTTTGAATGAGAATAAGAATGATCAGCCAGACGTCATTAATTCAAATATGATTAATTCTTGAGCGCGTCGATTTTTTGAAATTTGCATCATATGTAGGTTATTTCTACCATCAAGTTTCGCATGTTAGGGTAACATGTTAATTATTCCACATTGCCAACTCGTCCACAATGTCAGCTCGTCTATATTCCCATCTGGGTCACAATGCCAACTTGTCCATACACCCAACACGTCTACATTGCCAACTCGTTCATACACCCAACTCATCTGCTTTGCAAACTCGTCTATATTACCAATTCGTCTCCAATGGCAACTCGTCCATATTCCCAATTCGTCCACAATGCCACCTCGTCCATATTACCAACTCGTCCACAATTCCAACGCGTCCATATTGCTTACTCGTCCACAATGCCAACTCGTCCACAAATACAACTCGTCCACATTCTCAACTCGTACACAATGCCAAATCGTTCATATTGCCCACTCGTCCATACACCCAACTCATCTACATTGCCAACTCGTTCATATTACCAACTCGTCTTTATTGCCAACTCATCCATATTCCCAACTCGTCCACAATGCCAACTCATCCATATTGCTAACTCGTCCACATTTCCAACTCGTCCATACACCCAACTCGTCTACAATACCAACTCGTCCTTATTATTAACTCATCTTTATTGCCAATCTCGTCCATATTATCAACTCGTCCGTATTAGCAACTCGTCTTCATTGCCAACTCGTTTATATTCCCAACTCATCCACAATGCCAACGCGTCCATATTACTTGCTCGTCCACAATGCCAACTCGTCCACAAATACAACTCGTCCACAATTCCAAGTCGTCCACATTGCCAACTCATCCACATTTCTAACTCGTCCATATTCCCAACTCGATGATACACCTAACTCGTCTACAATACAAACTCGTCCTTATTATCAGCTCGTCTTTATTGCCAACTCGTCCATATTCCCAACTTGTTCATTTTGCCAACTCATCCACATTTCCAACTCGTCCATATTCTTAACTTGTCCACGTTGACAACTCGTCCGTATTACCAAGTCGTCTTCATTGCCCACTCGTCCGTGTTCCCAACTTGTTCATGCCAACTCATCCACATTCCCAACTCGTCCATATTCACAACTCGTCCATAATACCAACTTGTCCGTATTACCAACTCGTCTTCATTGCCAACTCGTCCATAATACGAACTCGTCCACATTGCCCCCTTGTCCATGTTCTCAACTTGTCAATTTTACCAACTCATTCACATTGCCAACTCATCCACATTTCCAACTCGTCCATATTCCCAACTCGACGATATACCCAACTTGTCTACAATACCAACTTGTCCTTATTATCAGCTCGTCTATTGCCAAATCTTCCATATCACCAACTCGTCCGTATTACCAAGTCGTCTTCATTGCCAACTTATCCGTATTACCAACTCGTCTTCACTGCCAACTCGTCCATAATGCGAACTCGTCCATAGTGCCCACTTGTCCATTTTCCCAACTTGTCAATTTTACCAACTCATCCACATTGCCAACTCATCCACATTTCCAACTCGTCCATATTCCCAACTCGACGATACACCCAACTCGTCTACAATACCAACTTGTCCTTATTATCAGCTCGTCTTTATTGCCAAATCTTCCATATCTACAACTCGTCCGTATTACCAAGTCGTCTTCATTGCCAACTCGTCCATATTCTCAACTCGTCCACATTGCCCACTCGTCCGTGTTCCCAACTTGTTTATTTTGCCAACTCATCCACATTCCCAACTCGTCCACATTGCCCACTCGTCCGTATTCCCAACTTGTTTATTTTGCCAACTCATCCACATTCCCAACTCGTCCATATTCCCAACTCGTCCATATTCCCAACTCGTCCACATTTTCAACTCGTCCATTTTACCAACTCATCCATATTACCAATGTAGATACATTCCCAACTTATCTA
Organism: Apotomis betuletana; assembly: GCA_932273695.1. Lineage (NCBI taxonomy): Eukaryota > Metazoa > Arthropoda > Insecta > Lepidoptera > Tortricidae > Apotomis > Apotomis betuletana. Next base: position 16,934,618 of record OW026299.1, read on the forward strand.
CATTGTCAAGTCGTCCATATTCTCAACTCGACCACATTTCCCATCCCGTCGACATGCAAGCGGAAGGACTAAGTTTCTTCTTGTAAAATACCATTTAATTTACCATACATAACTCATGAGTTGCAATGCCAGTTGGCATGCCATTTTCCTTCGAATTATTTTTTTGATGGACTTATATAATCATATTTATAATAATCTACCATAAATTTACATATTTGAATGACGTTTAAATTAGTTTTACTATTTTTTTTCTGCTTTGATTTAGATTTAGTAAAACTCGCCTATAGAAATAATCTATTCTTGGATGACGGTCAGTTTTTCTAGTCTTTCGAGCACCAGTCCAACTCGCACTTAACCGGATTTTTTCTCCACATTTTTAACAGGTATGCGGTGGGTATGCGAAATAAGTTTCCATATCAACATTTTAAAAAGAAAAACAACCTGGCAATTTAGAGCATTGACATAATAGCCCCCAATAAAAAAAGACATTAAAAGTTGTCAGAATATGGTTACTGTCATTCATTGTCAACAAACTGTAAAATTATTTTTGCATATTTGTACATGTTTTAAGTGTTGCGGATATTATGTTACCGACTCAAAAATAATATTTCATCATGCTGAACAACTTACTACAGGTTTGTGAGCAAATCATGCTTATTATTATTTGGTCATCTTATGTCAAAATAGGGATCACAGGTCACGTGGTCAAAGTCACGTGGTTAGCGCACAGTAGTTTTTTCAAATCCATTTTTCAGTACCTTTTCAGGAAAAAATTAAAATTCCAAGAGTTTTATGCACCTCTCCAGCATGAGACGAATCTAATGACATATCATTTATCAAAATCGGACCATAACTGTAGATCTGATGGGATGTACAAAAATCGGCCTCGCGTAATATATATATAGATACCTAAGTTCTAGATTAGCTATTTCCGGCTTCCATCGCGTGCAGTCGAAAATAAGTTAAAAAAAACTGTTTTCTGCGTGAATTTTGTCAATTTCGATTAGTTTTTGAAACAAAAATATCAATGAAAAATTTACTGAAACTGAAGGTTTCAAAGATATACCAAAAATGTCTCAAACATTCAGCATTTTTGAACGGATAAGGAGCCTTAATGTTGAAGAAATATGCGCGAGAAGCAAACGCTATTGTTAATCATAAATGTTTTCCTAATTAGATTAAAATAAAAGTTATTTGAGATTAACCTGTGTCTAATGTCTTATACAAATCTAAAACTGTATTGAAAATCTGTTTTCTAAGGAGAGAGGTCATTATTTCAGGATAAAAATTAAAAATTAACAGCGCGATGCAGGATTCGTCGTGCCAACGGTGCCAACCGTATAGGGCCATCTGTTGGTAATTTTTTTTGGCTGGACGGATTTAAAACAATTTTCATACAGGCCAGCTCCCTATACCAAAATTGGTTTAAAATGACCCCGAAAAAGATTATTCCTGAAATAATGACCTCTCTGGATGGATTCAAATCAATTTTGATACAGGGAAGGGAGCTGAACATCCAAATGGTTATAGATTAGAAATGGATACTATTTACACGACTACGGTAAAATAAAAAGGTTTTACGCGAAAAAAATTTGCATTCCTTTTCCTGTTATGTCATTTCTGTATTTTTTCCTCTGAGTGGTTAAGGTTTGTAAAATGGGCGTTGAACACACTATTTGCCACACCTGGAGAAGATTTTTGCAATAATGCAAGTTGTTACGACAAATTTTTACATCGCGGTTTTGTTGATACACTGGAACTCATAACCAACCGTTCTTAAAACAACGAACATCGTCTCAGGAACAATCAAAGTCAAATTACCCGTCTACAAGACAGCGGTCGAACAAATTGAATTAGGTCCCTCCCCCTCAGCTAAGTGCTAAGTGCCAGTTAATGGACCAGATTTACGGGTTGCGCGGAGGCAAATTTATACGCGGTCAGTTGGCCCGATTGGTAAGTAGAAGAGCTAACTAATGGAAATAAGTTGGGAGCCTTCTGTCGGTTGTTTTGCCAAGAAATGTCGAAACGAGTAAATGCATTAATTTCGCAATGAAACCACGTTTTAGACTGAATAATATGTTTCCGTAAGATTGTGAACACCGTCGGTTCATAATTTATCTAGTGAAATTATAAACTTACCTAACCGTGCCTAACCTATCCGTCAGTTTACAATATCACTAGTTAGTGTTAGTTCATAAACTAACGGAGGTCAAAATTATAAGGTGTCAAATACATCAATTAATTTGGGTGACGGTGAATAGTTGGATATTATACCTACCCATAAAAGTGTGTGGAAGTCTTTGGGTGAAACTAAATAAGCAAAATAATTCCATAAAATGACCATTTCATTGTGTGTTTATTTTTTTATCTTATAATGCGCAAAAAAAAAACCCTTATCTAGAGATAAAGGGTATAGCCGTGTTTCTATGGGGCATAGGCCCCAGAAGCCAAATCGATTGCCGTTTTCCTAATATATTAGTCCAGATGTAAGATGCTATTAGTTAGGCATATTAAGTCCAACAAATGTATGGTATACCATAACGTCAGTTGACAACCAAAACTAAGTAACAAATACCTACTTAAAATAAAGCTCGTATCTCAGTATCAATCAACAAACTAGATACGAGGTTTTGAAAATAACTGTCTGAAAAATTGTCACCAGGCGATAAGTTTGTTTCATTTTGGATATGTTGATCCAAGTGAATGTTTTTGAAAAAAATATATATTATAGAATATTAGTTTACAGTATAAACTAACTGTAAACTGTATAAACTTTATACATAATATAGCCAAAATTGGTGGGTGTTGGTCCCTGTCTCGAAAATATAAAAAAAAAATATTGAAAAATTTAAAGTGAAAATTTCACTACTTATAAGGATATTTGGAAATCCATTTTTTTTCATAATACATCTTTATTACCTACATAATGTGTATAAGTTACAAAAAAATATATTGAGTAGTTTAGATAAAAGAAAATAAAACCAATTTTAGTTTTTTTTTATTTTCTCAAAAACCTGAAGTATAGCAGGGTCCTTTTTTTGTAAAATAGCATCTTACATCTGGGCTAATATATTAGCAAAACGGCAATCGATTTGGCTTCTGGGGCCGATGCCCCATACAAACACGGCTATACCCTTTGCACCATAAACAATAGAACACACAATGAAATTGTCACTCTCATTACACTGACGTGGAATTGCCCATTGGAGCTGGCATTGCACAAAGTGCTGGGTTCAATTAATCACAAAATTATAGAGACAAATATATTGTAAAATTATAAAACAAAAGTAGTGTTTTCTAAGTATTTAGCAGTTCAAGCATATTATTCATCTGTGGTTCAAGCCGGCATAAATATTTATTATTTTTTGTGAATTTTATCTCCTCCGAATACTTTCCAAGTTAATGTTAAGAGTATCAACAGCAGAAAAGAAAAACTAACATACATAAATTCAATTAAAATGTAATCCACTATCTGCCAATAAAAAAAACGCTTGAATTAAGTACTATGAAGTTTCGAAAAGAGCAAGAAATCATCATAATCGAATCAAACCTTCACCCTTTAGTAATCACAATAATTAACAAAAAATCTTATTAACGTTCCATTTTACAAATTACAAAAAATCTCTTAATTATGTTATTTAGTAGGGTTCTGCAACTGAAATATAGTTTCTTTAAATCTGTTCAAATCATTTTATTGCAATTGTTTATTTGAAATAAAGTTCGAGAACAATGGTCAAAATACAGATCCGTTTTCAATAGCAAATTCAGGACCGCTTCACACAGCGGTGCTTACCTACAACGCTGCAAGTTGTGTTATAGCATAGTAAACAGAGTGTCTCATACAATTAGTATAAGGTGTATAAACAGACTTCGGGAAATAAGTAATGAATTCCCGGCATTAGGTTTTAGAACCGTTTTCCAATCACGGCATCGTTACGCAAGTGCTCTTTTAGCCGTTTTTTTCATCCGAACGATTCCTCGCATCGCCATAACTCATTCTGCAAAAACACCTCATCTACAAATGGGTCCGGAATAAGTTCCAATTCTTCGATTCCAATTTCAAACCGAATGCGTTCCAATATTTATTGGAGATTCAGATTAATCTTTAATTCCAACTCCCTACTCTCGTTTAAAAACGCGCTTATGACTCTTTCTAAACAACTCAATCCAAACCTTGCCTCCTCAATTTTAAAGCATATTTTTGCAAGGTCAGCTTTGGGCAAGAGTAGTAAAAGTGGGAAATATTTATGAGCTTTCGAAGGAAATTCTTTCTGAATGTTTGCATTTATGAAAATATGCTCGAATGAATTGGGGGCCGATCGGCTACAGGCTGATTCATTTAGTTTGTAATTGACAGATATTTATTTCAACTTTGCTGAATTATGTTTTTAGTTTGAACTCAATTATATACGTTGTATATTTCGTAGATATTCTGCATTATTGGGACGTTTCGGACGTTCAAGCTAAAGGTACAACTTGGTCGCTTACCATAATAATGCGGTGATAGGTTATGGGTATAAAGATGGCAATAAACGTCCTAACGTTAAGCGACAAAGTTAAAAACGTCACTATTATCGATTCCACCACGGTTTATTTTCTTGCTGGCGTAAAAAAATAATTTTGCAACATATTTGTATGTGTAGTTAGAGTAGTAGAACGTGTTAGAACGATATAACTTCAAATTGATGATAATTTGATATATCAAAAATACTAAATGTGGCTTCTAATAACAATTAGCTATGTCCGAATTTCAGGGTGCCACTACAGTTCACCGTCCATAGCTCAATAGTGACGTACCGTACATTAGTCATGACATGAATCGAACCCGCTGTACTCGTAGTCTCAATCGCGGGTGTAATTCGATCCGGATCGAGTGCCGGCTAATAATGTCCCTTCAATCCCCCCTCTTCCCCCCGCCTGCTTGACATGGCGTTCTATTTTGGTTCTATTGTTTTTGCCAAATGATATGAATGCTATTATTTTTGAAAGATTAATTGTAAAATGACTTGAATATAAAATAACAATATCTGCAATTACATCAATTTTATTCATTACCAAACAAAACCTTTATTTTAATGTTTTATAACTTACTTGTTGTAACTAAAATCGAAGATATATATATCCTGCAAAATATCGAGGAACGAACGGTTGCCGAAAATGACGTCAGGTGAGGTGGCGAAATGAAATGGTGATAGTTAAACGCGCAAGACGAAGCCATCTTCTGATTACTCTTATACACAAGCACCGCATACCATAACAAACATCTAAGTTAAAAATAAATAAGTTTTACATTAATAGAAATGGAACAGCAGGTAAAAATAACTCCTAATAAACCATCGATATTTGAAAAACAACTACAAAGCTAATTCCGCTTAGCAATAAATCGTGCTGCGTTAATACACCAAAATCATTCACACTCGGCGATATTAAAAAGCATTACTTTTCTGCACCTACTTATATCAATGACTTTTCAATTGCCCACGCGGCCTGAAACCAACCTACAAATTCTTCAGTTAAGGTTAGGTTTTCTTTGGGCATAGTTAAAGGTTTCTTAAGGAGGTTCGATTCGTGGAATTCTTTTAATAAGGCGGATGATTTACGCGACGCCACGCGCACGCGGCGCCCCCCTAATTAGAGGAAAAAATTCACGCCAGTGCACTGGCACCTTTATTGGGTTATGTTCGCCATTGATTTGCTGTGATTTAATTTATGACGGAACTTGTTCACGCCGGTATTTGTTGAGGTGTTCAGGGTGAAGGAACAACAGACAAACGGGTAAACTTGTCACAGACGGAATTGGTGACTGTATCTCCCTAATACACTTTTAAGAACTGGTTACAGCAAATTCACTAAGGCCAAACAGCGAATTGTTAGTGTTAAGGTCTGGGTGAAAATCTCACGGACTTATTTAATTTGTTGGACTGTAGGGTAGGTAATATTTTTATGATAGATATTACCTTTACTACATCTGTTACATCTATTTTCATATTCATATACTCCGACTACTTGTTTGTTCTTCTGGGAATCTAACTGAGACTGTGTAATTTACTCAACTAGAAATAAGTAAAGAAAAATACTTATTAACGTAGGTACAGTTTATTCTTAGGCACAACTTTGATTCGAGTTAACACATCCAAAGCGAGCCGCAACTTCGTCGTCGTAATGTAAACATTGTTATTCGCTCTCCCAATTTCATTATTCTCAGTTTCCATAATTATGCAAAGTATCAATTGGTCCCCAAAGATGGCGATCGAATCAAAACCCCCAGGTAAAACCTTTACCGAATGGCATCATTCAAAATAAAAACATTGCTCCCAAATCGTTTCTATTTGCCGACATCTGTATACACGGAACCATTTTATTTGCAGACACAAAAATATGAATTCAACCCTAACATAAAGTAGTAGCATTCTTGTACGTTGGTTGAGATGTACGTTTCGGTTAGGGTTATAGGTATGATATTGCAAGCAGTGGCGTGTGTGGCGACATTAAGGCGAATAAAATTTAAATATGGCGACACAGGCAAGCTATAAAAGGCGCAATCGTATAAAAACGTATAAAAATAGGAATGATTTCGGGACGTAATCTCAATCACCTGGCGCGCAGGCTTATTTCTTTATACGAGAACATTTCGGCTGAACAGGCTGGTGTTTTAAAAGAAGTCAGAAATGAAACAACGATGGACTCCGGTTTTACTTAATAATACGCGATGGAATCGTGGCTCGAAAAATACCATTTTATTTCTTTTTTCTGTTTTGTCTGGGACTACGGAGAGAAATATTGTCATAAGATAGCACCAAGAACTTACAAGTTCGGTTTAATGATGTAAAGAACTGATGAAACTCACCAAAATTGTAGAATGTACCCAATCTGCTTTTTCATTTTCAAACCCGGATACATGAATACGGAGATCTTATTTCGTTATCGTTATTTTACTCGACGACGGATAGGTACTCGTATAATGTAACCTTTTGACTAGTTTTATTGTTCTAGAAGCTAAGGAAGTATCATGATTCCTACGTATTATAGCTGGACACACTACTACGGATTATAGTTGAAGTCAGCAAGATAAAAAAAAAACAATGACTCATTACAAGTTACATACCTACTGTAAATTATAAGTTACCCCTCGAAAACGGTGAATTAGTGAAGACGAATGCCTACCGCGTACCGCGCCTCCGTCAACAAGCCTACTTGTACTAGTTGGACGAGTCCCGAGTTGGACAAGTATTTGCATGGAAAAGCTCCCTTATTTGCAGTTCCTTAGTGTTTCCTTCAGGTACAGATGAGTACAAAAGGTATAATAATTTTATTTTTATATTTACTTGCAATTTCCTAAAAAAGTGCCCAGTACATAGGTATGGAACTACAGTTAACGAGAAATACGAATCAAAAACATTGATCCAATTCAAATTACAATGAATTTCGTATTTTTTGCTATACGAAAGGAATATTTCAATTTTTTTTCACATAAACATGTTTTGTTTCTCGTGATTACTAAAATTATTTTTTACTACCTATTTTATTCTGTGCTATTTATAATATAATAAGTATGTATATTTATTAAATTTAACGTTTTTTTCACTTAATATCTGTAGTACCTTATACTTTTAGTAAATACTAATATGATTACGCAAAATAATCAAATTGTTTATTTTCATCACAGTACCTAAATTATTTAATTTCCACATGGTGCCTTCTACACGTCCGTTCCTCGTAACTTAATACCCTTACTTGCAAATAACTTTACCTCACAAGAGAGCTTATTAAACTTGCCAAGTTCTTAAGAACTATCATTCATTTCACATTATTAGATTTATTACATTATAGCCCATTCGATTTATTATAAATCAATTTTACTATTAGTACAGTCAGCTACAGAGAAACGTGACCCGGACCCTGCCGGAATCGGAATTAATGAATAGGTAGGTTATTAACTCTATAATGCTCAAAAAGCGAAAACTGAAAACAATAATTGAGACATCTATATACCTAAACTACACACTTGTAATAAATTAATAGGGGTGTAAACACTGAACGAAAATAAAATTGATAATTAAAATATTTACAAAACTCCTTCCTTGGCGTTAGGTGTGAGTATATTACCTACTGGTTATTTGGCGTAGGTATGTTTCATAAAAAGACAAATCAGCCGTCTCCTACCTACGAGAGCCCAAACTTGGTATGTTTCGATAATTTGTTTCAGTTTTCTTCCAAATACGTAGAGTAATGTAATTATCCAGTATATATTTAGGAATCTGCTCATGAACCCATTTCATTAGATACGCCACATGATGATATCATGAGATACGGAATCCTATCCGAAGTATCCAAACACGTCAAAATTACGCATAACTCCTTCCTGCACTATAATTCAAGATGGCTCGCCTTCTTAAAATATTCTTAGGGGTTTGAGGTTCATCCTGCCAAAGAAAACCTTCTGATCATCAAATGCCGTATATTCCACCGAACACCGCCTACTAGAGCGGCTTGTTGAGGCGGCGTCATAGCGACGTTATGACAGAAGTTGGCGTTTTAGCGGGAAATATTGAAATGAAAATTATTTTAGGGCATTTAAAATTAAAATACAAAAGCTTTTTTTTAAGATAATAGCTTATGAATAGCTATAGAATGAATATATCCAAAAAAGTCGTCTATTCGTCGGGGGGCTTATTGAAGTTGTAGAACTTTTTTCTCTAAAACTTTACAAAGGTGAAGAATTGTAGAAGAGGCAAATTTAAGAAGCTACTAAAAACTAACTTGAACTTATGTCTCTTATCAACATGATCTACATAAAACCAACGCAAAAATAAGCCGAAGCTGTCCAAGATTTAAAATGTAATCTAAACTGTAACAATATTTTAGACACTATCGTATTAGCGTTGTGTTGTTTACAATGTTTAGACAATATTAATCGAGTTACGCGTGACTTGAGCGTGACTAGCACGTGACTGGCACGCGCCGCTAAACCACGGGCTTGCTAAACATGCGCGATGATCCATGATTCATTAAAGTTTTTATAATCATGGATCTATTTTTAGTTTAAAGATAGAAAAAAAATAACAATAGTACGCGACTCCGACTCGCACTTGAACGGCTATTTTTAAGAAAACCCATTTTCGGTCAGACATAATGCCTATGCATAATCATTGATTAATGAAAGCATATGGAGGAGGCCTTTGTCCAGCAGTGGACGTCTATCGGCTGATATGATGATGATGATGATGATGATGATTAAAGTCTATTCAATGGTATGGAAATGAAATTCCATTTTAAGATGGTATTCATATTAGGTAAACCCCCGGACATCAGTCTGTACGAGATTAGGATGGCCCTGAAGCACCTTAAGAACAACAAGGCGCCGGGCGAAGACGGAATCACCTCAGAGCTTCTGAGAGCGGGTGGAACACCGGTACTTAAGGTCCTCCAGAAGCTCTTTAATTCCGTCTTGTCCGAGGGCAAAACGCCTGAAGCATGGAATAGAGGCGAGGTGGTACTGTTCTTCAAGAAAGGTGATAAAACCCTATTGAAGAACTACAGGCCCATCACGCTTCTAAGCCATGTTTATAAGTTGTTTTCAAGGGTCATCACGAACCGTCTCGAACATAGACTTGATGACTTCCAGCCTCCCGAACAAGCCGGTTTCCGAAGAAGCTATAGTACCATAGACCACATACATACGCTGCGGCAAGTTATACAGAAGACTGAAGAGTATAACTTGCCATTATGCTTAGCGTTTGTGGACTATGAGAAAGCCTTCGATTCGGTGGAAACATGGGCGGTGCTCGAGTCACTTCAGCGATGCCATATTGACTATCGGTACATTGAAGTGTTGAAGTGTTTGTATAGTAACGCCACCATGTCGGTCCGAGTTCAGGAGCAGAGCACAAAGGCCATTCCATTGAGAAGAGGCGTAAGACAGGGGGACGTTGTGTCCCCGAAACTGTTTACGGCCGTTATGGAAGACGCCTTCAAGCTCCTGGAATGGCAAGGACTTGGCATCAACATCAATGGCGAATACATCACTCACCTTCGGTTTGCCGACGACATCGTAGTCATGGCAAAGTCGATGGAGGAACTCAGCATGATGCTCGATGACCTCAATCGAGTTTCTCAACGGGTGGGCTTAAAAATGAACATGGACAAGACGAAACTCATGTCAAATGCCAAGGTTGTGCCCATCCCAGTCTCTGTTGAAAACTCGGTACTCGAAGTTGTTGACTCATACATCTACCTAGGACAAGTGGTCCAATTAGGTAGGTCCAACTTCGAGAAAGAGGTCAACCGCCGAATCCAACTCGGCTGGGCAGCGTTCGGGAAACTACGCAATGTCTTTTCATCCGACATACCTCAGTGCCTCAAGACGAAAGTCTTCAACCAATGTGTGTTACCAGTGATGACTTACGGCACCGAAACGTGGTCTTTCACTATCGGCCTCATCTCAAAGCTAAAAGTCGCTCAACGAGCAATGGAGAGGGCTATGCTCGGGGTGTCTCTACGTGATCGAATCAGAAATGAGGAAATCCGTAGACGAACTAAAGTGACCGATATAGCTCACCGGATTAGCAAGTTGAAGTGGCAATGGGCAGGCCACATAGCACGCAGAGCAGATGGCCGATGGGGCCGTAAAGTGCTCGAGTGGAGACCTCGGACCAGCAAGCGCAGCGTAGGACGTCCACCTACAAGATGGACTGATGACCTTATAAAGGTCGCCGGAAGGCGCTGGATGCAGGTCGCTTCCAACCGGTATATATGGAAGTCCAAAGGGGAGGCCTATGTTCAGCAGTGGACGTCCTATGGCTGAGATGATGATGATGATGATGAAACCCCATATTTGTTTGATTTTCTGACCAAAATTAGTTAATATAACATGTAATACTTGTAACATGCAGCACTAGCACGTGACTTGCGCGTGCCCCGCACGCGACACGCCTTGCGCATAGTGCGCACGCCTACTACCCGCAACTCGTGTACAAACATTGTAATCTTGTTAACGCCGCAGTGGACCGATGGTAACGCATTGTGTTTAATGTGAAAAATATATACTCAATGACATATTGATAAATAATCCAATTGACTAGTTTTTTTCCATCGAATGCTCAATTTAATTGTTACATTTTAATTCATCCACTATCAGTTAACATGGTTAAGTCATTTAGTATTTCAATATAAAAAAAACATCGTATTTTTACAGCATACTACGTAATACATGTTTTTTTTTCGTTGTTATGCCGTGATATTATAACAAAGCAAATGACTATCGGAACAACCTGCTTGAGCTTGAAGAAGAGCAGTTAGCAGACAGCCAAATTAAAGAAAAGACAGGATTTTTCAGAATGGCACACGCAACTTCAAATTAATTGTAGCATGTTTCCACTGAGTTTAATTGTAAGCTTTTTCTGTCTGAAATAAGACCCAAGAATGCATCACATTACATTTCCAACATAATACCGTGATAAAGCTGCTAAGGCGTTGGAGTCACTAAATCGAGGCCTAAGGCGGTACTTAGAGTGTACTTTGAGATATCCCCAAATAAGCGATGTCTCACGTATATCATGCGTATCTCAGATATATCGCCTTTAACTGACACTAAAGCGCGTTGTTTTGCGATTGGAACTGCATAAAATTTCATTCACGTTACTAACCGTGCCTAATTAAGTTTGTGCCACTTAAATGGGTAGAGACGATATACCCAATATTTACTTATCCGGCTCCAAGATATCAAAAAGATAGATATGAAATTAGGGCCCAGTTTTCTTCTGCCGCCTAAGCCGCCTTAGGTTGTCCTGTCCCGTGATCTTTTTGTTGCATTAGCCTTCTGAAATTGAATTAGTAGTACCTACCCAAATTTATGTAGGTAACACTTTTTATTGGTCCCGATACTTAACCCAGACTGGCTAAAACGAGTTAAGGCCACCTTTAACCCTTGTATTTTATTGTTACGCACCGAAAAGGTTAAGAAGACGTAAGTTATACAGGTGGTGGTAAATATTTTGCGTTACAGGGTGTATGGAAATGTGGCCAATAAGAGCGTTTACGGTCGATCGTAAAACTACCGCCGCGAATAAATATCGGGCTGCTGCTACTGTTCACAAAGATACATCGGTGCTAGATGGTCATAGAATTTGTCAAGGTCACTCACGTTTATGTATGGAGTACTGGTGGTACTGCTACCGTCTTTGGCCACTTAGTAGAAAAGTACAAATAACAGTTCGCCGCCCTGGACTGAGTAGAAAGGATAGAACCAGCCCGCCTAGCATAAGTACGCTTAGCGACTCTTGTCGCGTCACATAGCATCACCCGTCACTATCTCACAGTATAGCGAAGAAAGAGATGGGTAACACTTCTCGCGCGAGAAAGAGTCGCGTGTCACAGTTGTGCTAGAGGTGCTGCTAACACATGGTTGACTCCGTTGTCAGGGTCAAATTCCAGAACCTGCCGCAAAAGGTTTGGCTTGGCGGTTTTTATTAACACTTTTATTAGCTTCATTTGTAACTAAACTTTGTTGTTAACTACTAGTATTTAACAATGTAATCAAATGTTAGATGTCTATCGAAATGAAACTTTGAAAATCGAGGGTAGCTTGGCAAAACCCACGTTGTACGTAGTTCACGTGCAATACAATTATTTGGTATCTTGGAGCTGATCTGAATATGTGGACAAAAGGAAAGGTTGTCATAGGAACTCTTAAAGAACACAAAATAAAGTCATCGTGTTTTGACTCGTTTGATTGATTTTCATGAGCAATATCTATCTTTCGTTTTAGTCGGCAATAAAAGCGTGTTTCAAAAAACGTATTTTTTTCTGTGCACTACTTGAATATTGCGAGTCCCACCATACAATAGTGAGAGTAGAAAGACCCACCAATGAAACTACATCCAAGCAATTTCAGAGGTATGATGAATTACTACGCATTACCTATTTAGTATAGTTTTCACTAGGCCCTTTCAGTCTGATTTTTACATCAGTGTACTGGCTACAACAACGGAAAGCCTCTCGCATCGAAGAGGTTAATTCTTTTTGCTATGCCGTGCTTATTATATACCTCTGCTCTAATCCTCCGTCTTTAATTCAATAGGGAAGATTTTATTATTCTATTACATTGTTCCAACCAGTGATGTTATTGTATTTGTCCTTGTGCCTACCTCTTTGAATACAACATGATGTTTATGGATTTAATGGCATGAAGAGACTAAAATATATGAGATGGTAGGTATTATACACTTCAGCATTCTTTCAGATTTTCCTGAATGCTTTCAAAGGTTTAGCTTAGTTTTTATACGTGTTTTTTTTAACGATCAGTAGATACTACGTCATGTATGCGTTTTTTATTGTAAATTATTCGAAAATACACATTTCCAATATCTACAACTTCGAATTTTCAAATTCACATTCGCATAATTAATTTGCGCAACCCTACATTACGACTCCGATCGGAACGCTGAGACGACTGTGGGGTCAACCTTAATAAAAAATATTTTTAAGATCTAAGTACTTCAATGTTTTTTAATAGAATCTTTGTATTGATTCTGTTTTAATGTGGAAATACCTACCACATTTTATTTTTACACATATTGACACAAAGGCAAATTATGAAAGAAAAATGTGTCGTATTTATAAAACTAAGTACTTTTTGTATCGCATATACCTAGTACCTCTACAAGGCAATGTAGGCAACTGCCTACTTACACCGACATGGCGCTCAAAAGTACGTATATTAGTCCTTACGTAAATAAAAAATGCTACCAGATTCGAGAGTCAAGATTTTGAAAGTCGTATTAGAAAAACAAAAGAGCAGGCAAAATTAAAACATTAAAAAATACACACAGTGAATGAAACATAGAGCATCCTCCTTTTTTCGGCGTCGGTTAATAATACTTAGTAAGCGGTGCCAGTTTCTAAGTAGGCGTGATTTACCCGACCCTGATCGCTGATCGCATATCAATCTTACTCCGCATACGAAATCAGAAAGCTTTAAAAAATGTCATAAAACCGAATAATATTTGATCTGTATGTATTTTGACTCCCTGCATGAGCATTCATGGCAATAACAACATAGTTGGGCGGGCGGGCCGCAGGTGCTCGCGCCGTAAAGTTTTACCGCCCGCGATTATAACATAAAACCCTACCGACACGGCCGATACACTCGCGACTTCTAAAGGAGTTCTCAGGAGATGGTATTCAGAAAATTGTCACAACTAGACCGTATAAGGACCCTGAATCAGCTGAGATTTGCGACCCCTAATAGGTACCTCGGTTTTATCAATGTTAATTAACGGACATTATCAATTTAGCTATTCGAGTTACTAAATATACGGCATTTGATGATCGGGAGTTCTCTTTTGGCAGTATGAACCTTCTGAACCCTAAGAATATTTCAAGAAGAGGAGCCATCTAGATTTTTAGCGAAGGAGGGAGTATGACGTCATCATTTTTTGTATGCAATTCTGTAAGTTTTTGGTCTAAATCCTTTTACAGTCCGTGATCACTGAGAATGTGATTCGGGTTTCAGAAAGACACTTCGTGAAACGAGGATGACACACAAATATTATAATGCTGTTTTTGTTCTTAATGGCCGACATAACTTTATTAATGTAACACAAACCCTAAACGTAATGGTACGTACCTATTTTCATATTTGGTTGTGAAACAAATTACACAAGTATAGTAAATGTTAGTCTGTAATTATGAAAATGGAACAGCAGTATAACATTCGCGTACCTATGTACATTATTCAGTGATAACGGACTGCATGTGGGGTATCTTATAAGAGGGCATCTGTGGAGCACGATAATCGGAAAATACTTTATAAGGAAGAAAAGACGTCCTGTTGGATAAAGTATCAACCGACGAAGTTACTATCCTTGGTTTCACTGCTCGTACTTTTTTCGTACTAATTGAGAATGGTGTCTAACTATAGTTGCGCCATAGGTATAGATAGATAGATAAAAACTATAAAAACTATTACGGAGACAGGACACTAAAAAAACGCCAGCCGTACATTTTTAACAGCTTACCCGAGGACATCCGTCTCGAACAAAATAAACGGATATTTAAAAGAAAATTGAAAAAGCATTTACTAGATACACTACCGTAATCTTTAAAAAATTGATACCGATTTTTATAAATTGTTCTTTTAGTTAATTAGTTATTGAAAAGTCTTCCTGTAGACAAACTGTCACAACAGTTTCGCAGGGCTTTAGATTATATGTAATCTTCGTTGTAAAATTAATAAAGAAATAAATAATAATAATAATAATAATACGCATCTTTCTCGGGTGCGCCAAAGTTCACATAATTTTTCAACCCCGATTATTGGAACTCTAAGATGTTACTCATACAATTTTTCATCATAATAGTCACCATTTATACTTAGTCACTAATCCTACCGATCATAATCTAGTATTAAATCTTTTTATAAGGAAACGATGGATGGATTCGGGAAGAAAGTTTATAATTAAGTAAGTATATCGTTAGGAAGAGCTGCGCCAAGATGGAGCGTGGGTCCAAAACCGAAAACTGTAGGTTAGGTTAGGTTTGTATTGTAACCACGTATAGCGGAGCGAGCGAAACGAGTGGAGCGTCAAAATGCTTGCATGCTTGCTTGCATGTAAACTTAACTCACTAGAACCAAAACAAGCATTATGAATAAAAACATACGTTCAAGAAAAACTGTATCGATGCTTAAATAATCATCTTTCTCAGTCAGTCTTACTCTTTAACCTTCATACTCTACTTGAATAGAATAATTGACAGAGAAGTTAATGATAACGCGTTTATGAAAACTTTTAAATTTTAAGTGACCTCATCCAATTTTGGTGGGAATACTTATTTTATTTATTTAAGGAATAGATAACTTAAGTTCATCATAATCAGAACAAACATCATTTCCAAAGCATTATCGTGAATTCTCTCATGACAAAGAGCTCCTACTAATATTTTCTGTTTTTCTTCGAATTACAATATCAAAGTCGCCGTTTGTGCTCTCAGATTAGAAATCAAAGATCGTAAGAAGGGATGGGAAAATATTTGGTTTTCCCTCGCGTGACTGTGCAATGATACAATTTCCGAACGGACTGTGAAGTTCAAGAAGTCCCCTTTAACAATTTCTGAACGTATCTATGTTTTGACCGTCGGGGATAGGATAGGCGCCTGTGGATCAGCCGGTTTTACACTAACCATTAGAACACTACGTAAGGTTGAGCAATGTAATAATGGCAAGAAGCACCTACTTATACCAATTATATGCATATATGTAAGTAATAGGTATAGGAAGTTATTTCACAACGACTTCAAAAACAAGATTTCTTAATAAGTACGTAGTTGATGAATTTATCTCAATTTATTACAAGATATCTCAATATTACTGTAATCAATGGATGACTGTGAAATAAATAAAATATTACCTAAAAATAAGTAAATAAAATAAATTCATCTTACATATTTATCTACGTAGTTACATGTCTATCAATTCTTCACGTACTCTAATACGATCCTAGTACCTACCTAGTACAAGCGGCATGATCATAGTATGGCCAAGCTCCTGAGTACGTAACCCTTAGATGTACATTTATCTATAGTATGTAAATTTTATTGAGACTTTGTGACTGTTTTACAATGTCCCAAATTGACGTTGAGTTTATTTCTATCTGTGTCATTACATTATCATTATGGTATTATCATTTTTAATACTGTATGCATCTTTTAGCTTACGGCTGAAAAAAATAGAGCACAATATACATTTTTAATTCCTACGCCATGTCCACTCCAGTCCGCGGCGATTGATATTCAATTCGGGCAGAAAGATCGCCCCGGGACTCGCGCAATTGAATTTGAAAACACCACCCCCGCGCCAGGGTGTCCACGATTCTGGGGGCGGCAGGACAGAGGTAAGTATAAGTACAATTTTATAGCCAGTAACACGAACACAGTTACGATAGTTGAGCGGAAACTAAACATTTTAATACCGAGTTTAAATTGGTATTATGTATATCTTATTTTGGACTGAAATTAACTATTTCGTGTTAATACACTACGTTACCTACTGCTTATAAAAATTATAAGCCCATGATGGTCGTTAATCATACGATAAATGAATGTCAAAAAGTGACGGGATTCTTTGTCATTTATCGTAAATTGAGCAACTAAATAATTAAGCAGAATGCAATGTAGACTTATTAGTCCGATTTAATATTTTAGAAACACTTAGTACTCGTATCCTGGTAATTTTTTATCATTACATTGTTAATCTTCACTCTCCCGATATTATATTCTTGTTCAATCTATTATACAAGCTGATTCAGAAGTAAGTGATGAGATGAGACAGGCCGTCACATTGAGCAACTTTGACTATAGTATGAAATCTCTAAAAAAATAATTACTAATTAAGAGTTCATTGATAGCTTATTGATCGGTAACTATCCGTACCTAATGTATGTGACTGTACAGCTGTCCTAGCTGTTGTTTTTTTTTTCGCGATTTCGTAGTTGGCCCAAGTTTTTTAGTGTGACCCTCTCATTACCCCTTTCGCTCCTGCTCTAGACTCCTGAATCACCCTTTAACTCAGATTAGACACAAGATGTCACTGTCTGGTAGCCTTTATATATGATTATAAAATTATGGCTTTTTACGATTACTTACTATATTCATCCTGCAAACAAATTACAACACAATTATATTATGCTCTTATTAAAGTACTAAGTAAGTATTTTTATTTTATTACTCTTTCAATGTATTATTTAAAACAAACTAGAATTACCTATCTGTTAGGTACCTCAGGTAGCAGTAAAAGAAATGTCCCAAAGTTTCCCCCGAAAACTCAGGAGAAATGGAATCCGCTTGGTCACCACGCCGCCTGCGCGCGGCCATTCTCCCGCCCATAGACAACAGTTTTATTGTTTTTATATTTATTTATCCGAACTGTTTTTGCTGTTCGTGGGCCTGTCGTTTGCGCTTAGATTATATAATAGACATAGATAGAGCGTTGATGACGTCACAGCGTAAGGAGCATAAACGTCAAGATGGGCTGTATCGGTCAAATGCGGCTGTAAATGTCAAATTATTATGCTACCATATTAAGTAAACGAGTAAGCATGCGATGATGACAACCCTGACAATCCTTTTCAACTTAGTCGCATTATAACGTCTGTTTTTGGCGAAAAATAAACATTATTAATATTTGTGTTTTTAAACGAAAAAAAAGTGTGAAAGTGCGTGCAAAACTTAGAAAATGTCGGGCATTGTGCGCGGATGCAATTCGCATTCTGGGAGAGAAGAAAACTTGGGTGAAAATATAAGTTTTCATTAGTAAGTAATTCAGTATTGTTTTTTCAGCAAATGTACCAGAAATTATGTTAATATTAAAACTATAAGCTTAGAAATAGGATTATTATTGCACGCAAATGATATCTAAGTAGGCTACAATTAAAATAAACATAGAAATAGTGATAAAAACAATTATGTTAATTTCTGTCGTGAGGTTACTAGTGACGTAGAAAAAGTTATCGATAATTTGCGATTCTGTGAATCAGTCACTTTGGTCAGGTGTATATTTAAAAAAATCAATGACGTTTTGGTGGACATTTTTGATACCGTATGTTATATTTGTTTACATACATATAGAAGGTTAAATTTAAATAAATATTTTAGTGTGTCCACGACGCCAAGCTGTCTAGATATCTTTATTAATTTTCATCTGTTAGAAATATGAAATGTTATCAATCTTATGTTTAATCAGCAAGGTGAGAGAAGGGAAGACTGTAAAATAAATGTATTATAAATGTATAACAATTTCAATTGTTTTTTTTTTTGGTTCATTCCGTTAGTTTGCATAATAATTTTCTAATAACCACAGTCTAGTTCCATCGTCAGACGTAACCAATATACTAAATTTCAGCTTGATCGGTGCCCAGAAGAGTCAATTTTAATCTACTTTTCCCTTTTATATTTACACGATCAGACAAAAAAAATGCCTAAAAACCTACAGAGTTCGCTAGCCGTGCAGTGCATAATTGATTATAAATGGGTACTTTACGTCCATTAAGAATATGAGTGAATGTCGAAGGAATTATTTGTATTGTACGATAACATCGTATCTGTTATTAAGTAATCAGAGCTTTGACTTGGCTTTTTATTGAATCTTCAGCTAAAACAGCAGTCAAGTGGCTTAGAATTATTTTCAAAGTGAGACTCAATTTAATCGCAATACTTAATCTTGTTCTTTTTTATAATGCTCTGTTTTTCATATTCTCACGAATATAATAATAATAACGGTCTTATAGCGAAGAGGCACGACAAACATCTTAAGAGACTCGCTAGATGGCTGGATCAAGGGCCAGATACAGAAGGCGGTACCTACTCCTGGACACGGCGCGCGGTTCCTGTCTCTGCAGCCCTAACTACCAGTAGCCCGGGCCCCTCCCCGCTGCCGGCGGCACCCTAGGTTAAGTTTTTTTATAATGTATTAATATTTTGTAATAAAATATCGCGATAGACCCGGTTCAATAATTCTTAATTATGTGTTCAAACCGCGAGAGTATAGTGTTACATATTTTGTAATAACTGTGTATATTTGTGTATTTTTATATACCTAAATTTATTGTAAAAATACTTAACCTAAGATATTTAATGGATTTACGAAATAATAATATTTAAGTGAAACCAAAGCTACGGACATAAAAATCACTTAAAAATCCGTGTCAATGTTTTTCTTTTCATATAATCTTCAATGTAAAGCCTTAAATTTAAAGACGTAATTTTTTTGGAACAGCATCAAATCAATCCAAGTTAAAGCTGTTTATTTATTTAATAAGTTGATAAAGTTATTAACTTGATAACTTTATCAACTATATAATTGTAGTTTTATCGATATCGGTACGATATCGATAAAATGTATTCGGGCATCACTACAACGAAAATTTTGACACATGGGCTTGTACATTTTTTTAAAAGACGTAACTGACAAATATACTGTCATCTCGTTTTTTCTTGCGGAAACTTGACGTGCTTTACAGAGATAGCAATATTGTCGTAGGTTTCTACTAAGTAACACGCTCTCTATTAATTATTCCTTACTCTAAGCGTTTGCGCCTTTATGACAGTGAATGGCCGGAGGTTGATGTAGATATGACATCGTTTTATCTGAAATAGTTTTCAAACGTGAGTGATAGGTAAGAATTTTGGTAAAAATGTTAGTTTATTTGTTTATGGGAGTTTCTTTTTTATATTTTTTTAATGTCCGTGTTGTGTCAGTTTAGCGTAGTACCCTCGGTCCGCGATTTAGTGTAAATAGACAAAGACTATATTAGTTGTTACGTTTCTAAATTCTACTCCGATCCTTTATTTTTTGTTAATTATTTTGTGTGTTTAATATATTCCGTTTTTTTTACTTTGACTTTCCTTTCGTCTTTCGTTCGTTTAGTTTTGTCTCCCCTATAACTTACAGTCCACTCGCTCTAAAGCTCATCCCTGAGCTTCGGAGTTGTCCCTTGTAGACGGCCAACGACGCAGTAGTCGTCTACAACCTAACAATGAGTTTAAAGTCTTTTGACAGTGTTTCTTACAGTTAGGCGCTAATTCAATGGGGCTTTAACATGCTTACAATTAGTGATGTGGCTTAAATTTGACGTTTTTCATAAAATGTGAAGCAAGAGACTGCGTAAAATTGGATGATTTTAGACTTACCGTCTTAGACTGTGCACCTGACTGCTAGATTGAAGAATATTAAGAGGATATGGAACATGTCGAAGCACTCGACAATTCCTTGTTAATTACTTGTTATTTGCTAACCGCACTAAAATAATTACATTTTACTATTATACCTAAAACGAGGGCATGGTTGTCATGAAGGACAGTTCCTAAAGGTACCTATAAAAGCATATTTGTACCAAAACAGGCGACGTGCACTATATACCTAGTACTTTTGCTTTTGTTCAGGTGCGACTTTTAGCCACTCGTAGTGGCGCACATACGCCGGTCAGTCGCATCATGATAAATCATAACCAAATTTTACGGAAACAATCAATAAACTGTATTTCTTTTGATCGAAAAAAAGGACTATCTGCAGTGTTTTATTCTGTATTTTTACCGGTTAAGAAAGTCCTTATTGACGATTATTTTATTGTATTGTTTTATGTGCATAAGACATTATTACAGTTAATAGCCATGTCCTCACTAAGCTATCTGTATCAGGTGAAAGCAAAGGTCCGACTATAATACGTCAGCGCGATTTAGAATAGCCACCCCCGCTTTATCGTAAACCTTTACCAACTTACACTTGCATAACATTTAGAGTAACATGAACCTTAAACCGTTTATGAATAGGGTTAGTGGTAACGGTTGCTATAGGTTGGTAAGTGTGTATGATATTTTGCCGTTCGAAATCAATCCAATATCGCGTTTGATCGCATCGTTCCGAATATTACTCATACAATGTCGCAAATGGATATGAATACGTGAGACACGTTGAGCAGAAAACATGTTTTGATTGCGTTGTTGGATCAAATAATGAGGTTTCATCTCAACTTTGCAAGAAAATTGTAATTATATTAAAGACCTTGCCACTCGATACACTATACACATCACGATTTGTTGGGATGCAGATATAAATCAATACAGTACGTGGTATACCTAACCTAATGATCTATGCCATACAAGAACTCAGAAGAGTTCTGGGTTGTGTTTATTTTTTAACTATTATAGAAATTTACGCAGAAGTTCATTGTATGAGAACGTGTTATATGCGGCTAAAAGTAGCAGTTCGTATCGTAGCCGACGGCAGACAGCAGCAAGTGACGTTGCGACACTTCGTATTACCACGAAATACCATTCGTAGTTAGCGACACGTACTCGTAGCTAGAGTAGGCGACACAGCCGCCCGACCGCAGGCCAGTAGGTATTGCACTCGGAACGGAACCAACAGGATCTGGAGCTTGCGTCTGAAGTCGGGTACGACATTATAACATAGCGACATGATCCCACGACATGTCGTCGGTTGCTGCTGCGTGGAGTCGGCTACGAAATCATACCCTAACTTCTGTTGCTCAATAATGCCATATGTAACATAAGGTCCCATGGTCTGTTCTGCGATGGAACGTCAAATACGTGTTACAGTTTTATCTACTGATTGGTGTAGGTAATATCGCCTCTACTTAGTGGTAAAACATGGCACACAATAAATACAGTCCCATTCTCCGGTTGAAGCAAAATTATTTATAGTAGATAATGTATAATTACCACTTTATAAACTTATAGAATTACCCTGCTAAGATATTAAAATTTGTTCTATTTCGCTTCGGCAGTGATAGTGTTCCGGACATCGGCTATAGATGACAATATGGCGGCATCACTTTTTGCCGCTAAAACTTCGCTCATTTAGTTTTTATTATATCGCTCGCCGCCCACTATGGTCGAGGTTCTTGTCGACATCAATCATTGTTTATGCTAAAATCTAAGCAACACTTGTCTTATATTTAAACTTTAGTTGGGGGTTTCTAGGTAACTAGGGTTTTTCGTAGTGACTTGTTATCAGGTGTTTACATTTACTGCCAGGTTTTTAGGGTTCCGTAAGTACCTCAAAAGGAAAAAAAACGGAACCCTTATAACATCACTTTGTTGACCATCCGTCCGTCCGTCTGCGTGTCAAGACCCTTATCTCGGTAACGCGTGGAAGTATCGACTTGAAATTAAAACCATATACTCACTCAGTCCCTTCAAGCTGTGAAAAAATTAAACTTTTTAAACCATTGATACAAAGACGACGTTAGACGTTACAGTATGTTTCATAAATTTTTGAACTCCTTAAAAAAAAGATACGGCCATTTATGCCGCAAAAAACGTATATTTAGACACACTCAAGCGAATCATAATTGGTAGGAGATATATTCCGGGGACATAAAACTATTATGGCAAGTAATACCGTCTCATACTACTATTAGTATAGGGGAAAATCTGAAAACTATACCAAATATATTTAAGAATAGCGGAAAAAAATTTTGAGTCTTCAAGAAAATTATTTATTCGAAAAATAGCGATATTATCATTCCATAGATGGTAATGAGAATTAGATGGCCGACCAGATCCCCAGACCTAACACCATTAGATTTTTGCTTTTGGGGATACGTGAAAGATTTGCTATACAAAAACCGATACGACAACTAACAAACAGAATTGAGCCATATCATATCGAGTATTCACCATAATATATTATATGATAAGAAAATCAACAGTAAGCGGACCTATTAAAATATCGGCGATTTGCATAAGACAAGAGGGATCACATTTTGAGCATTTAATTAATTAATTTACAAAAGAACTTAATTGACTTACAGTTTTATGTATGTTTTTAATTTGATTAAAATGATAAATTTTACGTTGTTCCTTTCTTTTAAAATACTATGTTACTTAGAAAGAATTATTTTTTGTCCATTCTTTGAATTGGCATCATAAAAATAGTGGTGTTTTGTTTAACGTTTAAGTCAGTTCGATTCCCAGACGAAGCAAGTTATTCTTAGAAAATCTTTAAATGCAGAATTACTAACTTTTATAAATAACATAAAATCTTCTTTCACTACGATATTAAGGTAGGTACTTTCCCTTGATGTCCCATAGTCTTGGGACGCCCTGTAGGTATATTATGGAATTTTTTCTTCTTTCTCCGTGCCTCTTCCCAGCTCATTTGGGGTCGGCCCTCTGAATATGTTTACGCCATTTGGCTCTGTCATTTACGTCAACTGTAATTAAATTTGTTTTTTTTTTCTAGGTTTCTCCACCAAGTAGCTTTCGGGCGTCCTCGGGGTTGTTTTCCTATGTCAATGCTTAGGGCGATTTTAACCGGGTGATCTTGTTCACGACGCATCACGTGTCCATACCACCGCAGCTGGCTCCCCTGAAGTTTGTCTGGTATAGCAGTGACTTTAAAGCTCCCTCTGATGTGTTAATTTCTGATCCTATCCAGTTTGGTCACACCGCCAGCCCATCGAAGCATTTTCATTTCAGTGGAATGGAGTTTGGATTCATGTTCTCGTTTACTTGTCCAGCACTCTGCACCGTAGAGCACAAACGGGTCTGACGCAGGTTTTATATACCTACCTTCCCTTTAGTTTTGATAGGCATCCTACAATCACAAAGCACACCTGACAACGATCGCCATTTCATACAGCCGGAGTTTACTCTTGTGTGTTATATCGGCATCACAGTTAGCTGTTTCGTCGAAGATTGAGCCGAGGTATTTAAATTTGTTCACCAGGGGTACAGGCACATGATCTATGTGTAAGGTTGAGGTGCAGGTTGTCCCGAACATAAACCTTATGTACTCCGATTTCGTCCTACACTTGTACTATCTATTCTGTGGTCCTACTGATTCTTAGGCCATTGCTTTCCAGTGTATGTTGCCAATTATCCAATGTTTGCTGCAGCTCTTCCATTGACTCCGCAACCAAGGCTATGTCATCGGCATATAAGAGGCACCATGGTATCTCACCTTGAATGTCGCGTGTGAGGAAGTCCAACACGATGATAAATATAAGGGGGCTGAGAGCTGATCCTTGCTGGACTCCCACTTTCACAGGAATGGGGTGGCTGGTTCCTGCCTGTATGGAATTTTTGTTACTAAGTATTTATAATAGGTACCTACTCAATGCATGTGCAAGTTTCCATAAAAAGTTTTTTAGCATATTGGGAAATCATGTATTTCTTGTCCTGCCTGTATGGAATTTTTGTTACTAAGTATTTATAATAGGTACCTACTTACTCAATGTATGTGCAAGTTTTCATAAAAAGTTTTTTAGCATATTGGGAAATCATGTATTTCTTACACAGACAGATGAATATTCCAATTCCCATTCCACTCACCAATTTCCTCTAAAATCTGAAGAAAAAAAATCATAACAAAATAAAATAACAAATTAACAATCAGTCCATTCCCAAAGAGTACGCAACATTTTCTTGAAAATACTGCGTTTTACACGCCCTCTAGCGTCAGGTAGTGGAACTAAATAACAAAGACATTAAACAGATGGCGTTACTTGGACGCAATACATAAAGAAACCAGAACATTTGATAATTGTACTTTAATATTTAAAGAAAATTATACACGATTTAAATCGACTTACATAACTAAATATTATTTCATAAAAAAACTTTTTTTATATTTTACTATTTTGGCATTTGCGCATAGAGCGTTTACACCGACCTCGAGTCGAGGTATTAAAAACAAAACAAGCGTCAACTTTTGACACTTCTTTATTGAAGCGCGAGGTGGGTGGTCAAACGCCAGGTCCAACGTGGTGTCTTGTATCCTGTGATAAACATTCCTAAATCCACAATGAAGGGTGACAAAAATGTAGACTTCCAGGCCCTCAAGGACATCGCCAACAAGCTCAGAATCGACAGCATTGTCGCTACTAATGCATCAAAATCCGGGTAAGTGCCTAACCTCAAAGCGTCAGTACCTTGTCGACCCGCTATTTTGAAGGTCTAATGAAGGTTAGAAATGCATGTGTATAATCAATGGGATTCCAATAGGTTTCCCAAGCAACCGCGTTCCTTGATAACGTTAATAATTAACAAATTTTAGACATACACGAGACGTTTTATCAGATTATCAGAGTGACGGTTATGAATTTGTTTGACGTTAGCCGGCGTTTTTAATACTATGTAAATGAGTTTGAAAGGTCAAAAGTGCGCAAGCCGGTATTGGAATAATTCCGGTGGACTTTTGACTGTTTTATGCTATAGATTTTCGTTCTATTGTACCTATGGGGTGCACAATCATTTTGATTTGAGATCATGCTTGGTTAGGACCACGTGATTCATTCATGCCTTGGTCCAAGGCCGCCCGCTCACTTGCCTAAATTATCAATTACTGCCGAGATTGCTGTGTCATTTTGATAAGTGTTATTATCAGATACTTAGTATCTCCAAATAAGTTGATTATATATCGACAATAACCCTAGGGCACAATCGTAGGGCACTTCTCGGAAAAAGTAGTTGCAATTAGGACATCAGTGCACAAACAAACTATGTGGTTTAAATTTAATTGGCATGATAATTGTAATTAGTTCGAGTCCGAACTAAGGTACCAATATGCACAATCTAGAGGCTAGTAATGATTGTCCACATTATTTATAATTTGCAATCCTGTGTTATCTTCTTGAATGAATCTAATCTACCTATTAAAAGATATGATACATTATTTATAATTTGCAATCCTGTTTTATCTTCTTGAATGAATGTAATCTACCTATTAAAAGATATGATATAATGTACCTACTATAACCAATTTTCTGATTATATTGGATTTTTGTATGTAATTGTGTGAAGCTACAGCTTGCAGCAAAAAAGTTTTTTAACTTGCTTGTATTTTATCATAAATATGAGTTGATGTATTATAAATGCTTCCTTATATCTCATTTAATTGATAAATAGACTTAATGGTTGTATACAATTGTGTAGAGGCCTGTTATGTTGTGTGTCCACAAGATTTCAAGTAGGTAAACAAAAACAAGGCTTGTGTCAGAAGTGATTTTTGAGTGTTAATTTATGGTGTTCCTTACGTACACCTAACTTATTAACACATCACATGACTCTTACCAAATTATTGATATTTTTACAAAACATTTCATACACAAGTTGAATCTAGTACTGCTGAAAGAGGGGTGACAAAGTGGGAGCTCACAAGGGAATCAAAATTTATAGTATATTTCCTGTAGGCCTAGAGGCCTGTAACTATGAAATTTGGCAAATAATACCTTATTTGCCAAATTAAAATTGTTTTTTTTTCGGCTATTTTATGGAATTGGCGGCTACACCAAGCACATTTTAGAGTTTTTCTAATAGTTTCCATTTAGGTTTCATATTTATATACTCATGTACTAGCTTCAAGCAGTTATCACACTGGTGCCGCATCCCGCTGTGAAGTGCAGATGGCAATAAGAAATCACTCACACGGAAATGTGGAGTCAGTGTGTTGGTACAATGTGGTTAATATATGTATAGGCACGGCAGTGTAAGTAATTTTAGTCTTTTAAAGAGTGGCTGACATGAGTCCGTTATATGCGCACCACAAATAGCTCTTACGCATTTTTTTTGTAGAATGAATACCTTATTTAAATGCACCGAGTTCCCCACAGCAACAATCCATATTGAAGCACCGATGCCACATAGCCATGGTATGATGTTAAACTAGTAGCCTCCGATGCTACTTGTTTTAAAAGCCGAAGTGCAAATATAAAACTACTTATTTTATTACAAACTTTGTCTATATGCGAACTCCAAGAACAGTGGCTATCTATGATTATTCGAAGAACATTCGTGAGTTTGACTTCTGTAATTAATTCATTCTCATATGAAATTTTAAAACCATTGGGTGAAGCCCGCTGAGTATGAAAACGCATAAACTGCGTTTTTAGTATATTAACTTGCAGATTATTTTCTTTGAGCCAGTTTATAACTGAATTTAAAGTTAGGTTAATCTCATATTCTAAAACTTCCCTATCTCTACCCTTTATGATAATCGACGTATCGTTGGCAAATAAGATGCATTCATGTTTTATGTTATCCGGTAAATCGTTAATGTACGCAAGGAAAAGATGAGGGCCCAACACACTCCCTTGCGGCACCCCATAACAATTTAGCCTCATGTCTGATTGCAAAGCTTTTTTGATTGTTCACTTGCAGTTGAGTTATTTCTGTGTATTGAGATCGTTTATTTAAATAACTACTCAGCCATTGTTCTGCTATTCCTCGTCATCATATTTCATATTTATTTAGTTTATTAATTAACCTGCAAGATTCAAAAATACAAATTAAAAAACCTGAGTTCGCACTTTGCAGCGGGATACGACGCAGTGTGATAACTGCCTTATTCCACTGCCACATTTTAAATTATAGTGTTCCAAAAAAGACTAATATGTCATTGATTTCTGCTTATCTCTTCCACATCAATACTACTATGAAATTCTAAAAAGTGTTTAGAATCTGTTTTTTATGGAGAGTGGTCATTAGGTATATTTCACGGAAAACCGCGTGGCGCCATCAGTGGGGAAAAAATATATGTCCGGTCATCACACCAAAATAGTTAGAGCAAAACTGATTTATGAGGATGAAGTAATAATTTGTGTAGCCTTCTAGTTTAGTATAGCAACTCAGACAAAATTTTGTACATTCACAAACAGAATGTCAAGTAAAGTACTGGCTAATAACCTTAGCTTGTCATTGATTGGAGATTGTGGTTGTAGTGACCTGTTATGTAAGTTGTGCCCACTGGTATGGCATTATCAGTTATAGATTACATTTTAATTGTGACACATTAAGATAATTTGTGTATTATCACATTTATAATTTATTTTTTAAAGACACTATGTATTTAGGTCATTTTTGTATGAACACTGATTCTTATAGCCCCGAGGCGCACACTTAAAGTAAGTTTATCAGTTCCCAAATAAGTTTGAGAAGGGATAGAATATTTAGTTCCGCAATAATAAGCATGATGTCTTTTTTTTGAGGATTTAAACGATCGGAATTACTACATTTAGACTGCTCTTAAAGTCAAAAATGACAGTTAAAGTTCGAGATTTCTACAGAGGGCTGAAAACGCAGCCGCAGTAAAGGTACCAATATTTGTAAAGAAAAACAACTAATTTGCGTGGGTTTCAGTACAAAGTTTTGCTAAATTATTAAGATACTGAAAACAATTACATATTTGCCCTGAATTAATAATAAACACATCAAATTTATAGATATAAATAAAAATAAATAAATATTATGGGACAATCATACACAAATCGGCCTAGTCCCAACCTAAGCAAAGCTTGTACTATGGGTACTAGACGACGATTTACATAATATATAAATACATAATTATATGGATAACATCCATGACCCACACAAATATTTGCCCTAGCCGGGATTCCAAACCGGGACCGACGGCTCAGTAGGCAGGTGTCTGCAAACTGCGCCAACCGCGTCGTCAAACCTTTGAAAATACCTTTGAAGTCTCATAAGTATTTCAAAGTTAGTTTACTTCTTTAGATTTTAATCTTAATTTTATGACATGCTCAACTATTGTTCTTCATGTAACTACAGTATGCTGTACAATTTTACATAACTCATCATCCCTATTGTTGGATGTTTCTATGTGAATAAAAATTGCTTGGTTTGAGATCTTTACCGCGAAAAAAAACCTTTTCCTTCTAAAAGATAAATTCTTCCCTCTATATTGTTAACTTTTTCATCAATTTCACTACCCAAAAGTTATCTGGAATAAATCGCTTTTTAGAGGTAAGACCGCCTGTTGCCCGTTATTTACCTATACATTGTATTTGTCTTGTTTCCTTTTCTGAACTTTTATTGGTGTGCAATAAAGCATTGTTGTATTGTATTGTAAAAGTACAAATACTTATTAAATTCATTGCGTAAGTTGTTTATTAATAGCCTCCAAAAGATAAAGACTACACTGAATTAAGTATAAAATACGAATACTAATCACGAAATGTGATGTGAGTGTACATAAGAGTAGGAAATAAGGTGTCCAATCTCTTTCATCTAGTGTTACATGCCATTCAGGATTTTATGGCCATATTATAAGATTCTATTTCAAGTAGCTGGATCCCATACATTAATAAGTGAATTGAATAATATGCATTATCTTATCTGTTTTGATGAATATTATAGTATGATGTTATAATAATGTAACAACAGATAAGACTAGACTTTTGACACAGATTGTGTTTCTGAACGAAATTTTGTAATAAAGCAAGGAGTCAAATATTGATCACATCACAAGTTTCTAAGTATTTTTAATTTGATTCTCTCATAAAACTGTTATTGTGTTGTGCTTTATGTACAAAATATAGCGAGTTGTCTAACTAAATAAATTATTAATGCGCCAACAGAATTTCTGGTAGATAATAAGCAGCATGCAATGAGCAACATTAAATATTCAGAATTCGTTACGTGACATGCCTGTCGTCATCGCGTGCTTGCGCCTCGTTTAGCTCCTCATTACAACTCACTATAAAATACGGTTTATTGTTTAGTATAACAGAATTTGTATCCTACCAAAATCAATTTATATACTGCGACAATTAAAACTATTGCGCCTAGTAACCTTTACTATGGAGTCTTTAACTGACGTCAACGCAAAGTTACGTTAAAATAATATCGATTTTACTGCGATGAGGTTCCTTCTACTCCATGATCTATGTGTACCGGCTTACCTCCATCGAGAATACATTTGTAGCTACTTC
Source organism: Apotomis betuletana (assembly GCA_932273695.1). NCBI lineage: Eukaryota > Metazoa > Arthropoda > Insecta > Lepidoptera > Tortricidae > Apotomis > Apotomis betuletana. The sequence goes on from OW026299.1 coordinate 16,964,863, forward strand.
CCACATGTCCTGCAGTGTATCCTTGCTGCTTGCACGTGGTAAAGATATTTTCTAGAGAGAGGGTTTTGTATATCCTATGTATTGCAAAACAAGCATGTAAGACAGGGCTTAAGAATAATGATCTAATAAGCCCTATATTGGGTCAAAAGCTGTACGCCCATGTTGATCTAATATAAACTGATTTAGGAGTTTCGAGCACCTATGTCTACCTGTGGCCGTGTTCAAGGTTATCTTAAAGAAGAATTAATGATCCTAAGTTTGTTTTTGTTGCAGACACCCTACATCATGCGCGTCGATGGCAGAGATCATGTCAGTGCTGTTCTTCCACACCATGCGCTACAAGATCTCCGCGCCCCGCGACCCCTCCGCCGACCGCTTCATCCTCTCCAAGGTACTCGTCTGTTTCAATATGCTAATGTCCAAGTCCAAGGACGTAAATACTCCTAGGCAATAGCATATCTGAATCATATGAACTTATTTCACCTTGATTGATTAATCGGTATGTAGTGCGATACGTCAGCTATATTTAATCTATTATATCGTATAATCGCTTCACGATTTGTAGAACATGGTATATAAGTCGCAACCCGTAAAAAAAGCGCTGTCAATCTTAATGTACTGTACTCAAATTGTTTACTGCGCAGGAAGATCGCCAGCGCTCTTACTCATATGTGACGATATGTACTTCATTATATTTAGTCTTTTTATCGTGTACTTTCAGTTCAGTCTCCGAATATCTCTTAATCGAAGTCCATACTAATAATGTTTCGAAAAACTAGATTTCTGATTCCTAGATAGCAACCCTGATTTTTCTGGTGCATCCAAGCTCGTCTATCACTAATTTACCCTTATACCCTAAAGCACAGGTTTTACCTATTTAGGAAGCAGTCGCTAGCTATAAGGAAAATTTGTAAAGATGTTTTACGAAATAAATTATTATTATTATTATTATACGCTTACTTCCAGGGTCACGCCGCTCCCATCCTATACGCCGCGTGGGCTGAGGCTGGTCTGTTCCCCGTCGAAGACCTGCAGAACCTGCGTAAGCTGGACAACGACCTGGAGGGCCACCCCACTCCTCGTCTGAACTTCGTGGACGTCGGTACCGGCTCCCTCGGCCAGGGTTTGGCTGTCGCCGCTGGTATGGCCTACGTCGGCAAATACTTCGACCAGGCACCGTACAGGTTAGTTTATACACATTCTTACCTATTCCAATTACGTCACTTGGAATGAGGCCGGCGTCTTGGAGAACTGCAGAACCTAAATAAACTAGATGTACCTGTCAAGGTACCCTACGCGGCGTCTGGATTTCAGTAGAGTAGTAAACGGCGAGGTGTAGTAGATAAGGATATAAGTATCTAACGTGACAAAACATAATATGGATGTAAACATGAACTGGGAACTGTAGAGGTTAACACTCGTTACCTACCTATCAGATGTCTGGTTGAAATTTTTACCACTTACTTTGTTACGCGGAAAATCTACTTACTCCATTTCTAAAGTATAATCAATCGGTAACTGCACTAGTAAATTATTTTTACCCAATCCGATCATGTGAACATGTAAAAGCACTTAACTAATGTACGGTGATGCACACAAATTGTGTGTTACAGCCAGTGGGTGCTAGAGAACCTCGTGTGTCGTAAATTAAGTCGGATACATGTAAAAATATTAAGAAATGAAATATGAATCTGTGTTCCATTAGACATACATTTAAAATACCTACTCACACGCCCGCCGTCGGGCGCCGTGGCCAGTAGCACTCGGACAAAACTAATATGAAATTTAAAAATATATTCATGTTTACTTGTAAATAACTGTGCAAATGGAATGTCGTTACAATGAAGATATATTACTACTAATAATATGTCAAATATGATTACGCTATCGCTATTTTGGTGGTGTGATGAATGTCTGTGTATAATAAGCAACATAGCAACATAACGTCAAATGGCTGGATGGATCTCGACCATTTTTGCCTGGCCTTGACTTTTCCCATGACCTATCTCTGACGTACTACATGTATCGAATAGAGGAAAACAGTTGTCACACGATACAGAGTCGCGCAGTGAGTTCATTGTCATCTTCCTCCTTGCCTTTGTCCCATATCTTTGTAGAGAATGAATTCAAAATCGGGGTTGGCTACCTAAATCCCAAGATGTGGCGTAGGCACTAGTTTTTACGCAAGCGACTGCCATCTGACCTTCCAACCCAGGGGGAAACTAGGCCTTATTGGGATTAGGTGGTTTCCTCACGATGTTTTCCTTCACCGAAAAGCTAGTGGTAAATATCAAATGCGCAGCGAGTTCTAGGTGTTCAACTACATTTATGCTACGTCAAGTTAACAAGAGATGGCGCTATTTTATTCCAGGGTTGAGATGGTTTCACTCAGTAACTGATTACTTCGTTAAGATGATTAAAATCAGGTGTTATTTAATCAATCATTTAGCTTTTTCACGCTTTTATTACGTGCAGCGCGATAAGGACGGATATGCCGAGCAATGACCAGTCAAGTTTTTGTAACATTTCTGTAAGCTTTATCCATAGAAAAAACCAAGATTACTGTTTTTTTTTCTTTGACGTATCCTAGTTAAATGTAGGTTGTATCCATATCAAATAGGATTTGGTACAAGTGCAGATCCCGCCCTCAAAAAACCGTGTAAGCAGTGCCCCAAAAGACGAACGTGAAAATGAACACGATTCGAACTATAGTAACTGATACATTTCAACCTACCTTCAATCAATTAAAGTGTTAGGAATGCTGACATTGTCCATAACAATGGATCCACGCTTGCTTTAGTTAGTGACTTGGTATTTTTTTAAAGTCGCTCATATTAAACCAGTAACCATTTTTTTTGCTAGGGTATACTGCCTGGTGGGAGACGGAGAAGCCGCCGAAGGCAGCGTCTGGGAGTCGCTGCACTTCGCCAGCCACTACAAGCTAGACAACCTGGTGGTCATCTTCGACGTGAACAGGCTGGGCCAGTCCGAGCCCACTTCTCTGCAGCACCAGGTGAGCTCACGTTGATATAACAATGGCACCTGAAAGAACTTATCATCATCATCATCATCATCACCTCGGCCATAGGACGTCCACTGCTGAACATAGGTCTCCCCTTTGGACTTCCATATATACCGGTTGGAAGCGACCTGCATCCAGCGCCTTCCGGCGACCTTTATAAGGTCAAAGAACTTATCGCCTGGTGACAATCAAAACTCACTAAAATCTCACGTCACTACTCTTGAAAACCTCGTATCTAGTTTGTAGATCGCTACGGAGATAAAATCTTTGTTTTAAGTAGGTATTTGTTACTTAGTGAGTTTTGGTTGTCAACAGACGTTATGGAAGCAAGAGGCAAAATGATCCTTCCATTAGGTTCGTTACAGCACGATAGTTTGTTGTCTACGTAGTTATGTTCTATGGGTATGAAAAAACTCATACTTATATTGTTGTGACACTGCAGAACTAACAAATAAAGAGGATATAATTGCACAGTAAAAAAGCGGCAACTCGGTACTTCATTGCCAGTTATCGTAGACATACTGTGCTATATATAATTTATGAATACCCTCGCACTACACTATTATACAGCGGTGTGCACTAATTGTACACCGATGCTAGGTGGTGCTAAAGTAAAACGTGCGTCGTACTCACGCTCCCGCTATCGGGTGAAGTGGTCAGTAGCGTTCGGACAAATAAACATAAACGTACCCATAGAATAAATATAAGCTTACCCAGCATATTAATACTGATTTCGTCTTATTTTACCTTACTTCTGATTTCTAAATGTAGGGTAGACATTGAAGTTTTATCGTGATTATGTAGGTACCTATGTTAGAGATATATGATATGAAAAAGGTGATTATTATTTATTTAAATTGAGTTACTAATTTCAATACAAGTAACTTTAGCACTACTGAAGAAAACACGTTAATTATCTCGGAGTACAATATAATCACAAAAACTAATTTTTTACAAGTCAAACTTGACACCGTCACAATTATTTTTTATATATTACACCACACCATAAAGTTCAAAAATAAGAGTCTGCAACAACTACAATGTGTAGGAAATAACGCATAAGCAAGGGGAAGAGTTTTGGAAAAGCTGTGACAATTTATCGGTCAGTCAGTGTCAATACTACGAATATTTGAAGAGTGATAACGAGAACAGCGCCATCCGTGTATAGGTTTTTACGGCCTTTCTTAAAAATGCTCACTATTACTTCCAGATTATTTGGTCAATGCGGCGTGCGGGTGTGTAAAATGAAACAGGATTTTTAAAAATGTAAAAATGCGTTTAATCCGTTAAATTTTAAAAATGTAAAATAACGGCACAACCTTTGCCAGCATAAAATAGGGTGTGGGTAATAAGGCCCGTCTGGTTTCTCAATTCGGTAAACGACCGTTACAAGTTTGAATGTTCAAATTTTAAATTCGCTGTCCGTTGAGACAGTACTGCCCTGATGGTGGCCTTGGGACGGGGCGCGGCCGGTGGTCACGGACAGACGTGCAGATCAGCCAGGAACGGGCGGTGAAGGCGGAATGTCACCCACGGTGACTCGGCAGTTCCGGAACTCCTTTCCGTCGGCGTCTACAGCCGTAACTTTGCTACATTGACATCACATTTTCTGACCAGGTGGAAGTATACGACGCGCGCCTCAAGTCGTTCGGCTTCCACTCGCTCATCGTGGACGGGCATGACGTCACCGAGCTGGTGAAGGCGTTCGACGAGGCCGCCTCCGTCCCCGGCAAGCCTACGGCGCTCGTCGCCAAGACCTTCAAGGGCAAAGGCTTCCCTGGTATCGAGGATAAGGACAACTGGCACGGCAAGGCTCTCGGTGCTGAGGGCGAGAAGATCATCAAGGTATTTGTTTCATAACTATTGAGTATGCATTAAGATATATCAATATACAGTAGCGATCAAAAGTATTTTGACAACGGCAAAAGCTTTGATATTATATGCGATATATTAGTTTTTCCAACTTACTTCTTGATAAAGTATTTCATGGCTTAAAAGCTTCTCGAAACAAGTAAAAAGTTTAGTTTCATTGAATTAAAATATAAACATAGCCACAAAAAATATTTATATACCGGTTCAAAAATATTTTGACAATGTCTCTTTTCCAATTTAACTGAGAAATGGGGCTGCAGAATTTAAATACTTTTTAGGAACTACAACTTGAGGCTTTTCTTAGCATGTCTCGACATAAATAATATTCGGAAGATTTTAAGTAACCCGTTGCGGCTGCATTTAAGAAGGGTAAGTCGCCAGCTGAGATTTCGCGATGTTTTGGTATATCACGGCAGTTCATTAGTGTCTGGAATAAGCAGTTCAAGGCTCGAAACAGCGTCACAAATAAGCCTGAAAACAGTCGTCCTCGAAAAACGACTTGTACAACTGATTGTGTAATAAAAAAGTAAGACGTAGAAACCCCACGGAATAATGCAATACCAATTAAAGATGAGCTAACAGAAAACTACAACACAAATGTTCATATTTTTACTATTAAACGACGCCTAACAGACCATGGACCACATGGTCGACGCCCATTAAAAAAAACTACAATGTTCAGCAAAGAATAAGGCATCCCGATTAGCATTTGCGATTCGTCACAAATCATGAACAAGTGCCGATTGGTCAAAAATTTTATGGAGTGACGCGAGCAAGTTAAATTTAATCTCGTGGGATGGTATCAAGTATGTGCGTCGTCCTCATAATAAAAGACACGATGTGCGATACCTGGTACCCACACTCAAGCATAGTGGCGGCAACGTAATGGGTCGGGGATATTTTTCTCGCCATGGCGTCGGGCCTCTCGTATGAATTGACGGGATAATGGGATCGATATGTGTATGAAAATATACTTTATACACATTCGATACCCTATGAAAATAAATAAAGAAAAATTTGCCACCTCGTTGGGTTTTTCAGCACCGTAATGACCTCAGACACAATTCTAAAAATTTACAGGCTTTCTTAAAGCGTAAAAAAGTCAAGGTTTTTGAGGGGCCTAGTCAAAATGCTGACCTTAATCCTATTGAGCATCTACGAGAAGAGTTGAGTATGAGGGAGAGTGAGGTGCAGAAATTTCTGCAAGGGTTTTTTTTCAAGCACTTCAGTCAGAAAGGACGAACATACCTTACGTACGTATATATAGAAGTTAGTAGACTATATGACGGCTCCTTGTACAGCTGTTAGGAAGGGCAGAGGATATGCAACTAAATATTCATGAAACGTCTTATTTAACCCTGTTGCAAGTTCAGCAAAATAATTTTATGTAAGTGTCAAAATACTTTTGAGCTACCTGAAGCGTGTATTATCAGTTTTTATTCTAAGTTCATTGTTAAGCTTTAGTTATCTAAGTGGAAACGTAACAAGAAAAGGGCCATAAAATGTTATCGTTACGTAATTATTAAATATATATTCAATTCATCAACATCTTGAAAAAAAATGATTTGTCAAAATACTTTTGATCGCTACTGTAGCTGTGCCCCGCGGTGTTACCCGCTCATCCCACGGGAACACTTAATTTTTTCGGGATGTAAAGTATCCTATGTCCTTCCCGGGTCTCAAACTATCTCCATACCAAATTTCATCTAAGTCGGTTCAGCGGTTTAAGCGTGAAGAAGTAACAGACAGACAGACACACTTTCGCATTTATAATATTAGTATGGATATCGGTAAAAACAGTTGCACTACATTATTTAAAGTGGTACACATAGTGTATTGCAAGCTTGTGGTGCCAGAGTGAAACGTGCGTCGTACTCACGCGCCCGCTATCGGGCAACGTGGTCAGTAGCGTTCGGACAAACTAACAAATACTGGATGATCAATATGAATTTACATTATTTAAGATTCAATGAGCTTCAATTTGAGAATATTCTATGCCCTATCAGTCAAAGGATATTTGAGCTACGTACATATAAAACTATAAACAAATAAATGATTGTATCATACTAAATCCTGATGTGCTACTTACATTAACTCAGTTACATCTTCCCTGAATAAACTGGTATCTCGAGATTTCAACACTGACTTATGTTTCCTTCGTCTTATAACTTGGGACCCTTCAAACGAAGCGAGAAGAAGCATATCTCGGGCCAGCATGGCAGTGTCAACTGACTTGGCACCGTTGGTTTCTCGTCAGTTGCCATTGCGACTTGGGCTCCCCTTTTTGCTTACCATCAGGCGAAGTGGAGCCACTATGTTGTGCCGTTATAAAAAAAATATATATATATATTTCAGTAAACTTATAGAATTCTTTCCCTACAGATCCTCCAGTCCCAGATCAAAAACAACACCGTGACCCTGAAGCCCAAGGCCCCGCTAGCCGAGGCTCCGCGCGTGCATATCGACGACATCACGCTGTCGTCGCCGCCCGCCTACAAAGCCGGTGAACTGGTCGCCACGCGACTGGCCTACGGAACCGCGCTCAAGAAGATCGCTGACACCAACTTGAGGTGAGTCTGACTTCCGAAGTATCCAGAACGTCTGAAGTCTACCGAGGTAACTGTCCCAACGGATTCTACATTTAAAATCCGTGACATGCTATAAGAAACAACGTAATCACCCAGTAGCCAAAGCCAGGGATCGATACCGGTATTCGGGTCATTATTCGAGCGTTTCAGCCGCCTCACTTTCGTGGACATATTTTGGAAGAATTGGGCGTAGATTTTGATGCCATTTTCGGATATTTGTTAGATGACCGGTAAACTTAGATACCTAACCAGAAACGAAATCGCAATCTGCAGCCACTTCTACAAAAATGTGACCACGAAAGTGATTTGGAACAAACGCTCGAATAATGACCCATTCATGAAAACGCTCTAATTTCGCGTTTTTTTTTTTCGAATGTTATTATATAGAATTTCGTTATAGATATAGATCCTTGAAATTAGCCCACAATAATATAAACATGCGTGATAATGAGCGAAAAACCGGAATATAAAAACGTTATTTTGTATGGAGTAAAATAACGGTATCGATCCCTGGCCAAAGCAATTCAGATGGCTGCTATGTATTGACAGGTTTAGCCACTTTTTTGTTTATATGTGGTTCAAGTTGAGTCATAATATGCACTACAATTTATTACGCACAGCAGTGCACACGCAATGTGCATTGCAAGCTTGTGGTGCTATATTAAAACGTGCGTCGTACTCACGCACCCGCCGTCGGGTGAAGTGGTCAGTAGCGTTCGGACATACCAACCGCACTAGCTGGGTCTAAGTGAGATGCAGCGCTCAAGAATCGGCATTTTTGACACTATATTTGCTTTTTTTTCTTAGAGTGATCGCTCTCGACGGTGACACCAAGAACTCCACCTTCAGTGACAAACTGCGCAACGCCTACCCAGACAGGTAATTGTTATCTTTAATTTGGCGATACTTCAAAAATTGCTATACCCAGACATTACTATACCCGATTCTGTTATTTTAGGTACATTGAGTGCTTTATCGCGGAGCAGAACTTAGTGGGTGTGGCCACCGGTGCTGCGTGCCGCGACCGAACCGTCGCCTTCGTCTCCACCTTCGCTGCTTTCTTCACCAGAACCTTTGATCAGGTGCGTAACCGTCCGTACACAGCTCTACTTCCACAACATAATTTGTTTTGTAACATATTTCTATAAATTTATGAAACATGTAATGTCTCATTTTGTTTAATGTGGATACACCACAATTTTTATTTAAACTATGAATACTAAGATCAAAGCTTAAAGAAAAATTGAAAAAGGAGCTACCTGGTGGAAGGGACCGGGAATCGAACCCGGTACCTCTGGATTACCGGTCCAGCGCGTTAGCCACTTCGCTACCCTCGCTCCACGTAGACCTGACGAATTTTTCCTTATGCTTTGTGTGTCGATCTTTGCATTGTTTATTTGAAAGGTTTTTACACCTTAGCGACCTCTATGTGAATACGTTAATATTCACATCTTACCGCACCACTTTACAGTGGGGAACGAGCAAGCGAGAGAGGGCGCTGTTAGTTTTATAAATTTATGAAACATGTAATGTCTCATTTTGTTTAATGTGGGTACACCACAATTTTTATTTAAACTATGAATACAAAGAGAATATATGAATTCATAGTTTAAACATATTTCTAATTTAGCCTGATATTTACTCGAGTCTTGTATTAATTTCAGATCCGTATGGGCGCCATCAGCCAGAGCAACATCAACCTGGTGGGCTCGCACTGCGGAGTGAGCATCGGCGAGGACGGCCCCTCGCAGATGGGGCTCGAGGACCTGGCTCTGTTCCGCGCCGTGCCCACCGCCACAGTCTTCTACCCCTCGTGAGTAGCTCAACCACAGACAACCCCCACTAGACGGAGCATGTAAGGCGACCCGCGCGCACCAACGATATGGTACGGCAGAACATTAAAGTATCAACACGGCGGCCACCGGTTAGTTGCGTCCTTGGTTATGATCCATGCGTACGTCAACGAAAAAAGAAATTAAATAAATAACATGGTAAATTGTAGTGTTAAGTGGTGTAGAGAGACCTCATAAACATGGACGCAACTAACCGGTGGCCGCCGTATTGATACTTTAATGTTCTGCCGTACCATATCGTTGGTGCGCGCGGGTCGCCTACGGGTCGCCTTACATGCTCCGTCTAGTGGGGGTGGTCTGTGAGCTCAACAAAATGTTTAGTCTGACTTCCACACTCATCTGCATACCTAGAATAACTCGGGGCACGTTCTAGGGATAGGATATCGATAAAAAAGATGTCGATATAATTAAATTAATATATTATGTACTCAATGAACATTCTGGATTACTATAAAGAGGTTCGATGTCATATCTGATCTGATATCGAGCCTCTTAAATTAAGATAATAAAAGTATGAGGATGTCATTTCAATCAAAATGTAAATTTACGTATATTATGAAAATTATTTTCAAATAAACATGTACGTACACGTTTTAATATGTTTATTTTTACATTTGAAAATGTAGAGAAATAAAGTAGGTAATATTTATTTATGTCGATGACATTTAGATGTTGACAGTAACATCGATATATTTTATTGTCGATAAAATATTTTGCTACGTCACTTTCGTATAGGTGCCCCGAGTTATCCTAGGTATGCTCATCTGCAACCCCGCAAACATTGCTTACTTAATTTTTACTCTCGATACGCGATCCAATGAAGCGAGAAGCTTTCTATAAACTTATTTTTATGAGTAGAGTAAAAAGCATCTGTCACGGATGTGTTTGTGGTTTGGTATACGTAATTAATTATAGCACTTCTCTATATTTCCGCGATGCTCGTATTAATATGCGTGTCGCCAGAGATGGTGCCAGAGTGACTCGTGCGTCGTACTCACACGTCCGCCATCGGGCGAAGTGGTCAGTAGCGTTCGGACAAGCTAGCAAATTTAAGAACTAATTTATGGGGGGGTTAAAGTTCTGAATGTTTACAAATATAAAATAAACAATAGTCATAGGGAAAACTTGGGAACCCAACGTTTCTGTAGTGTGCCGTTTCTTTCGTTCGGTAGTTAAACATTTAAAAGACAAGCATTCGTTTATTTAACACTAGCTGTGCCCCGCGGTGATACCCGCTCATCCCACGGGAACACTAAATTTATGGGGATGAAAAGTATCCTATGTCCTTCCCCGGGACTGAAACTATCTATATACCAAATTTCATCCAAATCGGTTCAGCGGTTTAAGCGTGAAGAGGTAACAGACAGACAGACAGACAGACACACTTTCGCATTTATAATATTAGTATGGATGGTGTAACTCCCTCAACTATAGTCATGAAGCGTAAATGTATATGTTTGCTTTACTCAATTTGTAATTTCCAGTGACGCAGTGTCGACCGAGCGCGCTGTGGAGCTAGCCGCCAACACCAAGGGCATCTGCTACATCCGCACCTCCCGCCCCAACACCACCATGCTGTACCCCAACGATGAGACCTTCAAGGTTGGTAAAACAAACGGTCTAAAACAGAATATGCTTTGTACAGTCGCCATCAGATATATCGCAGCATATAAGGCGTCTATACCCCAACGAGGAGACCTTCAAGGTTGGTAAAACAAACGCTAAACGGTCTAAAACAGAATATCCTTTGTACAGTCGCCATCAGATATATCGCAGCATATAAGGCGTCTATACCCCAACGAGGAGACCTTCAAGGTTGGTAAAACAAACGGTCTAAAACAGAATATGCTTTGTACAGTCGCCATCAGATATATCGCAGCATATAAGGCGTCTGTACCCCAACGAGGAGACCTTCAAGGTTGGTAAAACAAACGCTAAACGGTCTAAAACAGAATATCCTTTGTACAGTCGCCATCAGATATATCGCAGCATATAAGGCGTCTGTACCCCAACGAGGAGACCTTCAAGGTTGGTAAAACAAACGCTAAACGGTCTAAAACAGAATATCCTTTGTACAGTCGCCATCAGATATATCGCAGCATATAAGGCGTCTATACCCCAACGAGGAGACCTTCAAGGTTGGTAAAACAAACGCTAAACGGTCTAAAACAGAATATCCTTTGTACAGTCGCCATCAGATATATCGCAGCATATAAGGCGTCTGTACCCCAACGAGGAGACCTTCAAGGTTGGTAAAACAAACGCTAAACGGTCTAAAACAGAATATCCTTTGTACAGTCGCCATCAGATATATCGCAGCATATAAGGCGTCTATACCCCAACGAGGAGACCTTCAAGGTTGGTAAAACAAACGCTAAACGGTCTAAAACAGAATAATATCCTTTGTACAGTCGCCATCAGATATATCGCAGCATATTAAGGCGTCTGTACCCCAACGAGGAGACCTTCAAGGTTGGTAAAACAAACGCTAAACGGTCTAAAACAGAATATGCTTTGTACAGTCGCCATCAGATATATCGCAGCATATAAGGCGTCCATAAATATCTGAACATGTACTGTAACGCCCAGTAAATAAGAGTCGTGTTTAGATATTTATGAACGCTTTATATGCTGCGATATATTTGATGGCGACTGTACAGCGCGCCAAAAATCAGTTTGCGATGTCTTCTACACTATTCTAAAATTGTATTGATAATCAGTCTTCTATGGAGAGGGTCATTTTTTCCGATAAAATATTAACAGCGCGATGCAGCAGCGTTACGCCAGCCATACCAGTCAAGGAATTTGAAACAAGTACCTATTACGCTCTTGTCACAATGACATAAAGGTTAAAGTAGTTTCAGATTCCTTTACGCCATCACGACGAAAGGCTAGACGAATTTTAACCAATTATGGTACTGCGATACTTTTTACCCGACTTTAAAGAAAAAAAGACGGACGAAGTTCAAAGGGCACCTTCTGGTAGAAAATAAACGCTAGTTGTTAGTTTAGAAATTCTGCCGTTACATGCAAATATTTGGAACTAACTACTTTACTGTAGATCTGTTTTAGTAATAGGGCAGAATTTGTATTTTAGGTTACCTACTTACTAAACACGACTGTCAAAATTCTGCGAAACAGGCAATGGCGGCGGATATTTTATGAATATGTTACATTACAATGTCGTTAGTTTTACAACTTGTTGTGTTTCGATTTTCACATAGGAATTATGTACTTATTTATGTGCAAAGGATTGCCTTTTCAGCAATGCCTTAGCCGAAACTACGCTGCTGTAAAATGTATGCAATGTCTAGAACCCAATAAAAATCCACACCAACAGGAAATCAAATTAGTCATCTCAATAACAACCAACAAACTATTCAAGACGGCACTAATAGTGTTAATGTTAATGTTTCCAGGTGGGACAAGCCAAGATCGTGCGCCAGTCGGCCAAGGACCAGGTGCTGCTGATCGGCGCCGGCATCACGCTCCACGAGTCCGTCGCTGCCGCTGAGACGCTCAAGGCTGAAGGTATGTAACAATTAGCTACACACTGTTCCTACTCAAAACTGCTAAGATCTTAAACTATGGATAGTGTAGAAGGGGGATAGGGGAGGAGCAGCATCTTCATATATCCAAAAGTGTCCGCTAAAAGGTGTTAAATTGGTGGCGCAAGTGTTGCAAGAGAACTAGACTAGTTTCCTGTTCCTGGCTACTTTTAATGAAAGTCAAAACGCTGGAATAGTTAAGACACAATTAACCAATCACGCGTCTCCGTTGTTTTGACGTTTTGACAACGCAAAGCAAAGAGTTGAAATACCTGCACCCTCCAGAAGTTGAGGTTTAATATCCTACAGTTTATGGACGGTAGACAGTTTCACTTACTTACTTACTATTCCAGCGCCGATTGTGGAGCCTTTTGGAACTATTATTCACTCCATACCGCTGGACACTTTCAAATATTCTCCTTTGCAAGATGCCACTCTTTGCCATCTACACTCCACATCTTAAACAGTTCTTATAATTATAACGCTCAACCTATCAGCCTCAGCGGCTCAGCCATCTAGCGGCTGTTTAATATGCATAGGAGCCCTACTTCTCCTTTCAGTGACGGCAGTACTTGCCGCCTAGGTGGCTAACTTGTATATTACAATTTTAAGCTTACAAAACTAGCTACTAATGTCTAAACTTGCGGTAAAGTAACGTTATAATCCTAAGGCGGAATATTGAAGAAAAAACTGAACTGGAAAAGTGATCAGTTACTCACATGCGTCTAGTGCAAATGCTACTAATATAGAGCACTAAACTAAATACAGCTATGCGCATGATATATGCGTATTGCAATCAGGTGGTGCTAGAGTAAACCGTGCGTCGTACTCACGCGTCCGCCGTCGGGCGAAGTGGTCAGTAGCGTTCGGACAATCTAATCCTTACAATAAATTAACTAAACCATTACACATCGGGTATTAAAAAAACGTTAGATACGCCCTCTTTTTGTACTTGAAACACCTTTTCCGTTATTAACTTCTATATAATCTGTGATCAGGCGTCGGCGCGCGTGTGCTGGATCCGTTCACTATCAAGCCCCTGGACGAGGCTGCCGTGCTCGCAAACGCGCGCGCCTGCGGCGGCCGCATCGTCGTCGTCGAGGACCACTACCAAGCCGGTGAGTACTCACTCAATCTTCGTCTTCGTCGTAGTATTAAGCATCATAACTCTCTACATTAGCAGACTATAACATCCAAAAAATAGTACTTATAAAAGTACTCATTTAGCGCCACGTACCTACCCGTACTCGCTAGTAGGTACTAGCCCTACCTACCCTATCGGCCTGAAATATGTGTGTGCGTGCCGTGACATTGCACGAGCTCTTGAAGTCTGCTTACTGGTTATACTGTGCATCAAAGAAGACAGGACCCAAGTATTCCTTGAATAAATAAACAATTATTCAATTGAGGTCACTTACTGTCAGATAAGATTTGCTGGCCAGTTATGGTTATCCGTTCAAAAACGCTGATTATTCTAGACATTTTTCTCTGATCAAACATGTTTCTTAACATATTATCGTTTAATGTTATTTATTAGAACAGGGCTAATGCGATTTATTTAATATATATTTGAAACCTACAGTTTAAATTTTTCATTGATAATTTTTGTATCAAAAACTACTCGAAATTGACAAAATTCACGCAAACGGGTTTTTCAGCTTATTTTCGACTGCACGCAATGAAAGCATGAAATAGCTATGTTACTATCTAAAACTCGGGAAAACTATTTATTCACTTCAAAAAGTTGTTTGAAATTATCAATATATGTATGTCATAATATTATGAAAAAAAATGTATATTTTTTTTTTAATAAAAATAACTTTACCTTAGAACATCATTAGTAGATCATTTTACCTCGCATAAGTTTTTCCCAACAATTTAAACCAATACCATGAAATCGCAGGAGGCATCGGCGAGGCAGTCCTGTCGGCGGTGGCGCTGCAGCGCGACATCGCGGTGAAGCACGTGTACGTGAAGGAGGTGCCGCGCTCGGGCCCGCCCGCCGCGCTGCTCGACAAGTACGGCATCTCCGCGCCGCACATCGTCGCCGCCGCCAAGGCCATCCTCAAGGTCTAACTCTAAAATCCCACTACGAAAAGTACTGGTTTCACAGACAACCCCCACTAGACGGAGCATGTAAGGCGACCCGCGCGCACCAACGATATGGTACGGCAGAACATTAAAGTATCAACACGGCGGCCACCGTTTAGTTGCGTCCTTGTTTATCATCCATGCGTACGTCAACGAAAAAAGAAATTAAATAAATAACATGGTAAATTGTAGTGTTAAGTGGTGTCGAGAGACCTCATAAACATGGACGCAACTAAACGGTGGCCGCCGTGTTGATACTTTAATGTTCTGCCGTACCATATCGTTGGTGCGCGCGGGTCGCCTACGGGTCGCCTTACATGCTCCGTCTAGTGGGGGTGGTCTGTGACTGGTTTAGAACTTTGTGAGAACTGACAACCATACGTAGATGTATCATCTTTCTATCTTTTTTACAAAGTTCTACATTTTATACATATTTTTGGGACGGCTCGATTTGCCATGTATAGCCTCCCGGTTGTCAAATAGGCGCGAGTAGGTTCTGTGGTAGGTATTTACGTACGCATACAATTCTTAGTTTTTAAGTAAGTTTTATATCCAGTGGCCAAATCACAGGGTATAGTGAAATTATTTTGAAATATCTTCACTCTATGATTGGAGTTGGGACCATTATGTTGGACTGAGTTTTTCTTTGTTATTATTGTTATACGAAACAATGACGTGCTAATGATGTAAATAATATGAAGTTCAGTATAGTAATCAGACCTACTCGCGGCTCTAATTGGTTTGTCATCTCAAATTGAAAATCATTTTTTATTCTAGTTATCATTGATAACATTCCTGCCTTAGGTACATTCCGAGTGTAACAGTTTTTCTACTTTGAACCTACTTCCTAAGAGCATAAGATAGGTTGTCCTAGACTTACCGAGCTTATTTGCTCAGACAGATTGTTTCATTACTTATATATACTGAGATATAGTATTTCGGGATGCTATTTTTATATATGATTGTTATACAGTGCCTTTATAGAATTTAATTCGATGTAAGTTATATTGAGCAACATTTATGCTAATCAACCTAATCATTAATGTTGCTATATAAATATTTCGATTGGTAAGAATATCAGCGTAGATATAATCATAAGAACAAGATACACTGTTGCCTGTTTTTGGAATGATTTTTACGACTTTGCTTAGCTAGTAAGGGAAATTTCCTATTTGTTATATGTATATTACTTGAATGTATCAAGAGGGAGGGGAGGGAGGGTAGGGGTAGGGAACCTCGCTTACTTTGGGCTTCCCTATGTTTTGTTACAGAAAATCATACAAAATATGATTAGATCAAATGTTTAATTGGTATATTACATTCCCGTTGCATTTTGTTTTCATTTTTAATCACAGAATTCGTTTTTTCTGTAATAAATTATGTATATCAAGTACAAAACGTGGTTTTATTACAAAACAGATTAATAATCTATTAAATGTTATATTTACATTAACAACAAAGTAAAAAACTTAACATTAATGACTAGAATAACTCTGCTTTTTTATGTACATTTATTCGAATACAAGCACAGAATTAGCTAAAACCAAACATCCAATATATCATTTGTATTCAATCGTTTTCGCGGTGCAGCGATGCGGAGAGTACACACTTTCAGTATAGGGAATGTGCAACGAAGGTGCTGTCAACTGGACTGTCAACCACCAATCTGAATATGATGTGAATCTTGTCAATGGCGTTGCTAATGCTGCCACCTATAGTTCGTGCACGTTTCCTATTATAGAATGTGGCTCCTCGAGGCGCCACGAGTAGTTCATCGATACTAATCTTTTAAGTGTATATCCGTCCGTTTATAATCTATCTAATAACTAACTTTTAGCGTTATTCGTCAGTATACAAACACTGACGAATAGGTCAGGTTAGTTTATGATTTACCGGTTACTTTGTAAAGTACAGTACTTTTATCTCACGAGCGCGGGTGAGCCATGTTTGTGTGAGTAATGTACATGCACATTGGCTCTGTGTGGGTGAGCCGGAACTGTTCGCTCCCGAGCTCACCCACACAGAGCCAATGTGCATGTACATCTACTCACAAACATGGCTCAGCCGCGCTCGTGAGATAAAAGTACTGTAATATATAAAAAATTACATTATATAATACTGAAAGTACTCGCCACACCATGTGCACATCTGCCGGCCGCTCTGCCCTCCCGATCTGAATCGGCCCTTAGAGCTGTTAACGAACTATCAGCAAACGCAGTTGCATGCATAAATAAGTAAGAGCTTTTGACGCAATATCGTCTATCCGTGGCTTATTATTGCTAACGATTTCACTTACATGGTCTTCAGTGAAATTAGTTTTACCAAACTCTGTGCCAAACTATAGCTAAATAATACTACGTTAGAGGTGTCAAATGACTAGTTTCATTAGTAGTCTATTTCTACATAAATAATTAAAATCTAGTTATTCGTACCCTCTTAACAACGGTAAATTAAATTAAGGCACATACATTTCTCACTATGTCATAGCAAACAACTTATCTGTAACAATCAGATTCATTTTTAGCAATATTTTTAAAATGCACAACAAAAATAATTTTAACAAAACAAGTGTATGGGGTAAACTTTATGGTTTCATCATGTGCATATTGTGACTCGTTTGATTACATAGGTAATATGAAAGGATTTTTGAGCACTATCACACCTTAAAAAGTTCTCATGATAATTTAACGTTCCCCTCCGTTACTTGGGAATTAAAGTTTATTGATTATACACTCCTTAAAAATTATGTATACGAAGCATGGTTTTATCCATAAAGTTTACCGCGATACAAATAATCAAATAGTGGACGGACATTATCAACTATCCCGTTAGAAATCAGGCGCAAAAGTCCAAAGTTAATTTAAAATCTCACTACAGCAAGTTAAATGCACTTTAGCAGCCAGTATACAACACTCTTTGGCCTATAGTAAAACACTAGAATGCAGTCATTCGCGAAACTGTTTTTTTTTTTTTCAGTTTTTGCACATAACAAAAATGTCTTCACCAATTTTAACAATACACGGACACAAAACAAACATGATGGTGCTGTCAGCAGAACGTTTTTCTTGGAAATGATAGGAACGGATATTATTCTGAATAGCGTATGATCACTACACTTCACCCCCACTCACTAGCTGGTCCTTCAGACGGGGAGGGCTGAGGGTTCGCGGCCTCTCCTGTTCTCTCATCTAGCTCGCCAGGTAAGTAGTCCTTCCAACTTCTAAACAGGTACCGAGTAAACTTTCGCAGCTGCCTGAACTTGCAATATGTAGCACCTTCCGCAGACTGCAGTTGCTGAGTTTGAATCAAAAAGCCCTTCTCTTTAAAGGTCTGCTCTAACTTCTCCCTTTGCAAACTTTTACGGGATTTTCGCTTCTTCTTACTCAAATCTTCTTTGTTTAGTACTGTAGTTGGTGCCTCGACTTTAGGTTGACTTGAAGCCGACGCTTCGGCCAGCTGAGCTCGTCCCTGATTCGAGTCTCTATGTAAGTAATCATATCCCTTATTTCCTTTGTTGCCTGTCCCGCTGTAGTACCTAAAGTTTCCCCCAGAGTCTACGGAAAGCATTTTCTTTTCCTGTAAGGAAGGTTTTGATCCCCCAGTAAATTTAAATTTACAAATACTGACTTCTGTAGTTGGCGTCGTGGAATTAGTTTTAGTAGGTACTGGTGGAATGAAGATTGCCGACCTTTTCCGCTTCACCGGTCCTTGCACTGGTACAGGATTTGGAGATGTCCTCTTCATCTTACTCAAATCAGGGCTCTTACCTCCTTCAGTTTTCTTCATAACGTTAGGGTCTAGTAATTCTGAAATCTGTTTCAGGACTAGTTTATTTTTATTATCATCCACCGGCGGCGAGGGTTCTGTGGATACGCTTTCGCTCACACTATTCGGGGTCGACAACCTTTCTTGTTCTTCTGGCGAGAACGGCAGCTGGCCTGACGCGGCTAACCTCTGGTAATATAGTAGCTGCGTCTGAAGAGCTAAAGGATGCATGTATATGCCCGCGTTGGGCCAATACACATAGCCTGGAAACTTGTTCTCCCCATCTGGGCTGACCGTCGATTGTGCCGGTTCTGATAACGTGGGAGACACATTCCGATTTTGCCGCGTCAGATCGGGTGAACTCCTCGCAGTGGCGGGTAGATTAGTGTTCCTTTGGATTACAGATATGGCGTTAGGCTGTTCTTTATCCTCGATGATTTCTGTTTCGGGTTCAGTCTTTACTTCTGGCAGTGAAGTGTAAATGTTGCCAAATTTCTTCTGAATCTGAATCTTGAGTTCATGTAGATCTCTTATGCAAAGATTCAAAGGTTCTTCATCGCTGTGCAGGGGCCCGGCGATCGTGACGGGTGCCTCGGGCATGGGATCGTCCGGGCTGGCAAAATGTGGTGGTGTAAGAGATTCTAACCGTTTCTTATTTTCCTGTGACAGTTTTCTTTCCAGCAAATTTGAGATTATTTTGTTTTGTAGGTCAGTCTTGGGTGTACTCAATGCGTCACTTCGAAACGGAGGACATAAACTAAGCTGGTTTCTATCAACCTGAGGCGGTGGCTGACCGGGAACGACGGTTCCGTAGTTTTCGTAGATTAGATGACAAATATCTGCCTTCTTCGGTTTTCTGCCTCTTCTTGGCTTGGAGTTATTTAGCGTCATTTCTCCCATATATGGCAGATCATCGTAAGTGACTATCTTGCTGGGAGCAATGGCTGGGTTTTTCTTTTTGTCGTCCTTCTTGGGTGCTTTAGCCATGTTCTGTATCTGTGGTACAGTCAGTGAGCCAGTTTCATTCTGTATGCCTGCTAGCCTTTGCGCCCATATTTTGAAGGTTTCGTTTGTGATGTTATTAAGATCAACCGGTTCCGTCTTAGGTTTCTCCGGTTTCTTAGTTTTGTTTGCTTTCTGAAGGCTCTGCTCGTAGTGGTCAAGGTACTCTTGAGGCAGGGCCTGGTGATGGAACTTGAGCTTCCATCTGTTCTTCTGCCGGCTACGGTGCTTGGGCTTGGGCTGCTCGCCCTTGTCCACACGTGCCTTGCTAGCTGACAGCAGCTGCTGACGGAGTAATTCCTTATTTTCTGATGTCCTGAAAATAAATTATAATGTTTCGATTAATCTTATAGTCTTATAGGATATATTATCAGGATATAATGTATGTTAGTAATAATAATAAATGTTTAATTTTAAGAAGACTAAATCTTATCTTGTCATTTTAAAACGCAGGTATTAAGTAATTATTTAAGTATTTATTTATTATTGAGTAATAGCGGAGAAATAAATAGCGAAACACGAAAGGATAGGCACTTGTGATCTTTTTGCGTCCCATAGTCCCATAGGTACGATAATCTCAATACTAGGACTTGAATGGGGTTAACCTTTTAAACGCCAAGCGCAGTGCCGCATTTATCCCTACCCACCAGGCCCGAGCCTAGGGGCCCAGTCCCAGAAGCAGGATTTGCACCATAATAATGTCCTTATAAAGCCCCAAATGCCAAGTGCCTAGGGGCCTTGGCCCTCTAAGTCCGGACCTGGCCGAGTGGTTAAGCAATTCATCGTGCCCCTGACGCGACAGCAAAAAATGGGCTCCAAAATCAACAAGGATCGAAAAATACTTGTAGCGGTTTGAATAAAAAAAGTTGAACGGCTGTGGCCAACGTTGGCGACAGTAGAGCAATTTTCCGCGTGTCGGCTAGGTAGGTACAGCCGTCTTTCGTGTCACAAAGGTAAGATGGCCTTGAAATATGATTATGAGATATTTCTCAATTACTCATAGTTACCTGTTTGCGGGGTGAAGCGGTGCAGGCTGCGCAAGCGGCGCGGGACACACGTCGGCGCACGCCACGCGGCGCATCACTTCTGAAACAATAACACTCAGTTATAGCTACAAATCCATCTATATAAACTACTATAAGACCATCAGTTGGGAGAATTTACTCTAAGGCGTTGACTCGAAAGGAGAAACTATTCCAAGGGAACCGAAATATAATTGCCAAAACCGAGCTTTTAGGTACGAAAGGTCCTTCGTTAAAGTTCAAAGTGAGGTTTCCTTTACGTCCATCTACATAAACTACTATAAGACCATCAGTTGGGAGAATTTACTCTAAGGAGCTGACTCGAAAGGAGAAATTATTCCAAGGGAACCGAAATATAATTGCCAAAACCGAGCTTTTAGGTACGAAAGGTCCTTCGTTAAAGTTCAAAGTGAGGTTTCCTTTACGTTGCAAAAATACGATGGTTAAACAAAAAAATATTTGAATTTATTATTTTACGTTGCTTTATCAGTCTTGAAAAAATAACTATTGCAAAATTACAGCGTTTCATTCTATTTAATTACAATATAAAATTAAGTACTTATTTTTAAAGATTACGTTGAATTATTGTCTAGTTAGGTCTTGCCTACAATTTTATTATCGTTACTTTAGGATTATGTTAATTGAATCTAAAAGGTATAGCGGATCTATTATTTTATACTACAAGAAATTAAATTAATAGACACCTTTGACCGTTAGGCGTCAGGTAATAAGTCTGATTTGGAGAACCTCCGTAGTAGAAGAAGTGGAAAGAAGTGAGTTAGCGCGAGGTAACCCGACCGCGCCCGAAATACGCGCGCCTTACGCGGCGCGTCCCAAAATAAAGGATGATACCAATTTCGCAACGCTCGCGCAAATAGACCCGCCTTTTACGGCAACTATACTCCAGTTACTGACCACCGGGCCGCGTAACTGGCATAGCTACCGGAGTTACCTACCGTGTTCCTTTGGCTATAAGCTCATAAAGGTCTTAGAGCAAGCCTTGAACTGAAATAGAGCCCGAACCTTTACACGACGACTCTTAGTCACCTACCTAACACTACCGAGCCGCATCTTGTGTGCCTGGGACTCTGGAATTTCCCTAGATTCCCTAGAACTGAAAATAATGCTGCAGTTGAGTAATTATCATAGGTACTTAATCAAATTTCATGATTGAAATCCGTCTGGCCCATTTTGATGTAGGTAAAGCATCTAGCAGGACATTCTGATTCAGATATACATCCCTACGCTACGCGGCAAAACGTGTTTCGCATGAAGTTCCTTTATGAAGATGATTATACGACATGTCAGTCGTATACATAGTAATCCATACTACTAATATTATAAATGCGATAGTGTGTCTGTCTGTCTGTCTGTCTGTCTGTTACCTCTTCACGCTTAAACCGCTGAACCAATTTAGATGAAATTTGGTATATAGATAGTTTCAGTCCCGGGGAAGGACATAGGATACTTTTCATCCGGAATAAATTGTTTCCCGTGGGATGAGCGGGTAACACCGCGGGGCACAGCTAGTTATTTAATAAAAAAGGAAAAGGATATTAACGCCAGCTTGCCTTTACAATTTTTTCTTCTAATCAGATAAGTAAATATTTATTTATCCAAATACAGAAAATCTTATCATAAATATTCCATTCATAAATGATGAATACTCTAAACAAACTCCATTGAGAAGAATTGACCGACGACTGATATGCTTACCGAGCTTATAAAGCGCACTAGTAAACAGAGTGACTCACTGCACCGACCGGAGGGCCGGAGCGTATTATTTACCCATCGCTATAAATAAAAGAAGATAGAGATGACTGAATGTCCATTGATGCGACCAATAGCGAACTGTCGAAAAGTTATTCGTATTATTATTTATGACCTTTATTTGTCATTGCTACCTACTTATTCACAGTAGCTAATCATAAAATTTCAACTGTAGGTACAGTTGGGAATTTCCAAATCAGGTGCTTATATTCATTCAGGTTTAATAAACAAGTAGTAGGATGGATATCAATGGTTATCTTTAATTTACTTCTGTATGTAGGATAAATTAACGTTAGAAAGTTCATTTTAATTTCCATTAATCTTGATTCCCACCAGCTGTCAACTTTAATGCGTTTGAGGACCTTATTCTACT
Organism: Apotomis betuletana; assembly: GCA_932273695.1. Lineage (NCBI taxonomy): Eukaryota > Metazoa > Arthropoda > Insecta > Lepidoptera > Tortricidae > Apotomis > Apotomis betuletana. The sequence goes on from OW026299.1 coordinate 16,987,769, forward strand.
GCATTGAATCTTTTTTAGTGACCGACCGAAGTTTCGGTTTCGGTTTCGGCCAGTTTCGGCCTAAAAATCATGTTTCGGCCAAAGGTTCGGTTTCGGCCAAAAAACAGCCGAACCTTTCGGCCGCGCCGAAACTTCCAACATAGTACTTTCGGATCGCGTTCGGTTAACGTCGGGTGCGCTCGGCAGTCGGTACGGTTGGCAATATGGCGTCGCTCGCCTGAGTCTGCCGGCCGCTGAATCACTTTGCTAGGTGAGGTGACGTTTGTGTTTGTTCCCCGAATAATGTTAAGTAATTGACCGAGCGAGCAAAGCATTTCCATTTCAGCATTGGCCCACAAATTCTTTCGTATGCCCGGACGGTTGGATGTCCATGCGCTTACCGGCTGTTCTTGCCTTAATGTCGAATTTCTCAATCGATTCTCATTAAATTTTGTGAGTATGTTCGATAAGTAGGTATACCGGGCGTCCCAAGACTATGGGACACCAAGGGAAAGTACCTACCTTACATATCGTAGATAGGATATTTTGCTGAAAGAAGACTTTATGTTATATTTAAAAGTTAGTAATTCTGCATTTTTTTTTGGGACGCCCTGTATAGTATTTTTTCGTCGATTCAGTTTTTCACAATTTTCAAAATAGCGGAGATAGGAGGGGTAAAATCATCACTGCCTACTTAATTTTATTTTTGTTATGAATCTGTCATCTCATATTGTAATTCTTAACGCTTTTCTTAAATTTACAAACAAATTGACGGCGATATAGGTTTACTTGTTTCATAAAATGACTTTAGAATTCGTCATTGTTGCGTGTATGTAATAAAATTAGTACGTTTGAGTTAGCGTTACGAGACCACCTGATTGCAATTATAATAATTTAAACTCAATCAATTATTTTGTTGCTATGTTTTTAAACTTGTTTTACTTTATACCATATACAATTAAAAGATCGCTGCCTCAGTATAGTATTACAGCTGTTAATGCTTCATTTTCATTTTCTGCGTAATTTAATTTGAACCAAGACCAAGTGTCAATGTTAAAATATCAATTGAACAAAAGTGAAACGTGAGTTTGTTGTGTAATTGCTTAAATTTGTAATTTTTTACCATTTCCACCCCCACAGAAATTTCAAGAAAGTGAAGATGTATATATAGTGGCTATATACATCTTCACTTTCTTGAAATTTCTCTAATCGACAAAAATAATCTAGTATATTCTTATAAAACCTACTCACAAAACTTCATGAGAATACGACCTCCAGGCGAGAACACCCCAAAAAGCATCCAATCGTCCACACATTATACGAAAGAATTTTGGGCCAAGCTGAAACTGAAACGCTTTGCTCCATCGGTCAATTATGCCAGCGATATGTTTCATTGTATTCATATTAGATCTAGAAAGAAAGACCCGCTGACATTTTATACGTTTTAATCACGTTTATAAAAGGTTCGGTTTCGGTTTCGGTTTCGGCCGAAACTGTAATCAGAACCGAACCTTCGGTTTCGGTTTCGGTTTCGGCAGAAAAACGTGTTTCGGTCGGTCACTAATCTTTTTGAAGGAGAAGTAAGCCAATCTGCTCTGGCTTTGTCAATAATATATTTGACGCCACACCACTGGTATATGTAGTCAATTGCAGAGAAAATACCAGTTAAAAACCAATCTCTGATGAAGAAACATTTTATCGAGAGTGAAATCATCCCACTGCTAAGTACCAGGCGAGTAACGGCTGCAATCTTACCTAATGTAAAAATAGGTACATTTCAAATGTAATCGATTGCACTCATCTTTAACCTCAATCGAATACCTACTACAATGGTGCTAGTTATAAAACCCGAGTAGGTATATTATATGCATTGACGACGCGGTTGGCTCAGTTTGTAAGCACTGGCCTACTGAGCCGGCGGTCCTAGGTTCGAATCCCGGCCAGGGCAAATAATTGTGTGATGAACTCGAATATTTGTGCTTGGGTCATGGTCATGGATGTTATCTATATATGTATTTATATATTATGTATATCGTCGTCTAGTACCCATAGTACAAGCTTTGCTTAGTTTGGGACTAGGTCGGTTTGTGTAAGATTGTCCCTTAATAATATAGTTATATATAATATATTTATTGATTCAATTGAAACAATGTACAATAAGCTGCAGAATTGCATGGCCCATTTATGAATGAGTTCTCAACAATATCCACTCGCACGGTATTTAAAGAAAAGGGAAGATAAATAGTTGTCGCTCTACCAGTGGCTCTACAAATAGTTGTTTGTTAAGGTTTGGAAGTTATAAATTCGTTAGGTAGAGCGCAATGAAATTAATGTCTCAATAGACCATGAATCCGACAACCCGACAACATTTATGTATGAGTTATGCTCAAGATATGATTATAAACTCCAACACAGTGTACCTATTTATGTATAAGTATAAATTAGTCAAGTGTAATTGAATTGAAAAATAGAAGTAAACGTATTTTTATGCCTAAATATGGTAATTAATCGATAGCTCTACATTTAGACATCAAAATCTCTACATTTAAAATTAACTTTTGGGAGCTATCGAACATCCCATTGCCGATGACAATTCGTGCATGCACTGTCGTGTAGGTACTGTGTAGTGTGTAAGACAATAGTGAGTATTTTGTGTAGCCTACATGACTGCCAGCTGAAACACAGCAAAAAAACACAATAGTAGGACCATACATAAGTTATGTTATTAATAGTAATGCACCCCACATTAGACATCCGGCTAGAGCACCGAAAAGTGAATTAATTATGTATAACGAGGTAGCAGACTAATTGGATGACATGGACTAACATGTTACGTAAAAAGTAAACGAACTTCCTCAGTTTTGTTAAATACTCGTATGAAACGCATTTTTTTTAGTTTTATAGATACATACCTACTAGAACAAGATATAAGTAAGACCTATGCGATTAGGCACTCAAATAAGTCACACATATAATTATGGAACAGATTTAGACGTTTGAGCAACATTTGAGCCGACTTTAGTCGTAGAACCGTCACCGCTGTGAAATGCCGATATATCGCGAACCACCTTTTTGTAACTTCTATGACCGTTGCCACCACCACCACCGTTACCACCTATCCGTTTCATTCCATCTGAGAACGTAAAGTAAACCTAGGTCTAAAATAACAAAAAAAACTTTCAATAATAAAACACCAACGGGGTTAACTCCTTAATCGATCAGCTGCACCAGTACTCATCTCAGACGCGATACAAAAGCACAATGATTACACATGCGAGCCGTGACGTCACGTCACTACGCCTGGCAGGCGGCCAACTGTACCACGTCACGAACTGTCACGGGAGACTTAACCTTATTCCCGTTACGTAAGACGCACATTAATTGGGGCATTCCTCGAATGTAAACACGGCTATGTGGGTAAAAGTGGGTATTTTGGGTTTATTGTATCTTGGAAACTTGTGCAAGTATGTCGGTAAAGCGTGCCAGGTCACTTGTGTCCAGTTTTTCTGATGATTTGATGACAGGTCCGAGACTGCCAAATTTTAACACCATAGTGTCTCTTTAGTAACTTAGTGCCGAAATAACTATACCTACTTGTCATATGTTTCTTGATCTTGACACCTGCAACTAGGTATATTAAAGTAGTTTCGCCTTTTATACTCCACTGTCATCATCTTTGAAAACCCTACTTGAAAAAACAACTCTTTCCAATAAGTACGTTTTCCGTTGAAAATAACGACCTTATTGATACGAAATGTTTTGAATGTGTGCTTAATTTAACGTAAAGCCTTAAAAGAATTTAAAGTTTAAGTACACTTCCTGTTTTGTTAATTCTGTTCAATCAGTTTTTATATAAAAAAAAATGGCTACTGCCCATTGGGTCAATTTTGCCAGTGTCAAAGTTGACGAACGTTGTACGGTGAGTTGAGCTTTTTGTAAAGTGATAGCGATTTACAAAAAACCACGCGGTCTACCGGGCCTTGACCCAAGAAGGGCTATGTACGCTTCAAGTTGAATTCTTCATTAACCATTCACTCATACGTTAGTTCACTGCACAATAGTCTATCAATACTACACATTGAACATCCAAAATGAATAAATAACGAATAACTAAACTTAAAGGCATGCGGCCATCTTAAGTCACAAACCGGAAGCGTTAATTCTGTTCATCGCCAAAATCAGATGACACATATTTTGGCAACTGACAGAAATCCAAAACAAAGCGTATACGGTTTTATTTTCTTATAAATAATACATGAATGTTAATATTAGCCGTATTAGGAGCATTGTGGAATGAATCATGGCCTGCGTAGGAGCAATATTAATGGTTTGTTACAAAGCAAAATACCAAGTAAGGTTGCATTACATTATGCTGGTTTGATCTTATAAAGGATGCCTGTATTATGTGCTTTTCATATTTTTGAATAGCTTTTGATCACAATGATGTTTGGGTCACCTTGTTAAGAGAAATAAAAGCCACACATGGACAAGAATGTCATTGAATAATGACTTTCATGTCTTAAGATTGATTAAGACTAGTTGTGGTATTTAAAACAGGTTGGTACACAGTATATTTAATACCTAAGTGCAGATGTAGCCAAACTTCTAATAGTTTGCTTTGAAGTTGGTTCACGCAAGTATACTACTACTAGATTACTACGTTAGAAACACAGACACAAGTCTGTGTTCAGAGCAGACTTAAAATCTGGCACGACATGTAGCCAGAATTTTACATATTAATTTTTTTTATATCATGAATATTATGATAACTATATCGATAACTTCAACCAACTTTTTAAAGTGAAGTATACCTTTCCCTGAGTTCTGGATAGTAACATATATACTTAGCTATAAATATTGACACAAAGGTAATTATGAGAGAAAAATTTAATGTGATCTATTCGAACCTGCGACCTCTACGTTTCCGGCGTAGTGCTCTCCAAACTGAGCTATAAGATCCTTACGTCAATCACATCAAATCTTTCATTCCATAATTCTACGCTACTGGAGCGCCCTCTGCGTCATATGTGTTTGAAATGCTTTATGCGCATTAGCCATACCCCAGGATGTGCACTTTACACGCACCCCGATCCCCGTCCCCATTGCTTTACAGCAAGTGCGAACACTGCGAGAGAGATGGCGCCGTTCTAAATATGTTTTTTATCGATTAAATTTTTTGATGTGGAAATACCACTTTTTTTATAAATATTGGCACAAAGGTAAATTATGAATTCAACTTGTAGGTAGTTTTCAAATATATAGGTACCAATAAATCGCAATAGCCCTGTTCTAGGTACCTCAATTCAACGTTGATATGTATCAATGTTACCACATTTCTTTATTGAACTATTAATACAGACAAAACAAAAAAAAATATACTGCGTAACCTGGCAGAGGATTCTACCAGGTTACGCATTTCAAATTTACCGTTTTTATTTTGTTACGATCTTTTTTTTACTTTGATCCTATGATAGGAACTTTACATAAATAATCCGTCGCGATGTTTATTACAATTCTGTGAAAGCCATAAATGGATGTCCATTTCTGTATCGACTTAATTATAAATAGGTACGGAGGCCAACGGATTGCAAGGATAAATCGGTCAACGGACAATGGTATCGATATATCATATAACCCAAGAACTATGATTATTAATTCGCCATTGTCGTGAAAGGGAAATAAAAATAAATAACGTTTATAAACTGAATAAGGAAATAGACTGTGTTCACGAATAAATGGGTCGACACCTTATCGGAATGCACTTCCTCCTGTTGTTCTCAAAGAGCAACGAATTTATCATCGGATCCTAGAATAATCAACAACCAGATAGAATCTTTATTGCTATTACCATAGGTAGGTCTTTTGTGTATTTTGTAGCTAGGTAGCACCTAGTACTAAACGAAGACTGATAACTGTACATTTGTAAACGAATATAAACCTTATTGCAGCGAGTCTATGGGTGTTTAGTTAACTGTGTCTTCGTTTGTACCTTATTTTCAGGGATAAATAGTATGTTTGTTTTCCTTTTAGCGTGGAAATTGTTTCAGCCATAAACTTAGCTTCAAAAAGTGTTAAGGGAGAAAGTAAAGGAAAATGAAACGCGTACTTTTTTAAGCCGAAGCATGAAAAAACATTCACATTTCAAAATGAATCCTGAAAACGAGATTTTGTATGAATATCCTGATAGGCACATTTAACGTAAAAGCTGTGGTAAAAGTACATAGTTTTAAAAATATTTCAACCAACCGCAAACAAACCTTGCAAAATGAAAACCCGTGAGGAATAAGAATAACTAAGTATTTTAATGAAATCAAATACAATCTGCTGTGTGGTCCCTATATTACCTCATCATCATCATCATATCAGCCGATAGACGTCCACAGCTGGACAAAGGCCTCCCCCAAAGTTCTTATTAAGATCATGCGCCGCCCTCATCCAATTTCTGCCCACGATCCTAACCAGGTCGTCTATATTACCTATTTTAGGATAAAGCGTTATGTAGTGTGTAGGATATTCCATTCCCTATAGCCCAAAGTGTACCGGTAGTGTAGATCTTTTATTATTCTGATCAGATCATATGTTAGTGTCAATTGTTACGTACAACCACAGCGTACAACTTTTCTCCTGATTTATTAATTGAATACCTATAGCACATAAAAAATAACTCCTTTCTTAACTAGTTCACATAAATAATCTAAGTAGTAATAGTAAGTAGATCCAGGCATCATTATTAGTATCCCTTAAGAGGCCTTATTCCTTCTAAAAAAATTTTTTTTCAAATTTGACAAATATATTGATAATTTCAAGCACATTTTTGAAGTGAATAATACTTTTACAACCCGAGTTCTAGGTAGTAACATAGCTATTTCATGCTTTCATTGCGTACAGTCGAAAATAAGTTAAAAAAACTAATTTTCCGCGTGAATTTTGTCAATTTCGAGTAGTTTTTGAAACAAAAATTATCAATGAAAAATTCAAACTGTATATTTCAAATATATACCAATAAATCCCAATAGCCCTGTTCTAGGTAGTAACATCAATAATATGTTTTAAACATGTTTGATCATAGAGAAAAATGTCTAAACAATCAGCATTTTAAAAGGAATAAGGCCTCATAATGCCTTAGCCTTGTCACGTAGATGACCGGGAGGTAGTTAAAGAAGGTAGACAGGAACGGAAGAAGAGACAGGAGACAGGGCAGAAGTTGGTATTTATTATATAAATTAATAAAGGCACCTGCGAACAAGCAGATACAGACTTAAGTTCTAGTTCTTTAAATTAAGAGATATTGACATTACAACGGTTATGAAATACATGGGAAACTTACGTTTACGTGCCTTGTCTTTTATTTAATTTTATATTTGAATCCAACAAAATCCAGCAGTTAGAAAATCACAGCACAATAGCACAGTTGACTTTTGATAAAATTAGGACACTTGTGTGGTAAGGTAAATTATAAGACTGCTAAATATAATTAATTGATGATGAGCAGGATTAAAAAATCGACTTTTAGATATCTGTTCAGCTCGAAAGCTCTGAATAGAATGAATCTTTTTCACTTGAAACGGACAAGTGTGGAATTTAGAATGAATTTTGAATTTGAATGTAAATTTTTAAGAAAGAGTGTGTAACCAGACAGTCCAAAAAGTTATCAAGAACGAGTTGTAACGCAACACGTTACAATACCCGGCCTGCCCTGGAAGAAAAAATCCTGAGGGGACATATGTCCCAGAGGGTTTTTTTCTAAAAGAAAAAGAAGATAGAACTAACTAATGATGGTGAAGTATGGCGTGATGTGGTAATTTAGAAGATGGGGATGATATGTACAATGTTTATATTACACGAGAAATGGTTCTCATACATGCTCCTGTCATTCATCCCATACATGCATCAATCTTCCAAAATTTTGGTACACTAAATAGTACACCAAAATTACACTTAGTGAGTTATCCGTTAGTACATGGGTAACTCGTAAAAACCATTCTCAATTGGTAGTAAGGCTTATGTTCAGTTACCATCCGCTGATTATGATGATTACCTAAATAAATATGTACAAATAATAACCTCTTTTATTTATAAGTAAAGTAGTGTTCCATTGTACGGAACGATTGCATTGTATGCGTAAGTAAGCGATAGTGTTGTAATTAACAACCAGAATAAAATGACACCCTATAGTGTCGGAGAGTATAACTCGCAGTAGTTAAGGGAAATAACTTTCCTGCGAAAGAGAGAATAAGTAATGCATAAACCGGTCACTTGCCTATGGCTAAGTATCGGTAATAATATGTACAAACTAAATTAATAGAACCGAAGTAAGTAAATGATGTTAAAGGCCAAATGGTTTGATGAGATGATTATGAATTAAAATTAAAAGGTATAGGTATATTTACAGTAATTATATATGTACATTATGTTTAGGAGAATTAGGAGAAAAGTAATAAGTTGGAAGTTAATGTCTCATTAAAATGCCGAAATATTATGTTAGAACGACGGTGTTCTTATTTTTGAATTTTGGGAATTGGTTTTAAATCGCGAACGTGCCATCGTCCCAATGGTTTGTTAGTCATGTCGGTTAGAACATAAACAAGTGGTGATATTTTCTGGGCAACTTTGCATTTGACAAATTTAGGAGCAAGTTTGGCCGAGTGATATTTGCCTGCGTTGCTGATGGTATAGTTATGTTTCCAGACTATATCACCTACATTGAATTCTATGTGTTGATGATGTTTGTTATATGTTGATGAGTTAATTTGATGTGCTTTCCACAAACGGGCCTGAACTTCTGAGAAGACGGGGTGAAGGTGTCCCAGGTTCTCGGCAAGTTCATCTCTTGGTGCGAAGATAATGTCATCTGTGAGATCAGTGCTATTGTAAACCGACCCACATGTGACTAATTCACGACCAAAGACTAAGAAAGCTGGAGTATATTTGGTAACCTCATTCACGGCTGTATTAATAGCAAATTGAATTTTGTGGATATTTACGTCCCAAGTTCTGTGGTCGTTTTCCACAAAAGATGCGATAGCTGTAATAATTGTTTTATTAAACCTCTCCACTGTATTAACTTGTGGACAGTATCGTGGTGTATAATGAACCTTAGGTATTTTGTAGGTTTGGAATAACTCAACAACTTCTTGACTCGTGAATTGAGGACCATTGTCAAGAATGACAGTTTCTGGTACTCCGTAAGAGAGAAAAACTAACTGTTCAAGTATATGTACGATTACGGAGGCGGTTGCGCGTTTAATCGGAAAAAGAAGGCAGTATTTTGAAAAACAGCATGTAACGACGAAGATATATTTATTATGTTTGTATGTTGTGGGAAAAGCTCCTATTAGATCGATAGAGATGCATTGGAATGGACGTGAGCACACTTTAGGTTTACCCATGAGTCCGATTTTTACTTGATTTTGATGTTTGTAAGTCAAACAAGTTTCGCATTTGGAAATAAAGTTTGAAATGTCTCTGTACATTCCTGGCCAGAAATATTTCATCTTTATTCTTTGGTATGTTTTAAATATACCAAAGTGTGCACAGGTCGGAGTGGAATGATTTTCGGCGATAATCGGGGTTCTATATTCGAGAGGAACTACTTCCTTCCAATTGTATTCGGATTGGAGTAATGAAGTTGTTTGCGCGTATCTATATAATTTATTATCATTAATGATGTAATTGGGGGTGGTATTAGGATTGATGCTACATTTAGAATAAATATTGTTATACCAATCGTCATTTGTTTCTGAACTACTGTAGTTAATGATACTTATAGGGACTGAGCGTGATAAAGCATCTGGAACCAGATGGTCTTTACCACGTTTATGTTTTATTTCGAAGTTAAAGGTTGAAAGGCGAATACTCCAGCGAGCTAAGCGTCCAGTAGGATTATCAAGATGTAAAAACCATTGAAGAGCAGAGTGATCCGTATAAATAGTGAACTTGAGACCATTATCAAGGTAGCAACGCCAATGTTCTAAGGATAAGATGATACTTAATAACTCTCTTTCCGTAATTGAGTAATTTTTCTGGGGACCAGTGAGGGATTTACTCATGTAGGCTATGGGTTTTTCAACTCCGTCAACCTCTTGAGTGAGCATTGAGCCAATTCCAAAGCTTGAAGCATCACAATGGACTGCGAAGGGCTTTGCAAAATCTGGACAAGCGAGAATAGGAGTGGAGACTAGAGCTTCTTTAATGGTTTTGAAGGCATTGTCTGCTTCAGAGGTCCATTTAAAGGGCGGGGCTTTTTTGGAAGTAGAAGTAAGTTTTGTAAGCGGCGCAACCTTAGTGCTGAAATCAGGAATAAACCGTCTGTACCAGCTTGCAGTACCTAAGAATCTCTTAACTTCACGAGGATTGGTTGGGGCAGGGATATCGAGAATAGCTTGAACTTTACTAGGGTCAGTTTGGAGTCCTGACTCATTGACTATGTAACCCAAATATTTGAGTTCCTTTTTAAAGAATGAACATTTAGGGAAATTTACTGTTATGTTAGCTTGTGCTAGCTTCTGTTGAACTTTATTTAGTAATGTTATATGTTCATCAAATGTGTTACTGATGATAATGATGTCGTCTAAATAGGTGAATACTGAGTTATCTAGGTTCTCTGATGGGAATAATGTATCCATGAAGCGTTGCTGGGATGCAGGCGCATTAGAAAGACCAAATGGCATAACGCGGAACATATACATTCCACGGCCTGGCACGTGAAAGGCAGTCTTGGGTCTATCTGACGGACGTAGAGGAATTTCCCAAAAAGCTTTGGCAATATCAATGGACGAGAGATATTTAGCGTTTTTGAGCTTATCGAGGATATCTGAGATAAAGGGAAGTTTATAAGCATCTTTGCGTGTAATTGAATTTAATTTTCTGCTATCAATGCAAAAACGCCATGTTTGATCTTTCTTAGGGGTGATTATGACTGGATTCAACCATGGACTTTCACAGGGTTCAATGACGTTCAGCTTAAGCATTTCGTCAACTTCGTGACATAGGGCCTTCTGTTTTTCCGGTGAAAGTCTATAGCATCGCTGCCTGATGGGTGGATGATCTCCGGTATCGATGTGGTGTTCTACGAGGTGAGTTCTACCCAAGGGTTTGGATTCTGTTGAGATGTCCTTAAACCGTTGGATAATGGTATCAGATATTAGACGCTGCGTATCGGTAAGCGTATCATAATGGGCCCACGTTGGGCGCCAATTGTCACGTAGATGACCGGGAGGTAGTTAAAGAAGGTAGACAGGAACGGAAGAAGAGACAGGAGACAGGGCAGAAGTTGGTATTTATTATATAAATTAATAAAGGCACCTGCGAACAAGCAGATACAGACTTAAGTTCTAGTTCTTTAAATTAAGAGATATTGACATTACAACGGTTATGAAATACATGGGAAACTTACGTTTACGTGCCTTGTCTTTTATTTAATTTTATATTTGAATCCAACAAAATCCAGCAGTTAGAAAATCACAGCACAATAGCACAGTTGACTTTTGATAAAATTAGGACACTTGTGTGGTAAGGTAAATTATAAGACTGCTAAATATAATTAATTGATGATGAGCAGGATTAAAAAATCGACTTTTAGATATCTGTTCAGCTCGAAAGCTCTGAATAGAATGAATCTTTTTCACTTGAAACGGACAAGTGTGGAATTTAGAATGAATTTTGAATTTGAATGTAAATTTTTAAGAAAGAGTGTGTAACCAGACAGTCCAAAAAGTTATCAAGAACGAGTTGTAACGCAACACGTTACAGCCTTACTTATTGCCACTTTTACCAATGTAGGCCTGACAGTTACGCTCTGTCAATAGAGAAACTGTGCCAGCTCCAATTTGTCTAATTAGCGCCTCCCGGCAAATAAGACGAAACCAACACATCACCAAATGCTGAAACGCTGTAACCACCAACGGCTTTCATTGGCGCTTACAGCGTTTCCGCGTTCTGCCGTCGATATGGACAGACTTAGCAATATTAAACCTCATGTCAACGGCATTTGAGCTTAGGCAAGTCAGCTATATACTTAATGTAGCGAATGTGGCAAATAAGCATAGCGGCTCTTTGCCCTTATTTGACGGGTGTCAATTTTCAATGACCAAATGGCAAAGTACATTCTATTTGTCTTTGACGTTGGGAAATCGGTATTGAACTATTGAGAACTGTTTGCTTACGGTTGTTTTAGTCAGCAATTAGGATTACGTATACGGTAAAGAAAGAGCAGAAGTATGAACGAATGATATATTTAAAGACGCATCATAGCTACTAAAAAGTTTCAAAATGTTCGATGAGTTTATTAAGTTTATTTAAACCAAATTGGTTTAACGATGCCATAAAATGTAATTTTGTTTGTACTTAATTGAGAAATCCATATCCATACTAATATTATAAATGCGAAAGTGTGTCTGTCTGTCTGTCTGTCTGTCTGTCTGTCTGTTACCTCTTCACGATTAAACCGCTGAACCGATTTAGATGAAATTTTGTATGGAGATAGTTTGAGACCCGGGAAAGGACATAGGATACTTTTCATCCCGAATAAATTTAGTGTTCCCGTGGGATGAGCGGGAAACACCGCGGGGCACAGCTAGTAAATAATAAAATAATAATAATTAGAGACTGCTAGCTGGGTATACTTGGTTACATCATCACCTAGCCTTTGTCCCATTTTTTTGAGAATGAATTCTCAATCGGGCTCGGCTACCTAAATCCCAAGATGTGGCGTAGGCACTAGTTTTTACGCAAGCGACTGCCATCTGACCTTCCAACCCAGAGGGGAAACTAGGCCTTATTGGGCTTAAGGTGGTTTCCTCACGATGTTTTCCTTCACCGAAAAGCGAGTGGTAAATATCAAATGACATTCCGTACATAAGTTCCGAGAAACTCATTGGTACGGGCCGGGTTCGAACCCGCGACCTCCGGATTGAAAGTCGCATGCCCTAACCACTAGGCTACCACCGCTTCCTATACTTGGTTACATCATTCATGAATATTACCTATACTTTCTATACGTACCTACTGGTATTGAACCAATTCCACATAAGTACATAGGATTAATCTGTTTGGTAATAATTTGTCCAAGACTAATATCACATTTGCAGGTGCATTACAATTCCGTTTTGAATCATTTTTATTATTAGGTACCTATTACCACCTACTAATTTATCACACAATATTTCGTGAAATTTATGTTGACAATCACATCGCGGTGGTTATATTGTGTGTTCTTCACTGCTACTATGATAATTCAAATTGATAAAAAACCAACTATGAGCAAGTCAGGGCCGCTATAGTGTAGTAGGTAAAGGTTTAAAAAATGGAACCTGGCACGTCATTTTATATTATGACCTCACATACGCAATTATGTCACGAATTTAAATAATCTGCCATGTCTTCTACTAGATTTCTATGTAAATATTGCAAGCAGTGTGTGGATACAGTAATACCGACGGTCCCGGGTTCGAATCCCGGCAAGGGCAAATATTTGTGTGATGAACACGAATATTTGTGCCTGGGTCATGGATGTTCTATGTATTTAAGTATTTATTTATCTATATAAGTATGTATATCGTCGCCTAGTACCCATAACACAAGCCTTCTTGAGCTAAATTTGGGACTAGGTTGATTTGTGTGAGGTTGTCTGATATTTATTATTATTTATTATTATTATTAATATTTTAAAATTATTGGCTCCGTGTAGCAGCTAAGTTAAATACAGTAATATTTTAAAATGATTGGCTAGTAGCTTGTTTTAGCCGTAAGCGAGTGAAGGGGTTTGAAGAGGCGCGTCTCCAAGCGCTGGATATGTAACGTCAAGAGCGTAAGGCGCGACCGAAGCCTTCTTATGCCTACACTGTTTACAATGTCCGTGGTGAGCTCCACTGCCCGAGCTGTGACCGGATTTTCACCAACAAGCTGGGTTTTGCGAGTCATATCCGCGCCTATCGTCGTAGGAGTCCTACGAGCCCTACAACTTGAAGTCGCTGTCATCGGACCCGATGAAGAGGACATCATTTATTGATAAACATTAAGTATAGGTAAATTTTTAGTCTGCTAAACTATTTATGTGTATTGTGTAATGATTTATAGCTGTCTAGGTAGGTATATAGGTGTAGACTGTAGGTGTACTTGTACTACCATAGTGTTGCATTAGTAATTAAATACTAGATTGTTATGACAGCTGACGTTGTGCATTGCTGAGTCAGTGGGCGTCATCAGCGATGCAGGACATGACTCCTGCCGTCATTAATATAATAGCCAAGGTCATCTACCGTTACTACCAAAGCCAGGTACCTAATGCAGGTGTTATATCGGTATTAGCACCTCGTTATACATATTTAATTAATTCGCTATATTCGCATTCGTATAAAGTTGTAGAAACGCTGATATATTATATGTTCAATTCCGGTCTATCGTTTTAAATTAGGTGTGGTAGCTTATTTAAAAACTCATATCAAATTTTTTATTTTTTATTTTGTTAATCACCTACCTACAAAGATGAAAATGTTCCGTATTATGTAAAAAAATATAGATAATAGTTTTCGGACTGTTTTAGCAATGTTAATGAAAACAAAACTTGACAGATATATAACTAAGTTCATAAATATTAAATCAACACACTTTAAGCTCATACAAAAACTCTTCGAAGTTAAGTAATCAACCTAAACAAATAAATCTAACACAACACAACAGTCAACAGTTCGGTAATGTTGTTAGTTAACTTATTATGTAAGCTATTACACCAAGAAAGCGAAGTTTGAACAAATGCATTAATTGGATGAGAACCGGGCCAAGCGGCCGGCCATCGCACAATCATCTCGTCGCCCATCGTCGGTCCAACAGGGAAGCAACTGCACACGATCATGTTACATTACCTTACTGATAATATCACATTGGAAAATTATTTAGTAACGAACGAAATTTGCGTAAGGTTTTCCCATCGATGTCGTTCATCGAGAATTGCTTATCAATATTTTTAATAATATAAAATGTAATATATAATGTCTTTATTTCAGGTAGTGTACCCATATTTGAAATTACATATTCTTAATAATATGCTGTAAAGAAAATAGTCATCAATAAATAAAAATGGGATGGAAGTCCCTAGTTAATTGTCATTTTGCCATCACAAGTTCTATGTCTGCTGATAATGCAATCGTACACAAACAGTTAAATGTTAGCCGCAACGATTAAATTAATGCTTTTATTGCGATAACCAGATTGCTGTAACTGGGTTAGCTCAACTGGAATTACGCCAATTTTCTCATTGGGTAATTTTTAAATGTATTCAACTTAGCAAACATTTAAAGATTTAAATAATGTTTTTAACAATTAAAGTAATTGTTTTCATTAGTATCGATTTTATTACGTGAATTAACAATGCATTGATAAACCAATCTAAGTCACAGTAAAAGAAAATAGTGTCAAAATATTCACCTCCGCCCTCGGGCAGCATTTGTGACATCCAAATCCAGTTAGAATGCACTATCACACAGCATCGCACTCGCGGCGCCCGCGCATCAACTGCGCGGCGAGGTTATGCAAAAGCGCGTCGTTATCAGCGGCCGGAGGTCGGCACTCTAATCTAAATACAGACATCTCGGCCCGAACCAAAATCACTCGTATTACTTTCAGTTTTCATGCGAACATACGGCCTAAAATTAGAGGCGGCTCGCTACGAAAATAAATGCGTTTTTACGTGTTTTTCGTGGATGCGGCCGCTTGCCAGCGCGCGGGGGTAACTCGAGATTCGTGCCGTATTTGGCAGGCGCGCACGGTTTTGGGTATTTAGTTTCTTGCGCTGAATTTAGCGTCTTCCGCTGCGCGTGCGATGCGCGCGGCGCGCATGCGGGCGCGGACAGACTGCGGCCTTATATGGCACTCGAGGTTCGCGGAAGCGGTTCCGCTTTGGCTTTTAATCCAGTGACCGGCAATTGGGATGTTGACTCATGTGGAATTAAACAATATACTGTAGTGTACATCGAGCAAAAAACAATAAATTAGCAACGAGTAACAATGCCAAAAATATAGCAAAAAGAGCTGAATCAGTGGAAGAGACTATTAGACGCCTTCCTTTATATTTATTATCCAAAAAAAGTAAATTGTGACATACAGTTCTATTTATGTTACTCTGACAACAACAACAACAATTACTTTGCTAACAAAAATATGACATTATGTATTATATATTTTATTTTATACACGTATTATGTATTTTATTACCTTTCGTACCTAATAACTGGCCGAGCTCGCCGGGAGTCGAAATCGCGCACGGAGGGTTCCGTGTTAATGTACACTTATATGCACAATAGAAACAAATTTAAACAACCACGAATTACGTAGGTACTACTAACTTATTCTTATAATAAAATAAATGAATTATTGACTCTACCACATTTGCCTCAATCTTCCAAATCTTGATTCTCCAAATAGTGAAACGGTTTTTAATACTATATTTATACTTTTATAATTAATATTGTATAATTATTGTTTTGGTAGGAATTAGTATATTTTGCCATTTTCACTTACGAATTAGTTACCTACTTACCTAGTTTAGCTTAGTTGGGCATTTTCTACAAATCGACATCCATCGTGCCTAGGGCTGCCATCCGTCCGGGTCTCCCCGGATTTGTCCTAGTTTGGAGGCCATCCGGGGGGTTTTCAAAAAGTGTCCGGGGAAAACCTGGACACTTTTTATGTGAATGAGAAATAAAGCGATTGATCTTTGATAATATTCTGCCGTACACGTCCGGGGAAATAATCCGATTTACGCCATATGTCCGGGCTTTTTTAGGTCTTTGTCCGGGTTTAATTTTTCCTTTTGACTTTAAACAAAAAGGGTATATTATGTATTGAGTAGCTATGTCCTCGACAAATTATAGATTTTCTTTTTTTGGACCTGCCCGCGTCCAAAATTTCCGAAGTAAACTTTATGATCATCATCATCATCATCATCATCATCAGCCTGTTTCAGTCCACTGCTGGACATAGGCCTCTCCCATGGCAAACTTTATGATCAAAAGGTGCTATAATTTAAAAAAATAGTATTTTCGTTAAATTATTAGGGTTCCTTAGGTACCTCAGTTGGCAAAAACGGAACCCTTATAGGATCACTTTGTAGTCCGTTTATCCGTCTTTCAAGAAAAAAATGTAAGTAGGTAGTTTAATTGTAATTAGGCATCGGAAATTCAGATGATTTTTTTACCTAAACTTTAGTGTCGGCGCCGAAGTTGCTGGAGCTGTATGGAGACGGACTAATTGAATGAATCCTTGGATTTCTACATTAACTAATTAGGCTAACATTGAAACATACTAATATTTGTTATAAAATGTACAAATTTAAGGTGCTTTAAAAGTATAGATCTACTAAATGTTATTTAATTAACGTGCAATTAATTCAACTATTATGAAATACTTTTATCCTTAATATAAAATGAAATGATAACTAATTAGCCAATCTGTTAAATCGGATACTTCAAAAAGATACAATAACACTAAAATGAATGGGTAAGTCCGATAATAAAATTAAATAAATAGCTCCATACAACTCCACATGAACGCCGACGGCGAAGTGTAGGTAGGTAAAAAGCATCTGATTTTCCGATGCCTAATTGTAATGTACTTAATTGCAGTTGTTAAACTAACCCCGACCTATGTCGATGTATGGAGACATTATAGTTTACTCACAGCAAAGCTAAATTTGTCCCTCGAAGTTCAAATCAGTTGATCGTTTAGAGCAATCACAATATACAGTGCTTACATAGTTTTCGGAATCCTGGGTTAGCTATAGTCTCACGCGCACTTAACGATTTTTTTCTATTTCAAAATTAACATGCAAATTGCATTTCGTAAAAATAATTAGATATATAATTTCACGTTACAAGAAACCATATTCTTCAACTCTATTTGTCTTTAAAACTTGTAACAGATTTGTTTGATAATCTTTAAATATACTTAAATAAACAAATATATTAAGGTAACATAATTTTTTGCATGTTATTATGAAAGTAAGCCATTGATACTTGACCACGATGCACATATCATAATTCCGCAACCCAAAACGTATGAATATGGGAGTACCTACTCACGGAACTCTAAATTTATTTTATTTTATTTGTGAGCCTACGTGCCTCAATTAGCGGCAGCCCTCCATTTGCGCCACAATCTCGAATTATCTTAGCGTATCTCGGGCTATCTCGCCCGACGAGATAAGGTAAATGCGCTTTAATTGCAACCGCCTTATGCAAATTAACATTCATAGTGAATAGGCGGTGGTGCATAATGTAGTGGGAACTCACAGTAGGTAGGTAACATTAACAAATACGGTCAGCATCGAAAGTAGTGTAACAATTTTGCTATTAGTTTATTTAAATTTTCATTACTGCTACCTTTAATGCGTACGTACTATACGATCACTACCCTCATAAGAGAATTCTAATTAAAATCGTATGCCATTGCGTATTAATATTATGATCAACCATTTCTAAGATATTTATTTTAGAGAATATTTGCTTAATCGATTGGTGAGTCTTTCCCACGAGACTTTGGCGGTCGAAAATCCACAGGCAGACCCAAAACGAGCTGGAATAGTGCATAAGGATATGAAGTGAGTGTCGAGTATCCCGAGACGATGTCAAGGACAGGGCGTAGTGGAGAAGCAAAGCAAGGAAATCTGACCCCACCACCATTGTGAGATAATAGCTAGAGAGAGAAAAAAGAATATTATATTAATTATAATATTAGGTTGAAACTTGAAATTAGAGAGTTGGTAGTATAATTATATGAATTTAATTATGTTTTCTATTAAGTATTTTTATTAAATTCACCCTTTCACTATTGCCTGGAAACTTAATACGAAGTACACAATGCTGTCTCAGGAGATGCAGGGCTCAGGAGTCTTAGAGTCCCGCAAACAAACTATTGAATAACGGGCCTACTGTATCTGTATGGTCCGTGCGACGTGGCTGCTGCAAGCAACCATCGCCCACGCGGCCCACTTACCACTAACCACTAACAACGACCGCTGAAGAGATAATGGACTCTCTAGCTCAGTGATAAGAGCTTCGACATATCTTCGGTAGCTAAGCGAACCTGCGGTGCCCGTAGGAGGATGGTGGCTTTCAAACATGTCGGGTGACATGATTTGATACATAATCTGATGCTAATTATTGGAGATATTCATACGTAACCGGCTTACCAGGGAACATTTAATTTACAGCTAATGTTGCAGAACAATGAAGTCACCGCAGGATCGTAAATCATCATTATATTATTTAAAATAAAATAGGTGACCTTACAGGTTAGAGAAGCAAGTATAGGGACTTTAAAATAATTTGTTTTACTTATTTAGCTTAGCTGAAAAGTGAAATCTTAAATTTCATGTATTGATAAAAAAAAGCCATCAACCAACTTGAAACCTCATTCCAATATTTTGTGAACGTCAGTAAAAAAATAAGCTTCACTTCATTTCAGAAACATTTTCAACACAGCTTGCAGTCATCATAGTAACGTGGAAGTTTATCGATTTAGTGCAATATTTTAAAGCGCATTGCTACCTGTCCAATGATGCACTAGGTATATGGGGAGCCCCGTAGGTAGGTATTGAGCAGCAGAAGTAGCTTTAAGCAGAGTGAAACACAGTGATCCTGTACAACCCTCATTCTCTTGATATACAGTCCGCGTGCATTGAGCACCTGGCATACTTAGCAACTTCTGCTGCTAACTGTACTACAACACGAAACAAATCAAACCAAGAATAAATAATACAAAATCTAAGAAACGTGCTTTCTTGAAATTATGATACCGCTTCCCTCATAGACCGAGCGACTGAACAACCGTTTCAGCTTGGCCAAAAATTATATCGTATATCCGGATGTTCAGATTCACGACTGTTCTCGTCTACAAATCGCATTTCTCAACCGATTCTCGTGAAATTTTCTGAGCAGGTTTGATAATTATGCAGATTTTTTTTCGATTCAGTAGAATAATTTGTTCAAAAAAAACGAGGCATCAAATTAATTTCAATTTTAATATCAATACTTACAGTAATTTTGTTGTCATCGCTATATAGTAACTTGATTTAGTAAAGTTGCTAAGCCGCGAAATTGTGCGCATCGGGTTACAAGCATGAAATTTCTACCACACATAGAGCGTTCCACGGTGACGAATCTGACTTCCCTCCACATCTGAAAATAATCACCGTGAAACACTCTATCTGTGGTTGAAATTTCGTGCTTGTAACCCGATGCGCACAATTATGTTAGAAACAGCGGACTAACAACTCTACTAATTGGGTTAACACAGCGTTACAAAAGTGCACATATCAGTAGCATTACGCAAACGCACACGTCGCGCGTTATCCACTCCCCGCATGACACGCGTGGTTTAAGATGCAGCCCCACTTGATCAAACCAATGACTTACTTGACTTATATTCCTATGTCCCCTGGGTGGGGCAGAGGGCGTTCATAGTGCGTCGCCATCGCGTTTTGTCTCAGGAATCTCAGGATTGTCTTCATTTCGGATACCACTGAGCGCCGCCAGGATTGCTTGGGGCCTTGTGGAGTCCACTATATCCTCCACGGCTTGCTTTGGAATGTGGTCAAGATCCCCTCTAAGAGCGCGGCCTATCAAAGATCAGAGGTTCGTGACAGATTTTTAGGAGACGTTCTTTAGTGATTTTTTCAGGCATTCCAAGAACGTGACGTAGGCATCGACTAATAAAAACTTTGATCCGCTGCGTAATTAATCTTTGGTTACTCTCCTCGTCTCGCTGCGATATACTCCTCTCGGCGGTTTCTTATACTGCCAATGGGGCGGAGTTGCGTGAATAGTCTTATAGCTTTGGCTATACATACATACATACAATCACGCCTTTTTCCCAACGGGGTAGGCAGAGACCACATCTTTCCACCTGCTACGGTCCTGACATACATCTTTCGCTTCATCAACATTCATTAATCTCCTCATGCTTTGGCTATCCGCCCGTAAATCCCAGGGTAGATATCAAACCTTAACTGAAACCAATAAGTCTCGTATCGTGTAGTTGTCGTGAAATAAATTTATTTAAAATGGAAGCGTCTACTTAATTTCAACCGCCAGTTTGCTATCAAAGGCTAGCTATTACTCGATCACGTTTGCGGAACGTTACAATGTGCACTACTGCACTGATATCAGTTGCGCAAACGCACACGTCGCGTAATCCACTCCCCCGCATGACACGCGGATTAAGGCGCAGCCCTACTTTATCGGCGATCGCTTTCCATTGACAATGTTGAGTATGATGGATGGTAAGGTAAAGCTGGTAGCTCGCCCCCGCTTTAAACTGATAATCTACGAGCATGGGCATGGAAAGTTACTATAACTTTCTCTTGATAATTCTTTACTATTTACTGCCCCTATTTCCCAGGAATGGGTAAAGAAACTTTCAAGATTCGGCAAAATTGAATTCAAAACTGTATAATCCAATTCGTGGGCAGCGACATTTTGTGCGCCAAGAAGGCAGATAATGTGTAGCACATAAAAACCTGGAGCGCCCTCGCTAGAAATATAAGTAATTAAAAAAATCGATGACGGCTTTTGCGAAGGAAATATCAGGCATTGCCGTTGCTGATGAACCACAGCCGCTTTATTCAGATGGCAGATCAAACCATAGTACGAGTATGAGATGCCGCCACAGTGAAACTGCACAAAAGACCGGTCGACGTATTGGCAAAAACTTGATGAGACATATTTTCGGTGTACCAGAATAGGCTAACTGATGAGGATCAAATCAATTGCACACAAACCAAACTTTTAGGGTTTCAATCCCTAAAAAATAAACGGAAACGTTAACAAAATCAGACCCATCTGCTATTTCGGAGGTTATTCCATTTGATTCAATGCAAGCTTTCAAGTGGGATAAGGGGTAACAAGAGACAATCCAAATCTGACCACAGATTTCTCCTAAAATAAGGAATTCTCAGTTATTACATTCTTAACACGTTCACTGCGAAACAGGTCATTTTGACCCTGTTCTGAACTTTCGCCTGGTGCGGCGACCGAAATACGCGACTTTGCACTGGTGCGAAGGCCATAAAGTTGTGATATTAAATTTTTTTTATATAGTCAAGTATACATTTAGATTCGTCATTTTACAATCTACCCGACAACATATAAATTAATTAACAGGTCACATATGACCTGTTCGCACCAGATTAAAACTTTTGTTATTCAGTGCGGAACAGGGCTTATATGACCTGTTGTGTAGGGCCCTGTACAGCACTGCACGTAAGTGCAGAGTGCATTAGTGTTGTTACCCTGCTATTAGTACGTACGATTGTTTCTGTTTATACGTAAACATGAATGGGTCTAAAATGCGGTCTCGTAGAATGTTGGACAAAATTTTTAAGAAGCTGGAACAAAGACAAAGTTCGCATATTGGAACATGATTCGGCTAGAACCTCCACGTCCCCGAGTGGCAGTCAACCATCGTCGGCGGTTCATCTAAGTACGGAGAACGAAATTGAAATACCCTCAAACGTATCACAAGAATGACGTATTTACATGAGCCCATCATCTGGTTGCACATGTAACAAATGTAAAAAAAAGTAATACATTGTTTCGATATATTTATTTGGTTTATCTTTCCCATCACTACTAAATCATCGACATCTTTATCTGTACCAGTCCTGGCTGTGCGTTACAAGTCAATTTTGACCTGTTAATTAATTCGTCTATAAAATCTCAACGAACAGTCATCAACTTCGGCGAAGGCAGTATAAGGTAGACTCATTATTAGACTAAACATTGTTATAATTAAATGTCATATATATGTATTTAGTAAAGACATTTTAGGTAAGTTCATGTTCATTTCATCTCATGTTTTATTAATTTTATTTTTATTTTTTTGATAAGTCTTTAACACGGAAGTCATGCATTGGTTATAAACCAAACAAACTGATACTGGCACAAGCTTCGAGCCGCCATATACGGATTAATAATAATAATAACATTTTAGGTAAAATATAGAACCCTTCTTACAAGCTGTAATTGACTTGTACCGCACAGCCAGAAAGTTCAATACAGGACTCTCATGGGTTGTAACGCACTGAGAGCGAGATCACAAAATGAAGCTTCGCATTGAACGTGTTAAATTCGTATCAACCTATATAGCTAAGCTTACTGAGCTGAAAATTGCAGCGAAATTGACACTAATACCTCGCAACGTGTCAAAATTACAAACTGCGACTTAACAATTACGAATAATGCCAGTAATGACAGTGAGCCGCTTTCAGCCCACGTCGCGGTGATCGAACTCACTCCTCCGCCCGGAGTGGTGACACCACACATTTACACCACTAATGAAAAAATAATGACAAAAAAAACTACAATGTCTACCTTGTCTCAAAGTAAACTACAATGGTGAGGTTTACAAAAACTTTCTTATTTTACATAAGATACCATTCACGCCACATAAATTTGCATGTCTGATCATTTTAGTACCTAGTTAGCGTCGCAATAGCTATTTTTAACCGGCTTCAAAAAAGGAGCTTCTCAGTTTGACCTGTATGTATGTATGTTTGTCCGCGATTATCTCGCGTTTGGCTGAACCGATTTTGATGCGGTTTTCAGAAAATTATTTGTGTAAAATTACTTACTGTCATCGCACTGCGAGAATACATGAAGCTCCAATTTGGAATGGATGTGTGAATGTATTTTCACTTATAAATAATGACGCAAAGGTAAATTAAGAAAGAAAAATTGATAGAAAAATTTCTTAATTTACTTTTGTGTCATTATTTATAAAAATTAAAATGTGGTATTACCACATACATACTTCCTTCCAAATTCTTCCTTCCTACATACTTCCAAAACCTACTTCACTGTTGTTATGGGGGACTTCAATGCAAAGTTGGGCAAGAACAGCGGTGATGAGTTGAGAGTGGGGCAATTTGGATACGGGCAACGGAACCCTAGGGGACAGAGGCTGGCCGACTTTCTGGAGAAAGAGGAACTCTTCATGATGAACTCTTTCTTCCAGAAGTCGCCTCACAGGAAATGGACCTGGATAAGTCCCGATGGTTCCACGAGAAACGAGATTGACTTCATCATGACCGACAAGAAACGGATTTTCAGTGATGTGTCTGTGATCAATAGGGTCAAGACCGGCAGTGATCATCGAATCGTAAGAGGCACACTGAATATCAATGTTAAATTGGAAAGGTCCAGTCTGATGAAGTCTACGCTCCGACCTACTCGGGCCCATATTCAAAACCCCGAGAGCTTTCAACTCGAGCTCTCCAACCGCTTCGCTTGTCTGGAGAACTTTGCCTCAGTGGACGAGATCAACGACGGGCTAGTGGAAACTGTCCACACGGTAGGGTCTAAGTTTTTCAGACCCCGCCGTAAAGATAGACCTCAGAAATTGTCTGATCGAACCTTAAACCTCATGGCTGAACGACGCTCGCTACAGTTGCAGTCTCCCGATGACGCGAGGTCATATAGGCAGCTTAATAGACGTATATCGAAGTCCTTGCGACATGATCTGCGGCTCTTTAATACGAACCTTGTTAAAGAGACCATTGAGCAGAACAAAGGCTCCAAAGTGTTCGCAAAGGACAAGTCTATTGGACAAAGCCAGCTGACCAAGCTGAAACGGGAAGATGGCAGCATAGCGTCGACCAAAGCAGAGGTTCTAGGCGAGATCGAGAGGTTCTATGGTCAGTTATACACTTCAGTCGCAAAGCCCGTTGACAGCTTGGTAGGCGATCCAAGAGCCAAGCTGTCCCGACATTATACCGAAGATATCCCGGACATCAGTCTGTACGAGATTAGGATGGCCCTGAAGCACCTTAAGAACAACAAGGCGCCGGGCGAAGACGGAATCACCTCAGAGCTTCTGAGAGCGGGTGGAACACCGGTACTTAAGGTCCTCCAGAAGCTCTTTAATTCCGTCTTGTCCGAGGGCAAAACGCCTGAAGCATGGAATAGAGGCGAGGTGGTACTGTTCTTCAAGAAAGGTGATAAAACCCTATTGAAGAACTACAGGCCCATCACGCTTCTAAGCCATGTTTATAAGTTGTTTTCAAGGGTCATCACGAACCGTCTCGAACATAGACTTGATGACTTCCAGCCTCCCGAACAAGCCGGTTTCCGAAGAAGCTATAGTACCATAGACCACATACATACGCTGCGACAAGTTATACAGAAGACTGAAGAGTATAACTTGCCATTATGCTTAGCGTTTGTGGACTATGAGAAAGCCTTCGATTCGGTGGAAACATGGGCGGTGCTCGAGTCACTTCAGCGATGCCATATTGACTATCGGTACATTGAAGTGTTGAAGTGTTTGTATAGTAACGCCACCATGTCGGTCCGAGTTCAGGAGCAGAGCACAAAGGCCATTCCATTGAGAAGAGGCGTAAGACAGGGGGACGTTGTGTCCCCGAAACTGTTTACGGCCGTTATGGAAGACGCCTATAAAAAGATTGTTTGAACTCGAAAGTCATTTAATCTCTTTACACACACACACAATTGATGTACATAAGAAAGTATTGAAGAACATAGGTTTATGTACTAAACACAGCGTAACATTTATAAAAAGCCAGAGGTGCAATGATTGCGCGCGAGTTGTTCGTGCCGTCTGGCGAGCGGCGCGGCCGGTGTCTACGGGTGGAACCGCGCGGGGAGGGAGCGGCGTTGCTATGGCAACGCAAAATGGCTGCGCGCACGACGACGATTTCAAGCGTTAGGGTCCTGTACGGTGTGTTAGTGGGTTCCGCCTTATAGACTCCCCCTCTAGTTCGAACTGGTGCCCTCACGTTCGGGCTAGGACTCTATTAACCTACGCGGCCTACCACGGCGTCGTTTAGGTCGCACTGGGGGTTCGACCTGACCTATGAAAGGAGTGAGATGCGACACATGATATTTTCCCAAGCTTGTCCCGTCTTGAATGTTATCCAGACTATACGTTGTGCTACTCAACACATCCTTAATCCGATACGGCCCATCACGACGCGGAATAAATTTGGACGATTGGCCGACACTCGTATCGTTGAGTCCTTGCGTTTTGAGAAGGACCAGATCGCCTACCTTATAATCAGGTGGCTGACGACGACCTTCGTCAGCGTATTTCTTCTGAAGCGCCTGCGCCTTTTCGTGGATGTCTCTCGCTTCGGCTAAGGTAGCAGTCATCTTCTTCAGGTAAGGTGTTATGATCGGGACGAAATTATCGTTATCCACGATCGCTCGTAAGTCGGTTGTGGCGTCGGCAGGAGCGCGTATCTCTCTGGCGAAGGTAAGGTATGCCGGAGAAAAACCGGTGCTAGCTGTTACTGCAGAGTTCATCGCGTACCTGATCGCAGCGAGATGAAGGTCCCACGTAGAGTGATCCTGCCCGACACAGATAGCTAATTGGGGTTTGAGGTCCCTGTTCTTCCGTTCTATCGGATTAGCTTCTGGGTGGTAATACGGTGTAAGACTTTGGTCTATTCCTAGGACGAAACATGCTTGCTGCATGACTTCACTAACGAACTGCACACCATTATCGCTAATGAGACGACGTGGAAAACCATACCTTAAGAACACTTCATCGATGAGTGTTTTCGCACATTCGACGCTAGTTGCAGTCTCTAGTGGAAAAAGTTCAACCCAGCGCGTACATACGTCTTCTACTATAAGGATCCACTTATTGCGTCGCGGCGTCTCGACGAGCGGTCCAAATAGATCTACGGATACTACCTCAAACCTACGTGACATCGCAGGAGTTTGGAGAAGGCCTGCGGGTTTCCTGTTGTTTGCTTTATATCGCTGGCATGCTAAGCACTCTTTGATATGATTAGTCACGTAAGTTCTCATACCTGGCCAGTAGAAACGTGACCTAATGCGGCTCAGCGTGCGCTCGACACCAAAATGGCCTGCTGTGGGCGCATCGTGAAAGTCGGCTAGCACGGTGGCGCGCTCGTGGTCCGGTACTACCAAGAGAGCATCGTCGTTGTCGTCACCTTCAAGATCGTACCTGCACAGTACTCCGTCGGACATTACGTAACCGCGGTCAGACCAAGGCCTCCCCCTAAACGGATCGTCGGATTCCATGTCGTCCATAATCTTGCGTATCTCGGGGTCCTTGAGCTGGTTCTCGCGGACGTCACCTTTGTTTCTCGAAGGCATGTCGACGACAGCGAGGCACAGGTCGCAGCTGGTATCTTCGGTGCAAATTGGGCGGGAGAGCGTGTCGGCAATGACATTCGCACGGCCTGGAGTGTACTCTACGCAGAGGTTAAATTCCTGCAAAGTCAACGCCCATCTCGCCAGTCTGCCGCTGGGAGAGCGCATGCTCATCAACCAGCGTAAGGGTTGGTGATCGGACTTCACCGTGACTTGGGCTCCTTCGATATATCCACGGAATTTACTTACCGCCCACACCACGGCCAACGCCTCCCGCTCCGTCGTCGAGTAGTTTTTCTCGGCGGTGTTCAGGAGCCGGCTCGCGTACTCTATGGGTCGTTCGTCCGACCCCTCCCCCTGCATGAGAACAGCACCGAGACAGTAACCGCTGCTGTCAGTTCTGAGGACGAACGGCTTCGTCTCATCAGCTTGACGCAGGATCGGAGCGGATACCAGAAGACTCTTGATATGATCAAAAGCTCCCTGTTGCTCGGGGCCCCAATGCCAGGTACTTGCCTTTTTGAGAAGGTTGGTAAGCGGCCTTGCTACCTCAGCATAACCAGGTATGAAACGGCGAAACCAGCTGGACGTCTGCAAGAAACACTTGAGGTGTTTGATGTTCTGCGGCGTGTTCATACCTGCTATAGCGGCGGTCTTATCCGGGTCAACGTGGATGCCTCCCGGGACTATCACGTGACCAAGGAACTTGACAGAGTCACGGGCGAAGTTACTTTTTGCCCGGTTTACCCTTAGTCCGAACATGGCCAGACGGTCGAAGACAGTTTCCAGGTCTGCCAAGTGACGTTCGAATGGGCCTGGCGACAAGATGATCAGGTCGTCCAGGTAGGCAAGGATGGATACATCCTTAAGGTTAGATTGAAACCTATCGATCAGTCGTTGAAAAGTGGCACCTGAATTACGCAGGCCCATCGGCATACGTTTGAACCTATATGTACCCATCGGCGTGATAAAGGCGGTTTTATCTCGGTCGTCGGGATGTACGCTTACCTGGAAATAGCCAGACCTCAAGTCCAAAGTAGTCATAAACTTGCTAGTTTTAGCGGCGTGTAGGATATCTTCGATCCTGGGCAACGGATACCTATCAGGTTCTGTAACTGCGTTCAGCTTACGGTAGTCAATGCATAGTCTAAAGCCTCCATCCTTCTTGGAGACGAGGACGACGTTGGATGCCCAAGGAGACTCGCACTCCTCGATAACGTCATCCCGTAACAGCTTGTTCAGCTCTACCTTCAAGGCCTCTTTGCGGCTCTGCGATATGCGATGCGGCGGTGAAGCTATCGGCTCTTGGGTCTCGCTTACCTTAATCCTGTGAGTGGCGAATTCTGTAGCAGGACCGTTGGGCGCAAATTGGGCAGCCCGTCTGACGATGAAAGCGTTGAGCGCATGCTGCTCGTCCGGAGAAAGCCTAGCACACTCTTCACTGCGTATTGAGAGGTCAGAGGACTCGGCTCGCATGAGCTCCGCGTCGTCAGAACTGGTCAAGTGGTACTTACGTACAAGACAGAATTGATTATCGGGGTCGTCCGCAAAATTCCAGGTATCCCGGGAACCATCGAGCACTATCCCAGCTTTGGTTATAAATTCAAAACCAAGCAGGGTTTTGGTTTCACCTCCGGGCAGTACCATGAAGTCAGCAAGAAAGTCGCGGCCGCCAGCAGAGATAGGTACCTCAGCGGTGAGTACTTTTCTTAGTTGCTGAGACCCGTCGGCTAGGCGTATCGTTCGCTGCGTTTCCTGGAACTTGACATCATTAGACACAAAAATTTCATACAGTTTCGGACTCGCAATACAATGGGTGGCGCCAGTGTCGACGATCGCCACTCCTTCAAGGCCGAAACTTCTCACCATGATCATCGGATGTGATGAGTTCTGAAGCGAACTACAACTGTCGTCACTATAATTATTGAAATCCGCGCGCTTGGGAGGATTGCATGTGTCGCATCTAGACCTTATTACCCCTCGTTTCCCGCACCCGTAACATCGAAGTTCGTTTGTTTCAGTATTCGGGGCATTTATTTTAGTATTGGGACTGTTAGGAGTACCGGGCGCGGGTGCATTTACCCTGATCTCGTTAGTGCCTAATGAAGGTAAATGCCTCTGCTGTACATTGCGGCACTCGTCCACTGTATGGCCGTATATTTTGCAATAAGAACACCGTACTCGATGGCGTTTCGATTTGCCGTCGGACGCGATCGGAATAACCCCCCTAGTGTCGGTAACGCTTTGAGCGCCCGCGCCTCCGAATTTCGCGGAACCGCTAACGCTCGCAATAGTCGTAACGGTTGGCGAATTAGTTTGAGACAAGTGAGTGATTTTACTGACCTCTGATATAGCATCCTCTGTACCTCTTGCCTTATATAATAAACAGTCGACGGTGTCGATAGTATCGCGAGGTAAACGTTTACGGATTCGCCTATCTAACAAACAATAAATCATATCGACTTGCATTTCTTCTGGGACAACATACGGTAATCTTATGATCATAGCACGTAAACGACACACAAATATTTCCGCGCGTTCGTTTTGTTGTTCCGCGGCGAAGATTTCGCGTAGGAGTTTGTAGCCGGGGCGCGGGGTCCCGTAGACAGCGCGCAGGCGGGCCGTCGCGTCGCGCCACGTCGTCACCGACGACTTCACTCCTCGCCACCACACGGCGGCGTCCCCTTCCAACAGCATAGACAGGCCTCGTACGGCATGCTCGTCGCTCACGGCAGTACACTCTCGGTACGTTTCAGCGGCGTCCAGAAAAGCTTCCAGTACTTCCGGGTCTCGCGTCACTCCACTGAAGCGCGCGGTGCAGTTACTGAAGTTCCCGGCGGCGGCCGCTGCGGGCTCACTCGCGCTCGATGACGGCGTGACGGCTGTGGATCGTAGGGTCTCGATGAGGTTTCTGTTAATTTCGGCTTGCGACTGCGCGAAGGACTGCATGAACGAAGCGACAAACTGCTGCGCGTCGAAGAGTGATTGCTGGGGCGGCGGCTGCGGCACTACCGGAGCGTGCGGCGCCTGCCTCGCATGGCCGGCGGCATTATCAGCCTCGCCGGCAGACTCCTCGTCCGTAGAGTTCGTGTCCGGCGCGCCTTGTAGCCTCGCGCCAGCAGCTTCTCGTCTCTTCGGCGGCATTGTCACAAACACTGTTTACGTGGTAAACACGTCACAGACTCGGTTTTCACTATTTATGAGTTCTGCCTCGAGTTGAGCGCCATTATAAAAAGATTGTTTGAACTCGAAAGTCATTTAATCTCTTTACACACACACACAATTGATGTACATAAGAAAGTATTGAAGAACATAGGTTTATGTACTAAACACAGCGTAACATTTATAAAAAGCCAGAGGTGCAATGATTGCGCGCGAGTTGTTCGTGCCGTCTGGCGAGCGGCGCGGCCGCGGCCGGTGTCTACGGGTGGAACCGCGCGGGGAGGGAGCGGCGTTGCTATGGCAACGCAAAATGGCTGCGCGCACGACGACGATTTCAAGCGTTAGGGTCCTGTACGGTGTGTTAGTGGGTTCCGCCTTATACGCCTTCAAGCTCCTGGAATGGCAAGGACTTGGCATCAACATCAATGGCGAATACATCACTCACCTTCGGTTTGCCGACGACATCGTAGTCATGGCAAAGTCGATGGAGGAACTCAGCATGATGCTCGATGACCTCAATCGAGTTTCTCAACGGGTGGGCTTAAAAATGAACATGGACAAGACGAAACTCATGTCAAATGCCAAGGTTGCGCCCATCCCAGTCTCTGTTGAAAACTCGGTACTCGAAGTTGTTGACTCATACATCTACCTAGGACAAGTGGTCCAATTAGGTAGGTCCAACTTCGAGAAAGAGGTCAACCGCCGAATCCAACTCGGCTGGGCAGCGTTCGGGAAACTACGCAATGTCTTTTCGTCCGACATACCTCAGTGCCTCAAGACGAAAGTCTTCAACCAATGTGTGTTACCAGTGATGACTTACGGCACCGAAACGTGGTCTTTCACTATCGGCCTCATCTCAAAGCTCAAAGTCGCTCAACGTGCAATGGAGAGGGCTATGCTCGGGGTGTCTCTACGTGATCGAATCAGAAATGAGGAAATCCGTAGACGAACTAAAGTGACCGATATAGCTCACCGGATTAGCAAGTTGAAGTGGCAATGGGCAGGCCACATAGCACGCAGAGCAGATGGCCGATGGGGCCGAAAAGTGCTCGAGTGGAGACCTCGGACCAGCAAGCGCAGCGTAGGACGTCCACCTACAAGGTGGACAGATGACCTTATAAAGGTCGCCGGAAGGCGCTGGATGCAGGTCGCTTCCAACCGGTATATATGGAAGTCCAAAGGGGAGGCCTATGTTCAGCAGTGGACGTCCTATGGCTGAGATGATGATGATGATGATTACCACATAAAAAATATGAATCGATAAAAAGATTCTATACAAGTATTTTCACTTAGTCCACTTAGATACAATAAGTATGCAGTTTACGTTTTATTATTCATCATTGATCAGCGATTGACCAAAGTATCTTTAGCATCCTTTAATGCAGCGTGCGGTTGCAGTCAATCACTGGTTCAACAACTTATTCAATGATGCAATCTAAAAAAATGGTAATTGATCAAGCGCATTATTGCTTGCAAAGAGTTCTACTCAGACCCTTCCTTTCAAGGCGCTTGTGGAGAGATCAAGCCCGTAGAAGCCAACCAATTTATCAGCCATGCACTTCATATAGCCATGTATGGGGAAATCTAGTTATGATGCCGGCAAAGAGAGCGCCTACCAAATTGGAATATTTTCCATATTGGATTATTACCGAAGAATAACAAACGGCTCCATTTAAGGCGCCCATTAAAACATTATAACGGATGATCACGTTTATATCACACGATAGATTGAGTGGCTTGAAAAATAATTTACTGGAAACAGCACTGATTTCGTAGTACCGAATTTCATTTCTATGATTCACGTTTTCGTAAAACTTAAGATGAGATTTCTACTTGCCAGTTTTTTGGTTAAGTAGATTTTGTTTAGCCGTGAAACGCTAACAGATAGACGCATTTCTAATACCTGAATGAATATTATGTATATGAATCAGAACAGAACTTATAAATCCCACCTATCCTAATTGATTACCTTCTAAAGATGGCATGATGAATTGACAATGACATCAAAGAGGTCCAACAATTTGCCAGTCAATTGTGATGTCAATACACGACGACAATAGTTTTTGCGGTAGTCCGGCGTGTGGGTTATTTTTTTGGTCATGCGTGCTTCTTCACCGCTAATGGACTGTCGAGTAAAACCAAAATGATTTAAGTGATATCAAAAGTAATATGTATACATGACATTTCTTAGATTGGTGTGGCGGTAATGGTCGTCCTACGTACGTTTCGTACACTGCGCTTGTTATTTGTTATGGTTAATATTCGGGGCCATATTTGTTTGTTCATTTGTCTTGTTCACAGATAGACGAGAAGTTCAGTTTTGGACGTTGTGTTTTAAAGATCTGTTGTTAAACATTCCAATAAAATTACGCCGTTAAATTTTTCAGTAAACATTGTTAACTTTTCTTTTCTTAATCCCGAAAACTATTTAGGTATCGGCTCTTATTAGGCTCTGGTTAGATAATCTGTTCTCTTCCCTTTTTTCAACTTGGCTTGACACACTACCATACCGTATGTCACTATTATTTATATTCTCATCAGTAATTCGTATGGAATAAATATAAGATCTGAGATCTTAAATTCATTTCATTCATTTTCAGTCATTTTTAGGGTTCCGTACCTCAAAAGGAAAAAACGGAACCCTTATAGGATCACTTTGTTGTCCGTCTGTCCGTCCGTCCGTCCGTCTGTCAAGACCCTTTTTCTCAGGAACGCGTGGAGGTATGAAGCTGAAATTTATATCAATTACTCAGGTCTACTGTCCCTTGAAGCTGTGAAAAAATCAAACTTCTAAGCCAACGCAATCAAAAGATACAGCCGTTTATGCCGCAAATTTTCGACACTTGCAAGGGAATCAAAACCTACAGGGTGCTTCCCGTGAACTCAGAATCTTGAAATTTGGTACGAAGCAACGTCTTATAGCATAGATAAAGGAAAAATTACGAAAACCATATTTTTTTTTTTTAATACCTAACTTTGCACCTAATTTATATGGGGCGCTATACATACCAGGTGCAAACTTAACTTAATCACTTAGGGATGGAAAGTGTTTGTACGGAACCCTCGGTGCGCGAGTCCGACTCGCACTTGGCCGGTTTTTATTGTATTGATATTAGAGAAGAAAAGATGAAATTGACCTAGATCCCTAAATTAAATTCATCTTTTCATTGACTAAGCAAAAGTAAAATAAGTAGGTAGATTAACTAATAAATAAATTATGCGTTATCTTTTGTACGGATCTATGCAACTAAATATAATAGTAAAGCAAGCACAAAACAAAACTATTCAATAAATCCGTGCCTGACAGGGTACCTGCTGCGCAAGGCACCAGAAATGTATCCATATCATCCGGCCTTCTCGGTCTGGCCCTGCACTTCTCACAATTGTGAAACTCGACTCTTTATTGCACGACAAATCGCCTGGTGACAACCAAAACTCACTAAAATTTCTGCCATTGCTGTTCAAAACCTCGTATCTAGTAAGTAGATTGACACTGAGATACGAGCTTTGTTTTAAGTCGTTATAATTTGTGACTTAGTGAGTTTAAGTTGTCAACAGACGAAATATTGTCAACTCATTCCCTTCAATACCATGCGAACTAAACGTGTGATGCGCCAGTCCCACTACTACGATAACCAACATGACGTTATGAATTTCCTGTAGGTACCTAAGTAATTTGGCCCATCTTTCATCGTGAATTTGAAAAAGATGTAGGTATTGTGTCCCGCCTGTCTTGCAACATCGACAATTCGGCATGTGGAACCGAGCTTCAAGAATGACCTATTTTACAAAAAACACAGACAGTGATTAGACACGTATTTTTGTGAATGGTACGAAGACAAATTTTGAAATTTTGCCCGTTTGCCAAATAGAGAAATCTATTAATGGAACTTCCGGATAGACCCAAAGCGGCCGAGATTCATCGACGATTATAAATCAAACCGTGGCCAAGTGCCAGTTAATTCAGATGTTATCAATATATTAAATTAAAAATCATAACATAATGAAAATTTCAATTTATAATGCCTATATACGAAGCTCCAAAATTAATTTAACTTAATAATGTTAAATCATATGACACCACTTTTTTTTTACAAAAGAATTCCCTAAAAGTGCGGCTCTCTCTTCCTTGGGGGCCACCAATCGTAGTCTCTGGGGTCTATTTTTTGATACACGGGTAAGAAAGTTGTGGACACCTTCTTAGTAACCGAATAAACTTAATCATAAAATATCATTAGTTGCAACAGCCTGACACTTCGATTCTGAAAGACCTACGCAGTGCCAAAATCCCAATCGAGTCCCCCCAATAAGCGAGCATTCAATAAAAGCCAATTTAGTTATAACAATCTGCTCACTCCAAAAACAGTGGTCGATAAATTGTGCGTTTTGGTCGTCCTCGAGTTATTTCCTTATGCCCTGCCAATGGCCATTTTGCCCATTTTGCATCTCACCGATGCCGACATTGTCTTGCCTGTTATGGTTTATGGTCGCCATTTTGCCCGCCATCTTCGGTAATCGGTTACTCATTGGTAAATACCAAATGGCGCGAAATCGCATTACCAGGATTTGCACTTAGTCCTACGCAATTATTATAATGACGTTCTTAAATAACTAGCACCGAACCAGCTTTGATTAAAGAGGCAGTTCTTATTTTCACCGTATTTTTATTAAGACAAGTTTAGGTCTTAAATCACTACCTAAGCAGATCAGATCTTAAAATCGGAGCCGCGATTTTTCAATATTTAAATTTACACCAAAACGGGACTTTATCGCGTATAAATATAGTTTGTTTGTTTGTTTGTACCTTTGTTGGTTATTCTCCGACGTCTGTTTCACGGTTTTCAAATTTAATGTAGGGAGCTGAAACTCGCTGGGAACGGAAACCGTGCGAGTGCGACCGTTTATTATTTATAACTGTGGAAATCTTTGAGGTAAACTTTTGCACCTAAGTATTTAGCAATAGCAGATCATCTACTTCTTCTTAGAGAACAATAGAAAATGCTTAAACGCTAATTTAAATTATAGGCTTTACAATTTTGTGTACCCTATAGCCATCTAGGATGACGATGATGGTGTTTTAAATTTATTACCAATATTTCGAATTACTGGATATTGAGTAAGTACCTAAGTAGGTATTACCTACGTTCTAGCGTCTCATCAAATTCGAAGGACTATATGGTATAGTTTTTATACTACTAACGCCATATTAGTGTTGATGTAGGCGCAGTCGTCGACAGTACCTCATTATGACACATTAGCGCTTTTTGTCATCGATTACAGTAACTTTTTAACTCAGAGATAGATCTTGAGGCGCTCGAATAAGAGCTTTATTCGAATGGTTGGCTAATAATTATATTTTTTTAGGTACTTTTAATAGACTGAATCTTGAAATAATAATGGATGAATTATAGACATTAATTCGATGTACGCCATAAAGCTGTAGTTAAATAAAATATTCTGCAACTTGAATTGAATAAGTTTATTTTTAATGAAGATTAATATAGGTACACTTACGCATAAGTATAGGCACACCATATTTTGAAAGTTTAAATAAAGTAAAATATATTCACAAACTGACCGGCGATTGAACTCAGTGTCACCTGATGGTAAGTGACTACGTGGTTGAGAATGTAGACCGCTGGTTCAGCAATAACCTATTCACTTTTGCCTTGAAGAGACCCACATCATTATAACTTTCTGGAAATACACACGATGGGAGCGAGTTCCATTCCTTAGCGGTTCGCATCAGAAACGATTAAGCAAATCGCTTTGCGCTAATAAGTGGTAAACTGACAATATATGGATGAAGTCGCTTTCCTCGCCTGGATGTCCAATGATGAATAGGGGATAGCGGAATTCAATCGTACAATTACTGCGTACACTTCAATATATAGTAATCCGATAGAAAACTGACAAGCTGGCACCTTCTGGCGATGTTCGAGGCTCTGGAAGATGCCCCCAGCCGGTAAAGCATCACCAATGAGCCTTAGAGCTCGACGTTCTTGGCATAGATTCAAATAGAGTAACCATTAGTAGAGTGGCCATTATCTGATCTTTAAGTCGACAAAAATCGCTATCCGCAAATTTGAAGATGTCACTTTATTTATTTATTATAGTTTAATAATTACCTACATCTTGCATGGCCTCTATGAATAAAACCGGTCAAGAGCATAAGAACATGCGAGGATCAATGCGAGGATATAATGGTCCTTAGACCACAGAATACTTAATAGTAGGTACCTACTACATACTTAGACTTAAAAACGTGTTACTGAACCAGCGAGCTACATCTTCGATCCCGTACCTAGTCACTTACCATCAGGATCGACCTCAGTGATCGCTGGTCAGCTTATGAATAAAAAAAATATTTTTCTCAAACATGCTCGGAAATGTTTCACTTCCCATTTGAAAATAGAATACGCAAAGAGCCTAATTTTTACTAATGAAATAAAAAAAAAGAATATTCGCTCCCTCGGGGAAAAATAAATGTATGAAAACCTTTGAGTATTTATAGACAATGGAGGTGTCATAACGTAAACTCTTCGAACAAATTTTTTCGCCAATTTTAGCGGGGGGTGAGGTAAACACGTACAGCACACCACCAAAAGACGAATAACTCAACAGACACAAATTTTGCTGTTGCGATAAACGCACACTACAGCAAAATTCAACACATCAAAAATGACATGCACACAGATACTGTTTTCACGTAACTGTGCAGCATACATAAGAAAAACATAGTGATGGGACACATATGAAGAATGAGTCAAATCATTTTAATGAATGAACTGAATTGTCTTATAGGTACTATCTATTGTGAAATTTGAAAACTGTAAATTCTGTATATTGAAGATGTTTTCCAATAAATATATTTGTTTCTATGTATATCTGTCTATATTTATTGTGTCCTTATCACTCTCGCATAACTAAACTGTAAAATAAAACTGTCGCCCGCGGTTGTTTCGGGCTTAAACAATCACGGACTTCTAAAACAAGTACACTCGACTTCATATTGTCGTTGCTAAAATGAAACCATTTCATTTTCGCCATTTTGGAGCTGATAGCTATGTGCAAGTTGTGTGAGCGTCCATGGGTCTAATATTAGAGCTTCACAGATCGTCACAGATCAAAGAACGGCTTGCCTGAAATGACAATTTTAGTAGACGTTCACGCAGGATGCTTTGAATGGGCACTGAAAACAACTGTCATTCCCTATGGAATATTTAGTCCAACGTGCTTGTAGTTTAGAGGTCAGTGAATATA
Organism: Apotomis betuletana; assembly: GCA_932273695.1. Lineage (NCBI taxonomy): Eukaryota > Metazoa > Arthropoda > Insecta > Lepidoptera > Tortricidae > Apotomis > Apotomis betuletana. The sequence goes on from OW026299.1 coordinate 17,025,304, forward strand.
ACCTTCAGGAAAAGAACATACGCCCATCTAAAAATAAAGGTGATTAATATGAAACAACATATAAAGTGATTTTAAAGATATGAGTAAGTAATGAGTAAAGAGAAAACAATAAAACAAATTGTTATTAATTTAATTAGAATTACCACATATAAAATAAAATAAAAAAAGTTATAATTAAGTAAATATATTCATCTATCTATCAGCCACAGACGTCCACTGCTGAACATAGGCCTCCCCAAGAATCGTCACAACCCTCGCTACGCTGCGCTTTCCTATACGTGGTCGCCACTTTGCTGACCTAACGGCCATCGATTCTCCGGGCTACATGGCTTGCTCATTGCCACTTCAATCGTGCAGTCCTGTGAGCTAAGCCGGTTACCTTGGTTCTTCTACGGCATATCCTCATTTCTCATTCTATAAAAGAAAAGAAGAATAAGGAAATAAAGAGGCAGCAGTGAAGATGGAAAGAATATGAAATAAAGTCTATAAATAATAGTATATGAATAACGCATATACTCATAGCCCAGCATTAAATGTTCCTTTTATCTAGATATACTTTTAGCAAAGAATTATTTTCATTTTTATATTAAATTTCAACATCGTATATCTAGAGAAAGGTAATATTTCTAATTCACCTTGCAAGATTTAAAAATAACATACATCTATACCTATTATTAAATTCAATCACTACATCGTATAGAACAAAGTCGCTTCTTGCTGTCTGCCTGTTTGTCTGTCTGTCCCTATGTATGCTTAGATCTTTAGAACTACGCAACGGATTATGACGCAGTTTTTCTTAATAGATAGAGTGATTCAAGTGGAAGGTTTATAATATGTATAATACATGCATAATTTATCAGTTTTGCACCCGTGCGAAGCCGGGAGGGTCGCAAGTATTTAATAATAGGTACACTAACTATTAAACGAACTGCAGTGATCGAATGAATGAATGATTCATTCAAATGTTGAGTCGTGGTTTTGACTTTGTCACGTCCCTCGCCCCTGTACCACCGTTTTATGTTTACATTTTTCTGTCGTTTACGTATCGCAACGGTTTTTTCTTTCAATGGAGATTGTACTTCAATACACATTTAATAGTTAATAAAAACACTTACCTGTGATAGGAAACGCGATCTTGTGGCGAATTTGAGGTGTCGGATCGTCTTTTACACGAAAATACTGCACAATTCACCATTTTTGAAGAGAAATGTCACGCGACACGGAATGATGCAAAATGACAGTGAAGTGACTTTAAGTAGTTTTATATAACGTGCTTGTCCATTTGACCAATTATTTTGCCGGAGGGGGTCGCCCATGCATGGCATCTCCTGTCTAAATATAAATACTCAAAGATGAAAACCCATTTTTACCCGCTTCCATAACTTTTTAAAACTTCATAGGTACAGTACATAAATTGAAAACGACGTAGGACAAATCTCATACAGCCATGACAACCACACGTTTAACATTAAGTAGCTTTCACACATTCGCAAACTTTGCCGAGCTGATCAGATTCGCCTTCGTTTCTAATTGACGCCCGACAAGATCCAACGCCATTCGAGCGGGCGAATAATCAGTTGATGGAATTGGTAACGTGTAAAGTATGTTTAACAGTTCGTGCAAGTTTTGTTTTTTTTTTAGATGTCAGAAGAAAAAAGTAAGTTTAGGCGGTAAAATTACAATTTTATTTAATTGCTATTGAGCGTATTCGCGTAAATGATTTTCGAGTAAATAAATAATATAAAATGCTACCTACTAAATTATGAGATAAATATAATCAAGTGTACGACCAATTTATGTTATGGAAAGAAAGCAAACATGCAAATTCGTTTTCTACACGAACCTGACAACATTTTTAAAAAGACAATCCGATGGTTATAAAAGCAAGAAATTTAAGGTTTTGACTGGAGAAAATGTTGGCAATTTTTTAAAGGAGCACCAGACGCTACTTGGCTGTTAAGGTAAAAGTTTTATCATAAAATGTACCTATTTTGATCTGGTTATTTTTGTTTTAGTTAAGTATGTGCTTTACAGTAATTCAATATATTTTCTTTACAGGTTGCCCTTATCATGGGACTAAACGGAGCGAGCCGCAGTTTACAATTTACTAATATTACCATGGAAGACATCGAAAGCCACGACCAATCTATGATTGTCAAATTGTGCGACACTAAAACAAAAATTGACCGAGTATTTGTCATCCGCGGTGAATACCTCAATATCGTTCGAAAATATATACATAGAACTTCGTACCCCAAACACTAATATATAATAAATCGATTTTTCTTAAAATATAAGGAGGGAAAGTGTACGCGGCAGCCTATTGGAAAGAATAAAACAAACATACCTCTACTTAATTTGTGTACTTAACTGATTGTTGTTCGTTTTTCTTGTTAATCCTATTAAATTACTTGTTATTTTGCAAGTGTATTTTTATTATTTCCTCACATTGTTTGAGAAAAGCACTATATAAACCTCGGCGGAAATGGGGATTGCCTGACTCGCATCTTTTGCAAGCCTCGCGATGCTCGGCTTGCAAACTACCTCGTCAGGCAATCCCCTATTTTCCGGGCCTCGGCAATAATGTACTAATAAACCCCAATACACCCCAATATCATCTTCGTGATCGAAGGACGAAGTCATAACATAACTTTCTAATTTCGTCATTCAAATTTCCACCCTTAAACGTAGCATAAAATAAGTAGGAGAAAGAGACGTAGGAGAACAAGACGTAGGAGTAGCAGGAGGATTAAGTAGTTGTACCTACATTGTACTACAATGGTCCAATCAAAGCAGTTCTGATCAGACTCCGAAATTCATTCATTTTCTCAATGAGGTATAGGTATAGTCAGGGAATAAAATAACAAATAACGGAGGACATGAAAAAGCATGCATACCTATATACATCATTACATATAGTTAGCAGAGTGCAAAAACTTGAGCATCGTTTTCGATTCACCCTTACCTTACCAAAAGTGTTAGCCATGTTTACGTTCAAAACTAACATTTTTAACTTACAAAAAAATATCTCAACGAGTGCGGTGAGTGTTCAGAGGTCCAGTGTTAGTTAAACGCGCGATGCATAACTTTATTATCTACTCGTATAATACACCCATGAGAGTGAGGGTCACGGACTCTTAATCGTTTATCTATCGCACGATAAACGCGACCATTAGAGTCCCGAAATGTTGAAACGTCACAAATCAACTACCTACTTTAAACACTTGATGTATATAGTTAAAATACTCGATATAATATTTATACTGCACAATTAACGGACAAATGAGTTTGTACCGCTTTAATTTAATTAACTATACTTTATTCGTACAATGATTCATAGCTGTGCCGTGGGCGGCGCCCACTGCCGTCGGTTCTAATAATTATGTCAATAAACATGTAAAATCATGCGCCGACGACGGTAATGGTGCGATTTTGCCCGCAATAAGTGCTTCAGGCTAAGTAGGTAAGATAAATTACTTAGGAAGCAAAAAAACACAATTATAAATGCTAAAACCTCGACATTGTCGCCACCACGAGAAATCTGCACGCTTTTTACGTGACCCGTGCTTTTATTTAACTCCTGATACTAAGCCACGTTAATTCAGTCTACAACTTAAATGTCAACTGTAATAAGTATATGAATGCATAATTAAGTAATTGTATTTACAAAACCCCATAAATGCATGTAGAATGCACATGGGGGCGTGATTCATTAATAACATTAAGTACTCCAAATGGCGTGAAATCATCACAATTAGCAGCCCAATAAAATCGAATCCGTTTATAATTTTATTGCTATTTACCATCAAGTTTATGCTCTGCTTTGTCCACGTTATTTATGGATTCTGTTATGACTATAACCAACCTAAATCAGGTCTTGCGAAACGTGCCGTATGGCCTTATGGGCGATATGCCATATCGGCGATATTTGGTTATGAGTGTAGCGCCAAAAGACCAGCCTCCAACCACCCACGGCGCGCGCAGTGATGGACCGAGAGGCTTGTAGATAGAGATCTATTAAGGTACAGTTTGCTGGTAAATAAACCATTTAGCCATTAGTGTAGGTAGACTCTAATGTTCCCATTATTCTAAAATTATGAGTATGGGAGCACTGTTTGGACCATTTGACATGAACAAAAGAAGAAATTACTCAGTAAATTTCTACCCAAAGTTATTGCTAGGGCCTAATGGAAACTAGACATCTGTTGTCACTAAACCATATTAGAACTTATACCAATTTTTTGATATTAAATCAAGATGAACCATTATTTTGAGACAAGGCATTCGAAATATATATGTACCTACCTATATCTATGCCCCCACCTGTGACTTGAATGTAGGTAAGAGGTAACAATGTTTTATGAAATATGTGATGTCTAATTTTTTAGGGTTCCGTACATCAATCGAAAAAAATGGAACCCTTAGGTATAGGATCACTTTGTTGTCCGTCCGCCCGTCTGTCTGTCTGTCAAGACCCTTTAGGTTTCTCGAGAACGCGTGGAAGTATCGAATTGAAATTAACTCCATATACTCAAGTCTACGGGTCCTTGAAGCTGTGAAAAAATCAAAATTCTACGTTAACGTGCAAAAAAGATACGTTCGTTTATGTCGCAAAACACGTACATTTCGACACTCTCAATCTCAAGGGAATCAAAATGATAGGGTAGGTAAGTACTTCCCGATGACCTAGAACTATGAAATTTGGCAAGTACCTAATATCGTCACATACCTACTACTGACTGAAAACTATACATTTGTAATAAAATCATAAAAAATATAGTCCTTTTCAAACATCATATTTGGAGAACTCGGTTGCGTTAAGTTTGCACCTCGTTTGTATGCGGCGCCAATTAAGATGGGATAAGTGAAAGTTTGTACGGAACCCGCGGTGCGCGAGTCAGACTCGCACTTGGCCGTTTTTTTTTTTAAATATGGGCTATATCGGCAATCCAGTGGTACCGGGTTTTATCCCCGGTCTCTTCCACCAGGTTACGCATTTCCATTTTTCTTTGAGCTTTGATCTTTGTATCAATGGTTTAATGTAAGTAGCAAAGTTTAATGTTAGAAGCTAATTAATAAAATTGCAATATAAGCGCGCATTTAACAATAAACAGTTACCACAGACCATAAGAATACTAGTACCGGATGGCTAGGCAACTCCATTGCTTTTTAGGGTTCCGTAGTCAACTAGGAACCCTTATAGTTTCGCCATGTCCGTCTGTCCGTCTGTCCGCGGCTTAGCTCCGTGATCATTAGTACTAGAAAGCTGAAATTTGTTATGAGTATGTGTATGTATTACGCCGACAAAACGGTAAAATAAAAACTAAAAGAATTGTTTTTTTCGGGTACCTCTCGTACACCTAAAGTGGGGTAGTAAATTTTTTTTTTTCGTTTCAACCCTAGTGTGTGGGTTGTCGTTTAATAGGTCTGTTAAAAATAATAGGGGTCTCTAAACATTACTTTTTGATAAAGTCAGTAGTTTTGTAAATATTCGCTACAAAAATAAAAAAAATTGTGCTGGCCATGGCCTATGAGATCAAGCCATGAATTTCTATTGGTAACCCAAAATCCTGGGGTGGGCACTAGACCATACTGGGGTGGGCACGGCCCACCCGGCCACACTCCTATATACGCCAATGTATAGAATACTTTTACCTGTACAAAAAATTATTAAAATCCGTCCGGCATTTTCGGTGGGTTGAAAGGATTAAGAAAATTTTACCACACGCCGTTAAATCACGGTTTAAAAAAAAAAAAACAGAAAAATTACCCCCTTGCATAGAAAACTACATACATTGTGACATTTGTGACTGACAGTCACTAATGTATCAAATACATTTTATCAAGTACAGTCTGTACAGTCAGCAACATATATTTAGTAGCAGACAAATATCGTAAATGTTCTGAGTGCCAAGGAAATAATAATCTGTTCCGATATTATATATACCGACTACTTTGGTCGCTACAAACTATTTGATCCTGACTGTATATCTTCCTGTTCGACCTGTACTAACATAAGTAGTACTACTTGTAATTATCATGATTCATGATCTTAAGGAACCCGTCGATATACTGTATAGGTATACCTATCCATCGTAAATACGAATGAATGATAAAGAAGCATTTTAATGAAATCTGAATCAAGTTTCGTTTAAATTGTAAAAGCCAAAAATAAACATTGTATCCGACTTCCCATCCAACCGGCCGCGCGGATTCCTGGTTAATTTGCGTACAGCAGGATATCGGCGCTCAAGCGAGCGTCGGCACATTCCCTCCCAAACACCACGTTCGATTCCCACGCCGGGCAAAATTCCAGAGCTGGGACTTCGTAAAAGCACAGAATAAAGACACTACAGAAGCCGCACTCTTTTGTTATTTGCCGCTTTTGCAAAAGCATTAGCCTACTAGTATCTGATTGGCCATTTTTAATGACGTAGGACGCTGTTGGTTCTAGCTTCTTTGGGGCGTGTCATACTCCTAGGGTTGCCTACATTAGCAAAAGGGAAACTACTTCTCTGTGTTTGCAATTATTTTGAAGCTACTTTTAACAAAATACGTTCAAAATAAGAGGGACCTAGCCCAATCTTTAAAATGATGGGCTCTAAGAGTGCCTGGATGTTTGGATTGGTTTAACGTAAATATGTGTGGTTTTTTGCTTTTCGAACCATTTTGATTAGCATTAAGATCCAGTATTATAAAATTGACCGGATTTTGTATCCTGGAAGTGCTTTCTAGATCTCAGGACTGGTTCAACGCAGTCACGTGCAGTTTTCGTATTCTGATTCACTTTGATGAGCAAGTAGAGAATGTGTTTATATTATGTAAATGCATTTTTTTAATTTTTATTTTAGCCTTTGGAAGTTTGTAGAATGAAACATTTTTATCTATTTTATTATCGGTTTTACACCCGTTTACATAACATTTCATTTTTATGCACACTTGACATCAATGATTGATTCAATCGACGACGATCAATGACAATATGGTTTATATTTGTATATACATAGAAATAAGCCCGTTTCTAGCGGCCCTTTATTTTCTGGGATTATTACATTTTGTTTTTTCGATATTTTCCGAAGTTGAGCGAATTTTGAAAATCCAATTTCATATTCTGACTCGGATGACCCAAAAGCCTCCCGATACCGAGTTTTAACCCCCTAGGACTATTTTGAAAAAAAAAAAATCACCATTTTGTTTTTTTTTTTCACGACTGTACTCGGGTGGGAGTCCCCTTTGACATTCGTTCGAGCACCCCCTACCCATTTCCAGCCGTTTACGAGATACGGGACCCTTAAAAAAAAATCTCCATACAAATCTTGTTGTTTCGATATTCTCCGACTTTGACTGAATTTTTTAGGACACCGATTTCAGATTCATATTTGTGAGCCCCAAATGCCTCCCAAGTTTCAGCCCCCTAGCACCAATTTGAGATTTTGAAAAAAAAAGCTATTCGCCATTTTGAATTTAATTTGGTTCGCTAATTTTCACATTCATAAGCGAAGTCGAACAAGACACGGCGCGCACCTTGTGCGCTAAACGCAGCAATGCGGTCTAAAGGTGCGACCAGACCGCCGCTTAAAATACGGTGACGGTACGGAATCGCAGTGACGCATCGTATCCGTACCGTTTTTATCGCATGCCCTCCACACCGCCGCTTAAAGGTGCGCCCAGACCGCCGCTTAAAATACGGAGTCGGTACGGAATCGCAGTGACGCATCGTATCCGTACCGTTTTTAACGCATGCCCTCCACACCGCTGCTTAAAATACGGAGACGGTACGGAATCGCAGTGACGCATTGTATCCATTGTATAATAATTCAGTGAATTAAGGAGTTTGACCTTATAAACGGTCCAGAAGTTTTGAATTTTTGATAATATGTTGTCTAGGATGGTTAGTGAGTGTTTAAAATACCATTTTGTTTTAATAAAAAAAGAACGGACTTCAAAATAACTGAAAAGCCGAAAATAACCCGTTCATGTACAGATTACATTTGAATCACTTTTTGAAGTCGGTGCCAAACCACTCAACTTTTACTATGAAAAATGATGCCGCGCAAATTTTTGTTCGATATTATATATTATTATATTCTAGTTTACGTGAGGTTTGGCACCGACTTCAAAAATTGATTCAAATGTAATCTGTACATGAACGGGTTATTTTCGGCTTTTCAGTTATTTTGAAGTCGGTTCTTTTTTTTTTTTAAATTGTATTTTAAACACTCACTAACCATCCTAGACAACATATTATCAAAAATTCAAAACTTCTGGACCGTTTGTAAGGTCAAACTCCTTAATACACTGAATTATTATACAATGGATACAATGCGTCACTGCGATTCCGTACCGTCTCCGTATTTTAAGCAGCGGTGTGGAGGGCATGCGTTAAAAACGGTACGGATACGATGCGTCACTGCGATTCCGTACCGACTCCGTATTTTAAGCGGCGGTGTGGAGGGCATGCGATAAAAACGGTACGGATACGATGCGTCACTGCGATTCCGTACCGTCACCGTATTTTAAGCGGCGGTCTGGTCGCACCTTAAATCTGTTTGTTCGTGTACGTGATGTGGAGTTTGTGGACACGTCCACACGCGCATTGCGTTTGTAGTAGTGTACCTATCGCAGCGCGGTTGTATGAAGCTTAGTCTCTATTCCGTTTCTTTACTCATGTGGAACCAGTCCTGAGATCCAGTAGCTACTTCCATGATCCATCATCAGGTCAATTTTATGATACTGAGTCCATTTGTTCATTGTGGTGAATCGAAATGTAAAAACTGCACATGTCTGCGTTGAAACAATCTTGAGATCCAGTCCCTATTTCCAGGGTCCATCATCAGGTCAATTTTATGATACTGCCACATACTGGCTGTAAATTTTCAGTAAAGTGAGCAGAAAAACCACACGTTGTCTACGTTGAACTAGTCCCGAGATCTAGTAAATAAGTTCCATCATCAGATCATGATTTAATGTCTATGGGAAAACCGTAGCAGTAACCGTATTCTCTTACTAATAAAAAATATATATATTTACACTTTACGGAGATAATCGGTGAACTTACGTTCAAAACGATTCAATGTAGCGAACACTGAATATCCTTTTTAAAGTCGGTTAAAAATAATAAAAAATCACAATAATATGTAAATAATAAAAATGTAATCGATGCGTTGTCTTCGCTTCGAACGTGCCGACCCTAGCCGAATAAAGGCGGGACGATGGGCGGGGCGGGCCGGGTCACAATTGTGACCCGAAATTAGTAGGTATACTTTTTGACACTTCAGCGGAGTGAAACCCCCTTGGTAAAAGTAAAAAAAATGGTTTAATAGCAAGAAGTACTAGAAGGTACCTACTTATACTAGGCAAAGTATTTATTTATAATATAGGCAAGTACCTACCTACTGCAATAAAGTATTCAGTTGCGTTAATTATACAGGTCTCCTGTATCATTTCCTAAAGTTCCTACATCGTTATTTCTAACACCCTGCAACTGCATATAGCAAGTGGATTGTAGGTACTTACATATAATTATAGGCATTAGACACATTGGCAGTGGTAAAGCGACAAATTTCTAATTCAATGCGGAAAAAATAGTTTATCTGATGGTAACCCACTCCAAAAAATATTTGGGTGGTAAAAATCTCAGCATTTCGAGCAGGTATATTAAGTTGACAACATTTAAAAACTTGGCCGTTGTAAATAAATCACCCGTATTTCCTGTATCAGCATTATCCAGTAAACCATACACTTACGTTTCACGACAAAATTTTGAAACCGCTCCCGAAATCCATACATTTAGCATCCAACATTCAAAATCAATCACAGTATCACAAACCACAAAAGCCAATTATTTCCTCAACAATTTGCTAAATATTTAAATCACGTGAAACGTTTAAATCACCATTTAACTTTGGCGCGTAAATGTCATTAAAAATTCAACAGATTATAAATCCAAGATGGCGACCTGGACCAAAGCGCGAACGATACTGCCACTGCAGCGTGGAGTCTGTGGGCTGCCGCTGCCGCCCACTGGTGATCTCACGGGCCAATTCACACTTGCTCTGCCTCCGGTGAATGTTGTTAATGACATGCTGATTTAGCACCGTTGCATAAAGGACTACTTGAAGATGCAAATACAAACTAGTCCTTTACTAGATACTAGATGACCTGGATACTGAGCCGACTCGTGGTGATCATTTGTTTAACTCCGTAAGAGAACCGGGTTCGATTCCATTATGGAGGTACCTATAGAGTTGTACTCGTATACAGTGAATAGGAGGTATCAAACTCAGTACCTACCATGCATTTTAAAGTAAGTAATACAGTCCCAAACAGTAAGTACATTATATTTACGATATAAAGATCGTAGGCGTTTTCCTGATCTTACAATATTGTTGTCTGATGCCTGCTGTTTTTTTTTCTCGCATACCAAGTGAAAAGCAGAGTGTTTAACACGATGTGCCTTAGTCATTATGACACTCAGGTTATATTTTGTCCTCGCTCACTTCGTTCGTTCGTCCAAATAATCACTCCGTGTCACAATGGCTTATTTTAGGCCCTCATCAAACAATCTACCTACTATTGCAAAAATACTTACCTAAATTGTTTCCTACCAAATATGCATTCTCCAATGCTATGATAGCATCACCTGCACATGATTAGTCCGCTTGTACCTAAATATGTAGGTACCTACTGTACAAATCGTTTACGCTGTCGCTAGCGAGTATGGTCACGTTAACTCATGGTATTGGATAGGGGTGCCGGCCTCCTATTGAGATCCATAGATATGGATGGATGGATGGATATGGACAATGCGGATCCATAGATATGGATCCGCATTGTTTCAATAAGCACAAACGGCTGTTGACTCGGTGACGAATCCCTAACTGTGCCGGATTATTGTACTTGATTACGTATTTGTTCACATCACATGAACCACCGGTATAACGTCAGCAGCAGCGTGCGAATAAATCACTCATTTAGTTTGCTTGTAAATCTCGTTGTTTGTCATTCAGTTATAAATTTAAAACTTAATATGATTGAACGGTGTTCAAGACATAAAACTACAATACACGGCATTTTATGCTTTTGATACGGGTATATTATGAGTTATTTGGAATACCTACATTACTTTTACATTTTAAAAAAATTTCTGACCTGCACCTATTTGAATCTACTTGCAAGACCTCAAACTTAGTAAGTAGGTTTCGTTAATGGTTTTCAGTATTGTTTCTTAGAACAGGTAAGTACTTTAGGAAACAGTCTGACCAGTCTGTGCTATTTGGACTCGGCTCATAATGTCCTTTTATTTATTTTGATATGTCATATCATATGATAGATTTCGGAACAAAAAATTCTGCAAATTCCATACATATAGGCACAATTAATCATAACCTCCCCTGTCCCCTCCTGCACTTAAAATCAAGATGGCGCTCCCTCCTAAAATGTTCTTAGTCTTCTCAAGTTGTATGCGAACATCGACCACTATTGGGTTTGCTAATCAAATAAACTTGGGTCGGCTTGTTCCGGAAATGCCGGCGTTTCTTTAAAAATCTACAAAGGTAAGGATTCTCGGAAGGCAACACGAATAAATTGCCACCTGTCATGATTCATACGTATTAGCCAGTGAGTTTCTATTCCTTAGCAAATATATATATTAGCAAAGTCGTGTCAACCAACTTCATAAATTATGTTTGTTAGTACCTCAAAACTCTATCGCTTATAAACCGATTTATTTGTTCGAGAGTAGGATATATTTAAGTTGGAGCATACCTATAATTTTGGTGAGATCTGCACGTCTAGCATAACTGTGAGACGCGGCTCCTTGTCCCTTGTATCTATCACTTTCCCGACAATACTGGGCGAGCAAGACAGATGATGCTAAAAGTCGTGCGACAAGCGAAGTCCCGACAAGATATGCTAGCCCCGCTGATGACGAAATCTTTGATCAATCGACGGAGCTCCTCAAATAGTAAAAAAAATGTGACCTAGGCTAAATTGGTTACATTCAAGTTTTAAATGTAAAAGATTTTTTGTTGGTGCATTGCTTAAAGTTGAACCGTCATTCTTTCAGTCCTCAGTTAAAATTAAATTTCAGTTTCAATTGTATTTAATTCAGAACGCATAATTTTGTAATAAATATAGAAGATAGCAAAGACATGGCGACAGCGGCATCTACCAATGCAAAGCGACACTAGTCCTAAAACGACATGCTGATCAATAGCTCTAAGTTAGCAGGCTAGTGGAAGAGGGCATGTAATCGAAAAGGATGGCTTTCTTATCGAAACCGCAACGGAATAGATTCCAGGCCAACTCCTCGGGTGTATCGCCAGTTTGATGTTCGCCACAGTTCTCCAGGATCTGAAAACAAACACACAATATAAACATATTGCACTATTAAATAATACCTGTTTGGTGATAATATGGTGAATATGAAATACATCCAAATGCATTTTTTATTACTAGGGCAGTCATTGAAGCATTATAGCTCCGAATTTTTTTACTGTGAACCGAATTGCATACAATTTTGGAATTAGGTTCATCTTACCCTTAACTTCAAAAGTGAAAATGATTTGAACTCCGCAACCACCCTGGGGGTGGTTGCCACCCCTTCTCGGGGGTGAATTTTTTTTTTTTTCAAAATAACCTCGGATATCGATAGAAGGCCTAATTTTAAGCAAAAAATCAATTATAAGTTTTTCAAAAAATCCAATACTTTTCAAGTTATTGGCAATTGAAAATTCGCAATTTTTTCACGTTTTTCATCGGTTTTTTGCAAATATCTCCAAAAATATACGTTTTATCGAAAATTTTATAAAGAACAAAATTGTAGCAGGTAAAACAATGAACAATTTGGTTTTTTATAAAGTATTCTAAGTGCAATATTAAGCTAGATATTAAAGATCAAAGCCGTTTTTTATTTTGTCTGAAATTTAATCGATGTGGTCAATGCCATCTAGCGGCAAGCAGATGCATTTTATGCATTCTAATACAAAAGGGTTTTGTAGTGCTTGAAATAAGCTTTAAAATGAGCACTATTAAAAGTCTTTTGCATGTAAAATATGTGAGCTGTATTGCAAATAAGGGGAGCATCTAATGTTTTTTCTTTTAAATCAATGGGTTTCATAAGTGCCATTTCCACCAAAATTAAAATTAATCGTATTTCGCCTAGAATTAACTTTATTATGAAGAGTTTGATAGATAGTATCAGTTTGGCTGCTTCAGGACACATATTTTTCAAAAAAGTCACGATTATAAAAAAAACAAAATTTCAAATTTATAAAGAACCCACTTTTTTTTCATAATATCTCAAAAATGACGACAGATACGTATAAAAGTGTACGGATTAAAAATTTAGGTATTTTTCTGACAAGCAATTTGGTTTTTTTGTTTTTTCTGTCAAACAAAAATTTACGGAGATATGATTGTTTAAAGAGCGCGTGGCAGCGCAATCACAGCCCCTCTTAAGCCCTTTAACCCTTCACTGTTTTAGAAAAAGGTTTTTTACTATATATTGCAATAAAGGATGTTGTAGCTCTCTTAATTACCTTTACAATGGTTTTTTATAAATTGTGATAGCATGAAAATTGAAGGAGTTATGGTCCAAAAACTTATCATATTTTTTTCTACTTAGTAACTGAAAATTTCGGAGTGTGAATATTTGGAGCAATGTGAAAGTACGCAGTATAATAGAGACCCACAACTATTGTAATGTGTAAATATATACATAATATGGCTCATATATTTTGGAAACGTAGGCATGAATACATACCAACGTTCTTATATGTATATATAACACATTTGAGTGAAGGGGCCAACGAAAAGCCATGTGATCAGCTGTGCGTGCTCCGTTTATTCGTTATAATGTGACCAGTATATTTCTGTCTGCAAAGGAAGCTGACGAACTAATTTTTGATACAGCAGTATCATTTAGTACTGACTTGACAAAAATAATTGTTGCAGAAGATGTTGACATTTTAGTGATTTTAACTGCCCGGGCTACAGAAGACGAAGAAATTTTATTTTTAAAATTAGGCAAACAAAGAGTGCAAACAGTAATATATTCATCGAAAAGTTTGGAAATAAAATACCCAAATAGTTCGAAATTTATTATTTTTGCACATTCATTTACTGGGTGTGACTCAACTTCGGCGGCATATAATAAAGGCAAAAAAAAAATTATGGATCTTTTGGAACGAAGGCAAGATTTGAGAAGTAAGGCAGAGATATTTTTGAATAATATATCTGAACTCGAAGATATTTTAGAGGCAGGTAGATATTGCATGGTATGTTTTTATGGACTTGCTAAAGATACACAACAAAATAAGCTGAGTCGAGTAGAAAGCTTATCAGAATATCTCGAAAAGATGCGCTGTGAAAGTTTTCTCAAAGCTGCTACGAAAAACACTGCCGTAAAATTATCATCCTTAGTTCCAACCGTTGGTGCCATAAATGAGCATACTAAGAGGGTTTATCTTCAAACCCAGATTTGGCTTGGCAACAAAAACATTCATCCAACGGATTGGGGGTGGGTCATGAATGACGGTTTATTAAATCCACTTAAGTCTGTAGACCCACCCGCACCACAAGAACTGCTGAAAATGATTTTTTGCAACTGCAAAAAAGGATGTGGAGCGTCTTGCGGATGCAGAAAAGTTGGTCTGTTTTGTAATAGTACCTGTGGAACGTGCAGTGGAGATAACTGCCAAAATAGCCCTCCAATTCAGCCAGAAGATGTTGAATGTGACAGCGACTCCGACATTGAGTCATGAATAATAATATTATATTTTAATAATAATAGTACAATTTTATATAATTTGTAAATATTTTATTCAATAAATGGCAATTTTTTACTCTAAATGAAATTATTTTTAAATATGTAATCATATATATTTACTGTTTTAATTTAGGGGTAGTTTTAAGGGTAGAAAAGCTTAAGAATATGATAATCATTTTCGAGAGTGTGGAATAATATTTAAATCCTTTTCATTTTATAAAAAAAAAAAAATTAACAATTTTTTATCAAGGGGTAGTTTTCAAGGGTTGAAAGGGGGTTAAAAATTTGATAATTATTATAGAGAATATAAAATATTACTTACTCTATACTTACATCTTTTTATGTCATACCAAAGTATTTTTTTGTGATTTTTTCAATTTAGGGGTTGTTTGCAAGGGTTGTAAGATTTTCAAAGGGTTGAAAATGATTTTAATATGAGGTAATTATGTTAGAAAATACTTTACAATTTCACCACTTACTATTAGACATGTTTTCTAGCGATAAAATGGCTCAATGTCAATTTTTCCATTAAGGGGTTGTTTACACCCCTTAAAAATAATAGGCGGAGTTCAGATCATTTTCACTTTTGAAGTTAAGGGTAAGATGAGCCTAATTCCAAAATTTCATGCAAATCGGTTCACAGTAAAAAAATTCGGAGGTAAGACCGTATTTTTCGCTTCAATGACTGCACTATACGGGCAACTGGAATTTACAATACAAGTTAGAAAGTATTCATATTGCTACTAACTATTATATTAAATTAACAGTCCATGTATCTAAATTCAACTAAGTATAGTGAACGCATTACAGCGTGTCTACCTGCGTGTCACTTGCATTTCGCTCGCGGGATTTCTAAACCAATACTATCTTCAAACCTTCAAGAAAAGAGCGTACTCGCATCAGAAAAGCCGACAGCGTACTTATAATATAACTCCTCTTGTCCTTGAGCGACGGTCGAATCACTTACCATTAGGTAGTGTTCCAAAGGACTCGAGCCCTTTAGCTCTTTTTTTTAAGGCTGGCCTATATTTTGACGCCTATAGGGCTAAAAGCCTATAAAGCTCTTTAGCCCCCAAGCCACCACCTGGACTCTCAGAGCTCGTAACCTTATTAAGAGGCTATAAATTTAAAGGGCTAAAACTGCTAAAAGACCTTGTAAAAATAATAAGACTAACAAATATACTGGCCTCCTTGAAGCTTCAATATAGGCTCGAAGGCTAAAATATTTTTGAGCTTATGAAAAAGATTTAATAAACTCGGTGCTCTATTGGTGGGGTGTTTTAAATAAAACAAAAGACGTCAGTATGATTTCTCAACAATTATATAACTTTCGAATTTGGAACAGGCAAAAAAGCGCCAATAAAATACGTTTTTCATAAGGGGGAGCCCGTTTATTTTTTTAAGTTTAAGAATTTTGGTAATAGGCAACAGACAACTGATTTTGACGAATATGTTACGTAGCATTCACATTAATTTTCACCTCACTAGCTAGCAAACAGAGATATTTTGTATATGTATAAATAAAATTATAAATAGGTAAGCAGAAACAAACTAACTTTTTTATCGCACCTGTTGCAATTGTATAAGTTAAAGTACATAAGTATGTGCAAAAATTTATTGAGATATTTGGTTTCAGGTAGTGAATTTCGTTTTCTGAAATATCTACCTCCATGTTCACTCAATATATAGGTCAATTCACTAAAGCTGGCGCGAATGGATTGAATGAAACTTATGTCACTTGTCACTTCGAGTGTTAGTGTGAGTGCCGTTCTTATACAGGGGGCTCCTAATATTTTGTAAACAACAACAAAATGGGTTTTTGTTATTCAAGAAAAATTATTAGGTATAATATAAATAATAAATCACTTTGACTTTGACTAAGCATTATCTGCACAATATTTAGACTAAACAAGTAATATATATGTCCGAAAGGTATAATTAACTGTTTGATACGATAATATTTTACTATCATGGTGTTTTGACGCTAGTTTTTTGACATACTTTAGATTTTGAGTGTTGTAAGGCAGTGTAATTGTACATATTGCTTAATATTCATGCAATCTGTGTATGACCAGAAGGTGACGGACGACTAGTTCGAATTATAAAAAAACCGGCCAAGAGCATGTCGGGCTACGCTTAGTGTTGGGTCCCGTAGTTGCCCGTCCTTCACAATAGACGAAAATTACGAGAAAGATTTCAAGCCCTATAAAAAGGTCGTACACGCCAAGAAACAGTAATTACTTATTATCTTTTGGAAGTTATCTATTATACGCGACAGATTGAGCGAAATGTTTTAATATAGTTTGGCACTTAAGGCCGTTCCCTGAGCCAGATTTGCAAAAATACCCCAAAAATTATCCTATTTTTCTACGAAACGTTGATATTAGTAAACGAGGGAAAAATATATATCATTCTTGATTATATTATCTTTAATAACACAGCATTCGATACACGATTCATAACACTTCGCTCGATACAATTAATTCCCAAAGTAACCTCCAATTCGAATTTTTACTCCAACTTTACTTGTTTTTTTTCTACGTGACACTATGAAACAAAAAAAGGAGAAAAATCAATCATAACTAAAATAGTAATTTTACAGCTTCCGAATTTCAATAATTGAAGCCAATATTTTTAAAATAAATAATCATCGACAAATTCTTACGAAAAAAGATATCGCCTTACGACCCGCAAGCTCTGTCTCCGTCACTCTTTTGAAATGTGACTGTGATGTGACAGGGACGGGTGGCCTGAGGAGGGGCTCGGGGTTCTGGCTCAGGGAACGGCCTTAACCAATATGTGTAACGTTCGAAGTGTATGGACACCGCGCGGCACTAACGTCATTTTAAAGAATATTTGAAATTTTGCTATAACTCAAAAACGGCTGGACCGATTTTATTCAATATAGTTTTCATTGAAAGTACCTACTAGTATCCGATTCAATAAGTTTTGCTCGGAAATGGCTCGGCCCTCCGTCGAGCTAAGATTACTAAATTTTGTTTGGCCGATATTATCCGAAGTTGACCGAATATTCAAAATCTGATTTCATATTCTGAGTCGGAGGACCCAAAAGCCCCCCAATACCGAGTTTCAGCCTCCTCGGACCAATTTGAAATTTTCGAAAAAAAAAAGTCGCCATTTTGTTTTTTTTTTCCACGTTTGTACTCGGGTGGGGGTCCCCTATGATATTTGTTTGAGCATCCCCCTACCCATCTCCAGCCGTTTACGAGATACGGGACTCTTAAAAAAAAATCTCCATACAAATCTTGTTTTTTTTCGATATTTTCGGACTTTGACCGAATCTTCGGACTCCGATTTCAGATTCATATTTGTGAGCCCCAAATACCTCCCGATACCGAGTTTCAGCTTCCTAGCACCAATTTGAAATTTTGGAAAAAAAAGCCATTCGTCATTTTGAATTTAATTTGGTTCGATTTGTAACAACCTGTATGTAATCATTTTGTGACGCACACATAAATATTATCATTCACTCATTCATTCCATTCGTGCCAGCTTTAGTGAATCAACCTATACTCTGCTACGAGAAATTCGTGTTGCTTACCTATATATTTTATTTCTCAATCCGAGAAGGTAGGTACAAACGCCGCACTTAATAAATACATCATCACTATGAGCTGGATAAATATTAAATTGTATTAAATATAGTAGTAGTTACATAATTTTCTTTTATAAATATTTTGGTATTAAACTACTATTTATTACTTCCGTTTTATTTCCTCGCAAGTGTGATGAAAAAGTCGTACGTGACTCTATTGGTAAAGTCATTACAAACCCGTGTCATTAAAGCCCTCGGCGTTTTGGCTTTGGGTTTCTAATAGACACTCGTTTTGCATTGCGACTGCATTTATAAAAGTTGAAGAATTTTACAAATACGAATTCACTTTTAGAATTTACAATGTCAGCCTAGGTTTAAAAAAAGGCTACAGCCTTTAAAAAGGCCTAAAGCCCTTAAAAGGCTAAGATTTAAAAACAAACCCATAGGCTTTTTTTAAGACTAAGGCCTTATTAAAATCACTAGCTCTTCGAAACTCATTTCATCAAGCCAGCTCTAAAAAGAGCTCGTGAGGTTTAAAATTCGGGCTATCAGGGCTCGAGTCTTATGGAACACTACCATTAGGCGCTCTGTTTGCACGTTTGCGTACTAAGTCATAAAATACCTAATCGATTATCGTAGTTACATTAGTTCCGTCCCCAAGCACAGCGACCTTCCACAGGAAAGCGACCTTATGCAGTTTCCTGTCTTTGCCCACAAACTTGCACTTCATCATCACGCAGTACACATGCGTTCTCAGTTGGGCCGCGTCCACTAGGTCGCCACAGCACAGCGCCTCCACCTGTGCTGGCTCGGCCTTAGCGGTTGCCCAGGGATTACACAGTTACTGAATGCTTAGTGTCAAGACAACCTAATAGATTACCTTAGTAACATCCTTTCCGTCCCCACGCACAGCGGCCTTCCCCAGGACAGCGGTCTTCTGCAGCTTCCCGTCTTTGCCCACAATCTTGCACTTCAGCATCACGCAGTACACATGCGCTCTCAGTTGAGGTGTGTCCACCAGGTCGCCACGGCACAGCGCCTCCACCTGAGCTGGGTCAGCTTTGGACGAAGCTAGGCAGGCGTCGGAGTGGGTGCGGAACATGGCCTTCTCTTCCTTGCCCATGGTCTAGAAGAAAAAGTCGGCTGTTATTGATATACCACACTGACTGAGACTTGCGTTTATGTTATATTCATGTGTCATGTCACAATGCTACATACGTACCGTGTCTGTATAACTTAACAAAAAATGTATACAACTATTTAGGTGCATACAACGGGGAGACCTAAGACGTCATATAAAAAGTAACCTTCCGCGTCTAGTTTCAACACTAAAAATAAGAAGACCAACATCAAAAACGTAAAGGAAAATTTACTTCTCCATACAAATTGAATTGAATTGAAATAATTGTATTTTCATGTAACTGTGGCCCTGTACCTTAAAAACTAACATTGCCTTTTCGGATTTTGGCTCAATAGGAATATGGATCAAAAATGTACACGTTTAAATTTCCTTGACTGTACAGATATAAAATACAAATATAACTAAACTACTAAAAAATGTGACCTAGGTCACATTTTTTTCTGCTATGTGTTACACAAGTCCTTGGTGTTGATTATCGAACCGCAGAATCGTCGGAACAAACCATCTTCGTCCATTCTTCATTCATAAAGGACAAAACTAGAAGCCAAGAAACTACTTTAGTATGGGAGGTTAATAATCTTTTCTCATTTCAATATTGTGAGTAGACTCGAAAAATTACATTTTGTATCAGGTCTTAGGTGTCTCCTTTGTAATATTTATTAAAATGTTTATAATAGGTTGTACTTACTGAACAATGCTTGCAACCCGTTGATGCCTATGAAAGAAAAATACATAGAAGTTATTTGTCATGTTCGATAAGTGCTGTTCAATGTACTGAGTGCAAGTCAACAACGAACGCTCTATGAGCTGGAAACTAAAAGAAAATTCAACTATAGGTACTAGGTACATGTGATGTCATTTACCAAATGTACTCCAGCCACCATACCGATCAGCACGAGCGCCCTCATCAAGGCTATTCCTGTAGTCTCTTCCATGATATCAGTATGTTATCACGTTGCCGTCGGGATCCTGCCCTGTCCTGGAATGATAAAACCACTGAGCATCCAAGCAATAACAGTTACAACTTTTACATACAATTCGCATCAATTAAATATCTTAAGTTTGTGCCTTGGAAGAGTTGGAAGTGAACCTCAATTCAATACCCTGTCGTCAGAACCCTTCGAGTATAGTATTCTTAGTATTGTTTTTAACTAACTTAAATGCTGTTCATATATCCATTGACGTGTTAAAATTCTTACACATGTGGCACGGAGACATTCTGATTGAATTTGTACTCCCACACAAAATCCGACTCACTGGTAGAGAAAGGAGTCTAGCTCCACTCTTATACACTCCAAATATTTAAAAAATAGTTAAATTCAAGTAACCAGGTCATAAAAATACCTCTTATAAGCACAGCGACAGCCACAGCAGCACCTAAATAAGCGGCAGCCGCAGCAACGTTCACAATTGCACTCGCGCGCAACCGCCTTCAGACCGTGATATATGCGCGCGCGCATCCTACCCGGTACCACGACGCTGGAACCTGCAGTTGTATCTTTGTGAGTATAGATATACTGCATAAAGAGTTGTCATCGGACAAACGACCTTAGGTTTCCAAAGTGACAATTATTTGTCTAAAAAACTAAAATTGGGACCTTTTCTTACGACCTTGATCAGCTGTCGATACGCGTATTTTGATCCGAGCTTACCCTAATCACAGAATATTAATTGTTTAAACCAATTTTTTCTCTATAGTATCACTTTAATAATGGAACCGAATTTGATAAATAAATGAATATAGGTAATAAAAATCACAGCTGAATGATCCCTTCCTTTTTTGAGGTCGACTAAAAAGTGTACATATTGCTAACGGTTCTTTATTTAATTGTCAGGAATTCATTGTCTTGAAGTTTTTTCAATTTTACTTTGCTAGATTTGTCACGTAAATATTAGGTATATTATCAGGTAGAGCGATATAGTGTAAATTGTAATGTAAATTTCAAAGTGTAAATAAAAAGGGTTTTTAGAATTATTTAAGGATATTACCTATAAAAAATATGTATGTCTGAGAATTTGTCTGACAAATTATCTCCTATAGTATGGTACGGGGTGATGTTATGACAACGAACTGCAGTGTTTATAAACCGTTCGTTCGGGATACACCCATCCTGCTCGTGGCTCAAACACGCTCGAAGACAATGAAGGGAATGTAATGCGGTGGAGATCACACTCTAAACATCCCACGTTGAATTCTGTTCGCGAGAAGCGCATCTTCATCAGTTTCTCTTAGGATAGTTAGGATACAGATAGATATTAAGGCCCTACATACCTACTAAAATTCTAAATGTATCATATGATATGACTATCTAAAACAGGAGTAAGTGAGCCCCGCTGGGTTCCGAATTTTTTCCCATATTTTTACTTAACTAGTAAGTAGGTAGTAACCATAGCAGGTAATTTCATAAATTTGTTTTCTGCAGGTACTGTTTTTTTTTCTTTTAGCCCTTAAAAAATATACTGACTTTATGGTTTTCAATTAGATATGTTCCGTATAAATAAGAATACTTTTAGATTGAATAAGGTGACATGTTTTTTTAGGCATCTGAAAAAGCGAACATTGTTATTATTTTATTAAGTATCAGACCTTCATTTGATAGGTAGGTGTATCGGACTAGGCTAGCATTTATCGATGGTTTAGTCCACATTATCTAGTTGTGATATGTATCCATGAATTAGCTAAATGTGAGCTAAATTTCATAATCAGACCTTCATTTGATCGGTAGGGGTATCGGACTAGGCGAGCATTTATCGATGGTTTAGTCCACATTATCTAGTTGTGATATCCATGAATTAGCTAAATGTGAGCTAAATTTCATACTAAGTAATGGATAACAAACGTAGCTAGACTGTATCAAGAGCTGACCAGAGAACATTAGGATGACAACAAATGAAAATGCGCGACTCTACGATGAGTAAGTACCTAGGTACGATGCCTCGCAAACCCAATATGGTAAGGTCGGGTTACTTTTAATCTATCTTTGGCTCAAATAAAAAGAGATTCCACCCTCCACTTCAGCCTCGAAATTCAGCCTACCATGCAAAAGTAGTTAACCGGAATTGCGAAAAAGTAACTCGAGTGAAAAGCTTAGATACTCGATGAAGTAACCAAAGTGACCCAAAGATTAGCCAAAGTAACCCTTACCTTAACGGTATCCATTTTACCTACTTCGAATGGAATTCAAATCCATAAAGCGTCTTCCATTATCGATTTAGTTTCAGACAATTCGTGTCGGATTAAAAAGTTACAGAACTTATAAAGTGCCTGAATTAAGTAGGTATTTGGTGAATGAGCATGTTGAGCATAACTTCGATAGCTCAGTGGTCAAGGCACCCGCGTGTTCGCCCGCGGAAAGAAGTTGGAAGCTCAGGTTTGACTCCCGCTACATATGGGAGCCTATTTTACCTTTGGTAAACACAATAAAATTGGGAGTATCAAAATATATTGTTATACAGGTAGGTGCTTACTTGAGTAAGCGGATATTGGGAGATAAAACACTAACCTTCTGTAAATAAATATGTACTTCGCTACGAATTAATTTCCATGATTATTGAGTGTTGAACGTGGCGTAGTCAGAAAAAAAATCGGCTTTAATATAATGTTGGGCATGTTTTATGTATCTGAAAAAAAAAGCAAATATTCATATTTATAATGTAGGTGGTATCTCACAATTCTAGGTCTTAATGTCGTTTTAGTAGGAGTAGGACCAACTGCAGTGACTGGACTGAGAAGGCTGTCTCTGTCTGGAGTATGGCTGAATCTGTTTTTACCTATTTCATAATGAATAGTGGGGATGGTAGCGTTACAAGGAGCCTATACCACTAAGTTCCTGTACTCCTTTAATTCCCATGGGACAGATGCAGAGGATAACATACGATAACTAGTAGAGTGAAGATAACCCCTTGTGTGTAATTATACCGTGAAGTTCAATGTCTAGGCTTAGCATTGCAGCGGTGCAAGCGCACGGACGTGCTTGGGCCGCACGGGCTGCACGGCGCGGGACAGATGCATAGTACGACGTAAGGCAACAGCAGCACCGCTGCTAGTAGTGAAGAAAACCGATTGTAGGTAACTGTACAGTCGCCATCAGACATATCGCAGAATATTAAGGCGTTCATAAACAAGATCATTCTCTTAAAATCCATTGGCTGAATCCATTTTGTATATATAGTGATTTTATTTTTTCTTACTAGATCCATTACTTGGAAGTATGGATCTAATGAAATGTTATTTCTCTTCTGATACATCTTTGTACCTAGTTGCAAGAAATGGATCTATAGAAAATATTTCTTTCAATAGATCTAACAAGCTGTTATATGGATCTAATGAGAAGTTGTACAAAATGTATTCTGGGATATTTACTCATTTTCTATTTCATTTGACGTAAAACAACGTTTTTTTTTTATATTTATGGATTACTTTGTCCGTTTTTTTTATATTTGTGTTTTTATTTTTTTTTATTAAAACAGCAAAAATATTTATTTAACATAACTTTTCTTGTAAGTATACCTACAAGTCACATACCTACAGCCTGAGCCAAAATAAGTATGACAATAAATCTTGAAACTGGGAACCCTCTATTTCGAATAATATTTTTTGGCCACATTCATAATTACGCCAAAACTTCATTTCGCATAATATTTGGCCAGCTAAAATGAAAAATATATTGGCAATTTTTTTCTGTGGTCAACTAGAATAGGTTAGGTTAGGTTAGGTTACCCCTAAGGGTTCATTTATAATTGAAAAATAAAAGTATGGCACTTGTATTCGAACGATTAAAATGTGAAATGAAGATTTGGAGTAAGTATGAATTCCGACAAACAGAATTATGCAAAAACGGGGCTCTCCTTATAATAAAAAATATAATAAAAACAGTAAAATTCAAATAAATGTATGCCCGCTACCTGCGATTGCTATATGAACTTATTCCAGTTTTTCCAAGAAATGCCCAATAGGTACTAATATCTCCGTTAGTTAATTGCATTTGAGCCACCAAAATTCGATTGTCATTGCCTCTGACGCGTTTCCGTAACAGTGACAACTACAGGTTTTTATTATCATGATTATCGTATAAGTGGCCAATTTAACATTATACCTACCTATAGAGAATTGACGACGTAGTCTATGAGACAGGTGGACAGGTGATATAGTGTGAAAAAAGTCTCATTAAATACATAATATGGGGTCAGAGCAAATTTATCTACTGAGAAAATATTCTCAACGGATCCACTCTATCGAGAGCATCAATGTATCTACTGAGAAAATATTCTCAGCGGATCCACTATCGCGAACATCAATGTATCTTTAGGGAAGAGAGTTGGTTGAAGAGAAACTCCGTTGTGATGTCAGATTTGAGATTGAGATAATTTATTTACAGAAATTTGGTTTATTTTATATACAATATTTACAATAGAATTAGAGTAGGTAGCACCCAGCATGATGCTACTTGGTGGGGATACAAAATGGCGCTTCGATGGAGAGAGTGTATATGTGTCGTAAACTGATGCGGTTACGTAACACTCTGAGGTTGTGTGCGCACGATCGCGCGCCTATAAATTAATGCGAGCAAAAGCGCGCCACCTTTTCGTCGCCGGCGCTCGTCGTGTTCAGTCGTCCCTGCGTGTCTCCTGTGCTTCAGCTCGAAGACTCGAAACTTGAAGATCGAAGAAAGAAGATGATGCTGACTGAAGATATATTTATACAACTGTCTTTTTCGAGACAATACAACCTGCTCTTTTCAGAGCAAACGCTCAGGCGTCAATCTCGCTGTTTCTATGAGACAACGTCAATCAATCACCTACATGCTTCCCCTCCTAGTGAAAACGTACCGGCAGGCGGATAGTACGTCCACGGCGGGTTGTTTGGTTTTCTTTGGTAGGTGTTGAGTTGGTTTCTGTTTGTTGTTTCAGGTTCTTTTCTGTTTTTTGTTTCAGGTTGTTTTTGTCTGAGTATTGGTTGCTTTTGTCGTTCTTGCTCTTCTCTTTGTTGCAGGCACTCGGCGTCGTTGTATCTTGTACGGTGTTATTATTCTGCGTCGGTGTATATTTCTCGGTCGTAGTGTTGTTACAGGAACTCGGTGTAATCTGCGTTGATGTAGATGTATTTTGTTTGGCGGTAGCGTTGTTACAGGAACTCTGCGTAGTCTGCGTTGATGTAGGTTCTTGTAACTCTTGCTCGACGATAGTGTATGCGGGTTTTAGACGGTCTATTGATATGTTGGCTTGTCGGTTAGGTAGTTGCAGCGTGAAAACCTTTTCATTTCGTTTTAGCACGCGATACGGTCCGTCGTAAGGTGCTTGTAGCGGCTTCTTTACGGCGTCGACTCGTACAAAAACGTTGTCGCATGTTTGAAGGTCACGGTGTACGAAGATAGGTCTTGTGTTGCTATGTGATTGGTTCGGCATAGGTCTCAATTTGCTTATTACTTCGCGCAATCGTTCCACGAATTCGGCGTCCATGTTGGATTCGGCGGCGGAGTCGCCGCGCGGCGTCGATTCTAGGAATTCGCCCGGTAGTCGTACACTGCAGCCGTAAGTTAGTTGGGCAGCGCTGACGTTCGTGTCGCTTCTCATCGCGGTGCGAACTCCCAGTAGGACTGTAGGTATTTCGTCGATCCAACTTCGTGTTGTCTGTAGTCTTGCTTTTAGTGCGGCCTTGAGTGTTCTGTGCCAGCGTTCGACGATACCGTTAGATTGCGGATGGTACGGTGTTGTCCGGGTTCTTTCGATGCCGAGTAAGCGTGAAAGGGACGCAAATACTCGACTTTCGAATTGCCTTCCTTGATCCGTAGTGATTGTAGCGGGACATCCGAAACGCGAAATCCATCCGTCGTATACTGTCTTGGCGACGTCTTCTGCTGTTATTTCGCATAACGGGAATGCTTCGGGCCATCGGGTTGCTCTGTCTATCATCGTCAGTAGGTATTTGTGTCCACTTGCTGCTGTACTTAGTGGTCCGACGATGTCACAATGAACGTTCTGAAAGCGTTCGGTTGGCGGGAAAGTGGACAGCGGACTCGATGTGTGTCGAACGATTTTCGCACGTTGGCAGTGTAAGCACGCTCGCCCCCACTCCGCGATTTGCCGGTTCATCGTTGGCCAAAAATATCGCTGCGTGATTAGCTTGCGAGTAGTTTTGACTCCAGGATGACTTATGTTGTGAATGGAGTTGAATGCGATACGGCGATATTCTTCTGGGAGGTATGGACGTAGGTAATCTGTTGGGGTTACTAATGTGTTGCACAAAATTGATTGGCATATTTTCGTTTCGCATAGCAACCATTGGCACAATCATCATTTCGCACAATTGCTTTTTGCCTAAATTTCTTGGCATACTATCATTTCGCACACGTTTCTTTGGCAGAATAGTACAATGGCATAATGTTGATTAGAACAATACTCCTATGGTCGAATAATTGTGTCGCCGAAATTTATATGGCATAATATTCCGTTTGCATGATTATTTTAATACACCGAAAAATTAAAAGTCCGACTCAATATTAATACGAAACATCAAAATACCTACCTAATCTAAGCAAAGTCGGACCTGCCTTAAGGTGAAATAGGTAATGTTAGGAATCGTAAGCCAGGTCGGACCTGCGCGGCTCACTCGCTTCGCTCGCTCGTTAGGGACATAGTTCAACCTAGCACTCCTCCTCGCTTCGCTCGTCGTCGTAACTAACCTAAGCCAAGTTGGATCTGCCTTAAGGTGAAATAGGTAATGTTAAGAATCGTAAGCCAAGTCGGACCTGCGCGGCTCGCTCGCTTCGCTCGCTCGTTAGGGTCGCAGTTCAACCTAACACTCCTCCTCGCTTCGCTCGTCGTCGTACCTAACCTAAGCCAAGTCGGATCTGCCTTAAGGTGAAATTGGTAATGTTAGGAATCGTAAGCCAAGTCGGACCTGCGCGGCTCGCTCGCTTCGCTCGCTCGTTAGGGTCGCACTTCACCCTAACACTCCTCCTCGCTTCGCTCGTCGTCGTACCTAACCTAAGCCAAGTCGGACCTGCCTTGCCTTCGTTTCTGTGAGAGACGCAGTTTCAACCTAACCTAACCTAGTTTTCTGGCAGCGTTTCGGTTCTGTGGGTATGCTATGGTACAAATTATGCCGCAATAAATTCGGCGGAACTTATAGTGTGCTACATAAAATTCTGCGAAATAAAAGTTGGCGATATTAGTATTCTGCTATTCAAATTTGTGCCAAATGAATATTATGCGACGTAATAATTGTGGTAAGTATATAATTATGCGATAGTATCATTCGGCTAAAAATGATTGTGCGAAAACGATTATGCGAAGTGTTTTTCGGACAATAGAGATTGTGCAAGATAAGGGGTACCCAATCTGTTGATGTTTCGCAGTGTAGTTTTGTGTTTGATCCGGGTAATGTTATTTTTTTGATTGATAGATTATCTTGCTGTGCGAGTGTTTCGATGATGTTGCTGTCTCTTTCTTGTGCTTCGGCGAGTTTTTCGTAGTCGATTGGCGATGGGCAGGAAATTGTTTCTATGCGTGATAGAGCGTCGGCGGCTGCATTCAGCGATCCACTGATGTGTCGTATATCCGTGGTAAATTCGGATATGTAGAGTAGTTGACGTGTCCGACGTGGCAATTCGTTGCTTGTGTTCGTCTTGGTGAATGCGAACGTGAGCGGTCGATGATCGGTGTAGATAATAATTTCTCTTCCCTCGAACATCTTGCGGAAATGCTTCGTTGCCATGTAAATTGCTGTCAACTCGCGGTCGAATGTGGAGTAGCGTGTCTGTGCGTCGGTAAATTTCTTTGAGAAGTAGCCGAGTGGTTGCCATGCGTTGTTGACAAATTGGTTTAGCGCGGCTCCTGCGGTTTTGTCGCTAGCATCGCTGAAGATCGCCAATGCCGCATGGTGCGAAGGATGGGCGAGTAAAGCTGCGTTTTTGATGCTGACTTTACATGCCTCGAATGCTTGGTTTGCTTCAGCGGTCCAGTCGATTTTTGTTTTATCTCGCTTCTTGACGTTGTGTAGGTATGCGTGGAGTGGTGCTTGAATTGTTGCGGCGTCCTTGATATTTTCTCGGTAGAAATTTAGCATGCCGAGAAAACGTCGTAACTCTTCGACTGTTTGTGGTTTCGGGAAATTGGTTATTGCTTCTACTTTTTCTTCGGGTGGTTGGATTCCTTGTTGTGAGACTTGGTAGCCGAGGAATTTGACAGATGGCTGGCCGAAGACGCATTTTGATGGGTTGATGGTGATACCGTATTCTTCCAGTCGTTGCAGTACGGTGCGTAAGTGTTGTTGGTGCTCATCTTCGTTGGTCGAAGCTATGAGGATGTCGTCGACGAATGGGAATACGTAGCTGAGGTCACGTAGAACTTCGTGGATGAACCTCTGGAATGTTTGACCTCCATTTTTGAGTCCCGCGCATATCCGAGGAAACTCGTACAGACCGAATGGCGTGATGATGGCGGTCTTCTCCACATCTTGTTCGCTGACTGGTATCTGCTGGTATGCGCGGTTTAGGTCGAGAGTTGAGAATATTTGCTTCCCGGCGAGTTGGTATGTGAAGTCGCGCATGCGCGGTATAGGGTACCGGTCGGGCTTGGTGATTGCATTTAGCCTTCGGTAATCTCCACATACTCGTATTTCCCCATTCTTTTTAGGTACGACGTGTAGTGGTGATGCCCAAGGACTTTTGCTTGGTCTGCAGAGGCCCTGTGTCATCATGTTCGAAAACTCCTTCTTCACAAGCTCGTAGCGGTGGGGAGCGATGGGGCGTGGTCTGCAGTGGAGGGGCGGTCCGGTTGTCTCGATGAAATGTTCGACGCTGTGTTTTGGACTGAGTTTCATTGATGTAATTCTTGTTATTCCGGGGAAATCGGCTAGTATATTGTGATATGATTGTTGCACGTCTATGCTACGAACGGTAGGTATGTCCGCAGAACAGATTTGTGCGTTTGTTGTGAGTAGCGTCTTGCCGTCGATGAGTCTGCGATTTTTGATGTCCACGATGAGGTTGTGGTGCTTCAGAAAATCGGCTCCCAGGATAGGTTTCGATACGGCTGCGATGATGAATTTCCATTTGAATGAACGTCGGAGGTTGAGATCGAGATCGAGTGTTTTCTCGCCGTATGTAGGTATGACGGTGTTGTTTGCGGCGTACAGTTGAAACGGTAGTGGTTGCTCTTGCGTGCCTTTCGTTCTCGGTAGTACGGAGATATTTGCACCCGTGTCTACCAAGAACGTGAGCTTCGTTTGCTTGTCTGTCACGAAGAGGCGGTGAGAGGTTTCGTAAACGCCAGCGTCCGCCACAGCTAGCGTTAATTTTAGTTTTCCGGCTGCGGGGCGGTGATGGGCTTGAAGCTGCACGGTGGCGTGCATTTCTTCGCGTCCATGCCGAAACGGTGGTGGTAATAACAGTACGGCATGGGCGAACTGTTGCGGCTGCGGCTCTGTGACGCGTTTCTTGAGCGTGATTGGAAACGGCGGCGTGGTCGGCTATCTCGCTGATTTTCGTATGGACGTGGATTTTCGTATGGTCGCGATCGGAGTTCGGCGATTTCTAGTGATAGTCTTCTGATTTCGGTGATGAGATATTGCGGGTCGAATGGTGGATGTGGTTGGTATGTTGGTTGTTGCGGGAGCGGCGGCGGCGGTTGTAGAGGTGCGGGCACGGCGGGCGCGGTCGTGGGTGCGGGTGTCGCTATTGCGGCGATGTGCGCTGACGACGTGTGTGACACCTCCATCATCCTGTCAGCGAGGAGAGCCAGATCGTCGAGCGTGGTCTTAATTTGAAATGCCTCGCTGACAGTGAGCACGGAGCGGACGTGGGGCGGTAGATGGTCCAGCCACATCATCTGTATAGTGCTCTCAGGAAACTTTTCTCGGTTGAGATTTTGCATCCGGCGTAGGAGTTGGCTCGGTTTTTGGTCGCCTAGCTCGACTTGCGACAGCAACTTCTTGGTTTGTGTGCTGCTGGACTCCTCGTACAGTGAGATCAGACGCTCCTTAATGGCCTTGTAGTAGTCCTTTTCTGGCGGCGAGTAGATGAGATCGGAGATATTTTGTATGTCTTGCTTCTCGAGTTGGGCGATAACCATCTGCGCGAGTTGCGCCTGGCTTCGTTTGAGCTCTGCAGTAGCGGCTTCGAAACTGCAGAACCACAGTCGCGGTTGATCCTGCCAAAACGGCGGTACGCGAAGCGACAGTGATATGCCGGAGACTTCGTGTGACGTCGGCGCTTGAAAATCAGACGGCGCGGGTGGCTGCATCTGAGGCTGTTGTGCGACGGCTTGAGGTGCAGGTGCAGGAGCTTCGTTGTTCATGATGTTTCTTGATTTTCTTCCTTTGTTTGTAGTTCTTGAGTCGCGGGTCACCACTTTAGGGAAGAGAGTTGGTAGAAGAGAAACTCCGTTGTGATGTCAGATTTGAGATTGAGATAATTTATTTACAGAAATTTGGTTTATTTTATATACAATATTTACAATAGAATTAGAGTAGGTAGCACCCAGCATGATGCTACTTGGTGGGGATACAAAATGGCGCTTCGATGGAGAGAGTGTATATGTGTCGTAAACTGATGCGGTTACGTAACACTCTGAGGTTGTGTGCGCACGATCGCGCGCCTATAAATTAATGCGAGCAAAAGCGCGCCACCTTTTCGTCGCCGGCGCTCGTCGTGTTCAGTCGTCCCTGCGTGTCTCCTGTGCTTCAGCTCGAAGACTCGAAACTTGAAGATCGAAGAAAGAAGATGATGCTGACTGAAGATATATTTATACAACTGTCTTTTTCGAGACAATACAACCTGCTCTTTTCAGAGCAAACGCTCAGGCGTCAATCTCGCTGTTTCTATGAGACAACGTCAATCAATCACCTACATATCTACTGAGAAAATATTCTCAGCGGATCCACTATCGCGAGCATCAATGTATCTACTGAGAAAATATTCTTAACTGATGGATCCACTATTGAGAGCATCAATGAATCTCCTTGGAAAATATTCTCAACTGATCCACTATCGAGAGCATCAATGGATCTAGTTGGAAAATATTCTCAACGGATCCACTATCGCGAGCATCAATGTAGGGTAGACTGGGGTCAATAGAAACAGTTTGCCTTTAACCGCCTGTAACGGTTATATTTTTATGAGTAGAAAGATGTACACTCTAAATATTTCAAGGTTAGTTATCTGGTTCCTAAATAAAACGCACCTGGTTGGTCTATAATCCATAGTTTTTTGACAATCATGTAATGAAGAGAATGGGACAGAATGGTTCAATTGACCTCACATGAGTGTCAATTGAAACACTATGTTAGGTCAATTGAAACACTCGAATATCTTCGGCACCATGAAAGTACTTATATCTGTTTTAATCTTTTTCATTACTACCACGGAATACAATGAGATCCTAAAAAAATCGCAAGCATTACATTAACATTTCTCAATTTATGAGCATGTGAAAATCTCAATATAAAAAAGCGTTTTAAAAAAAATACTACTTACTTTTAGTTTTCTTTTTTGCTGTTACTTTATACATTTAGCTAAACCAAAGTTGTTTTAATACAATTATAAGATGTAGCGATTTAGAATTGCAGAAAACAAGCATAATCATGTTTCATACAAAAGTGTTTGTTTCAACCATAACACTGTTTCAATCATAACCATTCCGTGTACCTGCCTTGTGACAAAATGTTACAAGCGTCGGGATGTGTAATGAAATAATAGACGCAATAAATAATCAATTTAAATTGCTTTATTTATTAATTAAATTATCAAATTAAATTTCGTGATCTGACGGATTTTACGACATATACAATAACCTTCACCAGAATGTAACAAATACTTTTCTGAAACTGCATCGAAATCGGTCCAGCAGAACGCAGCTAAAGATATTTGCGGACATACATACATACATATCTACAAATGTACGACAGCCTCCTTTTTTGAAGTCGGTTAATAGTCAAAATTCACGATCTCAAAAAAAAGCAACGACACGCTTGCAGTTTTCAGAAGAAAAAAAAAACAATTACAATTAGGTTATAAACTACATAAAAACACAAATGAAGAAAAGTGAACAATAATAGAACAAACATATGCATCGATTACAGAACCTCCTCTAATTTTGAGGTCGGTTGCATATGGGGACGATTAAAACGCGAGGACGATTGAAACGTTTCAATCGTCCACAAGCAAGTTGTTTCTACCGTCCCCACAACACGTTTTTAACTTCAAGGTCAAATATTATGTATAAAAAATACTCGAGCGCTGATCAACGGTCATTAAAAACATTCGTTTATTCCTAACCATAACAGCAAAATAATTAGATCAGTCAAAATACAAGAGTAAACGAAGTTATGAGAAAATGTACGAGAGCACTAATACTTACTTTTTACCGCGAAAATATGGTTTGGCTCCTGGACACGCCCCCTTGCGCCGTCGCTCGACCGTTACTGGCCAAAGATTCAAACATGGCCGACTGCGTGTTCTGAGTCTTGCGTCAGACGCGTAGGTATTATAGTTTTCGAGAAATTTGACTTGTTTCAATCATGACGTGTTTCTATTGACCCCAGTCTACCCTATCCATCACTGAGAAAATATTGTCACCAGGTCCATAATGGATCTTTCAAAATGTATCTGGCGAGAAAAGTGGTCTCATTAGATACATGGACAAATGAATAAATGGATCTATTGAGAAAGTACTACCCCTAGATCTATTTCAGAGATGGGCAATGTATCTACTGAGAGAAATATTCTCTATAGATCCATTTTTTGCAGCTGGGTACAAAGATGTATCAGAAGAGAAATAAGATTTCATTAGATCCATACTTCCAAGTAATGGATCTAGCAAGAAAAAATTAAATTACTATCATGGATCCAGCCGATGGATCATAAGAGAATGATCGGCGATATATCTGATGGCGACTGTACCATACCATTCAATGTTTCGGTTTAGGATTGTAGCGGTGCATGCGCACGGACGTGCTGGGCCGCACGGGCTGCGCGGGCTAGATGCATTGTACGACGCACGGCGACAGGACCACCGCGGCTAGTAGAGTGAAGAGAACCGATTGAAGGTGATTGTACGATACCATTCAATGTTGGCGCTGGATGCAGGTCGCTTCCAACCGGTATATATGGAAGTCCAAAGGGGAGGCCTATGTTCACCAGTGGACGTCCTATGGCTGAGATGATGATGATGATGATTCAATGTTTCGGTTTAGGATAGTAGCGGTGCATGCACACGCGGACGTGCTGGGCCGCACGGGCTGCGCTCGTTCCCTAAATATCAGAATGGCAAAATACTAGATTGCCTATTTACCAGATTTCTGAAATACCAGATTTCTAAAACACCAGATTTTCTTTATATTATATTCGCTTTTGTACAAGATTTTTAAAATACCACGTTCTTAATACACCATGTTCCCTATAACACCATATACCCAAATTATCAAATTTCGATATCAAAAGACTATCAAAACACAAAAACATTGAACAAACCAGATTCGCAAAACACAATCTTCTCGAAACAACTTGATCTCACTTAACCGTTATCATGTAATACATGGTATTTCAAACAGCAGATTTTCGTTTAACCAGATTTTCGAAATACCAGATTTTAAGTAGACGAGATGTTCAAACAATCAAATATCATAAAGTACGGTCAGTGCATCAACGCAAACGGAAATAAGCGAATTTTAAAAAAATTGTTTGAAGCCATTTAAAATTTTTTTTACAAGCTTTTCTTAACTTGCAACGTTCGTATATGTACCTACGTATGTACGGTCAAGGAATTTGATTTGTGTACCCTTTCGTACCTTGTCATAGTGACATTGATATGGTGCCCTATGATGGTTGCTTTTATCCCGCGATAAATAAGTGATAAAGCATCCGTCACGTTTTGACTAGATGCGAGTGTGAGTGACAGATGCTTTGTCACTTATTTATCGCGTGATAAACGCAACCATCATAGGCCCCATGGAATCTCTATCGGCTTTCATATTGATTTTCACTGTGACAAGGTATGAAATGGTATATAAATCAAATTCCTTGACTATACTCGTACTATAGGTACATGTAAGTTGTGGTATCAAATTTTGCAAATGGTTTTTCAACCACTTCCTGATATCTGATTGAGCTGAAAACATGCAAACTTACCTATGTAAATTTGATGACAATGGAATATTATAGTGCCATCGAGCTGATCTGATGGTGGAGGCAGAAGCTGGCCATGGCATATTTTAAACGAATCATAGTAAACCCATCGTTTTTGGCCTCATTTGTTATATCTGGGGCCCAATTTGAGAATGCCGTTTGAGTGAACGCCAAACGTCACATCTCTATTAGATAACTGTTATATCGCCGTTGAACTGTCATTAAAATGCGATGAGCTTTAAATTGACATATCTCATCTCAATTTTGGAAATACGAAGGCGATAATGATTGTCAAAAATGTTATTCATGCATATGAATTTCTGTTTTGAATGAAACGTAACGGACTAATTTCACGCACTACGCGGTCAATTTAAACTATGCGCCTGTTATTTATGCCGTCACATACAAAGGAAACGAAAATGTAGCGCGTCCGAATTGACGAAGTTGCGATATTCTAGGGATATCGCCACTTGTCAAGTAGGCACACGTCAAAAGTGACGGATGGCGATGAAAAGGAGAGATCTGGATGAAGACTATAATCTAGTGTTGCGTCCAGGGTCTGATCATGGAGACGGAAGCTAGATGGCGAGACAAGATTTTTGTTTGTTTGACAAAAACTGCAGTTCCTAGACATTCAGTCGTAAAATCTCAAATAACTCGTCTACAAAAATCTGTAGTTTTGCACGATATTGTTTCTTTTTTGAAAAACAAAAGAATATCTCGGACTAAGACAAAGATAAGTTAGATGAATAATGTTCCACCATGTAGGAATGATAATTATTAAATAACATATTTAATTAATAAAAAAAAAAAAAAATTGGACTAGATTTCTTGTATAAGCCGCTACTTAGTTCGGTAGTTAAATTACAAAAATAAATATTTCTAGAGGGGGCACTCAATACATGTAACAGAAGCTGATAAAAAAATTGAGGAAACCTGCCGCGAAGAAATACAAAGGTGTATGTGAAGTCCCCAACCCGCTGTGAGCTTGCGTGGGGAATACCAGCCCATTCACTTTCATATTATTAGAAGTGACTGTACATAGCTAAAGCAAATAAATAAACACAAATAGCGAAATCAGACTTTTATTGTAAAATACTATGTCTTCTACTATGTACAGTTACTTCTAATATAAATACATTTCAGAACATCTGTCCGAGGGACAAGGATAATTTTGGGATCATTAGAGGATATTTATCCTCTAAATATCCCAAAATCAACATTAAACTGAACCCTAAATAAATAAATAAAAACATATGTTCTATCATAGAAAACTGGTAGTAAATATTTGCCAACTTGAAATTAGTAAATAAAGTTTACAATAAAATGTTGTTGTTTATAATAGATTTTTTTTCTATCACTACTTATGTAATCTACTAAAGTATAAATGTGGTGTTTTAGGAATTTAAGCTTTCGGGAATCAAGTATAATTAGCATCTTGTGTGTCGGGAATTAAATAAACTGGCAATCTGGTATATTGAGTAACTGGTAGATTAAGAAACTAGGTGTTTCAAGTACATTGTGCTTTACGAGCCTGGTGTTTTCATTATCTGGTATTATGGGATTTCGGTTTTAAATAAAATACAGTGTACTGAGAACAAGTTGTTTTTGCAATCCGATATAAGAGAAACACGGTAACAAGAAAATCTGGTGTTGTAGAAATCTGGTATTTCAGAAATCTGGTAAATGGGCAATCTAGTATTTTGCCATTCTGATATTTAGGGAACGAGCGACGGGCTGCGCGGGGCAGATGCATTGTACGACGCACGGCGACAGGACCACCGCGGCTATTAGAGTGAAGAGAACCGATTGAAGGTGATTGTACCATACCATTCAATGTTTCGGTTTAGGATTGTAGCGGTGCATGCACACGGACGTGCTGGGACGCACGGGCTGCGCGGGACAGATGCATTGTACGACGCACGGCGACAGGACCACCGCGGCTAGTAGAGTGAAGATAACTCGTTGTACTTCAGGTGCAATACAGATAAACATCGTGGCCTGGAATTGATAATGAATAACTTAACGCTAGATTTCGTGGGAAGGCCTGGCAGGGCAAACTCGAAGCTGTAGTTAGATGTAATGTGTTAAATGTCCCACGGGGCATGTCAAGCAACGACGTAGAAAACCGTCTTTAGCAGAAAATAGAGCTGCCGTGTGTTTCGTAGTCTAGGTAATTCTACCTGAAATACTATGGATTAACCTAGCCCTTGCTATTCAAGTTACAGTTGTGTCTCGCTCTACTTTAACATCGTCAAAATTAACACAACCTACAAAAACCCGGCCTTGGCGTCGACCCGGGCGGCCGCCCGGGGCACACTCCTAACAGAGCTCTCGGTCATCATGCCCCCCGAAAATAAAAGTAACTACGGATGTATATACATCAGTTTACCTGCTTTACACTTAGAATTTAAGAATAACCTGAACTACTGTTGATGTTCAGCGAGTTACTCTGAACACCACAGTCCAGGATATCAGCGCTTCAAAAGCTCAAATTAACGCGCAACAACCATGAAAAACTGACTTCAACTGAATGTCATTAAAGCATTTTTGACGCAATTTTCTTCTTTATTTCAACAATCATCCTCCTTTCTACCTTATCTTTAAAAAAGGTAAGTAAGCGATAGTAGGAGACTACCTTCACTTACTTACCTCTTTTTACTGTCACCATCCGACTTCCACCTCTTCCCGAAGCTTAAAACTTTTTTACAGTTATTTGTCACTAATTATATCCTCATAGCCGCTGTAGAGGCGTTATTTTGGAAGCCTCGAAAGGAATCACTTTTTTGGAGGGCATCGCAGCTTTAGAGCAAAGATGGGATAAGTGCATAGGGCTACGCGGAGACTATGTCGAAAAATAAAATTAGTTTTAACACCGAATCTCAAGTATTTTCTACTAAAGCTTGTTATTTATCATCCCACCCTCGTCTTATAAAGGCGAAAGTCTGTAAGTGTGCTTATATGTATGTCTGTTACTTCTTCACGCTCAAACGGCTGGACCAATTTTGATAAATTTTGGTATGATGGTAGCTGACACCCTGGATTAACACATAGGCTACTTTTTATCCGGAAAATGTATGGTTCCCGTGGGATGAGCGGGTAAAACCGCGCGGTGCAGCTAGTGGGTTAATAAATAAAACTTTAAAAAACATTGCACTCCAATAACATTTTATTTCCACTTCGTTTATCAATTTTGTTTTGAGTACATTTCCTTAATTATTAGGTACCTATCGCCAAAAAGCAATAAATAAATAAATACTATTTGCGACTATACATTAATTTCATTACTAGAGATTTGTGCCGTTTCCGAAAATTTCAAGAAACTCCTCATTTTGTATGGGAAATACAATATTTTCTGGAAATTTTCGGAAACGGGCATCTTTATTCAGAACTACGGCCTATAATATTATGCAGAGCCGTTTTATTTTTGCGTTATTTTTGTTTATGTCACGGGTTATATATATGTATAGCTCGGGTTATATGTAGTTCTAGCATGTCATATCATAACTTAATAGCAGTCGAGATAGTCCTCGAGCTCTGGCACCGTACCCACATTTAATATGAGTTGAACCAATTTGAAAATGAACACCTCCAATAGGTAGACGCCATATAAATAAAAAAGCTATGATTACTTAATATTAATTGGGTATAACATAGGTTTTGATTTATTTATAGTCAATCTTTACTATCTAATCCAAAATGTCGTGGAACATTACGTACACCTATTCATTTTTATGGGATTTGTACAAATGGGCTTATCTCAAAACATACTATTCAACTTTAATAACGTAGATATCGTCGAACTGTGCAAGCGGAACCAATTAATATTAATTCCTTTTGTATATAAAATATACTAATAACCTCATCAGTTACATAAACATATCTATTGATCGCTACATACCTACGCTACATTTCCAGTTGTAGCATTCAAAATAAATTTAATATATGTGTAAACGAATAATTCCCAGTTTCAAGTAATACCTAATTATAACTTTAGTATTGTCTTTTACTTACTTAATGTTGTTGCTTTAACATATTTTTGTTACTAAATAACAACAAATTGATATTAATTAAAATATGTAACTGGCTTAGTTTGGTATTAAGCATTCTTACCGCCATAATGTACAAGATAAATCGTCTGAGATAATGCAATACCGGGTAAGTAATAAGTGTAGATACGAATCAATATTCAAACAAATGATAAGTATTTTATTG
Organism: Apotomis betuletana; assembly: GCA_932273695.1. Lineage (NCBI taxonomy): Eukaryota > Metazoa > Arthropoda > Insecta > Lepidoptera > Tortricidae > Apotomis > Apotomis betuletana. Next base: position 17,064,111 of record OW026299.1, read on the forward strand.
AAATGAGAACTATTGACGAGTGTTATTTATGTTTACGCGGTATTGCGATATCCCCGACTAAATTATTTTAGCAGGTGCATGTAATGGTTAAGTATCTTATACATGACCAATACGAAACAAGCGAAATTTTGATATTAATATATAAATAAAAAGTTTTAAACCCTCTAAGCGGGCAGCTTATTTATAAAAAGGTGTGCTCCAGAAAGTAATAATCCAAACTAACGTGTCCCTCGACTTGCCGTCTCTGAGACTTAGAGTCAGGTAAACTAAAATGAATAATTTACAGTAGATATATCTTTGGAATACTAAGCATTTTCACAAACTATTGGATGGATTAAATCATATATAATATAACACATGATTATGCTGATTTAGCACAAACAATAATAATAAATAATGCATTTTTGGTTATATATGTAATTGTCAATAGCACTGATCGAGATCGATCGAAAAAATGTACATAATCTTAATGATAAAAGTCATGAAATTGGTGTCCGTCTGTCTCACGCATAGGCTTCGAAAAACTTGGGGTCACAATTTCAGAATGAATGGTCTTTTAAAATTATTTATGTATATTTGGAACTGGCTTTATCCCACAAACAAAGGATGGAATTTTAGCTTAGCATATATGCTTTACAAGTAAATCAACCTCAAAATTTTGTAAGTTAATGAATATGCAGTCGTCAAAATCATATTTTCTAGATTAAATCATTATGCCCACGTCCTAGTTCATAAAAACAACACTAGCGATGTTATAATTAAAATATTCGTACTAAAAAGTTTGTGACAACGGACAATCTTCGCACGTGTTATTTTTGTGAAATAAATATACCCAAGCTATTCGATTCACTTATACAAATACCTAACTTTCTTCACACTTTGAACGACTATATTACCAACAACACTGATAACAACCTACAATTCACTCTTTCCAAATTCTATTTTCCAAATTCTAAACCTTTTCGTAATTTCGCGCACTTTCTCGTGACTACAGGTTACAGACGCACCTGTTCAGATTACAACTGCGACAGTCACATGAAAGACACAGTTTATAAGAACATTTTAGGTTACGAGCAGGATCAGCAATTTTTTTATGACTCCCGATACTACAAAATCCTAGTGGGTTTGTTACACAAACAACATGCACGCTTTTCACTTATGCTACGAAGACTACAGGTGATTTTCAGACCTAGGTGTCGTCGTAGGGACGGCGGCGTAAACGTTGTCGGCGGTATACGCAAAGGAACACCATACACCCACCGATCACCAAAACATTAACTAACCTACACTTCACTCTCCCGTTTTACATTCCGCGTCCTCTCATAATGCGCACCGTCGCGTGAGCACAGATTAGCATACCTAGGATAACTCGGGGCACCTATAGGTACAAAAGTGACGTAGCAAAATATTTTATCGACAAAAAAATATATCGATGTTACTGTCAACATCTAAATGTCATCGACATAAATAAATATTACTTTATTTCTCCACATTTTCAAATGAAAAAATAAACATATTAAAACGTGTATTTACATGTTAATTTTAAAATAATTTTCATAATATACGTAAATTGACATTTTGATTGATATGACATCCTCATACTTTTATTATCTTAATTTAAGAGGCTCGATATCAGATCAGATATGACATCGAACCTCTTTATAGTAATCCAGAATGTTCATTGAGCACATATATTAATTTAATTATATCGACATCTTTTTTATCGATATCCTATCCCTAGAACGTGCCCCGAGTTATCCTAGGTATGCAGATTAGTACTGCGGTTGTCACATGGCACACTACTAAGACTACAGGCGCGCTAGGTGGGCGCGTGGCGCCGCCGCCGCAGGCGTTGTCGGCAGTACACGCGCAGGAACACCGCCGCGAACACCACGCACACGCCAAACACGCCCGTGAACGATAAGTGGTGGCCGTACACCAGGCACGAGAGGAGGATGGATACCGCCTGAAATCATTATATTTAAACAACACTATTAACCTTTTGAGCGCCACAGTCGGCTGTGGCCGTCAACAAAAAATCGTGCCCCTGACGCCACGTCGGCCACAGCCGTCCAAATTTCAATGATCAAAAACTTTGTAATTCTAACCGCTACAAGTATTTTTCAATCCCTGTTGATTTTGGGGCACATTTTTTTTTTTACTCTGGCGTCAGTGGCACGGTAAATTGCTAGACCGCTTTGCGGTCAATAGGTTAAAGCAATTTGCATCGATAAATGACATAGAGATTTTTTTACATTATAAGTGTACTAGCTGTGCCCCGCGGTGTTACCCGCTCATACCACGGGAACACTAAATTTATTCGGGATTAAAAGTATCCTATGTCCTTTCCCGGGTCTCAAACTATCTCCATACCAAATTTCATCTAAGTCGGTTCAGCGGTTTAAGCGTGAAGAGGTAACAGACAGACAGACAGACACACTTTCGCATTTATAATATTAGTATGGATACGTGTATAGAGCGAAGTTTGCTTAAGCCGAATTGGGAATGTGCGACTTGGAAATTTGGAGATAGAAATTAAACAATTTGAGAATGGAATGTGGACGAAGTGAGAATGTGGACGAGCTACGAAGGAAGACGGCCAAATGAGGATAAAGTAAACGTAAATGGTTTTAACGTGCATGCTATACAAAAGGTATGATTATTGATTTCGTCACTAAAGCTGGTTTTTATAAGTGATTCCCATGCATGATTGCTTTAGATATAATATCTATACATCGCCTTCTCAGCCCAATGACGTAATCATATCGTATATCCAGCATTACCTGTCGCAGAGTCATGATGATGGTGAAGACAACAGCGCCGAATCGTGCGATGGTCCGATAGATGAGCAGCTGTCCTAACGCGGAACTTATGGACAGCAGGAACACGTCGGTCGCGAACTGCGGGTGCTGTAGAACATTAAAACGCATGTTAGATTAGCTTGATTATGATTATCAGTACAAAGGTCACAGAATTATCAGATCTTATCAAATTATCGTACCCAAACATGCTTAGGGCACAGCATGAGGGCACATGTCAACATGGCTTCAACGGAGCTGGCATGTGCGAATCATTCGCAGTGAACGCTTTGCAATATCTGTTTTTAGCTTATCACTACGAATAACAGAGTAAGTGGGTCATTGTCAGATTTAGGTGCGCGTCTTTCCGGTGGACATTTGCGAAATTAAGGATTCCAGGGCCTGATTTTCTGATTAAATGCCTGTGAGAATAAAGAACGTTCCGTCTTCTATGATCCGATGTAATAGCGACATAATCTAGATTCATACAAGCTCTTAACTTTTGACCACCGAAGGGACAAATTTTGTTTTTTGAACTGACAATAAATAAAATAATAAATATTAAGGGACAATCATACACAAATCGACCTAGTCCCAAACTAAGCAAAGCTTGTACTATGGGTACTAGACGACGATATACGTAATATATAAATACATATATAGATAACATCCATGACCCAAGAACAAATATTTGCCCCGGCCGGGATTCGAACCCGGGACCGCCGACTCAGTGAGCAGGTGTCTACCAACCGAGCCAAACGCGTCGTCAAATGACCCAAGTAATGTTTACCCACAGACCACCCCCACTAGACGGAGCATGTAAGGCGACCCGCGCGCACCAACGATATGGTACGGCAGAACATTAAAGTATCAACACGGCGGCCACCGTTTAGTTGCGTCCATGTTTATGATCCATGCGTACGTCAACGAAAAAAGAAATTAAATAAATAACATGGTAAATTGTAGTGTTAAGTGGTGTAGAGAGACCTCATAAACATGGACGCAACTAAACGGTGGCCGCCGTGTTGATACTTTAATGTTCTGCCGTACCATATCGTTGGTGCGCGCGGCTCGCCTACGGGTCGCCTTACATGCTCCGTCTAGTGGGGGTGGTCTGTGTGTTTACCCTACCCGTAATAGCTCCCAGCGCGGTTGTAAGACAGTAGCAGGCGGCTGATGCACCAGTGCGGCGGCCGTCAGCACGGTGGAGAATAGGTTGACGCCGCCGACCATGTGCAGCGGCGCAGCGCGCGTGCGCGCGAACAGTCGCGCCTGCCACGACGACGTGAAGCTGTCGCAACACATGTACAGGGCGAGTAGAGTGATGCCCGACGCTAGGGAGAATGAGCCCGCTGTGGAAGTGTACAGGACTACCTGTGTAAAATACCTATTGACCGCCAAGCGGTCTAGCAATTTACCGTGCCACTGACGCCAGAGTAAAAAAAAAGATGTGCCCCAAAATAAACAGGCATTGAAAAATACTTGTAGCGGTTAGAATTACAAAGTTTTTGATCATTGAAATTAGGACGGCTGTGGCCGACGTGGCGTCAGGGGCACGATTTTTTGTTGACGGCCACAGCCGACTGTGGCGGTCAAAAGGTTAAAGCGATATATTTCGTACTAGCTTTTGCCCGCGACTACGCCCGCGTGGAACTTGGAAGTATGGAAGCAACCTCGTACAACACGATAGATATCCACCTAATCACCTTAATTAATAAAAGGGATTATTAAAAGCGCCTAAGAAAATGTAAGAGCAATTGTGCTTTTGATCTAATAATTATATTTTCTACAGGGTCATCAATGTCATCATGAATTACTTACTCACTTTTCAATTTTATTAGGGATAATTTCCAGGATGAAAACTATCCTATGTCCTTCCTCGGGTCTTAAACTATCTCCATGCCAAATTTCATCAAAATCGATTCAGCGGTTTAAGCGTGAAGAGGTAACAGACAGACAGACAGACACACTTTCGCATTTATAATATTAGTATAGATTATAGCCCAACAGGATGTTTTTCAGCCCACGCCGTATTGCGGATTTTTAGTGGTACTAATATATTTTACTGGCAACGACAAATTTTTGGGAACTGACGTTGAAGGTGAATGAATGTCACTGATGTAAACAAAGAGGGAACAGGACTTTATATTATGACGCAAATTTCAAGTAATTTTTACATCATAAAGCCAAAACTATCCACAGTGAAGAAAATCAGGTTCTTCGAAAATCTGCATTCCGGTTAACAATGTTTTTAATTTGGTTGATGACCAACCGCTACTGATGTTTAATAATGCAAATATAATATGACGTATGCACATTATTGCCATACGAAAGCTGTTTGTAGCGCACCTATCCCTGGGCAGGACCGAAACTGGTTAGGTTATAAATATAGCTATGTAAAATTCGCGTCATGGAAGTTACCGCTACCTACACGATATAAGTATGTATAGCAAACCAAGTTGCAGCGACACCTACCAGCATAATCAGCCTTGCTAGCGAGCATGAAGAGCACCATCCCCATAGAGATCATAGCAGCAGTCACATATTCGTACAGTTCGTACTTGTTCCCCGATACGGCCTTGCCCATCAGCATCACTGGGATCACCTTGCAAGATTTGGATAGGACCTGCAAAAATACTTTCATCTAGATACGGCGTTTCATCCATGATATGTGAAGCCAAGGCTTGCTGTGATTGGAATCTGCACGACGTATTACGTATCTTGTATTAATATATCAGAAAGAGATGGTTGCAGTACCTACCTAGGACATTGATTAAAAAAAACAGGTGCCCCCATTAAAATAATACACTGACAACCTTCACGTGATATATCTGCAATTGGATTTACAGTCAGCCAAGAAACAGATCTTCCACTTTTGGACCTTCATTCTCGCGAAGAGTCGAAAAATGGTAGTCCAATAGTTTAGCTGACTGTGCATGCATAGAAAAGCTGACCTAGGTAACTTCACGTTGCAGCTATCGTTTTATCTTCAAATAGGTGGCTCAGTGGGACGACAATGTGTCGACAATGACATTCGCTCTAACATAATATCACATTTATTTAGACCCACCTGCATTGGAAAACTGACAAACTTGAGCGCCTCATATTGACACCACGCGCTGACTATGTTGCTGAGCGAGCAGTACGAGAACTGGTACAGTGGCACCGGGAACAGGGGCGTCCTGGTCCACAATAGGCGGCCCAGTGCTATGCAGAACGCCAGCAACCGGTTTATGAACACCAGGAGTTGCGAGTCGTTGAACTTGACTGTAGTGCCGTCGGGCATAGTGTAAGTCTGGAAGGAAGTTCAACCTATTGTATTCGGCGTCTAACATCTGTACTCTGACAAAGACAGTTTCTTGTGATGCGATTGGGATATTTTGTGACCTTACTAAGGCATTCGATTGCGTTGATAATTGATCGCTCATTTTACAAAATGAGAACAATATGGTATCTTTTAACATACTTTGAGCTTTACGTTTCATATTTCAGCAACAGAAAGCAAACAGTTGATGTAAATATATCCCAGTTCAGTAGAGCTATAGTTAAGTTAGGAGTGTCACAGGGCTCTATCTTAGGTCAATTTCTATTTTTAATGTGTACTCTGATAATTTGGTTTTTGGAGACGTAAACTACTTTCGAAAGCTAGTACCTACTGCGTAAACGTTTATATTTCGTGCGGGCTCATAGTTTTATGTTTGGTATCAAATGTAAAGCCTAGTACCTACTCTATTGTTGTGTAACAAATACTTAGGTAAATAACCTGTGTCATGATTTTCTCCTGCAGCAGCCCCCACACGAGGTAGGCGGTCATGAGGCCGCTGAAGCATAGCGCGAGCTCGGCCGCCTCCCGCCGCGGACTATCCTCCGGTTTTGGCGCGTCAGTGGTAGGTAACCGCTCGCCCGGATCGCCGAAGAGGGCGAATAAACTGCGTGATAAGCATCCTGGGGAACCTGGAACAAAATTCCATCTCAATAGAGACAATCTTTATAGGTATTACCTACCAACTTTTTTTTAAGTGTCACAGATGTTGGCAACATAGGCCAACATCTGTGACGTGTTGTTCATAGAAACCGATTTCTGTCGGCTTCTCTATTGAGTATGTAAGCAGATCTATATTTGTAACGAAGAAACAACGGAAAACTACGTACTGTGGGATTTGTTTAACGCCACGCCACTGGTATTCATCCACCAACATGAATGTCGTAAATAATATGTTTGCTCTACATATCATGTATGATGTCGTAATATCACATAATTATATGGACCGAGTCACGCAAACATTTGTATTAAGAGAATAGCCTATAAACCTAATACATATTTCAAGTATATAGCTGTTTGGCTTTATGTGTCAGTAATGTTTTTACTAAATCTACTATGATTGATGAACATATGAATTTATCATGTATGACTGTCCCATAATATTTTCTGAATATTTATTTATTTACATTTATTTATTTATGAGAACTTACATTTATTAAAAGTCTTCAATATCAGGTTTGTGCATAAATAATTGAAACAAAACGTAAACAGAGAAACTAAACATTATGGACTAATAACCAGATTACCAATTTATATGGCATACCTACCTACCTACATCTACATACCTACTTACGTAAAGTTTTTTGTGAGACCAAACTCATTAATATGACACAGAGTTCTATGTGATTTTGGTGGACAACGCATTTAACCCATATGATTTAACCGAATCGCGAGGAATTAGGTTTTATGCGAAATCAACAATTACATTATAAAATCACTTTTATATAAATATGATAGCTGTAAAAGTGATATAAATGAAAAATCACGATGTGTAAACATTTTTGGCTTATCCCAGTTTTTTTATTGCGAACGTGAAAACACTTCTGTTATCAGTTAATAGTGCCGTCAGCGCGCGACCTTGATAATATCTCGTTAAACTTATCTTTATGTTAGTGCTTTTGGCGTTTGCCAGCTAATTCCACTGGATTGTACCTATTGCTTTGATATGACGCTGAAATTTAGTTTTGCTACAATAGGTCTTTAAGATCAGCTGAGGTAATTGCGTTTTTTAATGATATCATATAAACGCAACACTTTTTAATTACCACCACTCTCCTTTTTAGGCTCCGTACCCAGAGTAAAAAGGGGCCCTATTACTAAGACTCCACTGTCCGTCCGTCCGCGTGTCTGTCTATCTGTCTGCCACCAGACTGTATCTCATGAACGGTGATGGCTAGACAGTTGAAATTTCCACGGATGATGTATTTCTATTGACAACAAATACTAAAAACAGAATAAAATAAATATTTAATACCCATACAACAAACGTGTTCGGTTGCGTTAACTTTGCACCTCATTTGTATCCGGCGGCGCCGTACATGCCAGGTGCAAACTTTACCCGGCTAATTATTTTATATGATGGTACGGAACCCTTCGTGCGCGAGGCCGACTCGCACTTGGCCGGTTTTTAGGGTTCCGCAGTAAACTAGGAACCCTTATAGTTCCGCCATGTCCGTCTGTCCGTCCGTCCGCGGCTTAGCTCCGTGATCATTAGTACTAGAAAGCTGAAATTTGGTATGAGTATGTGTATGTATCACGCCGACAAAACGTCAAAATAAAAACTACCTCTCGGACACCTAAAGGGGGGTGATTTTTTTTCGTTTCAATACTAGTGTGGGGTAGGGTGGTCATTATTTTTCGATTTTTGAAAAGTGAAAGGGGCACCTCATCAAATCGTTATTTAATATGAGTTATTTCCACATAATTTTTATTTCATTTTTTCATCGAGTTTTAGAGGTCGCTACCGAAGGTCAAAGTTTTAAAAAAATAGAAAAAAATAGCAATTTTATAAATCGAGCCAACTGTTTATTCCTGCGTTTTTATTATTAATTTTGGACTTTTTAAATGAAATCAAGTGCTATTGCCTAATATTGATGCACTATTGCGACTTCCACCCCCTTCTCGCACCCCCGCGACGCGACCGCGTGGAACGATTCTCAGCACATTTTCGTTACTCTGAGAGTGTGCACGTCATACTCAGGCGTATCGTTGTGAAGTATCGGAATGGCGTCTACAAGCATAGGCATGAGCGTGTCAACGAGAAATACAATTCACATCCTCAAAATGGACCAGCTATTATGACCACAGTCAACAAAAAAACTTACAGAGAGAGGCTCAGAATTTAAAGAATGAAGAAAACATCCAAAACGCGGTAACGCGAAGTAAAAAAGAAACTAACAACTGTCAGACATTTAAATAAAACAATTTAAGCAGATTATATCGCGTTTATGAATTATTTGTGCCTCTCTGACGTTTCGGTAGCTTTCCAGATACCGTTGTCAACGGAAACACACAATTTTTCTCAAACAAAGTTACGTTTGTGCATGCTAGCCATTTTATAAATATGATTAAGAAATAAAGGTGTACATACTTGCCAGATGGGCCTAATGTGTTGAGACAGTTACACTTGTGCGAGATATTTATTAAATAAAATAATTAATGCCCTTCTGCATTAATTATTTTATTTAATAAATATCGACCAGCGATTCACTATAAGGCTTACTGAGGAGAAATAACCGCCGAAAGAACACTCCCAGATCGCCTTATTAGTTACTATGATATACGTTTAAAAAAATACTCTACATCTACTACTTTTATCCCTAATTTGTTTACACCGTTCAAGGCCCAGGGTTTCCATTCTTGTGTCTTGCTTGATCCTTGATAAGATGTACAACAGGATCCCAAGCCGGCGGTAATGACTAACCACCTTCTCTATTGAAATTGGGATATTGTTTGATTTGAATAGCCTCACGCAACATTCTGGGAAAATATCGTTTCTCTCTGGCAAAGATTGAAGTATTAACTATCAAACTTTATTGAATGGTTTGGTTTGTCCATGCCATGCTCGCAGACTGCAGACCTGTTCCGACAACGGTGTTCGACATCTGCTACATGCTCCATAACCCGTGTAGCTATTCTACGTTTCGTTTGGCCAATGTATGACAGACCACACTCCTAGTCCAGCTTGTAAACACCAGCACTCTGCAGAGGGATGCTGGTCTTCACGGGCCTCAGGTATTGAGACATCTTCTTCATCGGCTTGAAATATGTTTGAATGGAAGCCCGTTTCAAGATGTTTCCTATCCTATCCTATCTACGTCTAGCAATGAAAATACCATTCCAACACCTGACATGAACCAGGAAGCAGGGCCTTCAACACTTCCAGTCTCACTTTTAAACAGAAACAGTATTTGCTTTTGATAGTAAAACAATTCGGAAAAAGTAACCAAAAATCCACCCTTTTATCATAATTTGGTAATTTTATTATTTATTGTAATGGATACCTTAGTGTGTAGTTGATAATAATATCTGTTTTAGAGAATGTAACTGCAATTATTACCACTTGAAGAAGTTTTTTTCTAATTAATTTGATTTTTTATATAATATGTTTGTTTAGTTTTTTTTTCACAAAGTTTAAGCTGTGGTAGCGACCCCTAATTTGTGTCCAAAAATTATGAAAAAAATACTGTTACCGATTCTTATGTTAAATAATCAATAGAAAAGGTGCCCCGTTAAAAAATCGTTTTTTTTTTTTTTTTTGCCATATAAGGACCACCCTAGTGTGGGGTGTTGTTGAATAGATCTTTTAAAAATAATAGGGGTCTTCAAACATAATTTTTTTATAAAGTCAGCAGTTTCGTAAATATCGCTCCGAAAATAAAAAAATAGCGTCCCCCCCCCCACCCCTCTAACTTTTCAACCACTGGTCAAAAAATTATGAAAAAATTCATGAAAATGACGCCTTATAAGTACTTTCAATGAAAACTATATTGAATAAAATCGGTCGAGCCGTTTTCGAGGTATCGCAAAATTTCATAATTTTCTTTATAGTAGGGTACGCCACGATGCTAACTCGGGATTCACTCGAGCGTCATAGAGACCTATTGGGTTGCGAAGCTTAGAAGATAAAAAGAAAAAAATGTCATATAAGATATACCTTTTCATCGGTGGGGGGAGCGGCTACAGAGTTTCAAAAATGTAAAAAAAAACTGTTGCATTGATAGCATCCATGTCCTACACATTTTAAAAGATGTACGCATGTTAAACTGATTGTTTCCATGATGGGGTTGGTCGTACTTGAGGGTTGAAAATGAAAAAAACATTTTTTTCATCGGGCGCGTCAGATTTTCTAAGGGGATGTTAAGTGAACCTAAAAAAAAGCTCTTATATAATAATCTGACGATTTAGATGTGACGCAAACTCGCAGTTATTATTAGAATGTGCAAAAAAAAATCGCTATTTTGAAATACTCAAGCGCGTCAGATTAAGATATATATGGTTCATCTTGATGCCCTAGACGTGCTGTCTCATAATCTGACGATTATCTGGCGGGGTTCGCCTAATCTGACAATAGAAAAAAATACCAGGAACTTGTGACTGAAGCACTCTCCAGAAACAGGAAAATGTGACTCGGAGCACTCCCCAGAAGCAGGGGCATGTGATTCGGAGCTATTCCCAGAAACTTCCGATGCACTGTCATATTCCATAATACTTTGCCGCTGTTGTAAATACTTAAAGACTCGCGGTATTTTTATTGCTATAAATAATTTATAGCACTGTGCGTGATTTACTTCATTTAATGAAGATTCTCTCGAAAGTTCAAGATTATCGTATGTTGTTCGGGATTTTCGGAGAACCGGTTCGCTCCGACTATATTCTAAAATATATACACATTTTTGTTCTGTTTCTAATGTAAATTTAATTGTTTTTTGTAAAGTAGTTTTACCACAAAATACACACTTTATATTAATATCACTCATAGTACAGCTTGCGGGAATCTTTTAGAGCATAATCTTGACTGTGCAGTAGCCGATTTACGTACAAATGTACATGCGCAAATCCGCCATTTTTGTTCTAAAAGTTGCCGGCAACTATAAATATTTAATAACTTTAGTGTTCTAAACAACATGATCAGCTGTCATGGCGTCATGGCAACAGAAACCAGAGTGGAATACAGGCATCACGTAACTGAACGCATTAAACTTTACGATGAATTTTTGTTACTTCGGCTAGTGGAAATCGTCAGATTATATATTTTCCGTCATCATAGATTCATTCCCTTTTAAATAAAAAAAAATTAGCCACGCTCGAGAATGTCGAGATGAAGTTTTTTTTTTACAACTTTGTAGCCCTCCGCCTTCTTTACGTCACCTTTAAATTGTCAGATTAGAAGAATATACACGTTTTAGCATGTAACTAACTCACCCTACCTTAATCTGACGCGCTCGAGAATTTCAGATGAACAATTTTTTTTTACTAATCTGATCTTTTATCCTTGACGGGCGGCCATACATATGAGGCTCATATTTGGTGGAAGTACTTAACTGGGTACAAGGTATCCCCCTATATATTAATCTGCCGCGCTTTAGGTACTCCCGAAATCCCCTCTTCGGCTCTCCTACTATTAATATAACGTAAGTGCCGCGCGGTGACCTTATACTTCGTACGTATACACTTAACTAATATAAGTGCCATACTGAATTAAAACATTCCGCTCAATCTGGCGCCTATAATCGATAACTTCCAGAAGGTAATTAGTAATTGCAGTTACTTTGGCGTTTACGACCTTTTTTATAGAGCTTGAAATCTTTCTCGTAATTTAAACCTCGGGCTTAAAACCGCTGTTTTAAGCCCGTCTATTGTGAAGGATGGGCAAGTACGGAACCCTACACTGGGCGTGGCCCGACATGCTCTTGGCCGGTTTTTTTTATTAACAGTGCTAAACTTTAGGCCGAAAGGGCCTAATTGTCTTAAAATGTTCCACCTCCATGATATCATCAAAAGACACATCTGCCTCTATGGACGCAATTATCTCAGCACCTCTAGCATAACTGTCATAAGCATCTATTTCTTGCGCGAGATAATTATCTGTCTCTTTCTGTGTGGTAACGTGAGATAGTGACGGGTAGCGCTACGTCGCGCGACTGGAGTCGCGAAGCATAGGTTGTGCTAGACCGGCAGGTGACCTTATCTCTAATTAAAGGTGATAGGTATTGTTTGTTAGCTTGTGGGCTAATCTACCTCCACAGCTCCACACATCACAAAATGCAATAATTAATGGTATTAGTAGTAATTAGTATAGTCAAAAAATGTGTTTTGCCGACATAGTAGCTTTAATTTATTTAATTAATTATTTTGATATATTTAGATTCCATGAATACATTGATACCTACTCATTTATGTAAGTGTAGGTACCTATGGGTTGAATTCATTTGTTAATGAACTGAATCTTAAATGTTGTTAATTAATGGTGAATTTATATTTTAAATCCATTGCAATTAACATCGACACTGAAAATTATTATTAGCAACTTACTTAGTTTGTCAAAGTAGTTTGTCCGTTGTATGTACTTGTAGATGAGAAAGCCTGGCAGCAGAACCGTAGAGTACCCGGCTAGATTCAGCAGCAGGTGAAAGAACCTGGTAAACAATCAATAGGTAGTCATTCTGGCAATGGAAATGGGACACATGTGCAGTCCCCTCAAAACCTACCCTGCTATGCGGTATGGTAGCTTACCGTAGCTAACAACCACACTTTTTTTTTATGAATCGTTATTTAATTATTACCAAATTTAATTGCAAATCCATTCGCCATAGTATAAGACATAGAAACAACCTGTATTATACTAGTTTATTCACTATTATGTATTACTGAATGCAACATTCATATTAGTGAAATAAGAAAACATAACAAAATTTCTTTTACTTTTTATTTTAAATTCAAATTTACTTCATTATCGTAAATTCAAATATTAACTATTAAATATAAATAGTTATAATTTATGTCATTATCCATAGCCATACTAACTACTATAAGGTACTGAGAAGCTGTATCTCCACACCTCCACCAAGTGTAGAGGCGGGTGCCGCTCAGTGATGATTAAATAATGAACGGGACTTCATTATATATTTTATATTTGGACTTCAGTACGGCTCCTTCTTAGTTCGTAGCTTATTCCCGGATGCCCGGCTCTTTTGTTGAGTGACAAAGACAGACATAATTTGAATATTCAAATATATTCTAATATAAAATCTTACATGCTAGCTCCGCTGTCACCAACCAATAAGTTCCTGACAGTACCTACCATGAGTATTCAAGGCCCGGAGATGTCTGCTCATAAGATATAAGCAGGTCTCTGTACAGTCGGGTTGCCAGGAATGTTAGGACTACTGTCGACAACCCTAGGAACCTGGAAACAAAATGTTCATAAATAGCAAATGTCCATCAAATATTTCTATATCATTAAATCACAAGATCAGAAATTAGGGTGTAAATTAAAAGTGAAATAATGAACTTTATTCTTAAGCAGGCCACAAGGGCACTTTTACTCGTCTAATGGAATTTCACAATAGGAGATCACTATTGAGAAGAAACTCAACATGTAATAGATGTAGTAGATGCCATTGATGTTAATATATATGATGTACCCTGTAGGCCTTTTCCTTCATAATGATTTCACTCTAAAATTTGACGCCATAATATGACGAGAGCGGTAATGTGAACATATTCATGATTATAGTGACCTAATTCGAAATCGTCGATATTTCAATTTTAAATAAGATATTTAGAATGAAAGAGATCTAGAATTTACAAACTCCAAGATATTGAATTAGGTCAATATAATTCTAAAGGTGCGAGAATACTTTAAACCAAACTATAACGTTTCATCGTGATTTGTTCATAATTTAGACACAACTTAGAAGTAAAAAGTATAAAAAATAATGAGTAATGACCAACTTACCCAATCACTATTTTTGAGCCCATTTTCACTTATTATGTGTAATATTAGATCTATGAACAATACTGATTTTAACAAAAATGGGTTGATTTCGAATTATTCGAAATTATAACCCATTTTGTGAGTTAGTTTATACTAAATTATGTATAGTATTCTAGTATTTATCGTTTTCGTCAGTCATTTTCATTTACGATCACGCACGATACGATACTTACTTGATTGCAGAAAACGTTCATATACTCAACTATAAACTGATAAATAGTTACTATAACTAATTTTTATTTTGAAAATATAATACATTTGGATATTAACGCTATCTTAGTGATCTTAGTGAACGTTTTGTCAAAAACCGAAAGATTGATCATTGTCTATTAATTTTGAATTGATACATATTTAGAAATGAAGAAACTAAATTGCAAATCACGTTCTTAACTTACGTTTGTTATGGGAATCTGAATGTTCCTTCATTTGTCAACCATCTGTCAACTATGACGCTCATTCATGGAACTAGTAAGTACTATGTACACCTGGAATGCGCACATTGCGCATTGATACGAAACAAAACGGTCCGACTGAGTTAAGGAGGTTTTCCGCGAGGCGAGGTGGGGCGAGAATTGAAATTAGTATGGTACATTTTCAATCCCCACCTCGCGCATCTTCGGTGGAAATAGTAAGAATTGACGCGGATGTGCGGGACTTGAATTGAAATATTTGTTTATGTAAAAATGAACCTTATTGCTTTTAGTATAGGGTAGAGATTAAATCTGATTTTTCCACCGGCGAAGCGGGAAGAGGAGAGGCGAGGCGAGGAGAGACGAGACGAGGCGGGAATTTTAATTTGTATTGCATTTTTTCAATCCCCTCCCAGCGCATCTTCGGTCGGTGGAAATAGTAGGAATTGGCAAGGATGTGCGGGACATGAATTGAAATATTTGTTGGTGTAAAAATGAACCGTCTTGCTTTCGTCAGATTATAAATTAATTAACAGAAAAACCGCTTCACGCGATCGATAGGTTTTTGTTGTTCGTTACCGGCCGTTTATGTCTTGTTTTTTTTTTGGGTCCTTTCGGCCATCCGTACTATTTCACAAACACTCTTAGTACTAATACTAAGCTGTAATTTGGCAGGCGTATAGTAGTGTATTAGTCACGGAAAAAATGTGGTAGAATATAATTTATAAACAAACAAACGGTGAGTTCGTTTTCTTGAAAGCACTATGAGATTATTTCTTGTTATCTTCTTCCATCAACATATTTAATAATACTAATTCACGAGACATGATACAGCAATCACGTGTGCATTTCCCTACGAACTTAACAGCACTACATCTACGTCCAAGCCTACAATCTACGACGCGGCGGTCGCACGATAATGTCAAACGCGGGCTCGCGAGGGCTCGCGCGGGCCCGCGATAGCTATTAATGACAATTTTTAGTGGAAAAGGGCCAGCGCGATTTAAATTCTCGCCCGCCTCTCCTCGCCACAGTGAAAAACCACCTTTAGGCACCAAGGAGACTATTTGTCTCGCTCTGCCTGGGTACCTAATTGTTTAGCAATAAAAAGACAGGTGCTCATCCTTACTACATTTTATTTTAAGTAGCACGATGTGTTTCTGCCTACATAGTAACTTTAAGTTAATTTATTTATAAGTAGACTGATTTATACTTTGACAGCAAGAGAATGTATTGAACATGTAGTAAGTGTAAGTCACATCGTTGAGTTACGATTCATTACACCTCAAACACAGAAAGCGCGAGTTTGTTTTAAAATGGTTGAAATTTGTAATTGTTAAAGTTTTCATTGACATGACCTACTCACAAGATTTCATGAGATTCGGTTGAAAAATGCGACCTCCAAGCGAGAACCGGAATCGTCGCACATTTGGATGTCCGGAAAAACGGACATCAAATGTGTGACGTACTTTCGATACCAGTAAAAGCTTTTTGATATCTTATACTTAGTTACAGATTTTAGGATAAATTTGTATATATGTTTTTAACTATTAATTACTACTATTTTTGTTACTGTGGCAATAATAGAAAGGGACACACTGACTCCGTGCGTGCGGTTTTTGTCGGCTCATTGCCCTTCATTTGTAAAATGCATTTTTTGTCTTTAAATTTAGGTTTAATTTTGCGTGCAACTCTCCTGTTGTTTTACATACTAGCTCCATGCGACCACCCATGGCTCAACAATAACCGCTCCTATTTACGCAAAAATAAAAGTCATCACAATCTTTAAATTTTAAGTTCTGCCACTTCGATCTACACGAGCGTATTTTTTTCTTACGTAGATTTTTATTAATAATAATTAATTAAACACACACACTTT
Source organism: Apotomis betuletana (assembly GCA_932273695.1). NCBI lineage: Eukaryota > Metazoa > Arthropoda > Insecta > Lepidoptera > Tortricidae > Apotomis > Apotomis betuletana. Next base: position 17,081,020 of record OW026299.1, read on the forward strand.
CTATTTCCATCTTAATAAGAAGTATGTGATTTAAGTTTTAGGTAGGTAAGTATAATACTTTTTCAATTTTTTTACATGTTATCCATGAGTCCATGACATGTGTTAGTACAGTGCGACACAAAAGAGTAGAAAATAAATGAGGGCGCCACTTCCTTCGCAACTGTCACATTTTTGACGTAAAGTGCTTGAATATGGTAACAATTTTGTATGAAAAATTTTAGTTCCTTTTTCATCCGTTTTCTACTCTTTTGTGTCGGGCGTAGTTTGACATCGTTAAGACAAAAATGACACTGTAATTTGACTAATTTGTAAACCGTAGACAGAAAATAAATATTTTATTCTGTCTACGTTGTAAAATTATTAATATATTTTGTAATCCCAATCTGTTTCATAGAAACATTATTAAGCAACTATTTATGGGAGTTAAAAGTGTTAACAGCCAAAATGTCGTGGGTTGATACGGGTATGCTCTTGGTAGAGTTTTTGACCGCGGCGTGCGCCGTTGCGATCTGTGGTCCATGTTTTCTTGCCTGTGCTAGAAGACTGGCGCTGGGAGATGAGCTGCTCGCGAAGGGTGGCCCTTCGGTGCGCGAAGCTGAGGTCCTTGGCTGTGACGAACCCTTCTGTCCTTATTATAAGAAGAACACCCATCTCCTGATGGTTCCGGCCCGGCGACGGACGTACGCCACTAACACGCGATAACAAGCTCAAATCCAACGATTGCCCAGTCTGTATCATACAAGTCACGCTTCTAGTAATACGTAATTTCCAAAAAATATTATAGGCACAAAGTTGAATTCATAATTGAAACTATCCTCATCAAAATTCGACGTTAATCGGATCCCTTTTCCTTACTGTTCTCAATGTGCTAAAACTGTTAAGTTGTGTCTAGTGTCATAAAAAAAAAATAGCTTATTTGTGTTTAGCCGAAATATATTTAACGATTACCACTGTCTGCATCGTACTACCGTAACTTATCTAAAATCCAACTGCGATGTTAACACTGTAACGTTTAGTTTTCTAAAATTTGTTTTAGTAAGTCTATATTGTTAGTTTTGAAAAATATACTTAATTAATATACATACGTAAAACCTCTACTTTTTCATTATAATATTGTAGTTACTTAATTTATTTATTTCTTAATATATAATAATAACATTATTTTTAAAAGACCTATTCAACGACATCCCAAACACTAGTGTTGGAACGAATAAAAATCACCCCCAGTCTAGGTGTACGGTAGGTACCCGAAAAAAAGTATATTTTTAGTTTTATTTTACCGTTTTGTCGGCGAGATACATACACATACCCATACCAAATTTCAGCTTTCTAGTACAAATGATCACGGAGCTAAGCCGCGGACGGACATGGCGAAACTATAAGGGTTCCTAGTTGACTATGGAACCCTAAAAACCTACTTACTACTAAAACGTACGTAAATTTCAAGTGTCTACCACTACCTGGTTGGAAAAAAACGTTTAGGTTCACTTGTCCACATTCCCATTTCGTTCACATTCCTACTTCGTCCAAAATCCCACTTAGCATTGCCATTTCGTCCATATTCCCACTTCGTCCACATTCCCACTTCGTCCTCTTCCCACTTCGTCCACATTCCCACTTCGTCAACATTTCTGGCCGATGCGGTTTTCGCTATGATCTTGTGTCCATATATATAAAAAAACTGTATTGTTCCGTCAATCAATACCCAAACATCGTGATGGTCATGGTTCGCCGAAATATATATCCTGTGATATATATCATGATAAATATCACGATAAATATCGATTGATATTAAATGTCACAGTGAAATGGTCAAATCAGGGATTTGGTCAAATACCTAAGGTCAAATCCGCGGCATATGACAAAATTGCAACCTAGTGGGAATTGGTTTCGGACGAAATGGGATTTTGTACGAAGTGGGAATATGGACGAAATGGGAATGTTGACAAAATGGAAAGTGGAGGACTTGGGAATGCTGACAAAATGGGAAGTGGAAACTGGGAATTGATTGCGGACGAAGTGGGATTTTGGACGAAGTAGGAATGTGAACGAAATGGGAATGTGGACGAAGTGAACCTAAACGAGAACAAAACATAGTTAGACAAACCTCAATAAAAAACCTTGGTTTTATGGGTCCCCTTTTATTTGTCTCAGGATGAATTAGGCCACAGTTCCATTTCGTCACCTTCTTAAGTCGTCCACAGTGCCATGCCGTCAGCCTACAATTCCTAAATCGTCACCTTCCTAACTCGTCCACTTCTGTAATATCGTCAATATCCCATTTTGTCTACATTCCTATTTTGACCACAGTGCCAACTCGTCCACTTTCTATCGTCAATATCCCATTTTTGTCTACATTCCTATTTCGAACAAAGTGCTAAATCGTCCACTTACTTTTATTGACCGCAGTACTCCTTGGTCAGCAGTGCCAACTCGTCCGCATTCCTATACCGACCACAATGCTACGATAAACAATGAGGCAGTGCTTCTTTTAAAAAGATTTACCATGTCCTGTGTTTATTGAAATCATACCTAGTACCTACAGTCAAGGGGAAAAATATATATACGTTCCCAGAGTTTCAAATATAACTGCCGGTTGAACCAGACTTGTAAAAGTGCCCCTGCGGCCTACTTACAGATTTATAAATTATTTCACTTCATTTCATTTCATTTTCTGTTGTTTTTTACCTTTAGTTGTTGTACGGAATTCTTTGCATGTATTATGACGAATATACTGATAATTTCATTGAAATAATGTAGGTACCTACTATACATATAGGTATACTATCCATGTGCCGATGGTCGCGGGTGGTCGCGGATTTGATTACCACTTTGGGCAAACATTGTGTGATGAGCACGAATGTTTTTTTATTCTAATGCTGAAAGTCTATTAAATGTACTTTTAGTGTACTTGATTCACCTGGGTGAATCAAGCTGAGTGTTTTAAGTATACTACAGGATGTTTTTACTCGAGTCTGGGTGTTCAATATTTTTACTATATGTATAGTTGACGAGTTAGCACTGTGGTCTAAATAGGAATGTTGACGAGTTCGCACTTCGCACTGTGGTCTAAATAGGAATGTTGACGAGTTGGCACTGTGGTCTAAATAGGAATGTTGAAGAGTTCGCACTGTGGTCTAAATAGTAATGTTGACGAGTTGACACTGTAGACTAATTAGGAATGTTGACGAATTGGCACTGTAGTCTAATTACGAATGTAAACGAGTTGGTACAGTGGCCCACGTAAGAAAGCGGACGAGATAGGGAAGTGACGATATAGGAATGCTGGCGAATCGGAACAGTAGACCATATTATGCGAATGAGAACTACCTAAGAAGGTGACGAAATGGAACTGTGGCCGAAGTCATCCTGAGCCTTTTATTTTTTGTATTTGTTGTTACAGCGGCCATATACTAACAACACGTCATGTGTAAAATTCAAGTTTCTACATATTACGCTTGGAAATATACAACTCGTCCCTAACACGGCGGACAGACAAAGGAGGCTTAGTAATAGGGCTCTGTTAGCACCCTTTGGATATGGAACCTAAAGATGTCAATAGTAGTGAAGTCACGTCCAACGACGTAAAGTGGAAATTCTCTCTCAGCAGCCGCAGCTCCACCCTGCTTTCACAGTTTTTATTGTCACGGAGTGAAGAGATTTTGAGCAATTTCCAGTCCGATCCTGTTGCTTCAATAGAAACGCATCCTGGGTAGTTTATTACTTTATTACCATAGCTCGGATTGATCATCACAAAACAAGAATAAAATTTAGAAAAAAAAATAACGGAAATACAGTGAGTATTTCCGTTATTTTTTTTTCTAATAAATTAATAGTAAATTATTACTGCACACGCCGGGAAATTAGCGGATAGTGATACGAAGCCGGCAAACCCTTTTCACGGCTAAGGCATGTATAGTGCTTTTCTCAAGCATATGCAATGAAATTAAAAATACACCTCTCAAAAAAATATAACTCAGTTGTTTAGCCCTTTCACTAACACAGATACGCCATGATTTAAAAAAAAAATACTTACATTTTGTATGAAATTTCTTTACAATTTTCTCGAATTGTTCCGCCCGAAACGTGACACTTCGAAGCCTGTTTTAACGCACATTATAACGATATTTTAATTCATGTTTGAAAAAATTATATTATTTTAATATCCATCATGAAGCTACGATAAAAATGAGAATACGAGCTTTCGTGTCAAAATACGATGGCCAAACTTTATTCATTAGATACAGTTTATTCAGGTAAGTCTTTGAAACAACACCTCTATTACTTGTTAAATAATATTTTACAGTACGAATAGAATAGAAAACATTGCAAACATTGGAATCGTATCACGTATTTTCATGGTTATTACGTGTTTTCAGAGTAGGAGTTAAACCATTGGCGATTTTCCAATCTCCTCGTTGTCGACGAAGATGCGCGGGTCTGTCTTATGCCTCGGGAATAAGCCTTCAGTCCAGCTTTGAAGTGCCGCAGTCTCGGAACGGTGATCTGGATTCCTTCTTTGCAGTCCTTGGCAGAACTGTTAAAAAAAATTTAGGGTTAAATGCTCCCAAAATGATTCGCAAAAACTGAAGAAACCAATTTAGTGGTTATTAGCGCCAGCCCTAGGAGAGCGCGGATGGGTAGTTAGATAAGTGGATGGGAACTGTCACAGCATAGACTCGGGGCATTTGGTGAGCCGCCGCCGCTTTAGCGCACACGGTCGAATGCTGCGAAGCTCCAACCAAAGTCGGAGCCGGCATTCGTTGGTGGTTTTAGACGGTAGTCCGAAACCTCGGTTAGTCCGTCATAATCACACCCACTGGGGGAGGCTAGATGGGATGCATAAACGCATTTCTCCAACGTTGAAAAAAAGCATTTAGGTATGTATGGACCGACCATGTAGCCTGAAAAAAAGAATTTCAATATCAATTTAATTTCAAAAGGGTGACGAATGCCTTCTCGCTTTATCCTGATTATAAACTAGGGCGGGCGCTGTTGGTTGGGTAGTATTAATGCATTCTAGTTACCCACCAATTTTCGCCCTTGTTTTGAACCCCTTTTTGAACAGTGTCGCATCCTATCGCTTCCATATTCCTGTTCCGTCTCATTTGATTTCAACGTCTGCTCACACTGTGCCTAGAAAGTTTTATTTAAAGATGAAAAATACTGTCATATCGGCGGTATCATCAAAACGAGATTTGGAGATGATCCGTTGGGAAAAAAGATGAATATTTTAATCTACTACCTACAGTCTACTAACAGAAGTAGGTAAGGTTCTCTGCGACTACCCAAGAATAGCACTCGGTTTGGGCTAGCCCCAAGTACCAAGGTGACGCGGTCATCACGGCACTAAAAATACATAGTTCACAAAACATCCCTTTCAGTACATTAAATCTGAACTTACCAGAGCAAGAAAGCGGAATCGATAAACGAAGTACGCTAGTATAGTCAGGATGGTAACGGCCAAGTGCAGCAGCGACAACATGATGGAATCGAACCGGAATACTCAGCGGAGGCTAGACCTGGACTATTGCTGGTGCTATACCAGCAATAGTATTAGATTAATAGCTGCTTTTTACATTATTTGGAGGTATGTTTTTGTAGTTTTACGCACGCATGTAATGGTGGCTGTGTCTTTGACAGTGTCAACTGATTTCTCAAAGCCACTCATTTAGAATGTGGATTTGAATTATTTCAAGACGCGGTTAAACAAACTCCTTTAAAGGATTAAACCTCAACTAAAAAGTCAGTATTTTTTCTGCGGGTCTAAGATGGTTGCTTTTATCACGCGATAAATAAGTGACCGTGATTAGTCACGGCATCCGTCACGTTTTGACGAGATGCGAGTGTAGGTAAGTGACAGATAGATCTGTATTGGAATGCTTAAAAATATTTGTCCTACTTTTGTTTTCCCTAACATATTTTATCCTATGTCGGAGACGGGTCGGATGGCCGGTGCGGTTTGTGGCACATTAGATGAGCTGTTCTTTATAGTTGTGGACGAGGAGGTAGTTGTGAGCAAGATGAAACACTACGGATGCAATTAACTTGATTTATTCCTTATACAATGAAGCACAAAATAACAGTTCCTGGCACAGAGGTATGTAAGCTAGGTTATCAAAGTCTCACAATAGTCTTTATTAAATTAACACTGTATTGTTGTTGATAACGTTTCACTGATTCTAACTTGGTATAGCACAACGAAACGGGACAGTTCCAAGGCAGTAGTGCACTCGACGGCGACCAAGAGTGAAGTGTCGGTGGGCGTTCGCTGAGTGAACCGCCAAGACTCTGTCTAGCGCGCCAAAACAGGTTCAAGGGGGCGCTACTGTCGCCTTCCGATGGCGCGCTGGCTTCGTTGAGCTTCCATACTCATGACCGTCTCCGACACGGCCATCCTGCGATGACACACGTCCTCGTGTGTTGCTCTGAAACAATCAACAACCAAAACAGTATCCACTCGGTCACTCCTGACAAACACGTCAAAATGGTAAGACAAAACAAAAACTTCATCTTTCCTTTCGCATCAAATAGTTACTGACACCAAAACAAAAAAAAATATCACAAAAATAATTTTGGCAACTAAGTGAAAGTTTTTGTTTTATAACCGCAATATTTCAAAAGATATTAGATATTATAAATCGAATTATGGTATCTTACAACCAACTACCAATTGTAACATTACTTATTCTCTCAATAGTGCAATACGTTTTAAATGAGATTGTACTACAATGTTACTTGTTGTGAAACAAACTAGCTATTTACCACTTCTACCTTAGAAAACACATTAGGAACCATGTACCACCATATCATTTCCGTTTGGCTCGCCTTATGGACAATATCAAAACAATTAAATCAACGAAAATCCGTTCAACAAAACAGGTATCTCATTCGTGGCCTAGGGCTAATTTAGCCACCCAATACGCGCATCCCCACGGGATCGCCGAGTCAACCCTATGACTCTACGGTCTCTGCGAGAGAGACCCGACCTCCGCCAGCACCTACCGCGCACCGCGTATCCACGGACTGCTTAGAGCAGATGCCGACTTCTACCGGACTACGGCTACGATGAAGTGACTGGTATGGTCGACCAGCCGAACTGAGAACCTCCCTACCAGTCTCACTATATTTTTTTTTAGTCTACTTCAAATGGTACGTAGCTCCCGGGCATTTCCCTCAACCTATCGTACAAGTACGCGCATGTTTGGAAGTCAAGTTTATGGCAAATGGTCTTGCAATTTACAATACTACATGTCAACATTTCTAATAGGCTCGCTTCAGTAAGTCTATTTACTGCACAGTACTAACAATTTTTAGCTAGACTGATACAAGTCATACATAGTCACTGAATTATACAGCCGTTTGCCATGGAACTTATTGGAAATCAACTCTTCCATAAGCGATCACTCGGCAACCGAATCACAATAAAATGAGAACTCCTCACCAGATTGCCTCATATGGTGTGGTGTGGTGACGTCACACGTCAACCCTCTTCCCCGTGGTTGAAGGCGCCCTGTCGCTCGCCTTCGCGCAGTTCTTTACGCGATGTCTTGTATCGCGGCAGATGAAGCAGACGACTCATGGCTTCGCTGTTAGCTGCTAAGATCGCGCATTTTTTTCTGAAACAAAGACTCCAGCACAGTATCACAAAGCTCGGTCATTCTAACCTTAAATCTAACAAAAAAATAAAGGAAATTCAAATCAATCTAGCAGAGTTAGGTACCTACACTGAAATTATGATTCGTGAACAAATAATCTACGACGTAGATGCAAGAAAATATTTAAATCAAATCATTATTTGCACTTTAATAACAAGCTTTACTTTGTATGATAACTTTTAGATTACCAGGGGATTATAAAACATTAATGATAAAAATCAAACTTCAATTTCAAACTCTTGTGTCCCAATATTTTCCTAATCCTATTAGTGTCTCCAGTTTAAATATTTTAGGCTAAAGCGATCACCACAGTTAAAAGTAACATTAGAATCGTTTAAACAAATCTCAGGCTCACCAGTTCTTACGGAAGTTATAGGCGCTAAACTATACACCAGCTAATGTACACCGAGTAAGAAACTATTCAAGATGTCAACAAATTAAATTGTACAGAACGATTGGAAAATCATGAACAGAGGGTAGATTATTAAAGCAGCCGCTCCTACTACTAAGTACTGTGTATGCTTAGAATAATAATTCTAAGCGTGTATGATTGATGCACCCTCACAGCGCAATTTTAAAATGACAAACTTTAATAAGGGTAGGTACACTGCGTGGTGGTCATATTAATCAACACTAAATCTCTGTAGAAACCTTTCGCGTTTAATCATATTATATCGCTACGAAAACAATCGTTACAAAACGTGCAATAAACTTTGTTTCAAATGATTATTAATTTCTATCACGCAATATTCAACTTTTTACTTGGAGGGTTGCTTTTACCAGTACCCGTTAGTACTTTTTTTTGACAAATACCCACTAAACTGAATAAGTGCGACTCAAGTCTACCCCAGAATCTAGCTATACTTTTATTTGTGAACAAAATATCGGAATCGTAGTGAAAAGTTAACGACTGACCTGATGTGTTTTTCAAAATGTGTCGGTGAGGCCATAGTGCCTATTTACGTCCACGCGTCGCTTGTAGTTGACCGTCGCATCTGGGTCACTTCCACTGGTGCAACGACTGACGATATGTTCCGCTGTTCTTGATGCAAACAATGAACTTCGATGTAGTTTGTATTGTGACTGCTGGCTTTTGTCGCCGAGGTGGTAAGTTGTAGTTTTCTTTTATACGAAGTAAGCAATCGAATTTTTCATGTCCGTTTCTCTCGCAATGAAAACAATTTAAACAGAGCAATCTTCATTTGTTTTCATACGGTTTTGTAGGTCTCCGTGACGGTGTTAGCTTGAGTTTCAATAACGGAAACGCTTGTAGCTCCTGTTCCTTGATTTAGTGATGTCAAGTTCGTTGTATTTCAAAGAGTAATCACAAACTTTTTCTTCCGTTTTATTCGCTTCGAATTCCATCATTCTTCGTATTCGCTCATGGGCCGTAGATACCATCCCAACTTCTGATGTCGGAGACGGGTCGGATGGCCGGTGCGGTTTGTGGCACATTAGATGAGCTGTTCTTTATAGTTGTGGACGAGGAGGTAGTTGTGAGCAAGATGAAACACTACGGATGCAATTAACTTGATTTATTCCTTATACAATGAAGCACAAAATAACAGTTCCTGGCACAGAGGTATGTAAGCTAGGTTATCAAAGTCTCACAATAGTCTTTATTAAATTAACACTGTATTGTTGTTGATAACGTTTCACTGATTCTAACTTGGTATAGCACAACGAAACGGGACAGTTCCAAGGCAGTAGTGCACTCGACGGCGACCAAGAGTGAAGTGTCGGTGGGCGTTCGCTGAGTGAACCGCCAAGACTCTGTCTAGCGCGCCAAAACAGGTTCAAGGGGGCGCTACTGTCGCCTTCCGATGGCGCGCTGGCTTCGTTGAGCTTCCATACTCATGACCGTCTCCGACATAACGAATATTTGTATAGAATCTTTTTATCGATTCATATTTTTATGTGGAAATACCACATTTTATTTTTATAAATAATGATAATGACACATTAGATTGTAGTATTAGATCGCATTCAATTTTTCTTTCTTAATTTACCTTTGTGTCATAATTTATGAAAATAAAATGTGTTCCACATAAAAATATGAATCGATAAAAAGATTCTATACAAATATTTAGAACAGCACCATCTCTCTTGCAGTCTTCACACTTGCTGCAAAGCAATGGGGATTGGGGATCGTGCGTGTAAAGCGCACATCCTAGGGTGTGGCTAATGCGCATAAGCATTTCAAACATATATGACGCAGAGGGCGCTCCAGTAGCGTGGAGAATTATGGGAGCTCAGTTGGAAGAGCAATGCGCCGGAAACGCAAAGGTCGCAGGTTCAAATCCTGCTTAGATTGTAGTTATGTTTGGTTATGTAGTAGATCGCATTCAATTTTTCTTTCTTAATTTACCTTTGTGTCATTATTTATATTTTATCCTAATTATTGATTGTCCTAACGTTATTTGCCCTAATGCATGTGCCCTAATATTTTTTGTCCTAATGTTCAATGTTCTAATACTTATTTGCCCTAATATTTAATTAACTAATAGGTACTCATTTTTCCTAACGTTTACATATGCTTATTTTATATGACGTAAGTATCAAATGCCCTAACACCATTGTCCCAATATTTCATGCAATACAATGGACGTAGATTCTTTTAACGCGAGGGATAAATAAAAACTCTGTTCTGGCGTGCGTAGGGTCACAGTTCTTCCTACACTCCTCGCTTCTCTCGTCGTCGTACCTAACGATGACCTACATCTCGTATTTCATATTTAGGACTTATAAGTTGTTTATCAAACAATCATTAGGTCTTCCAATATTAGGGTAAATTAGATTAGGGCATAATGAGTATTAGGTAATTTTATATTATGGATTTTGATTTTTAGGACAAAAGAGCGTTTAGGACACAAGACCAATATGGCAAATTAACATTAGGTTAAAAGTGGTTAGGACAAACATGTTAGGGAAAATGATTTTAGGACAAACGTTTTTAGGGATTTAGAGGGAGACCCGTGACTGATGCTTTTTAGGGTTCCGTAGTCAACTAGGAACCCTTTTAGTTTCGCCATGTCCGGCTGTCCGTCCGTCCGCGGCTTAGCTCCGTGATCATTTGTACTAGAAAGCTGAAATTTGGTATGTGTATGTATCACGCCGACAAAACGGTAAAATAAAAACTAAAAAAACTTTTTTTCGGGTACCTCTCGAAAACCTAAAGTGGGGGTGAATTTTATTTTTTCGTTTTAACACTAGTGTGTGGGTTGTCGTTGAATAGGTCTCTTAAAAATAATAGGGGTCTTCAAACATTATTTTTTGACAAAGTCAGCAGTTTTGTAAATATTCGCTCCGAAAATAAAAAAATAGTGTCCCCCCTCCCACTAACTTTTCAACCACGGGTCAAAAAATTATGAAAAAAAATCATGAAAATAAGGCCTAATAATTACTTCAATGAAAACTATATTGAATAAAATCGGTCCAGCCGTTTTTGAGTTATCGCAAAATTTCATAATTTTATTTAAAATGACGTAAGTGTCGCGCGGTGTCCTTATGCTTCGAACATTACACACATTAGTTAAGTGCAACACTGCATTAAAAGATTACGGTCAATCTGGCGTGTATAATCGATAATTTGGCGCTTACGACCTTTTTATAGAGCTTAAAATCTTTCTCGTAATTATAGAGAGGCTAAAACAGCGGTTTACGGTCTATTGTGAAGGATAGGCAACTACGGAACCCTACACGGAGCGTGGCCCGACATACTCTTGGCCGGTTTTTTACACTTATTTATCACGTGATAAACGCAACCATCATAGGCCCCCTGAGGTAAAGTAAAGGTAAAGATTAAAATGAGCGCACTTCTAATAAGAAGTGCGCTCATTTTAATTTAGCTCATTTTACGTACTCGTACTTAATCGAAGTGGTGTAGGTATGTTTACTAAAGATCCATCAACAACTTCAAATTAATCAAAAGACGTTCATTGCTTGATAAAGGTCGGCGACCAACGTTTTTCGATCAATGATCCTCAAAACACGCTAGTGCTCGTGCGCCGCCCTAATTCAACGGCTTCCCGCGATGTTGACCACATCAGCGGTCCGGCTTGTTGCTGGCTTTTTCAGTGAGCGGTTGCCTCTAGAACCTATCTGTCCTACCAGGAATGTGCCCGGCATACTGCCACTGATGTATGGCAACTATCTGATCTATTTCGATGGCATTGGTTCTCCTTCGGAACTGATTTCTTTCTTATTCCACGACGCAAGTATACCGTTTTACCGCTTCACCAATAATATTTACCTGTAGCTGTAGAAAAACATGTAGCCTTCAACTTAAAGATAAAACCTGAATGAGCCACAAAAACATGGTTTATCAAAACAAATGAGTGTCGCGATAAAACCGAAAGTAATATACTACATGATGGAAACCGCACGTGCCGCTACGGCGTAGCAAACGACGCAGGGTCTACGAAGGAGAACGAGCTACGAGCTACCAGCAAAGTTTATAATCATAACCAACTTCGAAAAAGCAGAAGTTCACAGATTGTTGGAAGTTAGAAATTAGAAGAATAAGGGAACAAATTTTAATTATCTAGAATATTTCGTGAATTGACTTTGACTAATTTCTGCGCTGTGTGGGATCTCACCCAAATTAAGTTTTTAAGTTGGAATACAAATTCGTAAATATAACTTTTAGTCTACCTATAATAAGCACAGTTTTATTATAGTCGGGTTATGATAACACCTAATAGCTATCTGCACACTTCAGCGGGATTTCAATAATCGATGGTTATAAACATTCAGAAGCTGTCTGATACTGCTGCTACTCGACACTTACTCAAACAAAAGATAAAGTTTGATCTCGTAAACATTCAATTCACAAAGTCAGGTCCATTTACATTACATCGCCGTCGTATAGTTTCGACGTATGAAATAGAGGTTAAAATTAAAAGTTTTGTCAAGGGTATTTTTTAACCCCGTCGAAAAAGAGGGGTTGTATAAGTTTAAAATGTGTGTCGATGTATCTCACACAGAGGTGACATCTCTGGCAAACAGATATAATTATGTGTGATGTCTGTGGCATCGTAGCACCCAAAGGGATGATTTGATTTGAGTGGGTTTTTTGTTATCGAAAACCTTGTCCTTTGACATGGTCATCTACATCTATAATGTAGTTGTTAATAAAAGTTGTGATCTTCAATACATTCGGCAACTTGTGTATGGCATTTTCAATGTTTTTTTTTGTTTATTATTATTTACTTGCTTTCACAACAAGGCAAAAAAAATGCTACCCCAAAAACCAACAGATTTTGCCTGGTGAGGATTTTCATAGGTACACGTCGCTCGGGCATCCGATCAAAAATTACGAGCGCCCACTCGGTGGGTTCTTGGTCATATAAGTGTTAATTTATAAAATAGACAAGCCTTTGACCTCAATTTCACCTGACCTGATGCAAAGAGACGATGTCAGGTATCATCACAATTATTGGTAAATTTAGTAGATCGCTCCGCTGTTAGCGATGAAAACCAGATGACCGCCATAGATAGGGTTATAGATAGACAGGTCTCTAACTCCAATGGCGTTGCTTCAAACATACCGTGGGGTAAACTAGAGCATACAGCTTATTTTCTTTAACCTCGACACAAATAAGGTACTTGTTTGAAGTCTGTGCGTGTATGACTTCTTCGTCGGCGTAAAACTATTTTCTCCTTTATTTTTCTACTAACTGGAAACTTTTTTTTAAATGGATAAAATCCGCCGAGCCGTTTCGGCGTGATAAGAGGACAAAGACAATTTTACCAACATATATGGCGCTGTAGGTACGGCTGGCGTCGCGCTGTGAAGCTGATTTTTCCTGAAATATTGACCCCTCTTCATGAACGCAATTTTAGAATTTTATAATACTATAGATATAGCAGAACGCATGTTGAAGAGGTCCGATTCACTGTCTTACTGTGCTACGCCTCATGGGTGGATCAGGTTGAATCTACCCCTGCACGCAGTTCGTGGTCCGAATCTAGAAATCCTCCCGGTGAAAATGCTACTCCTCCGAAAAATTTGAATGTCGTGAAGTTTTGTCGATTGTTCATGGATTCCTTCATCACATTTCAATTCAGATAAAAATGGGAACCTGGGAGTTTTTTTCTTAAAGGCTGTCGCTAGTGTTCCATAGGACTCGAGCCCTTTTAGCCCGAATTTTAAGCCTCACGAGCTCTTTTTAGAGCTGGCTTGATGAAATGAGTTTCGAAGAGCTAGTGATCATAATAAGGCCTTAGTCTTAAAAAAAGCCTATGGGTTTTTATTTTTATTTTAGCCTTTTAAGGGGCTTTAGGCCTTTTTAAAGGCTGTAGCCATTTTTTAGACCTAGGCTACGCTAAGGCTACTTACTTGTGTACGTTAACTTATACAACAAAACAGATAGGTACAGAAGTCAACCACATGTATGTACTTACTTCACTTTTCATACCGGTGGTCGGCGGTCGCTCTAGGGTTGTCAACTATGGCTTATGCTCGAAAACATATCGTGGTACTGGCGCTCCTATATAGTTGATTAATATATTGTGGAGAATGAAACGGGAAGAATGGAAATATAAATTAATAATAACTACAATATTTTTATTTTTATGTCATTGTTATATTAGTATATTCAAGTGGCTTCCTATCCGTTTTCGTCGTAACTCTCACATCCTTTCTCTTCTTTACAATATACTTTTCAACCCTGCAACTCCCCGTTACCTCAAGGAGCGTTTCAGTTATCTTCGGTCTGTTAGATCATCTCAAAATTTGCTTCTTGCTGTCCCCTCTTCCTCCTCGAAATTCTACAATAGCTCTTTTACTTTCCAGGCTACCTTGTTGTGGAACTCTCTGCCTGTAGACTTAAAACGTAGCCAATCCGTTGCCAATTTTAAAATACTCCTTAAAGAACATTATTTGTCCCTTCTTTAAATTTTTTTTTTTTTGGTATAGTGACCGACATGAAGTGTGGTTCGTTACTAATATTATTTTATATGTATATGCCTATGTTATGTATGTTTAAGTAGGTTTATTATTTGTGCATATATATTTATTTTTTTGGTATCTTATGTACGTTTATTTATGTATTATTTTAGTAGTTATTTTATCTTTATTTTTTCTACAGATTCCATGATTACTTTTGCATCGCCTACTCATTTCTGACGTTTTTATTTAATTTCGCTACCCAAAGGTTGTCTGGAAGAGATAACTCTTTAGCGATAAGACCGCCTGTTGTTTACCTCTCTTGAATGTTACTTGTAATTTGTTTGTATTTATTTCCTGTTGAGGTGTGCAATAAAGAATATTCTATTCTATTCTATTCTATTCTATATTACAAATTTGTCACAGAATATATTTTAAATACCGTAACCTCAAAAATAACGGGCAAGAAGTGAAGCTCGTTGCTCCATTATAGCATAAAATAGTTCACAGACGCGCGTGTCAAGTGGATGTCACTCGCGCTCGCACTGGTCCGATTTGGTCCGAGATATCGTGTCCGTGAGCAAAGTCTATGTATGCGTTTGCTCGAGCGCGCTTGTATGTTGATTGATTTCTATACCTTGTGCTTATACCTAGTTCTTTTATACAAAGTTTTCTATATTATGTTTCATTAAATATCAAAACAATTCAATCAAAAGGATTGATTTGAAAATAAAAGCAAATTTAAAAATTACATATACTTATTATGTAGGTATTAGTATTCTCGAGTTACCTTCTTTGTTAAATATTCATCTTCAATAAAATCCAATTAAGACTTCGTTTTTAGGGTTCCGTAGTCAACTAGGAACCCTTATAGTTTCGCCATGTCCGTCTGTCCGTCTGTCCGTCTGTCCGTCCGTCCGCGGCTTAGCTCCGCGACCATTAGTGCTAGAAAGCTGAAATTTGGTATGAGTATGTGTATGTATGACGCCGACAAAACGGTAAAATAAAAACTAAAAAAAAAAAACTTTTTTTCGGGTACCTCTAGAACACCTAAAGTGGATGTGATTTTTTTTTCTTTTCGACACTGGTGTGTGGGGTGTCGTTGAATAGGTCTTGTAAAAATAATAGGGGTCTTCTGACATTATTTTTTGATAAAGTCAGCAGTTTTGTAAATATTCGCTCCGAAAACAAAAATAATTGTCTTTTAATAAGGTTACGAGCTCTGAGAGTCTAGGCCGGTGGCTTGGGGGCTAAAGAGCTTTATAGGCTTTTAGCCCTATTAGGCGTCAAAATATAGGCCAGCCTTAAATAAAAGAGCTAAAGGGCTCGAGTCCTTTGGAACACTAGCTGTCGCCGTTATGAGTTTACGTGATGAGATGTGATAGAACAGTATGTATACACATACAGTATGTGTCACATTTTGGCAAGGGATATTGTAATATCCCTTGCCAAAATGTGTAAGTAGGTACTATCAATTATCATACAATATATTTAACAAACATCAAAATACACAATATTCAGCACATCCTTCTTTCTTGAAGGCGCTTAATATTTATTGACAGTATTGATTACGATACCTCTGATACTCAGCGATGTTTTGAAAGCTATAATGTTATGTAGCTTAATCCTACCTATCCTATAGCTAGTTGACAGTGATCCTAAGGAAAGGTATTAATTTCGTGGAACAATCCATAAGCTTCTTACAGATATACGTACCTATAATAACATTGTCATGTCCTCAAGGAAGGGTCGATGGACTGCCAGAAGCCAGAAGTTCATTGTCGTTCGTAGGAAATTAATTACTTTGATAACGGAAGGTTTTCCTTGATGAACATAGAGAATTTTCGAGAATTTCTTTAGAACAGGTCAATGAGATAAAAACAATCGGAAGTACCTACGCAATTTATTTTTGAGCATAATGTCACATCACATATAAGAAAAGAAGCAACTGGTTAAAAAATCGATGCTTCAGCTATTTATCGATAGAACAATTTGGTAGTTCGCCCGTCTGCCCGAAAAGCCGTGGAGTTCTAACCTCACTCGAAGCATTGAATTTTATAATTATTCGCTTCTATATATACATTTAGGTACATAAATAGTTTAAGCAAGCAGACGTTAAGACTGCTTTAGTAAAGATTCATTATATTTTAATTGTTGGTGTCGATTACTTTATATTTAGGTATATCTATCGTCTACTACTAGTGGGAACACCCAAATATTCCGAAATATTTTATTCCGAATTTATTAATTCCGATTTTTAAAACTCCGAATTTCATAATTCCTAGGAAATAAAATTCCGATTACTAAAAAACACGAAAGTTATTTAACCGAATTTCAAAATTCCGATTGTATATTATTCCGTTTTTTTTTAACTCCGAATAATGAAAATCCTGAAGTGTCATTGGCCTGAAAAACAAAATTCCGATTATTAATTTTCCGAAACTTCATTACTTATTCGGAAATTTGATATTCGGGATAATGACATTCGTGTTTTCAATAATCGGAAATTTATTTCTTAGGAATTATGAAATTCGGAGTTTTAAAAATCGAAATTGGTAAATTCGGAGTATTTGGGTAAAGATTATTTACTTAACCGATTTTTTACGTTAAAACAAAAATAGAAAACCGGATTTGGACAAATATCGAATTGGCTGTACCCCGAAAACTGTAGGTTAGGTTATTGGCTGACTATAGGTTAGGTTTGTATTGTGACCACGTGTAGCGGAGCGTCAGACTTGCTGAACCCCGAAAACTATAGGTTAGGTTATTGGCTGAACCCCGAAAACTGTAGGTTAGGTTAGGTTTGTATTGTGACCACGTATAGGGGAGCGAGCGAAGCGAGCGGAGCGTCAAAAGACTTGCTGAACCCCGAAAACTATAGGTTAGGTTATTGGCTGAACCCCGAAAACTGTAGGTTAGGTTAGATTTGTATTGTGACCACGTATAGCGGAGCGAGCGAAGCGAGCGGAGCGTCAAAAGACTTGTTGAACCCCGAAAACTGTAGGTTAGGTTAGGTTTGTATTGTGACCACGTATATCGGAGCGAGCGGAGCGTCAAAAGACTTGCTGAACCCCGAAAACTGTAGGTTAGGTTAGGTTTGTATTGTGACCACGTGTAGCGGAGCGTCAACAGATTTGCTGAACTCCGAAAACTGTAGGTTAGGTTAAATCCTAACATTACCTATTTCACCTTGAGGCAGGCCTCCGTTAGCCCTAAAAACTTTCACATATTTAGGTTTATATTTTATAGTTATTAATAACAGCAATTCGTAATTTTGATGTTTCGGACTTTTGATTAGTCGGGTTTATTTTATTGGTTGGTGTAATGATATTCAGAGTTTTGAAAATCGGTATTTTTATAATCGGAATTCGTATTTTTGATATTTCGAATTATTATTCATTCGGACCTCTTATTGTTCGGTGTATTCAAATTCGGAATTTTGAAAACCGTGATTGTAAACGTTAGACATTTTGATATTTCGGATTTATAGAAATCGGAAAAATGAAAAATCGAAATACTTATATTCGGAGTTTGAAAACATTCGGAATTATAATAATCGGTACTTATTACGAAATTCGTGATTCTGATAATCGGAATTTAGTTTTTCGTATTTATGTAGTGTAGGTACCCACTACTAGTACCTACCTGCCTACTTTAATCGCGTGATAATAAAATCTCCGAAGATTAGATTTGGACTGAATAGGAATGGAAAAATTTGCTCAATATAAAATGTGTATAATTATATTATATAATATATTACAATTGAAAATGTCAGGAACCTAAATAGGTAACTTGATTTGATTAAAAATAATAGCACTAAACATTCATTAATATTTACACTAATTATTACGTGTGAACAAAATTATCAACCGCATAATAATGCGGTGTAAGCATCACTGATTCGCTACTTAGTATCCAAATTACTGACTAATAATAGCACATTGTGTTAGTCATGGCGCCGTCACTCATACAAGCTGGACGCAATACAAGCCATACACAAGGCATAGACATTATCTACCCATTGTTTAATGGCTCATTTACATTCCGCTGGTTGATGCGGAGGTTTTGCATGAGACGTCACTTCCTACCAAATTCCTTGCTTGACATCTATACTATTATAAAATTCTAGATTTGTATTGAAAATGAGTTTTCTATGGATAAGGGTCATGATCATGATTTTAGGAAAAAACTTAATTGTGTGATGCAGGATCGTTATTTGTTATGTATGGGCGCGCATCTGCTTTCATAATTTCCTTTGTCCTCGCATCACGCCGGCTAGACAAATATTAACCAATTTTAGTGCAGTGCTCGTCCAAAGATGGTTAGGTATAGGATAGTTTTTACCTGACTACGATATAAAAAAAACAATTGTTTGTCTTCAATATTGCGATGAAATTAAACTTAATTCCTTATCATACCGGCTTTTAATAAATATTCAATGTTATGACAAGCAATAGATCTAGATATGAAACGGCCAAATCATACCTAAAAACCGAACAAGTGAAAGTCGGACTCGTCCACCGAGGGTTCCGTACAAATGTATACCGTCGCTTAACCTCGATGATTGATTACATACTTCAAATAATAGTACATACATTACTGCAGACGCCGGGAAATAAAGGCTTGCCGGCTGAGTAGGTATAGACGGCCGACCGTAGGTAAGGGAGGCCGTCTAGTGATACGAAGCCGGCAAGCCCTTTTCACGGCTAAGGCATGTATAGTGCTTTTCTCAAAAAAAATATAAACCACTCACAAAAACATAATTCAGCTGTTCAGCCAGTTCATGAACACAGACGCCATGTTTAAAAAAAAAAGTATTTTTAATTTTCCCTCCAATCCCTCTATATTTTTTTCTTTCATAAGTGGTCCACGTGTGTAGTGTTCGAATATTAGGGCCATTATACACAACCTGATAATAAGAATCTTAATTTCTATAATAAATAAAATAAAGGCAGAGTATTTTTAATATTGTCTATGGTCTCTGGTGACTTACGTATAGACAGTATTTTAAATTTATTCATCAACACATTGAATCATACAGATTTGTATTCTTAATATCAGTTCGTGTGTACTAGGCATTAACGCGGATATTGTTGGTCCGTTGGCTGAATGGGTAGCCACTAGAAAAATATATATAATATCAGCTGTTCATAAACACAGACGCCATGTTTACATTAAAATTAAAAACAAATTACTTTCCGGCCCAGGCCTTCAATTTTGTATGAAATTCCTTAAGGCCGTTCCCTGAGCCAGAACCCCGAGCCCCTCCTCAGGCCACCCGTCCCTGTCACATCACAGTCACATTTCAAAAGAGTGACGGAGACAGAGCTTGCGGGTCGTAAGGCGATATCTTTTTTCGTAAGAATTTGTCGATGATTATTTATTTTAAAAATATTGGCTTCAATTATTGAAATTCGGAAGCTGTAAAATTACTATTTTAGTTATGATTGATTTTTCTCCTTTTTTTGTTTCATAGTGTCACGTAGAAAAAAAACAAGTAAAGTTGGAGTAAAAATTCGAATTGGAGGTTACTTTGGGAATTAATTGTATCGAGCGAAGTGTTATGAATCGTGTATCGAATGCTGTGTTATTAAAGATAATATAATCAAGAATGATATATATTTTTCCCTCGTTTACTAATATCAACGTTTCGTAGAAAAATAGGATAATTTTTGGGGTATTTTTGCAAATCTGGCTCAGGGAACGGCCTTAACAGTTCTCTCGATTTGTTCCGCCCGAAACTTGACACTTCGAAGCCTGTTTTAACGCACGTTATGGCGATATTTGATTGCATGTTTGAGAAAAGACTATATTTTTATGAATTTATACGGTTATAGTTAGTTGCAGTATGCTAGTGAATACCCGCTTTATTCATAGAGCACATCTTTCCCCGCGTGAGTGTAATTTGTGGTCAGTGAACTTCGTTCATAGATAGTCAATTAATATGTGTAATTATTGTATTAAGTTAATCATTAGCACAAGGGTCACACGCTGCACTCCTATAATTATTATAGATACGGGTTGTGGTTTACCTCAATTCATTCATCATTGAATTTGGCGTCATTCATAAGAGAGATACTATACGTACTATCGCACATCATCATCATCATCATGACATGACATGATATCGCACGTGCTTACGTAAATTAAATACCCGCGGTTACCTAATATTTAACGTAATTGCCGATGATGATTACCCGCTTCATAAGACGAGTGAACACCCCGTCACTCCAGATTGGTGGCACCTTTTCAATGAAAATTGTAATTTGGATCACTTCAAGTCTGGAGTGAATAAGATAGTATCTAGAAAAGTATGCTAGGTCGCCAGAACGATTAAAACGAATGTACTAAAACAAATTATCTTAATTATTTTATTAATGAATTAGAAATAATTATTGTCTCACCCTTTTTGGTTGCTCAGCCTTCAGCCTGGACTGAATAACAACACCCAGAGAGAATAATCAGATCTATACGTGATATCATCAATAATTAAAACCGGCCAAGTGCGGTTCGCACTTACGCCCCGAGGGTTCCGTACAAACACTTAACCCATCCTAACTGGGATTAAGTTAAGTTAAGTTTGCACCTGGTATGTTTGTTGCATGGGAGCCCCCTTAAATATTTATTTTATTCTGTTTATTAGTATTTGTTGTTAATAGCGGCAACAGAAATACATCATCTGTGAAAATGTCTACTGTCTATAACTATCACAGTTCGGAGATACAGCCTGGTAACAGACGGACGGATAGCGGAGTCTTAGTAATAGGGTCCCATTTTTTACCCTTTCGATACGGAACCCTTAAAAAAACGATACCAACAAACTATTGTACTTTACCTATACACAATAGCGAAATAATAATAACAATCGTCGGAAGACATTCGCATTACACATCATCGCATACTATAGCGCGATGTACATACAGTAGAACTTCGTGGTGCCATATTTGGGCGGTAGATGGCGCGCGCCAGGAATGGCGTAACGTAATTCGCTATTGTCTCAAGGATCGTTATGCTCGCTCCTAAATAGTATTTGATAGACAAGCTAATAGCATAAAAAAATCATAAATGTTTTGGGAATCAAACTGAAGAAAAAGGAGCACACTAGAGAATTTATGTTTTTTTTTGTACACAGATGAATAACTTAAAATATTAGGTACAAAAAAATTTTAACAAAAAAAAGAACCGACTTCAGTAAAACTAAAAAGCCGAAAATAACCCGTTCAAGTACAGATTATATTTGACTCACCCTTTGAAATCGATCCCAAACCACTCAGTTATTATATTTATATATTAAAGTTTACGTGAGGTATGGCACCGACTTCAAAGGGTGAGTCAAATATAATCTGTACTTGAACGGGTTATTTTCGGCTTTTTAGTTTTACTGAAGTCGGTTCTTTTTTTTGTTAAAAATTTTTTTTTTCGCTTTTTAGTGATTCATATAAAATACTTATGGCGGGGTGATCAGGGTGGTCTTGAAGGCATGCATCTCGTTTGAATTATCTCCTAACTCCTAACTGTTAAGGAGTTGTACCTTCCATCATCAGTTCAGCATGAGTAGATGATGACTACCATATGCAAATACTTAAATAGTTTTAGAAAATACGTGAAAAATATTATGAGTGCCTATAAAATTTCAGGAATTCCTTCGATTCCTCATGGATCTCGTCATCCGATCATCACCAAAATTTTATGGGACCAACCTTGAGATGTCTATTCATGAACCTAAAAAGAATTTTCCAAATCGACTCATAAATGACGGAGTTATGAGGTAACAAACATTAAAAAAAAAAAAAAAAAACATACAACCGAACTGAATACCCCCTCCTTTTTTTGAAGTCGGTTAAAAACAGTAAGCCCCACCAAAATAGTAGTTCTTACATATATGTATAACTCAAAAAGATTGAATCACTTTAATTATTTTCACGAATACCGGTAAAAAATATAGCTTAATATTTGCTACGAAATATTATATATAGCTACGCCGTAGCATGTAAGGTACCTAAGGTTTGAACCTTACCTTACACATGCTACGAAGGTTAGGTATATTTTTTATAGATCGGGGAATAAAGTTTCAGTGAATAATGAGGAATGGATGAAATAAATAAAAAAGTGAAATAATTATATGAGGATTTTTCTGTAGCTTAAAAAAAAGGTTTTTTTTCCGCTTTGCATTATACGACTAAAATAAAAACAGTGGGCACGAGGCTCATCAATTAAAGTCCGTGACTGTACCAGTATCAGAAAGGCACTGTGACTCCAACAGGAATGGTTGTGTTCGTGTTCGTACGCAATTATTACGATAAAAATATTCATTTAACTAGGGCATCCAGTTTATTGCTGGTCATCTGAGGTAGTTTTCCATTAACGCGCTAGGCGCTCAAAACGCTCAAAGGCTCAATTTAATGACCGAGCTCCTATTCTGAGTCTGACCCACACGTCCGAAAAGACTTCAGCGAACGCATGTTAGATCAGTCAGTGTTGTCCCATCGCTCGCGCTGGTCGCCGAGGAGTGCGCAAGTCGCAGCCCGGTTCGCGCCAAACGATAAACGATACGATTTTCTGAGTCCAACTGGTGTGACGGACTTTGAAAATATATTTTGGAGTTACGGATTTAAGAAGGACTATTAAAGTGGTGGTAATTTCGCGTGATTTCTGCGATTAATTTGTGACCAATGGAGTAAACTTGGTTTTATTTTTTGGTAAGTGCACAACTTAGCAAATTAACTATAAAATATAAATTCATGATTTAAGCAGTACGAGTTAAGGTTATCAATGTTAGTACAAAAAATACAATTACGCACTTAGGCCTGGAATGTAAACATGTGGTCATATCCGACTCATCTCTAAATATGCAGTAAAAAGCTGTGATTATAAATTTACTCAAATAGGGATTCACAGAAAAAAATTAAATACAATTTATATTCCATTTCATCGAGGTAAACAAACCATAAAAGTGGCATATCCCTACACACAACAAAATTTCATGATAATCGGTTGACAAATGTGGCCTGTACGCGAGAATAGTCGCAAATACGAACATCCGGACGTAGGTCTCGGCAAGAAATTTTGGCAAAGCTGAAACAGAGACGCTTCGCTCGCTCGGTCAATAACCGTACGTAAAGTCAAACGAGCACATGGAACCGCAGCACGTTGTGAAAGTGAGATAGATGGCTGTTGAGCAGCGAGCATGCATCTATGTATGAGTGCAGGACCTCGACTTGTAAATAGTCCCGAAATACGCCCGCTCCTGAATTGCTGAATTAAACATCAACATCCGTTGCTCTAGCGTTGTCCTTACGTCACAATTTACTATTTGTTAGCTCCAGTTTTCAAATCTATTAAATATACTATGCCGTACGGAGGAAAAGAAAGTCATAGGTACCTAACTTTAAACTATTGATACAAAGATATCAAAGCTCAAAGAAAAATTTAAAATAATTACCTGGGGGACGAGACCAGGAATCGAACCTCTGGACTGTCGGGTCGGTCCAGTGCGTTAACAACTTCGCTACCCGAACCACACCGAACTCTAACCAACCTTTCGAATTTTTCCTTATGCTTCGTGTGTCGATCTTTGCATCGTTTATTTGAAAGTTTTTTACACCGCGAGCGACCTCTATGTGAATACGTTAATATTCACATCTTACCGCACTACTTTACAGCAGTGAACGAGCAAGCGAGAGAGGGCGCTGTTTTTATAAATTGTGGTGTATAAAAAAAAACCGGCCAAGAGCATGTCGGGCCACGCTCAGTGTAGGGTTCCGTAGTTGCCCATCCTTCACAATAGACGGGCTTCGAGGTTTAAATTACGAGAAAGATTTCAAGCTCTATAAAAAGGTCGTAAACGCCAAAGTATAACTGTAATTACTTATTACCTTCTGAAACTTATCGATTGTACGCGCCAGATTAAGTGGAATGTTTTAATGCAGTATGGTACTTAACTAATATTATGTGTAGCGTTCGAAGTATAAGGACACCGCGCGGCACTTACGTCATTTTAAAGAAAATTATGAAATTTTGCGATAACTCACAAACGGCTCGACCGATTATATTCCATATAGTTTTCATTGAAAGTACTTATAAGGCCTCATTTTCATGAATTTTTCCATAATTTTTTGACCTGTGGTTGAAAAGTTAGATGGGCTAGTTTTTTATTCTCGGTGCGAATATTTACAAAACTGCTGATATGATCAAAAATTTATTTTTGGAGAACCTTATTATTTTTAAAAGACCTATACAACGATCACCCACACACTAGTGTTGGAACGAAAAAAACCGGCCAAGAGCATGTCGGGCCACGCTCAGTGTAGGGTTCCGTAGTTGCTCATCCTTCACAATAAACTGCTGTTTTAAGCCCGAGGTTTACGTTAAGAAAGATTTTAAGCTCTATAAAAAGGTCGTAAACGCCCTAGAAACTGTAATCACTTATTACCTTCTGGAAGTCAACTTACGACCTTTTAAACAAAAAATATGAAATTTGGCAATAACTCAAAAACGGCTCGACCGATTTTGTTCAATATAGTTTTCATTGAAAGTACTTATAAGGCCTCATTAACATCATTTTTTCCGAATTTTTTTGACCCGTGGTTGAAAAGTTAGAGGGACACATTTTTTTTTGTTTTTGGAGTGAATATTTACAAAACTGCTGACTTTATCAAAAAATAATGTGAGAAGACCCCTATTATTTTTACAAGACCTATTCATTCAACGACACCCCACACATCAGTGTTGAAAAGAAAAAAAAATTCACCCCCACGTTAGGTGTTCGAGACGTACCCGAAATAAATATTTTTTTTAAATTTTATTTTACCGTTCTGTCGGCGTTATACATACACATACTCATACCAAATTTCAGCTTTCTAGTACTAATGATTACGGAGCTAAGCCGCGGACGGACAGACGGACAGACGGACATGGCGAAACTATAAGGGTTCCTAGTTGACTACGGAACCCTAAAAATTCACCCCCACTTGAGGTGTTCGAGAGGTACTATAAAAAAGTTTTTATTTTACCGTTTTGTCGGCGTGATACATACACATAGGTACTCATACCAAATTTCAGCTTTCTAGTACTAAAGATCACGGAGCTAAGCCGCGGACAGACGGACGGACGGACCTGACGGACCTGACGGACAGACGGACAGACGGACAGACGGACAGACGGACATGGCGAAACTATAAGGGCTCCTAGTAGACTACGGAACCTTAAAAATCAGACATTACATGTTTCATAAATTCATACCTAACTAACTTTGTTCATCGCTTTACCGTAGTACCTAGGCGGATAAAAAACCTTTAACCATTTACGTGTCCGCAAACTATCCGTGCACCAAAAGAAGTTGAAAGGGCTGAACGGAGCCCTCAAAGTTACCAATACTTTCATGCAGATATACATGAAAAAATTTTTTTTTATATATTCTTCCAAATATATATTTTTAAATGGTATTAATTTTTAAAACTATTTTACATGATGAACTGAGCTTTTTCCTCGTATATCGATCAAGGTAACCTCTTACTAGTAAATCAAAATTTCGCAGCGGAAATAACATAGAATTAGTTTGGTTATCCCCATAATAACTCGGTTATTTATTTAAGTTACCAACTATATATGGGGCTTCTTCCGCATTCCCGTCAACCCGTTTATACTTGTAATTGGTTAGCTAATATTTAGCTAATCACACTTTGATAAAATTTCTTATGGACGTAGCTTCCACCCTGGCCTAATACATAGGCTACTTTTTATCCCCGTGTTCCCGTGGGATGAGCGAGTAACACCGCAGGGCGCAGCTAGTTTACAATAAGATACTACTCTCTCAACCGCTGTCGTAAGGTGTCAAAGTAATGGTCCTCCTTTGCAAAGTAGGTCTAAAGCTCTTGGCAGTTAGAATTTCTTATATTTATAACCATGTAGTGTAGTTTCAATCATCGTAATGGAACGCTGACCCTCTCTCGCTGAGAAGCGCTTAATTCGCCTCGAATCTGAAGATGAGGTCTTAGTTCAATGGGCTGTCAGCCCGCCCCTGAGACCTATTAGGTCATAGTTTATTTAGGTGTCAGTATGCAAGTAATTTAGGTTTGGATTTGGCCAAATCAAAGGACGAGGGTCAATCTGCAAGACATGACGTGTAGTAGAGTGATCGGCAGGCGCCGCCGCCACGCCTTTGAAAACGGAATGCTGTCATACTACCAACTGCATTGAGTTAGTTTCGCTATCTCGATTCAGGCCTGCATGTCCTACACGCTAAGGTTCAACCTTACTGTGTCGTGCTTACAATAATATCACCTTTTACTGCTAACGCCCACTCAGCCTCTAACTGCCTCAGGTGCCCGCAGCCCGTCGTAGCCAGCCGCAGCCAGGTGAGAACCATAGTTTTATACTTACGTATAATGAGTGGGTAGGTGTGTAAGTATTCGCCTTCAGGTGTCAACCCTCGTCTCCGCGTCAGACCAATTAGGTAGTAACAAGTTATCACGGGATCTCCTGGTAAGTATTTCCCTAGATGGCAATTTAAAATGAATACCTGACCCAAGGTTCAAATTACATTATCCCTGATTTACTCGACTGACCGCCACACGGTCTAGACTCGCCTTAAGTTCTAACTGAGTATCAAAAGAAATGATTCGGCTATTATCATTTAGAATGGAAATCGTAATTGAGTATAAGATACGGGTTTTGATATCGGAGGTTCAGCCCTATCCGTCGCTCTGGCTGAGGCAATTATGAAACATCTAGCGTCGTACTATAGACTTTATAGCCACGACCTTAGTGGGGAATCTCCGTAATCACTCCCTAAAGGTAGCTAACATTGGGATGAAATAAAAATATGGGGTTGTGCAAAATTAGATTTATTTTTATCAAAATGTTTCTGGTTTACTCCACTATTAGATAAACTCGCAAAAGAAACTGTTTGATGAATTAGACCATGGTTGATGGATCGCATCAATGCCATGCCCGAATGTTGCGTTCCTACCAGCCATACTAATAAGAGGAAAAACGCAACATTCAAATTAAAAAAACCCTCTTGGCTCTTATATTGTTCGCCTTTTCCATTGGTCATAGATCCGGGACTAAGCGCGACACGCCCTTTAGTTGATTGGAATTACGTTTGGCATGCTACAAAAAATGATACTGTGGTTCCATTGCCCAGTGTCTCACATCTGCGAAGCTTCGAATTTCTTCCCATTATTTATGAAAGGTTGCGCAATTTAGTTTTACGATACCCCGTAGCGTTTCATCTTATGTGTCTATACTTAAATCCTTTTTCTGACTCGCTTCCTTGGTAATAAATCGAACAAATACACGAGAAATTGACGGATACAAAGACGGACCTATCCCTGTAAAAAAATTGTGTCACCCGTTGTTTTAACAATAATTTAGAAATCCAGCTAAATTATTTTAGTGCCCTTTTGACTTGTTCGAAATAGTCCCTGGTTATGTCCCTGGTAATGCGGTACCCATTATATTTTGAGTTACGATTCTCAAGAATCTCTGCAGATGTGGATGGGTTCACACGCTTTCACAAAATCAAAAAAAATAGTAATTGATTTGACCATCTCATTACGGAACCCTAAAAATATCGACAATGCAAAAATCTATTTGTAGTACCTAAGGAGCACGACGTCGTAATTCCGTCGGAACCATGAAAAGGAAAAGATTATGAAATCTATTTTTTTTAAATGTTCTTAACTCAGTACTCCTACTCCATCGATTTTTTTTTTGTTTGTAAGCTTGAGCCCCTAAATGCGCGTTATATTTGTTAGAATGGATATCTGAAGACGGGATCCACGAGAATTGCGAGGAACCGACGAAACTTCTCAATCGTCGTAAAATTCTACTAACTTTACTGATAACTAAGTTTGTTAGTTTATTTATTTGTATTAACTTGTGTGCGTAGTAATCATGTCCTAGAAGTAAATTATAATCTACTTCTACTTAGTGAGTGAATCTGATTATTTCATGTCTTTTTATTGAGGAAAACACACACCAACTAAAAAAATAAAAATAACTAAAACTTAAGAAATTTATGATCGAATTAAACCTAATTTAACTAGATGTACTTACATCCCCTATATCATTATACCATTGGCTAGGGTGCCCGTGAGGCTGGCCGCGTTACTACGCTTGCGTGGAAATGCCAATGAATTGGGAGAGGCACGAGCCGGCCCTGCGATCACCGGAGGACCGGATAAGCAAGATACTCATTTTTTTAAAGCACTTGCTTCCAGTCCTCACGGCCCTGGGGTCTCCACGGCAAACTTACTTACTTGCTTCTGCCGCAGCAGCCACTCCACCTGCCCTCAACGGCATCGTGCCCATATGGGGCGGCGCTAGGGTATCCACATCCACACATGTAGCGTCACATATTTTTAACCGTTCGTATGTTATGTCAATGGCAATTAAATTTAAACTCAATGATATGTTTACTCGGCTTTAAATGCTTTGCACTGATCAGTGCTTCAACATACGAAGGGTTAATGACCCTCCCTGTTGCCAAGGCACGAGGACCATCTCGTTACTTCTAATTGCCGTATCAAAATGATTTACATGTACCTATAATGTAGTTAA
The DNA here is from genome assembly GCA_932273695.1 of Apotomis betuletana. NCBI lineage: Eukaryota > Metazoa > Arthropoda > Insecta > Lepidoptera > Tortricidae > Apotomis > Apotomis betuletana. Next base: position 17,110,132 of record OW026299.1, read on the forward strand.
CGTGAGAATACAATCATTTAGTATCTTGGATGATGGACACGGACGGTGGCCGAAGGAACTCCTTATCACAACATAAACCCATCGTGTTTCGTCTTGATGACCAAAAAAGTAATGTAAGTAAGTAGGCAAAGCGTGTCTAAAAAAAAATTGTTGTTAAAAAGTTAATAATTCCTATGTGTCGGGATTTTCATATCGTTTCAGCTATCACTTATTGCGAATACCACAAGTAGTTACAAGGAAAACACAAACGTGATTTCTTTTTATACTAATAACATGCGGGACCCAATCAGTAAAGCAAATAGAAACATTCCTCCTTCTTCGTAATTCCTTCGAAGACATTTAGATAACAATTAAATTAGGTGTTGACTCCAAAAGATACGCCTGTGTATTTAATGAGACTACGTGCTACTCGTCATTACCTACGACTTCTTCATAATCAATTAGCAATAAAGGGTTCAGTTCAAATATGTGAGGGCATGCAAGTAGTAGCAAGTAGTATGGTAGGACCATCTGAATAGCCGAAATGTGCTAGGCACCTATGGAAATCAAATCAGTTGTATCTCCTGGAAAAACTAGGTTATTAAGAATTCTTCTTTCCCTCAGCAAATTGATACATGTTATGTACCTAACTTAAAGGGATAAATTTATGTGCTTTATACCTACTAGAAAGTCTATATAAAGGAAATATTACTTCAGCTGGTTTTCCTATGGTTCATGAACAGGTATTTCCTTCAATATCGAATCGAAACATAAAAAATATCCACTGCATATTTAATATCGGTTTTAGCTCTAACTTACGCAGTTAAATATTATTATGAAATTCATGGATTATGTTATATTAAATTAAGAGTTAAATTATTATATTGATGACAATTTTGATGCTTTTTGGATAATTCTGATATTAATATTGAGGCTTCTTTTCAGAGTGCACGAGATCAACGCAGCCGGATAAGTAAGACTCATACGACACGACACGACTCATAAAAAAACTGAAGAAAAACACAAAGTGATAAAAGTGTAAAACACATTAACATAAATGTGTACAACATTACGAACATTCATAATTTTGTAAAAAAAACTACGAAGATAATGCAAGGAAGATAATTCTCACAGTGCGAAGAAAAACTTACCATCATGGATATTGGAAATATAACGTTGTCGCCACACGACTTCACGGATCATTTCCTCAATGAGACATTCCACTTCATGAATGTTACAGCGAAATGTCCTGGCGGGTCTGGTGGGAGAATGTTCAGTATGATCCTCAAGGTGGTGTACGTCATAGGCATCCTTGGTAACATTGTGGCTATCGTGTGCCTTAGGAAAGGAGAGAAGAGAGTGCGCAACAGGAAGCATTTGCTGCTGCTCACTTCTTTGGCCTCGAACGATGTCATTGCCTTGGTAAGTTTTCTTTTCATTTTAATCGATTTCAAGAAAAGTAGTTTCTCAATTCGATAGTAATATTTTTTATTGTTACCTCATATAATTCCGTCATTTAGGTATTTCCGTTTTCCGGTGAAGATCTGATGACAAGAACCATGAGGGATCGAAGGAACTCCTAAAGTATTATAGGCACATAATGTATGGCGATTTGAGTAGTTAATTATTGTATTAAGCGGTTTACACTTACGTGAAATTGTCAGGAACGGCCCGACATGTTTCGAACACGTATTATTTATTCGTGGCGAAGTTGCCGCGGCGCGGCGGTGTACCTACGGGTAGCCGTCCCTGATGATTCTGATGAAGGGCTCCATACGAGTTCGAAACATGTCGGGGCGTTCCTGACAATTTCACGTGAGTGTAAACCGCTTAATACAATAATTAAATATGTCTCACGAAAGTTTTAATATGATTATTTGAGTAGTTGTTTTTTTTTGTCGTAACTCGTTCAATTGTTTTTGGAAATACGATTATTTCTCGTTGCAGTCGGTTATTTTTTGTGACAAAGTAATCATTTGTCACAACTGATTAGTGTCAACCCAAGCCAGTTATTCACCTAAGAGTAGTAAATTTAAGGTTATCTGAATAACTAAAAGCCCTCTACGGGCATGACCGAAATCTAAATTTTGATTGATTCGCTTGTTAATGCGTCCCTAAAAGTATTAACAGACTATCGAACAGACGCTGCTATATGTTAGAATGAGATAATAATATACCTACATCTCTCATTCTAACAGATAGCAGCGTCTCTCTCGGTCCGCCGGAGCGTTCGATCGTCTGTTTAATACTTTAATGCATTTCAATAAAGAAACCATTACAATATTATACCCGTGCGACAAGTCAATAATTGGGTCATGGCTTAATCAACATTTACCCTCAATAGATTCGCAAACATTCAGTATTGAAACCTGAAACCCGCGAGCGTTTGATTGAATTGTTCAAATTACATACAAAACATCCTCGCTAGAAGTGAGTGACAAATTTATACACACATTTTTTTTGATCCTTTATCCACATGAGAGTTTTTAGAGTAAGGATAGGTATCTTTGTTTTAAAAATACAACATTGTTCAGTTTGGAATGATGTTTCTTGGGATTAGACTTAACCACGGGTATCCACGGGACAGGGCGATTGTGCACTACAATGAATTTTACTGTCCGGCAGTCCGATTTTTTACGGTCCGATATGGCACGCCATTAAATGTATATAGTAGTTTGTGCACTATACGTAATTTTACCATCCGACATTTTACTTTTCCCCATTCCGGACCGTTTTTTTCCACCACCACCACCACCAACATCATCACCACCTCCTTCATCACCACCACCACCACCACCACCGTTACCACTACCACCACCATCACCACCACTACCACCAACACCACCATCATCATCACCACCACCACCATCATCACCACCACCACCATCATCACCACCACCTTCACCACCACCACCTTCACCACCACCACCATCATCACCACCACCTTCATCACCACCACCACCACCACCACCGTCACCACTACCACCATCACCACCACTACCACCAACACCACCATCATCATCACCACCTCCTTCATCACCACCACCACCACCACCACCGTTACCACTACCACCACCATCACCACCACTACCACCATCACCAGCATCATCATCACCACTATCACCATCACCACCACTACAGTTGTCGTGTGGTTGTGATAATTTTCTATCTTTATTATGTCATATTTATGTGCAACTAAAACACCAAAACACCAACTAGTGGTTGCAATGCGTCTGAGGCAGCCCTGTGCGTGTTACACACACACATTGACGCTGACATTCAAGTTCAGTTTTTAGTAGGCAGTGTCCGCCCTGTGCCTATACTCACTAAACAACTCACTCGCTCACTCATTGTACAAATACTGTATAAACTTACCTTAACGTTACTGCAAGCATTTCATTTGGTGGTACACCCAGCCTAAATTTTGTACCATGCCTCTTAAATAAATAAATAATAAATAAATATCGGACAACCTCACACAAATCAATCTAGTCCCACAGTAAGCTCTAGTAGTAGGCTTGTGTCATGGACACTAGACGACGATAAACATACTTATATAGATAAATACATACTTAAATACAAATAACATCCATGACCCAGGCACAAATATTCGAGCTCATCACACAAATATTTGCCCTTGCCGGGATTCAAACCCAGGACCGCCGGCTCAGTAGGCAGTTGCTTAACCACTGCGCCAGCCGCGTCGCCTCTTGATCCATGTGCTTAAGCGGTATAGCAAAAATCATAACAAACTCATCCATCATTCTTAGTGAAAATACGATTGCGTGGCGTGTAGTTTCAAAGAGAGAGGTAACCAAAAACTGCGCCGCACCTGCGAGTAAAAAGACGGACAAGTGCACAAGCTAAAACCGTTTTTTTCATGCCATATCGACCATGAAAACTCGGACTGCCGGACAGTAAAATTCATTGTAGTGCACAATCGCCCTTACCGTTTTTTTCATGCCATAACGGACCGTAAAAAATCGGACTGACGGACAGTAAAATTCATTGTAGTGCACAATCGCCCTAAGCGGCATGCTTTGCGAAACTTCCGATTTTTTTTCTTATAATATAACTTATGATGAAATTACATGCAATGAAAACTGTGATACATGGTTTAATCTTAAACGTTCAGGAGTCACTATGGTTGGTCTCCATCGTTGTTAATAGTTTGTCAAAAGAGTGAGACCACTGATCGTTAAACTGTTAAGAATCTCAGTGCTACCGATGCCTGGTAGTCAGTACTCCTAAAGTAGAATATTAAATTCTATTTATAAATACACCAGCTTTCTGTTGTGGATTCTCCCATGCGTAATGGAATTAATTTTATTGGGAATTCCTCTTATTTGAAGTCCAGGCCAAAAAATATGAAACTGCTCAGTAAATCATAATATCTGAAGCCAAAACAAACATTTATTGAGCTTCCATGAAGTAGAATATTCCCAAATAATGTTGTTTTCAATGTATCTCTTAGAATGATTCATGTTATAGCCTTGCTCACGACAGAGTCCAATTTTATGGTGTGGTTTTTAAATGGAATTCAAAAACGAGTTCATTGCTTGGCCACAGGCTCTAGAAACAAATGTACCTACCTGTGTGAAAATTAACGCATACATAAGTATGTTCGTTGCTGGTACTGACCGTATAATTATTCCTTAATTAACTATGTTTTAAGCAATAAATACCTAAGTTATGCAATGATTGAGTCCAAAATCAATCTTGTAATTTTTTATGGCAGGTGGGCATGATGACATTAATGGTACTGGCGGAGTTATTCCCTTGGATACCGCAGACGCGCGCCTTCTGCATAATCCGCGTCGTACTTCGAGTGTTCGGTATCGGAAGCGTCTGTATCGCCGTCACCATGGCGCTGGAGCGGTACCTGGCCCTCACCAGACCCTTCCTCTACCAGAAGGTGAGTCCACTAGTATCATAAGCATCAGCTAGAGGATCCGTGGGTGCAATAGGCCCGCCTTCTGCGTGCCCCGCGTCATACTTCGTGTGTTTGATGTCGGAAGCGTCTGCATCGTCATCACCAAGGCGGTGGAGCGGTATCTGGCGCTGACCAGACCCTTGCTCTACCAAAACGTAAGTGAACGTGAAGGGAATTGAGCATGATGGAAAATCTTTGGGTGTAATATTAGGCGCCAAGAGCATGTCGGGCCACGCTCAGAGTAGGGTTCCGTAGTTACCCATCCTTCACAATAGACGAAAATTACGAGAAAGATTTAAATTAGGAAATAAATTCAAGTTCTATAAAAAGGTCGTAAACGCCAAAGTAACAGTAATTACTTATTACCTTCTGGAAGTTATCGATTATACGCTCCAGATTGAGCGAAATGTTTTAATATAGTATGGCACTTAACCAATATGTCGCACCTTTAGAATTATAGTGACCTAATTCAAAACTTTGGCGTTTTAGAATTAGGTCGCTGACATCTCCTATCTCGATCTTACAGAGGAGCAACTTAATAAGCTTGAGCGCATTCAAAATGTTGGCATTCGATTCATATTTGGGTTACGCAAATATGACCATGTATCTAGTTTCCGTTCTCAACTCAAGTGGCTCCCAATCCGTTTTCGTCGTAACTCTCATATTCTTGCTCTTCTTTTTAATATACTTTTTCATCCTGCAACTCCCCGCTATCTCAAGGAGCGTTTCACTTATCTCACTTCTGCTCGATCTGCCCAAAATATGCTCCTTGCCGTACCTTCTTCCGTCTCAAAATTTTATAATAATTCGTTTACTTTTAAAGCTGTCTGTTTGTGGAACTCCTTGCCTGTGAGCTTAAGGCGCGCTAAATCTCTTGTTTCTTTCAAAACTCAACTGAAAGAACATTATCTATCCCTTTCATAATTTGTATTTTATTCAAATGGTCCTATTACCTGTTGGCTGAATGTATGTATGTATTTATTGTTTATTATATTTATGTATTTATTTGTTTTTGTTATGTATATATTATTATCATTTTCCGATTTTTGCACCGCCTAATAACAAAATCTTATTTTTTCAAGTTCTCCACTACCCAAAGGTTGTCTGGAAGAGATCGCTCTTTAGCGATAAGACCGCCTGTTGTTTACCTCTAATTGTAATTTCTTGCATTGTATTTCTCCTGTATATTTTATGAGGTGTACTTGTATTTGTTTGTATTTGTCTCTTTAATTCTAAATATATTTTTTAAATGGAAGTGTCGACGATTTTGAATTAGGTCACTATAGTCCTAAAGGTGCGATGTGTAACGTTCGAAGTGTAGGGACACCACGCGGCACTTACGTCATTTTAAAGAAAATTATGAATTTTGCGATAACTCAACAACGGCTCGACCTTCGACAACGGATTTTATTCAATAAAGTTTTCATTGAAAGTAAGGCATCATTTTCATGAATTGTTCCATAATTTTATGACTCGTGGTTAAAAAATTAGAGGGGACACTATTTTTTTTATTTTCAGAGCGTATATTTACAAAACTGCTGACTTTTAGAAATGTAGATTTTAATAATATAAATATGAATCAAATAAAAATCAGTTTTCATTGAATATGACATCTATATTAACGGTTTTGTTTCGAATGCACTTGGAAGCTTGGAAGTCAACAGATCTGACACCTAATACATAATTTCTTTCATATACAAGAATAAAGGCTGTATCTACACAAACGTAATCGTATAAGGCATGCTACATACAACATACATTAATTTTTGTATTCAAATCAAATAATCCAACATGCCCCCTCAAAAATTAATCACCTATATTCTACTTTATAAACCAAAATAATGGTCCTAAACAGATCATGTGGCTTCCAAGAGCCGCCTGGGAAGTATACAAAATATTGGTCCAACATTTGTTGCTAGGATTAGGAAAACCCAGGAAAACCTAATCAAACCAATTCGTGTCATTATTATAAAACTATTTAAAACTGATCTAGTGATCAACAACAATTACAATGTAACTGTATCATAATTAACATAATGTTAACAAAAACTCCTTAGGAGCATAACTACTACTCCTTTAAACATAACTGATATACAGAAACAAACATAATTAAATTGTTTATAAAAGTCCGTACAATAACTATATTAAATAGTAGTAATAATTCATTAAATCTACTTTAAACCTAACTTTCCTCTTATGTATTCAAAGGAAATTCTAGGTAGTGGCTTCGTCAACGCATCTGCCAGCTGCTGGCCTGTGGGAATATACATTAATTTTATTACATTTTTCTCAATCTGCTCCCTAGAGAAGTGATACTTAATGTCTATGTATTTAGATCGTTTATGATTGGTGAGATTATTTGCTATACTAATACATCCATTATTATCCTCGTGGATGACAATAATAGGTTGGTCTATATTCACGTTAATGCTTATGGCCAAAGACCTCAGCCATAATGCCTCCCTAACTGCTTCATACAGTGCCATATACTCTGCCTCGGTGGAAGAGGCTGCGACAGACATCTGTTTCTTTGTATTACATGTTATTGTACACTGGTCAAATAATTTGAATATATATCCAGTTGTACTTTTCCTATCACGTGTATCATTACCTCCCCAATCAGAATCAACGTAGCCAGATAGAATATTATTATAGTCACATTGTTTGTAACATAATTTTAAATCAACGGTTCCTTTCAAGTATCTCAGTACCCTTTTTAAACACTGCCATAGTTCTTTATTATTCTTGTTCATATACCTACTTAATATATTTACACTTGTACTTAAATCTGGCCTCGTACATAACATAATTGTACATCAAATAGCCTATAACATTTCTACATGGAGCGTTACAATTTTCGTCAGAGTTTAATCCTTCATAGTTCAATTTACTTTCAAGAGGCGTACTAACAGGATTACGCTCTTTCATATTAAATTTGGTTAAAACTCTATTTATATATGCACTTTGATCTCAAGTTATTTCATCAAAATACCTTGTTACTTTTATGCCAAGAAAGAATTTAATTTCTTTTAAATCTGACATTTCAAACTTACTCATTAAGTAACTTTTAAATGCATTCATAGTTTGGATTTCAGCACAAATCACTACTAAATCATCTACATATAATACCTACCAGATATATATTTTTAGTGACAGCTCCTTTGTCCAATGAATATATACACCTATCAACTTCAGAGTTTTGAAACCCTTTTTCTTTCAGTGAGTGTTCAAAAACCTCAAACCAGCACAGCACCTAGCTGCCTGCTTAAGTCCGTAAAGTGACGTATTTAATTTACAAACATGATATGTCTTCCTTCAACTCACCATTTAAAAAGGCGGTTTTGACATCCATATGATGTACTAACAAATTGAATTGGTTGGCAAAAGCAATCATGCATCTGAAACTAGCTATTCTGGCTACGGAGCGAAAGTTTCATTATAATCTGTCAAATATTCTTGACTGAATCCCCTAGCTACTACCTATAACCGTGCCTTATACACTGAGAGAAAAATACTGTCGATCTAACAATAAAACTTTAACGGCACACAACCCACATAGTTACGTTGCTATAGAGTAAACGTTATTATTGTCACCAGTTTATTGTTGATATAACAACATTCTGCAACAACTTTTACAATTGTTGAAAACACAACTTCTATTAACAATGTATACAACGTTGTCATAAAGTCAAATCAAATTTTGTAAAATATTGTTGTCACTCTGACAACATAAAACATTGTCTTTTTAATAGCAGAGCTGCGTCACTGTAGCAATGTGTACAACGTTGTCATATAGTCAAAACAAGTTTTGTAAAGTATTGTTGTCAGTGTGACAACAAAAACTTTGTGAATTAGACAGTAGAGCTGTGTCACTGTAGCAATGTAACCACAACACTCAATGTTTATTTTGTCAGTCTGACAACGTAAATGTTGTCTATTTGGCAGCGGAGCTGTGTCATTATAGCAATATGTTGAGTGACACGTATATATTATTGTCACTCTGACAACATTAATGTTGCCTATTTGGCAGCGGAACTGTGTCACTATAGCAATATGTTGTGTGACACGTATATATTGTTGTCACTCTGACAACATTAATGTTGCCTATTTGGCAACGGAACTGTGTCACTATAGCAATATGTTGTGTGACACGTATATATTGTTGTCACTCTGACAACATTAATGTTGCCTATTTGGCAACGGAACTGTGTCACTATAGCAATATGTTGTGTGACTCGTATATATTGTTGTCACTCTGGCAACATTAATGTTGCCTATTTGGCAACGGAACTGTGTCACTATAGCAATATGTTGTGTGACATGTATATATTGTTGTCACTCTGACAACATAAATGTTGCCTATTTGGCAACGGAACTGTGTCACTATAGCAATATGTTGTGTGACATGTATATATTGTTGTCACTCTGACAACATAAATGTTGCCTATTTGGCAGCGGAACTGTGTCACTATAGCAATATGTTGTGTGACACGTATATATTGTTGTCACTCTGACAACATAAATGTTGCCTATTTGGCAGCGGAACTGTGTCACTGTAGCAATACGTTGTGAGACACACACAGACATATATTGTTGCCACTCTGTAACAAATATGTTGTCAATTTTACAGCAGATCTGTGACTGTAGCACGATATATTGCTACAGTTTCATATATCTGCTGTAAAATTGACAATGTTTACAGAGTGGCAATAATATATGTGTGTCTCACAACGTATTGCTACAGTGACACAGTTTTGCAGCCAAATCGACAAGATTTATGTTGTCAGACTGACAAAAATATATACATATCACACAACGTATTGCTACAGTGACACAGTATTGCAGCCAAATCGACAAGATTTATGTTGTCAGACTGACAAAAATATATACATATCACACAACGTATTGCTACAGTGACGCAGTATTGCAGCCAAATCGACAAGATTTATGTTGTCAGACTGTGTCACCTTTATATATCCTACCTATTCTATGGGTATATTAAAAGGACATAAAATAAAAATTAATCAAGAATCTTATAAAATATTTATTAACTAAATCCGGTAAACTAATCTTAATAATAATAAAAGTTAAGGCTTCTATTTTAAGGTGATTCTACCGTTTAAGGGAATGTCGTTCTAATATAGGTAGTTCTAAACTTTTAAATTTTAATATAATTCTGGATTTTAAAATAATTCGAATGTTTAAATTTCGCAAATTCTATTATTTAAAATAATTCTATTACTGGTTTGTAGCTTTAAGAATTTAGTTAAGTTTATAGAATGATTTAGTTGTAAATTTAATTTTATTTAGAGTATTACTAGGTTTAATTTTAAGTTAACTATTTAAGTAATCAGATTAAGACAAGTAAGGGTCCGATGCCTAGATTTGGGTCTTCCTACTAGAGAGCTGGTCGTCCTTCTGATACCCGACGTCCCTCGGTAGTGCGCGGCGTGGTAGTGGCGGTAGGTGTGGCCAGTAGTGCAGATGTCCTCCAAGGTCCAAGAGCAGGGTTCTCAGCGCGCGACAGCGCGAAGCTTTCTTGGGCCACTCCAAGGCCAGGGGAGTAAGACCAGCCTCTCACTAGGCTCCACGGTCTTAAAAGTTCTCAACCCGTAGGGTGTTCCTGGAACGTGTCGAAATAAAGAATTTGGACCGGAGTCATCATGGATAATTTAACGTGCACATGTACACTGCTACAGAAACAACATTCAACTCCAAGTTAATAACCTTTGTCGATATGACAATGTTAATACATTGCTACAGAAACACCGTTTAGTTAGTAAGTACCTAAATAGATACCTTTGTCGATGTGACAAAAGTTTTGTTGGATCGACAAATTATGCTCAAAAGTGCAACGCAATGTGTTTGGAACCCATCACCTTGAAGTCTTGGTATTATATACTCCAAGTTTAGATCCACATCTTTTTGTACAAAACAATAGCACTGTAGTCGTGCTCATAGCTCATAGAAGTAGCTAATGTAATGTGCTATGAATCGCCGGCCGTCATGTCTACACACGGACACACGGCTACTTACACAAGTTTCATTTTAACACGCCTCGTGTTTTCACATTTGTGTCGCACCTCTGCCACTGCCAGTTATATCTTGATTTGTGGCCGTGGCCGTGTATACAGACTAACAGAAAATATCACTCCATCACGCCCAAGATCCGATCAACGCAGTGTGTTTTAGCAGAGAAACGAAAATGTTTGTTGAAAAGTTAAGGCGTGAAGAAAAGAGTTAACAAATAAACATAAAAACTCACTTTAATATTTAGAACATTCATAAGAATAAATAAACACTTACCCAACATACGCTGCGCTAAATGTCGCAGACCGGCACTCTCAAGGAACTGAATTATGTCCATATTGCACAATAAAAGCACTAGAATAGTAGGAACTTATAAGCGCGCGACCATTCAATGCCGTCTGACATTCGCATTTGAAGACAAAATAAACGAAACGAAACGACAACATATACACCCCTTACCCCGTACCCCTCCCGTGCCCGCGTGTTGCCATTTTTGCAAAGTTAGTTTCGGTAGGTTGTCGAATTGACAAATTAAATTTGTGACGACTTAAACCTTGTACACTCGCGTAAAAATATCGCACATGCATTATGTTACGGTATTGGTAAAAACTGACCCCGTATTTAAACACTATTAAAATGTATAAATGAAAACTTTTAAACATAAATTACAGGTGAAATAAGTAGTATATATGCTAAGTATGATTTATGGGTTATATTGATATCAGTTTCCTTATTATTTCAAAAAAAACGACGAAAATGTCATCCACTCGGTCGATGTCGTCCATTAGAACATAGGTACCTTACTTAAAATCAAAAGGAATTTTTGTTAAGGAAAATTTAAGTTTTATTAAACTTGAAAAAATACCAGGTTACAAAGTGTAATAGTGGTCACGGCTTTATGTTTCCCTTCGTTTTCCCCGTCTTTGATAGAACCATATCATCAATGTTTTGAACTAAAATTGCATTTATTTATAATCTTTATTAGTTTAAGTATCTTATAAGGATATATAAATAAAGATTAATACATAAATAGATACTCAAAATTGAGCACTAAAAGTTGTCCGGATGAAATTGACAATTTTGGTGGTAAATATTGAAAATGTGTTTATGGTTGAACGAAACCCAACAAGACCAACAAACGTTTGTTAACCTGTTCGTTTAGGTCCGCTCCGGCATGGAGCGATGACACACATGTCGTACCTTGCTGGATCTGTCCACTCAGCACGTAAGTATCTAATTTTGGTGGGGTACAAATACGTTTTGACACAATTTTTGTGGTATATGTTTCTAGTGACTTAGCAATAATTGATTGTGTGTGAATTGTGTGTAAGACGTGTTAAAGGTTTCCTTTTTAAAATATAAAGTTAAATTGGAAGTAAATAATACGGATGTTTTTAAAATATTGTTTTAATCACTTGTTCTAATTTTGGTGGATCAATTTTGGTGGATCAATTTTGGTGGATCAATTTTGGCGGTTTTGGTGGTAATTTCAATGTCACCAAAATTGCTTGATGCCACCAGAATTGTTCATTTTGTAATCTGTATATAATTACACATTTGTAATCGCATTTCCAACACTTTTGAATCGGTGAATGTATTTGAAGTCAAGTATAAACACAACACATCTAATATTACAAGCTATCGGTGAGGGTAATCTTAGCTTAGATATGTTTATGCTGGTGGCGGATTCTATAGCTCCTATCCTTTCCTATATTACTATTTTTTTTCTTCTGGCACGTTTTCTACAATTTGGAAATGCGCCTATGTGATTCCTCTCCCTAATACCCCTAATCCGTCGTACTTTTCGCAGTATCGTCCTATGTCCATGCATCCCGTCTTATCCAAAATCATTCAATCCTCTGTAAATCCACGTCCCTCGTCACATCTAAATAGACTTAACTTGTTCAATTCTTTAGCACAACCACAGCTTTGGTTAAGATCACCGACGACATTCGTCTTAATATAGAATATAGAAAAGTGACTATATTGGTGCTCCTAGATTTTAGAAGTGTTTTTAACACTGTTGATTTTGATATCCTTCTCAGTTTACTTAGGACTTTAAATATATCTCCAACTTCACTGTCCTGGTTTCGTGATAACCTCTTCGGGGGGCAACAGTGGGTTAGAGTTGATGTCCGATTTTCTAGCTGGTGTGAACTGTCTGCTGGTGTCCCTCAAGGGGGCATACTCTCTCCATTACTCTTTTCTGTCTTCATTAACGGAATCACCAACCACAGTCACTCTCCTCCTCGTTACATGTTTATGCAGACGATTTGCAGCTTTATGCGGTGGCCAGCATTGATGATTTTGGCTCTTTTGTTTCGCAAGTTTTTGGTATAATTAAAATGATTAATTAAACATATCTTTCTTTTCATTGCCAGCAGGCAATTTCATTGACAAATATTAATTTTTAGCACAAGTAACTAATTTTGGTGTAGATGTACAATTTTGGTGGCAGGCAAATTACTAAAATCATAATATCTTTAAAACTATTATGTATAACAAAGGGCCATTACTACACAATTTTGGTTATGACTTTATTCGTATTATTGATATATAATTTTGACTCTAACATCAAAAATAAAAAAAGCCACCAAAATTAGGTAAATTTCGAGCTTGTTGAAATTCACCCTTATACGTATAAAAGCACCACTTGAATCTTGAAAATAATAATAATATAATAATATAGCCTTTATTTCCATGCATTTACATAAAATATATTAAAACTATTCTAACACTAAAAAACTTTTACAGCATGGCCCCTCTTTGGGTATATAGGCCTCCTACTCCACACAAACTTTCAGCAGAGTCGTGTTCGGGTTCATTAAAATGGTTTAACTAAATGAATATAGATATCGGGGCGGGAAATAATGTAACAGTGCTTAAATTTGTCGTCAGCTTATAACTTGTTAAAAAGATCCAATTGATTTGACGTCGAGTGTACAGCAACAAAGTCTAACTTCAATAAGTTATACTGCTTTGTTATAAAAACTACAAAGTGATATTGTTTTTGACAAACAATATCATTATGTGGCAGCAACAAATCGTTTTAGTTTTAAAATGAGCAAAGTGATGTTGTAAGAATAACAAAAGAAAACTCCTTTGTTATAAAAGCTAAATCTAACTTTAATAAGTTAGCAAGGCACGTTGTACCTGCAACAAAGGATAAAATCTTTGCTCCAGCAACAAGATAAAGCTTTGATAACATAGCAAAGTGATATTGTAACTGGAACAAATTTTGTTTAAAAATGAGCAAAGTGATGTTGTTAGAACAACAAAATATAACTGCTTTGTTAAAAAAGCTAAATCTAACTTTAATAAGTTAGCAAAGCACGTTGTACCTGCAACAAAGGATAAAAGCTTTGCTCCAGCAACAATGGTTAAACTTTGATAACATTGCAAAGTTATATTGTAACTGGAACAAACAGAAACGCTTTGTTGCAGTAACAAATCGTTTTAGTTTAAAAATGAGCAAAGTGATGTTGTTAGAACAACAAAATATAACTGCTTTGTTATAAAAGCTAAATCTAACTTTAATAAGTTAGCAAAGCACGTTGTACCTGACACAAAGGATAAAAGCTTTGCTCCAGCAACAAGGTAAAACTTTGATAACATTGCAAAGTTATATTGTAACTGGAACAAACAGAAACGCTTTGTTGCAGTAACAAATCGTTTTAGTTTAAAAATGAGCAAAGTGATGTTGTTAGAACAACAAAATATAACTGCTTTGTTATAAAAGCTAAATCTAACTTTAATAAGTTAGCAAAGCACGTTGTACCTGCAACAAAGGATAACAGCTTTGCTCTAGCAACAATGGTTAAACTTTGATAACATTGCAAAGTTATATTGTAACTGGAACAAACAGAAACGCTTTGTTGCAGTAACAAATCGTTTTAGTTTAAAAATGAGCAAAGTGATGTTGTTAGAACAACAAAATATAACTGCTTTGTTATAAAAGCTAAATCTAACTTTAATAAGTTAGCAAAGCATGTTGTACCTGCAACAAAGGATAAAAGCTTTGCTCCAGCAACAAGGTAAAACTTTGATAACATTGCAAAGTTATATTGTAACTGGAACAAACAGAAACGCTTTGTTGCAGTAACAAATCGTTTTAGTTTAAAAATGAGCAAAGTGATGTTGTTAGAACAACAAAATATAACTGCTTTGTTATAAAAGCTAAATCTAACTTTAATAAGTTAGCAAAGCACGTTGTACCTGCAACAAAGGATAACAGCTTTGCTCCAGCAACAATGGTTAAACTTTGATAACATTGCAAAGTTATATTGTAACTGGAACAAACAGAAACGCTTTGTTGCAGTAACAAACCACGTAATTTGATAAAATAGCAAAGTGGTTTGGTCGCTACGACAAAATACAGATGCTTTGTTGTAGAAGCTAAGTCTAACCTTGATAAATTAGCAATATTACATGAATGCCATGGCAAAGGTAACATAGGTTGTTCTGGTAGCAATGTAAATGTTGTTGCCGATACAATAAACTGTTGATTTACGGTTGGCAATAAAAAAGTTGTCGATGGCAATAAGCTCGTTTTGATTTCGCGACAAAGCTTATTGCTCTTATGACAACAAAAAAAATGACAAAGCAATTATTGTGCTTTGTCGGCCAATTTTTCTCTCAGTGTACCTTATGGGCCTTCCCAACTCATCATTTTTTATAGTAAGAATCCATTGACAATCAACTATATTTCTGTTTCTCTATAATGTTTAGAGACCCCTATACAGACGGACAGACGGACATGGCGAAACTATAAGGGTTCCTACTTGACTACGGAACCCTAAAAATGATGTTTGAAGATCACTATTATTTTTAAAAGACCTATTCAATGACACTCCACACAATAGTGTTGGAACGAAAAATAAATTCCCCGCACTTTAGGTGTACGGGAGGTACCCGAAAAAAAGATTTTAATTTACCTACTGTTTTGTCGGCGTGATACATATACTCATACTCATACCAAATTTCAGCTTTCTAGTACTAATGATCATGGAGCTAAGCCGCGGACGGACAGATGGACAGACGGATAGACGGACATGGCGAAACTAAGTATAAGGGTTCCTGGTTGACTACGGAACCCTAAAAATGATGTTTGATGATTCCTATTGTTTTTAAAAGACCTATTCAACGACACTCCACACACTAGTGTTGGAACGAAAAACAAAATCCCCCCACTTTAGGTGTAGGATACGGGAGGTCCCCGAAAAAAGTTTTTATTTTAGCGTTTTGTCGGCGTGATACATACCTACACTTACTCATACCAAATTTCAGCTCTCTAGTACTAATGATCACGGAGCTAAGCCGCGGACGGACGGACAGACAGACAGACGGACAGACGGACATGGTGAAACTATAAGGGTTCCTAGTTGACTACGGAACCCTAAAACCGGTTCATCTCAGTTCAGCTACAAGATTATTTTATTTTTAGGGAAAAGGCTATAATACCTAGGTTATTTTCCTGTGTATAGTCCAAATAATGGTTACGCGCGAAATAAATATCTATGTACATTTCATTTCATTTCATTTCATTTATTCATTCTTAACAAACAATATTGTGTTGAATGTACATAAGTATAGAATTCTAATTAATCTAAGTTTTACTACAATAACAAAAACAGTACAGTGTAAAGTTGTAAACGTGATAACTAAAAAATATCGAGCGATACTTGAAAATCACCAACTCTCTTAATATGCATTGTTTTGCTAAAGAATCGGCCCTATCCTATCGGGCCTGCTCTAAACAAGACAGGAGTGTTCTCGAGTAGGCGCGGGTGGAATACGAATGAGATCCCTTCCCGGTTATCTGAACAAATAGTGGAATTAAACGCAGTCAGCTCATTTACACATAACGGCGTGACGTGAGCGATATTTTTTGGTAAATTATAAATAAAATAATAAGAAAACAATAATCATATTTAATACAAGTTAAAAAACCAGCAATAACCAACTTAACCTATTCTAAGAAAACCTAACTAAAACAAAACCGATATCAACAAGATCACGGCTCAGCGGCAGGGTACCTACTCATGATGCCACCTACATTCCCCCGGTGAATAGCTATGCTAAATCCTTTGGCCGAGGAATGAGCCGGCTCTGTGGTCCGAAAAACATTCCGATCGCTTTCTTTCTGATTGGCTGTACAGTCTGTGTCCGTGCACCACGGCCTGAGGGTCTCCGCTGCTAACGCCGCAAATATGAAGTTATTGGTGAGACCTACATATTCGCGGTGCTTCGCCGCCTCAGCGCAAACCGCTGCCCCGCCGGCTCTCAGCGAAGTACTGGGACTGGGACTACTCAAATGGGACGAGGCCGAAAAATTCGATAATTAAATTTGACTTAAGTGTGAGATGTGGTGGGCTAAAGTAAATAGGGTCGTCATCAATACTTTCTGTCAGGCGTCATTGCGGCTTATTTTTTTTTTATCGTCGGTGAGGTCCATTTCTCGTTTACCTATAACTTATTTGAACAGTATTTTTTATTAGGTATATTATGTTGTACATTACAAATGTTATAGCCTTTTAATCAGTTTCAAATAAGCAAACAATGTAATATGACGGAATCACAGACCATAAGAATACTAGACGGAATCTTAAAATTTTCTTATTCATATTTGGTACTAGAAGGTGCAGCTTCGTCTTCATCCGCATATTTCTTTTCTTTACCACAGTCGGTTAAAAAATATCCTAAAACTATCTTTGGATATCCAGTTATCCCTGCGGGCCCTGCACCTACTAAATTTTTTTAAAATGCATCCGACCGTTTAGGCGTGATTAAAGAACAAAGACAATTTTACCAAAAGATAGCGCTGTACGACTGACGCCACGATGCTGCATCGCGCTGTTAAGATTTTTCCTATAACAATGACCCTTTCCATATAGAAAACTGATTTTCAACAGAATTTTATATTAGTATACATAAACTTTTTAAGTTAACCGTATTTACTGCTACCGTAGAGACAAATTTTAATAATATACATTCCTTTTATCCTTGTCCGCCCTTCAACTTGCCGGAAACGTTCCACAATGTCAGGGGCGAGGACGATTACACGGTGTGACAATCGTAGCTCTGACCTTATCGCCTTGGCCAACGTTTTTACAGGCGCTCTTCTTTATTACAAGTTATTCGACTACAAAATGGGAACGTTGACCTTTATTCCGAGGTTTTACTTAAATATGATATCATGGTAATTTAGACGCCTTTTGTTAGCCTGTTCCACAATTTTCTTCATGTGCCTAATAAAGGTAGACAACTGAGTTAGCATAGTATGAGCCGTTTTGATATAGGTATGTAGTTTAATAACGTGTGCATTTAATACACCATTATCTAAGATAGATAACGAGTTCTATCTGCTGATTGACAAACAAAAACAGGCACTAACATTTTGATAAAAAAAATGATGAAGTACCAAGCAGTAAGCACAGATTGCAAATGTATTCATCTCCCAGTGGACTACGATACAAGTACATAGAATGCCACTGAGAGATACTTCACGGAGAGATATTATTGAAGATATATTTCACCGACTACCTACGTGCTTTGATTTTGCTTTAGACTCTAAAGCAAAATTTTATCAATGTTTCACTCTAAAGTTTAGAGTATATGTAACTACGCTTGTTTCTTATGTAGGTACGTCTTCATTTCTGTCAAAATATCAAGGATGCAAACAAAAAGTATACCTAGTAGTAGTTGTTGCTTGTAATGGCGCAATATCTTGGAGATTAGGGTCAAAAACCCTCCGACCTGAAAGCTTCGTGCGGAACTACAATAACTTGTGCCACTCTAATGTCCACGATGGAGTTGTTACAGTAATTGTTTAATTAAGACTTCGCTAAGTCGCGCACGGACGTGCCGCAGCCTGACGCGCGGGGCACAGAAAAATTAACATTACCCGTATACTTACCACTAATAAAATTTGGTCTGAGGAACAACTGTCTGTAATTAATTATGGCGGTGTTTCTATCCCTGTTCTAACAACTACTCTCAGCCTAGCTATGGCAGTAAAAATAGATAAGATTAAAATGGGGCACAAATTGCGTTTAATCAAGATTTATATCCCAATAGTACTCGATAACGGAAGGCTCGCACATGGGTTACCTGCCAAATTGTTACTACAGGTTATCACTTTGGAGGAACTTTGGTGGCCATAAATATTTATGCAAGTTAATAATATAATAGCTAAATAGGGAAATATTATATGTTATGTATAAGTGAAGTAAATAAGTGAACTACAATTATATAGATAAATGAGTTCGCAAGGGGGCAGACACTTGTATCTAATTTTGTTTTTCTAGTGTAGCAAATTGAACTGCGGTCAAGAGAAGTATTGGTGCAAATTAACCCCCGTGCGTTCTTATTTATCTATTTAGGTAATTGCGGTTCACACACCCATCATATCAACTTATCTTAGTAAATATATGGTCAATATTTAAGATAGAGCACGTCTCAGTAGTTGGCAAGTTAAGATACGGCTTATATTAGTTTATTTGTGTATCGTGGCGGTGTGTGTGGCGCTAAGACAATGCACCATTTGCGCTGTATGGCGCTTCCATCGCGATAAACTCCACCATTTTTAGCTTAAATAGTGTAGAAACCACTAAGCACAACGTACCCGTCATAACCCGCTATTTTAAACCAGACCCCGGCATGATCATTGTAGGTACATACTATAGCAAAAGTCTATTATTAACAAAGTTGATCCAATTTTGTGGTGATGCCACATTTCTTATTTTGTATATACATATTACATACATAGATACAAAGAATCAATAAGAAACCGAAATTAAATAATTTAGGGTTCTGTTTTAATCGAAGTTAAAGTGCCAAGCCTACCCTGTATAATAAAAGTAGAAAAAAGCTCTTATCTTGAATAACAGAAAAAGTGCAATAAAGCCACAGTCATAACTATTTTCGGAACAACAACCATTGTCCTGGAAGCAATTTCTCTTCCTCGTCTGTCTTTAGATGAGTCCCGCTCCCGAGCCGAATGCGCAAGGTCGCGCTCGCGCCCTCGGTCGTGAAACATTTCCAATCGGGACTTATATCACTTTCCTACGCATCAGCGTAAAACAAAACCACAACACAAAACCAAAAACATCAGAAAAACAAGAGTAAAACATTTTATACCTATCAAGGTATAAAATGTTTTACTCTTGTTTTTCTCCAGTTAAGGCCAGTTTTATTTCCTGGCTTGTTTACAATGCGAACTAACATTACATAATAACTTTCCTTAATAATGAACTTTGCCATTTGTGTTAATAGTGCAGATTGCTAATATTGCTATGCTATCTGTTCGCAAGATTTAACGTTATAAATTACATAATTTATTAACCAAGTAGGTAATATTAGGGATTTTAGTGGAACTATCTAGGCAAGATAGGCTCGGATAGATAGGTACAGGGTTTTGTTTAAGGAATTTCCTTTTTTTTTTACTTTTAGTGACTAAAACATTTTAAGATGATGAAAATGAAGATCTTTCTTCGTAAGTTTAGTTCTCAGGAATGCCTTATTGTGATATATATGAGCTAAGTGTATAACTGAAAAGTTTTATTAAAAACTGTTGCGTAGTTTTTGTGTTTGATATAGTTTTAATTCTTTTTCTTAAGCGAATCCCATTAGCTTTGTACCCGATGAACAATACTCATCATCTGTATTGTTAACTGTGGCCACAACTGCCACTTCGAAATGTAAGGGTCAGCTCACACCGAGACGCGACGTGACGCGACGATACTGGAAGAGGCCGGTGATTTGGCGCTGCGCCGCGCGCCGCCGCGAGACGCATCGCAACGTAGCGAGGCGCATCGTAAAATCGTTGGCAGCACGACCGACGCCTCGCTGCGCAGCGAGACGCCGCGCGGTGCCGCGTCCAACCGCCCCGCAGTCTACCTATTGCAAGCGCATGAGAACGGCGGCCTCAGGCTGCGCCTCGCGGCGTCGCGCTGCGTCGCGCGGCTTCGCGAGACGCAGCGCTGCGTGGCGCAACGTATTTTGAATTCTCACGATGAAATGTGTCCCTTTTAATGCAGTAAATAAAGTATAATTTTGAGTCACTCTATTGAAATGTGCGCGCAACGTCGCGTCGCGTCGCGTCTCGGTGTGACCTGACCCTAAGGCGTTATAAGTGCAAATTACTTTTACACTAAATTAGTCTTTAAGTCAAACGAAATAAGGTTTACTCTTAAACAAAGAGAACACAGATGTTGGTCACTTCATCGTCATCCTAAGCATCGATACGAACTTCACTGCTCTTTCACTTACGAAGTGACCAACATCTGTGTTCTCTTTGTTTAAGAGTAGGTAAACCTTATTTCGTTTGACTTAAAGACTAATTTAGTGTAAAAGTAATTTGCACTTATAACGCCTTACATTTCGAAGTGGCAGTTGTGGCCACAGTTAACAATACAGATAATGAGTATTGTTCATCGGGTACAAAGCTAATGGGATTCGCTTAAGAAAAAGAATTAGAACTATACTATACTATACCATTCTAAAATATTATTGAAAAACGGTACTATAGAAAGGGGTCATTCATATATCAGGAAAAATCTGCAAGCCATACAGTGGCAGCGCCATCGGTTAATATACCTACATATTACTACAAGAAAGGTGCCCGCAACTTCGTCCGCGACCAGCCGTTTCATCCTGATGAGCGAACATTTTTTTTTACCAATATATGATTCTAAATAGAACATATCCAGACTGTAAACCACAGATACAATATTGCAAACAGATTAAAATAACTTTACGACGCTGTAATTGTAACCCGTTTGCTTGCTCGTCACGCGCCGCGGCTGATTCACAACACTATTAGCTGTCCAGTGTCCACCGACGGCGAGTTAAACAGATCACGTAGCTATGAATATATGTTTACTTCTTTATATATGTAATTCTAGGTAGAACAGATCCAGATCAGCCAGACATTGACAACATACGAGATTGGAAACAGATTAAAATAGGTGTACTACGACGTTGTTGTAACCCTCTGCTTGCTCGTCACGCGCCGCGGCCGCGGCTGATTCTCAACACTGTCGCTGTTCAGTGTCCTCCTGTGATTGCGAGTTATCTAAATCACGTAGCTCATCTTCGTTCTGCGGAGTGCGGGATCGTGAGACATCTTTATTATAAAAAAAAAGAAGTGGTAGGTAATTATACGGTTGAAACTCACGTAAAAATTGTCCTAAAAATATCACGCGTTCAGACAAGTCGTACATACAATAAGTCGTAGGTAGCATAAGTGCGTAGTATCAGTTGGTAGTAGGTGCGTAGGTAGTATCAGTGCAAGAGCCCTTCTCACCTCGCGCCGCGCTATTCTGCTTGGGCGCTGAGGGCGGCGAGGAGAGCGAAAACCAGGGCTGCGAGTCGCGTAGCAGCGCCGATAGCTGCCCCTGACCCTGATGAAGAGCTCTATATGCTGACAATTTTTACGTGAGTTTAAACCGTTTTTATAATTACCTAAATTATTTTTGGTAGTCGCATGAGCCAAAGAGGGACGCAGGATGGTTCTATAACCACTGTCTGTGTTTTCTTGTAGGTAACAAAAACGTTCCATATTCGATTGACTGTCTTAATGTAATGTGTTAAAGACATATGAGGGACCTCTAAATATGAATGAAAACACTTTTTTTTTTTACACAAATCGACCTAGTCCCAAACTAAGCAAAGCTTGTACTATGGGTACTAGACGACGATATACTATATAAAATACATATATAGATAACATCCATGACCCGAGAACAAATATTTTGCATTTGCCCCGGCCGGGATTCGAACCCGGGACCGCCGACTCAGTAGGCAGGTGTCTACAAACCGAGCCAAACGCGTCGTCATGACACGTCACACAACATTATACGCAATTACATTATAATTCAGTGAATAAAGGATTTTGACCTTACAAACGGTCCGGTAGTTTTGAATTTTTGATATGTTGTCTGGGATGGTTAGTCAGTGTTTAAAATGCAAAATGCACAATTCCTCCCCCTCCGCGCCCGCCGCCATATTGAAAAAACCGGCACTTTCTTCATATTTTTGCTCATATCTTCCTTTAGGAGCATTTTAGCTAGAAGAAAGCTTAGACAATGTTATAGAGAGTTAAATTTACTACATTCTCCATTTTATATTTTTTTTCTAGGACAGATAGTTACGGAGATATCCACATTTAAAAAAACGTAAAAAATCGCAATTTCCTACTGAAAAACAAACTTCTGGATTATATCTTCGTTTAGGAGCATTTTAGCTACAACAAAGCTTGGGCAATGTTGTAGAGAATTATCTTTACTATAATTTACACTTCAAATTTTGTTTCAAGGACGGTTAGTTACGGAGATATGCACATTTAAAAAACAGGAAAAGTCGAATTTTCCGAAAATTTCTCAAAATTCTTGGTTTAGAACGCTGTCATTCAGTTACGGACTAGTCTAGGACAAATTAAAACATGTAGGAAATATAATTGCTTATAATACTCATGTCCATTTTTACATACATTTTCGGAAAATGTGACTTCATTTTTTACATATCTCCGTAATTTATCTGTCCTAGAAACAAAATTTGAAATGTAAATTATAGTAAATTTAATTCTCTACAAAATTGTCCAAGCACTGATCTAGCTAAAATGCTCCTAAACGAAGATATAATCCAGAAGTTTGTTTTTGAGTTGGAAATTGCAATTTCTTAAGTTTTTTAAAATGTGCATATCTCCGTAACTATCTGTCCTAGAAACAAAATATAAAATGGAAAATGTGGTAAATTTAACTCTCTATAACATTGTCTAAGCTTTCTTCTAGCTAAAATGCTCCTAAAGGAAGATATGAGCAAAAATATGAAGAGAGTGCCGGTTTTTTCAATATGGCGGCGGGCGCGGAGGGGGGGGAATTGTGCATTTTGCATTTTAAGCACTGACTAACCATCCTAGACAACATATAAAAAATTCAAAACTACCGGACCGTTTGTAAGGTCACACATAGTACTTTAGTCTCTATTCACCGTATTATTAGGGAGTGACGGTAATAAGAAGCTACACAAAGTATTTATGTATTGGTTCTAGTAGACTATACCTACTTAAGATAGTAGTCCTTGGGCAATAAGATTAGTTTGTAAAATCGTTTGCCTATAGACAGTTCTGTCTATTTGTACTGAAATTTATGTTTTGCTGACATCAAAACACCGTCAATCCCTACCCTATCAAGCCAACGCGTAAAACTGGAAAAGCACATTTAGTTTTTATACACATCGTAAAACATACAGCTCTACTCAATATTGAAACAAAATATTCGCTATCCACCTCACTCGAACTTTAGTGCGATGTGGTGTGATTGATTTGTCTGTATGTAGGTATGTAGATAGATAGTTATTTTTAGATTTAATTGTGTTTTAAAAAGACCATTGCTCTCCTGCGTTTTGAATAATGATTTTAAGGGACGAGAAAGTAAAGATTTTTATGCGATGATGATCATTTTATACTTATCGATCACGACCAAAAATCATCATTTCAGAAATAATTGCGGAGTTTTCAGCGTGTTTAGTACCTAAGCTATATGCATGACCCGATTTTGTACAATTCAGAGTATTCCGTTTGTATATGAAAGGGCCGCCGGTCAATTTACACTTACTTCTCGTTGTGGTTAATCAATCTACAGGAGTTCGTTGCTCTTTCGGCTGAACCGACAAACATTAACTTCGTCACATACAGGAGCCTTACCACGATCTCTTAACGCGACTCACTTTAGGCCCTAAACTGAACTGTATCGCTATTTCATACCATGACATTGTATTTACGACTCAGTTCAGATGACAGTTCAGTAAGAGCGTCTCAACTATTTCATTCTCTCATTTCAAGTACTTTTCGTACCACGATGTGTCACTTGAGACGAAACTGAATCGCACGAGTGTCAAATTTTGCGACTCATAAAAAGTTCCTCATTGAATGTATCGTTCTGGATAGTTTTGTGTAGAATATTTATTAGTTCTTAGCTTTTGTTCGCGACTTGTCTCGCACAGGTCTGGAAACGTGTCTGTGTAACTTCCTACCGTTTTATTCAGGGACGTATTTACCCTAGGGCGATCCGGGCTATAGCCCGGGGCGCCAAACCGACAGGGGCGGCGTAGGCGCCCCTGGCCGTTTGCATTTTGTTTCGGTATTGGTGCCTTTCAACCAACTATTACTTTTCACCTTTTTTTGTCAATCCAAAATTTAAAATGAACATGAAATATAACAAGAACAAATAGTTTTGGTCGAAAACATGCTTGTAAGTTTGTCAATATCTTCGGGGCGCGTCTGTAAGTAAGAACATGAACATGCTTCAAATATAGGGCGCGGGCGCCGAGTGAGGTCGCGGGCCGGCAAGAGGGGCGGTGGCAATAGGCCATACATATATCAGCGTTGGCAGATCGGATCTTTTTACACTATATCGGTCAATTTTGTTACTACGTACCCCCGCGCCGAACAATTTCGCTCTCGCTGCGCTCGCGTTTTCATCTGATCGTGTTACTACGCATCCCCGGGCCAAAAATTTCGGGCTCGCTGCGCTCGCGTCAATATCTATTTCTGTTACAATATACACGCACTACTACGTACGTACGCACCCCATCGCCGAAAAATTTAGGGTAGCGAAGTGTTTGACAGGTTTTTCAGAATACTGAGTTAATTTCTTTTAAGTTATTATAATACGATCTCTTGGATAATGCAACGGGGAAAAAAAAGATGCACAATGCGCATAGATAAGAGTGCATTACTGGTAATAAGTAGATAGAACTTCGTGTTTTTCGGTTCCATATGACTACTGCAATACTACGGTAAAGAGCTCGTAGCTTTGTATGGATTTCATAGTAAGATACGTTTTTTTTCCGTAGCATTGCAGACTGTAGTAACTAAATTAGCCGCTCGAGGGTGCTTTACATCATGCTTCTTTATTTTGGTTACTATTTAAGTTCTTAAACCACAATATGATTTTTAATAGATTGAATTGTAAAAACAAGTAAACTATTTTGTAAAACAAAGAACTGGAGTTACAAACATTTGCACTGAACCTAAAATAGGCAACTATAATTGAACATATCTTTAAGCAGTTGATAATTTATTTATTATTCAAAAAAGTTACACAGCATTACAGTAATAAAACCAATAAGGCACTGAACTACAAAAATACATATAAACAAGACTTAAAACTAGTTAATTTAGGCGACACAACCGCGTGGGTCCTTTGCGTCGTCTGATCTGGTGTATAATTCGGCAAATTACCGCGGAACTGCCGAAACACAACACCCTTCCGCCAGAAGTCTGCACTTGCGATGGTGTCCTGCAGCGGCCGCGGCACGCACACCACAAATGAGCTGAAGTACACGTAGTGCCGGGACTGCAGCTGGATAATATTGATATCATGGGGTCAAAAATATAAGCCCGATTTCAAAGGTCTCTATCTCGGCGGGAGACAGCTGGCGATAAAAACGGAGCTTTTAACATTGTCATTGACACACTTGATATTATATGGGTGATAAAATCACTTCACCGCATTTCCTGGTCACAATTTCTTTCCCCTGAACGAATACACTAAATCCGCGGAGGATTAAACTGAATTCGAAGATTGGCATACCACGTAAAATTCATTTGAAATTTAACAAATTTACATGTCAATGATTGACATGACATTATCACAGGCGGAAGGCGGCACACGTTCCGAGTCTTAATTACAATTCTTTTGAAATACAGACATTTTAAACTTTATTTCATTCAATAAAGCATTTGGTATGGCAAATATTGTCATTAAATTAAAAAAAGAACATAAGTCCGCTATGAAATATATGTCTTTTCTTTTCAAAATTACCAATTAGTTTTAAACAAAGTGTGCTGCGAAATTAATTTGTAATATTTTAGTTACCGAACGGATAGAAGCCAGAAAGAGATAAACATATACGAAACTCACATAGCGGCATCCCTTTCGCGCCGTAGCGTCTCAATTGCAGACCAGAGACAAATATCGGTCTTTCATTCACTTTATGCGATCGAGAATCAGCGCTGCTTTAAATGTGTTATGGTACGAAATTCAGCGATTCAATTTAGGGCGTGTAAGGGGCCCCAAACCTACATCTCTCAGGGGCCCAAGCCAACCTCACCTGCTCGTGGTGCACGCTGCTGACCAACGGACGAGGCTCTGGCGACCCGCCAACCCGCAAACCGGACCAGCGTGGCGGGTTACGGTCCGAACCCCTCAAATGAGATGACAACTTTACCACGGCCCCAAGTACCCGGCGGCTGCAGTTGCAAAGCTGACGGAGACGGGCGTCGGCCGAGCACTGGAGCTAGGGGTGCTAAGAATCCCCGGGTGGGGCTCCACCGTCAAACGACCTCGGCTAACGATAGTACGGACAACCGACGTAGGCTATCACTGGTAACCTACAACACGCGCACGCTGAGGACGGACGAAAAGGTCACAGAGCTGGAAAAGGAGGTCAGCGGGATGCGCTGGGATATCATGGGGTTATCTGAAGTCCGAAGAGAGGGAGAGGACACGATAGCCCTGAAATCCGGTAACCTGCTGTACTACCGGGAGGGCGACCAGCAGTCCCAGGGTGGTGTCGGGTTTATCGTCCACAAGTCTCTCGTTAACAACATAGTGACAATTTCGAGTGTGTCGAGCAGGGTTGCGTACCTGATACTCAGAGTATCTAAAAGATATTCGTTGAAGGTTATACAAGTATACGCGCCGACCTCGACGCACCCGGATGAGGAGGTGGAGGCCATGTATGAGGACGTCAGTAGGGCCATACATGCTTCCAAATCGCACTTCACTGTTGTTATGGGAGACTTCAACGCAAAGCTGGGTATGAGAGGCGATAACGAGCTGAGAGTGGGGCAATTTGGATATGGGCAACGGAACCGAAGGGGCCAGAGGCTGGCCGAATTTCTGGAGAAGGAGGGACTCTTCATGATGAACTCCTTCTTCAAGAAGCCGCCTCAGAGAAAATGGACCTGGATGAGTCCCGACGGTTCCACGAGAAATGAGATAGACTTCATTCTGACCACAAAGAGGCAAATATTCAATGATGTCTCAGTGATCAATAGGGTGAAAACCGGTAGCGATCACCGAATGGTAAGAGGCACATTGAATATTAATGTCCGCCTAGAAAGGCGAGCCTAATGAAGTCTACGCTCCGACCAACTACAGCCCACATACAAAACCCCGAAGATTTTCAGCTGGAGTTAACAAAGCGCTTCGCTTGCCTGGATGATTGCGTTGCAGTGGACGATATAAGTAATAGGTTGGTAGAAACTGTCCACGAGGTGGGGAAGAAATTTTTCAGACCCCGCCGCAAAGATAGACCCCAAAAACTATCCGATCATACCCTCAACCTCATGGCTGAAAGACGTTCAATGACGCTGCAGACTTCTGAAGACGCTGAAGCATACAGGCAGCTCAATAGACGGATCCATAGGTCCATGCGACACGATATTCGTTCCTTTAATACCAACCATATTAAAGAAACGATAGAGCGGAACTCGGGCTCCAAAGTGTTTGCCAGGGACCTGTCTATGGGCCAAAGCCAGTTAACGAAGCTGAAGACAGAAGGCGGCAGTGTAGCGTCGACGAAGCCAGAGGTGTTGAGGGAGATCGAAAGGTTCTATGGGCAGTTATATACCTCAGTAGCCAAACCTATTGATAACTTGGCCAAAGACCCGAGAGCCAAGCTGACCCGACACTATACCGAAGATATCCCGGACATCAGCCTGTACGAGATTAGAATGGCCCTAAAACAGCTCAAGAATAACAAGGCACCGGGTGATGACGGAATCACTTCAGAGCTTCTGAAAGCGGGTGGAACACCGGTACTTAAGGTCCTTCAGAAGCTCTTCAATTCCGTATTGCTCGAGGGAATCACGCCAGAGGCATGGAACAGGAGTGTGGTGGTGCTTTTCTTTAAGAAAGGTGATAAAACACTGCTCAAGAATTATAGACCCATCTCGCTTCTGAGCCATGTCTACAAGCTCTTTTCTAGGGTCATCACGAATCGTCTCTCAAGCAGGTTCGATGAATTCCAGCCACCCGAACAAGCCGGGTTTCGAAAAGGCTTCAGTACCATAGACCACATACACACGCTGCGGCAAGTTATACAGAAAACCGAAGAGTATAATCTGCCACTCTGCTTAGCGTTTGTGGACTATGAGAAGGCCTTTGATTCCGTCGAGACATGGGCAGTACTACAGTCCCTCCAGCGATGCCGAATTGACCATCGGTATGTCGAGGTGCTCAGGAGTGTGTACAACAACGCCACTATGTCAGTCCGAGTACAAGACCAGTGTACGGAGGCGATTCCATTGCAGAGAGGTGTGAGACAAGGAGATGTAATATCTCCGAAGCTCTTCACCAACACAATGGAAGACGCCTTCAAGCTCTTGGAATGGCAAGGACTTGGCATCAACATAAATGGCGAGTACATCACGCACCTTCGGTTTGCTGACGATATCGTGGTCATGGCGGAGACGCTGGAGGATCTCGGTATAATGCTGGATGATCTCAACCGAGTATCCCAACAGGTAGGCCTTAAGATGAACATGGACAAGACGAAGATCATGTCGAATGTCCATGTAGCACCCACCCCAGTATTGGTTGGGAACTCGGTCCTCGAAGTTGTCCACGAATACGTCTATCTAGGTCAGACGATCCAATTAGGCAGGTCCAACTTCGAGAAAGAGATCAATCGACGGATTCAACTCGGATGGGCAGCGTTCGGGAAACTGCGAAGTGTCTTCTCGTCCAAGATACCTCAGTGCTTGAAGACAAAAGTCTTCAACCAGTGCGTATTACCGGTGATGACCTACGGAGCCGAGACGTGGTCTCTAACTATGGGCCTCTTAAGGAAGCTCAGAGTCACTCAGCGAGCTATGGAAAGGGCTATGCTCGGGATCTCTCTACGTGATCGAATCAGAAATGATGAGATTCGTAGACGAACTAATGTCACCGACATAGCAAACAGGGTTAGCAAACTGAAGTGGCAATGGGCAGGGCACATAGCTCGAAGAACCGATGGCCGTTGGGGCAGAAAGGTTCTCGAGTGGAGACCACGTACCGGCAAGCGCAGCGTAGGGCGGCCACCCGCAAGGTGGTCGGACGACCTGGTCAGGGTTGCGGGGACTCGCTGGATGCGGGTCGCTTCTATCCGGCCCATGTGGAAGTCAATTGAGGAGGCCTGTGTCCAGCAGTGGACGTCCTATGGCTGAAATGATGATGATGATGATGATGAATTTAGGTGCCTAAACTGAACTGCACTGCTTTTGGATAGTTTTTATAAAGATTGTGGTAAGGCTCCTGCGCTATTTAAGTATTTAGTAAGTGAGCTTGTTTCGAATTGACTGAAATTTTCATTATTTTACGTTTTCAACCCTCATTGCAATTTTGAAAAATCTTAAAATGGATCGACAATTCTACTTATCGAACACTTATCGAATCTACTCACAAAATCACATTTAAGAAACCAGGTACCTAAACATTATTAATTTTTCTTTTGCGGATAAAGTGTTAAATAATTACGATATTTGGTTTTCACATCAAACATAGATTTTCAATAAGTTGTATGTTTTGACTCATACATATAAATTATGTAAAATAAGTAGTATAACCAAGTATACATAGTCGTAAACCAACACATCCAATCCAAATAGCACAGTAATGTCAGTAATTTCTACGTCTAGTACGTAATTCACTGCATTTTTCTCCACCCTTCTCAGTTCGGCGAAAGGCATTTTATTACTTTCCACAAGTTTAGTTTTAGTATCCGTATATAAGTAGGTATAATAATTAATAAAAAATTCCTAGTAAGACCATTTGGCCTTCCTATTTAGGAAATTTTGTTACAATTAAAAAAGTGTAGACCTCTAATTGATTATGGCAATTTTGTTTTTGTCTCTTGATTGCAATTGCTGACGACTCTGCCGTCCGCGGGGCTTTTCTCAAAGGCAAGGTTTAGCCCGCCCCACCCGCCGCGTGGCAAAATAATGCCAGTATTTTATAGGTACAGTACTGAAAAGTAAACATTCGATCTCTAATGTCCATGCAACATCTAAGACGATTCTCAGTAGGTAGTGTGGTAAGTGCAAATCTGCTGCTAAACGCCTACCAATATCTGTAAATCGACGATTGCCCACATCAGTCATCAAAATGATCGTCAATTGGCTCGGTATCAGTACAGATGTTATTGATCCCGAGACGCAGAAAGCTCGAGTGTTGAATACTTGCACGTGCTGCATTAATATAACTTGTATGAATTTGTATTGTATGTTGCATTGTAGATCGTGTTTGCCGGCATCCGCTATGGTCATAATTAGACACGATTCATTATTATTTATTAACATTCGATATCATGCATTCGATTTTAAACCGATTTGATGGGTATCACAACTCGAAAACATGGTTTCCCATCTATACGGTTTAGCCAAATTGTCATTTGCCCGAAACCAAGTTAACTATTGTCAGGATTTTATTAACATCGTTCTAAATCACACATTAAATTAGGTTAGGTTTGTTTTATAATTATTCTGAAAAATTTACAGTTTTGGAAAAAAATAGCTTTCGGAAAAATTAAAATTCGGCGAAACGTTACAGATGGGAAACAAAAATGAGTGTTTCAGATAGGTGACCGATTTGAAAAGGTAGAGGTTGTGCGATCTTACTACCATGTTGGTGTAAATTAATAGCTAATCTACTTAAACTGTACACTGTACCGCTACCATGAGTATAAATTATATAAAGAATCTGTTCTATACTCTATACAAATCCATACTAATCCATATTATAAATGCGAAAGTGTGTCTGTCTGTCTGTTACCTCTTCACGCTTAAACCGCTTAATCGATTTTGATGAAATTTGGCATAGAGATAGTTAAAGATCCGAGGAAGGACATAGGATAGTTTTCATCCTGGAAATTATACCTAAAAAGATTGAAAAGTGAGTGAACATTTCTGTTGGGGTGCGGTGACCCTGTAGGAAATGTAATTATTAGACCAAAAGCACAATTGCTCTTACATTTGCTTAGGCGCTTTTTATAATCCCTTTTATCAAGTTCCACGCGTACGTAGTCGCGGGCAAAAGCTAGTGTTATATAAATGTTAGTCGCTAGCGAGTACCTATGCCAGTGCCAGCCATGCAGAGGCTAGCATTACCTATCTTGCCGCCACTCACCATCCGTCTTGCTCGCAAGGTATTGAATGGAAAGTGACAGGTAGTATATGTCGCGCTACAAAGAGTCGCGTGTCACTGTTATGCTAGTTACTGTAGTTAAGGATTTCGATTTTATTATCACATGTCGGGATACCACGACTAACTGACTTAATTTTTTGCCAAGCAATACAGTATCACCCCTCCTCGTAAGTAGAGCACGCTCCTGGTTCTGAATTTGCGAAAACCAGGTACCTATTCCCGGTTCCGGCGCTGAATTTTTATAAAAAACAAATGAGAGCATACCCTACTCGCAATCGCCAGGTATTGAAAGTAAAGAAAGACGACGTCATTGTCGTATAAAATGTGTGGACTGTGTTTTAGTCTGAGGAATAGTAGCAAGAGTCACTTTATACACCTGCTTTTAGGAACCGATACCCCAAGCCGGGATTTATACCGAAATTTGGATCCCGAAATCATAAGGAATCCAAGCAAACGGCCTCTCTATCTAGGCGTTTATACAAAAACATACTAGAGATTCGTGGGTCAATGGTCAACCTGGTTCCATGCTTATATGTGATGCGCACACGCATCTCGTTTGACTCACAGATGCGCGTCCCGTTGTGCAAGTGGCAAATAGGTCAGGCTATGCTAATGAGAAGTGAGGTGCGGTTAAATTAGTCCCCGTGACCATTCACGTATCATAATATTTTTTGATATTTAATACGATGGACTATTAATTCAAGAATATGGCATATATACGTCTACGATTATACCTACACGGCGGTATATTTAAAACGTTCTCGGTTGGCAACGCTGTCGGTGGAACATGACTTTGTATAATATTTGTTAATCTACTTTAATTACCTATTGGTCAATTCCATAATGATATTGATGTTTCAAATATAGTAATGTTGCTTAATAACTGCTCCCGACTGAAGAAAATGCAAGTTATATTTTACATAATATTATATCTTAGTTTAATAGAGGTTTTTACAATTTGGTTGTTAGAGACTAAAAAGCGAAAACTTAATATAGGTAGTCGTGGAGTGTAGGTACCTACTCGCCCACCCTTCGCAAGTCACCCAATATCCACACTGTGACCTCTTGCGTTTTATCGCCGAACAAACTTCTAACAATCGCTACCTTCGTATATTGAAGTATATAATGTCGTCTGGGACAGTTATACACATAAGTTGTGTTTTATATCGCTAAAATTGTTTTGCAGTTTTAAACCGGTTGTCGTAAACTGTTTCGTTTACGAGGCTTAATTAATTTCACAGTAGATTTTTTTAATAAATTAATAGAATATAATATAACAGTGTAGTAATGCAGGGTTTTTCCGAACTTTCCTTTCTGTCAAAGAAAAATATGTACGCCTACCTCATGTCCTCATGAAAAGTACGTTACGTACGTACGTTAATAATAATATAATGACATAGTCTTGAATAAAACGATGTATATTATTATATTAATTACTAGCGACCCGCCCCGGCTTTGCACGGGTGCAATGCTGATAAATTATGCATGTATTATACATATAAACCTTTCTCTTGAATCACTCTATCTATTAAAAAAAACCGCATCAAAATCCGTTGCGTAGTTTTAAATATTTAAGCATACAAAGGGACATAGGGACAGAGAAAGCGACTTTGTTTTATACTATGTAGTGATAGTGATTTGAGCCTCCCTGACGTTTCAGTAACTCTCCACTTACCGTTGCTAAAGGTTGACACCGTTGAGTCAAATGACTAATAATACGCGATATCACGCGATATAATCCGTTTAAATAGTTTTATTTAAATGTGAGACAGTCGCGGGAACCGAAGGAAATACCGACGTCGTATTACGTGGCCGTTTGTAATTGACGTACCTAATTGTATGGAGCGTTTTTAGCTCTCCGTAGGAATATGGTAGGAATGTTGAACTTTGACGGTCATTTCTGACTTTTAAAGCAGTCTAAGTGTAGTTACTCCAATTCCAAAACATTTGATCCCAATAAAAAAATAAAATCGATAGACATCCTCAAAAAAAAGTTTCGTCATGCCTATTCGGCCTATAGTCGAAAATTATCAATAGTTTAATCAATCATTCTCATTACAGCAAGTTACATACTACGTGATCCGCACAGCTTTGCTCGCTGTGTGGTGCTCGGCGGCGGCGCTGACCTGTGCGCCGGTTCTTGGGCTCGGACTCTACTACGACAAAGATACTGGCTGTTGCATGCGCTATCGAAACGCTGTCGAAACCACCGACGTCATCTACGGCTGGGTCTACGTCATACTCGGTAAGCGTTCCATAGGATTGTGTCTTTGTAGAAAGTGACGTTCTATGTGATCCTCATATCACGGCTCTGCACGCTATGTGGTGTGATGGGCAGCGGCGTTCACTTGCGCGCCTGTGCTAGGACTTGGTCTTTACTTATAACTAGGTACTTACTGTTAAAACGTATTACAAGTTACGTAATATCTCGTCGACGCATGCTGATGGCGTTTATGAGTAAGGAACTGTATGCTTTGGTTTATCTGACAAGTTTCGATGAACAAAATCCTCAATGGTTTCGTTTTCTTCGTAAGTATAAGGTACATTATAAAAATGTGTTTTCTTATCTACCGTTAATTACTCAATGAACCCGTGTCATAGTTTACAACATTCGATTGTTACTGTTGGCATGCTTCCTTTTCACAATATCTGATATCAAAAGAAAAACGACTTAATCTGTAATTCGAATCGCAGTCTTTGCAGGCCTAATTACGCAATAAAAGCCTTATCTATCTTGGCAGTGACTCCTGTCCTGTCTTATTTACATAATTGGATTTGGAGATTGTCCTGAATTTCTTGATAATCGAGAAGCTAATTTCAGGTGTTTCTAATTTGTCTTTTCATTATCTTTTTTATATTATCTTCAACGAAACGAAACTGCTCTTACAGAACCACTTTAATACCTACCATTACCACGTTTATCACAATTCGTAGTATGGAATAGTTTACTTTTCTTTGTTATTAATGACTTGTTGTTGCAACTGCAACGCCATTTTTAAAGTTGATGGGTACGTTACGGTATCTTATGTATATCCTACTGAATGAAACATTGAATGCATGACTTTAAAAGGTAAAATGTGGCTCGCTGCTTCACACCCTATTCTGCCTTACATTTGTCTTGAAAGACCTAAAATGTGTTTAAGATCAAAGAGGTCAAGTTCATTCCAGTATGTATTCCAGGTACATCACTATGCGTGATCCTCGTGTACTGCAACCTAGCAGTGATTCGTGCCCTGTACGAGATCAGTGCTCCACGCGGAGCCCCGGTCATGCGACGGGTATCGAAGAGCAGCTGCCGGCAGCGGGCCACCGTCCCCGCCACGGAAGCTGGGCATCATAACCCTGCCACTGCTGAAGAAGTGGCCTTCAGTAGACTGATGGCAACGCTGTCCGTGCTTTTTATGATCTGTTGGTTGCCACAGATGGTAAGTGAACTTTTGCACCTCCTACTCTTTCAGACTAGAACGCAGTAACTTGCGTAGGTTTTTAGTAATAATATGTCCTACTCTCCCGCTACTACCACAACCCCGCCAGTACTAAAGAAGTGGCTTTCTGTAGACTTATGGTAATTAACTTATAGTAAAGGTTAGGGCAGGTTTACACCCAGTCTGATCTTCATGTCAATATAGCAAGACAAGAAATATGCAAATGCCGCCAGCATTTTCGGCACTATGCCCCAGGGCCCAGCCCACTCTAAGATTTCGTTTAGATTTACTTTATCTTTAGGTTTATTTTCTGGTTTATTTTTGTCCCACTATTACAATAATAAATATTAATCCTTGGCTAACACGAGGATATATATGTTTATTGTTTTGTAACATGAACTGGCTAGCCATATCAAATGCAGAAATCTGTATAATGACAATGACATACACGGTTAAATAAACTGTGGATTAAGGCTAAAGTTCATACATGGCCTTGTCCCCCTATTTTAATTAAATTATGTCGTCAGGTAATGTCTGATAGCAAAAATCAAGAATAACAAACATTCAATTGAAGGATAAACATGTCATCGACATGTTCCAATTACTTATTTAATTTTTCTAAAGACACTGACGGCCAAGCAGTGTCAACAAATAATATTTGATGGAAACAACTGATTTCAGACATCAAATCTGTCCATAAAACTTAATAATAATTACCATACCGTCAAAGGAAATTGTAGGAATAATCATACTTCCCCAGCACCTGATTGAAATAGGATCAAAGCAATCAAATTACACCTTAATACGCGCGCTGAAGCGATTCCAGTAGGTACAGTCAACATCAAATAAAGTAGGTAGGTATTATTAATAAGGAACTTGACATGAAAATCTCCGAGTTGAAATCCTGATGTCGAATCGCATAGAATGTAAATAAAAAGGAAAATTTCGTGACAGATCAACCAATCCAATGTCAAGGTCGATGAATTTGGCGCATATGCGATATTGCGATTCAATTGTAATGTTTGTAATAGACGTACAAATTATTTTCCGTCCTACTATAGATATAGATAGTTCTGAAATGTAAATGAACACGACTTGAAAATAGCTGAACTCCTGTCTTGGAGCTTAATTCGAGGGCTGAAGTTCAAATGCCCTCGGGTGCTGGTGGTGGGTCGCGTCGCGCCGCCTTGGCACGTGTCTTCCGCAGTTTCTAACAAGCACTAAACATAATTATTATGGCGACACTATTATTCTTTCAATTTTGTTTGTCTTATTTAAACTTTGACTTATTCGCAAATTTTATAGCCACGAACACGAATCACGATCGTGTCTGCTGGTAACAAGCATTTCAAACTCCAATCCAATTTATTGACAAATTTTACCGTATATAGATGATTCAGATAAGTATAAGATTTATCGAGTACTTATATAGACTTATTGTTCTGATGTGTAAAGTGACAAGACTGTACTTGACAATAACTGAAGTCCTACTTGGAACTTAATTCGGGGGCTGAAGTTCAAATGCCCCCCGGGTCGCATCTCGGCACGTCTCTTCCGGGGTTTCGTACGAGCACTAAACTCATTTTGGTCGGGAAAGAACTATTATTGTTTTACTTTCTATGAAAAGCTGTGTTGTACCACTGAGATTATGACATAGAAGAAAAACACTATGAAGCCGCACTCTTGTTCTTTGCCGGCTTTTGCAAAGAAATGAGCCTACCTACGTATCTGATTATGAGGGAATTCTACCAGAGAGATCTATGTACGAACGCGTAGATATAAATGTGCATAGCATTTAGCATTGCGATGCATTTAACGCGTGTGCTCTGTCTCTGGCCAAAATACACGACACCCACCGTCCAAAACATTACATATAACTACGACGTACAATGGTTAATCAATAAACATTACAATAAGATTGTTATTCTGGCCGCGCATTACGATACTTGTGCAGATGCAAACGAGTTCCCTCACAGTCGGCCTTGACGATTCGCATGCGATTTTGTTTCCACGTATTCGCGGCGTATTTCCTGTAAAAGAGCTTGACACCGCTAGTACACAGAGGGTAACTAATTCTTCAGGTGCTGGTTAATGCTGCTGGAATATTATAAGTTCCAATAATTGCAGTACTGTTTAAAGTTTTGTCAAAATATTTAAAATTACTAAAATTTATATGGAAATTGTCCAACTTCTATTCGGGTGCCTGCAAAATTTGAGTAGTTGCGTATAAATTAATCAATCAATCGTAGTACTAGCAGTACTAGGAGTATAGGGACTTTCAATTCGGGAACTTAGGGAGCTCCAGCTTAAAAATTCATGTTAAAATAAATTTTCAAGATTGATTGACTGATTACGCAATCTGAGTTAATAAAGTTTGAAATCAGTGCAAAATGGGACCAATACCTAGCCATAGTATGTATACATTGACTGTATAATGATAATAACGGGTACTTCATATGATTTATCGGTAAGATTGATTCTTAAAATACAACAGAGATCTGTTCTAAAATATCAATCTCAATGAGAGTGCTAGTGGGGTAATGGGATTGTATAGTCAACGTCACATTTTAGTGTCTATTTGCAAAGGCATTATAGCAATGACATAAGGCTGACAAATGATCACTTATTGTGTCATTGACCATATTTGTGCATTCACAGACAACCCTTGCTTGTTTAGTGACAATCGACTGATAGCATTTTGTGCCTATGTGCCTACAGTAACTAATAAGTACTTATAGGTATGTGCAAATAGACAAACCTTCCTTTACGACATCGAACAGTTACGACATATATATAAATGTAATGTTGTACAGAAATATGTCTTAATAAGTACTTGTCTCTCACTCACTCGTTGAAATTGAAACACTCGTATTTTTTATAACATCGCATAATCTTATACAAATCGATGTACGCGGGGCTGTAGTTAAAGACAACTTTTTCAATAACCACTTTTCCTAAAAAAACTTCATACTTCCAAGGTTGAAGTTATAACTCATTGTAATTTAAATACTTATTGGTCATAAGATAATCCGTCGTTCAACACAACAAAAGCTGGAAAGTTAATCGGTCGGAAAACAACGACTTTTCGATTTGCCGCATCAGCAGGCTGTTCGCGTTCAATCAAACATTTCATCAAATCGGTACAATTTTGCAACATGCGATCCTTTTTATATTTTTTCATCACACTTGCTCGTAAATCAAGGGTTTACATGCTAGAAACCCGGGCGCCCTATTAATACCTAATTACGCCCTAGGGCAGTAAGTAATTTTTTTTTTAATTAAAAATCTTTGCGTTTAGTAATATGATTTAGAGCAAAAAGTTTTTTCATCACACTTGCTCGTAAATCAAGGGTTTACATGCTAGAAACCTGGGCGGTAAGTCGTAAATTACGCCCTAGGGTGGTAAGTAAATTTTTTTTTAATTGAAAATCTTGGCGTTTAGTAATATGATTGAGAGCAAAAAGTTTTTATTAAAAAGTTACTATCTTTCTAATTTAATGTTTTAAATGCTTGTTTAAAGAGAAGAGTAGATAACTATATTATTATAAAAGTATATAAACACGTATTTCCATGATATTAATTAATGTGTTTTCATTAGTTTTATTGTATTTTGTAAATTTCTATTTTAATAATTAATTTTTGTATGTTGTGTTTTTGTCGCTCATTATACAATATCCAAACGCGATATTAACATTATCTGTGGAAAGTCTACAGGAACGGCCTCTGATTGGCCGGCGGTCTGATTTGCCAACATGGCGGCAGAAATCAGAAAAAAATATGTACTAAAGCCTGACCAGAAATATATGAGGATCTTAGAGTAAGGAATATGAGGATGCGCCATATTGCGGAGTTTCAATGGAACTAATTTCTTACACTGGCAATGATTTTATGATGGTCTGTCAACAATGTCAATGGCAATCGTGGAAATTTCTTTAAAAGACAAATATTTAAAATTATCCAAAGAAAATGCCGAAAACCATTCACAGTCGTGAACTTAAGATTATAAATAAAGTGTACATGTGTTTACTACACGAAAAACAGTCAGGAAAAGAGTGCATTCCATTAAATTATATTACGAGGTTAACATAGTGGAACTGACAGGTATTTAAAACTAATGTCATTATAGTGGGTTGCGATTGGTTACAGAATTGTTGCCATATAAATCTTATAAATAGCGCCCTCTTGACAATCCTCATATACTTCTGGTCAGGCTTTACATGGTGTGTTACTGTGATTTATGGTGAATTTAATCGCGTTGTTTATCTTTTCGACGATGTATTCCTGTAGAATTAAATGAATTGACTATAAAAATGACGCTATCAAATGAAATAAAATAATATTTCACGAAAGGATTCCGCTCGAAATTATTATCAACGCGGCAACATACAAATCTAAAGAAATGCGAAGTCTTAACTGGATTTTATTGAAGATGAATATTTAACAACGAAGGTAACTCGAGAATACTTAGCTACATAATATGTATATGTAAATTTTATACTTGCTTATATTTTAAAGTGATTCCTTTTGATTGAATTGTCTTGAAATTTCATGAAACAAAGCTGTCGGTACAGAATGTAACAATAAAAGACTTTGTATTAAAGGACTGAATTGATTTTTTTTTTCTCTCTCAAAGTACTTAACTTATATTTAGTAAGATTAATTTAGTTATTTGGTTTCAGGTTCCCCTTAATACTTGGAATAAATCTTGTTTTCTGAAATATCTACCGCCATGTCTTCTCAATTTACTCTGCTACGAGAAAATCGTTTTGCTTAACCTATATACATTATTCCTCAATTCAAGAAGGTACAAATAGTCCATTGAATAAAAAGTTCTAGAGTGCGTGAGTTAGTAACGTAAGATGTTTCTTCGGAAACATGTCAAGAGTCCCTAGGTAATAAACATACTAAAACCCCGGGACACTAGGAGGTCCCCCGGGGGGAGGGGGGAAAGGGTCCATTTTTTCATTTTTCGCTTAAATCTCAAAAACGGTACATGTTAGAGAAAAACTTTCAAGAAAAAGTTGAAAGGCCATAAAATTATCTACAAGTTGTACCTAAATAATTTTTTCCTATATCCTACCGTTTCTGAGTTACACGCAGTAAAAAATGATTTTGGCTCAAACAATTTCCCCATACTACATACCCATGTTTATCACATCAATCGATCAAAAAATATTTCTTTCTTCCAAAAAACTCAAATGTGCAACTTGTGACCGGTACTGATAGATTGCTCTTAATTAGGTCTATAATTGGTAAAGTAAACACATTCCTCCATGGAAGCCTTTAGGAGGAATCGATTGTCAAAATATTATATTAGGGTAGTTTGAGTTACTGAACTTGATCTTTTTATTTTTTCTTCCAAAAAATCTCAAAAGTGCAACTTGTGACCGGTACAGATAGATTGCTCATAATTAGGTCTATCATTGATAAAAATACCAGATTCCACCACGGAGGCGTTTACGGGGAATTGAATTTTATTAGGGTAGTTACGATACTTGACCTTTTTATTTTTTTTCTTCCAAAAAGCTCAAAAGTGCAACTTGTGACCGGTACTGATAGATTGCTCTTAATTAGGTCTATCATTGGTAAAAAAAACACATTCCTCCATGGAAGCCTTTAGGAGGAATTGATTGTCAAAATATTACCTATATTAGGGTTTTCGAATTTTTCACCTTTCATGGGATGTAGCTCGAAAACGGCTGCGAATAGAAAAAAAATATTTAGGTACAACTTGTAGATAATTTTATGGCCTTTCAACTTTTCCTTGAAAGTTTTTCTCTAACATGTACCGTTTTTGAGATTTAAGCGAAAAATGAAAAAATTGACCCTTTCCCCCCCTCCCCCCACTCCGGGGCTCCTCCTAGTGTCCCGGGGTTTTAGTATGTTTATTACCTAGGGACTCTTGACATGTTTCCGAAGAAACATCTTACGTTACTAACTCACGCACTCTAGACCCCCCTTGGAGGGACTCATTCAATGGACTAAAACGCCGCACTTATAGCTGGGGTGTTAGTGCACGACACCTTGCACTTTGTGACTATGCGCTGAAACTTGGCACAGATGATCCTTAGGTAGTCTTGAGTGAATTCAGACCGGTAGACGTCGATAGACACCGCGCCTTTAGTGGGGGGGAGGGGGGGAAGATCGACGCTGCCGCGCTTTAATTAATGCAACATTTCTCTAAAACTATACATAATATGGCATGTGATATATCATTTTCGGATAAATTGAGGATGAGGAATCTATTTTTTGGACAAAAATAATGTACTTTCTAACTAAAAAAAATTAAAAAGTAGAAAAAACTGAAAAACATTATATGTGTTTTTTTATATAATTGCCAATTATTTTAAAAGTATAACAGTAATCTCAAAACAAAAAATATACTCGTAAAGCTAAACTTATTTAGTTTCTAAGAATATATAGTTTATTATATATATCTGTTCATACAAGGGAGATAATAAATATTATCAAGCGTAAGTCAGGGCGATCTCAATGCATGATCGTCCGTGAAGTAGGGTTTAGGTACTGTGTTAAGCAACATTTCTCTAAAACTATACATAATATGGCATGTGATTTATAATTTTCGGTTAAATGAAGGATGAGAAATCTATTTTTTTAACAAAAATAATGCACTTTTTTAATAAAAAAGGTACTAAAAAGTGGACTAAACTGAAAAATGACAGTTGTGTTTTTTACATAATTTTCAATCATTTTAAAAGTATAACAGAAATCTCAAAATAAAAAATGTAAACATAAAGCTAAACTTATGTAGTTTCTAAAAATATATAGTTTAATATATATATCTGTTGATACATGGGAGATAATAAATAATATCAAGCGTAAGTCAGGGCGATCTCAATGCATGATCGTCCGTGAAGTAGGGTTTAGGTACTGTGTTAAGCAACATTTATCTAAAACTATACATAATAGGGATGTGATTTATAATATTCGGTTAAATGAAGGATGATGAATCTATTTTTTTAACAAAAATAATGCACTTTTTTAACAAAAAAGATATTAAAAGTGGGCTATACGGCACTCATTCACTGACGTACGCGAAGCTCATCTGAAATAATAATTATGACATACAATATTCTGGTTTAAGTTTTGAGATCCTATTAAATTTATTATTTTCAAAAGCAGAAAAACTGACCTATCATATAATGTTACGACATATTTTGTGATAACAGCTATTACCTTCGCAATACGGCCCTCGATTGCTGACTCGAAACCTACAGTTAGGTCTGGAATATATGTATAAGATAGATAAGATTTTTTTTATTGCACAATTAACAATAAACAAATTACATATTTATACTATATGAAGGAATCGCAACCAACACGAAGACACAAAAAACCAGCTCGTTCGGGCACTTGTATTCCCCATATTCCTGTACGCCGCAGAAACGTCGACCCTGCAGGAAGTTGAGGAGAAGAAGATAGACGCCCTAGAGATGTGGTGTTGGACGAGAATGCTTGGAGTATTATGGACTGAATTCCGTACCAACGATTCTATACTTCGAAAACTTGGCATCAAGCAGCGTTTATCGTCTTTAGTACAGTATCGTACCACCTTCTTTGGCCACGTATGCCGCCGGGGGGCGGAGGCTATTGAGCGCTTCTGGTCCACGGAAAGGTTGAGGGTACCAGGCCACGAAGAAGATCACCTATGTTATGGAAAAACTAAATAAAAGCTGCAATAAATGCATCATCGTTACTACACGAATGCACGAAGAAGGCGGCTATCAGGTAAGAATGGCGGCGTGTTGTGAAGCCTATCACCAATATCTGAAATGATGACCACGACCACTCTGCCGAGAGTGAAACCAACGAAGAAGAAAGAGGTCATGGAGGAAAGGTTTCCCAAGCTTCAAAAGCACTTCTCTTTCCTTTACCATTGAACCAAGATACCGTATCACATCCTGTGAATGCGTGAAAGAGGGTATCTTAATACTCTTGCTCTCTGTGGCTCTGTAAATAAACAAATCTGTTTAAAACACCTGTATTTTCTTAATTTACTATGACCAGATATACCATTTTTACCTATCGTGGTGGCGATATCATGATAGCACAGATATTGGTGATGTTATCTTGTTCCTATATGCACCCAAAGTTCCTCAAGCTGAGGTAAAGCTTGCATTGCTTGTAACTGTCAGTACCAACACATCAGTATCCACAGTATCAAGAGTCGTGAGGCCTCGATCATCTCGTAAATTAAGAAAATACGGGTGTTATATACATATTTGTTTATTTACAGGGCCACAGAGAGCAAGAGTATTAAGATACCCTCTTTCACGCATTCACAGGATGTGATACGGTATCTTGGTTCAATGGTAAAGGAAAGAGAAGTGCTTTTCAAGCATGGAAGCCTTTCCTGACCTACTGTAGGTTTCGAGTTATTGATCAAGCGAGGCATTGAGGAGGCTTCCATCGAAAAATAGGTCTTAACATCATATGATAGGTCAGTTTTTCTGCTTTTGAAACTGATATAATAGAATAATAGGATCACAAAACTTAAAAAAGAATATTGTATATCATACTTATTATTTCAGATTAGCTTCATGTACTTCAGTGAATGAGCCCCATATATATATTTTTACCAAGATAGACCAGCAGATAGAACACCTCCCACCGGCCAAAGCCACTTTGTATCAGCATTTATCAAGAGGTGGGCATTTGGGTGTCAGTTATCACGCACTTGGGGTAACTAGGTACTTGGGGTTGGACGAAGGTCAACAACAACTGGGAGCCTACATGGACAGACTTGCAATAAATTAATTTCAATTGCGTAGTTTCATTTAAAATACTTAGAGACATAAACAATACAATATATGCACTTTTTGTGTGTCTAAAACATTAACTAAACCCTACGTCACGAACGATCATGCATTGAGATCACCCTGACCTACGCTCAATATTATTTATTATCTCCCATGAATCAACCAGTGTTGCCAGAGCGTTTGTGGCATAAGTTACGTTTAATTCCTCGAAAAGTTACATTTTTGCTGCGAAAGTTACATTTTGATATTAATAACAAAACGGTCAAGCGCGAGTCGGATTCGCGTACCGAGGGTTCCAAAGGTACAAAATATGAAATGAAAGTATAGAATATAAAGCATCCCCAATTTTCTCCACAACGATCTGTTATGCGCCGCCCTCATCCAATTGCTTCCGGCAAACCTAACCAGGTCGATTAACCTGGTTTGGATGCTTTCCATGTGACGTGAAGCTGTTATATAC
Organism: Apotomis betuletana; assembly: GCA_932273695.1. Classification (NCBI taxonomy): domain Eukaryota; kingdom Metazoa; phylum Arthropoda; class Insecta; order Lepidoptera; family Tortricidae; genus Apotomis; species Apotomis betuletana. Next base: position 17,154,933 of record OW026299.1, read on the forward strand.
AATAATCTTGTTAACATAAACGACAATTGGACCAATCACAACAAATGTCAAAGTAAATTGACCAATGAGAATGCATAATTTTTGAGGTATATATTAAAAAAAAAACGCATTATAACCACTAACAGTTTTATATCTAAAGTCGAATTTTTAATTATCCAGTGATTTGACGAATGTCGTAATTTATATTTTCGTTATTCAGAAATTATTTCTTAAAAAATTTCATGAGAATACACGTAATTGCCGATATTAGATTAACTTATTGATAAAAAGTGATATGTTGAAACCAAATTAAACTTAATCAAATTACGCTCGTAAAAAATTGCGTCAGTTTACTCCCGCTAATTAAAAATCAGACTAAAAAAATCAAGGAAGACGCCTCAGTTTTAATATGTTTAGTACTAGCTAATAGATAGTTTGTTAAAATAAATAAAATAAAAATTAAATAAAAATAAAAATAAAAAAATAAAAGTTAAGCTGGTGGAGTAGCTTGATAAAAGCAGCCAATGCAAAATTCTTACATGTATCTGCACTGATAGGACACCGAATATGTGCGTTAGATAAATTACATTTTAAAAACTAAATCACGGAATTGCATTCTTTTTTTTTTATTACTGAATTGTATTCTATTTTATTACGGAATAGTATTCTATTTTTATTTACTGTTGATATTGATATGTGTTAGGTTTTTGAATTCACGACTTGTATGACAAACTTTAAGAGTGCAGGTTAAAGAAAATATTTAAAAAATTAAAACTGACGGGATAAACATAATGTTAATATCGATTTGCGATATTGTGTAAATATTTATTTTATTTTATTAGTTGTTAAAAGCATCATATACATATTATTAAATATTATAATGTCTTGGCCGAAAGTACAATAGATGGACTTGTATTATCTAGGGCCTCATCTTGGCCCTCGAACTTACTCATCCATCCGTTGTTTACTTTCCAACCTCTACAGAAATGTGTTCGCTTTTTAGGGTTCCGTACCCAAAGGGTAAAAACGGGACCCTATTACTGAGACTTCGCTGTCCGTCCGTCCGTCCTTCCGTCCGTCCGTCCGTCCGTCCGTCCGTCCGTCCGTCCGTCCGTCCGTCCGTCCGTCCGTCCGTCTGTCACCAGGCTGTATCTCAAGAACGGTGATAGCTAGACACTTGAAATTTTCACAGATGATGTATTTCTATTGCCGCTATAACAACAAATACTAAAAATGAAATAAAATAAATATTAAAGGGAGGCTCCCATACAACAAACTTGTTATACCTATATATACATATATGTAGGTACGGAACCCTTCATGCGCGAGTCGGACTCGCACTTGCCCAATTTTTATTTTTAACTAAATAAATACAAAATTACGGATTTCGGATACAAACGGTACATAATCGTTTGTATCTTGACAGATGGACAACGAAGTGATTTGACGATCGGAAGTTCTTTGAATCCTAAGAATATTTTTAGAAGGATAACCATCTTAAATTTTCGTGCAGTCCCTCGAGTTGAAATCATACATTTTTGTAGTCCCTCGAGTTGAAATCATACATTTTTGTATGATTTCAACTCGAGGGACTGCACCCAGAGTATTTCCACCACATTTTCACATATTGTTTTATGAATCCTATCATATTATGGCGTATCTTATGAAATGGCTTCGTAAGCTGATTCCGAATATATACTGGATTATTACATTCATGTAGGGTTACCATTTAGGAATTTGAAAAGTCCTGGCAAAAAGCCGGACGAATCGAAAAAAGTCCGGACTTTTTAGTCACCAAAATAGGTAGGCATGGTAGTAGGTAGACGCTCGCATTGCGAGATTTGCGAGGGGGTAGGTGCGGGGTGCGGGCCGGCCGGGCGGTTTTATTACTCATTATTCCAACTTATTTGAAAAAAGCCGGACAAATTAAAGGGCCGGACAAAGTCCGGACAAGAGTCGAAAAGTCCGGACATGTCCGGACAAATCCGGACGTATGGTAACCCTACATTCATGGTACTTATTTGAGAAAAAACTGAAACACATTATCGAAATTTTCATTAAGAGGCCTTATTCCTTTTAAATTTTTTTTTTTATATTATGACTAATATATTGATAATTTCAACCTACTTTTTGAAGTGAATAATACTTTCGTCTGAGTTCTAGGTAGTAACGTAGCTATTTCATGCTTTTATTGCGTGCAGTAGAAAATAAGTTGAAAAAACTAATTTTCCGCGTGAATTTTGTCAATTTCGAGTAGTTTTTGAAACAAAAATTATCAATGAATAATTCAGACTGTAGTTTCAAATATATACCCATAAATCCCAATAGCCCTGTTCTAGGTAGTAACATCAATAATTATGTTAAGAAACATGTTTCATCATAGGGAAAAATGTCTGAAGCATTGTCAGTAGTACACGTGATATATTTTTGCCCGATAGTACATGTTATTTGGATTCAGAATCGAAATTAATATTCCCACTTTAGTATTTTTAACAAAGCCTATTGAAAAGTTACGAAAATTCCCCAGAAATCAAAAGTTACTTACATGTTACGAGAGAGGGTCAAAAGTTACGAAAAATGTAACAAATGTAACCATCTGGCAACGCTGGAATCAACAGATGTATATAATAAACTATATATTTTTAGAAACTAAATAAGTTTAACTTTATGTTTACATTATTTGTTTTGAGATTTCTGTTATACTTTTAAAATGATTGGAAAGTATGTAAAAAACACAAATATCATTTTTCAGTTTAGCCCACTTTTTAATATATGTTTTGTTAAAAAGTGCATTATTTTTGTAAAAAAAATAGATTCCTCATCCTTCATTTAACCGAAAATTATAAATCACACGCCCTATTATGTATAGTTTTAGAGAAATTTTGCTTAACACAGTACCTAAACCCTACTTCACGGACGATCATGCATTGAGATCGCCCTGACTTACGCTTGATATTATTTATTATCTCCCATGGATCAACAGATATATATAATAAACTATATATTTTTAAAAACTGCATAAGTTTAGCTTTACGACTATATTTTTTGTTTTGAGATTACTGTTATATATTTAAAATAATTGGCAAATATATAAAAAAACACAAATTACGTTTTTCAGTTTTTTTTACTTTTTCAATGTTTTTTGTTAGAAAGTGCATTATTTTTGTCAAAAAATTAGATTTCTCTTCCTTAATTTATCCGAAAATGATATATCATATGCCATATTATGTATAGTTTTAGAGAAATGTTGCATTAATTAAAGCGCGGCAGCGTCGAACTTCCCCCCCTCCCCCCCACTAAACGCGCGGTGGTTCTCGACGTCTACCGGTCTGAAATCACTCAAGGCCACCTAAGGATCAACTGTGCCAAGTTTCAGCGCATAGTCACAAAGTGCAAGGTTCCCATACAACAGCGTGCATTATCAACCCAGCTATTAATAAAAGCATTATCATTATGAGCTGGACAATTTTTAAATTGTATTAAATATAATATTTACATAGTTTTGTTTTATAAATATTTTGGTATTAACTGCTGTTTATTACTTTTGTTTTATTTCCTCCCAAGTGTGATGAAAAACGTCGTACGTGACTCTGGAGGTAACGGAATTCCAATCTCGTGCCATTAAAGCCCTCGCCTTCGGCTTCGGGCTTCTAATAGACACTCGTTTGTAATTCCTCGTTTACCACCCTTGTTACGTAATTTACTATTTTCTACTCCAGTATTTTTTTCTGTCATTTATATAGTTACTAACTCTAATATAAAGAGATAGATTATGAAAGTCTGTAAAAGTCTATACTCTACTGCCCAAAAAAACACTGCTAAACGATGTTATAATGTCGCCAAAAAGCATTACTTAATACCACAGATTACAAAATAAACAGCAATGACTCACACAGTTTGCAATTAAAAAAAAGTTAATATACTAAGGCATTGCTGCCAACTTAAAAAAATAGTTTTAATTTCTGTGCATGGATGTATAGTATAGTGAACGTATACCTTTATAGGTATAAGTTCATATTTTTTTGACAGATGGACGTCAATAAAAACAAAGTTTACCAGAGACTATTTTTTTTTTAATTTTGTTCGTTCCGATCCGAGCTGGAACATGTAATTATTTTCTTTGTTGTTTATTTGCATTTTATTTAGTAAATGTCGAGTCGTAATGAAATAATGAACTTTATTCTGCAAGTAGGCCCCAAGGGCACTTTTACATGTCTGAGTCTACCGGCATTTCATTAGAGATTTATTTTAATAATTTTTGAGAGATGGAAAGGCTAATTTAGAATATGATCAGGTAACTTGTTATAAAAATGAATACATTGGCCTAAAAATTATTTATATACTTTACGAACACGAAACTTTCTAATAGCAATTTTATTTTTATTTCTAGTGTTAAAATTGTGGACATCGGAATTTTTTGTAAATGAATCAATATGAAAAAGAAATGAAATATGTGTATGGCGTCACGCTTTTGTTGTGTTTTTTATTATACATTTTAATCGAGTTACTTATATCGCTATTGGTTCTACACGCACATCTGCTGATATGATAATTGATATCATCGAATAGGTACCTAACCACTCAATTGCTTCGAATTTTGAGTTGGACTCTATTTATACATATAATAAAATAAGAGCGGTGACAGGTAGCCGTAGTTACCAAAAGCTATCTAGCTAGTGGCTAATACAACGTTCTTACAACCTTGACACTGGCAGAATTGTCCCAATGGACAGTAGCCATTTATTTATAAAAATTGAATTGAATTGATGGAAAGGCTAATTTTAGAATATGATCATGATCAGGTAACTTGTTATAAAAATGAATACATTGGCCTAAAAATGATTTATATACTTTACGAACACGAAACTTTCTAATAGCAATTTTATTTTTATTTCTAGTGTTAAAATTGTGGACATCGGAATTTTTTGTAAATTAATCTATGTTCTTAATAACATACATAATGCTCTCATAAATATATTGGGACGCTACAGTTAAACCTTTACCGCATATAGAAAAAAAATTGTTGTTTGAATTTGAACCTTGACCTGTGCCAATAAGGTCCAAGTTCATATCTGCCATATATGGCTTCGTATGCGGTAAAGGTTTAAGATGTTTATATCTTTGAAAATGTCTCTTAAGGAGTCACGAGAATTCAGGTTATAATTATATAGAAAAAGTATTGTATGCAACGTTGTATAAGTAGGTCAAAAAACGCTCGTGGCATCTTTCTTACGATACGTAACCCATGCCACTCGCGTTTTTAGGCCCCTCTTATACAACTTTTGCATAAAATACTATTATAGATATTGCTGAAAAAGATTTGATTTAATGAAGCATAGTGTGAAACATTTGTCTATGAAACGAAGGATATAGCTTAAATAAAATACCATATGCCATCCATATACCAAATTTTCGGTTCGCCTGCCTGATTTGCGTCAAATATAGTATTCTTACCATAGACGTACATTGTTTTTTTTAAAGGTAGTAGGTACATGTCGGTATATCGTAGTAATCCTATGAATAAAATATTTTCAGTTTCTAGGCATGGATCAGATAGATCATGTGCCGTCTTTTCCTTATTGACGAATAATTTTTGTCTTTGGATTTGGTTGTATAAGAAGTAACCGCTTTAAACTAGAATAAAACCGGCATTAGGTATTTTAGACAACATTTAGAAACGGATAGGTCAAGTCAGTGCTTAGGAACAATTCTGTTCAAAAATGCTTGCTATCGATAAACGATTATTTGTATAATAATGACGGTATCATGTTTATGGTTATTCACCGCAAATTGCAGTACCTATTCCAATTAGGGTAAAGGCACCAGTGGTCAGCCCCCAATCGACTTTTTGAAGTTTAAATAGTTGGCAATTGTACAGTATTCGTCGGATAATGTAACACGCCACCCGATTGGATTAATAGTCTATTGTAGGTTTTAAGCAATATATTATATTAAAATCAATCATTGTTTAATAAATCTTTCTTTAATAAATTAGAATGGTGATAGTAAAAAATAATTAACATAAAACCTTAAATAAAAAATAAAAACTAGACTTAAAAATAAAATATAGATAAAAAATTTGGCGATTATTAATCATTGTTTTAATAAAATGTATATTTAAGTTTACAAAAAAAATGGTACGTTTTCCCAGTGGTCAGCCTCTAAAATCCTATTAACAGCCTCGCTGAATCCAGTCCCCAGCCCTTTTAAAAATAATAAGAATGAGATCAAAATTAGCAATATTTATATCTAAATCAACGACATATTTTATGTATATTATCTTGTTTTTTCTAGCTACTATTTTCATAAAACAAAAAACTCCATTGTTACAAAGGTCAAAGCGCAAAAAATGTGGTGTATCCACATTAAAATAATGAGACATTACGTTATAACAAAGTTATAAGAGAGAACTCGTTAATTAATTAAAATAATCGAGACTGTATTAATATATCTTATCTGAAAAATTAAGCGATACAGACGAAAAATCTATTTTAGCAGAAACGATCGAAAATTATTCAGTAAGGTGCCTCTATCTACTCAGAACTAAATTATTCCAGTATAAAGTCCATTATACGTTTCACTTACTTTTTATTGGATTAATTATATTTGTTCGCGTTGTTTTTATTCGATTAATTATATTGTCTAATACTTTACATACTGTATAATTTCTAGATTCCTATACAAATAGTTGTTTACTGCCTTAAAATATATAATTTAGATTGGTACCCAACAAGATAGCGGCTGAATACTGGAGACGCAATTGCAATCATTGGGATTACCCAATGGTCAGCCGCCTAAAAAACAATTTGAAATGCGGCTGACCACTGGGTTTTCTCACGATTAGGACAGGATATGCCTAAATATGTGGGATCCTCGCGAAAAAAAGTATGCGCTGATGATTGAGAGAGTGCAGCGAAAATTTGCAAGGTTCCTGTACAAAAAGTACCATGGATATTACCCAACTCTATACCCTTCGTTGTTTGTTACCGGGATGGTCGGACTGGACACCCTTCAACTAAGACGCAAAGTATCAACGCTTACCCATTACTGCTTGCTTTTGCGTCACAAAATCGACAACCCCTCTACTTTATGCGAGTTTAGTTTTTTTGTGCCTGACAAATTTACCAGTGCAGTGACCCGCAGAGGAAGGCGCACGCGCAACCTCTTCGCTACTACGAACAAAACTCATACTCTGCAAGCTCGCAACGCCCCGACGCAAAGAGCCATTGCGTTATTAAATGAGTTCCTTGCACAAGTCCAGGATGCTGATATATTTGCAGACTCATGGCTGACACTTAAACGTAACATTATCGTATTTGCAAACAATTGTAACAATAATTGCTTATAAAAGGTTTTAATGTCCAATTGTTATATAAAACTGTAGTGTAATTTATAGTTATGTTTATAGTTACTATGTTTTTAGTTAAGTATTTGTTATATACAACTATAGTGTAGTTTATAGTTATGTTTTAAGTTAAGAATTTGTATTCCACATTATCTTGCGGGCACTTTGGCTTGACTGTAAGCCCGTAAGACATTTTTATAAATAAATAAAATAAATAAATAATTTTGTAAATTTGAATTTAACGGTTCCAACGGTCGTTTTTACTCTAAATTTAAAAAATAATTGAAATACCCAGTAAACAGCCGGGGAGGCTGACGATTGGATCATTTGCAAAAAAGTGGTACCTACCCTGTGGGCAGCTCCCTCAATTTATGCGTAAATCAGCGATATTTTCATTAAAATATAATATAATTTAGTACATGAAGTAATCATAAAGCTAATTTGTATAAGTAACAATCACTATTTTGAATAAAACATGTCTTTTCTTACCTTTTACGGGAACACCACGTGTAATACAAAATATGGCGGACATGACACTACTGCTCTTTTCGGTGGAAAGGACCTGTCTGAACGAGTTTATTTCTCCTCTCTGATCCCCTGCTGCTCTTGTCGCATGATATATTAACCAATGAGGAATCAGAGCATCATTTTAAGTATACGTGATTCGTTTATTTCAACCATAGCGATATTTATGACCAAGAGGCTGTCCACTGGTTCCTGGCTGACCACTGGTGCCATTACCACTTATTATCATGAACTTATAACATAAATGCAAAATATAAAAAACCTCCGGACCCAACCAAGCATAGAGCTAATAACCATTTCGATAGAGTCGAGAGACAAGGCTTTCGATTTAAAAAAAAAACGCATTTTTATCGGATCATCCGTTTGGGAGCTACGATGCCACAGACAGACGCACAGATACACAGACCACAGATTAAAATAAAAAAATAAATAAAAATGGGGGTTAAAATAAATAAAAATAACGCCTGTTAAGAAGCTATAAATTGCTGCAAAGAGACCTACACACACTCAGACAGTTATACACGTTACTCTCTCTCTCTCTTCTAGCACCTTTCTTTCTTAACTATTACCCCACACGGTGGTGGGATCAGCTTTCCTTATTTTGTTTCTCCACTTCGCCCTGTCCTCGACATCGTCTTCGGAAACCTGACACTCACTCATGTCCAGTTATACACATTACAATGACATTTGACATAAATATTCCAATTCTAATTTTTTTCGTCGGCAGTTAAAAAAATAGTAGGTATCCGATAAGTTCTTAACTTCACATACACTGCGAATCCTCCTGCGAAACTCGGTCCTTGCCGCCAAATTGATGAAGTACTTGATTAGCTATTAGCTACTTGGTATGCGCGCCAAGCGGCGAGCGAAAATATTTCATTGTCTCAACTCTCAATAAATGGACAAGCTATATGGATTGAAATTTTAGACTCGCCAAAGTGAACCAGCCGGAATTTAAACGAGGAATTATTGGCAGTTTGGACAGTTTATTCGGAATGGCGAATAATTTAGTCTTTATTACTTTAAGTTTAATAGCTGTCCATAAAGTTAAGTTAAAGCGTACCTTCAAGTCCAACGACGCGACGATAGAAAGTTGGAAACTGAATTTAATCAAAAATATGAGAATTAGAGTTATAAAAAACCGGCCAAGAGTATGTCGGGCCACGCTCAGTGTAGGGTTCCATAGTTGCCGATCCTTTACAATAGACGGGCTTAAAACAGCGATTTTATTAAGCCCGAGGTTTAAATTACAAGAAAGATTTCAAGCTCCATAAAAAGGTCGTAAACGCCAAAGTAACTGTAATTTCTTATTCTCATTACCTTCCGGAAGTTACCTATTGATTAAACGCGCCAGATTGAGCGGAATGTTTTGTTTTAATGCAGTATGGCACTTAACTAATATGTGTAATGTTCGAAGTATAAGGACACCGCGCGGCACTTACGTCATTTTAAAGAAAATGATGAAATTTTGCGATAACTCAAAAACGGTAACCTATCGCTACTTCGAAACATTGTTTACCCGCTGTATCGTTTCGCCGAATTTTAATTTGCCCGAAAGCAACTTTTCCTGAAACCCATAATATTTTCAGGATTTTATAAACATAGTTCCCATAGGTTAGGTTAGGTTTGTTTTATAATTATTTCGAAATATTAATAGTTTTGGAACAAAATATTAATAATTACAATGATAAATGAATAAAACAACTGTACAATAAATTAATGACTTAATAATTAATAACTCAATTAAAACTAAATTATAAAAATAACAAGGTTCAAAATACACCGCTCCCTGTCATTTCTGGTCCAAAGGTACCCATAACGCTCGCAGCATTTCCACGTTGGATCGCAATGGACACCCTTTGTACCAGAAATGACTCGGAGCGGGGGTCTTCCGTTTTGGAATAAATAGCTTTCAGGCAAATGAAAATTCGGTGAAACGTTACAGCGGGGAAACAAAAATTCGGGATTATGATAGGTAGGTAACCCTCAAAAACGGCTCGATTGATTTTATTCTAGTTTTCATTAAAAGTACTTATAAGGCCTCATTTTCATGAATTTTTCCATATTTTTTTGACCCGTGGTTGAAAAGTTAGAGGGGGGACGCAATTTTTTGGATTTTCGGCGCGAATATTTACAAAACTACTGACTATCAAAAAATAATGTCATTTCCTCAATCAGACCCTATTATTTTTAAAAGACCTATAAAACGACACCCCACACACTAGTGTTGGAACGAAAAAAAAATTCACCCCCACACCCCCACTTTAGGTGTACGAGAGGTACCCGAAAAAAAAATTTTTTTTTAGTTTTTATTTTACCGTTTTGTCGGCGTGATACATACACATACTCATGCCAAATTTTAGCTTTCTAGTATAATGATCACGATCACGGAGCTAAGTCGCGGACGGACGGACAGACGTACAGTCGCCATCAGATGTATCGCAGCATATAAGGCGTTCATAAATATCGGAACACGACTCTTATTGGCTGTGCGTTACAGTATACATGTTCAGATATTTATGAACGCCTTATATGTTGCGATATATCTGATGGCGACTGTACATGGCGAAACTATAATGGTTCCTAGTTGACTACGGAACCCTAAAAAAGGGTAAAATACTGATTCCACTTATTTTTTCTGGCATGATTAAGGACTAAGTCAAGGCACCTGATTCCGAAACCTACGTTTGTTCATGATGCTGTTGGGAGCGTACCGTTGATTTAGTTGACGTACCAGCTTGATTTGCGACTTAGATCTTGTTCGAAGTTTCGGAGTCAAAATATTTACCAGCACCTCTAAGTATAACTGTCATACGCGACTATTTCCCCGCACGAGACCCGTCTCTTTCTGTGCAGTTTGAGAGCGTGGCGGGTAACGCTATGTCGCGCGACAAGTATCGCAAAGCATTAGGTGTGCTAGACGGGCAGGGCTCGAAAGGCAGTCTGTACGAAGAGGATGAAATTGCTTTAGCGTGTACTTACACACCTTATCTACAGCATTAGATGGATCTCAGTTAATAAAATAAGTAAATGTATCGTATAACAGACTACTTTACGACCTGACAATGAAAGTAAATGTTTTAGTTTTCCCTTGGATCAATTAAGGCGAGTGGGCGCGTTATTATTATTATTGGCACCCTGGGCCGCCCCAACATAATACACTATTATTACACTAAAAGCCTGTCTGCACTTCGTTTAGTTGATACGGACATACGGTTCCTAGTATGCCCCAAATTAATCTAGCTCTAATAAAAGCTCTTATAGGTGCTTATTATTTGGTATTATGGGTATGTTAGTACCTAGTATACGACAACTAGTTATGTACAGATACTACGTCGGTCGACGTTTCAAACTCGGTCAAAGTCATTGATCCTTTAATATATATTTTTGTATGTATATACCTAGTTACTTCTTAAATTTCCTTATAAGTATCCAATATTATCATATCGCTACCTGTTCCTAAAAATGTCTATCCAAAAATCACGTCAATCCGTTTGTTGGATGCTACGTGAATAATAATTAAAATGGCTCATATACACTATCGAAGATTGTGGCTAAAGAGTGTAGTAATAAATGATAAATATATAGTATTAAGCTACACAACATTATGTAGGTAAACTATTTAAATTGTTCATAAGTATATTAAGGATTAAAGTTTATTTTGGCTATTGGCAGTGGCGTGGCGGCAAACAAATACTCACGGCAAGTTAGGGTAGAATTCGCTTACTACCTATTTCTTCAGTAACAATAGGAAATGGTATTCTATCGCCCTAAAGTGGGAAAATGGTGGGAATTGACTTTTTTATGTACATCACTCCACTGCTAAGTAGGTACCTATTAAGCTATTGATGCGGGTCAACAACGCATACAGATGGACAAACAGGGTATTTAGGTACGTATTACAATCCCGAAAGTTCATAATACCAACAGTTGAAATACCGATGGTCAAAATACCGAAAATCAAAACAAAGTACAAAAAGCCGATATTCGATATACCGATGCTCAAAAGACCTATTTTGAAAAGATCGAAAGTTCAAAATCTCGAAATTTTATTATAACGAAAGTTTAAAATCTCGAAATTTTATAGTCCCGAAAGTTTTGAATCTCGAAATTTTATAATCCCGAAAGTCAACCATTGTCAGTAAAATGCCAATGAAAAAATATTTTTTTTCTTTTAAGAATTCATCATCAATCATTTAAAGTTTGAGAATAGGTTGAGGTGAATCAATCACCTTTCAGAGCAGATCCGACTCAGCCGGGTTAGGTTAGGTTAGTTTTTTTTATATCCCTAAAAAACGCTCCTTTTGTTGTACTTGTGATACGTATTGTATGTGTGGGCGAGCGTGGGTGCAAGCTCTTTGTTTCGCGAGGGCGGTGGGGCTGCACTGCCCGCAGCGCCGGAGCCGTTGCGGCATCAAAAATTACGTATCATTTACCATTTGTTAGAATACTTAGGCACATTAAAGCATCTACCCTCATATTTCGTGCACGCGCAATTTCGCGTTAAACAAACTATTTTAATCGTTCGGCATTTGAACTGTAGGAATTCTAGCCGTCGGGATTACAGTCTTCGGGATTACAGTCTTCGGGATTACAGTCTTCGGGATTACAGTCTTCGGGATTACAGTCTTCGGGATTTCATCCTTTCGGTCAAACGTTCTTTCGGGATTTTAAACTTTCGGTCAAATAAACATTCGACATTTTAATTTTCGGCCTTCCATCCATAGGTCTTATGAAATTCGGTATTTTGAACTTCGGCATTGTAATACGTACCCGGAAAAACATATACAACACACACACACACACACACAATACATGCACTGCATGATTACAAATTATCGCATTCATGGTACATTTGAATATTACTATGGGTTACTTTAGATTCTTAAGTGCAACACATTCGAGAGATGTTTCATTTTGCATGCAAATCAAGCAAATAGGTATGCTGAAACTATAGGAGATTTAAACATTAGAATCATTAGAGAGCATTGAATGTGAGTATAACAACAAACGACTAGTAGGTATTTAATTACTGATCTGTGTTTGTGTTTGTATAAATAGCATATAGATATGTCCTGTCTCAGAGATACTTACTTTGGTATTTCGGTTCAAAATCTATTGCTGACATTCGTGCATTAAACGGCTCTGATGAGAAACTGCCCTACAAAATATTAGTAGGTACCTACAGCTACATAAAGCAGCGAGTTTTTTTCTGTGGATGAAGTTCATCTGGAACAATTTATGAAGCGACCCAAGGATGTAGGTGGCCTAGCTGTTCTATTGTTGGTTTCCAATGCATAGAAAAATACATACATAAATATATATGTATATCTACTACTTATAAGAAATTACCAACTAAAATAAAATTATGTATTTATAGAGGATTTTTGACTCGCAATTCATTCTGAAAATCATTGTTTTCAGATAACATCATCGTTGTTCCTCGCCCTGGACTCGAAGTATTGGCCGCGACTGACTCCGTTAGGAGCCGCGTCGGACTTACTCATGCTGCTCAACTACGTGCTCGACCCCGTGCTCTATGTGCTCATGCGGCGCTCGCGGCCGCGCTGTTTGCGAGCTCTGAGCCACTCGCTCGCGCACTGCTTTAAACGGGTCAGTGTGTTTAGATGATACTCTACTGGATGCAGCGTCGGGCCATCATCGGAACGGTTCTCTACTAAGCTCATGCGGTACTCGCGCCCGCGCCCGCTTCAAACGAGTAAATGTGCTCAAATAATACTCTACGGGGAGCGGCGTCGGACCTTTTTTTTTTGACGGTGTGGAAATGCATTACGCATACCCCCCGAGGCCCTGGCCGCTGCCAGGGCTCCCGCGCCAAAAAGCGGCGTCGGACCTGCTCATGCTGATCAATTACGTGCTCGATCCTCAATCCTTGATTTTTAAAGTAAGCAATATTGCCACAAGTTAATATAACTGAGCCGACAAAAGCAATAGTTGCCAATTGATCCAGGATCATAAATAAACACAATAGGTAACAAAATACTGTTGTGCCAGCATTGTCCTTAGGAAGGTATGAGGTAACAAAATGTTCAATCCATGGACCAGATATTCTCAGAACTATAATTATCTGCTTTGGTAATCTTCATCGGAAACTTTCTGAAACTTGCACATCTGTAAAACCAGGCAGTCAAAACATATGATAAGTTTCATCTATGTCCACAGAACCACAAGACGTCAACGGAGTCGATGAAGACATCGTGTTGCCCGCAGGAGACTCTCCTTGTGAGCGACAGCTCCGGCGCAGAGATGCGGCCGCTGCGCGCGCTACCGGCACCGGCGCCCGCGCATCTTCTCGACTGACCTTGGAGTGACCGTCCTCTTTAGGGACGTTGCAGGAGAACTGAATGTTTCTAATGCTATGTCACCATGGCAAGGTTTCCCTGAGAGTGAACTTTGCAACACGTTAATTCGATAATGATTAGGTGACAGGACTTAAAACTGATAAGACATTATTACTTATTGGGTAAACGTAAATTAAAATTAACAGTTAATTTAGAATCGTGTCTTGAAGCTTGAAGTGTTTTTCATGGTACAATTCCGATATAAGTAGCAATGCCCACAACGAGCAAATAGTTTGTGAAACGAAAGGAAGGATTTTTCACCCTCACTCAAATCCCCACCGCGATAATTTTGATAATCAATTGGTGGTCAAACAACGGACTTGGCTCCTCTAGTTTAAACCCTCTAGAATAAACCTTAAGTCTCAAGAATGTACATACAAGAAATATGTAATAATAAGTTAAGTACCTAGGTTACGCAATATCGTTATGTATTTAATTAATAAAATGTTATGATTATCTTTTTTTCACGCTTTTATTACCGATTGTACTTTCGGTACACAAACGTTAATTGCTCCTCAATAGCAATTAACAGTAGCGTACATACGATGGCTTTATCTTGTGCTATTTAAGATTTCCTGTGATCTCCTTCCATCTCAATCATCAGAGCAGCTCATATAGATACCAAATTATTGCATACTTAGTCATATGAATAACATATGAAGTGAAGCGTTACAAATGAAATGAAATGAAATAAAGCTAATGAAAGCGTGATAAATATTCATTTACTTAGTACCTATATCTACTGTATATAAGTACTTATGTTTTAAATGATTATATTATTATAATGCTATATGCTACATTACTACTACCTGACGAGCCTTAGATGCGCTACTACTTGTCACACGATTATAAATGATAAAGCATCCGTCACTCTTGCACTCACGTCTTAGAGCATTAAACCAACAGGAGGAGCATTCGCCGTATAATTCCAAATAAGAAAGTCTACAAAATAAACAATCTGCACACAATATTATGTATCAATGCTAAAATAACACAACAACACTAATTTAATTCGTCAAAAATACACAACTTTTGAAATTATAACGTCGTTTTACACCCAAAATCAGTACCGATAGGCTTTCTCATGGGCTTTCCCATCCACTGAGAATGATTGTCAAAATGGGTAAAATTAATTATTGAAGCAGTTTTATATAACTGCTATGCCGAAGGTCTTGTAACTTTGGCAGACGGGAACACCTGTCAATGGCCACTCCGGTTATGCTCTAAAGACTCACATACTTGTCAAAAAGTGATGGTTGATTTATTACTTATTTATCGCATGATAACCGCAACTATCATAGACTCTATTTGTGGCGTGGCGTCCAAAGAACCCGATTCCCACCGGCTACTGTCAGGACTGTCAGTGTATCTTAGAAGTTGCATCTATTCTATGGTATAGACCTTAAAGTCACAAAAACTAGTCTTAAATTTGAAATAAAATGTTATACCTAGAATAAGAAAGTATTTGACACGCATATTTGTAAAACATTTTATATTAAATGATATGACCAAAATGACAATGTAAGTACTTATGATTTATATTCTACATTAAGTAGGTACAGTCAGCATTAAAGTAGCTGTCAATTTTAGTATGTAATTTTAACTTTTGATGCTGTCAACTAAAATTTACCTATGTTCTTACTAGTGGGTATTATTGCAAATTTTGTTGTACATTAAAACTAAATAAGTACCTACTGCCACACAACCGTAAGTACCCAAGTTCCCAAATTCTTACCTTGTTATCAATGAATTAATGTGTCATGCACATTATGTAGTATTCATAGACATAATTATGATAGTGTTAATAAATTGTATTTTAAGTATATTATGCGCATCTATAATATAATAAATGAATCTCACTACACCGCGTATCACCGAAATACAATTCGTCTCAATAAGATCTTGTATATTTTTGTAATAAGTAGGTATAGGTTTAGTTTGTAAGTATCGTAGAATAAAAATAAATCACATATCATAAAATCGTTAGTTTTACATTTTCTTCCGTGCTCTCAATATCCCGAAAGCATTTTTATAAGATCTAGCTGGATATATTGCTGGCTGGCAGGATCGAATTAAGAGGTATATGCTCTTAGGCCATGAGAATCTCTCCTTCTATACTTTTATAAGTAGTCTGGGAATACCTAAGAAGTCGAAGCATAACACTGGGCCCATAACCAGCTGTTAGATAGACCATATATATAGATCATTGGCGTATTTCAATTTTAAATAATGAATGTGCATTATATCTACCTGTTTACAAACATTTCGCACGTCTACATGGCGCACTATATGGCCATTTACGGTCAATCATCAATGTAACATTATATTTATTCACCTTTAATAATTAAATATTTGGAATTAAAAAATATTCTCCATTGTATTACATAATAATTATGTACAATGTACAAACATTGTAAAATAAAATTAAATACAGGTTGTATATGTATGTTTGTAGTAACGCATTCTGGTCTCGTGTCAAAGCCATAGTTGAAAAACGTCTCTGGCGCTGTCAAACGACTGTCAACTAAGTCAACTTTTCGTAAGCTTTTAGTAGCGGAGCGGAGCACTCAGCACAGTATTTCTTGTATATCAGGAAAAATGGTGCTTTTGCCGAAATTGTAAAACATATTTCTTTATATTTAAGTGATTCTTGTGGTTCCTGACAGAACTCGTACTCATATCCACCAAGATGTCCAAATGGTGAGTCATAATAGTCGTTTAAACACTTTAGAATGTTACAAACAAACATTATAGGTAATCTAGGATCGTTTATTTTAATAGACAAGCGTACTCAATTGCATTAGCTGCGGCAGTGACTACGTCAGCTTGCTTCATCTTATTATAGAGTCTGTCGTTTTCTGTGAACTGCACATAGTGAAACATCATACAGCATATTGGTAATCCATTCACCCTATCAGTGACCGGCAAAAGCTTCCTGGACTACTGCATACGTGAAAAGCTCCTTTACAATCAAATACTGCTTGTGAAGTTGAAATAGCATTAATGCAAAAGTCAATCATTGTCTGTGAGCATATAATTTAACTTTAATTAGTTATCTGCTAGTAATTCTAATATGTTATTAAATTATTATGAATTATCATCACTTGCAATGTTATCCAAAAAAATTACAAACTTTTATGTCATTTTGCTTTTTTTTTATTAACTTTAATGAAATACAAAAGTTGGTTTGGCACACAGGCACACACACAATTCCATTTCCAATTGAATAGATATTAACTTTTTTAACACCTACATTTTTGTAGGCGAATGATGTTGATGGAAAAGTCAATGAAACATTGTTTATAACTTTATCTTGGCACTAGAAATAAGGATCTGCCGAGTCCTACCAAAATCTAGTACCTACTCCTTTCTTGGGGGTATGGGCTGGGACGAAATTTAAATGAAACAAAATAGGCCAATGTCATCACCAGAGGTCGGAATTCTCGTTGCATTTTTGAGTTGTCATAGGGACTTCTCGTTTATCTACTCCTGATTATACATATGTATATCGATAAATACAGAATATAATATATGTAAAATATGATTATGAGTAGAAGTAAACAACATGCAGTCTTGTCGCAATTGAGCGATCTCATTTCTAGGAAATTATAAATAGAAGTTATAATAATAATATTTTATCGTTTCTTATAAGTAATTTGTGGATTTCCTGTGGCTTTTAAACATTGATTGAACAAATATTCATTGCAAATCTCTATTTAACAATTTCAGCCACTCAAAAGTTATCTAAAAGAGATTGCTCTGTAGCGGTAAGACTGCCTGTTGTTTGCCTCTACTTTTAATCTTGTTTAATATATTGTGTTCTATAATTTATCGATACAATTATGAATATCGGTAGTCGATAAATGAGAAGTCCCTATGACAGCTCAAAAATGCTACGTAAATTCCGACCTCTGGTCATCACATATATTTTCAATATTAGCAGGAGTACATTGGGTTCTATACTGCTCAAATATTCAGTGGTGACTCAATAGGTGAAATTTGGTATATTTTAGAACAGATTCTGTATGAAGTGCTGTTTTTTTAATAAGTTTTCACTTTTGAGTGTCATAGATTGATTTCAAATGAATATGATTTGAATTAGGGGCGCATGCATTGCTCCATGCAATATTACTCAATCTTCCCGATGTAGAATATGCATAAACCAGGAATTGCACATCATTAATTAGCACTGACAGGTCTCGGTTTATGTTTTCAGGCAGTCAGAGCGTAGCATTCACGAGATGCTGAAAGACACTCCACCATTGCGGGAGTCCAGCGATTCCATCACCTCTGGGACAGAGCCCAGCTTCCCTGCCTCACGCTCGATGACCTTCCCACCTGCATATGGTAATCCTTTGTTATAGTTTCATTTTAGTGGTGAAAATAATTAAAGCCTGACCAGAAATATATGAGGATGCGCCATATCGCCGAATTTTACTGGAACCAATTTCTTACACTGGCCATGATTTTTATGATGGTTTGTCAACAATGTCAATGTCATTCGTGGTGATTTCTTTAACAGACAAATATTTAAAATTATCCAAAGAAATGGCGAAAACCATTCACAGTCATGAACGTAAGATTATAAATAAAATTGACATGTGTTTACTACTCGAAAAACAGTCAGGAAATGAGTGTATTCCATTACTGCCATTACTGGTTAACATAGTGGAACTGACAGGTATTTAAAAGTAATGTCATAATAGTGGGTTGATGATGATGATGATGATGATTTGGTGTAGGGACGCCCGGCCGGAGACAGGCGGGCTGTCGATCGCTTGGGTGCGTTCATTCAGCCCAGTTCCCAGTTGGAGCCAACGGTTACTGTCCCGGCGGCGCTCCCATACAGCCTTCTTCCTCGAATCTTCTTGTTCTCCTGCAGAAGGAAAGGACATCTTTAAGGTTAATGTCCCTCAGCTCCTCATCTTCCAGTTTATCTTTCCCGAAGATGCTATAGCGTACTATCGCATGCGTGCCACACTCTGCTATAACATGCTTACTAGTCTCCGCATGGCCACAATATGAGCAGCTTGGGTCACTTACTACACCCATGACGTTTAGGTGCCTGTTAAGGCTGTTGTGGCCTGAGATTATACCTGTTAATAATCATATATTTCTGGTCAGGCTTTAAATGACAATTATTTGCACAATCAAAAAAACTAGTTTCAGTAATATTTTAATAAAAATATATGTTAGGACTGGTATTATGTTAATACTATTGTCAGTTTCATTATATCAAATGAGAAATCATTATTAAATATGTAGACGAAACCATACTTATGTACAAAACACCCAAAAACATAAAGCCATGTTTTTCCAACCTGAAATAGTTTGCCTTGGACATCTGCCAGTAATTGGCCAAATTACAGCAATGAAGACAAGTTCATCCCAGTAGAGTGAAAGTTCATAAGCAGGGCCTTCTCAAATGATAGTCTGATAGTGATACAGTGGAGAGTAGAAAAGTGTTAAAGATTTTAGGAATAAGATTGTTTTTAAATGTTTACAATGAAACGAAAAGTTTAATGGTTCAAGCGGGGTTCGAACTCTCCAACGGCTTTCTGGGCCAACACAGGCGTCCTACCTATTGGTACGCTGAACCTGTTCAGAGAGTCATTGAATTTTTCAACCAGTTACTTCTTATATTGCCTTAGGGCGGCATCGTAGCGCCATCTATAGTCTATCCGGAATTCTAAGATCAAATTATGACAAACTGGCACAACTGAACAACAACCTTATATTTACATGTACCTAAACGGTTATTTGTACCGTGTGCCAAAGTGACTTTATTTGATCTGAGAGATCGGACAGACTATACCATATAGATTCAGACTTCATGATTGGCACCATCGTCTCAAATTATGTTGAGAATCGATAGTAACGATATGCTACAAACAATTTATTTAAATAAAAAAAATTAGATATGTTTTATTTTAATTTATAGTACAATTTATTAGCCTTGTTTTCGCTATTCGTATTGTCCTTATTCTCATTTATTTAATTTGTGTAGCGCCTCCTGACGTATCAGCGGGTGCCGGCGCAGGCTCCTTGCTTCGCGCGGGCGGCTCACGCCTCGACTCGCTGCGCTCCTGGTCGCTCTCGACCTACAAGTGCACTAAACAGCTGCTCTACGAGAAGCTCGGAAAGACCTCGCGCACTGTAGATACCGGTCAGTATCGTATCATTTATTAAATCAGGATTCTATAGCATGTTGGTTAGTATAATTTTGTAAAATAAAGTTTTTACGTACATACAAACATTAATTTATAGTGGTAAATTATTGTCGAAGCGAGGGAAGTAGGCAATTGCTGTCTTCGTCCGTTTAATTAATTACGAAGCCAGCAAATGTGCTTTTCTCAAAAATGATGCAAGTAAACAAAATAAGTATATTTATATATATATTACCTACAGATAAGTTTTATTAGGCAGATTATGTCAAAACTGAATGCACGCATTGCCGCCTTTTAGTTTTATTTTTTAATAAATAAGTAGAAGTTTATTCTTCTTCCTAAAACGCCATAATTAAGTATTTGAGGCAACTAAAAAGTCGCCAAAAGTAGTAGCTACTGATCGTTTTGGCTGTTTAGGACCTATGTAATTTTTTTGATATGGCCGTTTTAACTTTTTTTTTTAAGTTTGTATGTCGAGAAAATAAAGGTACTTCATACATTATTGTCGAACAAAGCGAGCCGACAAGGTTTTTTTTACTGATCTTAAACTATGCGAATTCGTCCTTGCGAATGGTCATTTTTAAAAATAACTCATTGCAGAGTTGGAAGCACAGATCGAAGCGCTCCGGGAAACGCAGCGCAAATACGCCGGTGTTCTGCGGCTCAGCTGCGCGCTCACGGCGCAGCTCGCCGCCGCAGCGGCAACGCAGCGACAGCTTGGTGATGCGTTTGCGGAGCTCGCGCAGCGCTCGCCCGAGCTGCAAACACAGTCAGTAATCCCTAAATAATGAACGAGCCTGATATCAAATGCAATAATTGAATATTATAAATAGAGGAATGTTGCTGTTGATTCTAGTGATCTTAAAAATATCGGAATCTTTAACACTTTGCACGCCGATCACGAGAACCACTCGGTACGCATTTTTTCTCTAATTCGCCGGCCATTTTAATAACTGCCATGTCTAGCTCGCCGATGACGAGTACCACTCGTGACACATTTTTTCTTAGAGTCGCGGATAACGAATAGTACTCGTGATCAGATTTCATACTGTTTGTATTAAAATATCGAACACAGTTCGTGATCCGCTTAATAGCAAAGTGTAGAAGAACGTTTAAGCTACCCGCACACATACAATTTATTAACGTGAGGGTTGGGGGAACGGCATGACGATGCGTCGCCCGCGCTGCCTTGTCAGTGCGCTGCGCATGCTACCTACCAAATCCATGTTAGAGTTTTTATTTTTTCGTAAAACGAGTTCTTTTCAGCGACAGTTTTAAAATAAAATAAATATGATAAATACATTGTTTTATTTTTGTCATTATAAAATACTAAAACCCCTCTTAAATAAAAAATAAATTATTCCTGTATCTACGCTTATTATTATTATATAAATCTTACAATATCACCGAAAATCGCCGGCGAACCATAGGTGGCGCCTTAAAAAATGCGCGGCGTTCTTGGGAAAAAGAGCATCACGAGTGGTGCTCGTGATCAGCTGTTGGAGCGCGGTACCGATTATAACTTACGGCGTGCAAAGTGTTAAAGCTTCCGTTTTCACCAAAAGTGTTATAGAAATACTAGTATGTGCCCGCGAACTTCGTCCGCGTGGAAGAAAAAGTTATAACCCTCTTTTTTACTTTTCCGTAGTTGGGTAAAAAATATCCTATACCCATCTGGGGATGCGCTGCTCCCTGTTTACAAAAACATATTGAAATTGGTTCAGCCGTTTAGGCCTGATGAAAGGACAATGATTTCCTTTTTACAATTTTATATTATTATAAAAGTGACAATCTCAGAAACGAAGAGAATAATGACGATTAATTCGAAGACGAAACTATTGTTGCTTATAATTTATTCAACAGTGCCGTTTTTTAAAGGTTCCTATACAACGCGGACACACAGCGCGCTCTGACGCGGCACGGTGACACGCTCCTCGCAGCGCTCCACTTTTTCAATAACTCGCTCAATACGCTCACCAACAAGACCATGGAAGATACACTGCTCACCATCCGGCAATACGAGGCCGCCAGGTAAATTACCTAAAATAACTGTGTCGAATTGAAAACCTTAATATTTTAGGTGACCAGAGTAATTTCTACATAGTTCCTTCAAGTATGTACATAAAAAAAGCATAATTAAGTGTGATTAACAATGTATAAACAAACCGTTGCTAAGTAACGAAACTACTTACAGCCAAAGTAGCGCCACCACTTTAACACCTCGGACACTTTTGGATATATGAAGATGACCTTTTACACACCTTCTGTATTTGACGTACAGCGTAAAGCGTCCAAAGCAATAGTACATTACTGCAGACGCCGGGAAATAAGGGCTTGCCGGCTGAGTAGATATAGACTTGCCGGCTGAGTAGGTAGTTTTTTTGAGTGGTCTATTTTTTATTTCATTGCATATGTTTGAGTAAAGCACTATACATGCCTTAGCCGTGAAAAGGGCTTGCCGGCTTCGTATCACTATCCGGCCTCCCTACGGTCTGCCGTTTATACCTACTCACCCGGCAAGCCCTTCTTACCCGGCGTCTGCAGTAATACGCCATGTTGAAAAAAAAATTACTTCCCGGCCTAGACCTTCAATTTTGTATGAAATTCCTTTACAGTTCTCTCGAGTTGTGCTCGAAACGTGATACTTTGAAGCCTGTTATAACGCACATTATGAGGATATTTCATTGCATGTTTGAAAAATGTAGGGTAAATCGCCAATAATTGGCCACCGTTTAATAACTGGCCACCTCATACTAAAAATTAACTTTGTTCGCCTACAAACAGAATTCATTTTAGTATAACGTGGCCAGTTATTGAAGGGTGGCCAGTAATTAACACCTTATACTAAAAACAATTATATTTATAGATGAACAGAGTTCATTTTTAGTTTGAGGTGGCCAGTTATTGAAAGGTGGCCAATTATTGGCGATTTACCCTACCTACTATTGTTTCGTATTACAGGGTAGAGTACGACGCATACCGCAGCGAACTAGAGGCGCGCGGGGGCAACCCGCCGTCTTTATTGCTGGCTAGCATTGAGCGGCAACGGCGTGCCTATGAACGTCTGCGCGACGATTCCGCAGTCAAATTGGCGTTGTTGCACGAGAACCGGGTAACACACCATCTCTTATTCCTTCCTAACACGTAATAGTACAGTAGTAGTGGGGCATCAGCACGACTATGTTTGTTCTATGTATTTAAGTATATAATATTTATCTATATAGGTACGTATATCGTCGTCTAGTACCCATAACACAAGCCTTCTTGAGCTTAATTTGGGACGAGATAGATTGTGTGAGGTTGTCCGATAACTGAAACGCGTACCGTTTTGACCCTTATTGTCTTTGTGATAACAGTGAAAAAGGTACGTGTCTTATATGCTTGGGACAGCTTGCCTCTGGATTTGCCGCTTCAGACACATACACGAATAGGTATGACTGCGAGAGTCACAGATGTGCTCGTCTTCGATCGCACACAATAACATACGATATTCTATAGAATGATTAACGGTTTACACCAAATCCAATCAATACGACGCGATTGGCTCGGTTTGTAGACACCTGCCTACTGAGTCGGCGGTCCCGGGTTCGAATCCCGGCCGGGGCAAATATTTGCGCAAATATTTGTTCTTGGGTCATGGATGTTATCTATATATGTATTTATATATTATGTTTATCGTCGTCTAGTACCCATAGTACAAGCTTTGGTTAGTTTGGGACTAGGTCGATTTGTGTATGATTGTCCCTTAATATTTATTTATTTATTTAATACACAAAGCAATCTCTGAAGTTACCACACTTTAAGTTTGTGTGATAAACATCTCGGTTTTCTTTCAGGTGAAGGTAATGAACAAGCAACTGCTCCTCTTCCACAACGCAGTATCAGCGTACTTCAGCGGCAACGGCGCCGCCCTGGAGGCCGCCGTGAAGCACTTCAGTATCCACTCCGCCGCCCCCCCTCCCCCGCCCCCCCTGCCCGCGCTGCCGACGCTGCCCCCCGCCCTCCCGCTGCCCCCCACCCCCGCCGCCGCCGCCACGCCGCCGACTGCGCCTGCCGCACCTCGCTCTACGTAAAATGGACGGTACCAGCGAAGTACAGTACTTTTATCTCACGAGCGCGGGTGAGCCATGTTTGTGTGAGTAGTGTACATGCACATTGGCTCTGTGTGGGTGAGCCGGCACTGAGCGCTCCCGAGCTCACCCACACAGAGCCAATGTGCATGTACATCGTACAGTACTTTTATCTCACGAGCGCGGGTGAGCCATGTTTGTGTGAGTAGATGCACATGCACATTGGCTCTGTGTGGGTGAGCTCGGGAGCGCTCAGTGCCGGCTCACCCACACAGAGCCAATGTGCATGTACACTACTCACACAAACATGGCTCACCCGCGCTCGTGAGATAAAAGTACTTTACGATCTAATTAAAAATGATCTCGGTAATTGGGTATGTGACTAATTATTATTATGTAATATTCGAATTGTCTAAAATAACCTATTTAAACGTTAGGCTCCTTCCATTGGTTCAAGTTTCAAGAAGTTATGCTGATTCGTACAGAAAGGACATCAGATACAATAAATACGTCGTAGTACGTGAACTTTTTGAAACATAGATCTTGTAGATCTTTTCGAAGGGACTTGTCACCAAGTCTGTTGGCCTTAATATTAGCATTATGTGAATTCGAATACTAAATTAATAACTTTAATATATTAAGTCACGTATCCAATTACACATGTATTTGTTTCTCGAAAAATTCGAGAAAATATCCAAAGAACAAAAAGTGAAGTGAAAGATACCTATTTGGGAAACTAAGTTACATTTACATTTTTCGATTTCAGAAGAGCTCGAATACTGCTTCCGCATTTGTCGTAATACGAATAATATTGTCCGTCTCTATCTTTTTAATATGATGTAATAAAGCCATGCTGAGTATTACACCACCCATAAAATCAAAACCAGTTTTGCTAACTCGTCAAAGATTACAATTATAATATTAGTATCATTACATAATTGAAATTGCTAAATGAAACCCCAGCACTGCAATGTTTTTCTTTGCACTATAATATTAAATAGCTAAGCTAATATTGTAAAAGTCTTGTCAGTCGTATGATTGCGCGCGTGCTTGAGGGGTTGACAGCGTGAAAATTCATACTATTTAAATCGTTGGGCAATTAAGTCCCTTTTTGTTATAATAAATAAATCACACATTACAGTTTTTATTCACTGCTACATAGATTTTAAAAAGGAAATCAATACTCTTGTTCCTGTAAAAAATTAGTTACTAAATCGGCTAACGTCCATTACAACTACTCATAAAGAATAATCGCCTGACTATAAAATGTACATTAATTTAGTTATTTTCACCTAGCCTATAGTCTTTAGTGTTCATCCTGGCGTCTATTGCTTTACGCTTGCCTAGAAAATGTACATTTTTATACCTAAATTAGAAGATTTGTTCAATTACATTCCCAATATTTTTATATAATAGTATTAATAATATAGTATGATTTTTATGATAGATAATTGTTTAGCTCAGGCTTGGTCCCTCCATCATTTCATATTTTTTAAGACAAGCTTTTAGTCCAAATAGAAAATTTACTGTCTGATATGCATAGTTATAATGTTAACTTAACATAATTATCAACATGGTCATATCCAAAGATGAAATTGTGTAATCTAGCATCTCTATATACGTGATATTGTATTCTGTAATAAGTTAGTTGGAGTTGCTAGTTGGAGCAGGCCTTACACCAGCCATACAGTCTGAATTCCGATCCGGTTTCCGAACGGAATGACGTCAGAAAGTGTCTCTGTCTGTCATATAGCGATGTCTCGCTTGATGAAGTTATTACGTTCTGAAAGCGGACCAGAGCGGAGTTCAGACTGCGTAAGGCCGGCCTTATAATAAATGCTAATGCTTTCTTTCTCAGAAATCGTTAAATAGCTGGAGAAACTGTGGCAAGAGATCTTTTTGATAGCTCTGAAACTAGTTTTTGTGGTCGTCATTAAACAAATGTGACCAAACCTAATGCAGTACATGTATATTGTCTCTGGAAAAAATAACTTTGTATCAAAGATTACGAGTAAATTTCTGGCCACCTTCACGTAACATTGTGTTTAAAGGGAATTCCACCAGATGACGCCATTCTTTTCATACTTTACGGAAACTTAGGTGGCAGATTCTTGGTATATTAATATTTTAACTTGGCTTTTGTATTGGTAGTGATATTTTGGTCTCTATATTTTTTTAAAGGTAGCTGTTGTAGTATTCACCTACCCTACTTCTAGTTCTGGTAGAACTAATCGACCTTGAGATGCCACGAGTATTTAACGATTCCTGGAATTCTCATTCTCCATTCTTATAATTGACAT
This sequence comes from Apotomis betuletana, assembly GCA_932273695.1. Classification (NCBI taxonomy): domain Eukaryota; kingdom Metazoa; phylum Arthropoda; class Insecta; order Lepidoptera; family Tortricidae; genus Apotomis; species Apotomis betuletana. The sequence continues at coordinate 17,181,681 of OW026299.1, forward strand.
GAGGATTTTTGATACTAGAATTAGAAGCATTAAGCATTGATATATGATATTGTGATCTGTGAGCAGAACTGACAATACAAGTGAGTATAGATTGAATACCTAAGTGTGAAAGTATTTTAATAGCTAGTCAACACTCAACATCTGTTTTATTACTTTTATTTACAAGACATATTTATTAACAATTATGTTAGAAAAAATATACGGGTGATTCTACAAAAAATGGGTAACTCGATGTCACAGGGCAATAAAATATTGTTTTGTTATATTTTGTTTATATTTTTAATTTTATTTGAATACTACTAAAAGCCTTTTATTTGGTCACCCAATTTCAGCTATTCATTTTAAATACAAATTTGTGAAACTCCACAATTTATCCTTAAAAAGTCAGTACTTTGGCATGTCACAACCTCAAAAGTGGGCAATCAAATGGCTGTATATTAAATATTACCTGTAATGTAAGAAAACTTACTGTTTCAATACAATCTATGATGTATTTAATAATGTATAACACTACTTTCATAATATAATATTCTCACTGTTGTTGTAAAAAATATAAGAAACTTTGTGTTCAGTTTTATTCGTCAGTCCGCTGTCTGTTGTTCGAATTGGAATTTCGCGCTAAATATCGGCGACTCAAATTCAAATCCGCGTTGAATTTCAAGGTTGATAGTAAAGTTAGCTGCAGGTCGAGCCATTTTATGGCCACTATTACTGAGTTTGTACCAGAGTTGTGGTTGTCATGTGAACACGTGCCAATCCAGTCAAAAAGTCAGTCCTATGGTAAGTCGTTATTTCCTTGTAAATCTGTGTTATACTTGAATTTATACACAGTCAACTTTGTTTTGTTAAAATGTAGCTAGTTGATGTTCGAAAATATCAAATTAAATGTTGATTCTAAAGATAACCCCAAATTCATGTCTTTTTCATCAGTCCGTTGGCGTCAGTCCTTTGTGTTATATTGCGCCAAAGGACTGACGGGTTTCCAGGGTACTGACATTTGTAGCGTGTTGAAGCTGTATATTGTTACTTATTTCAGTTTAAACCATCGTGCCGCCTGTTAAAAAAAGAAGGAACAGGGGTAAAGACATTTGTTAAGGAAATAACACCTTGGGAGCAACGATTAGCCACCAAAAAAAAGAAAAAAATCATCTGAGTACACGCAAAAAAAAAAACAACTTCTGAATGATACTACTTATATCTTTGTTCGCCAGAACTACTGACCACGAAGCATAATCAATAGATGGTGAACAAATGACCTATTATAAACGACGACCAAAGAGCAAATGAAGCGAAAGACAGAATAAGTCCAGTAATAGGCAATTAAAAAATATTGAACCAAGCAATGGTTTCAAAACTGAGAACTAGACTGAAAAATCATCGACCAAAATATAGGGGAGTCAAAAAGCAGTCTAAGTAAGTTGTAAAATCTGTGGAAGAAACTCCATAAACCAGAATTGGAGTAATGAGTGAAGATATTACTAAAAGGAAAAGAAGGAAACAGTGAAGAAGGGCCTTTTCGGAAGTGTTATATAATTAAATTAAAAGAAACTACATAAAGAGATAAAAAAAAGTTCGAATAAGCTACAACAAATACAAAATTATAGAGAATACCAAAAATAGCAGTGACATAAAAAAACAGGGATGCTTACTTAGAAAATGTATACTGTTAAACTACCTCAAAGTAGTAAAGCCAATTAAAAAGCTGTTTGAATAGTGGAGATAGATCTTTCTCACAGTATTACACGTTAAACAGTTTTTTCAATTATTACTTCAGTGAATGAAGACTAAGAATAAGACTAAAAACATAAGAATAAGACTAAAAATAGTTTCTACCGTCTGCAAATCGAAGTAAGTGAGGTACTCGCCGTTAATGTTGATGCCAAGTCTGTTCCATTCCAGTAGCTTGAAAGCATCTTCCAGTGCAGCAGTAAACAGTTTTGGAGAAATTACGTCTCCCTGTCTTACTCCTCGCTGCAGTTGGATAGACTCTGGTCTTGGATTCGGACTGACATGGTGGTGTTACAGTACAAACACTTCAGCACTTTGATGTATCGATAGTCGATACGGCACCGCTGGAGAGATTGAAGCACAGCCCATGTCTCGATCGAATCAAAGGCTTTTTCATAGTTCACAAACATAGTGGTCGGTTATACTCCTTTCTCTTCTGTACAACCTGCCGCAGTGTATGAATTTGGTCTATGGTGCTAAAGCTTTTCGGAATCCGGATTGTTCGGGAGGTTGGAAATCGACTGTGCGTGAGACGATTGGTAATGACTCTGAAGAACAGCTGATGAACATGGCTCAGCAGTGAGATGGTCCTGTAGTTCTTCAATAAAGGCTATGCTCGAAGTTTCTGTGCGCGAAAGAATCAGAAATGAGGATATCCGCAGTAGAACCAGGGTAACCGACACAGCTTACAGGATTGCACGGTTGAAATGGCAATGCGCAGGCCATGTAGCCCGGTAAATGAACGGCAGTTGGAGCAGCAAAGTCGTAGAGTGGCGACCACGTATAGGAAAGCGCAGCGTGGGAAGGCCCCCAACTAGATGGACGGATGACCTGAGGGTAGCGGGGAATCAATGGATGCGGTCTGCACGGGATCGCACTTTGTGTCGAGTCATGAGGGAGGCCTATGTTCAGCAGTGGACGTCTGTGGCTAATAGATAGATTAGTTCCTAAGAGATTTATTTCTAAATTTTAATAAATATCAAGCATATGTTATGAAGTTGTGTATTTTGTCAGTACTTTGTCAGCCTCGTCAGTCCCCTGGCAGTCAAATTCAGAAAAACCGAAATTTCTCCGGTTCTACTTAAAAAAGTGACTGGCCCAATCTGGAGCAATATATTCATTACATTACCTATCTTATATACCCGAATTTGTAGCATTTTGATTAAAAAACTATCATAAACAAAATATCCCGAAAAGTTACCCAACTTTTGTATATTCGCCCATACTTTAATTTTAAGATATAATTGCATTTATTATTTAAGGAGTGTAATATAGACCTATTGAATGATTATCTTTGTTTTATTACTAGTATCATACATCAGTAACATCTTTAACCAGCTTATAGGACTGGAGCAAACCTTTCTGGAGATGTGTGCAGAGCTGTAACCAGCAAGCTGATTTGTTCTTGTGTAGTGTGCAGTTCAGCATAGATTGGATAAAGGGCCATCATATTGGTAGGTCCCAAAACAATGATTACCAGCATCCCACCTACACCACAGATGCCAGCCTGGCTCACTAGGCAACCATAGCTATGAACAAACTTGCCTGGTAGGCTCTATCAGTCTCTGGGGCAGTGTTAAAACTTGGTCTGGTTGTGAAAGTGTTAGACATGTAGACTTCAGCCATTTTTTCTGTATTCATACGAATTTTTAGTCAAAGATGGTTTTCATACTGAATAATGCTTTATTTCAAGTATCACCATATAATCACAAAACACTGTCCTTCAAGCAGTGCATTACTCTGTGCCCCAGAGCCCAGGTTCAGGGCCAATGGGTACTGGAAACTCATTCTCTGGACATAACTACGACAAGTTACGCCTTCACTGCTTCCTTGTCGCCATCTTCTTTGTGCACCTCCTCTGCCTCTGCTTTGAACTTCTCCTGAACAAATGATTAGAATTAAAATGTGTTGTGTTCTATGGCTGTCTTGATACTAAAATTTACAATTATTTGGGCAATAAAATTTGAATGCAAGCTAAAAATTCATTGCATGCTCTATTATATTGCAAACATAAGTTTTAATTTATTTCTACAGAAGTGTTCTTTTTTATCCCAAATATACTGAGACTTATATTTGCGGCATAGAGTAATAACACGTTATTAAATGGTATTTTGCATTACTCTCTGTCGTATAATTACCCACTTGTTTATACAAGTAGACACTTATAAACGAAATAAAGAACAGATATTTGTTAGTTAATAAGTGATACTTACTAAGTCGTATATAACTTTTACAACAAGAGAACAGCTGGGACATGTTGCTACTTCTTCTCCCGCCATTAATTCTTCCTAAAAAAAGCAACCACATAAATTACTTGGTAAAATTATTTACTATTGTACGCTGGACCACACTAAACCGGATATTATTTTGAGCTAGCTCATGATGTCATGAAGATGTAAATAAATTCCAATTAGAAAATAACAAAGATTCTAACCTTACTGATTTGGAATCGATCTCCACATGGACAAGGATAATAATACATTTCTTCATCTTCGTCGTACTCAAAGTCCTCGATTTCTATTTCGTCGTGAAATATGGTCATGGCTTCTCAGTTTTATTGTTATTCAAAAGAAACGAAGATAATATTATAAATTAACCACAACACATTGCCCAGTTTGGCGTACGTACAGTACAGTGGTCACTGGTCAGTCAGTGTCAATGTCACCAGAATTTAAATTTGCGCTGTTAGAGTGTTACGTAAAAACGCTACCATATTTTTTTAGTCCAAACAAAGTATTTTATAACATCGCCAACATTTCGTTGCCAGTGGTACATTATGTATTAACATACAATAAAAGTAAATTTTTAGGAAACAATTATTTTACAATTTTTTTTTTATATTTTGAAATAAATAGTAAATAAAAAGTTACTAAATTTAGCAACTCTATCTATGACTTGGCAACATCGATAAAGTCACGTCACACACGTCACTCATTTCATTTTCGTGTAAGAGGATGATCGTGGTGGTCCCGTCGGTATTGCCGTAAAACAGTCGTATAAAGTGGTGCAGTGAGTGAACTAGTGTTTTGAGTGTTTCACTTTAGCAGAACTGCAACCGCCATCATGTTTAGCTGGTTAAAAAAAGAGGGTGAAAAAACGGAAAGTATCGACAATGTCGTCGAGGGTCTCAAGAAGATCTACAAACAGAAGTTGCTGCCACTCGAGCAGCATTACCAGTTCCATGACTTCCACTCGCCGCAGCTAGAGGAGCCGGATTTCGATGCCAAGCCCATGATCTTGCTCGTGGGTCAATACTCGACCGGCAAGACTACGTTCATAAAGTACCTGCTGGAACGAGAGTTCCCCGGTATCCGCATCGGGCCCGAGCCCACCACGGATCGCTTCATCGCCGTCATGTTTGATGAGAAAGAAGGCGTGATTCCCGGTAACGCGCTTGTCGTTGATCCCAAAAAACAGTTCCGGCCACTCAGCAAATTCGGAAACGCTTTCCTTAACCGATTCCAGTGTTCGACTGTAGCATCGCCGGTGCTGCGCGGAATTTCCATCGTAGACACGCCCGGAATCCTGTCCGGCGAGAAGCAGCGCGTGGACCGCGGGTACGACTTTACTGGTGTGCTGGAGTGGTTCGCGGAGCGTGTGGACCGCATCATTCTCCTGTTCGACGCGCACAAGCTGGACATCTCCGACGAGTTCCGACGCAGCATTGAGGCGCTGCGCGGGCACGACGACAAGATCCGCATTGTGCTTAACAAGGCCGACATGATCGACCACCAGCAGCTGATGCGCGTATACGGCGCGCTCATGTGGTCGCTCGGCAAAGTCCTACAGACGCCCGAGGTGGCGCGCGTCTACATCGGCTCCTTCTGGGACCAGCCGCTTCGCTACGACGTCAACCGCCGCCTCTTCGAAGATGAGGAGCAAGACCTCTTCAGAGACATGCAGTCTCTCCCCAGAAACGCCGCCTTACGGAAACTTAACGATTTAATCAAAAGAGCGCGACTCGCAAAAGTACACGCCTACATTGTCAGTGAATTAAGGAAAGAAATGCCTTCAATGTTTGGAAAAGATGGCAAAAAGAAGGACCTCATCAAAAACCTTGGACAAGTGTATGATAGGATACAGCGTGAGCAGCAGATCTCTCCCGGTGACTTCCCAGATATCAAGAAGATGCAGGAAACCTTGGCCAACCATGACTTCACAAAGTTCCACCCACTCAAGCCTAAACTTCTGGAAGTCGTAGACCATATGCTGGCTAACGACATTGCACGCCTCATGGATATGATCCCACAGGAGGACATCAATGTTGTCTCCGAGCCGCTCATCAGAGGTATGTGCTTGAAATAAAACTTGTTTTTCTAGTGTTTTTACACTATTAAGAGATATTTCACGAAACCTACTTCAGCCTTGTAGATGTGAGGAAATTTCATCTATTATTTACTTGAAGAGTGTGTGGGGTTATTTAATGTCCTCAAAGGAAATTTAAAGTTTTCATTTTTACTGTGATAGCTCCATCACAGAGATATGCATTTTGGTCAAGTTTGATTTACCTTCACAGCTAGGACAAAGTTTAGGTAAATGTAATTACAAAATTTTGAGAATATTTTCAAGGCCACCACTATAACTATATGATTCCACTAACATGTCCTTTTTATCAGTTGTGCAATGTGTCATATGTTTTTTAATAATTTCATTATCAATCACCTGAATGAATTCCCAATCAGTTCTAAAGGAAAACATAATTGACTAAGTGGGATTCCAATTTATGAATGTTTCATAAATACCCAATTATCATACAAGCTATTGTGCTTGTTCCTCTGGTGTCATAAGGAAAACAGATAGATGAGTCATATTTGCAGCGGTCATCGTCATATTACACTTTTTGGTACTTCCTTAATGTAGATAATTGTTCACGCTTATGAGGCTTGGACTAGTTGTTCATTATAGGTAAATTTACAGTATCTCACGCTTGCAGAAAAACACTTAACTTCCATGAAAAATTTGGTCTCCAAATCTTTGAAAAAGTTAAAAAGCAATATATTATACTATTAGTCAGCATCAAATAAAACTGTAACATCCAAAATGCAAAAAGATATCACACCTGCTACTTCCCTATTTCCATGAGTCGAGCTATATAAAACTCAGCCTGCTAAGCTACTACGGTATAGTAACTCCACCTGTGCTCAGACATTATTGAGTTTTTGAATATGTATTTCTTGTTGGGCTTTACAACGGATATGACTCTTCATACTGCTATCTATCTTACATACAAATTATTTAATATTATTTCTGTTCATCCACATCCAGGGAAGGTCGCTGACTAAATTTTTCAAATTCATACAATTAGAATTCCATTATTTAACGCCATTGAGCAATCCATATTTCAAACAATAGATAACATGTAATTTCTGATGTTTCCATGCAAGGAGTGGCGTTTATCGTCACGTTTCCAAGGCTACGTGCCGCAAGTGTGTACTCGTATCTATAATACTCTTACACACACGGTGATAGTCTACCGCGAATGATGGCGTAACCATAGATGCTGCTATCTCAGATATTGACCTGAATTTACTATCTGATAAGATAAGGGTATGGCTCATTAGCTGAGACAATAACTATTATTAATGCTATTCAAATGCCCTAATGCTTCTGTGATATAGTAACCCTGTAGACAGCTATAGTGCTTTCGCATAACGATGACTTATTTATATGTATAGAACATATTTCCACGTGTATAGGAGTTTTTTCAAAATTATAGGCAAAGTCATAAATAATGTGGCATACGATCGATAATTGCGCAAGCACTCCATTGAAGCTGTCAATGGCCACATATTAAAGGCAGTCTGGCGCCATCTGTTGTTCATAATTTCCTTTGTCCTAACACGCCGAAATGGATAGACGGATATTAACCATTTTTGGTACAGGAATAGCTGGACATCCAGACAGGATACTTTTTACCCGAATAAGGTTAAGAAAAAATTTTTACTCGGGTGAAGTTACGGGCACCTAGTGTATTAGATATTCAAATTATTACGTAAACTGTTACGTACTAAACGAAGCTCTGGGAATAATTCGTAATTTGATGTATTCGTCTACGCATAGCGAACAGTAGTGCTATAAATTGTATTATAATGAATACGCCAGATTGCTGTGGAAAAGAGGTCAACAGAATAGAAGGTATTTCATTATATGTATTATGAAAAGTGAGTTTACGATAATGTAAATATGTTTAATGTTTCCCACGTTACCACAATGTTTCGCGCATCGAGTTAATTGTACATAATTTTTACAGTTTAACCATACTATAATACTTATGTTTATGTCTCTACTTTTATCAGAAAATGTTTTACATAAGACCTACATATCATGTAGAGCATACGCTTAAAAAATAGCGACAACAACTCTTCCAATAATTCGATTCGATAATATAGATTACCTACCCAAACTTATTACTTATACGATTTGAGTATAACGCACGTAACTTACGATTAGGGGCGAGTTGAAACAACCAGCTTAACTAGTAGCAAAGATAGTAAATCGCCCCGATGAACAATGATCCTACGTATCCGAAAACCTGCCATTCAACAGCCATTTCATAGTTTCTGAGGTTAGAGTACAGTCAGCAGCGGCAGTGGCTACGCACGCCAGGTGCTCAAAATTATATGCACACGGACTCTATCATCTATAAAATAAGGTCTGTATAGTATTTGTGAGCGTGTTGTAATGCTTAGTTATTTTTGCTGCCGACTGTACAATAATATTTGACAAGTAGAGTAGCTCGCGGCTGGCGGGGAAAGTGGCGACGCCGCGCAGACACGTCCTGATTATTGTATCGGATTAGCTTACACGGCCAGTTCATAGCCGATAAAGCGACCCATAATTAAAGTATTGCCGCTCACCGGTTGGGACACTACTCGCACGCGACGCCTTCTACTTAACCGCTCCGCTCTGCGAGTTACTTGGCTCGTGCCCTTCGCTGGAATGTGGGCCAATGTACCCGTGAGAGATACATAACTATAAGGACGGAGCCATTTCTTTGTTAAAGAACGTATCAAAAGAAATACATTTCGCGTATCGAAGAGTTCCTGTTCTGCCAAATGGAACTTCTGAGAAATCAGAATCTTCTTGGACCGTCAGCAGCACCTAAACTTAACCAGTATAAAGTACGCCAAATTATAGTTAGTGGTTTTAATATTTAATTTAGTAGTGAACCGTATTGTGGCCCCCAACACGTTAAATAATAAAGTACATCATCGACAATTTGGTAGGTAGGTAATACGGGTGCGGTACATATTCCTACTAGGCACCTACCTAAGGTACTTACTTCACGCTTGCCTCAACACGTGGTCGTAAACTTTAATACCCTCACTACTTATAATGCCTGATGTGATGTAGTAAGTACTTAATTTTTCCTCATATTTATTTGTTTACAGATTATAAGGAAATCACAAAATTGAAGTAAATAGGCTTGTAAACTGTATCAACTGTATGCTTCGGTAGATCTAATAATTTAATGTTAGCTTTCTAGATGGTAATCGGATGCATAAGATGCTTAGGCGGCTACTCGTAGACCAAATGAGTCTTTATTATGTGAATAATACAAAACTACTTCAAGTAATTCATTGCTTTTTTAGTAAATCAGAAATTGTTGAAGAAACCAAATAAGCTTCAATGTTGAAAATAATTATTGACCAGATTATAAACTAGGCTTTGTTCTTTGCTTTAACCATCGGTCATCATTCATCATAAAGTATACTCCTATATACAGATTTTCAGCTTTATAGGTCTCAGGGCTTGTTGCTTGGGCGTTGATGACTCAGTCGGCTTCTGTACATACCTGCGAATAACTGCATGATTTCACCAAGGACCGTATTATGAGTGTTACGAATCGAGTATTAACTATTGTGTATAAACTCCAGATTTCATAACCAGAAAGCACCTGAAGGTGCGTACGTGTCGGTTATATACTTACTTATATATACTCACGTTATCATTACTTTGCTGGCCATAGGGCCAAATCCATGACGTCACATCGGTTTACTTTTAAAGTTGGGGAAATCCTTTATTCCTTTGTACATATCAGTAGAGTGAGTTGATTACCTACGATACGAGGCATATAACGGAGACATACAATTTACACGTTCATTGCCACGAACCCGCACATTCGGACATAAAATACAGTTCGATATACATACGACTTGTTAATTGGTGTACTAACTATATTATTTATTTTTAAGGTTTTTGAAGCGTTTTGATAACTGGGCGAATATGGTTCGCTGTTAGAGAATATTGTTACTGCCCGAGGATATGACGAGTCACGGCGTCACGGGACAGTAATCGACTTGATATTAAATTAAGTAATAGTTAACGCATAGCCCGAAGAGAGTGAACAGTTCCCTCCCTGGAACAATATGTCGTTTCAACGTGGACCTTTTAAACTATAGAATCCAATCAGTGTGACTAAAAACGCAAATTAGTATTACCTACTTAAGTATACCTTAGTCACTGCACGAATGTCTAAATTGCACATAATTAGGTCATCACCTAAACTTACTCATCACAGATCTGAAAGTAAAATCGTGTTTCAGTGGTCGATTTTCTAATTTGATGGAACTTTCTACCGTTCGTTCATTAGCAGGCACAAGCCGTCTCGGCTCGCGTGTGGCTTTCCTAAAAACCAAGCTCCAACCGCTTTTTCCGGGGTCAAATCAAGAGGGGATCGTCTGGAGGATACCGTGATGCTCGACTCTCGCTGTTAATTGAAGCTTGCAATCTACTAGGCTAATGAACCTTTCATTATGAATAGCTATAAAACCCATATTACTCATCTAATTGGGAAACTAAATATTGTGATAGCGAAAAGCTACACTGCTAATTATAAGCAGAGCTATTCTGTTGTTTTTTTACCCATATTTAAGGGGTACCCTCACGGTTCCCTAAACTTAACATCATTCAACCTCTTTCCGGGGTCAAATCGCGAGGACTCCGGAAGTTTCAGTCATCCACGGTACTTTCACTGCTCATTGAAGCTGAATCTGCAACGCTAATTAATGATCGAACCTTACATTATTAATGTCTATGAAATCCACATTAATAGAAAAATAAGGAAACAATGTGTGATAGCGACTATCTAAAACGTTGCTAATTATAAGTAAGGCTGGGTTTTCGTCGTGCATAATTAAGGAGATAGATTTCCCTAAATATCATTAGTAATTAGTTTGTTCTAGTAATCGCGCCTTGGTTTCATCAATACTTAATTGTTTGTTGACTCTTGAGGTGCCATTTACCTGTTGCATTATCCACGCCCTAACTGTTGCGTAGTTTCGGCACTAAGTAGTGTCGCATCCGCATCATATAATACAAATTAACGGTATTTTGTTTGTGCCGAAAATGTGTGTTTGTCGCGTGGTGCATGTCAAAAGCCGACCTCCTTTTGTTCTCGGTGCCCTCTCAACTCGTTGTTCTCGTTGCGTCACGTAATTAACGTTTCCAACTGTTACAGCGAGATCTTTCCAAAATTGCTAACTAAGAGTCATGAAAAGGTTCATTGACTTCACAGTTTTTTGGATAAATCGTAATTAATAACCCTAGTCAATAAAATGATATATTTCCGTTGCTTTTACAAGCAGAAAGCAATAAATTATGAATACATTATAATTTTTTTCATAAATTTGTTTTCGCAATACTTACGCGACGCGACAGGTTTGATTTCCTGTTAAAATTATAATAACAGTGGCCTATTGCTCTGCTGTTCTCATATTTAAATGCGGGCGTTATGTCAATTGACTCAATGACCTGATGACGATACAAATATATGAGCATCCTCCGAATTAATTCTTACGTAAAGTATAATGTTCGCAAATTGCGTAAGCGCCACGTAGTGAAAGCAATATCGTATGGACGTATCTTAATCTTCGTTTCTATATGAATCGCATCAGGAATACCGGTATCTCCGTTTTACTCATTCACTCGCTTTTGTAATCCTCGTAACCTGGCGATTCTGGTCGCTTCGAATGCAGACTTGTATTATTAGCTCGAACAGACACGGAACCATAGCGGACGATCACGTCGCTATGAAGACCCTATACATCAAGTGTAGTCTAGTGTTAATTATAACCTGTTAAGGCATCCTCGCCTGGTTAACAGAAGTTTGCGTCACAGAATCACGTGAACATTGAATTTGCCGTAGGTGCTCAATAGTGATAAAGGTGTTTGTGTAAAGTGCTCGGGTAATGTGGAGTGCGATACGGTGTGGCACACCTATACTGCTCATTCGCAAGCGACCTTGCCCATTGTGCGATGATCCTCTATTATATCACTACACAGCCTTCGGATTGCAGGCCCAACAATTGTTTATCGATGTCCGGTGTTTAGAGCATACTAAACCACTAAACGCAGTTTTTGTCGATATCATCACGGTCAAGGCCATCAACTTTATTCACCTTCATATTGGTACTATTCTATTGTATGCCACATTTAATAAGCATAGTAACAAGTAAAGCATCGTAAAAAGATACTATAAATTGTATGTGGTGATAAGTATGTGGCTATCAGCTATGGTAGCTTAAGCTATCTCTACTATCACTAACAGGATAATTGTTCTAATTCTCATCGATGGGGCTATATCTAAACGAACCACTTGCCTTCAAGTTCCGTGGAACTGCTTTTAGCACTTATATTTTCTTGGTATATATTTCTTAGTTATGTCATCATTCGTCATTGCAGCGCTGAATCAGCGTCACATGTCTTATCGGATCTTTCCAACTGGTACGATTGTCAATATCGTTTACAATTACTTTGCCGTCTTAGCATACGGAGAAATTTGGCTTTCTTATGTCGTAAATTAGAACTTTTCACCGAGACAATTTGTTGTAATGTCCAACGCCGTCGTTTTTTATCGCCGTCAATATAATTCGCTTGTTGGTATTAAATAAATGCGTATAAGCGGTATAACGAGGAGAATGTGTGAATTGTCGGCGGTTTCTCCGTGTGTTTCAATAGTTATTTTATCATTTCTCATATGTTCTTATTCTTACATCTTTAGCACGTTAGTGTTAGTGCCGTTTTATTTAGATTTACTGGTCGTTAATATGTATGCTTATTGGCAGTAAAAGTGTGTCAATACGATAAATCCTTTGAGTGTCCTACCCCGAAAATATTATCTTCTATGCCTAATTTGCATACCTATGCTCATAATCACGTATAAGGTTTTATATACCATACATAAGTAAATATTACGTCGACGTTATCAATTCTGACGGCTATAGTTTATCTCATCCACATCTGATGATAGGGACGAGACGATTGATTTAAATACCGTTATGTTACCAAAAATATTTTTATACGCATGGATCAATTTCAGATCTTTAAAGTTAACTGAAACCCATTTGAATAAAATACAATGTGCATATATGCGAGTTACCTGCTGCATAGTTAATATTAAAATACAAAATGTTAGAAGTTAACTAAATAGCGGAGGACCCTGGTATGGTCCCCTCTTTAACTAACATATTTATTACGAGTGCTTACGTAATCAGATCGCCCTTGAACAGTCGAAAGACTCGGGCCATCACACGCCAAAAAAAAGAGTAAGTACCTACTTACTATATAAATATGCTACTCGATGCACGGTAGGAAATAAAGAGGGCTTACATTTATTTTGAGATATATTATTACAGCTTGGATATGCTTAAATACAGCCCTGTAAATGTGCTATGCTATTCACGATATTATGCGCACGCGACGCTAATCCGGAAACGCAATTCGGGCCACTGGCGACTCGTTAGCTTGGACACTTGCTGATCCAGCCTCTTAATAGATCATTTACACCCACATATATAACATTACATTATCAAAACGTACGCTTTATCTTTTTATTTTGGGTTCCACTCGACCTTCACCTACGTTCTGAATGTTCTGATTGAGTAACTTCTTGAAGTGAAATTACATTGCCTTCATTCATGTCAAAATGTTATCTGTAACAGACTGAAAGGACATTGATTGATTCAATCTTGGAAAATATTTATTTCTATTTTAAGATGCGTAGGTACATTTTAAAGTCAGTGAGAACTGTTCGCAATCTTTAATTTCAGTAATTCAACCAAAAAGATAAAGCAACAATATAACCGCAGTAACTTTGGTTAACTGCATTCGAGTGGATGCAATTATTTGACTCGATCGATAGCACAGTCCTCTGTGTGACCTGATAACACCTGCACTCGTATCACTCACGAAAGGAACTTATTAACTCGACAACGTTTTCGGCCTTGTGCTTTTGCCGTACAAATCCAATAAATAAATGCCATTGATATATCTACTGGGTAAGTAATATAAGATATAAGAACTTATACTATAATATTCATATAATATACGCTCATATTGTATAAGCTTGTTTTGTATACCGTTCAAGGTGTATAACGAACGTTAGATATAACATCAAAATATCTATTTTTGTTAAGTATAACGTTATTTACGTATAATATCATTGTATATAACGATCATAACGTATAACGTTCATAATATCTCAGATTTATAATGTATATTACTCAATACATCTAACACCAAAATGCATAATGCTCATATAGAATAACCGCCTGCACATCAATTGTGTACATACTTATAGGTTATAGGTTATCGCGGGCTAGTTTTCCGCAACTCGACGTCTTACAATGCGCCTATTTTGCGTAAAGGGTTGCTGGCACTACTCTTGCCAACCCAACTCTACCAGAAAGCCTAGCAGTCCCTTGATGTTGCCGACGACTTCTGGGAGTGACCTCGGAGACCCGAGGTGTTGTGCCCGGTATTTGGCCACACCAGGACATTCGAGAATGACGTGGGCGGCAGTCTCTTCGGCCTCCATGCAAGCTCTGCAAAGAGGACTGTCAGTAACACCTAGAGTAAATAAGTGCTTGTTTAGCAGGGCATGTCCAGTTATCGCTCCAGTTATGAGCCGGAGCTGCGGCCTCTTCAGCTGCCTTAGCTTGCGTGACAACCCGGGGTAGATTGTCGGAAGGGCTTCTTTGCTCTGCTTGCAGGTACCTAGGTTAGACCAGTATAGTTGCTGTTCTACCTTCGTGTTCATACGCACTGTGTTCCGCAGCCAGGCGAATGGTAGAGGTATGATTGGTTCGGGTCCCTCTGCTACCATCTCCGAACCTCCTCTCGCCAGTTCGTCAGCTGCGTCGTTCCCGCGCGAGTTGCTGTGTCCTTTGATCCACTGTAGGGTTATGCTATTATTATTACATACCTCTGACAATACTCGGTGACATTCGTATATGAGTCCTGAGGTTACTGTGTAGCTCTGCAGGGCTTGTAACACTGATCTGCTATCGGAGAGTATGCGGATAGGGTATTCCTTTACCTTCCTCGAGATGATTGCATGGGCTGCCATTATGATACCCATACATTCCGCCTGGAAGACTGTATTATGGGTTCCTAGTGGTGTAGAGATGTGTATGTTTAGGTCCTCTGAGAATACCCCAAAGCCAGTGCCTGACCTAGTTTTGGACCCGTCTGTGAAGATTCTTAACTCCCTTGGGTTAAGACCTTCGCCAGGTTCCTCGTACAGTTGTATCTTATATTTTTTGTCGAAGATGAATTGCTTGGGTATCCTGTCGGTGGCCGCTTCTATAAGCGGTTCCTTACCTATTACCTCATAGAGGATTTCGGTGTGCGGTACCCTAGCTGATCTCCAGAGGTTTAGTTTCTTGAGACGTATCGCCGTAGCTGCCGCTTCTTGTTTGACGAAGAGATGCAGCGGCGGCAGCCCTAGTATAGCTTCCAGGGCTGCAGTGGGTGTAGTTCTCATGCATCCCGTAGCTGCCATGCAAACTAACCTCTGAAGTCGTTGTAGTTTAGCTTCTACGGTGGTTAGCTTGGTTCGTGGCCACCATACTACTGCACCGTAGCTTAATATTGGTCTGATAACTGCCTGGTATAGCCATAGTGTGATCTTAGGATTGAGACCCCAAGTTCTACCTACCATTCTACGGCACTGCCAGAACGCGACTGTAGCTTTGTCAATTTTATTATTTAGATGGTTGCTCCAATTCAACTTACTATCAAGTATTACCCCTAGATACTTTACCTCGGTCGACAATTGGAGCTCTGTATTGAACAGTCTGGGTAGTCGGTAGGTGCCCAGATTACGTTTGTTGGTGAACATTACCAGTTCTGTCTTTTTTGGATTGACCGTCAGTTCGTTGTTGTTGCACCAGCGTTCCACGATGGCCAGTGCAGAGCGGGTAACGTCACATACCGTACCTGTGTGATTGCCGCTCGTCAGTATCACTATGTCGTCAGCATAACCTATTGTGTAATAGTGATTGTCATTTAGTGTGGCGATGAGGTCGTTCACCACCATGTTCCAAAGGAGTGGTGAGAGTACGCCTCCTTGGGGGCACCCCTTTGCCACCAGTGCCTGTTGTGTCTCACCAGTTCCGAGTCTGATGACCCTCTTGCTCAACATGTTGTTTATCCATTGTACCATAACATCATTGACTCCGTGTCTTACCAATGCTGCTGTTATGCTGGTGAAATTGGTCTTGTCGAAGGCTCCTTCGATATCTATGAAGGTGCCTAGGCACATAGACTTGTTTATAATGGCCTCTTCTATTTTGACAACTACGGCATGAAGAGCTGATTCTGTAGATTTGCCTTGGCTGTAGGCATGTTGGTAAGGGTGTAGGGGTACACTAGTTAATGCCTTCTCCCTCAACTCCCTGTCACATAACCTCTCAAGTGTTTTAAGCAAAAAAGAAGTTAAGCTGATTGGTCTGAATGATTTCGGATCTGAGTAGTCACTTTTACCAGGTTTGGGTATGAAGATGACTTTGACTTCTCTCCATCGTTTCGGTACGTACCTGTGAGCCAGACAGGCGGCCAGAACGATGGTCAGTAGCTGGGCGAGTTCTTCTCCTCCCCACCTCAGCAGGGCTGGGAAGACTCCATCTAACCCTGGTGATTTGTATAAGTCAAAGCTGTTAATAGCCCACTGTACTTTTTGTGGGCTGATAACCTCACATGCTTGTTGCCACTCCTCCTCCGTCGGAGTAGTCTCCTCATTCGTCCAGTTCACTAGCGGCGTTATTTCGCAGCCCGGAAAATGCGTCTGTACTAAGGTACGTTCCGCCTCCTCCGGTGAGCTGGTGAGGGTGTTGTCTGGCTTACGTAGGGATCCTAAGGTTGTAGTTGCCTGGTTGGAGAGAACCTTTGTTACCCTGTTCGCCTGCGTACATGTCTCAATGTTGGTACAAAAGTTCCGCCATGAGCACGACTTTCTGTACCGGAGCCGTTGTTTGTACCTGGACTTGGTGGTCTTATAATTATCCCAGTCTTGGTCTGTACTCGTGTTCATTGCCCTGTTCAGTTGTTTCCTCATCTTTTCCCTGAGCCTCTCCAACTCTGGCCCCCACCAGTTAGCTTTGTTCCCGCAGCTGGCTGAGGGGGTGGATAAGGGACATGCATGGTGGTACCAATCCATGATGGTATCTGTAAGGACGCCTACCTGTTTTTCTATCTGTTCAGCACCCTCTAGTTTGTTGGGAACCTCTTTCATCGACAAGGCTGAGCTTAGTCGGCTCGCAAACTCTGTGCGATTCGTTCTGCGTGGGTTCCGCCTAGGGATGGCTTCGAGTGTTTTTACCTGAATATCGAATCGAATCCATCTGTGGTCCGAGCAGGAAAGCTCCTTAGAGACCTGCCAGTTTGAGATGTTTTCCGATGCTATATCAGTTGCTAGTGTCAAGTCAATGATTGTTCTGCTCCGCCTAGTTACGAATGTTGGTTCCGATCCTTTGTTAAGTATGTTAAGATCTGTTGTAAATAGGTACTCGACAAGTTTCTTACCTCTCTCGTTACCTGTCCGCATGCCCCAGAGGGCGTGGTGTGCGTTCGAGTCGGTGGCCACGATGAGTTCAAGCCCCGCGTCTTCGCAGTAGTTGACCAGCCTTGTCATGTCGTGCGGTGGCGGGTCATCCGCCTCTGGCATGTAAACCGAGGCTATGACTACCTCCTGCAGGCTGGAGTATTGCGCCCCGTGCGCCTTAATAGCACACAGGTCTCTAGAACAGAAACTTGTTAAAGGTTGCGCATGTATGTTTCTAGTAATATAAATGCAGGTCCGGGGGTTATCCGGTCCCGTATATGCTGTGAGCTTACCTCCTAGGTTGCGGAGTCCGCATACAGTGCCTTTCCTGACCCACGGCTCCTGGATCAGTACTATGGCCGTGTCGTTGACCTCCAACCACTTCCGGATCTGAGCCGTCGCGGTTTCACTGTGGTGGAGGTTGGCCTGTAAGATGTTACAGGTGAGAAAATGGGGTACCGCCATCGGAGTCACCCTCCTCCGCCGACATACCACACTCTCCCTCCTCACCGATGGCCAATCTGCCTAACCCCTCCATACATTCCTCCCCGCTTTCCGAGTGGTCGCGAAGAAGATCTTCTTCGTCCTTCTCGGAGACGGGGTCGGTCTGTTCTGGGGTTTGGGACCCGGGCTTCTCCGCGACTAAGTCAGCGGATGCCTCGGTCACCGCGGCAGTGTCCATGGGCTCGGATTCTGTCCCATCCTTGTCCTCTACAGAGTCGGTGTTACTGGTTGGTGGATGTTCCACAAACCTGCCTCTTGGTCCCTGGAACTTCACGTACACCGAGCCCAGCATAAAGCCGAGCCGGCGCCCGTGGTCCACGAGGGGCTGCACTACCGTCTCTGGTATACTGACAACAGCAAACGTCTCCGTCTCCTGCTTGTCTACCTTATGGAGCAGCCAGCGGTCGATTTCTGCCCACCCGTTCTGGTAGCGAAGCGTCCGCGCAATGGCACGGAAGTCTTCCCAGATGCCGGGGAACAGAATACCGCAGCGTACTCTGCGTGGCACTTCACTCTGGCGCTGCACAACAACCTTCTCCCCCGTAGAGAGGGTGATAGCCGCTACGCTGCGCTTGAGCCATGCCAACGTGGCCTGGTCCTCGCACCACAACCTCAGGACGCCGTTCGATGTTATCGGCTTCCCTCGGAACAGTGGACCCGACGACTGGCTGTTGCCAGGCTGACAGGCCTCCTTCATGAGAAGAGCCTGTAGCTGTTGTTGGACCTCCTCGGACTGCTGTTGGCTAAGGTGTCCTGAGGTCACTGTGGTAACAGCAACCAGTAGGTCAGCCTTTAGAGCCTCGGCGTACGCTATCCTCGGGGCTTCTTCCGACGTCTGGATCCTCTGCCTTTTGGGCTCACCTCGAGGAGATATGGTCTCATCGAGTCGCGCCCTTTTGGCAGAGGCTCGAGATTCCGGATTACCACCCCTGGTCCTGTTTTTAGCCCCTTTCCCTACAGGAGGGGCACGAGCAGCTACTGGGGTACCAGCGGCCTGCTGCGCCGCCCCCTGTCTGGGAGCACCTGGCTGTTGCTGAGGCACTGGAGCTGCTTGGTTTTCCAGCGCAGCTCTTCTCTGCCTGGACCTGCGACGCTGTTTTTTATTTTTGTGCGTCTTCCACGAGAAGCCGCCCTCAGGTCCGGGTTGCTCCCTCTGAGCGGGTTTCGCCCTTCCCCTTTTGGCCCTCTCGTGGAGTGTCCAGCCAGCATCGAGCTGTGCGGTCGCAATATCTGTAGGGAGTTCCTCCATTGGTGTCTGCTCCGGAGCAGCGGACTTCTCCGATGCTGAAACGACCCCCTTGGTATCACTCCCTAGTTTTTGTTTTCTGGGCTTGGTACGGCCTTGTGCCTGCGCCGAGCCTGTCTGTTTCGTCGACGCGCCTGATTTCGAAGCCACCGGTTTCCCAGTGGCCTTTCCACCCTGCGCGGACTGCTTTTTTCGTGAGGGCACTGTGAAAACAGTACCGCCACGGTGTGTGGGGTGTGGGGGCACTGTGGAAACAGCACCACCACGGTGTGTGGGGTGTGGGGGCACTGTAGGGACAGCGCCGCCACGGTGAGTTGATGTGTGGGGGGGCACTGTGGGTACAGCACCTCCGTGTGGTGTGATGTTGCCTGTCTGGGCCGCTTTCGCGTCCCTGAGGGCACGTGAGTGGGAGGGTAGCACTGTGGAAACAGCACCATCCCTCTTGTGAGGTTGTGTGGAGGTGCCAGGCACAGCGTCTGCCGCACCGGCACCTGGTGTGGGGGCGCCTTCGGGTTTCCCCTCCGGCTCCCGTGGGGTTCGGGATCTGGGCGTGTCCATGATTCCATGTCAGTTTTTTCATCTCTCGAGCTTCCCACCCGCCACGGAGCCCGCACCTTTGGGGATGTTCTCTGAACACCAGGACTACCCGAGAGATATAGATGCGGTTGGTTGGGTCTCATGCGCGACATCGGGTGCTGCAGACAGTGTGGCTGGGGAAAACGATCCAAGTTCCCCCAGTGGCTCCACACGTCCTTGCTCCGTCAGCATGGCCGAGCCCCCAGTGTCCTCCCGGAGGACCCCCCCGCATCTCGCCTGCGGACCGTACCCACCTCATCCGTACGGTACGCGCGTCCGTTTCCCTGCAGTGGCTAGCTGCAGGGCCACCGTTTGGCCTGAAATCCGGACCAAAGGGGGCGTGTTGTCTCACAATAGCATCGAACCCCGGCTACGCTCGACTCAACCCCCCAGGACTCCTTCATCCCTGCGTACGGCGCTCAACTGCGCAGGACAAACGCAGGTAGGCATATGTAGTCCACCGAGGTCGCCTACAGCCCTCGGTGGAACCAGAAGATCTTCGCCAACGTGGCTAGCAAACTGTTGGCAAAGCCGGCATTCTACTAGCCATGTCGCCCAGGGTGTTCCGTGGTAGTTGGTTTTAACCTCTTCGGGTTTTTAGGTCCTCGGGGGTTATCCCCAGCTACCCACACTAGGAGGCGATCTCGCTCACACCCCTGTACATACTTATGCAATAGTTCGCTGTAACATTTTAATATATGTACCTCCATGCAAGAAAGAATTTTGACGCTACGCTCGCTTCGCTCGCTTCGCTCGCTCCGCTATCCATGGTCATAAAACAAACCTAACCTAACCTACAGTTTTCGGTTTTTGACCCATATTCCATTTTGTCGCAGTTCTTCCAAACGGTATACTCGTATTTGCCAGAATTTCATCTGCCATTATCAATTGTGTACATACTTATGTAATAGTTCGCTGTTAAATTTTAATATACCTCCATGCAAGCAAGCATTTTGACGCTCCGCTCGCTTCGCTCGCTCCGCTATCCATGGTCATAAAACGAACCTAACCTAACCTACAGTTTTCGGTTTTTGACCCATATTCCATTTTATCGCAGTTCTTCCAAACGGTATAGTCTTACTTGCCAGAATTTCATCTGCCATTATCAATTGTGAACACGTATGCAATAGTTCGCAGTTAAATTTTAATTTAGGTACCTCCATGCAAGCAAGCATTTTGACGCTCCGCTCGCTTTACTCGCTCCGCTATCCATGGTCATAAAACAAACCTAACCTAACCTACAGTTTTCTGTTTTTGACCTATGTTCCATTTTAGGGGCATAGGGGTAGCTGTTATAACCTATTTAATATATCATACGCTATTATATTTTCTGATCATTATACTAATAGAAAGTATATACTATGATCGATATACGTTATGTATGTTATATTAACTGAATTTAGAGTATTTGAGTGTTATATAAAAAATGATTCTACAACAAGAGTATTATGCTAATTGGCCGTTATTCCTATTAAAAATATAGATTTTGATGTTATAGCAAAAGTTTATTATATCTTGTGAACGTTATTAATATGAAATTATATATTATGTAGTTATATCTCATGGGACGCACCCATATCTACTTTACTCTTTTTAGTAGTGTAAGACCAACTGAATGTATTCTTTGCTCTAGTTTTCTGATGGATTTAGACATTCCCAACATCATAACTTTTGTAGTATCCCCTTTTCGAGAAAAAAAAGGTCATTTCATTTCCTTCATTGGGTGTGAGTTGCATTAATTAACGATGCTTTCGTTTTCATATTGACAATCACTTTATTTATTTTCTATAAATGGAGGGCCTTGGCATTTGCGTAATAACTAGAGAAATAATTGAAAACCTAGCCAGTTCAGGTTCAATATGCAAATGTTTAGCGGCATATAGGTACATGAACATAACTACAGTAGGTACATACTTATCCTGCTTACACGCTACATTACCGCATTCTGAGAAAATAATCGTGCATCACTATTATATAAGTGTAAATAAATATCCAAGAATCAATTGCAGTAATCGTGTCAATTCGTAGCATCCGCTTCATCCAGTTCCAATAAAGACCTTTTCTTTGAAATGTGATACCTAATGTTATCGACATTTATTGATTCAATGGTGTCTTATCTGCCCGTGTGTGTATTTCATAAGGCGTCGAACTCGAAGCCGCGAACTGAATGTCAAGGCGAATACGCAGTGCATTGCGCCAAATCTCTGGTGCCTGGGATGTGGCTTTAACAAAATAAAACAGATTACTGCACATGTCTTGTTCGTCTTCATGATCATGATTCACGCAAAGCTGCTGATTTAGAGTTAATTCGTTAGGTTAATCAAATTAAGTATAATCTGTATCATACGCGTACGCGCCACATAAGTTAAGGTACATATCTGAAGTTTAGCTTCAACTTGACAGTCAACTCGCTTCCGCTGCGTATTGAACTCATTTGACACCTCAAAACAATTACCGCGCAAAGCAACTAGTAGCTAACGTCAGACGCAAACTTACGTAGCGCGAATTGCGTGTTGCATCAAGAATTAGCAAGTCACGTATTAATTTTGTTGTTTGATGTCGGCGAATGTCAAGGCTCCATACAGGGTGCTGGCTGCTGGTTCCGCCCCGCCAATGGGAGCGCGACGGGCACTTTCGCCGCGCGCTGTGTGCACGCCGATGCGTCTGATAGTCCATTGTACAGGTGTAATAAAATCATGGCGGAACAACATGCTTTTGTTGCATGAATGGGATAATTCTGAACAGTACCGAGAATTGGATGTGTCATCAAACGCACAATTTCATTGTCGCTTTAGTCCTAGTTAGATATCATTCAGATAGAGATGTACTCTAATTTTAGCGGGATCGTTTGACCCATTATGTTATTTACTTTAGAATTGATCTGCATACAATTCAGCTAAGAGCCTTATCACACTTGCGATTTGCGAGCGTATTTTGTATGAAGGCGATCGCGCAGCGTGTTCGCCGCGTCGCTTATTTGTATAGAAAATACGCTCGCAAATCGCAAGTGTGATAAGGCCCTAAGTTGTACAGTTATCGTTTTAGACTTATTCTTAAGAATTTTAGAGTCATTTGTCATACTATACTGTGCTCCATTGATGTGTATAGGTACTGTGTATGTAAAAATAAAAGTAGTATCGCGGCCGGAACGTTAATTATCACATGTTTAATGCATGCGGCATTGTGGGCGGAGTGGGATGACTAATGTCTCTGGAGCCCTTAGCCCGAACTTGTAATGTCCTCAGTGCATCTATCAATATGCTATACAACGTTGTACTTTACCTATACCCCATCTTAAGAATAGGTCAGTGAGACTTATATAGTTTTACGAGATTTGAAACCAATATTTTTTATCAATCTAACTCGACTCATAAAAGTCATAAATATGGATGTGGATTAGGTATAATGGTCATTTGTTCAAAATCATAGCCTCAAGTGAAACTCGTTACGCCACGCGATGAAATAACAATGAAATCCATTCTAGATCGTCTGATATAAAAAGTATTCTGGTATCGGATCGATCGGTGCAGTGTCGCAAAGCGTTGCAGCGCAGCGCTTCCTCGCGCCGTCGCCCGTGACGGCCTCACCACGCTAACGCTAGTCTGCCTTGCATTTGTTCACCGAATTCCGCGATGCATGCCGACAAAAACTTATACTCTGGTTTCAAATACGTTGCTACGTTGTATACGGAAGAAGAACATTTTCTAGGCGAGATATCGAATGAGGGTGTCTACCAAGGAAATATTTATTAGAAATATACCTCACCTGCGTTAAAAAGCGGGTCTATATCGGATGGCATACAATTATTAGTCCTATCGTTGTGTCGCATAACGTCTTTTGTCCTAATAACGTATGGCATACACTTTGTTCCGCATATTTTTGACTGTCCGACATTGTTGCTCCTATTATCTTTTGTCCTAAATATTATTTGTCCTATCGTTTGATGTGACTAAGATTCAACCATCGAATGATTGATGTGCATAATTGTAATGTTCCTAATATTTAATGTGCTAGAAATCTTTTGACTGCATATCATTATACCTAAATCTCGAAGATTTTTAAGCAAGCATTCTGACGCTCCGCTCGCTTCGCTCGCTCCGCTATCCATGGCCATAAAACAAACCTAACCTAACCTACAGTTTTCGGTCTTTAACCTAACCTACTAACTGCTAAATTTTAATATGCCTAACCTACAGTTTTCGGTCTTTAACCTAACCTACTAACTGCTAAATTTTAATATACCTCCATGCAAGCAAGCATTCTGACGCTCCGCTATTCATGGTCATAAAACAAACCTAACACCTACAGTTTTCGGTCTTACAATATTAGGATAGTGTGTTATGTGTTTTGACTACATGTCATTAAGCATAAATCTTGATGATTTTAGCAAGCAGAGTTTTCAAAGGGTCACAGTTCTACCTAACACTCCTCCTCGCTTCGCTCGTCGTCGTACCTAACCTAACCAAAATCTGACCTGCCTGAAGGTAGAATACGTAACGATTCTCACTTCACGCCTACCATAGTTTAGTTTAGGTGCTGTAATTTTAGCCAATTTAATAATAGGCAAAATAATTCTTAGGGCAATTCATGTTAGGAATATAATGTTTTAGGTAATAAAATTTTAGAGTTATCAATATTAGGACAAACTTGCTTTAGGACTTTAAATGAGTATGCGCTAAAAATATTAGGACAAACGAGTAGTATGCCATTCAACAGTATGCCAAACATTCTCGACCAAACATTAATAGGACAAAAAACGTTATGCGATACGA
This sequence comes from Apotomis betuletana, assembly GCA_932273695.1. Classification (NCBI taxonomy): domain Eukaryota; kingdom Metazoa; phylum Arthropoda; class Insecta; order Lepidoptera; family Tortricidae; genus Apotomis; species Apotomis betuletana. Next base: position 17,206,330 of record OW026299.1, read on the forward strand.
CAGGCACCCTTAAAAAGCCTCTTTTTGAAAACTTGTATTGAGGGACGCAAAAATAAAGACATTTTTTTCTTTGAAGGATTTAATCTCTAATCCGCCACCTAACTTCCGCATTAGGCATATGCATTGACCACGGATACAACGTGGTGGCGACTGACGCCGCTCTTCCTATCTTATATAGTATCGGCGTTCATCTCATTAGACACCACCGCTAACTGAAGACACAATGTCAGAAAGGATTAGCTTTAGAGACTCACTAATGAGGAACTATTACCTCGGCTCGATCAATGGACGCTCCAGTTCCGCCGCTGGATGTGAACGCTCGATTTCGACCGATAGTCACTCAGTTAATTGTACCTTTGTTCCCGCGTCCGCTGTGACATCATGCGCGTGCTGAGCTGCTATTGTGCGCGCCCTACTTGCCCCTAGTGCCGCTTTGTATGTTACCGACCACCCTCGGAACTAGATCTCGATTGTTCTTTCCGTTTTGTCACGGGAGAAATTGATGCTATTGAGTCTCAATTGGCTCTGTAACCTAGATGTACACAATCGAGCGACGTTTGTATGTTTTTATGACACCGTAAGAGGTCTCCGTGCCCTGCGTGGAACAAAACTAATTACTAATATTTGAGTAGCACTTTTATGAGACACCCATAACATTTTTGTAAATACCAATTTGGAGTCCGTACTCTTGTCGCGATCACGTGAAAATAGAGTAGTTCGTGGAAAAAAGAAATGGACTAATGGTGTTGACTAATCGAATTAAATATGGAAGCCGAAATAAAGTAGTGCTACCGAATAAAGTAGATTTTCGAATTTTATTTGATCAATTAACACCATTCCATTTACTCCCCAAACCACCCAATTGTCACGTGATCGCGACAAAAGTGCGGCCTCTAATAATTATTATGGATGATCTCCGATGGTGAAATGGTGTCTCAATCTAATGTATTTCTTGTTCTTATTGGTATAGTTAGTCGCTTAAACATTACTCCAAGATTGAGAGCGAAGAATTGGATGGCATCATGACACAGATCTCACGGCTTAAAGGTACGCTGGCTTAACGAGGTATTGCTGTAGAACCATTACATGCGCCTACAGTAACTCTTGCAACCGATAAGAGAGATCAGTTCAGAACTGAGGTATTTTACGTACTTAAATAAATTATCACTCTTTTCAGCGATAATGTTTAGCCGAATGTGGCTTGATGTAGAAAGATCGCGTTTTTCAGTAGCGAATGGCGTGCAATAGAGGATGCTGATGTTCTGCGATAGACGAACTAGGGCTACTAAATATATAACAACATTCCTAAACATTATAATATAACAGGTCGACAAAAGAACACCACGGTACTAAGCGAGTGCATTGGCTTATTTGGCATCGTTAGTTGATGTTCCAATTGTAGGTAATGTCTGCGCGAGGGGTGCCAAACGACCAGCGCCTTATTCAGAAGCTGGTCACTGTATCTTTGTACCTATCCGTTTCCATCGCTGTATGAGGGATAACGATATTTTTCTGAACGTTGATGGTAACGTTCAAGAGTGAGAAGTATCGTCATCGCTAATTTGGCGAGATTTTTCGGTAATGTAATAGTTAACCTTACCGCAAAAACTCGCGAAATTCAAATAGCAGTACCTTATCTTTGTTAACACAACTTATCAGCGATATAAGTGTCTAGGTAAGCTTGTTTGTTCATGATGTCATCCTCATCACCGATGTTCGGCAAACAATACTGCTCATGGGTTCGGTTGGAATGATCCTGCACATAACATAACGGTTCCATTGTGCGATCGATGGCGTATGATAATGGCGTGCGCGACGTGCGCGCTCGCGCACGTGATTGTATGCACAAGGCGACTCCGCTCCCATTATTTTCACCTTTCTGCAAACAAACAATCAATCGTTGCGGTTTATTGACAAACAAAGCATTTACAGTACACGTAGGTATTACAAATTATAGTAGGGTATACGTTTGTTACACACATTTCCCAACCTTGTCATTTATTTGTAAACTTTACCTTGAACTAACCTTTTCCACCGAAAGTATGAGCTCCAAAACTTCGTTTAATTGACCTTTCAGCTTGCTTTATTTTTGCAGCTGAAAGAACCATCAAATCCGAATTTACTAGAAAACAATAATCTCCCAACATTTCATTAAATTGGTTATCTTTCTAAACTGCGGGCTCGTTGCCGGCTGGCGAAAGATAACACCTTATCACGGCGGCGTATTGTTGACACTTTAGTGGTCAGAACAGTAAAGTTTGCTTTCGGGACTTTGCTATAGCACATTCCGAAGCCTAAATTAATCTGCAACCATGCCATTTGTAATTTTATTTTAGCTTTGCGGATGCTGATTGGGGCGAATATTTAATTAGACGGGATATGTCGTTTTGAATGCATATGTCAATTCTCAGAGTATGAGGAAGCTGTCGGCAGACGCGGCTACTACGGGGCGCCATTGCGCGGGCGGTGGGCGGCGGACGCGCATCCTCCTTACGCCGAGGATACAGGTATCCTGTCCGTCGCCTGACCTTCCCTGTGCCGTCCGACGCGACGCTAACTGCTCCTTCGCTATCATATTCTCACCTGACGGTGCAGGCTTCCCACGAGCTCGCTCGTTCTCTCCATTGTTGTTCAATAAACTACATATTGTTGACTCAGCTTCGCGTGTCTGTTGTGTGCGAGTATGTAATCATAAATCGATTTGTCCGCCGTCCTCTTTCTGCTTCCTCCACTTTCTCCGCTCCGTATGTAATAACTAGATTACCTGATCATTATGTCAGCGCCTGGAGCCTTCACACTGTAAGCGGTTTACGCTTTTGTCATTGCGATGACCATAAACCCGAGATAACGAGCGTATTTATGTATCACATTTACGATCTATAATTGTTGCAGCTTTTTGTTGAAAATATCCATCTTTAATCTACCGCGTCGTGAATCTGTAGTGACTTTGATCTTTGTTTACCATATACGTTATCATGTGATAGTCATCTGCCGCATAAACTGTGTCAGTGGAGACTAATTAACCCTTATCGATGTATGAACTATTTACATGACATCATTTGTCTAACCTAGATCCTATTCACGCAACCCTTAGCCTATTTTGTGTGGATGTATCGATATCATGTCGCTAATTCAGTGTTTTCTGTATTATGTCTTTACTATTATTTGCAAATGGTTTTCTTATGGGTATAAGGAGTCGGAATGCAGCTCATGTAGCGTCATTTCCTTGATGGAGGTGCGTAAATTCCAATTTTATATACCTAACTATGGATAAGGCTTGGTCCAGTCGAGCAATGATGACGTATTTATTGCATCGACTGTTCTAGCCGAGTTCCAGACACTTATCTGACAAGAACCGTGCGATTCTACCATTTGGCTCGGTTTGTAGAAACCTGCCTACTGAGCCAGCGGTCCTGGGTTCGAATCCCGGCCAGGGCAAATATTTGTGTGATGAACTCAAATATTTGTGCTTGGGTCATGGTTGTTCTATGTATTTAAGTATATATTTATCTAAGTATGTATATCGTCGTCTAGTACCCATAACACAAGCCTTTTTGAGCTTAATTTGGGACTAGATCGATTTGTGTGAGGTTGTCTGAAATTTATTTATTATTATTGAACCCACCTGTTATACAACTCAAATTAATAAAACGTGCCAAAAACGGGATGTTAGCTGCCCCCGGCCTTCCTGTAAGCGTGGAACATCGTATGAGTACCTAAATTAATTTGCGCATAATAATGGAATTCCTGACGTAAAGCATTTGCATTGCGACACGTAAGACGCATTTTTTTTCTGGGAACTATTTACATAATCGTATTCGTGTGACTAATCCTGGTAATTGTCTTGACCACACGTGTCATTCAGTCTATTTGCGTATCAGTGGGTGCCCGTTATCTCGTATGTCTGTTTGTCCTCCGTGGGCGATGCGATCCGTAATAACACCAATTTGTTCAATTCGCAGCCAGCTTGATTTATTACACCAGTACGAAGATTGACTATTAAACAGTGATATTTATTGAGTGACTGTCACAGGCTATTTGATGCATTTGCTATGCAGCTACTGCATGTTTAGCGTAGTTCCAACCGTCAATTGACTCGTTTTTATCGCAGTTCAAGTTTGACCTAAATCGATGCCAACATCCTTGACTGGGTAATTTGCTTCACGTTAAAATTGTATGCGTAAGAAAATAGATTAAAAAACTATTACTCACAAAACAATTGCGATCGTGAAATAAAAAATATCGATAAAAACGATACCGTAACTAGACTGTTCGAAAGGGAGGGAGGTGGAGATGAATGGGCGGCCTTGCGCTCGAGTCGAGATAATGGTCAATGCGACTGCTCGAACTCTGCTGGCCAGGGTTGCTACTGTCTACGAGTATTCCTACAATCGGGATTGACTTTACTCATTCTTAAAAACAACTGCCGATTGAATGTACAAGGGTACATTGCTTGTTTTTTGGTTTATCTAAAAACGAGAAATAACTAAGTTTAGACCATGGTTTAACTTACTAAAGTATTTAATCCTCAATAGGCTTAATAGTATTAAGTTAACGATGTCGAACAAACAATAAAAACGATGTCAAACCAATAGTTGTAAACGGTTGAATATTGCCGATAGCTAGCAACCCTGCTAAGCACTGCAGGCACTTGCTGTTCCCAGTTCCGCGGCTATTTGCAACGGTGAATGGCTCCAATGTAATACTACAGCACTCCTACCGCAGACCGTCAACACCCATCCTTTGTGTATCACTTGATGTCGCTCTCATCTGATTAAAGATACTAGTTATTGAGAGCTTACTTGACACCATTTATCAATTTCACTACAAATGAAATTGATGGAGCACAAATTAATGCCATCAATACGTTTACGACTCACGCATATGGTTCACAGTAATGACATACAGCCGAATCGAGCTCCTTCAGCCTTTCGCTTGAGTCATGCCCCACTTCTGCCGGACATGTTCGCGGACTTTAATTTCTAGACTATACGCGCCATTACTTAGTACCTGATACTAGGGTAACTAGTGCTACTGGCTTGTTAGCGCCGGTTCAATAATTTTCGCACGACGATGTGGTCACGTTTGTGGGTGAGCTGACGCTTCCGTTGTATTATTTGTTGGAGCTTGTTATAATAACAATATGTGTTGACTGTTAATCTGGCATTGGCGCTGAAACGTGCCTTCAGGTGCACGAGGAAGTGCGGACTTTGTTAAGTTTCACGGTCTTCCTCTTGTTTTATTAATAACCGATTTCCTTGAAAACATTCTTAAATCTCTGCTCAAGTAGGTACAACCGTTTATATAATCAATTACTCGGCTGACGAATCCATAAAAACTGCATCAAGAAAAATAAACATAATATATCTTCATTGGTTGAATATTCATGTTATACCAGCATTTATTTTTTAAATGTCAAGGTATAATTTATATATCCTGGTGCATTAAATTTCATCATTAAAAATGCAGTTTCTCTTAAATTATGTTTTCTACCAACGTGTTTAGTCTTACATCATTAATCGTGTATTCGTTTTACTTTTCAGGCGGTGCGTTCGAGGGCGTAGAAGACCAGGTGTCACCGTTCGGCTATGGACGCGGTGAAGGCGTGGACGCGGGCCACGGTGACCCTGAATGGATCTGCAGTCGCGAGAAACCGCGCTACGACGAGATGTTCCGGGGACTCAACCCCATCGACGGCAAGGTCACCGGCGCTGGTACGTCCCTCACGCCCACGGGCATCCGAACGCACGACGCCATGCGGGCGCTGCTCTCCTCCACGCACAGCGCCTCTCTGCTCACTGAACTCTGCATGACGCTTACCAATAACAATAACCCTAACCATCAAGAGTTCCATAAGCTAGCCGGCGCGTTGACCGTTGCGACGCACAACAGTAACTTAATCGCGCATTACTTGGTGAACGAATCTAGTAACGATAGAGTCTCTTCGGCCGTTTCCATACACAGTCTACACTCCTCCCGAATTAGTGAAGATAGGGCATCCACGTATGTCCCCAGTAGACCAGAGACCCCCGTCACAAATAAAATCGCGACTAGTGATAGTTCTGATTCTGACGATGAATCGAGCTTAGATAATGAACCGAAATACAATTTAGATACGAAAGAAACACCCAATTTCTTTGTACCCATTCTTAACTCAGTTAAGTTTATATTTCTATTACTTCTCAATGTCGTAACAATAACTTTAACGGCGGAGATTATGTTTTGGACACTAACTTATGTGATAACGGGGGAGCCGTATATAGAATTTATTGTAGAAAGAACCCCAGAGTCATGGCTGGACAAGTCGAAAGCTCTGGCTTTCGGGCCTGAAGAAGAACTTGTGCGAATAGAGTCACTGCATCAACTGTTTCTTCGGGATAATGTCGTGAAAGTACTGAAACGACTCATTAGCACCTTAGTTGCACCATCTGAGTAAATAAGGAGAGATTTAGTGTTCATATAGAAGACGATTCCTCTCTGCTTAGCATAAGTGATTGTTATTTAATTTTAATATCGGTTTCATTGAATTTATGGTTGATAGGTTTGTAGTAATAGTCTAATGTAGAGGTACCCTGGGTAACTGAAGATAGATTTAGGATCTAACACCGATTACGATGCACGCGCGGTTGTATACAGAGTGATCAATCCAAATGGGTCAGTAGGGAGAAAACGAAAACTATAAGAGATAGGGAAATCTGTTCTTAGGAACCATGGCGTCGATTTTAGATTTAATACAAACTGCATTAAAAAAAATTATAAATATCATACATAACCGGGAATTGAACCTGGTTAAAATTCTGTAAGTAATCGCATATCGTATTGTAACATTCTTTACAGCAGTTCTGACTGGATTATGTATGAAATTATGTATGCTATTTATACAAAAATAATAATGCAGTCTTTATTAAATCTAAAATCGACGCCATGGTTCCTAAGAACAGATTTCCCTATCTCTTATAGTTTGTGACTTCTCCCTACTGACCCATTTGGATTGATCACCCGGTATATTGACCCAAAATTTGGGTTATCTTATCACTGCATGTATTTTTTATTATTTTAAATCTTTATACTGTCGATTTTCTAAAACCATCAGTCAAAATTTATTATGGAAAGAAAAAAATGTTGTTCGATATAGTGCCGTTTTTTTTAAATCATGATTTTCTCCAAATAGTTCAGAAATTCGACAATTCATAATTTTGTAGATATGCTTCTACCTTGCACATTAAATTACATTTACAGTTTTCTGCTAAAACACAGCTATGATCTTGAACCGTAACTGTAGGTTTAGGTTTATAGTTTGCGTGCGAGTTCCAAGGAACTATCATCGGCGAAATGAAGCAAGGAACTAACATGAAAAATGGTCATATGCAGAGAAAACTAATTCCCTTTCCATACGGATACGAGTATATACAGTACTGTAGTGAATTTAGTGAAACAAATGTATTATGTAATTTGTCTACAAAAAGCTTGTAAATAATTTTGTTTCAATATTTTTCGTTGAAACTAAGTATTCAGTACGATGATAAAACATGATGATTCTCTACTGCTCAGCCGCAAGACAAGTTTCCAATGTCCAACGCAACAAAACGCCTCAATTTCATTTGAGTCATTTTCAAAATACATGTACATAGTTAAGGGCTAAAATTAAAACAAAACTTAATTGATTCCTTTGTGTAACGATACTTACCCATATATTTTGTATGAGTAACTTTCGTAACACAAAAGAAGCGATCGTAATTTTATTTTTATTAAGCCTTTAACTATGTACATGTTTTTTGAAAATGACTCATTCAACGTTTCCCGTATTTAACAGTATCAAATGCGTTTGAGCCTTTTTTGCATTAAAAGCAAACTCTCTCTTTCTCTCTCTCTCTGTATGGCTCGGGGATTACTTTCTCTTTAGCTCATTGTGCACCGATGTTTAGTATACCCCGTATACTTTGGAGCTCGCGCGTAGATCATATAGGCGTTGACAGCGACAGTATGCTAAGTTGTGTGGCGGTTTTTCTCTAGCGGCGAAAACGGAGATGCTCAAGTCGAAGCTGCCCAACTCGGTGCTCGGCAAGATCTGGAAGCTGGCGGATATCGACAAGGACGGCTTCCTCGACGAAGAGGAGTTCGCGCTGGCCATGCACCTCATCCAAGTGAAGATCGACGGCCACGAACTCCCCGCGGACCTGCCCCCGCATCTCGTGCCGCCGTCCAAACGGAACTGAGTAGACAGAGGACTGGTAAGGTTAGACTCTTCCACCGGCAGCGAAGCAGGCGAAGTGTTCCCATTTGTCCTATAGAGACTACAGAACTGCTGATTTTTTTGTGAATTTTGCAATTCTATATCTCTGTGGGTCAAGTGGGATTTCATACATGAAAATGCGTTGACGCGCTACTACAATTCGCTCTTCGCTGTCCGCGGAAGATATTTGTGATAATCAAATGTATCTATTGATGCTTAAACCGGCCGATGCCGGAGGAAGAGGCTACATATAACCTTATATATTATAAAATATCAGCAAATGCTCATAATCAGCTTTACAATTATATTCCTCCGCTAGGGTTTTGGTTACACTTCAATTGATTCATTCGATTCCGAACAGTTATCGTGCATAATAAAAAAGTTGATACGTCGCGAATGATTGTTGATCCGATTTGTTATAAAAACAGATGGTATATTCAGTACGTTGTACGCGTACAGTAAGATATCCTTTGTTATCGATGTGACGAGCGAGCGAGCGCTCGTGTGTGATCGTTGCTGTGAGAGACTCGTTTGTATAATCCGCACACTGCATCACGCACTCACACCCCCTCGATGTATCCTCCCACTTGCTTCACTTGTGTGACTGTCTTTCTGTAACGTGCTGTGCTATGTTATGTGGAGGAGAGCGGCGTGGCTCGTCCCCCTGTTGTTCTGCGACTTGCAGTAATATTTGACAGGGCATAGCTCAAGTCTTAGGTATATCGTCGGATAATATTGCAAGACCGTACAAATACAAACTACGTTGTGCAATTTATGTATGGGTCTTTAGATGAATGTTTTTAAATTATATCAGAATGTTGAAATTATTTAATGTCATAATATCTTTATTTATCTAAATTTTTAAAGTGTTTAAATTTCACGAGAGAGTATTTGATAATTCATATTTTAACGCTGCCCCACTGCTTAGGTTAAATACTTAATTTATTTGGCAAGGTGAAGTCGGTGCTCTGTGTTTACATTTAGTTAGTTACATCGTCATCGGTATTAGTTCATAATATACTCGTCACTTTTTTGTATCACTTACTTTAAGTCTGGTTTCATTGATGTTTTCATTATATATTTTTTTTAAAGTTACAATAATTAAGTGGTTCCTATTAGTTGATTCTAGGCCAGAACAGAAACAATAATTCTTATCGATTTACTAATTTTCTATAATTCACGTCCGCTTAAAGATTCTCGGGTATCTGTTGTAGTCTTCATGTATTTTGTATAACTACTCACTCATACGGCATCTTCATAAATACTGCATTTATACGGAACCTTCAGAATGTTCAGTGCCTTTGCTACAATAAGTAGTGTGGGGTCTATATGACCCCCATCGCTGACCTACCCGGTAGCAGCTTATCTACTCAAATATAGCTGACAGAAGCGCCCCGCCGCGCGGGTGCAAATGTAAATAGGTACAGATTTTTATATGCGTTAGATATTTGGAATGTATTTAGTGCCCCGTTCCGTGTGAACATACGGTTTCGCGATGTGATTTCAGAAAATGTTTGCTACCACTGGACGGGGCATCCAACGAACATTTTTACATTTGCTATTGTGTGTACATAATTTTATGTAAATTTATTAAAAATATCGTAAATTATACATAGCGTGTAATAAATAGTTAAGAAGTCAATGGTTTACGCTTATTTTACTACCTATCAATGTCTTCCTTCCCCTAATCCCTAACCTGGTGTACCTCTAGCAAAACTGTGACATCGACATGATTATGTCGGGAACATGAGAGGTGCTGTGCCGCGCGACAATCAAAGTTGCGGCAAGATAAGATATGATATAGCACCCGTCTTGCTCTCACACGGTATTGAAAAGAAAGTGGTGCGTTTGTCGCGCGACAAACATTCGTATGTCACAGTCGTGCTAGAGGTGCCGATTATTAGATAATAACATACCTACGCTGCTTAAAAAAAGGTCGTGTATAATTTAACAAAGCAAATGCATCAAATATTTGATTGGCCTGAAACTTTAAAGGCTTAAGTGACTTACTATAGATAGCCATACCAAATATTAGTGAAAACTACTTAGGTATATATTACTTTTTGAGAAGTAGGTAATTCTGCTCCGCCTTTGTCAAGCGTTGCTCTGACGACACGTCACTCTAATTTACAAATAGGTTACCGCAACTTTGAGATGCATATAACAGATTAAAAAAAGAAGTGTTATTTCAAATAAATTTATTAACAAAACCAATTTCATATCTTAGCTAGAAATAGTTGCATGGAGTCGCCTGCCGCGGCTGTCAATAATATTGGGCACATGTACAGTCTGCATCAAAAATATTCAACCAAACAGGACTGTCCAAAATATTATGACATAGACCAACTTAAACCAGAAATCGAAAAATGCAGATGTTTAATTTTACCTCATTAATATCTAACAATTGAAGGTCTTTTTATCTGATTCAGTCATCATCGGCACAAACCCCTGACCCTGTAGGCCTACAGGTCCTATAAAACATTATTTTTTATTGCATCATCTTTGCCTACTCCAGTCAAGCAAAACACATTCAGGTATTTTTGATAATATTACCCCCTCACTTAAATATATTTGAAGCTGACTGTACATTACATTCGACGATGCTCAATTGAATACATATGATATTTACACATTTGGCAGGGCAGGAATGCGCAGCAAGCAATTTCAATTCTTATCAATATCTACTTGTTGAAGTTGCAGTTTGGAAATGACAGTCTACATGTGGGCACTTGTCAATGTAATTATACAATACAAGTAGCACCATTATTGTGTGATGTACAACATATTTGACTAAAAGGGGATACACAATGAGAATAGTCAGTATATCCACTTACAAAAATATTATCTGTAGTAAAACAGAACAAACAATCAAGAAAATTGTATACTTGTTCACAATTTAGTGATAAATGCATAACTCTATACCCAATAAATAATTTGATAATATGAAAATCTACATCCCATAAAGTAAATTTACTTGAACTTAGTAAACAGTAAAGTAACTTAATTCTACACCAAACAGGAAACTGAGCAGGCAAATACTGGATGAATAATGAGTGGTGTGTTCCAATATAAATCTATAAAAATGGCTACTGGCTGACACCTGTGTCAATGCAAAAACTAAAATCATTACCAGACTTCAATGATATAGCATATTTAAAATCTACCATGCATGAGTAATCACTAAGACAACACAAATGAAATCAGTAAAATTGTAGACTCAAATATTTAATTTTGAATATCAACTTGTAGGAACCAATATAAAATTTGGCATATGTTTCAGTGGCGTGGTTTTGAACAAAACCTCTAAGCAAGCTGGGACTGATTTAGCTTACTTTATCCAAAAACAATAGTTAAGTGGGAATCAAGTTCTTTGAGTGCCATGCCACTGATAATACATGTTCAGAAGTCTAACAAATAACCCAATTTGTGTTAATGTTGAGTTCCTTTAAAGTCTGTAATTACTTAATGAAACTCCATAAAGTGTGTTTACCAGACACAAGCAGATATAGAGCACTGCAGAGTCAAGTTGCATTTATTCAGATTTATATGGAATGGAGTGTGAGATGATTATAATAACTAGTAACATTCCGTCCACAAGAGACAAAACACAGGTTGGCTCAGAGTCCCAGAGATGGCTTGTCATAGGCCGTCCAATCACTGTGGTGGATTGGGTCCGGGCGGACGCACCTGACGCCGCAGTTGCTCTACTAGCTCGGGGTTGGCAGCCTGCATATGCTGAGCCAGGGCCTGTCCCGCCTCCAATAGAGCACTCATACCTCCCGCGCCCGCACCCACACCCGCACCCGCTCCATTTGGTGCCTGTGTGCCACTCATTAGCCCAGAAATCAAATTCTGCATATTAGGATCTGCCAACATTTCTGTTGCCATGTTGAGCAATGCTGGGTTCTGCAACAGACCTCCTAGATCTACAGGCCCGCGCTCGCCACGCGCTGCAAGTCGTTCGTCAGCGAGGCGTAGATTCTGGCGATAAGACTCGTTGTCGGGCTCGAGTTGTGCAGCGCGAGCGTAGGCCTGTCGAGCTTCACGGTGTCGCTCGAGTGCGGTCAAAGCGAGGCCCAGCCGACCATGAGCCTTGCTGTAGTCAGGCTGTAGCGCGAGCGCTGCGGCGCAGTCGGCAACGGCCGCCTCGTGCTCGCCCAATTTGAAATGCGCGGCAGCGCGGTTGCAGAAGTACACGGCGTTTCGAGGGTCCAGTTTCACGGCATTCGTATAGCGCTCCAGCGCTTCACGGTGCTTCTCCGCCTTCATCAATTCGTTGCCTTCGTTTTTGAATCGCTCGGCCGCCGCACTAGTGGTTGCGCTAGGGGCCGCGGAAGCAGCGCCACCTGCGCCTGATGCATTACGCACGAGTGCCAGCAAGTCTACGGTACGCGCTGAGTCGGCCGCCCCGAGCTCGAACGAAGTCTCTATACACTGAACGGCGACCTCGACGCTCTCGCGGCTGTCGGCACTCAGCTCTGGACCCTCGAGTTGCTGCTTCAAGAAGCTCACGATCGACGCAGCGACGGTCTTCACGTCCGACATGCTTTTTTTATTTGACTTAGAATTCGTAAATTTTATTAAAATTCGTCGTATGGCGATTTCTATTATTTTTAGATTGACAGATTAATCAAAATGACAAGTTCACGTTGCCTTGTTTTTTTAAGGTTCGTTCGGGATCACGTAACACACGTCATGCATGTTTTTACGAAATTTACCACACACTTGATAAAAACGTGTATTCTTGTATTATTGGCCTTTTAATAAGTGTAAATGAGCATGTGTTTTTAAAACAAATGCATGCAGATATGAAACGTATGGCCTAGCAAGCTTCGGTCTGGCCCAGGGATCCACCCAAACAGCTTTCATATGGCAATAATGTCCATACGTCATATTCGCATTATTAAACGTCAGCCAAGGATTTGTCATTATCAAAAGTCAAAACATTGTTTATCGGAATGCTGCTCAATCCTTCGTTCTTCTTGCGAAATAAATACTGAATCCTATTAAAAAAACTTGACCTTCATCACTGTGGAATGTGGATAGTTTTGGCTTTATTATGCAAAAATTACTTGAAACTAAAAATTTGTCGTTGCCAGTAAAATAATTTAGTACCACTGAAAATCCGCAATATGGAGTGGGTTATAAAACCCGTTGCATCAAAATAGTACCTTTGCTTTTCTTTTCGTTCGTCGTTCATGGCCATGGAGCTATTATGTAAGACGGCAGGAGTGCGAACTCAGAATAAGTGTGCACACAAAATTAAACCTTAATGTAGGCACATAAAATTTATTTTACAATGGAATTGGGGCCATGATCTGACAGAGACCACACACATGGTATCTGTTTTGTCCCTTTCTATTATTGCCAGTCACAAAAATAGTAGTTACTAGTACAGTCTGACCAAAAAGAGTAGAAATTAAAAAGTGGCAATACTGTAGTGTTGTCCCTTTCTATTCAATCTAAGGAAACGGGGACGGCACTACAGTATTGCCACTTTTTAATTTCTACTCTTTTTGGTCAGACTGTAGTTCGCAATTTTTTTAAATTAACACTAAAAACTCCAAATAATTAAATATTTTATTCGCTGAACGCTCTTTCGCGTCACCAAAAAACTAAAGGAATATTTGAAGAACGTTATTAAATCCGTTAGTATATAAAAATAATTTTATGTTAGTGCCATGACTGCCATGGCAGGATGAACCTTTATGTTTGAAACCTTATTAATATAATTGAAAACTGTCAGCACTTTTGACAGTGCTTGATGGTGTCTGTTGCGATCTTTCTGGTTATTTAAATGATTATATACAATAACGATTATTGTATATTTGCATCATGGTAAGAAAGTGCTGCATTAAAGGTTGCAAACGTAAATCTTTTGCTGGATGTAAAATATTTTTTCACAGGTAAGGTATAGTATTGTATACTAATATGAAAGAATGTCAAACTTTGATAAAGTACTACCAGAGTGACAATGAATTTAGAAATTTACCGGATAATTTCTATCTATATTTTACTTCGAGAAATATTCGTACTAAAAACAACCTGAGCAAAAATTTATTACAGTAATGTCCTTTTCAATATACTACGATAATTCTTCGCTATCTCACTTGGATCGTTGTATCGTAGCAACACTGAATCCAGGTATACTATAGTACATGCTAGGTCCATGGCATTAATAGAAGTGTGACGTCACATAAACACTGTATCGCGTTTTGGCGCGAATATTTAAATGATATTGAAAAATCACGGATTATACAAAACGTATGCAGCAAACATTTATTTGTTTTACATTTTAACTCACGACAATCTTAATACATTTACCGGTTTTAAAAATTTGTCAATAACCCTATTTGACTACATCTAACTTATTCTATTAACAATCGCTTTTCGAACGAACTGCAACAGTGCCGCGGCGGCGTCCGACAGCGGAACCTAGTTGTGTGAAATAATATTTTCTGGGGAAAAATAAAATTGACAGGAATTGTAAAATATATTTATTTTGATTATAACTTAATATCGTTAGCTAAAATAAGTTAAGTGCAAAAAATCTGAGGCTTAATTTATATAAGTAAACGTAAAATACAACTCATTCCTCTTCCCATTCCTTTCTGTAGGTTTTCCAACACTTTTATATCCTATATACTGCATTTATTCGAGCCGAGCTATCACTCCTGTGGCGCGGAGAGAATACCATTAGCGGGTTATACTCCCACACAAAGTCCGACTCAGGTAGTGAGGGTTAAACAGCCCTGATACAGTTTAATTCAATAAAAAAAAATATGTAGTTACAATATCCTTCGGTAAGCGGAGTATACAATAACTTACTTTTTCATTAAGTGTTAACTTATAAGGTGCTTAAATCGTTATTTGTGCAACCAGAGAGCAAAGTTGTTTTTTTTTGGGAGTCCCGAGCAAGCGAGGGATTCTAACTTAGAATCCTGAATGTAGCGAGGGACTCAACAGCACGAGATGCAAAAAACTTGGCTCTTACAGCGAGAACATATTCGATTTCTTGTACTTAGCAAAATCACCATGTTTGAGCTGGTGAGGTGAAATTGTCTATTATTAGTTAAGTTGACGGCAATTGCCGCTGAGTGTTACGGACATGCCACAACTTCGGGCAGCTAGTGGGTGCGTAGGTGCAGGGTTAGGTAATGCTGGTGTTTTGAGTGCGTATGATGGTGGCATCACGTGGAAGACAAATAAAAAGCATTCATCTCTTTTTGCCAAGTAATAGGCTAGTTGACCCAGTTTTGAAATACATTGGAAATGGTTAATAATGATCTTATTAGCTCTAAAAAAAAGTCTTGTATTTTTCTGAAAGCTAGAAAGCTACATTTTAGCAATTGAAAATTAGAAATTTCATAAACAGTCAAAAACGCCGTCCGCCATTTTTCCCTTTCGCTAATCTGTGGCGTGACCTAGAATTACCTGTAAATATTCGAAATTCGACCGTCGTATAATGCCATTCCGCTCACTCCAATATACTTTGACAGGAGATCGGGAGGGGCGGGACTATTTGAAGTCGTCAAAGTAGACTTTCAGTTTTGTTTACATGACCGATGACGTCACTATCATAAGCGAAAATGGCGGACAGCGTTTTAAGCATTTCAAAATACAAATTAAAAGCCATATTTTCAAATTCAATTATTTCAGCCATCTTTCACTTTTATGAATTGAAAAATATATATTTAGGTTTCCTTTGCTAAATACTATACGGAATAAACATTAGTTTATTACAATTTGACATGAGTCAACTAGCCTATTTCCTACCGCGAACGCTCCGCATGTGGAATGAGCTCCCTGCCGAGGTTTTCCCCGGGGGCTACAGCACGCGGTTCTTCAATAATCAAGAGGGGAGTAAATAGGTTCTTAAAGGGTCGGCAACGCGCGTGTGATGCTCCTGGAATCGCAGGCGACGGTAACTGCTTAACACCAGGCGGGCCGCATGCTTGTTTGCCACCGTCGTAGTATAAAAAAGATAAAAGTACCTGAGTGCAAGAGTGACGGATGCTTTATCATTTATTTTTCGCGTGATATACGTGGCCATCATAGCCTCGCTGGCAGAATAATCTACGCACTTCACGCAGTTTGCACGTGGACACGTCGTGGTAATAAGGACAGTCGGGATAAGTGCGCCAGTAACAGCTACGCAACTATAGTTAGGTGGCAAAAGTAAGATGGCGTTAGTTGTATAAAATCTGTACTTGTACTTTTCGCTTGTCTTGCTGGCACATTTGAGGAGTGTCTTTTCAAAAGGGCTTATTTTTGTATGAGTTTCATAGAGAAATATGTACTTAAGCCCTTTTGAAAAGACACTCCTCCTGTAAAGTCCCGACTGACATCATCTGATGTAGGTATGGTTAAATCTACTGATTGTTCCATCCAACAACGACACAGTTCGCGTAAGTGGACACATTGTGGAACTTTTATAGAGATGAAAAGACAGCTCCGAATCATAACGGGGGTGTTTACTGGTCACTTTGGGGTCAAAGGACTATTGGCCAAGTTGGGACTGTCTGACAATACAGATTGTAGAATGTGTGGCGAGGAGGCAGAGACAATGAAGCACATACTGTGTGGATGTCATGCCCTCGCCAGACTCAGAATGAAGGAATTCGGTATTGGTTACCCAGAACCGAAGGAATTCCAGGCACTACCAACTGGTTCCATCATCCGATATATGAAGGTGGTGGAACAATCCTTTCAGTAGGCGCGATGGGGGTAACTACACAAAAGATCCCATTGGGTCGAAGTGTATCCGCAAGGACCCCTTCCTAATAAGATAAGATAAGATTTATAGAGATGAAGGATTTAGATCTGATGATGTTCCCTCGCAGGATGATCAGGCGGCGTATTATCCAGCAGACACACCCAGTCCTTCAGTCGTCGTTCGCGCAGGAAGGCGTCTCTTGGCGCCGCTCGCGCCGCGTCCCCCGCTCCCGCGCCCGCCCCCGCTAGCAGTAGCGCCCCACCCAACCATGACACGCAGTTGGCGTGAGCCGGTGCGTTGTGGAACTTTTATAGAGATGAAGGATTTAGATCTGATGATGTTCCCTCGCAGGGTGATCAGGCGGCGTATTATCCAGCAGACACACCCAGTCCTTCAGTCGTCGTTCGCGAAGGAAGGCATCCCTTGGCGCCGCTCGCGCCGCGTCCCCCGCCCCCGCGCCCGCCCCCGCTCCCGCTAGCAGTAGCGCCCCGCCCAACCACGACACGCAGTTGGCGTGAGCCGGTGCGTTGTGGAACTTTAGCGAGTCCAGGTGGAGGCGGGAACTGAAAAATGGTGTCAAATTCAATGTCAAACATTTCAATGCTTAGATAATCATAAATTATTTGTATGAGTCTTGATTGGTTTATCCCATCCAAAAAAATATTAAGTCACAACTCCCTCCTGCACTAAAAATTAAGATGGCTTTCCTTATTAAAATGTTCTTAGGGTTCAGAAGGTTCAACGGGTTGAAAGGAGAGCTCCCGATCATCAAACGCCATCTAACAACACTTTTAATGTTGTGAACAGTGAACACGTTCCAATGTTTGGGGAACTTGATGACTACTGAGATCGCCATGCCCCGCACTTTAATAAGATTTGTCACGCACGGGAGGCCTTACATGATTTTAGAGCCTGAGCCACTTTCCTGGGATTTGCTACCGTAGATTACTCAAAAAAGGTTCGTTCTCTTGATCTTCGGAATAGCTTGATAACTATATTTTAATGATTTGTTACGGGGCTTGGCGACAGGCAACACGATCGACCGACACGTGTGACGAGCGGCAGCGAACGCGCCGATCGCGAAGCATAGTGAGCTCGTCTTAGGCTTGATTTAACCAACATAGATTAAGGTTTATTCTTAGATTTAACGTTTTTATATGGCATTTGACTCTTAATCTCTAAAAGTCTTAGTCCAGTTTGGGCTGAACCCATCCTTAAGAGGCCTTATTCCTTTCAAATTGCTGGTCGTTTTAGAGATTTTTCTCTATGATCAAACATGTTGCTTAACATGTTATTGATGTTACTAACTAGAACAGGGCTATTGGGATTTATTGGTATATATTTGAAACCTACAGTTTAAATTTTTCATTGATAATTTTTGTTTCAAAAACTACTCGAAATTGACAAAATTCACGCGGAAAATTTGTTTTTTCAACTTATTTTCGACTGCACGTAATGAAAGCATGAAATAGCTATGTTACTACCTAGAACTCGGGGAAAAGTATTATTCACTTCAAAAAATTGGTTGAAATTATCAATATATTTGTCACAATATGAAAAAAATAAATTTTAAAAGGAATAAGGCCTCTAAACTTGAAATTTATATGGCATTTGACTCTTAATCTCTAAAAAAGTCTTATTCCAGTTTGGTTGAATCCATCGTTAACATTGCGATAGCTACCTGTACGGCGGCTCGCCGAGCGCGTGGTGGAGCTCGGCCTTGAGGCGCGCGCGCAGGCCCGGCAGCGCCGCGCCGCCGCCGCACACCAGGACGTTCTCCGCCAGCGCGCGCCGCACGTCTATGGGGCACTGGGAACAAACAAGCCAGACATTTTAATAGGTTACATATATCATGAAATCGCGATGGTAGCCTAGTGGTTAGGGCATGCGACTTTCAATCCGGAGGTCGCGGGTTCGAACCCGGCCCGTACCAATGAGTTTTTCGGAACTTATGTACCTACGGAATGTCATTTGATATTTACCACTCGCTTTTCGGTGAAGGAAAACATCGTGAGGAAACCAACCACCTAAGCCCAATAAGGCCTAGTTTCCCCTCTGGGTTGGAAGGTCAGATGGCAGTCGCTTTCGTAAAAACTTAGTGCCTACGCCACATCTTGGGATTTAGGTAGCCGACCCCGATTGAGAATTCATTCTCAAAAAATGGGACAAAGGCTAGGAGGATGATGACATATATCATGAAATCCATATTCGGAATGGCAACAAATTCTGGAATAAACAATAATTCCAAAGGCGATCTGTAGTAGACGGTGTTTTACTGATTATCTAAGGGAATTAACGATGAGAATTGATGCGAGATTTTGGGATAGCAGATTACAAAGCATTTGCGTAGATCGTTGACTCGGAAGCACAGTGGTTTGGCACCAAATTGGGCAGTGAGCTGTATTGTCGCGAAGGAACAGCGGCTCAGCGTTCAGCTCTCGGGTTCGTTCAGATACAGTGATGGAACTGCTCGATGGCAATAGGAACCGGATTCTGGCAGGCGTGGCAGGTGGGTTTGTTCTACTTTTTATATCTTGTCCTATAGCCGTTTTACTGCTAACTAGCGACCCGCCCCGGCTTCGCACGGGTGCATATAAATTATGCATGTATTATACATAAGTATAAACCTTCCTCTTAAATCACTCTATCTATTAAAAATCACATCAAAATCCGTTGCGTAGTTTTAAAGATCTAAGCATACATAGGGACTGCTGTGTGTCCCTATGTATGCTATGGAAGCGACTTTGTTGTAGTGTATGCGGATCTGCTGTGACAGCTAGCCACAGACAACCCCCACTAGACGGAGCATGTAAGGCGACCCGCGCGCACCAACGATATGGTACGGCAGAACATTAAAGTATCAATACGGCGGCCACCGTTTAGTTGCGTCCTTGTTTATGATCCATGCGTACGTCAACGAAAAAATAAATTAAATAAATAACATGGTAAATTGTAGTGTTAAGTGGTGTTGAGAGACCTCATAAACATGGACGCAACTAAACGGTGGCCGCCGTGTTGATACTTTAATGTTCTGCCGTACCATATCGTTGGTGCGCGCGGGTCGCCTTACATGCTCCGTCTAGTGGGGGTGGTCTGTGCAGCTAGCACAGTACCTGCATGATACACTGCAGCACCAGGTCAGGCAGAGAGCTGTACTCGTTGTCGCGCAGAAACAGCGGCTCGGCGCTCAGCTCCCGCGCCCGCCCGGACACCGTGACGGAGCTGCCGGACGGCAATGGGTACTTCACGCTCTTGGCAGGTGTTGGAGGAGAATCCGAGGCCCATTGCACTCGCTCGCGTGTCGTCACTAGCACAGTACCTGCATGATACACTGCAGAACCAGGTCAGGCAGAGAGCTGTACTCGTTGTCGCGCAGGAACAGCGGCTCGGCGCTCAGCTCCCGCGCCCGCCCGGACACCGTGACGGAGCTGCCGGACGGCAATGGGTACTTCACGCTCTTGGCAGGCGTTGGAGGGGAATCCGAGGCCCATTGCAGAGCTCGCGTGTCGTCACTAGCACAGTACCTGCATGATACACTGCAGAACCAGGTCGGGCAGAGAGCTGTACTCGTTGTCGCGCAGGAACAGCGGCTCGGCGCTCAGCTCGCGCGCCCGCCCGGACACCGTGACGAAGCTGCCGGACGGCAATGGGTACTTCACGCTCTTGGCCGGTGTTGGAGGAGAATCCGAGGCCCATTGTAGAGCTCGCTCGCGTGTCGTCACTAGCACAGTACCTGCATGATACACTGCAGCACCAGGTCGGGCAGAGAGCTGTACTCGTTGTCGCGCAGGAACAGCGGCTCGGCGCTCAGCTCCCGCGCCCGCCCGGACACCGTGACGGAGCTGCCGGACGGCAATGGGTACTTCACGCTCTTGGCAGGTGTTGGAGGGGAATCCGAGGCCCATTGCACTCGCTCGCGTGTCGTCACTAGCACAGTACCTGCATGATACACTGCAGCACCAGGTCAGGCAGAGAGCTGTACTCGTTGTCGCGCAGGAACAGCGGCTCGGCGCTCAGCTCCCGCGCCCGCCCGGACACCGTGACGGAGCTGCCGGACGGCAATGGGTACTTCACGCTCTTGGCAGGCGTTGGAGGGGAATCCGAGGCCCATTGCACTCGCTCGCGTGTCGTCACTAGCACAGTACCTGCATGATACACTGCAGCACCAGGTCGGGCAGAGAGCTGTACTCGTTGTCGCGCAGGAACAGCGGCTCGGCGCTCAGCTCGCGCGCCCGCCCGGACACCGTGACGGAGCTGCCGGACGGCAATGGGTACTTCACGCTCTTGGCAGGTGTTGGTGGGGAATCCGAGGCCCATTGCACTCGCTCGCGTGTCGTCACTAGCACAGTACCTGCATGATACACTGCAGCACCAGGTCAGGCAGAGAGCTGTACTCGTTGTCGCGCAGAAACAGCGGCTCGGCGCTCAGCTCCCGCGCCCGCCCGGACACCGTGACGGAGCTGCCGGACGGCAATGGGTACTTCACGCTCTTGGCAGGTGTTGGTGGGGAATCCGAGGCCCATTGCACTCGCTCGCGTGTCGTCACTAGCACAGTACCTGCATGATACACTGCAGCACCAGGTCGGGCAGAGAGCTGTACTCGTTGTCGCGCAGGAACAGCGGCTCGGCGCTCAGCTCCCGCGCCCGCCCGGACACCGTGACGGAGCTGCCGGACGGCAACGGGTACTTCACGCTCTTGGCAGGTGTTGGAGGGGAATCCGAGGCCCATTGCAGAGCTCGCTCGCGTGTCGTCACTAGGCAGGTTTTCACTGAAATCATAGGAGATAGAATTTAATATGTTGGATAGTCAGATGCTGACTGGATAGTCAGATGCTGACTGGTGAATGTTTGGGTCGCATCTCTGGTTAGTTGGTATGTACGGCTCTTCCCAGGTGAATTTTTCGCTTCGAGCCCTAATCTTTCAAACAAAGGCCATTGTCTCTACTATCGCAAAGCCGCAAGCTCAAGTTTGCCACGCGCCACTATAACATTCATATTAAAAACAAACGTTATCGTCATAGTATTAAGGTTCAAATCAAAATAATATGAATGCTGTATTTCGTCGGGGTGGTCTATTGTCCTACACTACCAAAACGCAATATATAGAATATCAGTGACATTAAATTTGAACCTTAATACTATGACGATACCATTTGTTTTTCATATGAATGTTGTAGTGGCTCGTGCTAACGCAGTAGCTAGCGGCTTTGCGGTAATAGAGACAATGGCCTTTGTTTGAAAGATTAGGGCTCGAAGCGAAAAATTCACCTGGGAAGAGCCGTACTATACCCTGACTGTATAACTAAGACGATATACCACTGCTCATTATTCCATACAAATCGAGGTTTCGTTCTCGACTGTTTTCTCCTCCAATACTTACCCAATTGTTACGAAATTTTGGCAACTGAATGAGAAGGAAATGTTCTTGGTCGAACTGTTTCAAATTCTGCCCTTGTAATTATAAGATTTGTGTAAGAGCATAAATCGAAACAATCCGACATAGAAACTGTCCTTCTCATTCAGATACCAAAATTTCGTTACAATTGGGCTTAATCAATTTGGAGTAGGAAACCGTCGAGAAGGAAACCTCGATTTCTCCAACCCATTTCTCCCACTCGGTTACGTAAAGTTCGAACCTAATTTGCGACGCCATAGTTACCAGGTGCAAACTTAACATAAACGGACGGTAAGGAAAGATAGGCAGTGGTATTTCCTCTTAATTTTAATCTGTAAGTAGGCCAGTCTGGACTGGACAGAACAACTTATGCTATTGAAAAGTAAGCTCAAAAATTATCTACAGTCACCAGACTGAATCAATTATTTTATAATGCTTACCCGCGATGTCCTCAAGTACAGTCGGCTCAAGATTCAGCTCCGATTTGTTGTCTTCGTCGAGGATCCGCGCGAGTGCCGCGCGCACGGCCAGCGCGCCCAGAGGCGCCGATTGCAGCGCTCGCAGTACCACTGATCCGTGTACCACTGAAATAGTAATTTTTTCATTACATTTCTATCCAAAGCTTACGTGCCACAATAAAACTACCGTACAATTAAAAACAATACTGATGTACGTATGTGTGCCTAACGTGGCCCAGCTCATCTAGCACAACTATGCAATGCTTCGCGACTCTTGTCGCACGAGATAGCGCTACCCGTCACTGTCTCACATTACTGCACAGACAGAGAGGGGTAATTACCTCGCGCGAGAAATAGTCGCGTATGACAGTTATGCTAGAGGTGCAGGTCACCTTAATGCTCTCAGAAAAGAAAGAAAAGGGGAATCACTTCTACCACTTAAAACAATTACGTAGAAATAATATGGAAATAATTTCTGTACTTTCTGCATGATACGCTTATACCTAGATACTCAAAGCTTACAAATTAAGAGGCCTTATTTCTTTTGAAATTTATTTTTCCAAATTATGACGAATATATTGATAATTTTAACCAACTTTTGAAGTAAGTGATCTTTTCCCCGAATTCTAGGCAGTAATATAGCTATTTCATGCTTCATTGCGTGCAGTCGAAAATAAGTAGAAAAAAAAAACGGTTTTTTTTTTAGTTTATGAAACAAAGATTATCAATGAAATTGTAGGTTTCAAATATATACCAATAAATCCCAATAGCCCTGTTCTAGGTATTAATATCAATAATATGTTAAGAAACATAATTATCATCATCATAGAGAAACATTTCTAAAACAATCAGTATTTTAACCTAAGGACCGCCAAGCGGTCTAGCAATTTACCGTGCCACTGACGCCAGAGTAAAAAAAAAAGATGTGCCCCAAAATCAACAGGGATTGAAAAATACTTGTAGCGGTTAGAATTACAAAGTTTTTGATCATTGAAATTTGGACGGCTGTGGCCGACGTGGCGTCTGGGGCACGATTTTTTGTTGACGGCCACAGCCGACTGTGGCGCTCAAAAGGTTAAAAGGAATAAGGCCTCTTAATTACTTGTAGTTATAGATGAGTTTAAAATAAGTGAACGAACCGGCGCAGACCTCCGCCTCGCGCGCGCCGACCTCCACGACGAGCACGACGGGCGCGCCCAGCGTCAGCGCGCAGAGCCGCGCACTGTCCGCCCAGGCCACGCCCGACACCTGGCGATGGTAATTCATAAGGGGCTCCCTACAGAAATCAGCCAATTTTATGATTTTTACATCGTATCTAGTTTGTGGATTATAGAGTTATAATGTCCTATTTAATATATATCGTAGTATGGTCTATGCTTAACACTTTGTAGTGACCCGAATTTTGATTTAACGACTGTGTATTTTATAAAAAAATATTCGGTGAAGGACCAAAAATACACTAATCTCGTTTCTACTTTTATCCCCGGTGTATATGTAGAAAATATCTTACATTTTATTGTTCTAAACCATATTCCACAAAATTTGTTGTGAAGCTTTTTCTATTTTTCTCAATACTTTTCGAGAAAAACGCAAAAAACCGTTTCCACAACTTTTTCCCCGAAAAAATCGTAAACTTTGACGGCCTGTATCTCAAAGTCAGTGACATGTGAAAGGTACTTGATACGGTATTTTGTTGTGGAAAAACTATGTTATTATGATTAGCTATTTATAATATGGGAAAATCTATCGCAACAGATCGAAGGTCATTGAGAGCGGGGAGCCCCATAACATCTGCTCACTCTGGCGAAGCGGCGGTCGTAGGTAGGAGAGCGAGACACCGCTTTCTGACCTTTCGTTCCCACTTATGGGCGTCAGTCACCGCTGCCGCTTGTCGTGGATGGGCCAAAAGAATCCCGTATCTGAATGTCAAGGGCACTTGAGCTATATTTTTAAAATTAATTAAGGATTAATTTTAGTGACGAGGTTGCCGCGGAGGTGTACGGGCGGGCAGCCGTCCCTGATGAAGAGCTCCATACGAGTTCGAAACATGTCGGGCCGTTCCTGACAATTTCACGTGAGTGTAAACCGCTTAATA
The DNA here is from genome assembly GCA_932273695.1 of Apotomis betuletana. Classification (NCBI taxonomy): domain Eukaryota; kingdom Metazoa; phylum Arthropoda; class Insecta; order Lepidoptera; family Tortricidae; genus Apotomis; species Apotomis betuletana. The sequence goes on from OW026299.1 coordinate 17,231,227, forward strand.
CAATAATTAATTAAGGATTAGCTCAATTGTCCTTCGCATTTGGGTATAGTTTTTTTTGTACATGTAGATATCTAAATTATGAAGAATGTGATTGAACACCATTATGTTCAGAACAATACATTTTCAGATGTTTTACGGATAGGTGTGTTGGTGACAACCCTTCTAGTATGCAAACCATAATCACTAAGTGCGGGTAGGTTGAAAACGAAACAAAACCTCTGAAGCCCTTGGAGACAACCTAAACCGAAACTTGTTCGATAAGTTGAAAATGAACTGAATCGTCGAGACAACATCCACTTTAACCCTTAAATTACAATTACACTAATTTTATTTCTGAAATGACGTAATTAGTAATGAAATCCACGTCAGTTTGAGATTTCGGGACAATCTTGACAAAGTCTTTATTGACAATATTCAGATTTTGACTTGTGTGATTTCAGTAACGTGTAAATATACATCATCATGCATTTAAGGGTTAATATCAGAAATTGTTGAATATAGTTTAATAGTTAAGTATATAAAGAGTTCGAGAGCTGGACACTTTGAATTTTACCTCATAGTGTGTGAAGAGCACTTTGGCCAGGGTCTCGCGAAAGGCGGTTGGGGTAAACAGTGACTCAGCTACCACCACACGGCGCTCCTTGGGGTTCACTAACACATGTCTGCAATTTTAATAGTTTTAAGTAAGTGTATTTTTCATCTAAATTAATTTGACAGAGTCATAATAAGACACTAATTATTTAAAGTATCTTGAACATAATTCGTACTTTTCCTTTATTATTCTATTTATCACTCCACACAAGATAATTGCAGAATAGATTCTGTCTGCCTAAAAGGACATTCCACTCTTTATCAATGTCTTTAAGTCTGGTGGGTGAGTATTCTTGGGAGAAAGATTAAGAAATTATTTTCATACAACATTACTACAGTTAAATACAGGGTGTTCAAATTTATGATTAGAGCAAATAATAAAGTACCAAATATATTTTTGGGTTTCCTGAAAGACACATTGAGCCTCCATGACCTTTCAATAATGTTAAGGCTGATTTAGACGATGCCAATTTTGAGACGCCTAAATTACGGCGCCTCGAAAAGGCACCGTATAAACACTTTCCGCGCCATTTTTTCGCCGCATGCCAGCGCTGGCGCGGAATAGAACACGAGCCTATTTTTTGGCGCCAGTGACCCCCCCTCCGCGTCTCTCGCTGCCACTAATGACTGGTACTGAAAAAAAGCACTGTGTAAACACGACTGGCGGCGAGATTTAGGCGGCTGAACATAGTCATTGTCTAAACGGTCGGAGGTGTGCTGTGCGGTAATCACTGGCGCCGTAATTTAGGCGTCTCAAAATTGGCATCGTCTAAATCAGCCTTTACAGCTACTGTTGCATGCAATATAATCCATAAAAAAAATATATATGTAAAGTCCAATTTTGAAAAAGTGTAAACAACTTGGCTTATACTTCATATGCAAAGAAATAAAAGTCATGACTTTCGTTTTTGCCTTATATGTTTCATTTTTACAACTTACACCTACAATAGCTAATAGAATATTAGTTTAATTTGTTAAAACAAATAAAAAGGGCAGTACCTAAAGTAGAGCAGATGCAACATGTGCACCAGGTTGTCATACAGCTCATCCTCGTTGGCATAGTCATACACTCTCTTGTAGCTGCGCAGCTCGGGGCTCCAGAATTGGGAGCGAATGATGCAGCGCGGTGCCGCCTCACCAGTGAACCCAAATCTAAATATATACATATAAACTTGTATGATTGGACTCATATTAAAATCAATGTCCTTAAAAATTAGTAATGGAATTTAAGTTTTATGTTCATTTAGAACAAATTTTGCTTTGGTATACCAACTTTAATGGCCTTAGTCAATAGTTGTTGTAATTATTTTACATAGTGCTTGGTTGGCTGCCGCCGTGACTGATTGGCTGTCCTGATGATCAATTGCATACCAATTCGAAACATGTTGAGCAATATTTGACTTCTACAACGTGAGTAAACCCGTTTATGTATTTTTAATATGTTGTAATTGATAATGATCAGTGTTATTCAGCATAGCAGATTAATTATACAAGTAAAGAAGAAAATCTGTAATATTACAACAAATATGTGAATTAACCACAATTCCAGATTCAAAACACTAGTTGTACAAAAGATATTTTATTTAGGGGATTATTCCTGTCACCAACATCAAATGCCAAAAAATATGCATGGAATTGTTATTCCAAAGTAAACAACCCAATATGAACTAGTTCAATAATTTAGTAATCAAAGTGTGAAACCTATGGGTGAATCAACTTTTAAGTGCACCTTGTTGCTATGGTTACGCAAAATTTGTCTCTCGGACAACCTTAGCATTTTTCTATGAAACAGTATGAAGATGTCACTTGGACAATGGGGACAGAGTAAACAACACAAAAAAGTTGATTCACCCCTATATTCTATCTTATGTTGAAATGGTTTAGCAGCAATTGTATTTCTCCAATGGTAGCAGGGGTACCGGGCAAGGAACTTAATCGTAAATAATAACGAAGTGTTTATTCAGATGTGATTCACGCTTTTTCCTGTTGAATTCAAAAGGACTCACTTGGTGTATTCAGAGCCGAGATCCAGCACCACTGCTTGCTTCTCCTGGATCAGCGCAATACCTTCATACAGAGCCATTTTAATTCTTAACTTTAGTGTACTATTTTTGTTAGTTTGTTAAAACATTGATACATTTCCTTGCCATTACAGTATAAATACAAATTCCTGATTTCGTCAAGTCAAGTCAAGCTCAAACAAAATATGAAAAATGACGCTGTCACTGTCATAGTGACAGGTATGATGACATCACGACACAATGTCGATGTTGCTAGCTTCAAAAAAATTTGGCAAACCTAATCCTACCTCGTGTCAACTCTTTCTAATCAAATGTTAGAAATCGGGACGACCTGTAGTACTGCCACTTTTTAATTTCTACCTATCTTGTCGGACCATAGTGTATTACAGTCTGACCAAAAAGAGTAGAAATTAAAAAGTGGCAATACTGTAGTGCCGTCCCCGTTTTCTTAGATTGATTAGAAAGGGACTACACTACAGTATTGCCACTTTTTAATTTCTACTCTTTTTGGTCAGACTGTAAGTTACTTCTAGACGAGGTACGTTTCGGTTAGCCCAAATTTATTCTGTTCTTCAAGTTGACAATGACGCAATATTCGTCGAAAACCTATTCCCGGTCATTAATTTATGTGATATTTATATTCTATTATATTTGAGTTCTTTATTTTATTTGCTACTTCAGCAAAACTACAGTGCTACAAGAAATTGTAAATTTAATAAATGGCGATACAGCCCGACACAAAAGAGTAGAAAACGGATGAAAAAGTAACTAAAATTTTTAATACAAAATTGTTACCATATTCAAGCACTTTACGTCAAAAATGTGACAGTTGCGAAGGAAGTGGCGCCTTCATTTATTTTCTACTCTTTTGTGTCGCACTGTAAAGCCTGACCAGAAATATATGAGGATTGACAAGAGGGCGCTATTTATAAGATTTATATGGCAACAATTTTCCAACCAATCGCAACCCACTATAATGACATTAGTTTTGAATACCTGTCAGTTCCGCTATGTTAACCTCGTAATATCATTTAATGGAATGCACTCTTTTCCTGACTGTTTTTCGTGTAGTAAACACGTGTACACTTTATTTATAATCTTACTTTCACGACTGTGAATGGTTTTCGGCATTTTCTTTTAATAATTTTAAATATTGGTATTTTTAAAGAAATCGCCACGAATGGCAGTGACAATGTTGACGAACGACCATAAAATCATTGCCAGTGTAAGAAATTAGTTCCAGCTAAATTCCGCAATATGGCGCATCCTCATATATTTCTGGTCAGGCTTTACTATAGTGTGAGCTCTTTTTTTTTAGATTCATTAGAAATAGACGACACTATAGTATTGCCACTTTTCTACTCTTTTACGTCGTACTGTATTTTTAATAGGTAAACTTTAACGCGTACCTACTTATCAAGCTGCAACAAGGCTGCAACTAATTACAAAAAAATAAAAGTATAAAAATGACATCTACATAGTTTCAGAAGCAGTAATATTATTATTTTTATTTATTTTATGTAATTATACAATTTATTTTAAGTGCGAATGGCCGCTACGCAAAAAATTTCAAGTGTATTTTGGTATATTTATTTTTATTAATTTGAATCCACGAATAGGCACAATTATTAAACGCCGTACGGCGTATTTATTCTATTGATTCTAAGGCACAATATGGGAATATGATGAAAATATAATGCCACCTTTCATTTTACTCCACCACCACTAATCTGGTTTGGTCGTTAGACCCTGCTTCCGTTGGTATGACAGTCATATCATACGCAATTATATAGCACAATTCACGTACCTACCTGTAGGTAGGCACTGTACTTATCAGAAGGTAAATTTGATATTGCACCACTTAGTTAAATCTAATCTTTAATGTCCCGTATACAAACAATAAAGCAAACGTGATATAGATATCCAATTAGGTAACTAATAAACATTTATTTCTCTGCAGTGCGTTATCGCATATGATACGCCCAACCCGGCCACGCTTGCTTGCCGCGCGACCATTGCTGGCGAGGTGCCCAGCGCCGCTGCCCCTGCTGGCGCCACCGCATCAGCTACGCCCACCGCTGCTGACGACTCGGCCAGGCTTCCGCGCGAGCGAGGCCGCCTCGCGTCGTCGTTGCTGCATCGGGTGCTTCGCTAAACTGGTCGATTCCTTCTTTAACAACTATTCGTAACCGTAAGCGGCCCTAGTATTTGTATTGTGGGTGTAATAAGTACCTACTCATCATTTCTCTCAATTTCCATGCAAGCATCTTGTAACATCTATTTATAATGCTGCAAGCATTAGCAGTTGCTAGCGCACATTTATTATTATGAAACATTTATAATAATGCCTAAAAAAACGTAAAAGAAAAAATAAGTAGGTACGCGGTAGGTACTATCTAATAGTCGCGCTTTTGGGGACTTGAAATAAGTAACCTACCTCTTCCTACTGAACGAAACTTTTGACATAAATAATGATCCCTTATCGAGTCCACATGGATTTTTTGAGCTGAGATGATGATCACTACTGTTTTGACTATAGTTTATTGTAATAAAAGTCTTGATTTAACTATGTTTTTGTCGATTGGTCACTTTTGGTACTAGGTACTAGGTACTTGTACCACTAGCTACTAGTTTCAGCAATAACCATTTCTAGAAGATCAGCCCATTCATGACGATATCGTTTATAGCGCGATAATTAATTAATAAAATAGCACTTTCAGACCCGTTTATGAGTGTGAGAGTGGATGAGTGATAAACTCGTAAAACAGTAATACCTATAGTTTTCACTTTTGTAAAATTGAAAATGCAGTTATTATTGGGGTAGTTTGTATGTACAGTCGCTATAAGATAAATCGCAGCATATAAGGCGTTCATAAATATATGAACACGACTCTTATTGACTGGGCGTTACATTACAGTACATGCTCAGATATTTATGAACGCCATATATGCTGCTATATATTTGATGGCGACTGTACCTACATACATAGTAGGTACATGCAGTGTCTTGACTTGTATTGGAAGGTACCTTGGTCGTCTTGTCGCAATGACCATAATAAGGGTAAAAAAGTAAAGGTTTACCTACGCGTTTCAGTTTCCTTTAGTGCAGCTGCACATACTTATCCGAATTGTTTCAACGGTAATTTCCTCCTCTTCAAGCGGAGTCTCCTCAATTTAGCCTGTAGGAGTTTGAGCTCCAGTGTGAACTGCGTGGGGGTTCCAATACAAACTTTTTAGGTACCTACCTACTGCGATGTCACTGATCCAACTAATCTACTCGTTTTGGCCGTGTTCCATAAATATTTGCTGAATAGCAGTGATGCGTTATCACCTGGTAAGGTAGGTGCCTTCTGTTTTTAACAAATTATGAGATGCAACAAGAAAGATTTGCCTAGAACCGTCAGGCCAGCCAGGCCTGGCCTGGTAATAGGTAACCTTCCCTCAACGTCTAGAAAAGGATATTAATTTAGGAGCGTAAATGATACAAATTCATCTTGTAACTAACTAAATTTATTTTACACAAATTCCGCTATAATACATATTTACAAACATAAAAACGAATTGGACATTGTCACGTTAGGTAAAAAAAGCTTGAGCAGATCAGCGGCCCCGAGGGCGGGGGCCGGCGCACCGCGACTATCTACTACACTTACAGTTAAGAGCCAGGGAACCAGCGCTCGCGCTAAACGCAGTGCGTAGCGAACAGCGTAATAAATATGTACAGCGCCATCTACCGGGACCGAGTCCTCGCAGGGAGCGCTAGCGGTCGCACGAGGCGATTAGGAACATTTATATCTGAATTAAGTACCAAACTAACAGCTTCTTCGACTTCTCGTGCAACTACTAAAGTAAATAACAATTTCATACATTCAACAACAATAAGACTATCGCGGCATTAAATAACTTTTCTTATATTTTTTAATTCACAGCTTTTACGAAACATGTAATAGATGAACGTAAATAAAGCATAACATCCCAAGTAGCACAACTGGGTCTAAATAGCTCGTATATCATATCTAATTAGATGCTTAAGTGAAATTTACCACCATGACTAAGTGCTATATAGGTGGCAATAACCCTTATGCCACCTATATAGAACCAAAAGGAGAAAAATTGCAGCCTATTTTTGGTGCTAAATAGAATCCATAAGAGCTCTCACAATTACCTTAAGTGGTAATTAGAACTATGGGTGAAAGTTATGCGTCCATAAGAGATCTCACAATCACCTTAAGTGGCAATTAGAACTAAGGGTAAAAGTTATGCGCAGTGAACGAATGAAAACATTTCAGTTCGCTCAATGAGTGATAAATGAGTCGCCAAATTATCTTTGAGTGGCGAGGCAACTGTCAAATTGTGTTGTGTGTAATACGTGATGATCTGCCATATTTATTTTGGATTTATACGTCTGTTTGGTGAGTGATTAAAACTTTACGTTATACAAGCATTGAAATAAGCACGAAATTCTTGCGAATTTTTTGTTACTGTGAAACTATAGTATGTTTTCTTTGTAAATTTCGACGGGCCTTTCATTTGATCAGGAATATTAAAAAAGAGAGTGCTAAATTAAATAAGGAATAGATACTGATAAGAAATAAAACTGTTAAAAACCTGACCTAATGATTGTAGGTTACCTACAATGTTAAAGTAACATCGTCAAAACTATCAAAAGTCTGTGATTATGCGTGAGTGTGATAAAATTCTGGTCAAAATAATTAATTTTCATTGGCTTCCATTTGTAAACATGGCGAAACAAAAAAGATCTTACAGTGTTTATTTTCACTTATTTGTTCCTTATTTGGAACTATTAGGTCTAATAATCACTTATTTGTATCTTGCGAGTGGCAAAGCAGTGCAACTATTAAATATATTTTGACAAGGCGCAATAGGAACTATAATAGAACTTTTAGTTCGTTAGTGGTTTGAAATAAGTGAAAATAACTGCTTTTGGTTCTAAGAATCTCCTATTTATGCGTTGGAGTGGCAATAAGGTACTTCTTAGGCCTTAAAGTTGCAATATTTTTTGGTTCCAAAAGAGCCGTAAAATTATCCCTTTAGCCACTATTGGTGATATAATTCGCTATTGTACTAGTCATTTGGAACTTTTAGTTCCAAATAAGGGTATGTTGCCACTTATATGTAAAAGTTGCTTATAAGTGATTTTAAGGCCTTATATAGCACTATTGCTTCTTATTGAGTGACTATTTGAACCTGCATGCAACTTTAAGTAGCAAAATCGACTTTATCCCACCATAAGTAATAAAGTAGAAACAAAAAACGTTCCTATGCAACTACAAGTGATAGGATGAACTCATATACAGTTTTGAGTTGTGTTTAGAGCTATAAGTTGCATCAAACACTGTTAAACCACTCATTTAGAACTTAAAGCTGTAAGATAAGCTGCAAAATTCACTAATGTGCTGCTTGGGATTAATATATAGCTAAGTATTTACTGCTATTACATTTTTCGAAAAATTTCAAAGTGACTCTAGTCAACTATCACGCGGGATTTAGTTTAATAGTTTTGGAGAAGTTATCTCGAGGTTTGGTGGTCACTTATTCTAGAGGATCGTGAGTTGAGGGCGCCGGCGCCGGAGTGTGAAGAGAGAGCGGGGCGCCGGCGCGAAGCGGGCGCGGCGCTCGTTCCCTGGCGCGTCAGTCCCTGGCTCCCTGCGCGGCGCACGCGCACTACACTAGTACACTAGCATTGTTCTACGCGCAAGGCGATTAGATGATGGAGGTGATCAGCCGCGCCTTGAAGTTGACTATCCGCTCGGAGGTCTGCGCCAATCGAAGGATCAGGTCCTGAACCAGGTTGGCGATGCCACGGTTGGCGATGATGAACAACCGCGTGATAGGACCGGGGACTCCCTCGGTGAGGTTGTCGCCTTTGGCGGCTCCATCGTCGCTATCGCTGTCGGAGCCTCCGGCGGCCTCTCCGCCGCCCGAAGAGCCACCAGAAGAACCGGCTACCAGCTGTAAAATATAAACCAAATTGTTAGTCGAGAATCGACTCGTACCGTATGCTTGCGACACGCAGCTCGCGCAACGCGCCCTCGATATATTTGCCAACTGCGGCATATATAATTAGCCGATGGCAGAAACAATATTATTGGCTATTTAAATTTTTAACGAGCGGCGTATTGCAAAGTTATGAAATGTTAGTCGTCCGAGCGCTGCTTCGGAAGCAGCGCGCTCGAGCGAGTATTAGCGGCCGTTGCGCAAGTGACACGTAATATCGATTGCGCCGGACTGTTAGAGAATGTGCATCGACTGGCTACAAGTGCGTTAGGATATATTAATGATTCTCGATGACACCAGAAATGCGGAAGAGAAGACGTGGAACAGGAGGAAAGGAAAGGTGGAAGGCACATGTAATGTTAGATGTTATTTCTGTGTAACGTCTACAGGACTACGTCAAGCGATCTAATGCGATTATACTACAGGCGACTGCGACATCTACGATAACAACGTCGACGACGAAGATCTGCGACCAGCAACTCTGCGCTCATTAAGTACTCTAAGAACTAGCTACATAACTAGAATGTGCAATCTACTACTACTGCTACGGTTTGCTTCACACTTGAGATAAGACGTTGGCTCATCAGCAAATGTATGCAAACAATCTGAGTGCATGTTCTGTGGAGTTTGTTTGTTGTCTGTGTACTTGTGAAGAGTCCAGCGTGGCGGAGTGGGATGCGGTGAGGCCGAGGTTGAGTGAATCGGTGCCAGCGAACAGACGGAAGGCTGTACCCGCCGCGCGCGCCATCGCCTCCGCCGGCCGCTGCAACAACCCTCAGCCCTCAACCCTCTAACCAACAGCACTGCCGTGCTCGACTTACACCTTACTCGCACAACCCGTTGCCATCACGAATGTACAACTTTTTTTGTACGCAGGCTATTGCTATTCCTTCGATGATTTGTGATGTGATAAAAATGTAATGTAGATAAAGGATAAGCGGGACTAACCAATGATTGGGTCAGTTGCAGTTGCAAGAGTTGATAAAAGTAGTTAAGATATTTAGTAAAGAACGGAACTTTGTGAATATGAGGCAAGTATACGTTGGCAGTTAAAATATTATCTGAAAGTTAAGAAGTAGGTATATATATAGCAAAAGTTGAAATAGGAAATTATGAAAGATTGTGTATATCTGATAGGAAAAAATAAATACATCAGTATTGAAATTCGGGCGTTTGTTTGGGACTCACCCTGACGACGTCGAAGAGGAAGTTGCCAGAGCCGCCGCCGGCACCGCTCTGGCCGCCCGACGAGCCACCGAAGCTCAGGAATCTAGAAAGTTTCACATGTCATGTTAATTGCGGTGACCATATGTTAGGATTCAGTGGCCGGCGAAGCGCACAACAGCGGCGCCCCGCAGGTTGTGCGAGAAATCGGATCGTGCGAAACGAAAACTCGCGCAAAAACACACAATGCCTATTGCTCTCGCGCACGCCGCCTTTGTTGCGGCTCCGCGTGAGAGCACAGAGTTAGTTGTTATTTATACGATAAAGGTTATAATAGGGATAGTATAAGTTTTTGTGAGCAATTAACTATTACTGAACTGTGTTCGTATGGTATGTAAAAAATTACCTCTTATTTCTGTTTTCTTCGCTGTTGTCGGCGTCATCGAGCGTGATCTCATCGATGGCAGCGTTGTTGGTCTGAGCGGCAGTTTGTTGGTCATCATCAGCGCGAGCTTCCGCTGGCTGCTGTTGATCGCCGAAGGCTACGCGGACCTCCGCCTGCTGGGACTCAGCACCCGACAGCAAGTTCTGCTGTTGCTCCGGAATTTCCTGCAAGGGATGCGATATTACATGCGTGATCGAGGTGGGGGGTGATGTGGGGATGCAATGGGTGACGATGACGATGACGATGAAGGCGCGCGGTCTGCGCGCGCCCGCGCTGCCGTCCTGGGCAGGCTGAGGTTAGTGCGCGTGCGATGAGGATGTCTCGGGGCTACGCCGCGCCCGATCACTGCCGTATCATTCCCCACTTTAGTGCCCAGTGAGCTAGCTGAGAGCTTTTGGGTGGTTGAATGTTCCGGGAGTGATCGGACGCGATAGCATGCTGCAGCCCTGCCCTCGTACCGGGCGGTAGACTAGCACCCAGCGCCGACGTCGGCGTTCAGGCGCAGCTGTCGTTGTTGTTGTAGTCGTGGCTTCATCGTCAGAGTCATCATCATCGTCTTCGAGTTCAACGGAGCCACCGCCGCCGCCCGCCATGCCTCCGCCGCCGCCGCCGCCATTGCGATTGCCCAGGAAGGCGCGCAACACTACTGGTCCAAATGTTTGCAGCACCACGCTAGTGATCTGCTGCACCTTCTGTTCGATAATCTAGAACACAACCCACTATGGTACTAAACGAGAGTCCCTATATAAGCGGAGCGCACACTCTGTCTGGAACATAAAGCGACACCACAACAGAAAAAAATCATTACAGTTTGGATTCTTTTGAGATAAAATTATGCTAGTATTTTGCAGTCCTTGAACGAAATTAATTCTGTTCGCTTGACGCGATCCGATAATATATATATATGTTTACCTGCGTTAGCGTCGGGAAGAGCTGCCGCAGGATGCCGATGGTGCGCTTGTTGCGGTCGCTCAGCTCGGCACCCGGTGCACCCAGGTTCAGTGTCGATAACGTCTCCTGGAATACGATATAACATAGTTGAGTTTTCTGTATGACTATTTACTATATTACTATATTTATTATGATTGTCGAGAGTCACACTGCTGGGCCTTTGGAACGGAGGCCTTTGCCTCCGTTCCATCTCTCAGCTTAATCCGTACTTAGGCTATTTCCCATGTTCTGAATTTTGTGAGTCCTACTTAGTTTTCACTTTAGCCCCCAAGTCATCTAGCACGCGACAGCTGTGTCTGGTCCAACCCCATTCCAACTTGGCGGTTGTTTGGTTTATGTTAGCTATCTATTTTAAGGCGACGGGTAATGCAAAACTAGCGCCACTTTCGACTTTTTTTTATAACTTCATAATCTGATATTTTTTTAGGAATAGCTGAAGTCTAGGAGCTAGCAAAACACCTTTAATATTTATTAAATCACTATATACAATTTGTTCAGTGTAGTTTACCCTACAAAACTTGTTCACGTCAAAAGCGGCCACAATAGTTTTGGGCAAGTTTTTAGAGACAACTGAAGAAAAAGAAATTGTGTATAATAATTTAATAAATACTATAGGTGTTTTTCCAGTTCCTCAAATATTGAAATTACAGGAAATTGATCTGGTTTAGAAGATATAATAAAAATTTGTAAGTGGCGCTAGTTTCACATTACCCGTCTTAATTTCACGATGATAGCCAGATAGGTATACATGTTTTTTACCGTCTTTTTGCATCTTTTAGTTAAACAGATTTTTTGTCAATTTTTAATGGCTGCGTTTATTATTTATTCTGCGACTTTAAGGGATGCAGTATTGTATTTCTGACCCGGTCACTCAATTTGATAACCTAAAATACTGCGCTCTCCATGGTCCTTTGACAAGACAATCCACTATGGCACTTTCGTTGTCCTAGAGCACGAAAAACACCACGAAAAATCTTACAAGTCTTGAACACAAGAATTCGGACTGCGAAACTAAATGTCAACATTGTCGAACAATGAACGCGCGACTCGTCGGAAGGAAGCGCGGTTAATTGCCGGTGTAATAAGCGCGTGAGGCGGCGTCATTAAACTTACTGCAGAAGATAAATGTGCCGCCGATTAAGCACATGCGATACAGCGATGAGCCTGTCAAGGCAGAGTTGAGATCGCAATGGATAAACCCCCTGTCATTGAGACATCGGATAAAATTGATTTGATTTATGACTGTCCATTTGCCTGCCCATCACCATGCTTGCTTGATCGAATCACGAGTGCCTAAATGGATTTTTTGCGACAAATTGTACAATTCTCACGCCGCGAGTCTTCATTACGGGTAATAATCGTCGTTCGACGCGGGCGGCTGCGCAGCGAGGGCTCGGCCCCAGTCCGGCGCATGCGCGCATTCACACCGCGGTTATACAGGCGCTTGTTACGTGGCAAGGATGTGGAAATGGCCAGGTTTCCTCACTCCTATCACATGCTCTGTTTCGGTGACTGCAAATCGTGTTTTTTTATTATTGTTGTGTTTTATCTGTATTAAGTATGAAAAATGTTGCGCCCTGAGATTTAGGGGTGAATTTCGTGGCTATATAGGACATCAGGAGGAGAAAGAGCCATTTAACAAAAGAAAAATAGACTGAAGCGGAACCTGTACCCAAAACGAAAGACGAGTAACTTGAATATGTATCAATAAACTGCCTAGGTACCTGTGCGCTGGCGGCGGGAGCAATGATCTCGATGATTTCGGGGGTGTTATCGTCGATGGCTGCAGCGGCAGGTGCTGGGTCAGGTCCCGGCGCGGGATTAGGCTCAGGCGCGGGCGCTGGGGCGGCGCTGACTGACAACAGCAGGGCGCATGCCCCCGCCAGTAATAGGGTAGTCCTCATGATCGCTTTGTTTTTTTATATTGTTTGTGTATATTTTAGTCTTCACTCGTGCGGCGATTCGCTGCTATACAATCTTGGTCCTTCACTATCTGCAAATATAAACAATATTATTAATATGTGATGACGTGCGATTAATCCTCGTGTCTCTCTATAAATGCCTCTTTCGCCAACTTATGTCATGTGACATAACATGAGCAATAAAAGTTACTTTCTCCTTGACCGAGAAACACGGTTTAGTTCGAGAGAACTTGACTCGCGTAAGGTGCCGGTTAAGGAGTTTGAACAAAGCTATGCAAGAAGGTTACTGGAAATTTTACAGTGAGACACAGGGACATAATTTGGTAAAAGGTTAAAGTGAATTCAACAGCTCGGTACCGCACATGAGAGTAATTTGTGTGTGTAATGCGCCGTGTGCAAGCGGGGCACGCGCCCGCGCTATAAACCTCTAGGTCTAAGTTTTGACATCGAGCTCAACGATTTAATCAGTTAACAAAACACGGACTGACCCCCATTTAGGTAATTGGTGTAACTAATGAAATTATTAGACAAAATATCGTTTCAAAACGTTGCGTAAAAGGATTCACACAAAATTATATTAGAAAAGTAGTCTCAAGTTAATGCGCATGAATTACCCATAAATGTCTGAAATTGCTACGCGACCACGTTTTACTCGTAATCTGCGATCATGTATCATATTGTTGCAACACTGGGCAGAGATCATGCGTGGAGCAACCTCACACTCTCATACACTGGTCGTTAAATTTATAGTCCTATTTTATTAATTAGGATCATGTTTACAGGCTCAGATCCGGTGGTTGTTATGTTCATCAATATAGGTATGACGTTATAAGAAAAAAAATTGGTCTAAATAACGAAATAATTACCAAGATATCAGTTCAATTAAATCAAAATCAACTATATGTGGCCTCGCAGTTCCGTCGGGGTGCGTTCGAGTCTGACCTTACCCCGCATATTTCATTAAGTGCAACCGTCGAATGTGCAAGGTGAACGGACTCGCATTACATGTGTATCGGCAGGTTCCACCGCCCATTCTTGATTATTACACGATAAAATTGCTGAAGGCTGTTTCAAGAACCAATAATACACATTTCAACTGAGCATAGTCTTTAACAATGCGTCGTTGGTGGACAATAATACCTATACTATTGGTTGTGCGCGATTCGTTATGCAACTCTTAGTAAATTATAGCCAAGTATAACGCTGTAACTAAACACCGTTTGTTAAAATGCAGGTCGAGGTTCGTATTAAGATATCATTGACTGCGTGTTAACTTAGGATTATAAATATTCATCTCTAACACTACTCTGGGGTGGACTGAGCACTGGAGCCCGGCGCGGGCGCAGGGAACACGCGATTGAATGAATTGAATAATACTTCTTACATAATGCGATTCTACGATTGTATAATGGATTGCAAGTGATTTGCATGTTGATTTAATATTTTTGAGTAATTAGTTACTTGCGTGTATAAAAAACACATGCTTCAACCATTAGGATTTTTGCATCTTATTCAAGGGCGTAAACTATGGGATGGTAACTAATAAATGGTTAAGATGTAGAGCAGTCATCGACCATGATCATGGCAGGTTTGCGTGCTTCGGATCACAAGGTATTATTAGGGCATCTCCGCCGTAGGTATATCCTTTGTAAAAATATAAATAGCGCATCGCTCTACTAATCACAGTAATTACGCTCGCAGCATGACTTGCATCGTTATTTATTTACGAGGGTTTAGACGACGACCTTTATGCTCAACTACATACTCTAAGAAAATAGAAGTTGTAAAGGACTGCAGCAAAAACTGACGACGTTTAACAAAGTTGTTATCACATTGCATTCAGTCTTAATTAAATTTAAATTTTATTACAGATTGCAACAATGTTTACCGAAATTTTGTTTTGAAATATGCACCAGATCGTTGAACTTTCTATAAACATACATTTTATCTTTCGAATATCAATTTATATTAGTGCGGTCAGATGTCACTCGTCAGTCAGTCACTAGTTATTGCACAATTTGACTACCATGTTGCAATTCACCAGTCCCCAAAATTTCCCTAATGTGTCATTTAAATATTTCATTTTGCAACAGTTTCGAGTACCTAAACGGGTTGTTTGTTCAGCTGATTAATGGAGATATTAATTGACCTCGTAACCCGGTGCGGGACCCGTCCAGAGCCGGTCCGGGTTTCGACACGATAACATAACCGTCGAGACATGGAAATGAGTGAGCACGAATCTATTGGACTCACGCAGACTGATGTATACGAGCAGTCAGCTGCGATCTCTTTAAAAGCATATGGCGGTAACTCAAAAAAAGTATTTTTACGTTATTTTTACCATCTTATAGCTTAACTTTTGAACTAAAGCTAACATTCTGCTTCAGATAATGTAAAAAAATGCCGTAAGTAAAAAGGGTTTATAATGAATTATTGGAGGGCCATTTCCTGGTAGGCACTTGCGTAATTTTTTTTTATTTACTCGTAATGCCATACATTTTGTTACCGACAATTGCTTTAGGAGGGCAGATTAGCCTGGTTAAAAATAATTACCGTCTCAACTTTATCGACGGGATAGAGCCTATAGTGAAGATATTTTTTAAGGAACCAATCTTTTACAGCTGACTGTACATTCAAGGCGTTGGGAAATGAGAAGAAAACTCACATTACCTACGCACACATTATTGTTGGATAAGAAACATTTAGAAACAAAATGAACTGCGGATCTTACGGCAGATTAGGTAACGCTGATCTAGGAAGAGATTTGCAACATGTTCTACTCTCGGCTCTAAATTGCGCTGGATATAATCGTTAAGTGGTATTGCATTAGTTTATCATTGTGGACTTATTGCCGATGATATATTGTTAGGCATAGAAGTGCGAAATCAATTCCTGACTTGTAAATAGAAGGAGTTTATCTGGTTTGGATTCTACGCTCCTATTTCATGATTTTAGAGTTTGACCTGTACCTAACTTTATAGTTCTTATGAAGTTTGTTAGTTTTTGCTTTTCCTTTAGGCTGTGGAGGAGATAAGGAAAATCAACAATGGTCTCATGCCGGTCAGTGCTGCTTGCAGGCTCGGCAAGTTGCGCAAGCGGCCTCTACATGGCTTGGAACATTACACGCTGCAACGCGGGCAAAGTTATAAACAGGTAAATATAGAAGGTCAAGTATTAAACCAAACGTAGGTACCTAAACCTACGTACATTCGACCAATAAAAACAGCGCCTTTTTGCAATTATGCCTGTCAATAATGTCAATCCGTATTAACCTCCATTACATATTTAGCGTATTTTTGTTAAACAATTTGCCTTTTATATGTTATAACATATAAAAGGCATATAAATGTTGCAAGGAGAATGCCCGTTGGCATTTTACTTTACAATGCGTAATAATAAGGTAATCCTATCTGTGGATAATTTCACAAGCTTTTGTTACGTCTGTGTTATGATGAATTATTACTTTAGCACTTACTAAGTAGTAAGTAGCGTCTTGTTGCATTCATAGTAGTATTAACTAAAGAGAATTTAGTACTTGAAGGCAATTAACTAACTTTTGCGTGCTGCTAATGACCTGCCTTTTTCAGCACTAGTCCCGCGCCACGGTTGCGCTTGTTTCGTCACCACTAAACGCTTGGCACTTACTATTTAACACTGTTTATGTTTTAACACAAGAGACGGATGTGCCATTCGGCGCACGCGCGTTGGCTAACCGACTAAGTGTATCGCGGTGGCGTCACACCACGTCAGTATCAATTATTCAACAATTTACGTTAGCACAGCTAGATCAATGGATAACTAACTGCATTAATATTACTCTTCGTGGCTATTAGGTCCCATAGATAGTAGGAGCATAATATTAAATGAGTCCTTTTCATTCTTTACTGCTATTTCTTTTGCTCAGTGACCCGTGAACATCAACATCGTTGTATCAAATTTGTTATTGCCTGCATAAGCTTGGGCATGAATTCAGCCTCATTCATTGCAGCTTGAATTTATTATATCTTCATTTTTGCCAGTTATTATTTTTATTTACCTATTTATAACATTAGTTTCAATGAGAATATATCGGGAAGGTCGGTGTTAAATGGAATTTTCCGAGTAACAAATTAGATATTAAGATTTCAAAACGTGGTATTTCAGCTTCCGTTGGACCTTTCAAGCGCAGCGTATTAACTAGTAAAGTCGTTGATAACATCGCGAACGTATTAACATTGTTACTTGTTCAAAATGCATTACTTAAATTATAAATAATATTTATTGTTTTTTTTGTACTACTATGGTAACAAATAGTCATAAAGCCTGGCAGTGAGTAGATATTGCAGTGCGTATAATTTGCACGTCAAATCGGCAAGGTACACAGCACCTTTATCCTATGAACGATTTTGATTTTGATTTGATTACATTGCCAAAAATTTTGTACGCTTTGCCAACCATTTTAAGTTGGCGTCATCAGTATTACTTATACTCAAACAAGAATAAATTCCTGAGCCACGCAAATTATTGTCGGTCAACAAATCTAAAACAATTAATAACGAGTTGTGCAGTTCAGAAATATGAAAGAAATCTATTATTTATAACATACACGGTGAAAATCTCATGGTTGAACATTGAGATTCACCTGTCGACTGGATCATTGTGGTTGCGTTGTTTTTTATTTATTGATTGTTTTCATTGTTGATGCCGGCATCTCGTGATCAATTATGTTCATACTCTACACGTGCCAACATATAAATAGCGACTACAAGTACTCCAGGCTGTCAATAAGCCTCAATTAGTCCTTGTTAGTGGCTGACTACTCTCCGCTAATCGTGTGTCACAAAAACTAGTTTTTCTGAAGCAATCAAGATGATTGATTCATTGTACTGTCATAAAAAGGTTAACACAATTATTGATCGGATTTATCATTTTTTTCTTTATATCAAGTATGAGATAGATTATCAATTAATCTAATAAAAACTGTACGTAAATAACTTTAAATAATTATTAAAATGAGCATATTATTATTGATAGAGTCGTTTAGGTAATTAAACCAACTACTTAACTACGCAATCGTACGATTAAATTGAGATATCAAAAGTAAATTGCTCATTAAATCAGTTTTCTATGTGCCAAAGTTTAGGTTCTGATTATTCTATTTATGTCTTAGATCATATCCTATATGGATTCGATCTAGTAAAAGTGGTATCGATCTAGGTCAGAAGGATATACAGCTGCGCGTGGGCAGGGCGACAGCTTAATTTGATCTTAGCCGACAAACTTAATGTTACTTTGGCATTAATAAATAACTTTAATGCGAAAAACTGCAATTTGTGACCTATCGCTGTAGCAATTACTGGAAAGTCAAAATATCCTAGCACGATACGATACATGCCACACCAGGAAAAAGAGTTGATTAATATGATTTCACAGATTTTCTAGAGTCGTTACTATTTAGATACTACTAAAGTAAATGTGTTTATACTATCAATCAATAACCTTTTCGCCAAAACAAAAAAAAAACAAAGCATGGATCATCTGTGTAGGGACTACATTTACATAATTATACGAGTAGGTAAATGGTACATAGCTTTACTGATAACACGCCTCTTTTTCGGTTTAAAAACAAATGATAGAACTGTTTGTGAATGTATACAGTCTAAAGCTTGGGCAATACTTTTTCCAATTCCAAATTCGATGATTCACCAGTGGGTGGACAGCACCATTTGACCTCTTTGGCTGTTTACGTAAATGGAAATTATGAGTGTATTAATAAACCGATCGCTCTGGGTTGGAAAGGCATTGCCTTGAGTCTGCGCCGGGTGGCGAAATAAGAAATTAGCTCCGATAGCGTGTAGACCATAGGCAGCTATATTTGAAAATTGATAAATCCGTGAAATCATAATTGAATCGGCACCAATACCAATGTGATTTTTGACAAAGCAAAAGTTACGATTGCTTCATGAACACTATGTTAATTACTTATAGACTATGTTGTAGGCTATTGAAAAGGAACAACCCCAGCTCCATAATTATTAAGAAGGAAATTATATTAAATTATAATATTTATGACTACAGTTATGCGAATTATTAATAATAATGATTTACTTTTGGAACGAAGGAAAATTTGCGTAATTATAATCGGATAGGAAACGATATCAATTTGCGATCTTAAATGTTACAGTTGTAACATTACGAAACGAAAGGTGGGCTACTTTGATACGTAACCAACATTCACCCCTATTGTTGTTTGGATTGCGATCTGAGGCGACGAGGCAGTAGGTTCTTCCTCGCAACGTATGCGTTTCCTCTACCGCTTTGCGGATTATCTCATAATTTCCCCCAGTTAAACTATGTAACAGTTTTATCCGTATCAAATGTGCTTATTTTTATAGCTTTGTAGTTTTAAAATACTAGGGGACAAAATTACACAAAAATAATTGCTTGTGATAAAAATTATAAATGCTGTTACATATTCATAGTGATAAATATTTACAACAACAACAAGGAAATATAATCTCAATAATAAAACAAATAATCTGTTACTCTTATCTGGATTCTAACCCAAAAATATAAAAGTTGTTGCGAAGTTGACTTCGCAAGGAAAAGTATCAATCAAAAAGTTGATCGTACAAAAGTATCTAGTCATCAAATATATGACCTCTCATACAAAGTGCCTTCTGAATGTTAAGTTATCAGACACAATAGTTCAATAACCTTATCATTATCACTCACCAGTATAACTTGAGCGACATCTTTAATTAACTACCATCAGCTAATTATACGTCTATCATGTCAAAACAAATATCACTTTCAATTCCACTAATGACATACACTACCAGTTAATAAGTCCCCTCGAGTAATGTACGGGTGCTGTGACTGTGATCCGCCCTGCTATTATATGCACCTCAGTTACAAAGAATTAAATCTGTATGACATTAGTATATACGTACGGCCATTTGGATGTCAGAGGATGGACTTCCTCCAACACTTGTGGCTATTTCCTACAAATTAAGCGTAAACAAACGTATCGAGTGTGTTATTTGTGGTTTGCGCATAACAATTCTGTAGAGCATTGTTAACAATAAGTTTCCCTGTAGGGCAGATCCACCGGTTATATAACTCGATCAATTCCGCTATAATTTTAGTTTATGGGCATAGTTATTTTTAGTCTTGGTGGAACCCGAAATTTTTGGATTTGGGAATCTGTTCTGTTGGATTAGTGAGGTGGTTATCAATTCTTTATTGTTTTTATCAGATTTATTTTGCACAGCAGATATTGAACTTAGAAAAGGAATCAATAAATTGAAATCATTTGCCTAAAAAACAAATCAATACGTTTCCCGATGCTCAACTTTTTACGAGTACTAAGGAGTAATTCTAATAAAAACTATCACATTTGTATCCTAGCAACTGTCTACAAATAGTATTTAAATAGCAAACATTTCGTTATTTCAAAGTACCGATTACAACATTGTCATTAGGCGAAGATGATCATTACTTACGCAATACGTGCTACGAGAGCGCCGTGCTACGCCGTAGCATCTCTACGACCGGCGCCAGCGCAATATGGTTGCGTATGTTTAAATCGATTGGGTGTTATGGAACAATAAGTACAGTTTGTAAGATCAAAATATAGGTAGATTTATGTTTTGTCGGAACAGTTCATCCATACTAATATTATAAATGCGAAAGTGTGTCTGTCTGTCTGTTACCTCTTCACGCTTAAACCGCTGAACCGACTTAGATGAAATTTGGTATGGAAATAGTTTGAGACCCGGGAAAGAACATAGGATACTTTTCATCCCGAATAAATTTAGTGTGCCCGTGGGATGAGCGGGTAACACCGCGGGGCACAGCTAGTATGACATAAATCTGATTGTTTTTCGTCAAATAATCGAAAAAAAAACTAGAACCGCAGAATTGCACGTCCTTAAGCTTAAGCAGTTTATATTTCGCTATAATTTTTTTATAGATACGATTACGTTTTAATACTCACACTAGCAACCCGTTTTCCTAAAAGTATCCACTGTGTAATTATATGTGCTACAGATCCGGGCAGCACGCGCACTGGCTACCTGAACGCAGAGCACTCTTATATGTAGTGCAACATGGCTTTACGTCATTCGTGGTGCTGCCATCTCTGGGGATGTTTTTTTTTATTGGGCAGTTATCACATACAAACATCAGCAGATGTTTATTTCTCGATTTAGCATATGTAATTAAAAAATAATGAAATATATCTGTAACTATTTTACCTAAGCTGAACCGCTCCTAAACTAAATAAAGCTTGTAATGTACTTGATCATGGGAACTCGACAACGACATTTAATGTATTACATACAAAAAATCCAGAGCCTGGAAATAAATATGTATACTCATCACAAAAATGTTTGCCCATGTCGGCATTTGATCCGTTGTGCAACGGACCTAACTAAATACGTTCCGTGAATTTAAAAATAAATATATGCAATTATCAAAAGAAGTTAAAGGGCACTAATGTGTGTTTATGGCGCAGTTTAGACTAAAAATGTTAAAAGTTTTTAGACTAGTTAAAATTGCTTACTGGTTTTGAGTAGTACAAGTTTTATTATAGGCATTTTCATTTTTTTACGAGTTAATTTGGACGTCGCATTTATGTATAAATAGGTATATGTTTGGTTGGGCAACACGGGCATTCAACTAAAGAGTTTAACTTGCAAACTTATTTCTCCACAAGGTGCTTGAAATTTCGTCCGCGGATTTTTCATTACCTTAGTCGGGTAAAAGTATCGTATTGATTAAAATCTATCCAACCATTTCGGCGTGATGAGACCAAGAAAATTTTACCAACAAATGGCGCTGTATGGTGCCACACTGCTGCATCGCGTTGTTAAGATTGTTCCTGAAATAATGATCCCTCTCCAATAGAAAATTGATTTTCAATACAATTTTTGAATTTCATAAAGCATAGATCTAGTTCGGTTCTGTAGGTACTTTTGTTATTTATTATCTTTATGCTCATGCAACGATTATGCGTACGCTTATGCCAGGAGAGGGAAGCACATAGATCTATTCACAAGCCACGGGTCAGGTTGCGAGCGATCGGGAAGTGTTCCATAATACTGTGACCTTTTACGTGTTATCACGTCACGAGTTTCGTAGTCCATAGAGCCTTAGTTAGTGTGATCGAAGACTTGTTACATATTCTCGCTGAGGCTGTATTGAGTTGAACGTCCGCGTGTTTATGATATATGTTCGTACAGGTACAGTAAGCAGTAGAAGTTGCTACTTTTTCTAAGTTGCTCAAAATTATATACCAACACACGGACTCTTTCGGCATGAAAATAAAGGGGGGTGTCCCTACAGATCATTGTGACCATGTTATTCTGCTTAGCTAGCCTGGTTACGTTAACTTTGGTCCCCATTTAGTATGCGAATCCATGGTTACCAGGTGCAAACTTAACGTAAACTGATAGTATGGGAAAAGAGGCAGTGATGTAGGCAAATAAATATAGGACGCTTAATATTACTAAACACTCTTAGTATTTGATCCCTGGCAGTTAAATGTTGCTGCTTTTGCCTTTACTATACATAAATAACTAGTGAAATTCCTCGTACTCTATTCTGTGGTACTCTTTCAAAACACTGTATATATAAAAAGGCTTGCGCAGCGCTTCCTGCGTTGCGCAAGCGCACGCATCCTCGCAGATCGGCTGCTGTGACGCGAAACTAATGCTCGCGTTGCCACGCGAGTAAACTAACACTCACTGATTACTGACAATTAAACTGGGTCGAAGAAAGGAACTACGCCGTATTATTATAGATATATTATAACATCGAATCCGAAAAATAAATATTGACAAGAAGGTAAATTAAAGAGAAAAATTTAATGTGATCCACTGCAACACAATAGCTCAGTTGGGAGAGCACTACGCCCAAAACGTGGGATCGCAGGTCCAGCTCACATAAAAATAAAAATGTGGAATTTCCACATAAAAACAGAATCGATAAAAAAAAAACATTAAAAAACATCGCTTCTGATTTTACTGTTATGTACTAACAGTGATGTGCCGTTTCCAAAAAAACCCGGCAACTATCCTCATTTCCCATAAAAAATGAAGAAAGTTTCCGAAAATTAACCGAAACGGCACATCTCTCATTGCTTAGTAAAAAAAACTACTAATTTAAGTCTGCATCACGATGTGACGCGACGTTTTGAGTTTATGCGTGCATAGTATAAAATGCAGACTTCTTTATTTGTTTGTGGTGACTGCATTACTGAGCGTTAAGTTAGTTTGAAGGAAAATGACGAGACATACCTTCGTACACTTACACGAAATTTACCAAGCGTTCTAAATACATCTAACATGAGCTCAAGTATTTTACGGCGCAACGCGTCCGGTTTTTTAGATTTATATTTATCGCCTATCGATGTGGTAGTCGATAACAATATTTATGTAGGTATTTTAAACTGCACCGGAAATTCTTCGTCGGGCTATATTTCGTAGATTATATTTTTTATTTAAATACGGCTATCATGCCACATAAACAACTTCGAACAAAGTGCATTGCGAAGTATTTGTTTTCGTTGTTTACTGAAGTATTGCAAGAGAACGATTGAAGAGTTGCCAAACTTGGGCAAACGGGCCTTTTATAATATCTAAACTATTGCCCCAAATATTTATATATGGATGTAACAATAGACTAGACACTGCAATCACTAATCACAACGAGCGGAAATTATTAACGATAATTTTTAGTTAGAACGGAAACAATAACACATATTAAATATTTATACTTAACAAAATAATGTCTAATAAGTGCTGCATTATGCAAAGTAGGTTCCCATTTAGCAAAACAATAAAGTTAAAGTAACATGCAACAATTTGCGCTTACGACCGGTTAATGGAGTTTGTTCAAACAAAACGATTCGACGCGAACTTGAGACCCTAATTGCGCAAAAGGGACCTTCAGTAAACAATTAGTCACTTGAACCATAGCTGTGACGAGAGGGCGAGGCAGGAGTGAATGTTGCAAGTGTCCTTTCACTGCCTGTGTCAGTGGAAAATACCCGGAGACCGAAGGCCCTGTCTCGCCACAGGTAAATATATACATACGTATGTATTCCTTGAGATTGGGAAGTGCATCGCGGTAATAAAGTGTTTTGTAATAAGTTGTTCGTGCTGATATTTGTACATATATTATACTATACTATATATTATTACATGTGAAACTACAAATGAAAGGTATCAAGAATCAATTTTATTATTGAACCCTTAGTAAAGTTACCCCATCGAATCTATAATGTGTAACTTTATAACTGCTGATTATTCTATATTTTACTAACTAAAGCGTTCTTAGAGACATTGAATATTTGATATCTCTGGAATATATAAATGCACAAATTGTGGTTAAATAATTATCCAAAAGTGATACAAAAAATATTCACAAAATGCAAATTGTCGTGTCTGGGGTACTG
The DNA here is from genome assembly GCA_932273695.1 of Apotomis betuletana. Lineage (NCBI taxonomy): Eukaryota > Metazoa > Arthropoda > Insecta > Lepidoptera > Tortricidae > Apotomis > Apotomis betuletana. Next base: position 17,255,779 of record OW026299.1, read on the forward strand.
AGGCCAGGGACTTTATAAGGGAGGTGGGTCGCAGGCTCAGAGACAGAGGGTGTGATCCTCGCTCTGGGTCGTATCTGGTTAAACAGATTTCGTTGGCCATACGTGGGAACGCTGCCAGTGTAATGGGAATGTTCGGGCCAGGAGCGACTCGGGCCGAGCCTTTTTAAGTCCTTCTTCACCTTCCAAGATCAAGATGTTATCGATCAACAACTTTGACGAAGTCTGTTGCGGATGTCACGTTATTGGTGTGTTGTTTGACGAAGCCTGTCACTGATTAGATTTTGTATTCTCTCTGACGATGCCTGCGTTGCGAATTTGACTTTAAAACAAAAAAAAAATGGTAGACAAGTGAAAGACATTGATGACAGATAAATGACATTTTTTATCAAGTTAACGACAATGGGTGCAGGTTTGCGACAAATATGTTCCAACGTAACTGAAATTGTTAGCAGGTTAAGGAAAACGGTTGCAGGCAAGTGACATTTTAAATAAAAACTACATTGAACTGTCAAAATAATAAAAATAAAAAATCGTGGAAAAAAATATCAAGGATGTAAAGTTGAACTCACGAGACAATTTTACGAATACAAAATACTTGAATAGTCGTAATTATACACTTGTTTCAGTGAATGACCACGCAAATGCTTTGCATCAACTATTGTCTTCGCTATTATAATATTATTATACTCATCAACTCTTTAAACATTAAACATTCTTGCAATTATACTTGTATCCTGTGTGTACGTTATACTCGCTGTATTTTGTAGCATGACATAGTATAGCTAAGTTTAACTATAGTCGGCGAAAAATAATTTGCACCAATTCGATCTTAAGCGTCTCTTACCTAACCTAGCTTTTAGTAGGTACTCGGCGCGTGCTATTTCAATAATACAGACATTAACGGGTGTTAATGCTATTATAAGACCTTATAAAAAATAAATAAAGATAAGCCGCTTAATAAAATAAAAGGTAAGCAATTACATTTACCACCAGTTCAATTAAATTATATGTTGTTAACTATATTGAGTACTCGTAGGTTTGATTGAACTTATTTTGGTTTGGAACATATATATTTGTTCAGTTTTCCGTATAAATAATTATCATAAAATTTCTATGTTCAGTTACGGTCACTTTGCAGTTGCACAAAATCACGGGTATGTAGAAAAACGTGTTATGTACTACTCATTCACATATTCACATGCAATAGGCACGCTACAATGTATGTAGTCAATTATATTCAACATAATGCAAATATGGTACCTAAAACTAGCATCTATTGCTAGAATTTATATCTGGTTTTGATTTAAGTACCCCAGAACTAGTAATTTGGTGCTATTCAATTTCCAAGATTGTTTTTGCTGTGGAGACCCTTATTTGAAGTAAATAATATTTTTAAGTAAGAAACTGAAAATTTTTAGTATCTTGATCGTTACTAAGCAATGCTTGTTTTTGTACTACAAGTATAAAACAAACATGGAACAAATTTCGACGTCATCATATAAATATTCACCCTCGCCGGGATTTTAACCCATTCGTTTCGTTATCTACCACAGAGCTAACCATGTCCGCAAATAGCATAAGTCTAAACTAAGAAAAAACGTGAAACGAGTGTAAAAAATTAGGGTACATTGGTTTTTTTGTACCAGATTTTTCTGTGGAGTAAAACTGGAGACTTCTAGAGCCGGAAGCGTATTTAGAAAGGTGCATCGGCCACGTAACAGTATAGTGTTGCCTCCCAGGCGCGCTCGCTTGCGCAATTAGAGGAGCCTTGCATACAGCCTTCGGCGAGAGCGGGGTCAGAGGTAAACGTTGCGTTTGATATGTTAACAAGATCATAGGTATCAGAAATATCTGAAATCTCTTGGCATAATACATTTTTGTATAATCTTTTTAGTATTATATATACACAATAATTCTTGGTATTTACTGTGAAAATTAAATATGTTTAAATGGTATAGCGTTCAAATGTCGTAAAATAATATCTAATAGATCAATAGTTTTCGGATAGTGGAAGTATGAATATGGAGGTATACTAATTGTTAAATATATTAACTTAACCAGTGTCAAAAAGTCCGTTATAGTTTGTCAGGGCGGGGCAATGGGCATGCGCATGTACAAGGACGTTGAGCAGTAAAAGTAGCTGGCATTGGCCTGTGATTACGACCAACTTTTACAAAAACTGCTTTTAACTTAACAAACATATTAATCTGATAAACATTTTTTTTTTGTTTTGTGCACTACGTGTTAAAAAATAAGCACACAATGAGTCAAATTAATGAATTAAAACTTCCGCACATTCGTTAATTTATTTGAGGTCATTTGTTTCGATTAAAATATTAAAATAAACGAGTTGAATATGCCACAGAATGTAGCCCGCTAGCTTCCGACATGTTAAACCCTTATTATGTAGGTAATGCTTATTATTAAACCCAGATTAAACAGCCAAATGCGTATGAGTCTGACCGTTGTTTTTTAATGGTCAGTTCTCAAGGTTAGGTGTGTAAAATTAATGACAGTAAAATATCCCTATGATATACCTGGGACATCGTCGGTTATTTAGCGCCCAGTATGTCTAGCATAACTTCGACAACCGACTCTTTGTCCCGTGAGAAATATAATATATATTTCCACCTTTGTCACTTTCCTTTTAATACCGTGCGAGCAAGACAGAAGATTCTGACTCGCGCGACAAGCGAATTAACGAGGTAAATCAAACAAACTCCGGCTTAGGGTGGGTCGCCACTGTCGCCGGATCGCGAATGCGTTTGTCTAATGTCTAAGGTCGCGCTGCTCTATTGAGCTAATTACTGCGATTACTCGCTCCATTTCGCTTTCGCAGCGAAGGCCGAGGGCAGGTCCGAATTATAATATTATTATAAAATTAACTCCCATAATCGCAACAAGACCAGAGTATCTTACATCAAAATAAATGTATTTCCGTTTAGGGATCAATACGACGTGTCAAAAAAATATGTTCATCGCCACTTTATAATGTACTTAATGCGGAGGACGTTTTGGCACTTTTTAGATTTATTAAGAATCGTAATATTCTAAATTATGAGTTTGCATACTCTGGCCTCATGTTTTATGCTTTTAGCCAAATGAAATGTGTAGAAAAACAGTGTAATATGTTGATACAATGGCGACAGTGGAACATTACTCATGTACGGAGTTGTACCACGTTGTCACACGCGCAAACTGTGTCAATCGCATTGTTGGTGGAAACTGCAAAAACTGCACCAATTCCGAACATTTAATTGTGTGAATTTGAATTTTAAATGGATATTTTTTGTATAGGTACCTCATTTAGGTATATTCTCATCTAATTATCTATCCTTGTTAATTATAAATTAGGTGTTGAGATATCAGCAGTTTTTTACAAATATGAACAATATACCACTAAATGCACATAGTATATGAAAAAAATATTATGAACATAATAATATTATGCGGAGCTCATAATGAGCATAGTATTATTATTTATTAGGAACTTATTATGAACATTCAGTCTAGCACGCGTTGATGTCTCTTGTATCGTCTAGGAAATATGCGTAGCGTTCACGTAGCACTCTCGTAGCTAATACCGGCTACAACAAGTAAATAATTTTATGCTGTTGCCAGCATCATTCAAGTAATTTGTACAATTTGAAAATTTTGATTCGACCTGATGATAAACGAATAAAAAAAAATGTTCAAACATATTTTACTATATAAATATGCTATACCGGCTAATTGAGTCTCTGATTTTAATAAAACATTTACCTATTCGGATTTTTTGGATTTCAATGACGGTTGACCGAATTTGTAAATTTTTGATCCAGGCATAACTAGGAATACAATTATGGTTACCTACCTACATGACAAAAAAAAATGATTATGACTTTTTGCTCCTTCGAAACGCAGTTCACCTTCACCTTCGAAGCACCTTCTAAATTAAACAAATTCAATGATGTATGTATATTTGTATAATCTATATCGCGGTCATCGAGCTGAGATGAACAATCCTGCCGTGCTTCGGCAAAACGACGTATCTTACTATGAGATTCATACAAAGATACGACCTTTTGCAGTATCACGGCTGAATCCCATAAGTGAGAAAAAGAGGGAAGATCCAAAAATGTACCTATATGGCCGCGAAATACACATAAATATTATATAATGTTCATCTATAATATATTTGCACAAGGTTAGCGGTAGCAGAATAAAAACTGTTATTTTAGTCAGCGGTCAATGTCGATCACGTCAAAGTAGCGGTCTGACGAGTGAGGTCACGCACTTTTTTAACTGCGAGTCGATGCAATTGCACTTAATCATTAAATAGTATTGCATAATTAAATAGTTTTGTTTTATGCCCAGTATAATATTTACACTGGGCTCCGCGCTATTGTTTTACGTTTATATTTATTTATACTCGAGAAATCACCAAAATCTACATTTTGAGTTTCCAAAACGTAAACCTCACAATTTTCATTTTAGATTTAAGATGATTGTTTACGGACAGAAATATCTAAATATACACATGTGATAGTTATTGTTATTAACTTGACGTCAGTTAGATACATATCGCTGGCCCCATATTACAGGGTTTTATGTTACATTTTGAGGGCTACAAATGTAGACTTAATGTCATTATAACAATATTCAAATTAGAACTCGTCAAAGTTTAACATAGAACCCTGTAATATTGAGCCAGCGATATGTGACAGTGGTTAGTAAAAAGGTTCCATTTAAAACGTATCTAGTGATTTTGGTCCCATTGTTCGGATTGACAAAAAAACCGCATTGACACTTGACAGGCTATTGGTATAAAGATGCAAACAAAGGAAGGTGGGCTAATTGGCCTATATGACCAATAAGGACAAGCGATATGTCGTTGGATAGCTTAATATATATAAGTTCTAAAACATTTACTATGGCAGTAAGTGAATACAGTTATCACTGCATAAACGAAGTTTGAGTTGAAACGTTATTATTATGTAGAGTTTTTCGACACTAAGTTCCTGTATCGCATTTTTATCAAAATTTCCCACCATACAAAAAGTTCTAAAATATTAAAAAACCTTTCCCATGATATATCCTGGCTCGTCGTTAGTGGTCCCTAGGTCGGAGTCCATACAAATCTTCCCATCCTCCTTTCATCTGTATGTAAACCCGAACATTGGAATCTTTTACGAAATACCGAGGTACCCAACTGAAGTGAAGTTAATAGTAATCACCAACATTTACAATACGATATTTAGTAAAATGACTTGCATATAACTCACTCAAACTGTCGTAAAAGTTATAAATATACACTCTATGGCTAGAACTGTCGACATTCGTTGGTGCAACTTTACTTCATTATAGAAAATTATAGCTATAGTGTTCTTTGATGAACCATTAATAATATCTACTCTTGCGCATTAGTACAGTCAGCATCAAAAGCAGCTGACAATTCTAGTATCCAATTTATCATAAACCTGTAGTAAAATTGCTATATAGACATAAAGATAAGACGTTGGACCGGTAATCCAAAGATACCGGGTTCGAGTCCCGATGTGGGCCACATATTATGAGCACAATTTAATATGTCTTTGCGCGTTGTTCTTTGTATTTATATATTGCAATTAAAAATGTGGTGTTAATTTACCCACATAAAAATAATAATCGAAAAACATAATTGTGTTTCTAAATAGAACACCAGTAGTAAAATTGTCTAGCTATTTTTGATGCTGACCGTTCCATAGCCATAATATAAATGCTTTTCTAATATTAAAGGTGCAAATCATGCACAAGAAATAATTACACTAGTGGCGTCAAAATTCAATAAAATTTTATTTCTTGAAATTAGGAATCGTAGTACAACTATCAAAAATTGTTGGAAATACAAATACCTAAAAGCAAAATTCTTTATTTGACTTTAAATTATAACGAGTCAATATCATTTAATGCAGCTTTAATAAAAAAGAAATCGGCTCATTCGATTTATATCGCCTAAATGGCGTCATTGTACGTCAGTGTCAATTTTATAGACCGACCAAAGTGTGACTACTTAACTTTTCTGTGACCTGAGTGGTGTCGCCACTATCTTCACACAGAGCACTTGAACGCAGGCACTGACAATCGTATGAAATTTCAGCATGATAGTCGTAGTTCCTGCTGTTTCACAAATAAGTTGGTCGCACTATAAACCCTTGACACATCACTCTAGATGTCAAATAGTGCAATTACACGCGAAATTTGCGTGAATACTATAGATACAGACCACAACTTATTCTTTCAAACTCTCATTCAACCTGTTATAGGCAACTAATTAAGTATTGCTTCAATGTAAGTGAAGGCTGCGCACGAATAAATGCACGACGTGTTTTTGAAAGTAGTTGATTAAAGCCGGTACTTTATTACCTCTCACTGGGTTTCCGATCGATTTGAACTAGTCCGTTATGACTTGTTTTGTTCGTTTTGATTTTACACTGCGTTTACGGAACGCGATTAAAGCGCGCTTCAAAGAAAATAAGACTATGATTATGTTTCACCTTCGCATATATTTATAGTGCACCAATATAAGAAATATTTATTTTTTGTCATTCTTGCTGGGTACGATAATATTTGAGATAATAATAATAATAATATTCTTTATTGTGCACCACATGAAAAAGATTAATAACAAAGAAATAAAGCAACGTTAAATAGGGTAACAACAGGCGGTCTTATCGCTAAAGAGCGATCTCTTCCAGACAACCTTTGGGTAGCAGAAAAAGTCAGAGGATACATTTTAAAAAGGTAGTGCAAGAAACTGATAAAGAAATTTAATTTACACATACATCTGAATTGTTTGTACCTAATATATACAAAAAAATGAGATTTTAGATTGTAGATTACAAGTTTTTTGTATCGAAATGATTTGAGTAAACCAAAATTTGTCGCATTGGCGGCCCTTGTCTATGTATTAAAAAGCAAAGGTCATTTCATTACATTATCATTTAATATACTTAGTAATTATATAACTTTGAAGTTTAATTTCCTAAAAGTTTTAAGGGACTGTGGACCTCAGTGTGAGTTGGTATAAGGTTTAAATTTCCACTCGATACCTCCACGCATCGGATGAACGGACAACAAAGTAATCTTATAAGGGTTCTGTTTTTTCCTTTTGAGAACTCTAAAAATCAACAGGGGTGTGTGCGTAACGCCGCCTGTCAACTGAAGCGGAAATATGTAAAATAGACTAATCATATTCCTCAAATTCAAATATGGGTCGATTAAAAAAAAATTGTACATAGTCAAGGGCTTTAATTAAAACAAAACTTAATTGATTCGTTTGTGTGACGAAAGTTTTACCCACACATTTTGTATGACTAACTTTCGTCACACAAAGGAAGCGATCGTGATTTTTTGCTAACTAAGCTTTTAACTATGTACAATTTTTTTGCAATCGACCCATATACTATACCACCCATATAGCTTCGTTGAGGCTTCACAAAGGCGGAGCTTATTTAGTTCATTTTCTCCGAGTCTGTGGACAGGCAGCTTTAGGCAGATGAGGGCAAAATGGCTGCATTAGGAGACGACATTATGTGACACAATATCCGACCCCTATCCCATGCCTAGTCAACTTCCCATGGAAACCGCGCCGCTGACCCACAAACACGGATGCAAACAAATCAAAAACAAAGATTACGTGACGCTATGTGTGCCGGTTGCGTCACGATGCTGTCCTGCTTGCGCGCGGCGCAGGCGCATCCCGCCGTCCTGCTCTAGCGCGGCGAAAGTGCAGCTGATCGGGCGGCAAGTGATAACATTATCTCACCGCGGCCTGATAGATTGGCCACTGGCGCTGTTGGTACACTTGGTAAAGGTGATTTTACCTTTTAATTATTAGAATTTTTATGCATACCAACACTTGAAACGTAGATTTCGTTTGCGAGGAGAAGAAAGGAGCCACAACACCCTTTATTGCTTTATGGTAGTGGGGTAAAAATATCTTGTTACCCGAGTACCAATAATATAATTAAGATGTACCCACAAACATTCAAAACGCAAAACGTAAAAAAATAAAATCTGCATTAAAAAAACAGTTTAATTTAATATAACTATTGCCCAGTAGTGGGACACACGCGTAGGCAATATAAAACATAACTACTATTTTCTGAGTTACTTGTAATTATATTTTTAATAGTACATGCGTTATATTAGCGAAGGCCAACGACATTAAAATTTTGAAAAGCGGACTGCATATCGAGCCATGAAATGCTGTCACGCGACCCCCAAACCATGTTGAGGCCACTTTACTTTATACCTTTACTTATATTGAAACGTGCCGGGAACTTTTTAATAAAATAACACAAACACAAATGCAAAAAAATAAGTAAGTACAAGTTTTATACAAAACAACATCGGACGTAACGAAAGCTTTTCTTCATGTGACTTTTTTCACTCGGAAATCAAAATGGAACTAGACAAGTACCTATATAATATATGTAGTGATACTTGGGGCTCCACCGTCAAACGACGACCTCGGCTAACGATAGTACGGACAACCGACGTAGGCTATCACTGGTAACCTACAACACGCGCACGCTGAGGACGGACGAAAAGGTCACAGAGCTGGAAAAGGAGGTCAGCGGGATGCGCTGGGATATCATGGGGTTATCTGAAGTCCGAAGAGAGGGAGAGGACACGATAGCCCTGAAATCTGGTAACCTGCTGTACTACCGGGAGGGCGACCAGCAGTCCCAGGGTGGTGTGGGGTTTATCGTCCACAAGTCTCTCGTTAACAACATAGTGACAATTTCGAGTGTGTCGAGCAGGGTTGCATACCTGATACTCAGAGTATCTAAAAGATATTCGTTGAAGGTTATTCAAGTATACGCGCCGACCTCGACGCACCCGGATGAGGAGGTGGAGGCCATGTATGAGGACGTCAGTAGGGCCATACATGCTTTCAAATCGCACTTCACTGTTGTTATGGGAGACTTCAACGCAAAGCTGGGTATGAGAGGCGATAACGAGCTGAGAGTGGGGCAATTTGGATATGGGCAACGGAACCGAAGGGGCCAGAGGCTGGCCGAATTTCTGGAGAAGGAGGGACTCTTCATGATGAACTCCTTCTTCAAGAAGCCGCCTCAGAGAAAATGGACCTGGATGAGTCCCGACGGTTCCACGAGAAATGAGATAGACTTCATTCTGGCCACAAAGAGGCAAATATTCAATGATGTCTCAGTGATCAATAGGGTGAAAACCGGTAGCGATCACCGAATGGTAAGAGGCACATTGAATATTAATGTCCGCCTAGAAAGGTCTCGCCTAATGAAGTCTACGCTCCGACCAACTACAGCCCACATACAAAACCCCGAAGACTTTCAGCTGGAGTTAACAAATCGCTTCGCTTGCCTGGATGATTGCGTTGCAGTGGACGATATAAATAATAGGTTGGTAGAAACTGTCCACGAGGTGGGAAAGAAATTTTTCAGACCCCGCCGCAAAGATAGACCCCAAAAACTATCCGATCATACCCTCAACCTCATGGCTGAAAGACGTTCAATGACGCTGCAGACTTCTGAAGACGCTGAAGCATACAGGCAGCTCAATAGACGGATCCATAGGTCCATGCGACACGATATTCGTTCCTTTAATACCAACCATATTAAAGAAACGATAGAGCGGAACTCGGGCTCCAAAGTGTTTGCCAGGGACCTGTCTATGGGCCAAAGCCAGTTAACGAAGCTGAAGACAGAAGGCGGCAGTGTAGCGTCGACAAAGCCAGAGGTGTTGAGGGAGATCGAAAGGTTCTATGGGCAGTTATATACCTCAGTAGCCAAACCTATTGATAACTTGGCCAAAGACCCGAGAGCCAAGCTGACCCGACACTATACCGAAGATATCCCGGACATCAGCCTGTACGAGATTAGAATGGCCCTAAAACAGCTCAAGAATAACAAGGCGCCGGGTGATGACGGAATCACTTCAGAGCTTCTGAAAGCGGGTGGAACACCGGTACTTAAGGTCCTTCAGAAGCTCTTCAATTCCGTATTGCTCGAGGGCATCACGCCAGAGGCATGGAACAGGAGTGTGGTGGTGCTTTTCTTTAAGAAAGGTGATAAAACACTGCTCAAGAATTATAGACCCATCTCGCTTCTGAGCCATGTCTACAAGCTCTTTTCTAGGGTCATCACGAATCGTCTCTCAAGCAGGTTCGATGAATTCCAGCCTCCCGAACAAGCCGGGTTTCGAAAAGGCTTCAGTACCATAGACCACATACACACGCTGCGGCAAGTTATACAGAAAACCGAAGAGTATAATCTGCCACTCTGCTTAGCGTTTGTGGACTATGAGAAGGCCTTTGATTCCGTCGAGACATGGGCAGTACTACAGTCCCTCCAGCGATGCCGAATTGACCATCGGTATGTCGAGGTGCTCAGGAGTGTGTACAACAACGCCACTATGTCAGTCCGAGTACAAGACCAGTGTACGGAGGCGATTCCATTGCAGAGAGGTGTGAGACAAGGAGATGTAATATCTCCGAAGCTCTTCACCAACACAATGGAAGACGCCTTCAAGCTCTTGGAATGGCAAGGACTTGGCATCAACATAAATGGCGAGTACATCACGCACCTTCGGTTTGCTGACGATATCGTGGTCATGGCGGAGACGCTGGAGGATCTCGGTATAATGCTGGATGATCTCAACCGAGTATCCCAACAGGTAGGCCTTAAGATGAACATGGACAAGACGAAGATCATGTCGAATGTCCATGTAGCACCCACCCCAGTATTGGTTGGGAACTCGGTCCTCGAAGTTGTCGACGAATACGTCTATCTGGGTCAGACGATCCAATTAGGCAGGTCCAACTTCGAGAAAGAGATCAATCGACGGATTCAACTCGGATGGGCAGCGTTCGGGAAACTGCGAAGTGTCTTCTCGTCCAAGATACCTCAGTGCTTGAAGACAAAAGTTTTTAACCAGTGCGTATTACCGGTGATGACCTACGGAGCCGAGACGTGGTCTCTAACTATGGGCCTCTTAAGGAAGCTCAGAGTCACTCAGCGAGCTATGGAAAGGGCTATGCTCGGGATCTCTCTACGTGATCGAATCAGGAATGATGAGATTCGTAGACGAACTAAGGTCACCGACATAGCAAACAGGGTTAGCAAACTGAAGTGGCAATGGGCAGGGCACATAGCTCGAAGAACCGATGGCCGTTGGGGCAGAAAGGTTCTCGAGTGGAGACCACGTACCGGCAAGCGCAGCGTAGGACGGCCACCCGCAAGGTGGTCGGATGACCTGGTCAGGGTTGCGGGGACACGCTGGATGCGGGTCGCTTCTATCCGGCCCATGTGGAAGTCAATTGAGGAGGCCTGTGTCCAGCAGTGGACGTCCTATGGCTGAAATGATGATGATGATGATGATGATGAGTGATACTTTAATATTTTATTTATAAGAGGATTTTTCCATTAACATAATTAATTTTTGAAAATGTATATTTTTAGAATGCGCCAAGCCCTATGTACCTGTGCAATATGTTAAAATACGTTCCATAACGTTAGTCTTTTTGGACCGAGAGTGAACAGGCATTTTCTTAGCATGCGTGTTATGATTTATCGGATCTTTAAATCAGGCGAGACAGAGTTCAAAAACTTGCCTACTTTAAATTCAAAGTATACTAACAGTATCTTTATTACAAGGTAACAGTTATTAATAGGAAGGAAATTTGATTATTTTACAGAGATTACAAAAATGACTCATAAAGCGTAATTTCACAGCGACGACTGTAAACGACAGCTACTCCAAGTGAAATAAGCTAGTAATTTGTCAATTTCATACAGATTAGAGTATAATCATAGTGGTTTTCGGTATGGAGTGGACGGCGCCACTGTCCACCACTGCTGGCGCTGCCCTTGACTCTGCGCTTGCGCCACGGCGCGGGTCGGCATTCGACACAGATTTGCATTTATTGCGCTTTTTGTATCGAAATTTAATTAATGCGTGTCATGATATTTGGAGGCAAAGTTCGTGGTTTGCGAGATTTCTTTAACCTGCTGTGTTGTAAAGCTTGTGGTAAGAGGGGACCCCGCTTGTAAAGCAAGCATATTGATGGCTTTGAGGTTGGTGGTATGACCACATGATTAGTTTTTTATTCAAACACTGTCGTTCTAAGTGAAAAATAGGCATATTTTGAATTTTCCCTGGAACGAATTCACAAAGTATATACTTATGTGCTTGCAATTAAAGAGATAAGTCGAATTAATTTAAATTACATATACCACGAAGTAATAAGAATTGTATCTTCAAAAGGGCAATTAATCTTTCTTAGGAACGCATTCATAAAGTATAATTTTCGTACATCACTTTTTGTCAGAAAGAGATAGGTTTGATAATAATTTGTCCATGTATATAATAGACTAGAATAGTCATGACGCTGTACCACAAACAAGAATTGCATCTTCATGCAGAAACTTTGTAACAAGATTTTGCAAGATATAATTATGACGAGCAAAACCGCACACGTCGATGTGATGCCACCAGAAGACGGGGGCGATGACCGCTGGCATATAGCCATATATGAATGCACAGAATACAGAATAATTCGGAAGAAAACGGTACAATGCAAACAGGAAACAAGTAAAGGGTAAGGTGCAGTTGAGGGTCTTGCGGTATGCAATTATTTGGAATTAATCTTATTAAAACTTTTGTGAGATATATGTGTTTAAATATTGTATTTAGCGGTTTACACTAACGTGAAATTTTTTGGAACGGCCAGACATGTTTCGAACTCGTATTGAGCTCTTCATCGAGGACTGATACATGACTGATACCCGTACAGTCGCGTGGTAATTTTGTCACTGACAATTTCATTAAAGTGTAAACCGCTTAATACAATATTGAACTTTTTGTTCTTTTAAATTCGGCCTTTGGAAATACCAAGATTGTACTGTTTTTTTATGTAAGAAGATTTGACCTGAGGTACAGTGTTGATGAAGCTTAAACTGGAACATGTGTACCTACTTATTCTTGACGAGATTCAAGTTACAATTTTAAGGAAAATATTCGTTGGAAATGAGTTAATCAATTTTGCTGTGCTGTGCCGTACACGAGAAAATAATTAGTATCTATGTAAGTATATAACTGTGTAGGTATTATTAGGTTACTATTAGAATGCATGACTAGGTATTAAATTTAGCAAATTAGAGTTGGTTTATCACCGCAATAACTTAGGAGTAGGTATTTGGAAACAGCGGTTAGATAACGAAACGTGTCAGAGATCTATGCAATTACATATGTATTATCTTAAAATCCTCTGCTATTGACAACGACGCATAAATTAATACGACGCAATGAGGCAATGACATGGAAAGCGATGGGTACGTGACGCAACCCACTGGCGCCACCTGGCCACGGCTAGTCCGGGGTTCGATATCAGGTAGAGGTTCCATACGCGTTTCCTGCCACGCAGCCTTCGGACCGATAAGGCCAGCAACCTTCGCGGGAACCTTTAACAATCACGCTCGTGCTCAATTTGTACAAATTTAATATTAACTTCCTTGATTAAAAGGTTTCATAAAACAAATATACTGACGTGTATTGTGTTTTATAATTGGAATGTTTATTCCTTTTTGTATCACGCTTTGTAGATGCAACAAAGAGTATTCGTTAACGTAATGGGTCTCACGTAATCGTCACTCGCACTTTCAGTTGAGGACAAAGTGAGACCTAACCGACGACACGTGTTTTATTCGCCGGAAGTATATATCCGCAATTCATCGCTATGATTTAAATAACTACCACGGCAAAATGTTACAAACTTCTTATGGACACTAAAGAAATTGATTGGCTTTACTATGTGTCTTGATCACTCGGCGCATACCACTGAAAACATGCATTTACCAAAAAAAATACATAAATGCCAAGATTTGAAATGAAATACATATGAAATATATATATTGAAATTTAGGGCATAATACATCATGACATATCCAGCGGGCCCTAAACTAGGCTGAGCCTGTATCTTGGGACCCTAATCTCCCTATTTCGTCATCGATTGAATCTTAAAAATCTACTTTTACATATATGCTGCTGTTGAAAACGCAAAGCAAAAAATACACGTTTATTTTGGCAACTACTAAAAGACCAGAAAATATCGCTCTAGCTTAGAGTCGTGAGTATGTTATGTTTATGTGTCTCGGAACTACTTAAGTTTGTGCTCGGTTACGTATGCCATTAGCACTTGCTGCTCAACAACATCGCATATGCAAGCCGAGTTGTTTGACATTATAGCTACAAGCTAACCGCATGACGGTGATTGCAAAACCATGTTTTATAGGTATTGGTAATTCACTGCCCACTTATGTTATCACATTCTAAATCCTAACTATAAAATATAAACTTTTATATAGATGGGTGAACGAAGTCAGGGACGGAACGATATCTTTGATATCTGCCATTAAACGAGCCATTAATGACAGTACGTGATTGAATTTGATGCGAAGCCATTCCGTTCAATCGTTGGGGCAAGTGTGAAGGCTGATGGGCCTCGTTCACCTCGCGACCTGTAGTCGTGAATCCGAGTCTTATAATACAGAAGTATTTAACGAAGGATATTAAAATAAGTAATTTAAGTCATTCATTACCGGGTCACGCCCCTTAGGGACAATTCTGAATGAACGTAAAGACATGCTTGTGTGCGATTGTCGGCACTAAAACGGCTAATCGATTGTCTCAGAAGGAGGGTTAAAGTTCGAAACCTTCGACCGTTGCTTGGCGCACCGGAGCGGCGCGAGATGCGCGTACGCAAGATCAAGGTTGCGATGCATGTGTGTGTGTGTCGTGCAAATTCGGACCCACACTAGCGCACGCCACGTGGCGCTGTTTACGGAGATTACATCTCGCTCGCAGCGTTCATTAATCTGATCTCATTATCATCACATTAGGGCGCCAGCGCGTCTGCGTGTCTTCGACATGCCGACGACTTACACGTAAATGGAATGCTTCTGTGAACATGACCTATGCTGTGGGAATTTTTCTTCAATACCTCATAAATAAAAGTTACTAATGCCAGTAATTTTTCTTAGTGTCTTACACATAATTATGTAAGTATAGTCATTACTGCGTATGACCCTTCACACTTTGGGTCGTAATGAAGCTTCTCGGTAGCTGAAGGCTTAGCCGATTATGTCGTAAATTACGCACCTTCAAATTACTGTCAGTACAATGTATAGGTGATGAGTATCACGCAATCAGCGGATCCCGGGGTCGCGATCGCGGAGACAACTGACAGGTGACATTGCCTGAAATCTTACCCCAAGTACGTGGGCGGGTGCTAATAATTTACCTCACAATTATTATTTTATAAATTATTTTTTATCAATGACTATATCATTAATACGTCCGCAAATTACGTACTCAACATTAAATCAACCATGAACAGGACAAGGCTAGCCACAAATGAGGCTAAATTGATCGATTCGCATTGAAATTCATGTCATTGTTATACATAATTTGGGGTACGTTAACATCGTGAAAACAATTAATTTGACTAGTATTTTAGCACTATTAGCATAATCCGTGGCTTTGTATGCGCCGCGCCATATCGCACGTCATGGCAAGAAAACTCTTTGAGACGTCAATATTGACCAATGACGGTCTGTCGCCCAACCGAAGCTGCGCACTCGCATCCACTTAACTCTAACGCAAACATTGAGGTGGACGATGATAATGATGATAATTACATCTTTGCTCTAGGTATTTATATAGGAGAGACGTTCATGCGGCTGCTTTGCTAAAACTAGAAAGTAAGCATAGTGTTGCTACATCTAATTTTTAGGTACTGTTAACTCTTTAAAATACAACAAATACGTATTCTTGAATTAAACTAGCAAGAGACAAATGTTACACCTAGTGTAGAAACATTTAGTTTCAACATTCGTTCAATCGAATCAGCCACTCACCATTGTAAGCGGTCGGTAAATCAAAATTACTATCAGTTTGTCCATCAATACAATGACTAGCACAAATATCTGCAAGAAGATTACATAATCGGGCCCAATTCGGCGTCAGGCTATTCAGAATCATAAGGTATCGTGGGGATGTTCATATTTACCAATAGAGCGAATGTTTGGATTACGTTATTGGCGTGTGGAATCGGAGCGCGGAACTGCCGAGTTACGCGTGGCGCGGCATCTGCCCGCAAATAACGCGTGCCCGATTGTGCTTCATGCGGTTAGTCGCAGTTTGGTCATGATCAATTGCTTAAACACGTGCATAATTTCATGAGATGCTACATTTGTGAGGTTAATGCTATATTTTGATAGCGTGTAAACTGCATGAACTACCTGGTGTGAAAATTTCTGAGACAGAACCGGAGTTAAATATGTAGTCTCAGTATAGTGACGAAAACAGAGAAGCCTTTTTTGAACGATGATCGGTGTGACGAAATTACACAATAACAAAACTATGAATGTAAACACTTAGCGGGTTTTGTTTGTATTTGGCTAAAGTAATTTTTTTGGACATGGTGTTAAAGAAAATTTGATAGATTATGAAATAAGATCTGTGCGATCTTAAGATGCCCTTGCACCTTGACCTAGAATGTAACTATTAGACTAAACTTGGACGAATTGGTTGGCGAATCGAGTGTTTACTCGTATCCATAAGCGACGAGAGGCTCAAGTGGTACTAGTGTCAGCAACAGTACTCGACATTAAGCATGGCGAAATGTTGATACTATTTTGAAATGTTTGCCATTCGAGTTTTCAGTAAAATTGCTTGTTGGAAAAATTTGAAGTGACATCATTCAGGCCATCGATCCCGGGATAGACAAACCATGGAGTCATTTTAATGCTTTTTAAACAAACGATATGCGAAATGACGCACGTGGGTGCTGATTGCTGTCAACAGCAAGTGCTAACTGCGGAGCAATCAATTACACGAATGCTTGGGCATTTACCAGCTGCTATCATAGGTAACTTCAAAACTGACTAAATTTCATTGTTAGACTTTATTAAATTACATAAGTCTCGTATGTGGTTGTATCGTTCCTAAGTAAGTCGGGTCATACATATGGCGCAACTCATTGGTATTCATGGTGTCGAACGCTTGGGAAATTGTTTTTTTAAATCTACGAAGGACGCCCTAACCCGTTCAAAGAAGTGTTGTCGTAAAAGCCACTTCACTGGTTCTTGATATCAAAATCTTTGGCAATCAGATCTGAAAAAGGCATTAAACTTTATCAAGGTGTTTATTTGTTTAATGACGTGTTTCTAAAGAGTGAAAAAAATCTTTGGAAGGTTGTGATTAACTATGTAGTAACGCAAACAAATGGTGAAGAAGCAGTGTTAATGAGGGGACGGAAACGAGTCGGAAGGAGGGCGCTTGCGCCACGCGACGGAATGCGCGCGCGGGTCACCGGGACCCGCTTGTGCAAGACATCAGCTGTTAACCGCTATTGTTTGTTTGACTTCTGACTCAGGCTTTCTACATGCATGACACTGGAGACCTGGCTTATGACACATGACGCCGAAAAGGAAAGACTGCTAGGAGTACGAAATATGCCCACGTTTATGTGATGCAGGTGGATAAAGTAGGCCCGCCACAACGGTGAGTATTGTAGGGGATAGCACACGAGTATGAATGGCGCAGGAGTTGCTGTTGGGTAACAAGCGGCGCGGGCGCACGTCGATCCCAAGTAGCTTTCTAATTCATTGCATGTCACCGATTTTGGCCCGATATAATTAAGTTTTCCGGTCGCTAGCCGATTATTAGTAATGAGCCGTGTCGTTTAGGTCGAGGGTGTGGTTTCGGGGGGAGGGGGTCAGGGTCAAGACCTGTGACCCGTGACGCGGGTGCAAGGTCGCGTGGACCTCCCGGGGAACCGAAAAAATAAGTAAGTTGGGACGTGGTAGCAGAGACCGCAGACGAAAATGTTGAAGAATTGTTTGGATTTCTAATTTGTTTTGGACTCATGACTTGGGTGCAAGGTCGCGTGAACCTCCCGGTGAACCGAAAGACAAACTAAGTTGGGACATGACGTGACAAATTTCAAACTATAGGTATCTAATCCTGAAGATAGAGCTTTGAGTTGTTTGAGTTCCTGATTAGGTAATTTGTTTTGGTCGGAGGGGTTGCGTAATCCCACGTGCTCGGATGTCGGGAGACAAGTGCCGGCGTCACGCCCGGTTAACGTCACAATCTTCTTAAGTTTGATAATTAGTCATATGTGTTTTTATTTTGTGAAACAAGTCACAATTTATGGTAATTAAAATTTTAAAAGAAAATGCGGTCTGCGCAATTTTTTTTAGCATAGCAGGTTAGCATCAATAATAGTTGACAATTCGACAATTTTAGTATGCAATTTGACATAAGCCAGTACTAACATCAGATATGTACTTTTGATGCTAACTATACACATTTTGCTGCGCTTATTTATCTAACGAACATATTTTATGTGATTTTTGCGGTTCGATAAAAGTTTCGTCGTCAAAGTTTATCAAGTTCAATATTCGAGGTTCGCCGGGACGCGGAGTGGGGGGTGATTTTCGGGGGTAGATTCTCGGGGCGCGACGTCTGGACCGGTCGGGGCGGCCTCAATGCTATCGAAAGTGATTTCTAGCGCGAGTGTCGAAACTGGCTCGCAGTCCGAGGTTGCGCGGTGAGGCAACGTCACAATTGCATTCCGTTTATTTCGCTTAATTATAAGTGGCGGGTGGGTCCGCGCGGTGGCGCTAGGTTCACTTTCGATCTCGTTTCATAACGGGCGGCGACGCGGAAGCATCCTTATGCAACCGCGCGGCTGTGTGGTGAGTGAGTGTGTGCGGTACGTTACCGAGCGGCGGCGGGAGCGGGAGTGGGGCGACACTCACGTGGGGTCGCGGCTGAAGCGCTGGAGCCGACGGAGCGCGGACACGTGCGTGCTGGACGAGAGCGCGCGAACGAGTGAGCGACGACGGCGCCGGCGCACCGAGTAGCCGCACAGCCTCCCCCCGCGCCGCCCCGCTCCTTCAGGCCCTGAAGCCGTGTCCTGCTGACTCGGATGACTCTTCGAGCCGCCGCGACCCTGCGCCGCATTGTCAAAAGCTATCTGATGATACAAGACTACATCCGATACTACATCCCATTATGTGGTATAATTGTGTACTTAGTAGATTATTTGACATGCGATTAAAATTGGACCTTATTACGCGATTAAGCCTAATTATTACGATTTGGCCTGTACTCATATTTGATGGAACCATCGTGTTGAAAGGATTCGCCGTCCAGTGGTTAAACTGAACGTTGCCCAGGGTGCGCCAGACGCTGTGACGAACGGGATGTCGTCGGAAAGCTTCGAAATGCGTCGTACGGGGAGGCTCCTTTGTCCAGAGTATATGGTTTGAATACATCTAGTCCAAGGGAGGGTCATCTCTGCAAACTTTCGCTTTTAATGTCGTGTCATTTTCATATCATTTTTGTTACATTTCAAGCGAATGCTCGCAGTGAGAACGCTCCCTTAAGAATCACAGTAATTGTAGCATATATGTACGTGTTGTGTTAATTATATCAACCCACGAGATTATACATCTTAAGACCAACTTCAAAATATATAGATTAAACTCTACATTCGCCGAGATTATTACTCCTAATTTTTACAGAATGGCCTCATAATTTCTCCAAATTGGTAAATAGTATTATTAACATTACTCGCAAAGCTGTGTACCTAACAATTACACTAAGCTTTTACAGAAAAGCTTATCAACGTGCATGTAATAATAATGCTTTTAAATAGTCGGTTTTCAGTTGAAAGCAGCTTTGAAATCAGAAATTCTTAAACGGATAGAGACAGGTCGAGTGATAAACAAAAATATGATTCTGTTATTGTGAACTGGTTTTTGGTTTTGGGGTAGCATCTGGGACAGAAAGTTGCAGTAAACTACTTTTTTTCAGTTTGTTCATGTTTTTTTTTTAAGTTGAATAGACGAGCACTTTATTTGAATATCACTGGAATATGCTTACCAGGGCATACGTACCTATTTACTCTCGCCTTAAAGAGATCTAATAAGTTGAATTGTTCAGGGAAAAAATAGCAGGAAGAAAGTTCTGCTTTTCAGCCATCACGATCTCCGCAAAAAAAGGTATCTTTTTGCCGCCGAGACGAATTCGCAGGTAAAACCTAGTTCAATGTAGTGATGAAAGGGAACATATCGAGTTGCGGTTAAGAACCGATACCTTCTCGCAAACTACGTGCTCACATAGCTTGTTAACGTCGTACATCTTAGACGTAGCTTACTTTGAAATAATATGCCTCTATCTTACGTAAATTCGCTAGAAAAATAATTCATTGAGTTGGCTAATGTGAAACAAATCAATAATAAGGAAACAGTGTCATGGCTTACTATTTCATATGATGTTATGCAATGTAATATGCACAATAAGATATTATTGTTTATTTCTTTTGGTTTGCAATGTTAGTGACGATAGTGTTCCAGAGATAAATATTTAAGGGACTGGACTATAAAACTGCCTTATTTTAAATTTTCTGCCGATTTCGAAAAGTAGATTCCTAAGGCGATTGTGTGTTTTAGTCTCATCGACCATGTAAATGATCAGGAATTTAGCTAGGGACCATAGCATAATCGAAGTATAAGTACCTTATCATTACAAGTCAAATAAAAACCTTAAACAATGGGATAAAGCAAAAGTAAAACATTACATTTATTTTTATGTTTTCATTCATTATAAATTAAATGAATTAGTTAATGGTGTCTTACTAGAAATTGGATTCATATTGACATAATACAGCTATTTCAGCGATGATTCGGCTATATCGTGGACATTAAGTCCGTCGTTTCGTTGGCTTATGGTTTTCGAGATGAAATAAGGGACATTGTTAATTGCGTTTAAAGGTAGAGAGAACACGGCGCTAAAGCACCATACAGTGATGGTATGTCGAACAGATGTAATTGGAAACGTCGAATTTAGCCATTCAGTACTTTATGTATGTATGTACCAAATTTCGTTGATGTGTTTTATACGAGCAGGTTTTTTATGGCGTATTTTACTTTTATATTGCCCAGTTGCATAACATTGTTAAGGGTGTGTTTTATGCTCATAAATGTTTTTTTTTTTTAACTTAGCATTTTAAGGATCACTTTCAGTTAACCTTTTATATCTTTAAAAATCCTGAAATGTTTGTGATTTTTTTTTGAGCAAACAAAAAATATGTTTCTTTTTTATTATAGCATATGCAATTATGGCACATAAGGGTACTCGGAATACTGGTGCTAGGCCGAAATGTCAGGGACAGCTGTTGCACCATTTCCGCCGGTTTTGGTGTAAAGAGGTATTTCCGGCGCCGCGCCCTCCTGCTAATGTCACTCTAGATCAATAAACTTTTAAGAGGAAATATTCACTGCTCATTGTTCACAAATTGAGGTTTCGTTCTCGTCTGTTTCCTTCTCCAAAACTTAAACAATCGTTACAAAGATTTAGGAAATAGATTGAAAAAAAAAAATTCTGTCCTACCGTTTCGGTTTTTGCGCTTATTATTATAAAATGTGTACAAGGCGTATGTTTTTGGCCAAAATTCCGCCGCAAACGGACGCCCAGTGCGGTCCTTAACGTAAACTGATATTATGGAAAAATTTGCAGTGATATGTCCTCTTAACTGCGTATCTGACTGCGCCAGCCTGCCAGCAGGAAGAGATGGCGGGAGATCGTGCGGAGGGCTGTGTCCGCCTCTACCACCGATGTGGACGCCTCAACGTGACCACGACCGCTCTGCTAAGAGCAAAACGACAGAGAAGAAGAAGAAGTCCTCTTAAATATGTTTGAATGCCGATGCCGTGGACATGTACAAGAGTCTATGTTATGTAGTTTAGTCCAATTCCGAGCTGTCGTCCTAAGAGGATTTACGTCTCTTGGATAGAGCTTTAAATTTTATTCTATCCTATTGCTTCTTTATGCGAATGAAATACTTCTGCATCGCGTTGGCGTCTTGAGTTCATAAAGGCATCTGTGAAATAAAATACGTTTACGTAGCGTACCTATAAATAAAGTTATCTTTTGTGTGTACATGCATCATCACCGTAATTTTATTTGGTAAACGGGGTGAATGAAACGCGTGAAAGTTACGAAAACAATTAACATTTCTGCTTTTTTGTTGTACGAGAATTGTATCTATGTACCTACTTTATCTTTACTTGATACGTTAGTGTTAAGCTGCGAAATTGTCAATTCCGAAGTCAAGTGTTTAGACGCAAAGTATTTGTCACAAGACTTAAAGCGCGTCAAATATATGTTGTATTATTGCGATGATACCTTAAACTCGGCTAAAAGTATTCCGGGCTTCTTATAATATATAAAAATCACAATCAAAGACTGCAGGTTTCCGTTGCCACAAATATGTTTTTTATAGTATATTAAACTCCTACAGTTTGAAAATGAATGAAATCTAAGATATGAAATCTATGAATGAAAATATTCACATATTTTTTAATATTTGCAGTTTTAGCTGTCATAAAAATCTAGCAAAAATTACAGATTCATCAGTTGTTTCTTATTGGGCAACTGGGGCCCAATTCGAGAATGCCGTTTGAGTGAACGCCAAACGTCACATCTCTATTAGATAACTGTTATATCGCCGTTGAACTGTCATTAAAATGCGATGAGCTTTAAATTGACATATCTCATCTCAATTTTGGAAATACGAAGGCGATAATGATTGTCAAAAATGTTATTCATGCATATGAATTTCTATTTTGAATGAAACGTAACGGACTAATTTCACGCACTACGCGGTCAATTTAAACTATGCGCCTGTTATTTATGCCATCACATACAAAGGAAACGAAAATTTAGCGCGTCCGTATTGACGAAGTTGCGATATTCTAGGGATATCGCCACTTGTCAAGTAGGCACACGTCAAAAGTGACGGATGGCGATGAAAAGGAGAGATCTCCATTATATCTCTAAAATTGGTCGAATACCCCCCTGGATATTGCAAAAGATAAGGGCTCCTTTTTAAGTACAGAGCCCTTAAAAGGAGATAAAACAAGACAAAGATAAGGCTAAATATAAAAACTTGGAACCAACTGAATTTCAAATATGTTGAATTTTTAGGGTTCTGTATCAAAAAGGGACCCTATTACTAGTCCTCCACTGTCTATCTGTCCGTCTGTCACCGGGTTGTATCTTTTTAAACGAAATAGGTAGGTAGAGCGTAGAGTGTAGAAATGTTCACATAATATACATAAAAATGTATTGTATTAGTTTGGCCGTTATAACAACAAATAGTAACTCTTAGTGCGCGAGTCGTTGGACTCCGTAGGCGTCGACTCAGACTTGGCCAGATTTTCTAAAGATACAGATTTTTCCAGAGTGTTATATCGTTGATGCAGGTCAGTTGAACATGCTGTCTAAAGGCATATTGACAGATTGCTCTTAAATGCTCTGTTGCATTACGAAGTTATTGATCTACGTAATACTTTTACTTTCATCGGATAAACAAAAATCTTTATAAACTAGCACATCTTTTTCCAGGGAGCGACTGTTGATGCAGGTCTATGAAAAATGGTCTCACACAATAGATTGGCAAATATTCTCTAGCTGGATGTGAAGGATTACGAATATATTAATCTAGGTAATATTTTCATTTTAGCCGGATTTTATAAATAGTAATAAATATATATTTTTAGTAGGTACTTTCTTGTACTAACTGACCTATCTAATTCCAGGGTGTGTATGTGTTGACGCAGGTCAGTGACCGCAGCTGAAGATCACGCCGCACACACACAATCTATTACGTCAGCGTTACGTGACCGCACGCACACGCACACGCGGTAACTGTGCAAGTAGAACTCGGACGGGGATGTGTGCCGCGGCCAACGCATCTAGAGCAATCTGCCAATCTGTGTTTCGGCAGCATTCGCTTTTTTTTAATCGAAAATTTGGCACGCCGTTCTTTCCATTGAAAAGTTTATTTATTACGAGATTGAGGGAAATGACATACGATCTTCGAATTTCAAACTTCAGAGTACTCCCCTTAGAGCCCTAATTTGACGACAGTGTAAATTGTACCCGTCCCCCATTTAGCGATATCTCGGCTTTATTATGGTCATATCACGGATATTATCGAATTTTGCTATTCGTGATGTTTATATTTTATTTTATAGGTAAAATTTTATATTTTATTGACAAGTTTATATTTTAAGGGAGATATAAATATATAGTTCCCAATAGTCGCAGTGTGAAATAAAATGTACTTACGATTACTTGGAATAGAGCACATCGCTTGCGTACCCATTCAACGATGTAATCTCGGAAATATATATATATCATTTAGAAAAGTTTAGTTTAGACTTTAGCCCCAGTACGGGACATCAACATTGTAAGTAATTGTGTAAAACACAACAGCCCATGAATGACTGCACACTTACATATGCAAGTATGCATATTACGCATTCACTGTTGTGTTTATCAATTTAAAGTGTTGCATCATTAATAGACAACAATCATACTACAGGATAGAGGGTATGCACGTCTAATATGAAACTTGAACCGGTCGGAATTTACCACTTTTCTAATCCTAGATAAATAAATAGCTCAGTCTTTACAGAAATTGTTCTCTATCATTTAAGGTACACACAGTGAAACTTATGTCTTATGGCATTCTTTTCAGGACATAAAAAACAACCTTGAACCTTACCTTAACAATTATTATTGCATTGTCATTGAATCTACATGAGCATGACAAATTTAAAGACAATCCGGTGACTAAATGTTGAAAATCGGTTAGCACGATTTCCCGACAGAAAATTAAGCAGAGTGACTACTTAATTAATTTGAGTTAAATATGTATGTAGATTGTAGGTATTCTTGTAAGACATTGTGTTATCACTTCTTTCGTCCTGTGAAACTCAAACTTCAGTATATAATAATAATAATAATAAAAATCTTTATTTGGCTTTTGTTTACAAAAGTGTTAAGAACAGAGTTCTGCAAAACTGTTTGCACAGTTTGTCTGCAGGAGAGTCTCTACAAAAAGTTTGTCTTACATTACTATAATATACTATTACGTCTGCTTACTTTATGGAAGGGTTTCTAACAAATGTTTTTTAAGGAGTTTTTTAAATTTATTTTTGTCTAGTTCCGAGCGGATGTCTTCAGGTAGGCTGTTAAATAAATATGGCAATCTTTTATTTAATGTCCTGTCTCCAAAATAATTAGTTACTCTTGGTACCTCGTATTTACCTGATGTCACCGACCTGGTACTATGTCTGTGGTTGACCAGTACTAAACTATGCTCCAGATTACTATGGTTATTTGTTAAAAGTAGGTATTTATGCTTTAGGCGAATAGGAAGTATCTCACATATAGTAGCCCTGCCTGGCTACAGACTTCGAAAGGGAATCATCTAAATAATTAACTAAGGTAGTGAATATGCTTCAGATCTATCTTGAATGGGATTGCTATTGACTACAATAGGCATGACGAAAAACGTTTTTGAGGATGTCATTCGATTCTTTTTTTTATTGGCATCAAATGTCTACATGGTACTTACTACACTTAAACTGCTCTAAAAGTCGGAAATGATTATCAAAGTTCAACATTAACATTCCTACGGAGCGCTAAAACACTTCATACAAATGACCACCTTCATTCAAATGGACACTTTGATGCTAAACTAACCGGGTAAATCAATATTAATGGATGTGTTCTAATACATGTACGGTATGATGAATATGATGAAAATAAAATAAAATCTTATAATGTGCATTAAGTATGTGATGTGACACAGAGCGTATAATAACATTGCCATGATTCATGTACTTGAGCTTAATTCGGGTATTTTTTATAGTTTTTCTGGAAACAAACTTATCAGGATTCATTTCATCATCCTCCTCCTAGCCTTTGTCCCATTTTTCGAGAATGAATTCTCAATCGGGGTCGGCTATTCATTTCATTACTATTATTATCGGTCCTAATCTCTACTAGTACACCAATAAGAATAGTATATAATAAGATATGAAACCGGTTAGGTATAGTATATTGTATAATAATCTTGCAGAATTTATGATTTTCGAATGTTAACATCCCAAAATCATAAATTCTGTATAATATCATGTTGCCATAGGCCTATGTGGCAAATGTATAAAATTGTGTAACGTGATGGATTTCATTAATGTTATGTGGGGGGCCTTGGCCCTAGATGTCATATTCCTTGGGTTAATCAACTTATTAGCGACATCATAATAAAATCGGTCCCAATTCGGCTGTGCTTTGCGATATCTACAATTTAGCAATATCTCTTCTCTAACAATCTCTCTTTAAAATATCAGATACATTTCGACTTTTGCTATTCTGGCTGCAATTACTGACATTAAAAAGTTGACATTTGAAACGAAATATTTGTTATTTTATTTTATATCCTGTCATTTCTTCTTTAGAGACTCGTAATTTTAATTTTAGGCCTATTAAAATAAAGAATATAAATACATGAGATGAAAAATATCATCACGGTTTCTTGAAATAGACCATATCGCTAAAGTAGACATATCATATCGCCGACTCAATATTACATGGTTCCATGTTTTACTTTTTAATTTGAACATAGTCACGGTGACACTAGGTAAAATTTGACGTAGGTACTTTTAAAGCGTAATATAAAACCCTGTAGGTAATATGGGCCAGCGCTATAGTGGGTAGATCTCGAACAAATGTCATAACGTCACGTCGAATTAGTCTCTATGCCCTGGTGTCGCATATTGCGTGGGCATGTTAATGCTCTTGCGCAGTGCAGAGAATGGGGCGGTGACACCGGGCGGGTCAGCTGTCAACAGTCAAAGGGTACTAGTGACAGGCCGCCGTGACAGCTGTCACTTTCAGAGGTGTCAGCTGTCGCGTGACGCGTGAGGTGAAAGGTTGAGGGTACCGGTGGAAAGCTAAGTGATCGCTGAAATTGTGAAAAGCCTCCGATATGTCTATAGGTTTAGGTACATTATAGGTCTTCTCAGATTTTTATTGATTCAAGGAACACTCTCGATCAAGTCACCTTTCAAAGAAGAAATTGAAATCGAAAACATATCATCGATTTATTAGCTACGCTACCTCAGGCAATGCAAACTGCTTATAGATATATATATTATATATATATTAATTTTATAAAACACATTGTTTTGTTAAAAGTAAAAAAATATGGTAGAGATAAATTAATTAAAAAATTAAAGCGCACACAATCATAGCACATGTCAAGTTTTGTTTATAAAATTACAATAATGAGCACAATGGATTTAAGTACTTTTTCAACACACTTGCTCGTAAAGTGGTCCATATTAAACCGTTTTTATGGCCGTAAAGTATCCTATAAAACACGCGTGCTTTTGACTTTTCTATTACGCACTAGTGTCTTTACTTTACAGTTTTTTTTTAAATTTCAACAGTTTTTACTTTTATATAATAAGCAAAATTTTTGTTAATAAAGTAATTGTGACGCATTACGCAATAATTAAACAATTATTTTCTTCAAATTATTTAATTTTGTCATGTAATTGACACTAATTTGCATCAGGTATAATTAAATATATATATTATTATATTTTTAATATTTGGCTGTTTGACGGTTTCGTCATTGCTTCCATTTTGCACCTGCGCGCGCATAACTAATTCAACCAATGCAAGGCGTGTAAAAAATAAATCTCCGCGCCATTTTGCTTTGCATAAAATTTGTTTATTCGAGTTTATCGCTGAACTTGTGAGTAGTGACTGATTAGATTTACAAAAATGTCGAGTTCTAGTAATGACGAAGATTTAGATGTGGAATTGATGCCTCCGGAAATACTTAATGATGCAAAAAATGCTAGCCTATTGCCATTGAAATCTAAAGAAAAGTATCCAATAGCCTATGAAAATTTTATTCATTGGAAATCCAGCAAAAAAAGCCCATTTGTTCTCGGAAAATAATTTTAGCTTATTTTCATGAGCTAGCAAATAAATATAAGCCTACCTCGCTGTGGTCTATCTACGCCATGTTAAAAAGCAACTGTTCGGAACAAAAATGGTATTGACATAAAAACATATGCCAATCTGATTGCGTTCTTGAAGAGGCGCTTAGATGGTTACAGAAGTAAAAAATCTAAAGTATTGTCCTCAAAGGACATCGAAAAGTTTCTGAAAGAAGAACTGGATAGCCAGTACCTAGCAACAAAGGTCAGTTGAAATTGTTATTTTATTTAAATATGAAATTTCTGTACACTGAATGATTGTTTATAAAAAAATAATACGACTACTCATATAAGGCTACTCATCTACTCAACTATTTTATATATGTTTTATATCTATGTATATGTGTAGGTAAGTGTGTATGTATTGTTTGGCAGCCATATCAAATCTAAACGACTAGACTGATTTCAAATATTTTGTGTTACAAAAATAACTGGACAGACATGCTTAATTTGCAGGCAGTATAGTAACTAAATATGTATTTTATTTACTTTCAGGTCTCGTTAATATTCGGTATTACTGGAGCATGTAGACGTCAGAAACTGAGTAATATTGCTACAAAAGACATAGAAAATCAGGGCAAAATGCTGTTAGTAAAATTTACTAACACTAAAAGCAAAATACCACGATCATTCACAATTCACATTCATAGTTAAAAAAATACGAAAATTTACGTTCGACGAAGACAAAAACATACTGTACAAATGCGATCGAAATCCACTGTCTATCATTTCAATAATTGTACTTTCACAATTTGTTTTGATAATTAAATATTTCAGTTATATAAACGGGTGTTTTTTTCCTCGCAAGTGTGTTGAAAAACGTCGTATGAAACTCGTGTGCATTTGGTCATTACACTCTCGGCTCTATTACGCCCTCGCCTACGGCTCGGGCTGCAAATCCGCCTCGACTGTAATGACCAACTAAGCACACTTGTATCATAATGTACTATTGTAAACGGGTTTATGTTTATATCTGCACGATTCGTAAATATATTTATTTTGTCTGATCTAGATTTAGCCATGTACCTACTGATTACTCTTTTAAAATGAAACTAAAAAAAGCTATCGATTTTGTATTTTTAATATTTTTTAATAAGTGCCGGCCTTTATTTGTGCCTTGGCTTAGTTTTCTCCGGCTCTGGAAACTAGATTCAGATTAGTGCAGCATCATATGCCCTTGCGCAATAGACCTGTCTAGGATAACTTGTCAAGCGACGTAGCGTCAGCTGACTCTCTCACACAGTACTGGATAGAGAGGGGTAATATGTATTTATCGCGCAAGAAAATGTCGCATAGTGCAGTTGTGGTAGAAGGACAGGCCCGCGGCTGCATTCGTGCATGTGGCTATCAAGACGTCTGTGAAAGTCATAACCCCAAATCACAATTCCACGTCATGAAGTTGTGTGACGTAACCCCGACGTGACGTGAAAAAAGGACTATTACTGTTTTTTAGGGTTCCGTAGTCAACTAGGAACCCTTATAGTTTTGCCATGTCCGTCTGTCCGTCCGTCCGTCCGCGGCTTAGCTCCATGAGCATTATTAGTACTAGAAAGCTGAAATTTGGTATGAGTATGTGTATGTATCACGCAGACAAAACGGTAAAATAAAAACAAAAAAATAATATTTTTTTCGGGTACCTCTCGTACACCTAAAGTGGGGGTGATTTTTTTTTTCGTTCCAACCCTAGTATGTGGGGTGTCGTTAAATAGGTCTGTTAAAAATAATATGGGTCTTCAAACATTACTTTTTGATAAAGTCAGTAGTTTTGTAAATATTCGCTCCGAAAATAACAAAAATAGTGTTCCCCCCCCCTCTAACATTTCAACCACAGGTCCAAAAAATATGTAAAAATTCATGAAAATGAGGCCTTATAAGTACTTTCAATGAAAATTATATTGAACAAAATCAGTCCATCCGTTTTTGAGTTATCGCAAAATTTCATAATTTTCTTTAAAAGGACGTAAGTTGACTTCCAGAAGGTAATAAGTCATTATAGTTACTTTGGCGTTTACGACCTTTTTCCGTCTTTCTGTCTTTGACCGTCTCTAGTGAAGGATGAGCAACTACGGAACCCTACACTGAGCGTGGCCCGACATGCTCTTGGCCGGTTTTTAATAACTCATCCAGTAGAACGGATCCCACGGGATGAGCTAGGTTTACTTTATCTGTCTTGAAAAGTACACTGTTTAAAATAAAATTATGACTAACCAATATTTATTCAAATTATGTTGTGACTATCAACTGTGGCAGGCGATAGTTACAAAGTTTAATAATCAGGTCAACCAGCTGGAATCGGGATACCTCAGCGTTCTTGCACGTTGTGCCCAGTTTACTTTATACAGATACACATCTCTGAATGACACTACTGGTTCACAATAATACGTAATCTGAGTTCAGAGCAAAATTGCGATATTTGTGATAAACAAGTTATTGCAGCAAGTTAAATCCCGGATCTGTCCTAGTTGCGCCACCATGGTCCGCGTATAATTGCGCTGGCGAGAAATGAGGAAAAGCGTTTCGGATCCTGCTATCGTAAACACTAAAATTGCTAATTACTATCGCTATTACGTTACGTTACGTTTTTGATTTAGGACATAGGTAAGAGTGTATCACTGGTAATAGATAGCCAAATTCACGTGGTTTTTGGTCCAAAATATAAGTATTGCGATACTACAGTAAAAAGGTCGTATCTTTGTATGGATTTCATAGTAAGATACGGTTTTTTCCGTAGCACTGCAGACTGTAGTAACTAAACTAGCCGCTCGAGGGCGCTTTACATCACGCTTCCTTATTTGGTTACTACTCATAATCTCTCCAATTTGTTAAATATGAAGGAATTTATCGGCTACAAAAATAACTTTCCTACTACATTTGAACTGCAATTTATAGGTACTTTATATCAATTGCCTAATTCCGACTGCGCCATCTTAGGAAGACTAGGGGCAACAGTCAAACACAAGTTCCAGACAAGGGCTGAATCATTTATTATGTACGCATACCCACATGTACAAATACTAACTACCTACAATAACTACATAGTATAAATATAAAACAAAGGCTCGCTTCCTGCTGTCTTTCAATTACCCGCTGAGGGTTAGTGCTCATTTTGGGAACTTAAAGTCCTGTCCGCTCCTGCGGCAGGCATTCTCTTTTGTCTATTCTGCCGCGTCTTGACTCTTCGAGTCGTCGCCATTTCATTTTAAATTAGGAAGTGGCCAGTTTTAGTCAGGCCAATAATTGGGAAAGGCACAAAAAAAATCCTGCTCTCTGTCCCTATGTATGCTTAAATCTTTAAAAATACGGAACGGATTTTGATGCGTTGTTTTAATAGATATATAAGGAAGGTTTATATGTAATATTTGAATCATGTAGAAGCAAAGTCAGATACATCCAATCTTGTTGAAAATCGTATAAGTTATTTTGACTATACTAAACTACATTCAAAGTTGCTACATAAAAAAGATTGGATGTTGCTAACATTCGTTCTATATCACTCATATATGCATAGTATATTTAGTATCAGCATTGCACTCGTGCGAAGACGGGGTGGGTCGCTAGAAAGAATGAAAAAGTCAGATTTGATAAAGGACCAGTATAATTATGACCTCTAATCTCGAGAAATTACGAGTACTTTTTGTGTCAAATTATATGAGGAAAATTTGCAGATTATTACACTCCGGGCGCCCAATCCACCTTCCACAAGTGAGGTTCTCCGATTGTTGAAACCTTGATACCTACTTGATCGTTCCTGAAATTGCTAAGTATTGCCTTTGTAAAGACAAGCTCTTCATGTGCAACGAGCTACCCTAGTTTCTTACGCACCAGCACACCAGGGCGCATGTTTGTAGCCTACCGTAGCGGCACGAACACATTGTTGCCACGCCCCACGACCAACTGCATGGTTGAACTTGTCGCCGTGCCCCACGACCAAGTGCATGGAATTTTAAATTTACAACCAGCGCAGCCGAATATATCACTAATACAAGTATTCTTGTAAGACAAAATATGGTTTTAACAAAAATTATACCGGGTCTATCACGATATTCCTTATTTACCTTCGTAATCTAACGTTTCCGCGGGGTTCGCGATAGACCCTGCGAATTTATTTGCATTCCGTATTCGTTTTAAGACAGGTCTCTGACTGAAGATCAGCGCTGCGTGGTTTGCAGCATTATGCTAGGTTAGTTTGTTTTTTAACAAGTTAATTATCAACATTTTCGAATATAAAATATTTCAATTGAATTGCTATCTTGAGTGATGTGTTAAGGATAATTTGATAAACTCTTAATTAGGCCTATTACTCCTGCTTTATGTTCAGATGCCGTAAATATTAATTTGTATATATATTTATTAGTATGTGCTAAATAATAGACGTGTGCCCGGTTGATCCATTTATTGAGACTGACAAACTCATAACTACCCTACACATACAACAGTATGGACATACATTTATAACTCAACAAGATTTATTGAATTTACGAGCTACATCAGTTTTATTTATTTTGACAATTAGTAAGCAAGATTACTCACATATTAACATGTTAAATGTTCTGTAAAATCATAAAGAGTAATTAAATAATTAAGGGCCATTTTACATAAATTCATGTTCTCCTAAAAGATAAAGTAACGTTTCACCTAAATGAAACTTATAAATGCATTTTAGACGCATGATGAAAAATATCAGACTAAGCCGCAAATATTTGTACTGACCTCACATATATTAAATTTCATCTGCTGTGTATTAACTAAGTAGTAAGTACTAAATACCTACTTACGAGCTTTCAAAGGAGGGTTTGAAGAAAAAAATATACCTACCTATGGTTGACTATTTGCTTTTGCTTCGCCACTAAGCAATACAAAAGATTGAGGTAGGTTATTGTAGATCAACATAATTATACATATATAAAATGAAGCTTATTATTTTTATCAGGATTATAACATTAGAATAGTGTTGTATATAAAAATTCTGTTGCCAAGTTATTAAAAAAAAAATATTTCCACACAAAGGTTATCCTATTTTATCTGCGTCCAACAAACTGAGTGATGACAGATTTTTAAAGGGTTGGCAACGTGCACGTCATATTTCCATCGTTGGAACCGTTCATAGGTTACATTAACTATTTTCCATAAAGAAGGTTCTTACAATCGTGGTATATAAAAAACATTCGCTTACTAACCTATATAGGCGTCCAGTTATGACTTCCATCAGATGGTGTGAGAAGCGGACGTCTTGTACCATATGTTTTAAAAAAGTTAGTTTTGAACATTGCTACCGAATGTTAATTAACAAAAATAATTGTTTTACCAGGCTTTAATCGATGATCTCAAAATAAAAACAGGCCAGCCTGGGAGCTAATTCGAGTGTAATTTAATATATCTCAGACCCATATCACGTTTAACTGTCATTAAACCGCGATGTTAGCGAGTGACATTACATGTTACTGCCCGATCAAGTTAAGATTGCGCCTAATATCTATGGCATCCCATATAAATGAGGCGCAAACTTAAGGCGAATGGGTTGGTGAAGTGGTGATAACTAGTATATCGCCGTTATATTTTCTTGTAATTTCCACTTTATATATTTTGTTCCTTATTTCTTACTTAAAATACAATATTTATTATTTTATAGATACTCATTTAATATGTCTTCTTCGAGAACTACGTATCAGACTAACTTCATAAGATTGATCCAAATTAGGTTAAGCACATACTTCCTTTATAGTTAATTTTATTTATTATGTTTCTTTTGGCATATTTTCTTAACAATGGTCTCCTCTGTGAAATATTGGTAGACACATATGTAATTGTCCCCTTGTGGCCTACTTACAGAGTAAAAATAATTATATCAATACTTATTTAATTATTAACGATAAGCGGGCAACTTTCCAGTGATGCAAACACTGCAACTGCACTCAAGGTGAAAAGCTGAGAAGGCCCATTGGTGACATCGGAGATACGTGGTATGGCCATCAGCACAGAATGATAACTGGTGTAAATATGAGAAACAACTCAACGTTTCAATTAGAAAGGATATTCGATTGTGCTGACTAAACTTAGTTTAATTAAGTTGTTTTTAATCGATGTATTGGGGATTTAAGAATATAAAATGTTAGTTTCTATATAAATAATAATAATAATAATAATGACGTTTATTCAATGCAAAACCTTATCGCTAATGTTCATCCTCTGCCAAACCACAAGGCGGTTTATTGGCAGTTGAGTATGTCCCCAAGCAATGTATTACAAATGCAAAAATAAAATAGCATGCGATAGTTAAATGTCCTTTAACTAGCAATTTGTTGAAGGCAAGTTTCTTACATTTTAATGTTTTCAAGTAATTTCACTAGTGACACGTACAAGAAGGACATTGTGTAATGTAATTAATAGTTTTACTTCAATTGCAACACAGTAATAGTAATAATAATAATACCTGAAACTGGTTTACTTTAGATAAGTGTTATACCGCACTGTTTAATGATCAAGATAAATAACACTAAGCATTAGTTTTAAATATCTACTTAATTTTTAAAAGTTTTTATTCAACTGACATTTTGGTCACGCCGGTGTACATTGTATGTGTGAATATTATCTCTATGAATCTGTTGCATATATACATACACACCTAGCGTAGAGCGACTAGAGTCTTGGGTAGTCCGCATGTTACTTAGTATCGAATTGCGTCGTAGATGAGCCGAATATGTATTCGAATATTCTTACACATAAACGATTTAAATTTAAATTCCATGTTTTGGGCCTAAAACAGTTTCGATATATCACCTTAATTGCTATAAATTTAAGCTGGTAATCAATCAGGTTGGTGTCGCAAGTGTGATCACAGTGATGCGCAAGGTTTGCCCTAATCTTCTTGGAGCCGTGCCATAGCTTGCACAACTATTGCTTGGATGTTATTAATACGAATTATGCCCTCATCAGATTTGCATAAAGTGTGAATGAGAAATTTGTGACTCTTAAGAAATATATTGAAGTTTCTTCGGCCTCGACTCTAGGCTCGGACATAGGCAATACCTAACAAAACAATAGAATTAATAATACCGGATGATTTTTGAAATGTCCGCCGACACAAACAGTGTTAACTTTGGTGCGTGTCAATATGTCAATATTACGAAACACTTCCATAACTGACAATTACTTATTTCGCAGTAGGATTTGTGTAACTTTTACATAGTTTATTCTAATTTCTACAAAGTAATATTACACACTATGTAATTATATTATTGGAGTCCCGTTCTAGCTAGTAATCAGAGGATCCGTACCGTAAGCAATTATGGTAATTTAATGAAGTAAAATAACGAAATTACGGAATATAAGGGAAAATAAAATAATTATTAAAATAAAAAAATAATTAAATCCTATTAAGAGGGTCTAATTTGATTGTGAAACCTTCAAATTTTATAGGTAACAACCGTTTTGACATTTCGAAAAAAGCAGCCATATTGATTTGGTTGTTATTTCAAATGCCTACATAGACACAGAATAAAGACACTACAGAAGCAGCACTCTTTTGTTATTTGCCGCTTTTGCAAAAGCATTAGCCTACTCGTATCTGATTGGCCATTTTTAATGACGTACGACGCTGTTGGTTGTAGCTTCTTTGGGGCGTGTCATACTCCTAGGGTTGCCTACATTAGCAAAAGGGAAACTACTTCTCTGTGTATAATTATATATGTGTGTAATTATTTTAAAAGTTACTTTTAACAAGATACGTTCAAAATAAGACGGACCTAGCGCGATCTTTATAATGATGGGCTCTAAGAGTGCCTACTGATCTTTGGATTGGTTTAACGTTAACATGTGCGGTTTTTGCTTTTCAAACCAATTTGATTAGCATTAAGATCCAGTATTATAAAATTGACCGGATTTTGTATCCTGGAAGTGCTTACTAGATCTCAGGACTGGTTCAACGCAGTCACGTGCAGTTTTCGTATTCTGATTAACTTTGATGAGCAATTAGAGCCAGTATCATAAAATCGACCTAATGATGGACCCCAGAAGGTTCTACTGGATCTCAAGATTGATTCAACGTAGACATGTGCGGTTTTCGATTTTCGACATAATAAAATAAAATAAAATAAAATAAAAAAAAAGCCATTTATTCTACTACTTTACACATAAACACGATATAAACAAAAATAAAATAAAATATAGTTACGCCGCTAAGTAATAGTCGCCTCCTGGGCGATTTTCGACATACCAAGACATAAACATAACATTACTATAATCTATGCACAAATTAAATTAGGTAGATAAGTAAAAGTGAGAAGGGCACATTACTCATGGAACAACCGCGCACCAGAAGACGCAGCGAAGGAAGGCCCCCAACAAGGTAGACCGACAATCTGGTGAGGATCGTGAGCAGAAATTGGATGAGGGTGGCACACGACCGATCGTTGTGAAGAACTTTGGGGAGGCCTTTGTTCAGCAGTGGACGTTTGTCGCCTAATATGATGATCAGGACACGACATAGAGTCAATATCTTCAGGTAAATTGTATTATACTGGGTCTAAATGTTCATTGTGGTAAATCGAAATGTGAAAGCCGCACATGTATATTATGCGTTGAACCAATCTTGAGATCCAGTCCATATTTCCAGGGCCCATCACCAGGTCAATTTTATGATACTGGATGTAAATATTCATTAAAGTGAGTGGAAAAACGAAAACCACACTTGTCTACGTTGAACCAGTCCTGAGATCCAGTAGGTAAATGTTCCATCATCACTATCATCAGATCATGACTTAATGTCGATGGAAAAACCGTAATAGTAACCGTATTGCCTTACCAATAAAAAAAAAAAAAAAAAATATTTACACTTTACTCAGATAATCGGTGAACTTACGTACAAAACGATTCAATGTAGCGAACACTGAATCTCTTCCTTTTTAAAGTCGGTTAAAAATAATAAAAAATCATAATAATATAAAAATAATAATAAAAATATAATCGATGCGTTGTCTTCGCTTCGAACGTGCCGACCCTAGCCGAATAAAGGCGGGACGATGGGCGGGCCGGGTCACAATTGTGACCCGAAATTAGTAGGTATAATTTTTGACACCTCAGCGGAGTGAAACCCCCTTGACATAGATTCGAAAAATAATAATGTCTGGAAACAAATTTAGACATGGTAATGGATTCATAAAATAATCATAAATAGCTATATAGCTGTCATCTTTCTGTTTAATAAAATTTACCAAGTGTACAGATGTCCATTTGTTCAAACTGACTGTCCTGTGTATAGTGTTGGAAGGTTTCGGGATCACCAGATAAAAAAGCATGTGCTCCGTTCAAGTAATTTATTGAGACTGAATATGGGCTGACATAAGAAACAAACAAACTGTCATAGAATACTTATTCTATCACACAAACGAGTTTGTATAGGTTTACATAAAACCCTATGTTCCAACATATAGGTCGCGTTTCACGTGAAATTGAAATTTGTATAATTATGAAGACTTTTGCCGATTGCATTTTTCGATTTTTGTCAATAAAAACGTAAATAATACAATATTTCAGTCATTTCAAAATAAACTCGTGGACTCTGCAACTCCTATAATCACTATAAAATATAATAACAGCTTTTAAATTTGACATTAAATTTGTGCCAAGCGAAGTGGGAGGCAAATAATCCAGAAAGTCGACCCTGCTGAGGGACGCAACTGGGAATAGCGTTGTAATGAGATCGAGAGTACTTGACTTCCATCTGCAAACTTATTTTTTTTTGTTGAATTTGTTGAATCAGCTGTAAGTTACCTTGATTTTGTCAGTGGAATAAACAATGTAGTGGTATGTATATAGACAGAAGTATTATTAGCTATATGTTACCTATTATTGGATGTTACTGATTGACGGCTTAATTACATTAGTGTAAAGTATTACACAGGCGGGATGTGTGGTGTGGTAATAGTTCTGTACACGTGCGGATGTTTGTTGGGCCGAAACAACGCATCGCGATGAGAAGAGAAACTAATATGCTGCGAAATTATCTAAGAAAAATATAATAATTGCCTATGTTTTCTATTATAAAGCTGTAAAAATAAATTCTAGAAGCTTCAATATTCTTCATTGTGATCTACTTGAAAATTGTAACAGAAAACTAAAAATAACAGTAAGTAGAGTAACAACAGTAGGTTTTATTGCTAAAAAAAAAGATATATTTTCCAAACAACAGTTATAACAAATACATCGTATGCCAACAAAATTGGTTTTTTTAGCCATGATGTACTTTCTGTATAATTTTGGCTATGATAATCAATATACTCAATACTTACGTATTTTCAGACAGTTTTTTTTACCACTAGGTACGTATAGTCAAATGTGTAGCCATAATTAAAACTTGTATAGCTTAGAACTTTATGCGTCTTTACTTTGCAACTCCAGCACGGTTTATCTGTTGATTTTTGATGAGACCTACTGACACGCTGATATATTGCAATTTTTAAATTGTTTGGACGAGATCCGAGTCAAAAGTATGTTAATGTTAGACGGGTTTTACAGCCGCAGTAACAGCAGCTTTCATCATACTTGCGACAGATACAGTAGCGTATGAAGTCATAGTTCGAAAAATATTGTAGCATTGTGGTCGTATAACTATAATTCATGTAACATTTTCAACATATACTTTTTAATTTTCTTGCCACCAATTTCAAATTTCTAATACTCTGCACTGACATCGATACAATACCTCTACATGGTACTTGAAGAACGGGAAGCGCGTCGTATGGCGGATCGGTGAATGTGTTGAGAAATAATGTAAGAGATCGCTGATCTTGAAAAATACGGCTTTAATTATTAAAAATGTACAATGACGTATGTGCCGTGTCTAATATCAAAGCGAGAGTGTTCGGCGCGGGGGCGCGATCCAGTCCCGTGGTCCGTCGCTGTGTGAGTGCATGTGACACACACATGCACTGCGCTTCAACAGTACTAAAAGTTTGATTTGTTTACTACAATAGAGTTTAAATAGCTTGATGACGTGTTATGTACCAGAATGAGGAATATGATGATTGCTTGCTTAGTGATTTGTACGAATTAGTTTGATTCATCCATCCAATTAACATAATATTGATTGGCTTCTGTATACCTATACTTATATATGATCATCCTCATAACGCCATTATTTTCGATCCTGTAAATAAAATAATTCAAACCAAAAATACCATGAAGTGTTGATTAAGGAAATATTCAGGGATGTGTGAGATCTATCGTCGTTCGAGATTTTGATCTTCGCCAAGTCCCTGCCCTTCACTTTAGGCGTTTTTTTCCGCTCTTAGCTACTCTCGTTCTGTGGCTAAATTGCTTGATAGTTCGATACACACCCTGAATATTTTCCTTACTCTTCATAAATTACACAGTGGCTTTGTGCATGACACTTCATAGAACACTAAAGACTGAATCACGTGTTGCCAAACACCTACACCATAATTATATTTTTATTATTCACTATATATTACTTAATACGTGATACCGTAGCATCTGAACTATTACTGAATGCGTATAATTTCTAAAGCCTAGTATTAAAATTAACAGTTATTAATGACTGCTTCGGTGACGTCACATGAGCAGCTTCCTTTTTCGCAATGAAACCGCGGGTTAATATTATGTAAAATTTACAAAACATAAAAGATCATACATATTCAAAATGGTAATTTGTGTGACTTATGACTGCCTCATGATTGTAAAATAGCTTTCCTCATTTCCCGCCGCCCCACTCCTGATCCAGCCCTGCGGTACTGGCTGTATATGTCATGCACCACCATATCCGAAGTCGAAGCCAAGGTAACAATATCGTTAGGCTCCTTGATACACAACAGTTCATATCAAAATTTATATGAGACCAAGATCAATCCATTGATGGTTATATGCTCGGTGTGGCTAGTAATATTTAGGAGCAATACATAAAGTAAAACAAAGATTCTACTTTTCGAACTGAATAACATTTGTTTTGCATCTTTTGAAAATAACTTATTTGTATTAAATAATAAATTGTAAAATATTATTAATTCAAACAACATAAAATTTCAAAATATTCGATATTGTTGGATGGTGTACAGTACATTGAAATACTAATTAATTAGTTTAAAATAATGAACATCTGAAAAGTATATATTTTTAAGTTGCTGAACAAATGTTGTTCAGTGTGGAGAGTAGAACCCATGTTTTAATTATTTTTCTCCTATAACAGGCCACACTAAGTATACAACACACTTTCAATTAATAAATTTTCATGATGATTTATAATTATAATATTAGCGGATGAGTCACACAAAGTATTGAAGCTACTGAGCAAAATATTCTAATAATCTAGATATACAAGACTTATAGGAGCAAAATAATGAAAACAGATCAAATATAAAATGGAGTAAGAATACTCCAAAGTACCTACATATTCTAAATGGTAATAGTACAATCAATATGTAGGTAATTATATACAACTGTAGGTATATGTAATTACATGTTGAAAATTTGAAATAAATTAAACAATGGCACATTTTAATGCTTCCGTACCTCAATCGGCAAAAACGGAATCCTTATAGGATCACTTTGTCAATCCTTATTTTTCTGGAGCGCGTGGTATCAGACTGATATTAATATCAAATAGGTACTCAAGTTAGGCGACTCCTTGGAGTCGTGAAAATAGCAATTCTAAATACAAATGTCTTTATTTTGCTTGAAATATGGTACATAAGTTGAGTCGATGCAAACAAAAGATACGAGTGTTTATGCTGCAATTGTTTATGCTAGCAACGGAACCAAAATCTATAGAAGTTCCCTATAGGTCTACCCCGTTTACCTAGATCCGTGAAAGTAAAGAAAATCGTCTGAACACCCTA
Organism: Apotomis betuletana; assembly: GCA_932273695.1. Taxonomy (NCBI): domain Eukaryota; kingdom Metazoa; phylum Arthropoda; class Insecta; order Lepidoptera; family Tortricidae; genus Apotomis; species Apotomis betuletana. The sequence goes on from OW026299.1 coordinate 17,296,571, forward strand.
AATTTGTTATTACATTACAATAAATATATTATTGTTTTTATGATAACGAGCTTATTTGCACTTCATAAACCAACCCCGACCTATGTCGATGTATCGGGACAAGAGTTGTCCAGTGGCAAAGTTAAGTTTGTTCCTTAGTTACAATTTATATTTTCTTTAGAGGAATATTTATTCCGGGCTTTCGTTTTCGTTTGTACGGAACTCTCGGTGCCCGAGTCCAACCCGGACTTGACCAGCTTATTAGATCCTAACGAATCTTTTTCCCCTCTTTGGCATGGCCTTATGTTATAATAACTGGATTGATTTTGGAACTTCCTGTCCAAAAAGGTGCACCTTTTTGCTTCGGAGCTTCCCAAGTCCCTAGGATATATTATAGGTTCCTGATAAAAGAAATGCATTTACCGGACTGCAAACTTATTTTAATAGAATTTTATATCATTCATCGTTCAGCCGATCTCAGTTGAGTTAAAAATACTAATAAAACTAAAACCTGCGCGTGGGCACTGGAGTGGGCAGCATGCAAACCACGCATGCGTTAAACATCAACGCGCTCGCGAACCAGGTGCTATCGGGGCAGACGCAGCGCTGAGTGAAGCAAGAGAATCTCATCAAACTTACTGGGATTAATAGTCAATTTCAGAATCAAGAAGACAAATTGGACTAGGTCTGTTCTCGCCGTAAGTTTTGCGAATGTTTTGACTAACATATGTAGACAAGAACACTTACTGCAACAAATTTTCGCCACTCAATGAAACCAAGTCCTATATTGTTTTTTTTTTAATCGGTGAAGCTGGCGATTTCTGCCACCTTACCACGCAAAGACTTCTAAAACATGACGATGCACGATGGCCTTATACAAGTAGCGGGATTAAGAAAACTTGAAAATAAAATAATACCGTTTAAACGGGATGGAAATTAACCCGTATGCACTCTTCTGACGCGGAGATATAAATGCTGTCTTTTTAATGAAAAACACACTTTATATGAGCTAGTAAACAACTAGCATGTCTATTTTTGTGTTTACAATACGAACAGCCTTGCATACTAAATAATATTACCATTTGTAGTACATAATTTTTACTGTAATTAGCATTTTTGAGGGCAAAATATTTTTTTGTTTACAATACGAACAGCCTTGCATACTAAATAATATTACCATTTGTACAGTGCGACACAAAAGAGTAGAAAATAAATGAGGGCGCCACTTCCTTCGCAACTGTCACATTTTTGACGTAAAGTGCTTGAATATGGTAACAATTTTGTATGAAAATTTTTAGTTCCTTTTTCATCCGTTTTCTACTCTTTTGTGTCGGGCTGTAGTACATAATTTTTACTATAATTAGCATTTTTGAGTGCCAAATATTTTTTTGTTTACATGTTATTCACATCTATACTATTATAAAATTATAAATTCGTATTAAAAATCAGTTTTCTAAGAAGACGGGTCACGATTTCAGGAAAATCTTAATATAGCGCATGCAAGTATGACCATGTCTCCAGTTTCCGTTCACAACTCAAGTGGCTCCTTATCCGCCTTCGTCGCAACTTTCATATTATTTTCCTTCTCTATAGTATTCTCTTTAACCCTGCAACTCCCCGCTACCTTAAAGAACGTTTTAGCTAACTTTAAGCTCAAAATTATTTAGCAGCTGTGTTGTATCTATTTTTCCTGTTTTATATGTGTATGTTCCTATATTATGTATGAATATTATATAATATATTTATGTATAAATATTTATATATATATTTATGTATAAATATTTATATATATATGTATGTTTATCTTTAAATAAGTTTGTGTCTTATATATGTTATTTATGTTGCTGATTTTTTTTATCTCACCACCTACTCTTTTATTGTTTATTTTTGCTTAATCCTCTACCCAAAGTTTGTCTGGAAGAGATTGCTCTTTAGCAATAAGACCGCCTATTGTCTACCATTTATAAATTAAGGTTTCGATTGTAATATTTTTCTTGTTGGTGTGCAATAAAGAATTGTTGTTTTGTATAGCGCGATGCAGGATGGCCCTCTGTTTTGTATGGGTGCGTGGCCCCATGTCAGTCTCGCATAATTGGTTTGTCTTCTCATCACGCCGGAGACGGCTGGAGAAATGTTAACCAATTTCATTACAGGGATACCTACATATCCAGAAATGGTTATATGTACATAGAATATTTACCCAACTACGTTAAAGAAATACGCGGACGAAGTGGCAGGAACTCCCTAGTCTATAAACACACGGAAATAGTTGTAATACTGAGCCAACTGCAGGCTTGCAGTCCTGGGTTCGAATCCCGGCCGGGGCAAATATTTGTGTGATGAACTCGAATATTTGTGCTTGGATCATGGTTGTTCTATGTATTTAAGTATTTATTTATCTATATAAGTATGTATATTGTCGTCTAGTAGGTACCCATAACACAAGCCTTCTTGAGCTTAATTTGGGACTAGATCGATTTGTGTGAGGTTGTCGGATATTTTTTTTTTTTTTACTTAACCGAGAGAGCGAAGGCTTTCCATTGCAGCTTAGCCAAAAATTCTCTCGTATGTCCGGATGTCGGGTTGTACAGGCCGCATTTGTCAACCGATTATCGTGAAATTTTGTAAGCCGATGTAATAATAATTATATAGCTTTTTTGGCGAGTCTGTTTTTCTAAATTATTCAAAATAGTGGAGATATAGGAGTCGAAAACGTAAACCCTTAGTTATAGTTCCAATTAAACAATTCTGGCCCTTCATAGATCACATCTTAACTCCGACAAAAATTGGATCATTGGGGTATTCACTGAGAAAACAGCCGAGGCCGAGTTCTGAGAGAACAAGAAAAAACAAGAATAAGTATGCTCTGCTCCTCGACTTACAGAATTTTTCACCTATGAAGAGTTATGTGACACCTGTCATCTCAGTACATTTTATCCATACTAATATTATAAATGCGAAAGCGTGTCTGTCTGTCTGTTACCTCTTCACGCTTAAGCCGCTGAATCGATTTTGATGAAATTTGGCATGGAGATAGTTTAAGATCCGAGAAAGGACATAGGATAGTTTTCATCCTGGAAATTATCCCTAAAAAGATTGAAAAGCGAGTAAGTAATTCATGATGACATTGATGACCCTGCATGAAATGTAATGATTAGATCAAAAGCACAATTGCTCTTACATTTGCTTAGGCGTTTTTAATAATCCTTTTTATTAATTAAGGTGATTAGGTGGATATTTATCGTGTTGTACGAGGTTGTTTCCATACTTCCAAGTTCCACGCGGACGTAGTCGCGGGCAAAAGCTAGTAACCTATAATCGGAAAAATGTACTGAGACAGGTGTCACAGAACTCTTCATAGGTGAAAAATTCTATAGGGTGCTTCACCCAAGCGGAGACGCGAGGAATCGACCAGTCACAAAAGTGAAGCACAGCTGAGATACAGAGTAGTAGTAGTTTTGGAGTAGTAGGGCCTCGTGCAGGGTCCGTCCGGATTATTACTACCGTCTTGCCTGCTAACCCACCGCCAAACAGCAATGTTCGCATTGTTGTGTTCCGGTGTGGGGGTAAGATAGCCGGTGAAATTACTAGCATAGAGGCATTCTATCTTCGTCCTCCGGGTAGGCAAGCACTTGTGACTCCTCTGGTGTTGCAGGTGTTTATGGGCGACGGTAATCGCTTTCCATCAGGCGATACGTTTGCTCGTTTGCCCCCTATGACATAAAAAAAAAGAAAAAAAAAAAAAAAACTGGCTTCAACTTAGGTGATTGGTCTATTCCGCACGACTCCGCTCCGCTTCAGTGGAGACGCACCCTTAAACTATTCTTGAAATCGAATGAAAAATAGCGAGTTCGCCTAACGGAATTGAAAAGCTTTGTACTGTTACAATGGTATTGTCCACTGTTGTATACGTGACCACAAGCCTATTCACATACCGTAAAACGGGGTTACTTTAGGAAAATTTGGGCTACTTTGATAGATTTAAAATGGTTATAAAAACGCAAATATTCATGGTGCGATTGAGCAAATGAAGTAAAAGGTTAGGTCATTGTTGAAGGTAGGTATTGCATTGCTACAGATAGTTAAAAAAAATAAGGACATGGCGTAAAAACACTTTTCCAAAGTAGCCCCTGCATTTGAAAGTAACCCCGTTCTACTGTAATGACATTCATTATAGTTGTACAAAGCCTTTGTGTTACGATAAGTGAGAAGCAGATTTTTTATTTAATTGATAAACAAAATACTACATATAGGCAAATATAGGTCAGTTTTGTGTAAAAATGTGATAATGCTCACGATGTCTTATTGTCCTATTTTTTTTTGCATCCAAAGTATAAGAGATCGATTAAATTCGATTTTATGACAAAGACAGATGGTTATAGGAATTGCGAGAGTCACAAGTCGTTCGTGAAGGGAAATATACCTAATTATGTAGGTAACAACAAGTCCTGCAAGAGAAAGTATGTGTGCATATAGACTGCAGGAAATGCCTGGAAATGATAAATATTACTTTATTGTGCAATTAATAATGGACGAAAATATTAGGAAGGCCTTACCACCATAAATTATTTTGTTAGAGTGGTATTAGGTTGATGTTTTTTGTAAAGTGCAGGTACTACATATGTAATAAAATAAGACTTTTATATTTGAATATGTTGAGTTATGTAGATGTTCAATTTGAAAACAAAGTCATATTTCACCTGTCAAAGTTTTTTTTAACCGACTTCAAAAAAGGCGGAGGGTATTTTTAACCGACTTCCAAAAAAGGCGGAGGGTATTTTTAACCGACTTCCAAAAAAGGAGGAGGTTCTATGTTCGACTGTATGTATTTTTTTTATGTATGTGCACTGATTACTCCGCCAATTGTGGACCGATTTTAAAAATTCTTTTTTTATTCGAAAGAGTATACTCCTGAAGTGGTCCCATTATAACCGAGTTGGGATCAGATGATGGGATCCCAGGGAAATCGAGGGCAACCCTCAAATCTTATAGGCACTTATAATATTTTTCATATATGTTCTAAAGCTATTTAAGTATTTGCGTATGGTAGTCATCATCTCATCATGCTGAGCTGATGATGGAAGGTACAACCCCTTAATGGTTAAGAGTAAGAGGATGATTCTTAAAAAATACATGTATTATAGGTAGGTACGTTAAGACTGTTAGTCATATTTTTTATAGTGTGTTCGTGAGGTAGTCCCCTTGTCACCAAGTCAGGATCTGATGATGGAATCCCAGGGAAATCGAGGGAAACCGTCAAATATAATATTTATATTTTCCAAAGCTATTTAAGTATTTGCATAAGGTAGTCATCATCTTCCTATGCTGAGCTGATGATGGAAGGTATAACTCCTTAACGGTTAGGAGCTAGGGGATAATTCAAACGAGATGCATGCAAACAAGACCTCCCCGATCACACCACCATAAGTATTTTATTCGAATCTAAAACAGCAAAAAAAAAAATTACAAAAAAAACTGAAAAGCCAGAAATAACCCGTTTTTGTACGGATTACATTTGAATCAAATTTTGAAGTCGGTGCCAAACCTCACGTAGGTAAACTAAAATATATAAATATGGAGCAAAAATACTCGTTAATACCATACGGTAATCATTAAAGGCTTTATGCGCGGCATCTTTTTTCAAAGTAACAATTGAGTGGTTTTTTCACCGACTTCAAAAAGTGATTCAAATGTTATCTATAGGTACATGAACGGGTTATTTTTGACTTTTTAGTTTTTTTGAAATCGGTTCTTATTTTTCTTATTTAGTAGGGATATTATGTAGGTATGAATAAATAAATATTAAGGGGACAATCTTACACAACTTGATCTTACTGCGAAACCTATTTAGCTTTTCCTTTGGGAGCCGTATTACCTATCTATGTATGAAGGATAAAATGTAATCAGTTCCGAACTTATAATTACGTCGCTTGTTGTTGGATGAAAAAGACAAACGTTACGTTGTCAAGAGACAGATACCGTTCATCGTAAGTACACGGAGCCGTAGCATAATGTGTCATATAGTTAGACCCCATTGCAAAAGTTTAAACCAAGAAAAACACTGTATCATTAACATATAATATTCTTAAGGATTTCCCAATTCGATTAAGTTTCCATCCTCAACCCTTGCGTACTCTCGGCGAGGCGAAGGTCGCTTCACCTCTACGCATGAAACCCCCCACACGGCGCATCCCCTCCTCCTAGCTCGGGCGGTTTAGCGCCGCGGCGACAGCGGCAGTCTCCCGGCCAGCACCATGTCGCGCGCACGCTCCTCTCCAGCCAATACGCGCCTGTTCGCGCTCACATTTGCATTATTGCTGGCGCTCGCCGCCGCCACTCCCGCGCACCCGCGCCCGCGCGCGCGCCGCCAACTCGCCGAAGACAACTCACTGCAGCCTGAACAAGTGAGAACCCGTGCTTACTAATATATCGATAAGTCCAGGCTCACTAACTCAAGCGAATACCATGTTCATTCATGAAATAACACCCTTGTTCATCAGTCATCATCATTCCCGGAGTGGAGTGACGTGCTCGGTTTTACAGTTGAATCTAATTTTATTACTTAAAATTCTATTATTGTGAAGTTTGAAAGGTCTGTAACCTAGCATGCTGCTCCCATTCCCAAATACCATTCATGGAATAGAAAACCTGAAGTGTAGGTATAAGAAGTTGATGATGTCCATGACCAATGTGTCTCTGTTGAACGTGTGCAGGGGGTCCCACAGGCACACTCTCTTTGCCATTCATGATTAAACACTTTTCGTCTATCCAGATGCCTTCCAAATATGGCATTTGTCAAAGGTAAACTATGTCAAGTGGGTCATGTACTCGTATGTGTGTCGTGCTCGATGTGCTCACTCGCGGCTTCGCAACGCACACCGGCGCCAGCGTAACCGAACAAATAACAAATCCACAGCCAAATAGTAAATCCACAAAAATGAAGTTTGACCTCAATAATGTGTCAAATACCTTAAAAACCAATTATCCAAATTAGGGATTAAATTGTATGGATACTTTACGTAGGGTCAATGGGGCATTAGTTAATGATGTATTAGCCATAATTCGCCAAGTGGCATTACCGCGGGGTCGCTCGGTCGCTGGCGGTTGCGAAACGCGTTATGTATTCATTACGAGAACCGCAGCGGGAGCTCGCCTCGATGCCGGCGAATGCAGCGTGGTCTGATCACCATATGCGATTATTCTGTCGATACATCCAAGTCTTCCTCTAAGTAGATACAAGGAAATTATATACTTATGGGTCATATTGTTATTCCTATTCTTTCAATCCTCTATGAGACAACAAACCTACTTTCATAATATAACTTAATGTGGTATTTACAAAGTATGATAGTCGGCAGTAAGACAGATCTGTAATTACAATTATATGTACTTAAATTAATCGTAATAATCGCGTTAATAAGTAATAAGACTCATGTCATTATCCGAATAGATTAGGTATACAAGGACACAGAATCCTCCAACTTCATATTATCCCCGCCTTGAGTACAACAACAAATCTGTAATGAATCATATGACATGTAATAATCATGTAAAGAACCTCGAGATTATTCGAGATTATCGTTATCCAAATAGGTTACAAGGACACAACCCCTCCATCTCATTATCCCCTCCTCGGGTGAATACAAGACCATATTGCTCGTGTTCCGACCGCAATATTATAACCGCGAGTCAAGACCTCGTTGAACGCGACACACATACGATATGCCGATATGATCTTAAGATAGTTCCATCGCTCTAATACCCTTAGATTTAATTTTTTTCCGATCAGAGATGCAAAATTAAGTCTCATCATATGACATCATCGAACTCAGCCTGCCTGAATCTCAGCTTCTGTGCATCTTTGAACTCGATATCGGACATTATACTGACTATTTAAGTTTGTTTTTGTGAATAGTTATCATCACAAACAAAAACCGATGCATGGAAGGCTTCTTATGCAAATATATTCATTCATGAGCAGCAGTGTGTTTATGCTATGGATGACACGGAAAACCGCCATAAAAACAATCATATAACTCGTATAGACACGTGTTGTGCCGCTTAGGTCAATGCTGTGATAGGTTTGCTCCGTGCCGAAAATAAATGTCTGTTCTTGACCTTATTATGACTACGATTCCAGAGTTAAATGCAGTTAATCAAATCTTCAAACTCATAGAAACGAAACGAACTCATTAGAAATGGTAAATCCAGGGTGGAGCTAAATTAAATTATGAGATCGAAACGACTGCTGTTTTTGAATAAACAATAAACATTGGAGACATAACTGTACTTGAAACTTCTCGAAAATATTTTTGATACACTGTTTAGGTACATACGAGTATATAATTATGATAGTCATTGATACAAAGATTTTTTTTAATGCGTAACCACTGGACCGGCTATCCAGAGGTACCGGTTTGATTCCCAGTCTCTTTTCCACTAGGTTACGCATTTCAATTTTTCTTTGAGATTTGATTTTTGTATTAATGGTTTAATATAAAAATGTGGTGTGTACCCACATAGAGAAATGAGACATTACATGTTTCACACATTTATATATGATAATGTTTTCAATCACATATCATATTAAATTTACATAAACATATACTTGTTAACATGTCGGTTGTACAATCGATATCGAGTTTAAAGACGTGCGCTTGGAAAATCATCCCCTGAAGGATGCTGCGTCTGGGTGGCATTCGCCTTCTTTCTATGCTAGCTTTGTAAAATGCTCTAATATTTAATTAGAAGCGGAATGAGGATATTTCAAAATGACAAATAAAACGTGAAAATGTCTTAGTTAAAAGTGTTTGCATTTGAAAACACTTAAGTAAGTTGAGAGCCCAAATACAATATTTGTCATAATATCACGATTCCGCTTTTAGTTATGACTCGCAATTATCACGGCGGGTGCTTCAGCGTGTTACGTTCGAATCAACCATCCTTCACATTTTTTGTTAATTGTACTATTTTGTTTTTTGTTTCTGTTGTCGTATTTGTCAATGTTATTGTGGTTATTGTTTCTGTAATTGTGTTGGTGATAAACATTGTTCAAGAAGAACTCTCGATGCTCTTTCTTTCTTACTCCTCTCGCAATCGCTACCGAATAAGTAACACTTGATTAAGTTCTGACTATTCATGGTACTATACTTGTATTATATAGGTATACTAACTAACGAATAAAAGCCTTTATTTGTCTCAGAATTATTTATTACACTTCTGTTACAATGTATATCAACGAAACTTTATAATTCAAGAAATTAAACTCCTACATATACAGATACACATACAGAGTGATCAATCCAAATGGGTCAGTAGGGAGAAAAATAAAACAATAAGAAATAGGGAATCCGTTCTTAACAACCATGGCATTGATTTTAGATTTAATAGAAACTTTTTTAGGGTTCCGTACCCAAAGGGTAGAAACGGGACCCTATTACTGAGACTTCGCTGTCCGTCCGTCCGTCCGTCTGTCACCAGGCTGTATCTCAACAACGGTGTTAGCTAGACAGTTGAAATTTTCACAGATGATGTATTTCTATTGCCGCTATAACAACAAATACTAAAAATAAAATAAAATAAATATTTAAGGGGGGCTCCCATACAACAAACTTGTTATAGATTATATATATATATGTATAGGTACGGAACCCTTCATGCGCGAGTCGGGCTCGCACTTGCCCATTTTTTATAAATTTCATACATAATTGGGAATTAAACCTGGTTAAAATTCTGTAAGTAATCGCATGTTGTATCGTAACATTTTTTACAGGCGGTTTTGACCGGGTTATGTATGAAATTATGTATGACATTTATAAAAAATAAATTATTAATTTTTTATTAAATCTAAAATCAATTCCATGGTTGCTAATAACAGATTTTCTCTTTCTACTGTCCCATTTAGATTGATCACTTTGATCAGTGATCACCATACGTGTATATGGGCCAAATTTTGGGTATTGAAATTATGTCTATTCAAAATTTCCTGCGGTGACTTTAATTAACATTCAATACATTTCGATTGTACCGAGAATTGACCTTTGGTAAAAACATACACACACACACACACACACACACATACACAATGACAAACACGCTATTATCAAATTGCTAATGTAAGGAAATATTCTTAGAATCGAATTTCCATATTGTTAATAGGACTCCTAAACACGCGATACCTCACCACAATACTCGGACTAATCAGAACAGGGCCTCTATTCAACACAAGCCAAAACAGTACAATTATACTTCTTAATAATAGCTTGCACCTCGCTCCTACATTGTAGTGCGTGTTAGTTGAAGTTCTTTGGCAATTTAAACGTTATTTGACTTTGGCACACGTTGAATAGAGTTAGATCGTGGCACGGCAGCACGCGAAGGTTGCTGTAAGGATAGCGCCGAATGGTGCATCATACAAATAAGCCATTACCCTAACAATACTCAGATTACCTTGATGGGACGTTTGTTGGTCAAAATTATTTGCGGGCGGTACATTAATTCTTATATATTCCATTTTTCACGGAATATGTGCCGTTAGAAGAAACAGAGTCTAGTTATAAGTTAATTTATCTTCAATAACTATTTTTGTGTCATTAACTAGTGCCAGTAGATATTTAATTTGATTTTTCCCAAATTACTTTGTGTATTTTAGTGCCTACTCAGTTTGACGCATTTATGCCTCACTAACGAAACTGCATTAATAAATTTGCAATTTTATGGACCTGCGACCTTGCACGTAACATAAGGTACCCGCGTAAAAGTTGTCCTCTCACAAACTACTTTCAATATTTACAGTACTCGTAATAATGTGACTATAATAAAACTTAACGTAAGACAAGTTGCCAAATGACCTTAAAAGTGTCCCATAATATTTATAAATCGCTGATACTTTTCGGATAATAAGAAATTTGTATTAATTTCATTAATAGTACTACTCTATGATTCGTTTCGCCTATTTAGTGTCTAAATAAATTAGATAGAATAGCTGCGGCTTCGCTTGTCGCGTGATACCATATCTCACGTATTGAAAGGGAAAGGGCAGACAATAAAATTGTCACGCGTGTCACAGTTGTGCTAGAGGTTCTAAATGTATGGCGTGGGCTACCTTAGCCTAGCTGGTTAAATGCGCCTATATTTTCCGTTGGAGACGTAGATTTAAATGCAAAATTTCCACCTAAAGTCTAAAATTTTCCGATGATTTGTATAAACAGAATTTTAGTATATACATAATTTAGAATTTTAGTATAAACATAATTTAGACCTCGTTGCAGCTCGTATTTATCTGGCGATAGTGTGGTGAACTCTTGCGCAATCGTCTCATCCACGCTCGCGAGCTTTTTGCACGTAATGCCAGTTCCCAGCCGGTGATGCAACACAATGCACCGCAATTATAACGTGCAGCGAGTGCCGTAGACCTCGTGGCTTACTTTATAGATTTGCCCTATACTATAATATTATAGTACGCTTTGCAAGTAGAAATTGATAAAATTTACGAATTTTGAATTATTTTAATTGTAGTTTTAGACAAAGGATAAAAACAAACAAGTAGAATTTGGGCATCTAAAACTGTGCGTGGACAGGTCTACCTACCATGTGCCATCCAGCGTTTCGGCTCGTAACTATAACTAATGCAGTTGGAAGGGCTATTGAAGGTGGGCCAGTTTATAGTTTTAGATAAACCCGACAGACATTTATGTCCCAACTTTTGTATAGGACGGTCACTCTCGTTTGATATGAGAACCATGATTCTATTTTTTTATATAGAATAGAAACGCATTATATGAACTATGAATTAATTTTTTTACTAGACATAATCAGTACTTATATATTGTCAGTTTTCTACATTCTGCTCAACCCGCAAACATATCGGCTAAGTCAAATAACGTAACTGAACTAGTCACACAGCAATCTTTCATCATTTTGATATAAAAGTCTTCCACATGACGCAAACTATCTCGCAGTAGCGCATCTCGACGGGTTGGTTGGGCAAGCGCTCGGCCACGGGCGCTCGCTCAGAAGTTGGCCTCGACCTGCGCACGCGCCGCCCAATACATACTAATTGCCATCCTGTGAGACCCGAGATACTGGTACTGCTGGAATAAATTTGATACCTCACACAAACATAAATATTTGTGAAAAGAGATCCAAAGAGATATTTGAGGGAGATTTTAGTAAGATCAAGCTCTACAATAATCATAAATGATTTTCTGTCAATGAGTCACATTGTTAAAGTACAGGGAACTGGCGCGAGTAACTTTGACTTTAATATCACTAAACGCTGCAAGAATAATTAAAAGGCAAGGTATGGGGCAGATAAACAAACAGTTAAAAGGAATATTTTAAACTTCACAACCATTCACCTAAACCTGACAGACATACACTATATTTAGGTATGTCTGTTACATAGCCGTGATAAAGCATAAAATAAATTGAATTAGGGATATTGTAATACCTCGATAAATTAAGGGCCAGGAATGGGCCTGTTTAACACAAACATAAATAACAAAGGATACACCTACGAAGCCTTAGAATTATAAAAAAATATTTGCCCAAAGAGCAGTATCGCTGCATGCTCTATAACAGGAATATATATGCACCCTAAATTTTAGATCAAAACTACGTGTTGCTTCAATGCAATCATTTTAATTCATTTATTGTTTTAAATTATCACACTCGGTTAGCTAACTACTAAACTTTAAAAATACCATATTGCATACCCAGTGAATCATTGAAGAGTCATTATGAAGACATTATCGTCTTTAAATTGTAGGTAAAATTTCGAAAGATTACGTCCATTAATAACTTTAAAATGATGGAATACGTGGCGCCTATCCTAATCGCATCTAAGTGGGGTCACAGAGCCAAAGGACTGAATGTGGTGACCCGTGGAGCCCTATTATATACCTTGCGCGCTTGCGGCTCGGCCCACTGTTTAATAGAGCGATGTGACACTCTTATGTAGCTATTCTTAGTAATATACCTGTGGAGATAATATGTCGAAAACAATACAGCTGTATATTACTTTACAATGCTACGTGCATACCTATTCATTCAACCTAATAATTTGTATCGTTTGTGAGGTGAATAGACACTTAATCGTTGCGGTAATCAAATACACTTAAACACACCACTTCATTATTTTATTGACCTTATTATCCGCCTTCTTGCATTTTATTGATATTCAGGTAAACTTTTGCTTCTCACAGCCGACAGTAACTCATTACAACACTTTATAGACCGGTGTGTTATATTTCCACCGCTAATCTATCATTAAATCGTTGATTTGAATGCTGTAAACTATTTCGGTGAACAAACGCTTGCAACTCGATGGGAACTAATATTCTCTCGGTGCGAACATAACTGGTGATGGTGAAGTGCTTTATGGTGTCAGTGTGGTGTTTGTGTTTGTGTGCACGCACTGTGTTGACGGTCGTGTGTGTCTGTGTGTGTGCAGGAGGCGCAGGGCGAGGTGGCGGGGAGACCCAAGCGCAAGCTGGAGGGCCTCGCGCAGGCCGGATTCGGCATCAAGAACGCCGTGCTCGGGTTCGCGTTCGGGGTAAGTACGCCCGCCGCTAGCCTGCTCTCGTGTTCGTGTAACTTCATGTTATCCCGTCGCCTCTATACCTTACTGACACACGTCTCTGTATTGCAGAAAGTCAACTCGATCATCGACGCGAAAACGCGGCTAGTGGAGACATTGGACCGAACGAATATTGAAAAGAACCGTGCCCTCGGCATTGAGGCGCCGCGTAATGACGGGCTAGCGTCCCTGGGCGGCATCGTGGGTCAGATCGCTGGCCCAATCCTACAGCTCATCGGGCCAAAGATCCAGGCTGTGTCCGGATTGCTGGGTGGTCTGTCTGGAGGCAGCAGTAGTGGTTCCGGAGGCAGCTCCGGCGGCGCCGGCGGAGGTGGGCTGGGCTCCGTGTTGTCGCTCGTGTCGTCACTGTCTGGCTCGCTGTCGGGCGGCGTCGGCGCTGGCGGCACCGTTGAAACTATCGACTCCTCGGAGGAGGATGATGACTCCTCTTAAAACACTGCACTATTCCCATCCTGCCCCTTTGTCCTCTCCGCTCCCCTCAGCCGCTTGTACAGTCCGCGGCTCTCCTTCCCCTCCCACTCACGCCCGTGGCGCTCTCTCGCCGCGGCACTGTATTTATAATGTAAATAGGTTTAGGTGAATGGTGGTGATATTAAAAATATTCCTTCCAACTGTTCGTTTGTCTGCACCATACCTACCCTCTTCCATGTACCTGTTTATATAACGCACGTAGTGAACTGGGAATATTTTATGACTCACTGTGACTCTACTCGTAGTTCATTCAATATGCAATTAATTCATCATGATTGCTTTATAATAAAGGATCATAAAATATTCCCCTGATTTGGCTTGAGTAGTGTTTAGTAGACCCATATATAGCTCGTTGCCACGATTGGAGCATATTTTTAGTTGCCTATAATGTAAGTAGTTACTTTAATTGTATGGTATTGTACAGGTATTTATATAACGTATAGGGATAAAGTTTTTGGTAGGTGTCAAGTACAACATTAAAATGAAATCCCATCGTATATTTATCAATCTAAAAGTTAAATAGTTCATCACAAAAGTTTATTATGTTGAAAACGTTTAAACTATCTTTTTATTCCGTGTTTAACCAACAAGTGTCAATATCCTACTGTATTTGAAATTTAAAACTTAACATCTCTAGTCTCAAAATGGTATGCGATTCGATTGCAATTTCAGTGAAGTTTTGTGATAAATGACAGATGTACGTACTACGCTTAGAACATTTATTATTTATTAGCATCAGTTACAAAACTTACAAAGTACCTAATCTGTTAAAATGTTATCTGAAGGCGAGGGCGATACACATTAATTCTAACTTCGAACGTGCCCGATTCAATAGTATAAAACGTGATTTCTACTAACACCTACTTTAAAATGTTTGTAAAGTGATATTGTGGTGTGGTTTACAGTGCAAAACATCGTGTATATATGTAATTTAAATAAAGCATGTTTTTGGATCTGTAGGAACCTGCCCTATATATGTAGGTTTTACTAATCTACCACTAAGTAGACACATTTATGCTTTTTTAGTCCTCTCCATTTTATTTTAGTCTTTACTACAATGTCTCTAGTTTCCATTGGCTTTTCTCTAGTCATCGATAGACTGTCGTGAGTCATCGCTTCTGTGAATGAGGATTATCAGACTACCTTGTTAAGTCACAGATTACACCTAGTCAGTCACCTTTCTGTCGCTAGTCTACATCTAGTCACCCGAGCCACAAGACATAAATTTCCTGTCACTTTGCACACTGCCTTTAGTTATCAATAGACTGCCTCTAGCCACTGCGAGCCTGCCTTTAGTTGCCTCTAGTTTGTTCCTAGTCACCCCTAACCTGTCTCTAGTCACCGCAAGTAAGTCTATAGTCCACCCACGACCGCTCACCGCCCCACGTGGCCTTCGTGCAAGGTGATCCAGCACGTTCACTTTTAGCACCGCACGTTGTTTCATAGCCAACATATTAAGTACTTCGTAATTCGACTGCATGTAAAACTTTCCGATGCGCTATCGTAAGACAGGCAAAAGGAAACGAAACTTGTATGGATTTCACGGCCTAAGGCGTGTTTAAACGATCCAATGTTTCATTCCTTTTGGGTTATTTTTGGGTTATTTATACTGAGTTCCTAGGGCAGGTGAAGTAATTCTAGGGAAGTTCAAAGTGAACTCCTACGTTAAAATAAGTAGCTGAAAATATTTTTGCTTTAATGTGATTAATAATTCAAATTGTATATACCTACCCAATAACATTTTACCCATCCGATCATGCATTTGGTATTTTAAATTAGCATTCGTTGTAGGTATGTACATAATTAGTTATATTTTCTTGGAAACAGTCCTTACGATTTTGATGTTTTTTTTGTGTTTTAAAAGCGCATTATGATACTATAAGTTTGTTTAAACAGGGTTCTCCTTAAAAATTGTTTCTTAGTTTAATGAAACGCTTTCCCCAGTCTTATGGTATGTATCGTATAGTTTTAAAAACTTACTGTGTTTTTAAAAGTGCCATGCTCGTATGTAGTATATTACCAACCGGCCCTCACTCATCTACATCAATTATTTAATTCGGCTTCACATAGAAGGGTATCTGAAAATAAAATTGCCACCTGCCTGGGGATGACATGTAGTCACAGTAGTCTGCATTTGAGTGTCTCACACTATTTTACACATTTACACACATTTTGCACGCGCAATACTTTCTAGAGGTACACACCCCGCTCCTCCTCCTTGGTCCTCACCTAAAAGGAAGTAATGTAGGCATGTCCATTGTCTACCATCCAGTTGGACCAAACGACATTACACAATTATGTGTATTGTATAATTTAATATATTATAAAAATATTGTATTGTAACAATAGAATATAATATATTATACGAATAACATACTTGTATTTTCTTTAACAAATACCTATTCTTCCTTCTGTTATAATGAAAAGATACAACGCAGATTTTCCTATCGTTACCTGATGCTTTTATTTATTTTCTTCCTCTTTCCAGCTTCTAATATTACTATAGGCTATCAACCACACCTACGGTTTCGAAAAGGTAACTCGTTGCTTAATATATTATTAATCTATGATGTTTAAGGAATATGTAAGTATATAATATACTAACAGCGTCCACGAAAACACAACAGACGACCAACAACATACAACTATATGATTAGTCAAATAGTAGGGAGCGGTTGCGTGCAGGAGTTTCAGGAAAGAATTAAGAGCACGACCGGTTTGGCATCGATGCGAGCATGTACCTACATTATCTACAGAGTGGCACTACGTGGAGGCGCCAGGCGAGGGCCCCGGGTCTACAGCCAGCCCTTACATCCTCGCGTCAACGACGGGAAGCTACTCCTCAACTACCGCTAGCCCCTACATCAGCACAGGCGGATACCCCACTGCTGGCTACGTCTCCTCAACGCACGCCGAGGGCTACTCAAGAGGAGCTCCTAGTATTTCCTTTGTCGCTTCCACGCCAGCCCGAGCGTATCTCCCAGCGCGCAGCGCCCGCACGCCCGCAACGCCAGGCCCCCAAGAGTACGGCAGACGACATCCCCGTGTTCGACAGGAACAAAGTGAGCCTGGACTTCCCCGGGAGCCTGTTTGGACCATCCGTGTCGCTCCTTATAAAGACTACTAAGATCGTTGGCGATGTTATACAGGTAAGGGAACACTTGACATCTAAACTTTAATACATTGTTTTTTTTTGTCAACTGTCCCATCTCTACACGCGCACTCTTAAGCCGAGTGGCATCTACACTTTAGTTTTCATAGTGTTTCGTCTTACTTGTCAAATTAATTACTCGTAATTGCCTCATAATCATACCCCAGAGTTTTCGGTGCACGACTGATTGTAAGTGTGGGAAATAAATAAATAAATAACACTAGGCCGACAGTAGGCGACAAATAATTCGCGCACCGAAAACCGACTATAGTGAGCTAGCAGTGCCTTCAACATATGCAATAGCATCTAGCATCAAGATGAGCTCCGTCAATGGGTCGCCAAACGAACCTCTGGCCCTGCTCAGCTCTGTTAAGAGAAAATACCACTCCTAATTGTTTCCATACTGTTCGTTTACGTTAAGTTTGCAGTGCAAACTTTGCACCTGGTAACTTGGGCATCGAATACGAATGAAGTCCGAACTAAACTTAGCCAGGTTATAGTATTCGAGCTTTCGTTCACGACTGTTTCTCTCCAAAACTTAACCGATTAGTTTCGATTGTAACGAATTTTTTTAAACTGAGTGGGAAGGAATGTTTGTGCTTATTGTTATAAAACGCTAAAATTTGCAGCGACATGTTGGCTTAAAACAGACACCTAGGACACAAATTTAATAGTAATACGTGCAAAAATCGAAAACATATTAAGTATGTAGAGTACCTTCCATTTACGATGACCTCTCGCGAGTTCGGCTTTAAGATTATAGAAAGGTAAAATGTCAACGAATATGTTACCAGTACGTCACCACATTACCTTTTCTGTATTTTGTAATATGTAATCGGCACAAAAGTGTGTTAATTAACCGAAGGTCGTCTACTCCATCGAACAATAATATTTTCTTTTTGTTGTTACTAAGTAATCGCTGATATTTAGGTATATCCAAGGTTCAGCAACTTCAATAATGTAACGTAGTAATTTGAAAGGTTAATTGTAAGTAGCGTCCTCCTTGACTATTCTTGTCAGTTTTAATTTTATGTACAATTAGTTATGTCTGAGGCTTCACACCTTTTTGACCTGGCCTTAAATATTCTTTGTCTCTATCATACATTTCTGAAATTCAAAGTTTTAAAGGACGTTGAAGCGCTTGTAAAGCCTAGCAATAAAATATGTACCTACTATTTCATATTAATAATTATGTACCCTCTGGAACGCAGAGTTATATTTGCAGAGGGTCTAAGTTTAAATAATCTGTCCATCTTGGAATTATGACGGCGTTACCAGATTATTTAAGCATACTTAAATTTGTTAGACTATACACATACAGGCCCAATGGCCACACTACATTGTCAGTGTCATTTTCAGCGATCTTGATTACTGCATTACATAAAAAAAACATACCGGTACATTTATTTTGTACAGACGAGTAGGTACGAGAATGACCAATGACGATTGATATTTAAAAAAACTTGAGCGTTCATAACGTAATTGTGTATAATGTGTATTACAGAACTCGGCGGTGCGCTACCAGACCTTCCTGAGGCTCTTCAGGCCCCTGTTCCGAGGGCCTTTCGAGATCAAGGGCCTCGACCCACCGACCACCACCACCACCACCACTACGACTCCCGCACCAGTCGCCACCGACAACGAAGTTCGTCGACGCTGACATGCGCCAGGCCAATAGTATAGCCAATAGCCGAGTTTATTATTATGAGGCTTTGAATACCTTTCTGGATACGATTGGTTACTAACTTCCTATTTAATTAGTTAATTGGTATAGTATTAGTAAAAATAACGACCAAATAATGAAACATGATGGCCATGGTCGTGAAGTTGAAAGCACTGAGTCAACGATTATATTTATAGTTATTAAAGATAATATAAAAAATGTGGTCGTTACAAGGTAAATGATTTTGTTGTAGGTAATCGACCGACTATTTACAACTAAGTAATTAATACATTACTCGTGTGATGTAAATTTCATAAGTTTCATTCTTAGTAAGTAGTAACTTACTATCCTTATTGTGGTTTACTTAGTAACCTAACGAGATTAAAGTAACTGAAACAGTTGCCAAATGATCTAACTTGCATTACGGTGACCAAGTATTGTAACAAATATGAGCTACATACTTATTGGTAAGCTATACCTACGTATATTTATTTGCTCAAGTAGAGTCTTTAGTCACTTGGAGTTCTTGATTCTTTATAATTTTGTGAATGGTGTGCCTAAGTAGTTACATAATTTTATAAATAAATCAAGCCCTATACTAAATATGTTGTTTAATTATCCATCCCGATCCTTTTCTCCCAAAACTCTTTACTTAGTTTAACCGACAGCATAATATAGCTCAGATATGTACAGTCAACAGGGCAAGGAACATACAATTTTACAAAGAAAATCATTATAAGTAAGTACATATGTATTACATGTATTCTTCTTCTTTGCTTTCCATCTTCACTACTGCCTCCTTATTTCCTTATTCTTCTTTTCTTTTATAGAATGAGAAATGAGGATATGCCGTAGAAGAACCAAGGTAACCGGCATAGCTCACAGGACTGCACGATTGAAGTGGCAATGAGCAAGCCATGTAGCCCGGAGAATCGATGGCCGTTAGGTCAGCAAAGTGCTAGAGTGGCGACCACGTATAGGAAAGCGCAGCGTAGCGAGGGTTGTGACGATTCTTGGGGAGGCCTATGTTCAGCAGTGGACGTCTGTGGCTGATAGATAGATGAATATATTTACTTAATTATAACTTTTTTTATTTTATTTTATATGTGGTAATTCTAATTAAATTAATAACAATTTGTTTTATTGTTTTCTCTTTACTCATTATTTACTCATATCTTTAAATCACTTTATATGTTGTTTCATATTAATCACCTTTATTTTTAGATGGGCGTATGTTCTTTTCCTGAAGGTTATATTCACTGACCTCTAAACTACAAGCACGTTGGACTAAATTTTCCATAGGGAATGACAGTTGTTTTCAGTGCCCATTCAAAGCATCCTGCGTGAACGTCTACTAAAATTGTCATTTCAGGCAAACCGTTCTTTGATCTGTGACGATCTGTGAATCTCTAATATTAGACCCATGGACGCTCACACAACTTGCACATAGCTATCAGCTCCAAAATGGCGAAAATGAAATGGTTTCATTTTAGCAACGACAATATGAAGTCGAGTGTACTTGTTTTAGAAGTCCGTGATTGTTTAAGCCCGAAACAACCGCGGGCGACAGTTTTATTTTACAGTTTAGTTTTGCGAGAGTGATAAGGACACAATAAATATAGACAGATATACATAGAAACAAATATATTTATTGGATAACATCTTCAATATACAGAATTTACAGTTTTCAAATTTCACAATAGATAGTACCTATAAGACAATTCAGTTCATTCATTAAAATGATTTGACTCATTCTTCATATGTGTCCCATCACTATGTTTTTCTTATGTATGCTGCACAGTTACGTGAAAACAGTATCTGTGTGCATGTCATTTTTGATGTGTTGAATTTTGCTGTAGTGTGCGTTTATCGCAACAGCAAAATTTGTGTCTGTTGAGTTATTCGTCTTTTGGTGGTGTGCTGTACGTGTTTACCTCACCCCCCGCTAAAATTGGCGAAAAAATTTGTTCGAAGAGTTTACGTTATGACACCTCCATTGTCTATAAATACTCAAAGAATGCTAGGTAAATATTAAGAGAGTATTATTAAAACATATATCATTGGTACAAAAATATACAAAAATATATAAATCAAAGAAGGAATATTTATATGAATTTGAAAATGGTGCGTCGACGTTCTGCCGTGTTACGGTAAAAGGTTGTGTCTTTATATGGATGTCATAGTAAGATACGTCCTTTTGCATAGCACCATGACCATGTCTACACTGAGAAAACTGTTCATCAAAAACATAGGTGAATTCAGTTAAAATGATGATGATTTCACGTAAAGTAGGGAGCATACTGATATCACCAAAAGGTACGATGATACTACTGCCGCTGTTGCTCACTGTATTATATGATGAACTGTCACCACGCTTTAGGAGGAAGCAGACACATATTTCGTGGTTCGTAACAAGCGTTTATGGTGAAAGTCATCATAAGTTGTGGGAAGACCCCATATGAGAATATTACCGTCATCATACATTAGTATGCTTTCCTCATAATTTTAAGTGATTTCCTCTTACTTCCGATATTTCCTTTTATTTCTTCCTATTGTCTTTAAATGCCGTCATCGTATTATTGTATGATTTCTTACTTCTATATACGCTCTTTCATCTAATTTCAGTAATATCATATTATTTACTCCTAGTACTTATCTAGGCTTTCCTGATATTTTTGTTTGCTTGCCTGCTATTGTTTAGGTGCTTTCCTCATATTTTTGTTGTTTTCCTATTAGCTCTTCCTACTTTTTATCTACGCTTTCCCTATATTGTTGTGTTCTGTCTCGTTATGTCTACTCACTATTTATCTATCCTTTCCTATTATTTTAAGAGGACACTATGCGTCTAGTGGCACAGTGTATCTCGCGCGAGAAAGAATGGCATGTCACAGTTGTGCTAGAAATGCTGGTCTATCTGTGTGCCAAGTTTAATCCACTCGACGACGGTAACCGCGTTGTTGCAAAAACATCTTATACAGGCCCAGCCCGCTTACTTGTTCAGAAACAAACATTAATAAAGATTAGATGGAGAATGGGCTACTATAAGTAAAATAAGACAGATTAGTTTTAGCTTAGTGCAATTGGGTCAGTTAGAGCATTCATGGTTTTTCTTAAACATCCGTTTGACATGATATTTCGTAAAAGGAAAGAAAATGGAGGTACTACGTACCTAAATAAGTAGTTCGTGAAATAGGATAGGAACTATCCTGAATCTATCAATATATTTCTTGCGTTAATAGGATATGTATTGTAAAGTTTTTGAAGACAATTGTCTTTTTTTTCGATAGTCGATAAGAGTTTGTTTGCTATTTTCTTGGCTGAAGGGTTGTCTTTAAAACCCAATAAACTGTCAATATCAAATCGTTGTAAGTAGACGCATATTAGTGTCAAAACCGTTGAAATTTCGAAATTAACAAGTATCAAACATGGTCGAAAGACATTTCGAAATTGACAAGTGTCAAAACGATTATAAGCTTCTGTTACTGCTCTACATAAGTATGGCTAAAGTATTTTCTTTACTTCGAAGTAAACCTATTAACGAAACATAGCCTTATTACATACATATTATTGAACAATATTTACTACCGTTCTTGAAAGTTATTACCAAACGTAAACGTATGACGCGTATAAAAACATAATTAACTATATTCAATTTACCGTTCATTGAGGTAGGCCTATCGCTGTGTTTTGTCTTTAACAAAGAAATTAAATGGACTATACTAGACTGTAGCTCATTGCGCAACTCTACGCTAGGATGATGTTCGTAATTGTAGGCGACGTAATGCAATTTATGTATTAGTTAAATATAAATGAAAACTCACAGTATAAATATGTAAGTATCGTCAGATGGCGCGATTAACTTGTTATGATATTATGGTATATTATTTAAGATTGTTCCAAAATTACAAGCCAATATTCTGTTTACTATTAAAAACCATATTAAATTGTTTCCAACTGTCCTATCAAAGTTTAATCCAAAGAAAATAATGCCTATACTATAAAAATAATGTAAGCTTAAACTTAATTACTGCATACTAACGCCATCTATGTAAAAACATGTGCAACTTATTAAAATAAAGCCGAAGAGGGCGCTGGTGTGACCCGCGCAACGAACATAACCTCTTACTCGATACGACACGCGAGCACTCTCTTCTTTTCAAATTTCTCAAAGTTGTCGTTTTAATCATTTTCTGCCTGCGTACCAAACAATAAAAGTTGGTCTTCGAACCGAATCATTAATCAGTGACCTAAATGATATGTTTAATACGCCACCTCTTCAGAAAATGGTTCTTACCCGACGACAACGAGAATTGGCCCAACGGTCAGAGTCGGAACCCAAACCTAATTTAGTGCCATTGGATGCAGTGCCCGGAACTTCTAGGTCTGGAATCAAGTCTTCGCATTCTGTCGCAAGCACAAGCAAAAGATCGACAGCATCATCAATAGCAAGGCGCAAACTTCTGGAGTTGGAGGCTGCCGAGGCTAAGGCCCGCATCCAGATGGAGTTGATCGACAAGCGTTTGGAAGCTGACCTAGCCGCTGCCGATGCTGAGGATCAAGAACAAGGCGGATCTGACCGCACCAGCTTGAAGGAGGTGAACGAGCGAGTGTCGAACTGGTTAATCCAAGAGCAACAAGAACCACAAGAACAGCATGTTGACGAGTACCGCCCACCTGTGAATACCAAGCCGGCCGCCCCCGATACCGACCGTGCAGCACCCACACAGCATGTGGACACCGCCAGCAGCATACTGGACTTGGCGAACACCTTGAAGAGTATGATGGATCAATCATCATCGCAACGTGAAGAACGTTTACTCAGCCGCCTCGCTACTCCGCGTGATTTACCAATATTCAGTGGAGACAGCAGTATCGAGTGGCTACATTTTAAAAGTGCTTATGATGAGTCTGTATCCTCGTGCAGTTTCACCGAGTACGAGAACCTGTCACGACTTCGACGAGCGCTGCGAGGCGAAGCTAAAGAGGCCGTCACTGATCTACTGATTGACAATACTTCGTCTACTGTTGTTATGGACGCGCTAGCACTTAAGTATGGACGACCTGAGACCATTATTTGCAACATAACATCGCAACTGCGTAAGTTACAACCACTATCAATGTTTTACCAGCAAGATTTAGTCAACTTCGCTACAAAGGTAAATAACTGCGTTGCTACTATACGCGCACTAAAACAGAGTGACCATTTACGTAACCCAGAACTCGCGTCAGCTGTTACTAGCAAACTACCGAGTACGCTATTGGGAAAGTGGACTGAATATGCCTACGATAAGATTTTAGCCGGTGAGTCGAAGCTGGAACTCCTGGCACAATTTTTAAGAAAAGAAGCGGAAATGACCCTCGTTACTGGTGCTGTGCAGCCTCGTGAGTTTAGAAAGCCAGCGCCAACCGAGCCTTTCAAACGAGCCGATGACAAGAATCGTCATTTGCGACCCATACTTACCACAATGCGCACTGAAAATAATATGTGTTTATTTTGCAAAAAAGGTGCACATGCATTACCTGAATGCCGTATATTTAAACGTGCAATGCGCCGAGACAAGTGGAAGTATGTGAAAACACAAAGATTGTGCTTCAAATGTTTAATCGCACGCCACGATATACATACCTGCGTGGCCCCTGTATGCGACATAGAAGAGTGTGGTTTGAATCATCACCGCCTCTTGCACTGGAATAGAACGACATCCACAACATCATCATACGTCGAAACACCGAGCGCGCCGACGCCGTCGTCGCCGAGCGCACCGTCCGCGGCACCGCGCGCGCCCGCGGCCGACGCCGACGCCGACCGAGCTACCGTAGCTCACATCGCGACGCCCGGTACCAGCGTGACGTCCGAGCCGGAGGGTGACGTTCTGTTAAAAGTAGTGCCCGTGAGATTGTGTGGACCCAACCGTGTAATAGAAACGTATGCGTTACTGGACGATGCCGCTTCTGTCTCCATAATAGACTCCAATTTAGCCGACGATCTTGGTTTAAAGTGTGAAAGTTCAAGTCCGGTGCGGTTCGTGGACGCGTTCGGCATCGAAGTGTTTCAATCCGATGCGCCTAAAGTGCGTAGCAAAATAATGGGACTGGACAATTCTGTTTACGATATATGTTTACGTAAGGTTTCTAAATTAAATTTGCCTCCACAAAATTTGTCACCTGTAAATCAAATTACGTGCGATAAATTGTCAAAACTAAAAAATATTGTTTGCAATAAACGTGTAGTGCCGCGCTTGCTGATAGGTGAGGATAATTATTATGTAATAGCACCGCTCGAGATCATCCATGGTGGAAAAAATGCTCCATATGGAACTCGCTGTCGTCTGGGATGGTGCATTCACGGCTACTGTGGACGCGCTCACTCCTCCTTGCCACAGGTAAGTCACAACATTTGCCATCTCGCTCACTTCAATGATGGGATCGACAGCACTGCACAAGATATTAAGGCACTCAATGAACTAGTCAAACAATCATATGATATTGATTCTCTGGGGATTTCGACCGTATGTCGTGAAAATACGGCACATCAGCGTGCCATACAGATTTTAGACGAAACTGCCCGTCTTGTTGATAATCGGTGGGAAGTAGGTTTACCGTTTAAGCAGGATAACTTCACCATGCCCGATACCTATAACTATGCATTATCTCGGATGCAATCCTTATTACGTAAGTTCGAGCATGATCGTGTCTATGCCGATAGGTATCAACAAGAAATAGACAAGTTATTAGCTGAGGGATACGCGCGCGAGTTGCGGGACAATGAGCCGTCGGTCAAGCACATATGGTATCTTCCGCATTTCGGAGTTCAAAATGTAAACAAACCCGGAAAATTGAGATTAGTTTTTGACTCGTCCGCTAAGGTTCAAAATATGTGCTTGAACGATTACCTACTCACTGGCCCTGACTTATACAATTCGCTTTTAGGTATAATGTTGAGGTTCCGCGAAAACGAATTTATTTTAATAGGAGACATTAAAGACATGTTTTTACGCGTGAAAATTCGTCCCGAGGATCAACATGTTTTCCGATTTCTATGGCAAGCGTCGAGTAGTACTCCGTTGAAGATATATGTCATGGAAAGCCTTGTGTTTGGCGCCACGACAAGTCCGTTTATCGCGCAATATATAAAAAACAAAAACGCTCTGAAATATGATGACCAGTTTCCCGAGGCCGTTCAAGTTATATTGAACTCGCATTACATGGACGATTGTTATTATTCGACTACAAGTGAACAAAATGCAATAAAACTAATTAAAGATATAACGTACATTCATAAACAGGGCGGCTTCGAGATCCGTGGTTGGTCGAGCAATAGCAGAGAGGTGTTGAATGCGATACCTACCGATGCGCTCGCGCAATCAGCTGTTAGATTCAAGGACGGAGCTACTAACATGACTGAGCGCGCGCTTGGATTGATGTACCACCCCGCGGATGACACTTTTAGCATTAAAGTGACGACTAATCAAATTTCGCCCGAAATATTAAACGGAAGCGTACCACCGACTAAGGCGAAAATGCTTAGCATAATTATGTCAATTTATGATATACACGGTTTTCTTTCGCCGTTTATAATAAAAAGTAAAATATTATTTCAAGATGTCCATCGAAGCGGAGTAGACTGGACATGCCGTATCCGACCGGAAGAGCACACACGCTGGATGGAGTGGCTCGATGAATTAAAGCAATTAGGATCGCTGCGTATACCGCGCTGGTACCTACGTGCCGCTGCCTGGACGCCATGCTACGACTTCCCATGTACTTCATCGTCTTGTGAGAAGATCATAGACACTCAGATGCACATTTTTTGTGATTCTTCTATTAAGGCCTATGCGACAGTAATATATTGGCGATTTACGCGCGCTGACGGTTCCGTACTTGTTAGTTTCGCAGCCAGTAAAAGCCGCGTGAGCTCTTTGCGCCCCGTATCGGTCCCTCGATTGGAACTACAAGGAGCTTTGCTGGGAGCACGTCTCGCGAAAACTGTAACCACAGAACAAAAGGATGTACAGCCAAGTACGCGTTATTATTGGACTGATTCGAGTACTGTTCTACAATGGATTCGGAGTGACCCCAGGAGTTATAAGCCTTATGTAGGACATAGGCTAGGAGAAATTGATGAGCTCGCGAACATAAATGAATGGCGTTATGTCCCATCTAGCTTGAACATAGCCGACGTAGCTACAAAAACAGAAAGTTCTCCGCTTAACTACGATGACGTATGGTTTCAGGGCCCGGCTTTTCTGCGTCAAACCGAAAACCACTGGCCGAAGGACTTGAAGAACGCGAAGATCGTCGAAGAGGCTACCTGTGAACAAAGAAATATAAATGTAGTATGTACACAAAAAATGGACTTACCTGTACCAGATGAAGAACGGTTTTCCAGCTGGATCCGACTCGTACGCACTGCTGCAAGAGTAATATATTTCATAAAAATATGTAAACAAAAATGTAAGGAGAGGAAAATGAAAAAAGCAGAAGGAAAAAGAAAAACAAGGGAAAATTACACGGTACAGTTAGATTGTGATATGATGAGAACTGCTGAAAAATATATAATTAAAAAGTGCCAAGAAGATACCTTTGCCGCTGAAATCACTTGTCTAGTGCGAGGCCAACCACTGTCCCCGAGTAGTCGTCTGCTGAAACTAACGCCATATTTGGATGACGACAAAATTTTGCGTGTTGGTGGCCGCATAGACCGAGTTGCAGGTGTGGAAGTGGCTACTACGCGACCTCCTATTCTGGATGGTAAACATAAAATTACGCGTTTGTTAGTTGAACACTATCACAGACGCGCCATGCACACAGCGCACGAACACGTCGTGAATGAATTACGTCAGTCTTACTGGATAGTAAATCTGCGCCCGACTGTACGCGGAGTAGCAGCGCGCTGCCTGTTTTGTCGTTACCGGCGCGCCAGGCCACAGCCGCAGCGTATGGGTGATCTACCTGCTGCGCGATTGCAGCATAACAGAAGACCGTTTTCATTCACAGGATGTGACTTTTTCGGCCCTATGGAGACGACAATAGGCCGCGGAAGACAAAAAAGATATGGCATGTTATTTACGTGTCTCACAGTTCGCGCCATTCACATTGAGATTACCGAGTCATTAAGTACGGACTCTGCTATAATGGCACTCAGGCGGATGTCGGCCCGCCGTGGTGCTCCCCTGGTAATTTATTCAGATAATGGCACGAATCTGCGAGGATCTGCCAACGAGCTGAAGAAGAGCCTAGAGGAACTAAACACTGACAGACTGCGTGATGACGGTGCTGTACGTGGAATTGAGTGACGTTTTGTGCCGCCGGCAGCACCTGAAATGGCCGGAGCATGGGAACGAATGATCCGGACTGTAAAGGTGGCCTTGAAAGTCGTTCTGAAGGAGCGTGCGCCACACCCGGAAACCCTGTCTACGCTGATGGCAGAAGTCGAAGCCCTCGTAAACAGCCGCCCTATCACGCACGTGTCGACTGATCCCGGCTATCCTGAGGCTTTGACACCGAATCACTTTTTGATCGGCAATTCGTCTACCGGCCCCGCCTTTGGTAAGTATGACGATGCGGACCTCTGTCTACGAAAGAGGTGGCGCATAGCGCAGCGCCTTACTGATATGTTTTGGGTTAGGTGGACTAGGGAATATTTACCCACTCTCTTGCCCCGGCAGAAGTGGAATAAAGAGGCTAGACCGTTACAAGTAGGTGACTACGTAGTGCTGGTCGATCCCAATTTAGAGCGCGGTTCCTGGCGGCATGGAGTGGTGAGCGCGGTGCACGCTGGTCGTGACAACCGTGTTCGCGTCGTGGATGTACGCACACGCTTAGGCATGCTGCGCAGGCCGGCTACACGCGTTGCATTACTCTCCCCAGCTGATGATTAGTGCTTGATAGCACTAAGGGGCGGGAATGTAGGCGACGTAATGCAATTTATGTATTAGTTAAATATAAATGAAAACTCACAGTATAAATATGTAAGTATCGTCAGATGGCGCGATTAACTTGTTATGATATTATGGTATATTATTTAAGATTGTTCCAAAATTACAAGCCAATATTCTGTTTACTATTAAAAACCATATTAAATTGTTTCCAACTGTCCTATCAAAGTTTAATCCAAAGAAAATAATGCCTATACTATAAAAATAATGTAAGCTTAAACTTAATTACTGCATACTAACGCCATCTATGTAAAAACATGTGCAACTTATTAAAATAAAGCCGAAGAGGGCGCTGGTGTGACCCGCGCAACGAACATAACCTCTTACTCGATACGACACGCGAGCACTCTCTTCTTTTCAAATTTCTCAAAGTTGTCGTTTTAATCATTTTCTGCCTGCGTACCCAACAGTAATTTTAAATCACTGTTTATGGCAACTTTTACTTATACGCTCTTATTCGGGCAATTAGTCGGAGAGTCAGTAAATACGTGAGACGGTCCAAATTAATTCGAAAATTACTTGTTAATATGTGAATTATTACGAATACGAATAAAATCTGAAATAAACAACCTAATTTAACAAATTGAAAAACAAAACGTTTAACATCACTGATACATACATTATTGATCTCGATAGTAATTAACGAGTTTTGTTTTGCTTTAGTTATTAGATTTTACTTGAGTAGTTTTACGGTATACCGGGTGTTTCCTGTAATAGGAGCGATAAATTAAAACGTAGATTCTTCGCTTGAAACTGGACAACATTTGTTAAGCAACTTCTGAAAATAACGTGTATTAAATGATATTTTGTAAATAATGTTTAGACAAAGAAGCAATGTATTGCGAAATGTCCGATATCAGTAGAGTGACAGCTATGTCAATGCTCAGGGAATGTCAACGTTGGACGACATACATTGAAAATACTATTTAATTTGTTTGAAATAATATTTTTTTTTATCCGACTTTTTTTTAAAGTTGCTGAACGAATGTTGTTTAGTTTAACAAGTAAAATCTATGTTTTAATTTATTGCTCCTATTACAGGAAACACCTAGTATTATTATAATCGATTTTATGTAATCCTCCAATGTACACACTTAAGGTCTTTACTACCATTTATTTTTTTATGGAAACTGACTTAATTAAAAGTGTCTAGACCTAGTATCATAATTAGACCGATGTTGGGAACTTTTATGCCCCCTAAATTAGCCAGCCGTAAATTTTAAATAGGTTATTACGTGAGGCGAAATTACTGAAATAATTAATGTACCTAATCGATTTTAAGTAATCCTGACAATGTTGTACAGACTGAGACTGGAAAAAATTTAAAACAGGTAAACCGAATTTAACCTCTTGAGTATTTTAATGACGATTAGAATCAGAATTAATGGGTTATAAAACGGGTTTTACTTATCTCAGAAAATAAGCAAATAATATTATATCAAATTAATGCATTGAGAATATAGGCTATAGTTCTCAAATTATTGCTTCTTTATTTATTTGTATGTACTTATTGCGAAAAAGGTACGATACAAATATAAAACACAAAAAATTTTTAACAAAAAAAGAACCGACTTCTGTTCAGTAAAACTAAAAAGCCAACAATAACCCGTTCAAGTACAGATTACATTTGACTCACCCTTCGAAGTCGATCCCAAACCACTCAGTTCTTATATTTATATATTATAGTTTACGCGAGGTTTGGCACCGACTTCGAAGGGTGAGTCAAATGTAATCTGTACTTGAACGGGTTATTGTTGGCTTTTTAGTTTTACTGAACTGAAGTCGGTTCTTTTTTTGTTAAAAATTTTTTTTTTTTTGCTTTTTAGTGATTCGTATACTTTCCTTACACCAAATCCTATTTACTGAATGTAAATTCTTGACTTTATCAATAAATTACCGAAAGCGCCGTACATGTCCCTATAACATTTGAAGAGTTCCCTCGATTTCTCCAAGATTCCATCATCAGATCCCGACTTAGTGCCAACGGGACCAACTCGGAGTTATACCCTTTCGATTAAAAAAAAAAAATTAAAATTGGTTCTTGATTCTCGGAGATATCGAGTAACATACATAGAAAAAAAAATTAGTTCGAATTTAGAACCTCCTCCTTTTTTGAAGTCGGTTAAAAATGGATTTTAAATCATTCTTGTTTGCATATGAACAGTAGCGCCATCTAACATCTGTGCTTGAAACCACGTCGACTAACTTCACGTGAAACATACCAGCAGCTTAGCAAAGCCGTGAATAATGAGCGCTGCCTGCCACAGCGGACGTGGTTTCGGTAGTTACACATAGATGTCGCACTCTCTCAGCTTTTAAATATTCAGTTATTTTAATCTAGTATTTAATAAGGTATCACTAGCTGGTGCTACTGTCTTACTCTCAATTTACGAGGTGTGAAGAGGTGTCAAGTAGGTACCAACGAGGAAACTGTGGAGAGAAGGAGCCGACTTTGAATAGAGTTAGTGTAGGTGTAAAGGGGCGCATAACCTACTTACACGGAGAAAATCAACCTGAATTAACAATAAGTTTACACTTTCTATCGGTGTTTTTAATAGAAGTCCTTTAGAAGTCAAGATTTCAATGATGGAATAATACAGTGGCATTTTATTTCCAGACAAGATTGGGTGGTATGTGTTGAATTATCAAAAACTATAAAACGCCGCAGACCACTCAGGCGCTGGCAAAAAAATGAAAACCGAGGCGCAGGTTTAAAACCAATATTTAAACATTAAATATATAGATAATATTAGTGGACACAGATCTATTCCCAAACTAAGCAATGCGTGTACTAGGTATGGGGACAAGATGACGAAAATGCATAATATATTTACATACATATCGGAAACATCCATGACCACAAATATAAAGCTTGAGCGCCGGG
The DNA here is from genome assembly GCA_932273695.1 of Apotomis betuletana. Classification (NCBI taxonomy): domain Eukaryota; kingdom Metazoa; phylum Arthropoda; class Insecta; order Lepidoptera; family Tortricidae; genus Apotomis; species Apotomis betuletana. Next base: position 17,328,257 of record OW026299.1, read on the forward strand.
ATTTAAACCCAAGACCACTGGCTCAGGAAGCTGCACTACCCCTACGCCAACCGCATCGGCCCTCCTCTTCTTATATATTCATATTAGCTCTACGTTTTGATTTAGATTCTTCATGTGCTTCATTATCAAAAGTAGCCTTATCTTGTGGAACAAAAATGTGTGAGAAATTGGAAAATAAAAAACCTTGTAAGTAAATTATCCTTTTCATATTTTTAAAGATATAAATATGTTAAATAATTATTATATATTATTATGTTTGTTATTGACTAAAATGACGCTTCGTGGAACCATTTATTGACTAGTGTTATACGCCGGGCGGGCGTCAGAAGCATTCATGCCATGCCTATGCGCCATTGATCAAACAGTGTGACAACCACTGAACAAACGCACTTAACTATTGATCTTACACACTCAATCGAATTTGATACACATATTTTTAACGATCTCTGATCATTGTCTAATTTGAGAACATCATCATCTCTAGGTATCTAACTTTAGTTACTTTTGCATCGAATAAGAAACGAATATGACACAACTGAATATAACTACAATTCTTCACAATCGATGACTTAAGATCGGCAAGCCGACGTAGAAAGAGACACCTGGGGCAGAGCTACGTGTAGATAAGCACTAGTAGCACTATAAATACGCCGACCGCGATGCATACAATGAGACCGACTTTTTTCTGAAACAAACATATTAATTCAGTGAATAAAGGATTTTGACCTTACAAACGGTCCGGTAGTTTTGAATTTTTGATATGTTGTTTAGGATGGTTAGGCAGTGATTAAAATGCAAAATGCACAATTCCCCCCCCTCCGCGCCCGCCGCCATATTGAAAAAACCGGCACTCTCTTCATATTTTTGCTCATATCTTCCTTTAGGAGCATTTTAGCTAGAAGAAAGCTTCGACAATGTTATAGAGAGTTAAATTTACTACATTTTCCATTTTATATTTTGTTTCTAGGACAGATAGTTACGGAGATATGCACATTTAAAAAAACTTAAGAAATTGCAATTCCCAACTCAAAAACAAACTTCTGGATTATATCTTCGTTTAGGAGCATTTAAGCCAGAACAGTGCTTCGGCAATTTTGTAGAGAATTAAATTTACTATAATAAACATTTCAAATTTTGTTTCTAGGACAGATAATTACGGAGATATGTAAAAAATAAAGTCACATTTTCCGATAATGTATGTAAAAATGGACATGAGTTTTATAAGCAATTATATTTCCTACATGTTTTAATTTGTCCTAGACTAGTCCGTAACTGAATGACAGCGTCCTAAACCAAGAATTTTGAGAAATTTTCGGAAAATTCGACTTTTCCTGTTTTTTAAATGTGCATATCTCCGTAACTAACCGTCCTTGAAACAAAAGAAGTGTAAATTATAGTAAATTTAATTCTCTACAACATTGCCCAAGCTTTGTTGTAGCTAAAGTGCTCCTAAACGAAGATATAATCCAGAAGTTTGTTTTTCAGTAAAAAATTGCGATTTTTTACGTTTTTTTAAATGTGGATATCTCCGTTACTATCTGTCCTAGAAAAAAAATATAAAATGGAGAATGTACTAAATTTAACTCTCTATAACATTGTGGAAGCTTTCTTCTAGCTAAAATGCTCCTAAAGGAAGATATGAGCAAAAATATGAAGAAAGTGCCGGTTTTTTCAATATGGCGGCGGGCGCGGAGGGGGGGGAATTGTGCATTTTGCATTTTAAACACTGCCTAACCATCCTAGACAACATATCAAAAATTAAAAACTACCGGACCGTTTGTAAGGTCACACATAGTACTTTAGTCTCTATTCACCGTATTATATGCATTTATTGCTTTATTGTAAAACGGTTTAAATAAAAAAAAAGTTTTGTACCGTTTGAGCACATAGTTTTATTTAAGAGGAGTTACGGACGTTTCAGCACATGTTACTGTCGCCAGTTCCCGTTTCAAGTTGGTACCGCTGAGCATTAGAGTTATACAGTAAACTGAACATAAGTTCAATAATCGGAATAATTGAGTTTTCCAAAGCCATTCATTTTATTTTTATTTTTATAGTACACTGAAAAAAATAGCCAGTGGAGCCTACTGAAATTAGAGTAAGCGTTATTGCAGTTAGGTTTACTGAAATGTCAGTAGGCCTAACTGTTATTGCAGTAGGTAAGTCTTACTGTAATTTCAGTAGGCTCCACTGGCTATTTTTTTCAGTGTATAAAATCATATCGAGAAAAGATATAATATACCTTTAAACTAACCTTCCTACTTTTGGAATGCCTTTGAAAAACTCCATGTTCCTTCCCAATTAGGTTCCCAATTCTACGCTCTGTGTTTCAGTTTACTTACTTGTTTCGTTTTCTTCCGAAACACGTTCCCTTGCAGCAATTCATTTTGGCCGTGCCCGACGTGCTCAGTGGCCTGCAGCGCGAAGTACTCCACGCTATCCAGCTGATCCTGCTGTGCAGCTACGAGATGGTGAAGCTGGGAGAACAGATCTTTAACATCCACGAGCGCTGCCTCCACTTTCGCGAGTTCCGCACGCCGTGCTTCGGCTTCGCGCAGACCCAAACGAGCTTCACGCGTCTCGGCCTCAATCTGAAGACATTGAAAATCGGGTTATAGGAATATTTGACGAAGAATGCGCTTTCCGCCAAGACGCTTGCATGCTGATGGAATGTAAGTACACTCTAGCTATAGTTGAACATGCATATGTATATACCATTTGTACCCGTTTGTATTTCACTCATTATTGAGTTAGGCACGGATAAACTAACAAACTCTTGCTTTTATAATATGCGTAAAAATGTTAAATACAACAAAATTTCGAAAGAGTTACTCACGTTATCTACGAAAACCTGAAGGCGATTGTCGTCAAGCAGTCTCTCGCATTCCTCCTCCGTAATTTCTGCGTTTGCTGAAACATACATGTACATTACTACTTAAGAGTCCGCAGCAAGGTCCGCTCAACTCCACGTTGAGATCGCGCGCTTACGCTTTAAAATGTTGTTGTTTCACCTAGAGGAAGACAGGGCGCTAGCAGTAAAGCGAGAGCGCGCTAGGAGCAAAGAGTATGTAATCACTACGTTTTATGAGACGGGAGTGCCATACGAAACATACTGCCAATATGAAGCCGCAAACAATATCAGTGTCAGTGTCAACTCATGACATAATGCCAACATCAAGAACAAAATAGGGATGTCACATGTTACACAAATTATCGAATTATCGATATCGATATCGGTATTTAAAAAAAATGGTTCAGGCGGGGTTCGCATTCGCACCCGCGTCTCCAACGGCCTTCCGGTAATCTAAATCATTAAATATTTCGCTTCAATGTAAACATTTGGTTTACTTTAGGTTACTGACTTCATAAAAAAAAACAAAAGTGTGCAAATAATTTTATTTCGTTCAAACTTTGCTTGGCTTGCTGATAAACATAGACGAAAAAAGCCGTTTCATCACTCCAGTCTGTGCTCCAGGTTGGAAGTTCTGCAACACAAATAATACAGGGTAAACAGAAAATTACAGAGTAAAATGAATCTGTTTGTCCAGATGAAACCGTACCATTCATAGTCCATTGAAGATTTTTCGTAAAATATTTCTGTGACCATAATCTAACTCAAACTGGCATAAAAAGTAGTGGCTTTTGCTTGAAGAAAGATATTCCGTATTTACCCAGGTATTTTTCACTTCAAATGAAAATTATCGATAAAACTTACATACAGCACTATTGTTTACATACGTATAAGGGTATGTATTATTTTACCCGAAATACCAAGTTTTCAATGAAACTTACGATTAACATGGTTATAACACGCAGTAATTAATTATATTTTTTACTTACCGATCTTCGTCCGGTGGAAATCTTGCCATGAATAGTCTTTTTTGACCGTCCATTCGACACGTTTTCATTCTGCATATTTCGCACTTTTTCCTTTTCAATCCACTCATTTTTGCAATTGTGATTGTCTTGTGTACCTTCTAGACGACCACTACACCCAAAGAATGCAAATTATTAGATTATTTGTGAAATTTGAATTATTTGAAAAGATCGCAGAACCTTGACAAAACCAGACAACACAACAAAAGAGAAACGTCAACTAATATGGCATGGCGGACAAAAAAGGCGGCTGAAGTACAACCCGCCTAAATTCGATTGTCGCCAATTATCTAATGCTTTGTAGGTTTCAACGTTCTTTCAAACTTAGATAGGTAAAAATTCACCCCCGTCTCATATAGCCGTTGTCGTTCGTTTTTTACCTTGAGAGTTGCGCGAGGCTGGCTAGGAGTAGCTATGATAAGGGCGGTGCTTACCGCCGCCCCCCCGGACCGTTCCCCGCGCTAGAGTAATTCGCTGCAGTTTCGCAACAATTTTTTGTAATTTATTTTAAGGTTTTCGTAGTTACGCTCTCATTTTAAAACTACGAGATCAATTTTGATAAATCTTTTTTCTTATCAAACTGCATAGTTTAATCGACACCGGAAATAGTTTTTGACTTCAATCTAAACTATATTTTGGTCGTAGTATGCCGCCAAACTGAACAACTTTCTGGGGTCTAAAAATGCAAAACTTGTACTCGCTCTATTTTCTTTCTATTAACATTTCAAGAGTCATAAACTAGTTTTAGCCCTAGATATATCTTATCTCATTATATTTAGAGAATTTCATGATAATGTGACATGTTATATTAAAATAAGGACGTAACTACGTTTGTATGAAGAATCGAGCTTGCTGCGGACTCTTAATGAGTATGATTTACAAATGTTCGAGTAAGACCAACCTCTGTTACTAACTAGTGTGAAGGTGCAATGTTTTCTTTTTTCTACTAGAATCAATATAGTGCTCGGGATTCTGAGTCGGAATAACCAAAATTTTCTCAAAATCAACAACGATTTATGAAAACACCCACTTAATTATCAGTATTGCATTTAGCGCAACTGGGTACCTTTTTTGTTATAAGTACTTATTGTTATTTTGACTTGACCCTCATTCGACATTTATAGTAATCTTAAATCATCACATTGCAAGTGAATAAACAAAAACCGAGCGCTTGAGCTTATTAAGTGCGATTTGGTCCGCGAGCAGATGACTTGGTGTGTCCAAGTGCCGCCACGTAAAGTGACAACAAGCAGGCTGAAGTCTCTCTGCACGTGCCGCTGCGCCCGCTGCTCTTACTGCAGCAGTAGTCATACGGTGTTGCCTCAGAGCCGAGATTTGCTTGAGAGATTTGTTTTTAGCCCCATTGAAAGAACTTACTAAGAGTGAGTTGGTCCGCAAGTAAGCGTCGACGCGCGGCTCGCAAATCGGCCAATGCGCTGTGGTGTTGTTCGAGTGCCGCCGCATACCGACGGCGACAACAAGCCGCCTGCAATCTCGCCGCGCGCGCCGCTGCACCGCCTACCCCTGCTGCGGCTGTCGTCGCTCGCTGTTCCAGCTGTCGTAGCGCCCCGCTCGCTTTTAGACCCAGCGCGTGGGCTTGTGTCACGACGCTGTCCGCCTGGTCTTGCATCTCTGGAATGACATCATCATCGTCATCATTGGCCTTTTGCATCTATATAACAGATGAGTTAATCAGCGTCTAATAAAGTGTCGCGTTTACGACGATGGCTGGATAGCCCGATGCCAGAGCGATAGCCACTACGGCTGCATAACTGACAAAATAAATGTTGCGTTCGATGAAGGCGAAAGGGAAGAACTGCACGCTGGTGTCCCAGGTTCCGCTTGGTTGAAAGAGAAGCAAACCATGCTTCATCATGTGTATGAAATGAGATAGATGGTGAGGAAATTAGAACTTAAGAGATTACTCTGATAAAATTGTCGCAGTATCGACCACTGCAGTACTCTGCAATAAGCGCGTATCACGATCTTCATCCTGGCCATCCTGCTCCATAAGCGATGCGGGCTGTTAGTTAATGTCGAGTAAGGGCGTTGTGTTTTCTGAACTATATTTTGAATGTCTATTTAATTATTTATTTTACGAGCAAAATTGGATGAATTGAAACATTGCTCCCATCATGGGTGGTGAAATAATTAACTCTCTATATTCCTCGATACACTATGTATTATTTGTGGAACATACCAGGGCTGGTGTGAAAAGTGGGGTGCGCGTGCAGTGCGCGCAGCCGCGCGGTGAGAGCTGCCAGCTCGCCTGCCCACCGCACCGCTGCCTCCGCCTGAAATATGAAAACTTACATCTATAGACAATGTAGTTCACTGATTCCTTCGGGGAGTTTTTGTTAAGATACTGAAAAAGGTGATCGGCAGATAATCACGTTCCCGGCAATAACAAATGAAAGCGTAATTAATAAATTTTGTTCAGTACATTTTTTTTACTGTTTTCAACCTGTACACACGTTCAGATAAGTGCATATTTGTGCATATATTCGAAATCAATATTTTTATTGGTACTTGAACGTATGTAACATGGGACAAAAATAGGCTGCACTCTTATCTTGGAGCATTCGTTAACCGGAATAATGTTTCAAAGAAACAAATGTCCTGTAACCGTGACTTTCTCTAGGTAAGTAGGAAATGTAGGAATCCAACTCGCGCACGAAGGATTCCGTTTATTTATTATTTATTTATTTAAACTTTATTGCACAAAAGAAAAACTTAACGTACAAAAGGCGAACTTAATGCCATGCGGCATTCTCTACCAGTCAACCTTAGGGCAAAGCAGAGAAATTGTAGGCGGTGCATCAAACAACATAATTACACATAATTAAAATACTCATACTATTATAGCTACATAGATATAGATAATAAACATACATATATATAAATAGATACATACATAAATATATACGACGATGAAACAAACCAAGCAGATATACTATGAGATTTCAGTTCTGCCAGCAAAGAAACTTCGCACGGCCCTTTTAAATGCCAACTTACTCGGAGCCTGTTTGATTGTGAGAGGAAGACCGTTCCAGAGGCGAGCCACTTGCAAGGAGAAAGAATTAGACATGAAACCAGTACGGTGAAGAGGAATAGAAAGGGCAAGATTGCCGGAAGAGCGAAAATTACGGTCCCGTTTCCGTTTGTACCTATAAAACACTTTCTTTAAGTTTTATCTTTTATTTTTATTTTTAGTACCTACTTGTTGTCATACCTACTTTATAAAGATTATAATCGTAAGTGCCTATCCTTTACCATTCATAAAAAGTAGACAATTAAAAATCACGTTGTTTCTATCCCCGTACAAACAACGTGAGCGCCCTTTAATTTTAAGTTTTTGTTTAGTATTTGCTGTTATAGCAGCGATAGTAATGCCTAATGCCTATTATGCGTTTTTTTTAGTATCTACCTATTACGGTTCCACAGATACAGCTCTGTGATAATCGGACAAACAGCCTGTCCATGTGAGCGGAGCTGTATAAAATGGACTAACCCCATTCCTCTGATTAATAAGGACTTATTGTGTACTTCACAAAGATGTAACCTGATTGCTTAATTTTCTCCGCTCGGCTTCAGTGGAGTTAGCAGGTACCTACCGTTAGCACATTTGCGTCGAGAAGTAGTTCCTACATAATTTTTTTTTACCCAAACAATTCCTCTCTGTGTCGACTACCGTAGTAGTTGATCGTCACTGACATTTGTGACCAATCCAACTATCAGGCTGAAGCAGACCACAAGGATCAGGACCATAAGGGCCCTATCAGCCCCTCATCATACGTTGCTAACCTATGTTATGAATACTAATAACATTGGAATAACGTAAAGCTAACTGTAATAAACTGTACCTACCTAATAATTATATTTAACAGTGTGAAACGAGAAGTATAAATATGTATTCGAGCACAGTATTAACTATGAGTACCTATAAAAATATTATGTGGCATATCATGGGCCTGACTTGAGTTGAAAATATATTTTTACTATACTAGTATGTATGTAGGTATGTAGATACAAGTAATCCTTTCGCTGATCTACAGGGACAGAGACTGTGTAATTAAATAAATAGGGTAAAAAAATATAATGTGACATACCTACAATGGACATCCATAATTTATCATTCGATGCCATGCCGGACAGGCGCGTAAATATTAGATACCTACTCGTAATTATTAGCTCACACACATAAATAGATGTGCGAATGTACAAGATAATACAGCACAGGTCAAGTGCAGCAGATAATGACGGTGTCATTGCAGACGCGGCCGGCGCATTGTCAGAAATAGTTATCGATGAAGATCTGCACCGGTAGGGTAGACTGGGGTCAATAGAAACACGTCATGATTGAAACAAGTCAAATTTCTCGAAAACTATAATACCTACGCGTCTGACGCAAGACTCAGAACACGCAGTCGGCCATGTTTGAATCTTTGGCCAGTAGCGCTCGAGCGACGGTGCAAGAGGGGGGTGTTCACGCGCCAAATCAGTTTTTCGCGGTAAAAAGTAAGGATTTGCGCTGTCTTATATTTTCTTATAACTTCGTGTACTCTTGTATATTGACTGATCAAATTGTTTTGGTGTTATAGTTAGGAATAAACGAATGTTTTTAATGGCCGTTGATCAGCATTCGAGTCTTTTTTACATTTATTATTTGACCTTAAAGTTAAAAACGTAGTGTGGGGACGGTAGAAACAACTTGCTTGTGGACGATTGAAACGTTTCAAGCGTTTTAATTGTCCCCAAAAGGAACCGACTTTAAAATATGTATATCAGAAAAAGTTTAGTTTGACATATCGCCATGTTTTTGTTTAGTAATATAATTGAAATTGATTAGGTATTTATTGCGTAATTTTACATCCCGACGTTTGCAACACTATGTCACAGGGTAGGTACACGGAATGGTTATGATTGAAACATTGTTATAGTTGAAACAAACACTTGTATGAAACATGATTATGCTTGTGTTCTGAAATTCTGTATCTTTATATCTTATCATTGCATTAAAACTACTTTGGCTAAGCAAAATGAATAAGATAGCAGCAACAAAGAAAACTTAAAGTAAGTAGTTTTTTTTTTAAACGCGGGTTTTTATTGAGATTTTTCACATGCTCATAAATTGAAAAATGTTTATGTAATGCTTGCGAACTTTTGAGGATCGCATTGTATGCCGTGGTAGTGATGAAAAAGATTAAAACAGATATAAGTACTTTTATTGTGCCGAAGATATTCGAGTGTTTCAATTGACCTAACATAGTGTTTCAATTGACACTCATGTGAGGTCAATTGAACCATTCTGTCCCATTCTCTTCATTACATGATTGTCAAAAAACTATGGATTATAGACCAACCAGGTGCGTTTTATTTAGGAACCAGATAACTAACCTTGAAATATTTTGAGTGTACATCTTTCTACTCATAAAAATATGACCGTTACAGGCTGTCAAAGGCAAAGTGTTTCACTTGACCCCAGTCTACCCTACCAATACCTATAAATAGGTATATATTTACGATTTTATTTACTTGTCTTATATTATTCATTTTGGGGCGCTAATAGCAATGCAAGCCATGAAAAAGTAGTTATTTGTTTGACAATTAAAAATTTACAACGTTAACACTAAGTATTTCAAAAGTTGAAGTAGCGAGCTTTAATTTTTTTTAAATAGTGTTAACTCTTTCAATTTTTGAAATAGTGCTAATTTTAAACTAATTATATGAAATTATTACCATGTAACCCAAAATCATTATTTAAATTATAATATATCAATTATGTTTGAAAATATTCAGAAACATGCCAAAGAAGGCCGAAAATCTCTATCAAATATGGTATGCTTTCGGCGCTGTGATTATTTACTTGTCACCTACACTCTTTTACAATAATAAACTTTTTAGATAGATATTTTTCTACATAAATGACCCGTTAGTTAAAAAAATAAATGTCGTCACTCCGATGGTCAAAAGTAAAGAATTGAAAGCTTGTATGCATGGATGTATGTTACTATTTAATCGGATTACAGAAGTCGGAACGTTCTTTATTCTCATATAAGTTTTTCGCATAAGTATGTCCACTGGAAAGACTCGAACCTAAATCTGACAATGACCTATAATATATATTTTTTATCCTGTATTTGACTTTAATGGGAATAAACATTAAATGTTGCTAATTAAAGCCCGAGTAACGTTAAACCGTCACATTTAGAGAGGTGAGTCACAGATGACATTGCCCGGTTTTTTTTGTTCTGTATTTTTTTTACTAATGAAATAAGGATATGAAAACATCCACTTAGATAGTTGTGATTTATTAAAGTCAACGTTAAAGTTTTTTATTATCACATTCGGTTAACGAGCTACCGAGGTAAAATAAAATAGGTAAAATAGGTGATAAGTGATTAAGGTAATTTGCCATACAGCTGAATTGTTGACAATCTTGATTTGATGATATTTAATATGTTAATGTGTAATTAATTAAATTATTTATTTACCTATAATTGTTTTGCACAATAGTGGTAGCTAGGGTTGTGGTGAAAAAAATATCGTCAGGGAATCTGCATGTTAATCTAATTTAGGCACCATAGATCTGTGGGTCTATTTATACATACGACTAGAGATGACAAGAACAATTCATCAACTTGAATGGAAAGGTATTCCTGCTAAGCAGGGGTAGTCAAAAATAGGCAGATGCGAATTCTGAAGATCTGGTCACATCACCACTGATATTGATGATATCAATTAATTAACATGGGATATGCCTATGTTCCGAAGGCAACGGATGTTGGTATCCTGAACAATTGGCAGAAAAACGCTGCAGGGAATGATGCTGTGTCGATTTATGTACGCACACACGAGGTCATGTGTGTTGTTAACGAGCGCGTCGCATAAACAATTAATTAGAGTGCTAATGAACGTGTTCACGACGAACGGTCAGAGCAATTGTTGCATGACGCGATTCATCTAGCGACCAATTCCAGTGTCAAATATCAATTCTGTGTGACATCCGGTAAAACAAAATAGGAACCGGAACGGTCGACTCTATGGCGCTGGTAAGAGAAGGTATAAATATTATAGTCATATTATATAATAATATAATTATTAGTCATAGTAAGTATGTATAAGCTTATTTACAGGTACATGCTTTTTGGGGTATCCATAAATAGTAACAATGTATTACTCGATTAGGTATACGAATATACCTAATATTTTTCATAAGTAACGTGCTACACATAATTTTCATTTAGAAAATACCATCAACGGTTTAGTATAAGTGAAACAATGTTAAGTGACCAACGTGTAAATATTTACTTCAGATTTTCGGTAGAATACCTACTAATACGGTGAATAGAGACTAAAGTACTATGTGTGACCTTACAAACGGTCCGGTAGTTTTTAATTTTTGATATGTTGTCTAGGATGGTTAGGCAGTGTTTAAAATGCAAAATGCACAATTCCCCCCCCTCCGCGCCCGCCGCCATATTGAAAAAACCGGCACTTTCTTCATATTTTTGCTCATATCTTCCTTTAGGAGCATTTTAGCTAGAAGAAAGCTTCCACAATGTTATAGAGAGTTAAATTTAGTACATTCTCCATTTTATATTTTTTTTCTAGGACAGATAGTAACGGAGATATCCACATTTAAAAAAACGTAAAAAATCGCAATTTTTTACTGAAAAACAAACTTCTGGATTATATCTTCGTTTAGGAGCACTTTAGCTACAACAAAGCTTGGGCAATGTTGTAGAGAATTAAATTTACTATAATTTACACTTCTTTTGTTTCAAGGACGGTTAGTTACGGAGATATGCACATTTAAAAAACAGGAAAAGTCGAATTTTCCGAAAATTTCTCAAAATTCTTGGTTTAGGACGCTGTCATTCAGTTACGGACTAGTCTAGGACAAATTAAAACATGTAGGAAATATAATTGCTTATAAAACTCATGTCCATTTTTACATACATTATCGGAAAATGTGACTTTATTTTTTACATATCTCCGTAATTATCTGTCCTAGAAACAAAATTTGAAATGTTTATTATAGTAAATTTAATTCTCTACAAAATTGCCGAAGCACTGTTCTGGCTTAAATGCTCCTAAACGAAGATATAATCCAGAAGTTTGTTTTTGAGTTGGGAATTGCAATTTCTTAAGTTTTTTTAAATGTGCATATCTCCGTAACTATCTGTCCTAGAAACAAAATATAAAATGGAAAATGTAGTAAATTTAACTCTCTATAACATTGTCGAAGCTTTCTTCTAGCTAAAATGCTCCTAAAGGAAGATATGAGCAAAAATATGAAGAGAGTGCCGGTTTTTTCAATATGGCGGCGGGCGCGGAGGGGGGGGAATTGTGCATTTTGCATTTTAATCACTGCCTAACCATCCTAAACAACATATCAAAAATTCAAAACTACCGGACCGTTTGTAAGGTCAAAATCCTTTATTCACTGAATTATACTGATTACAGAAGTGTATGTATATTTCCTGACGGTACACAACACAAATATCAGCTGATATGTAAGTATGCAATACTCTACGTCTGTACTACTTATGGTATTCCTCATCACTTCTTACCAATTTGAACCAATATTTGTTACTTATCATATTTAAGAGCTATTGTAAGATTTACTCGCGTGGTAAATACATTACATACTTACCACTGAGCCAAACATACGAGTATATATAATTATAATATTCTATCCTACAATGAAGTTGAAGGCGATTGTGGTTAGTGACAATAAGCAGTGAGTAGGTATTAGTTTAAAATAAAATAACTATGTATCATCTAAATATCCTGCGATTCCTTGGGATTTTCCTAAACATAGTCCGAGCTGTCTTGAACAGTGGTGGTTTGATTGGAGTTTCTGATATAATAATAACTAACCACAAGAACCAGCTTATGTTTTTGCAACACCAATTGGTATTGCAGAGTATAATAAATTTATTCCATTCAATTCTAACCTCTTGCAGCATTGCATCCATCTCGGGGTGGATGCTCCCCGGCGCTGGACCCTCATCTTCTTCCACTGAAAGGACCGTGTCCTGATACACACTTCCTGAAGCCTCTGCTCGCTGGAACATATAATCCAGGGATCATACATTCTGAAACTGCTCACAACATTCATTTACTTATCAATGTAAATGTTAACCGTGACGTTATTTATATATACGTATAAGGCGGTCACGTTACACACGTTAAGTTATGAATTATTCTTTAACACTATCATTACATTTAGGTATACACAATATGTAGCAATTGCACAGTTTATGATAGTGATTAACTCAAAGGAAACTTGAGATTTAATCATCTCGATACACTCGAATAGACAGAACTAAATCGTTACGGAGGAAAATAAATGCCTTAGATTGAGCAACTTGTATGAAGAGCTGCGGGCGGACTGGAGCGGAAGCTCTTGTTATCCTGTTACAATGGCGCGCCCACGGATTAAGAGTTAAGACCGAGATTCACAAAAGAACGACTACTACAAGACTTTCCGTTTGAGAACTATCACAATATTTGCACGTGTTTGTTGATGTCACATACGGATAAGTGTTACACAGGTGTTTATGCGGCGTGTAAACAACTGCTGTTGTCAGTACAGTCGCTGTGTTACTGACCTGCAGCAGTTCGGCGAGCCGGTCCTTACTCCGCATGGCCACTAGCGTCTCGGTCCGTGAGCGTCGCGGTGTGCGGCTCCCCGAGCGCGAGGTAACGTTATCTAATCACACTGATAACACCTGATATCGCGATACACCGGGTCGGCAGCGGCTGCGGCGCGGAGCACTGAGCGGCGGTGCGCGAGCGCGGCGAGTGCGCGTGTGCCCGACTCATTAGCGGACGGGTCAGCGTCCGCGCGCCGCTCCGCTCGCATTCAGTGCGCCTCACTCGCGCTTCAATGACTGACACCACTTAGACCACACTATCACATTCATACAAAAAAAAAAAACTCCGGTTAGTAATTAAGAAACAGCGTCAAACGCAGAAACGCGGTTATGGTGGGTGCGCCGCGCTGACCCTCGTGGCAAATCTTATAATGAGCTATTGTTCAAACTGTGTCGTTCACCTACTTGCATAAAGTTTACGTACTTATTTCAGTAGGTTTCGGTTCCAACCGTTCACACCTCGGGGATCGAGCTGTATTTGCCACGCTCATGCCGATGCAGTTACTATATCGAACTTGCATCTCTCTCTAACACAGACAACACAGTATGCTGTAATGAGTTTATAATAATAATAATACGTTTATTAGAATTGTAATATATTTTTTATATCTTACTAATTCTTTAACTTTATTATTGTAAAAAAGCCTAGCCTATGATTAAAGATTACATATAAAGGAAATAATAATAAAAACTTTATTGACAAAAACCTAGTATAAAATCACAAAATAGTGTTTATAACAAAGCGATGATCATTATAAGGTTTGTAGCAGTTACACCTGGAATGAGCCTCTACCTCACTAACTACTTGGTTACTTTTTCGTTAGCGATATTGCCGGGTTCCGTACCGAATAAAATCGTGCCCCATATTGATTTGCTCGGGATTTCCCATCGCCGCCGATGTTGAATCATCTGGGCCCTGTACCTACCTACCTAGCTCTCACGTAGGCCATATCCGGTGTTTATAGATACGTATTGTTTCACTAATTATGTTATTTAAGTACGTTAATTATGGTGTTACGATTAGTTATAAGACATTATTTTGCAATTATGTAGGTGCAAGTACAAAAATGTTTGTTTATACAACAAATTAAAATATAATTTTTCTTTCGATAAGTACCACTTTATCCTATTATTTAATAAAATAAGAAAGAGATGCGAGTATTTTTTTTTATCACAGGTCGAACAGTCCCTTTTAGTTTACTTTATAGAAACCTTTACATCTTTTCTTCTTCTACTTTCTCATTACACTCTTGGCAGAGTGGTCGTGGCTGTCATTCCTTGTGTGGCAAGCCCAACCACACAGCGCCATTCTTCTTTCACAGCCGCGCGTCTGGTCCTATGATGGTTGCGTTTATCACGTGATAAATAAGTGACAAAACCTGATGGATGCTTTGTCACTTTTTATCTCGTGATAAAAGCTACCCGCCCGCAGTGGGCAGTTTGTGGCCGATTTTATTTGGTCAGCCCACCTCATGGGAGACCTACCGTGTCAACATCTTTAAGTGACAGCTAATCTATGATCAATGATCAAATCAGGAATTGATTTTATTATTATGTACTTGGTTCCACACATAGGAAACAAATCAGTGTACGCCAACCATGAAAGATAACACCTAATACGTGCAAACAGTGACGTCGCGCATGGATTTTATGAGAACTTGTTGTCCTATCCACTTAGTGTGACATTGAACACTTACCTAAATAGACATGTATGTCATCAGCTTATGGAGCGGTGATCTAATATCATGAAAAATACCCTTATTGAATTGGAAGGCTCGTTTCAATAAGGAACACCCAGTCATCTGCGCATATTTTTAGTATAGGTACTTACCCATAATTATTAGTTTCTGTCCTTAGCACTCAGTTCGTTAACAAAAACTGTGTGCTCTAGCCCTTTACTGTAACCGTGCCTCATAACTTTCTTCGTGTTAGAAATATGTACCTATTACATCATACCTTTTCATCTACTTAGTTGAAAATGTCAAATGACAAGCAATGATGCTGCTAGTAGGTACCTATATCCAAATAATTATTATGGTATTGCAATTTGAAACCATGTGATGAACCCATTTACAATGAGCTACACAAATGCATGCCCCATAGTACATAATAGAACCAACAGTGTCAACCAAAAACTACAAGGATTTGAATTAGGTCACAACCATTCTAAAGGTGCGATTAGGTAATGATTTATTATTTAATTCCGCCAAGGTCTCCTCGTATGTTTTTTTTTTTTAATTTTGCAAAACAATTATAAGTAATCCATATTTTTTACATACCTAATAAATGGCATAAAAGTACCTACATAATCGTAAGACAGTTTTTAGGGTTCCGTAGCCAACTAGGAACCCTTATAGTTTCGCCATGTCCGCCTGTCCGTCCGTCCGCGGCTTAGCTCCGTGATCATTAGTACTAGAAAGCTGAAATTTGGTATGAGTAAGTATGTGTATGTATTACGCCGGCAAAACTGTAAAAAAAAAACTTTTTTCGGGTACTTCTCGAACACCAAAAGTGGGGGTGATTGTTTTTTTTTTTTCGTTTCAACACTAGTGTGTGGGGTGTCGTTGAATGGGCATTTTAAAAATAATAGGGGTCTCTAACCATTATTTTTTGATAAAGGCAGCAGTTTTGTAAATATTCGCTCCGAAAATAAAAAAATGGCGTCAACCACACCACGGGTCATAAAATTATGGAAAAATTCATATAAATGTGGCCTAGTAAGTACTTTTGATGAAAACTATATTTAATAAAATCGGTCTAGCCGTCTTTGAGTTATCACAAAATTTCATAATTTTCTTTAAAATTTAGTGGTATAGTCGGTAAGCGAGTCCGATTCACTTACGACTTCGTGTATTATTGCGACATCTATAGTCAAGCTCTGTAACTATAACTACCAAGAGTGAACATGAGACGCTATATTGAGTTGTGTTGTGAGCTAGCTAAGTTAGCTCGACTAGTGCGCAAGTAGTTTCAAGGAAGGCTCATAGATGGCGCTGCTTAACCTTTACCACTTTTATAAATGCACGTAATTGCGTGCATTGCGTGTGGGATAAGTTTCAGAAAAAGTAAAACAAACATGTAAGTAATAATGATTAATGTATACTTTTAAAGTATTTCTCAGTTTAGGTGATCTTAAATGAAATCATTATTTGACTTGCAATGGCATAAAGAGTCGGTTTCCTGTCAACATGATACCTATTACTTATATCCTGATATGTGGGTAATTTTGTTGTCGATTTCGTTTTTATCTCAGATTTCAAAAAAATTTGGTGAGTTGGTAAAGTTGCTTATTCTGAACAAGGTAAGCCCAATTTCACGATATGTCCTACAAAATTTTCCATTGAGTTACAAAAAATGTACTTACTTATGGAATTTTTTAAAACGAAATTTCGTATTTTTTACTATAATTAGTACAAATTTTATTGAAATCTGAGAAAAAAAAGATGTAGGTATCGAAAACAAAATAAAAAAATTGTCCATGTAATAAATCATGTTGATACCTACATGTCACCGTTGCTCTATTTCAAAAGATCTCAAACCCATAAACCCTCTAAAATTGTCTAAGTGGGCAAATTTTTATTTTGTTGTCGATTTTCTTTTTCTCAGATTTCAGTAGAGGTACCTACCTATAATTTGGTGAATTGGTAAAGTTGCTTCTTCTGACCATAGTAAGCCCAATTTCACGATATGTCCTACAAAATGAGCTGCTCTTGCTTAATGCGTCGAGAATATCGAGAAACGAGTTTAGTTTTATGTTATAGAAGATTTTTGTTAGGTTTCAGATGTCGCCAGGTTCAGATGATTTTATTGGGGTAATTCGTAATAAAACGGATGCGTTATGTATGAAACGGACACCGTACATGTAGATACAAAATAGTCTCTTAAATAAAAATAAAACATAAATTAAACTAAAAATAAAATAAAAATAAAACTACAAACTAATTACAATAAAAAATAAACTACAATTAATATACAGGTTGATTCAGATGTCATGAGCAGGAGTGAAAGGGGTGATGAGAGGAATCACAATGAGCAACTTTAACTGCCAAGCCAACCAAGAAAGCGCAAAAAAATCAGGCGTTCCATACATCTCCGATAATTAGCGATCAATTAGCTATAAAATTGACACTTGATTAGATGGTCCGCGGCTGGTCCTGTATTAAAAGTTGCTTAGTGTTACTCTCCTCATCACCCCAGCCACTCTCACCCACTACTTTTGAATCACCCTATATGCAAATACGATTCATATGGAGTATAATAATATAAAATAACGAAAACATGGGCCCATTTTTACATTTTTAAAATACGAGTCTTCTTTCATTGAATGAAAGTTCAAAACTTGATTTGAATTTGTACTACATGAAGTACATAGGACGATAGTAGGCTACAATTGAAACACAATAGTGTCCGTTTCACTGTGTATTCCCCCTACAGCAGCTGAATGCGGCTGGACTGTAAGGTTCTTAATACTTCTATCGCTGGCTCTGCCTCACACGCTTGCAGACTTATTTTGATTTATCTAGTCGCGCGTGATATTGACGTACTATCGAGATAGTGTCAAAGTTTTGTTGCTTACAGTTGCATTTCAATCGTGTTACTGTGATACTATTGTACGTATCTACTTTAAGTCTTCCCCAATTTACGATTGTGTCTGTGATCGTCTTAGCTCCTGGGTAAAACTACGGCGTGTCTGTGATGTCCAGAGCAGATCTGTGGTGTTATAGCCAGCACTGTACGAATAGCATAATTATGAATTATTTTGTGGTCGTAAATCTAGCGGATTGCCCAGGAGATGGTCATTAGCGAATGTATATTTTTCATTGGAATTCGTTTAGTGGTGCGGCTCTCGAAGTTAATGCGCCACCATTGCCGGTATTTACCTGCTTAACTCCAATTCGATGAGAGTTAGGGTGGGTTGTCCAGGAAACAGTGTGGCAGTACCTACTGCTGTTCTTCTGGTACCTAGTACTTACTACATACTTTATTAGTAGGTAAATTACATACCGGTGGTAATTTCGTGAATGTCTCAGATAGCAGGTGTTTGTGCATAAATATGCGATTTGGGGCTTTACGAATTACCGTTTGGGTGTGTGTAAAGTTTTACGTCTTGCCTCGACCAGGAAGCGAGAATTTCTCCCCGCGTACAAAAAATCCCAATACGGTGACGTAGAAAAACTTCCCGATAGATTGAACATAATTGACATCGTATCCAACGAGTAAAT
The DNA here is from genome assembly GCA_932273695.1 of Apotomis betuletana. Classification (NCBI taxonomy): domain Eukaryota; kingdom Metazoa; phylum Arthropoda; class Insecta; order Lepidoptera; family Tortricidae; genus Apotomis; species Apotomis betuletana. The sequence goes on from OW026299.1 coordinate 17,347,020, forward strand.
GCGTTAGGTATTTTGCACAAGTTTATAGGTACTACTTACTTGCAATTACATACTTGCATTATACATAACTGTCTTTATTAGGGATAATATAGGAGAGGTATGTCCAACAGTATACTTATGATAGGTACGGGCTAAGGATGATGATGGATGATATATTATAGGAAAGAGCAACGTTTTGTATTATCAGACAAAAAGGTTTCTATGATAGTCTATGAGTACTTTTTTCAGATTTATGCAACTTAGATAATGCTTTCTTTCGCCTTGCATAAATTTTCACTATACAAACAATGTATGTCCCAAGACCTTGTTTTTATCTAATGCGGGGTTATCTTACCTAGACATTGGACCAGTGATGGGAGGGTGAATATTGTATGACATGAAATGAAACCCAGGACTATAGTCTCTATCATCTTTTATTGTAACATATAGATAGTTTTCTACACATCCACCGTACATACACGCACTCGCGGCGCGCTACTGATATGACCGCGGCGCCGGGGCCGCGGGCGCGTCGCAGGGCCTACACACCGAGCCGAGGCTCCACTAAACATAAATAGAATTCACATTATAAGATAGACTTACGGACTAGCCGGCGCGCCGCGCCCGCTAATATGCGTATGTACAGCGCGGGGGGCGGCGGCGCCTATTTACAGCGACGGGATATGTGAGGGCGGCACGGGAGTCGGCGCGCCGGGTCAGTCGCCGGCGGGGGGCGCCGGGCGCCGCGCCAGCAGAGCCAGCGGCTGCAGCGCTGCCGCGTGCAGCGCGCTCGGCAGTGACAGCGCCAGACCCGCGCCCTCGCCCAGCGGCGGGTTGATGCGCTTCTCCTGCACACCCCAAGAAGCGGTGTTAGTGACCGGTGGCATCACGCCGGCCAGCGCATCTGACTCGTGGCGAGTGCGCTTTACCTTCTGGCGGCGGTTGCAGAACCAGACGCGCACCACTTCCTTCTCCATGCCGAGCGCGTCGGCCAGCGCGGCGATCTCCTCGCTCGTCGGCTTGGGGTTGTGTAGGAAGGCCTTCTCGAGCGCGACGCGGACGCCCGACTCAATGCTGGTGCGCTTCTTGCGGCGGCGGCCGACCGCCTCGGCGAGCGCACCCGGCCCTGGGGTGCCGCCGCCGCCGCCACCAGCTAGGGACGAATCGGCATCTTCCAGCCATTTTTGCAATAGTGGCTTCAGCTTGCACATGTTTTTGAAGCTCAGATTCAGCGCCTCGAAGCGCGAGATCGTCGTTTGGGAAAAGTCATTCCCGTAAAGCTTGCCCATTGCCAGGCCCACGTCACCCTGAGTGAACCCTGTTGACAATAAAAAAGTGCGTATTGAACTCTGAATATGTCAATACAATAATCATACGAGCAACAGTGACGTGAACTTACCGAGTTTAATACGGCGCTGTTTGAACGTCTTAGCAAAATGCTCAAGCTCCTCAAGATCAGCAGTATCATCGGCGGCGGGCTCGAGCGCACGAGGCTTGTGCGCGTGCGCGTGCAGCGGCGTGTGCGCATGAGCGTGAGCGTGCAGCGGGGAGCGCGCGCGCCCGGAGCCCGGAGTCATCGGCGTGAGGAACGCGCCGGCGCCGGGGGGTGTGCGCCGCGGGCTTGGCGATCGGCCTTCTGACGACACAAACATTAGGTTTAATACTCTCAGGTCCAAAAAACTGCTTCAAATATGACGACGTAAGCAGATATGTATCAAGGCATAGCATATCAAATTCACCTAAATTCATGTAAATGTCCACTTTTTACTCTCAATTATGAAACATAGAAAATGTTAATTCGACCTTAAATGATCTCAGTATGACTTGATAAGATAACAATTAATCCATTATCTATGTCGACAGCTCTGAAGAAACATGGAGCGACATCGCACCTGAGTTATCGGGGCATGCTAGCAAGTCGGGAGTGTTACCGGAATGCAGGTCGATGGTGCGGTCTTGCGCGAGGTGCGCGGCGTGCGCGACGTGTGCGCCGTGCGCCGCACCCGCTGCTGCTCGGGCTTGGAGCTGCTGTAGCTGCTGGGCCGCTGCTTGGGCCACCGCTTGTTGCACCTGTAATGGAAGAAGTATTTGAGATTTTTTAATGACTCGAATTGGGCAAGAGCTGTTCAGCCCTCTCTACCGGCGAGTTGAACTTTTTGTAGGAATGTTTCCGTGCTACAGGAATGAACCACAGGTCTGAGGGTCGTTAAGAAGCCGTTCCATAGTGCTGTACTAGTTCTTTGCAAAAAAGAAACAACACTGTGGAGTTAAAATAATGATAAATGGTATCAGAAAAAAACATCTTTACGAGAAAAACTGTATCAATAGATACTTAACGCAACTATCGTTGGTCAAAGGGATTAACAACAGTTGGTAACATTGTCCCTTACGATTGCCAATGGTACGTTTATTTAGAGAATTTTTATCTACTCCATACTGTCCGGTTTTATTAATAACCTAATGACGTATGCAGGGAAAGTCGACGTTTCTAGCAACTCCTAAGGACAAGTAAAGATTTTTTCGGCAATGGAAATGGTTTAAGCATGAATTGGCTGGTTCTTTACTAACCAGTCATTCATAGAAGTAGTTGCGTTTCGGTCTGAAAGCGACATCCTTCCATCCTCAACATCAAGTTTGTGTTACAAGACACCATCATGAAAGTTAATTCTTATTCCGAAGCCTGTGAAGGAATGGAGAATGTCAGATTCAGATTAGATTCTAATGGATATGTTTTTATCGACGTTATTGTTCTTAGTAATGTTTACCTAATCGCATTACATCACCTTTAGTATGTTTTAAATCTTTGAACCCGCGTTGTACTTATGCATGATGGGAAAACCTCCGCTCAAGTATTTGCTTTGCTATTATTCATGGCTGAGCTAAAGAAAATATTTGCCTGTTCCGTTTTGCAGAATGTATAAATTACTTATATTCAATGATTTGCCATTTCCAATATTTCGTATATGGGGAACATTTGGGAATGTTTTTGACAAAGTTCGTGGAGATCGTGCGTTTTGCGTACCTATTAGGACGTACGTGCATGCAGTAAATACGTGTCTGTGTGTGTTGAGACATATGTGTGTATGTCGAAACGTACCTATGTGTGTAGTTTATGTGCCGAGTCTATTGGAACGTACCTGTGTGTGAAGCAGCAGCGAATGCGCGCCATGTTGTGTGAGAAGCAGATGCTGTAGTTGCGCCAGCGCAGAGCCCGCGCCGCTGCCGCCCTGTGTACAAAATATAACATTTCTATAAACAACTAAAAGCCATGATTTCGATAATTACCAATTTTACAAAAGTATAGTACGCAGAAAATATACCAAAGGAAAAAAAACAAGTTTCAAAATGTGTATTAATTTAATAAAATCTTGTGGGCGTTAAAGTAACAAGAAGAAGATATACTCACGAAGACATTGGGCGGCTGCGGCGCGTGCAGCGGCATCGGCATCGCATGTGGGTGGTGATGGGCGTGCGCGGGGTGGTGCGGGTGTGCGGGGTGCGGGAGGGGCGCGGACGGCGCGCGCGGCGGCGACGGTGGCCGCTCGTCGCCGCTCGCCTCGCCCTCGCCTTCGCCCTCGCCGCTCGCCGACCCGTCTGTAAAACCAAACAGAATACTTAGCATGAATAATTCCTTATAACTAATAAGTAATTAAGTAGTATGTGTATTAATTGGTCAAGCACGATGACCAATTTAACTAAAAGACTAAGTAGGTAAGTATATGTAGTGGTGTAATTTTTTTTATAGAAGTTACGTCAAAATTCTAATATAAAACGCCAACTTCCGTATACAGACACACGTTAGGTACTACTATATACACCTAGTACTTCAGTTAAGATTTTCACCTATAGCGATGTCTTGTAACAAATTAGCAAGTTAAATTAGAATCTAATAACGTTAGTTCGTGTTCAAGCTTAAATATGAAGACAATAAGGAATGTATGATTATACAATCGAAGACACAGTTAACTATACGCCCATATACTTTATATTGAAATGAGATTTACATCTGATTACAAATCGGGAGTAAACGGATGTCTTTAATGTACTCAGCCCTAACTACAGATATTTACATTTAAGATAAATTGTGATGCGAACCAAACCGTGCGATCTCGCAACTACTACCTACAATGTAAACCTCCCGAGCTTCCAAAGGTGGCAAAATGTAATAGGATCATATTGTAAAAAAAACTGTTTATTAAAACGGTAACCAAAATAAAATATTACATAAGTAAACCAAATCGGGTTACTATGAGAATCAAAGTTCAAGTTCCGTTCAAAAATTAAGTTTGTTAAGTTTTTCAGTTCAGTAACAAGCATTAGCTAACTCTACGTAGGTATAGCCCGGGTCTGCTGATGAATATGTATGTATTTTGGGGAACCCATGTAGCTGGGGCGGGCGGCGCGGCGCACGAACGCATCCGGAAATTGAATGCAAATGTGGGCCCTCGCGGAGGATTACCCACTTTACGCATCAAATAAAATAGCGTAGTCGCGCCAATAATTCATCAGGCACTTATTTTGCACTGGAGTTTACTCCATATATCTAATCATTGTATATCTACTATGTACATAGTAACAAAAATGATAGTCGATTTGATGATGGAGCTAGAAGGGATATTGTTGAGTTAACAAATCTTATGAGCTTAAAGTGAGCTGAAACTTAAGAGGTTTGCTAGTGCTACTAGATAACTTTCTACTACATGTACCTCCTCCAAAGACAATTAAATTGTTAATATCGTTAATTTGAATTCCGCGTTCTACGTGCACATTTTAGAATAAATCATTTATCATATCCCTTTGAAGATGTTATTCTATAGCAATAAAAGACTCATAAGTTCGGGACGTGACAGTAAGAAAGCGAAAGGGTTGCGATACGCGGCGCGTGCGAAAGGGGTGGGATTTTTTGTCGCGAGTGTGCGCGCGCGCTTACCGTCATTCGCGTGTCGCAACAAAGACGCTAAGACGATGTTCACTAAGATAAATTGCGATTAAAGCTGTGGCATTGTACTTATTGTGCGTCAGTGCGCTTCTTTCATGGTTTTTTTATTAAACTTCGAAACAGACAAGAATTGGTTTAAAATTCGAGGCTGAATGTATCGAAAACAAATGCTAATTTATTCCTATGAATGGATGCTACGTTATTTAGCTTACAATAACAATGGGAACGAAACACATTGTCTTTTACATACATTCTGATGCTTTTGTAATAATGTAATTACTGTAAAAAACTGTCAAATCCATTCTCATCCTGATCGCAGAGCTATAAGTGATGATAAGTATTGAATACATACCGTGGCTGGGCGGCGGGGAGGGCGATTTGATGAGCTCGCCCGACTCTTCTGAAACAAAAGAGAAACTTTATTAGCAGCGAAATCATATTCCTAGTAGTCCATTTGTTATAATATATGAGGTAGGACCCACACTTGAGGCACACGGAGGCTGCTGCGTCTTCACCTGACTCCTCCCCCTCCCGTCCACCCCCTACCCCGCGGTCGCCCGCATCAGCCGAAGCCACACGACTCCAATTACATCGCACTGGCACCCACGACGCCTCGGATCACATTAATCCGATTAAATGACGATTTGTACTTCAAATTGCTTTCAGATAAAATTGAACTAGCTCAAAAGCTAGAATTAAGCACATGGCTTAGTAGAAGCTAAACCCAAAGTAGAATATACAAATACACAGCTCTAATTCGACGAGGTATTACGATATCCCACATTTGTGTTGGCCTTATCATGACCATACTATGGATATATGTTTATTTTACCATTCAAGTTGCATTTATTGATATTGGAAATTTTGAATTTTAAAGGAGAAATGGCTCTATGAAACATAAAAGTATTTTTCTCGTGACAATAATTTACACTTTAGCGATATATAACTCGACATTAAAAAAAGAAAGCCTATTAACATAAAGTAAGCGAGATCGCGGACATATGTCAATAAAAACGTCGAATTCAGCTCCAAGGCTCGTTCGGGATAGTTTTGGTGGAGGGTATTAACTAATTAGTAGGATTAATCGGCTCAGCTGAAGCTGTAGAGGCGCGATGCCGGATCATTGCCATTGTAATGCGGAGTCCGACTCGATAGCATATTCGGGTATCGAGTGTCGCCGCAATCTAATTAAACTAACAGATATTCGATTAATGCCCGAGGTCGTGTTACATCAGGGGGTATTAGACCGTGAATCCTATAAGGCTTGATGATATGCAAATGTTATGGTTTTTTTGGGTAAAACTCCCGTGTGTTATGTTTATAGAGAATATGACCTTCTCAATACTCAATATCTTATTGCACACAAATTAAAAGTTCGGTCTTCTAGAAGTTAGACTTTTTGTACATCTAGGTATACACAGCCCGTAGCGAGGCATCGCGATGCTACGAAAAAGCTATACCTACGTCCTAACACGGTACCTCTTTTTGTGTAAATATCTAAGATATCTTATAAAAACTTAGCATTTCTTAAGTCGTAATGCAGCAACGATACGATACACAAAGAAGCAGATTCGATTGTAACTTTTTATTACCGTTGAAATTGAATGTCGTACGATATTTTTTACTGTGCGATTATAATGCATGCATTAGTGCAGGGCTGAATTGCGTGAGAGTCGTACCTGCGTGGGATCATCCCGACGTGCACTTTATAGGACAGGGTCCCCCGCACCGGAGAAGGGACTTGCAAAGTACATCAAGACATTATTGTGTAACAAAAGGGTAGACACAGAAACTAAATATAGACGTTTCGCGGGTCGCGTCAGGTTTTTTGCGTAAAAAACCGACAGTCGTATCTTTTTTGTGGCATGGATTAACAATCCTTTTTGGGACATTCGTATTTACAAATGTAGCAAAAATCCTGCGTAACAAATGCTTCGTCAGCCCAAACTTTTTAGTTTTATGTGATAGTTCGCAAAAAATGCACCGCCGTCGATCAAACGTCTTATTACTCGTAGGTGTAGATTGTTTGCTTTTCTGTTTAAGCAATCCGGATAGCAGATGCTGACAGACAATATTGTAATAAAAAAGTTCATGCTATAATCTGCAGTTCTAACATATATATTTATTAAGTACCACAATGATATATAAATGCATCGTTGAGTTTAGTTGCGCAACATGATCATCTCTCGCGTCACTTAATAATTACTTATATAATCAATTAATATACCTACTTAATAATCAACACAGTTAATCTACCAGGTCTGGCAACGATTATAGCCAAATCAGGTTTATACTTAGATTAGTAATACCTGTGAACGATACTTATGATAAACGTTACTTGAAGAAGAATCTTTATTCTACGTTATAGCCTAACAAGTGTTGGTCTTTCCCAGGGATAGTGGCGCTACAAACAGTTTTGCGTTGAGTGCATACATCATATATTTGCATTATTAAACGGCAGTAGCGAATTGTCAAGGATTTGACATCAACCAAATTCAAAACATTGTTTACCGGAATGCTGCTCAATCCTGAATCGTATTGATAAGAACTTGACTTTCATCACTGTGGACAGTTTTGGCTTTATTATGCAAAAAATACTTGGCCATCGTCCTTTGAGGAATAGTTAGTCCTGATTCCTCTTTGCCATCAGTGACATTCATTGACATTTAGCGTCAGTTACCAAAAATTTGCCTTCTATTGGGCTAGAATAAGATAGATAAGTACATATTATATTATAACTATCATAGTTTGTGTGTCTCTGAATCAAACAATTTCTTTTAACACTTTCACAAGGAACGCAAAAGCGTTTCAAATATTTTTGCACTACTTACTTACTTTTTTTTTACTGGAACAAAAAAAATATTACGCAGATGCCTATTTCAAAATCTAAACTATTTACCCATGAGCGTATAACAGTAATAAGAAACATACTCGACATCGAGACATTCCTGATGTCGAGAATTATTATCCATATAAACCTATGTAATTGTTTTCAAGGTAAGAATCTTAATTGCTTGCCATTATTAAATGAGTTTAAATACTGTACGGAGTAAAATAACGGATTTATGAAAGAGCCAGTGCCACATTATTTTTATTTTTATAAGGTTAATTGCTTAAGAATGCAAAATATTATAAAAAAAATGTTGGTTTGGTGCATTTATGAATGAAAATTCTAATACATCATTTTATTTATTACGTTGAATCTTATGATTCGGATTTGTCAATGCTTTTCTATAAGTACATTTCTATTTAGATATCTAACTAAATATCTACTATCTAGTTTTATTATGTAAACCATGAATATGGTCTTAATTTTCCGGATTCTAACTAGTATTTCAATATAATATATTAATATTACACATCAGCTAAAAAAAAAAACACTTCAGAACGATCTCTGTTGGACATGCAGACATAAAAGAGTAGAAATTAAGAAGGGGTAATACTGTAGTCATGTCTTTTTAATTAATCTAAGAAAACGGGACGACACACGAAAGGTTAACTGGAAGAGATCCCTTAAAGGGACAAGTTCGCCTTTGTACATGTATTTCTTTTGTTTTAATGTATTTCTGTTTTTGTGTACAATAAAGTGTTTACATACATATACATACGACACTACAGTATTGGCACTTTTAAAATTTCTACTCTTTCTTATCGGACTGTAGTACCTAGTACATATACTTAGACCATTTGACACGCCATAAGTATATATTAGAAAAATACATAATATTCATATCAATTTAGTAGCTACGATATGATACTTAAACAGTCTTCTTTAAATATTAATATTATTACAAGAAATAATACAGTCATCTAACACGTTATTTTTTTTATCTGTGCTGTCCCACTGCTAACACGTTACATTACAAAAACAAAATCATTATAAAATTGCATAATTTTAATATTTTGACATAGGTAGGTAATTAAGTCCATTAGTTTAGGCGCAATGTTTTGTCAACAATTAATCATAGTTTGATCGACACTTGAGTCATCATTAATTATAAATAGCGGTATTATTCATTACTGCCGTTGCGGAAGCGGTCTTTAATGCGGTTCCGCATCTAGCTTAAGATGCCATTAATAAAAAAATGTCGTAATAATTAGAAAAACGCACTTATCTCTACGCAATTTAAATTGATTGACAATACTCAAAAAAATAAGAATATACAATACCTACACTTTTTGTTTGACAGGCCTGATCATAAAGCTTGGTAAAATCATGATATTATTTAAATATTTCTACCACCTGATAGACTCGTATAAAGCGTTTTGACTCGTTTAAGTATATAAACTTTAGACTGATTGCTATAGAAAAGTTCAAGATGCCTTTTATTGAACAACACATATTAGACAGAAAGTAAAAAAGATTACTTAATTATAGACCTAACTCATACAGTAAATATACCTATGTACTTAGATATTACATGTACGCATGGCTGTTAAAACCAGCTTTGGTCTTGTTAGGACCACGCGTTAAAATGATGAATATACTTATATTATCAACTTAGTAATGACATGAAATTAACATGAAAATAAATAATAAAATAATAATAAATATCGGACAACCTCACACAAATCGATCTAGTCCCAAATTAAGCTCAAGAAGGCTTGTGTTATGGGTACTAGACGACGATATACGTACTTATATAGATAAATATATACTTAAATACATAGAACAACCATGACCCAAACACAAATATTCGAGTTCATCACACAAATATTTGCCCTGGCCGGAATTCGAACCCGGGACCGCCGGCTCAGTAGGCAGGTGTCTACAAACCGAACCAAATGCGTCGTCAATAAAAATAAAATAATTAATCAGTAAATAAACACAATCTTGTCTGCAAAAAAGACCTACTAAAACGATAAAAACAATATTGTAATAGATATAATAATGTGGAAGAAGAAACGCAGGGAACAAAATGATAGTGTAAGTATGTATAGGTCTGAACTGGGTGTATAGTTTAGTTATTAATAAAGCAACAAAACATTCGGTTCAGTGTAACGTGGGCCCATAACCTGTCACAATACTTGTGTTTTCTTTAAAGGTTGTTGCCAAACATTATGTGCAGTTCACTTCTTAAAATATGAAGAGTACTTACCTAATTAGAACCCTGCCTTTTTAAATTGTTGAACTTGATTTCCATTTGTTTATTTATGTTGTGTTCGACAACGTGTTTTTTAAGACAGAGTATGATGTAATAAACAATTTCGGAAGCTACAGAATATTACAATATCAAAATGTACACTGATATTTGAGAATAAAATAAATATAAATGTTAAGAGAGACCTTAAACGTTTTTATGTTTTAAACTTTAGAACAAAACAAGTAAAAACTGATTAATTTAAGAGAAAAAAAACACTCATTATAATTAATTTGCATATGTAAATATGCGATACTGAAGCTCAACATCCAAGGGTTCGAGATTGCGTCACGGTACTCACGATACGAGCAGTATCCGCGCGAGGCAGCGCGAACGCACGCTGACAGCACCATCTTCGTGAGGAGTCAACAGCGCAGCGAGTAGTACGAGTAGCGAGGACGGAGAACTGTGTACTGTGTGTGTGGAGGACGCGAGCGCGGCCGAGTGAGCGCGACGCGAGTCGGACGGCGTCTGAACCGAGAGGAGCGCAGCGCGCACCACCACCCCCCTCCGCACGCCGCTCACCCCTCACCCAACCGTCGAATTAAAAATCTAACTTTTTGCCCGAATCCGTTTCTTTTTTCCGCCCTTAGTGAATTTTTTTCGCGCGTCCTCGCCATTATTTCGATTACCTGAGATGATTTTTTTTCGATCCACGTTTAAAAGCTGTTTAATTTTTTTGGGAAAGGGGAGATGGCGGGTTGCGGCGATGCGCGAATTCCGATATCGGGTTCGAGTTGGATGGAAAAAAACGGCGGCTGCGCGTCCTGCGCTCGCGCTTGTGGTACAACAACCTTTTAATGAGCTCCCGAATGTTCTTCGATTAGCAGCCCGTCTAGCACAACTATGCTTCGCGACTCTTGTCGCGCGACATAGTACTACCCGTCACTCTCTCACATTATTGCACAGACAGAGACGGACAATTATCTCACGCGAGAAGTAGTCGCGTATGACAGTTATTTATGCTAGAGGTGCAGGTTTTAGGCGAAGTTACATCTACCTCCGTAGAGGCTATGTGGAAACAATGGTTTGCTCCATCACTACAATCATATTTAGGCAACGTCGCGCTAATTATATAAGGGTTGACAATAAAAGTAAAAGTCAATACAAGGAGAGTCGGTACTAAAAAAAACCTACACTAAATTGGTGCTTCCTGTATGAATCTAATGTGATTCAGAGCAGTGTGCACCGAAGAATAATTTATTTAAACAATTCAGCGTTTTTAAGTTTCTAAGTTTAACTGTTTTCTTCATATTTGAAATGCCAATGGTTTGCGTATAAGCTATAAGTCTGTATTTTACTGCATATTTGATATTAAGGTTCATAAAAGTTTATTCTATTTTGAGATGTGCATGTAGATGTGCGCATATACACTAACTACTATAGACATTTAAATATGTATGTATGGTATACATAAAAAAAAAAGGAGGAAAATTATAAAGTTGCAGTGTTAAATATTCACTTACCATTAATAATACAGATTGTTTTATCTATATCCCGGTATTATAAGGAAACTTGTTGTTTTACTAACCTCTTATTTTGATCTAGTGTAACGATTGATCAAATGCTTGTGTATTGGTGTTTTGATAAAAATACTAAAAAACTGTTAGCAACTTCATTATATAAACGGGGCCAAATTACGTTCAAAGTATTTATGTAATTACCTCGTCATTTGGAACGTGATGTTACGTTCATAATCTCGAAGGGACCATGATAATAATGTGTGAAAATCGTGTAATTTTAATTCAATATACTGTTAGCGGCTGTTGAACTTTTTGCTAGATACCAATTTCATACAAGTGACCTCCTATACCCCGTGCGGCGAACGATGAGTCCTATGACACCTGTCATCTCAGTACATTTTATAACCTATAATCGGAAAAATGTACTGAGATGACAGGTGTCATAGGACTCATCGTTTTAATATTATTGCACGCATAAAAAAATTACTCATATTTATGTCAATCCCGTTTCGAAGTATTTTTGTCTATTAAGTTATCACGTCAGGTAAGTTCTATGAAGTAAACAAATGAGCACTACGTACATTTTTACTATGATATTAGAACATAAAAATTAGACTACAGCGAAAAATTTGATCCTAAGTAGGATCCAAATAAAAACAAAAGCTCGCGCTTATAGTGCTACGGCGTAGCGTCGTAGCGGGCAGCGTAGCCGTAGCGCGTAGAGGGCGGCTGGACACTGATTTCTATATTTGCGCACTTTATTGCGTGTCCACGACCCCGGGGAGGGGTCACTGTTTGTGCGGGGTCATAAAAAGTGCATCATATTCGAGCGGGGGCGGGCGACCGCTGCGATTCAACACTGTTCATTATTAATGTATTAGCTTGCAAATTGTTTTCAACAAGTGTGTAGTTTTATTTCTATAATCGAATATGTTGTATTTATAGTTGATTGTTTTCTAGACTTGGTTTTAGATATAAAATAGAAAAACCAAAAATGCTGAAGTCTTCCTATATGAGAGAATCAAAACGTATTTTTGCAGGCTTCAAAAATATTTTCTGAAATAGTAATTAACATGGCCATATTTTATTATTCTCGTAACATAACTCCGTTTCCGCACATTTATTTTTCACGCCAGCCTGAATGCATTTTTGCGTAGTCTAAAAGTATCATTGTAGCTCAGCAATTCTGCGATAGAGATGATGATGAGTGATGTTGAATTCTACAGCATATAAAAATAAGTATACACAAAAAAAAATACTAAAAATGTCATGTAATAAAGAAAAAAAATATGAAAGGGACGTATAAATATGAGACTTATAACGTACGCAAATTTGAGGTATTTTTTTTTCATAAAGCTGGTTTAAAATCGTTTTCAGTATCGTTATAATTCAGCAAAATTTTATTTGTATGATAACCATGTACTTAAACGCTATTTTTCACGGATAAACGACAAATCATTTATTTTCTCCATACAAATATAAATTAAGCAAAAGATAAATTACGTTACGCGTCTGTAGCCTTTTGTATAGAGCGTTTTCAGTGCAGATAATGTTGTAATTTAACGGTAATTTCTGACTCTTAAAGCAGTCTAAGTATAGTCTAATATAAATATTTGACCCTACTAAAAGAAATGAATGACAGAAGTCCTCAAAAAATTGACATTATGTCTAACCTACAACTAGTGACTACATTGTAGAGATAAATCATCGTCAGGTGTAATTTTGTTTCGGAATTATATCGTAGGTGAAAAGGTGACAGTAAAAAGGGTCGGCAATACTGGATTTGTCACATATGTGCCACGAATTCTTAACATATTACCACAGACGGGGCGTTGCCATCATGCATGATTCTTTGCATCCCCAAGGAAGAGTTGTCCACGCGCAGGCTACCCGTAAAATAACTAATTAGGCCACACTTAATACAAATGAGTAGGTAGTCACATCTAAGAAATACAAAAAACTATTTTCGGAGAAATAATTACCCACAGATAGAAAGCCAGCAGCTCTAGGATTTGTCAAATATTTGCTGCTCCGCGATAAGATTATTTATCGTCACAGGCGGGGCGCCGCCATCTTGGCTGATCATTTGCATCCCCGCAGAAGGGTTGCCCGCGCGCAGGCTGTCCGTGAAATTGCGCATCAGGCGACATTTAATATAAATGATTTACGACTTTCGTGGCTCGTGCTACTTAATGTGATTTCTAGTTGAGATTAATTCAAATGTCTAATGTGCATTGGGGGAATATGGGGCAATTTTCATGTGAATGTGAAGGGATATTATTTATTTAAAGTTATGATTCGAAGAGACCGACTTTTATGTGGTTTGATAAAGCAAATAATACAGGGATTGTATTGCAAACCCCAAAAATATAGAAATATAGAACATCAAGCCCTAGAAGTTCACTAATTGATCCTTATAGTAATACTCTGTTTTATGTTCTAAAGATGTATTGGTAGGTATATATCTACGGTGGATTCGTTTTTTATAAAAGCAGTAAAAGTAGTGTAAACCAAATTTTGCCTTGTTTCTTACATGCCACCATAAATCATAAGAAGTGGAGCTGATTGATGATTTAGCTCTAGCTAGTAACTTTAATATAATATAACGATTGGTAGTTCACCCGTTAGGCCCGGAAAGCCATCGCTACGTGGATTCAAACCCCGCTCAAAGAATAAAACTTTTAAATATTTCGCTATAATATAGATACGTAGACATAATAACGATGAACATGATTGATGTATGAAAAAATTAAGTTATTGAAAATTGAACTTTTGTTTTATCATTACTTAAGAAACCCGGTACTTTTACAACGTCAATAAGGTTTCTTCTATTCAGTTCGAGTTTACCAGGCAAATAGCCATTGAAAAACGTAAGATGAGAGCTTCAGTGGCCATTAGTGGCAGTTAATAAGGGTTGCCCGGGCAGAGCAACACGTCGCGCGGTGCAGGGAGGCTGGGGTGTGAGGGGGCGGGGAGGCGCTGATTGCGAGATGCGGCGCTAATCAATAGCCACTGCAGCTGCACACATGCATGAGTCACACACACGTATAGGTGTGGTGTGTCTGTGTGCACCTGACTTGAAACAATCGGTGATACTTGTGTAACAATGTTTTGCATTGTTCAATGTTATTCAGCCAGTTAAATCCTTTAATTTCAGTGAAGTTTCACACTTTTACTGTTGATTAGATCTCATATAAATTTAATTCTTATGTAAATTGTAATATGGAACGACTATTACGACGACAATTTTTCAAGTATAACTTAACAAAGTCATAAATCGGCCGCTTCACTAACAAAAAAACTCATATCCTTACATTGAGCATGCAGCTTTAGCTTATTATAGGAAAATAGTGTCATTAATAATAAAATATTTATCCAATCTCGAATACATCCGGAATCGTAAGCGAAATAATGGAATTAATGAGTCGTTTATATTCCTCACGTAATAGTATTGTCCGAATACAGATATATTAAATCTTTTTCGATTAAGAATAAAATAACATGTCAGCACAAGACGCCCGCACAGCGCTTTGTGAATAGCTAACAGATTTCCCGAAATTAGTTAGCGAGGTCCCCTCGCACGCGGAATACCAAATGGAATTTCCATTGAGTTTTACAATTTCTCGGGAAATGGGTTGGAGGGTCCATTATCGCGCCTGTTTATATGCTCCACAATGCTATCGCGGACAGACGGACCGGCAGACGGCAGAGGGGGTGAGGGACCGGGAGGGGGAGATCATAGATTATTCAGTTCAATTGTGTATTAGCGGAGGGCAATTCGTATTAATAAGATTGAACGGAGGGCGAGTTGCACTCGGGTGCGAAATTTCTTAAAATATTTTAGCTCAATTCAAAGGAGATATATCCGTTTTATATGACGATTGTGATAAAAAAAGTTTGCTTTATATAAATTACATTTAAAGATTACGGCAGATTAAATGAGTTTTTATTCAATGATCAGTAATTTTCTCAATAACCGAACGTAATGAGGCGGCGTTCCTTTCGCGTAATGCGTTCATTGCATACAGCTATGCATCAATTGGCATACCTATGTAGGTATGCTTTGTTCGTTTTTTATCAATCTATACAAGTGAATAAAAACAAAAACACACTTAAGTCGAATAAAATTATAAAACTTTTTGAAACTGAACATAACCAGATTCATAAATACACCTATGTATCTAACATCAGTTACGTGCCTACATCCACCGCCCCGCACGCAGGCGCGACTTTAAACTATGTAAATGTATGTAAAGTAGCGCCCCTTTCTAGCTGTCTATGCGTATGTAGATCGCGGGGCGTCGCCGGCTCGGCGGGGCGCGGGTCGTATGGAAATCAGTGTCGCGATTGGGTAACCCTTCAGTATGCAAACCCACGGGGCAAGGGGCAAGGGTCGCGCGGGGCGAAAGGGTTGCGTGATTTACGCGACCCGTGATGATATCGGTGACGCGATTAATTTGGCGCGGACGGGGCTCTAACGAGCTTGGCACACATGGCGACTTATAGTCTAGCTATTTGAGAACGCTACAATAACGTGCCATTGATGTCGGGTTATTTTATTGTAAATATCAGACTGGCATTAAAAAAGTAGATACGCGTATTCCCCATGGGTTTTTCAAAATTAATATTTATATACCTACCTATAAGATAAAAAAAATAATCGGAACGTAACCAAGAATGCCAATTCCGCCAGCTTAGCACTTGTTCTCCAGGCATATCTGCGAGGTATACCGCTCTCATATTGTCTTAAATAGCCACGAAACGCGTTGTTTGTGTTTGTTTTGACACTGTTTTTATATTATAGTCTGTTAAAAACTGTAAAGTAAAAGAAACATTGATGTACTACATGGCATGTCAATAATGTTTGGACGTAACCGCTGATTCAGTGTTTTCATTATTTTAGGTACTAAGTAAAAAAAAAACATTGTAAATTTATGCAATAAATATTCGTAGCATAGGAGTGTTGTAGATCACATTGTGAGGCAATCAACAGTCGGTCTCCAGACGCGGACCAACCCGCCGCCGGGGCCGAGCCCTCATCAGAGTGTGAGTGTACACACCGGCTATCATAGTAATGCCAGATAGCATAGTCACAATGATCAGGACATTCGCAACCAACCTTGATTGCGCTTGATTGATAGATAGTTGTTATATCTGCTCAGCCTGTGGTCGCGTCGCCCACTCTTGTATTGGCTACATAGCTAATACAAGAGTGGCAATAGTGTATACTATTGTTTAATTTCATGACGCTGTTTATAGTTTATATTATAGTCTGTAAAATACTAATTGACCATTCATGAACCAAAATGGCAAGTACCTAAATGTTGTTTGAAAATAGTCGCTCTTTCAGAGATTTTCCTTTGTTAATTTTACGTAATTAGTCAAGAACACTATTAAGATTTTGTAAAAATGCAATCGGAAATTATGGATTTGTTGTAAGCAATAGGTGACATAGCGAGGCAATCAACCGTCGGTCTCCAGACGGACCAACCCGCCGCCGGGGGCGAGCTGTAATCAGAGTATGAGTGTACACACCGGCGGCAAACACGCGCTGATTGTTTGTGCAGGGGCGGGAGGGGGAGCATTACTCTAAATTAAATTTTTAAAGCTAGTTGCGATTAGCAGAGAGGCTGCAGGCGAGGGCAATACCTACTGATAGTGTTGGTATAAAGACTGTAGAGCGCTCTATTAACGCTCGCTTTTTGCTGAATTTTAAACCTATCATATTCATTTTCACATTATAGGACCGTGTTTAATATACTGTATTAGCATTAAATCGTGTAGGTTTATTTAAGACTAACCAATATCACTAAATTGAGAAAATGTTGGAATTGAGTAGGTCATAAATTCTACAGTGCACTATGACACTTACTTGATTACATGCTATATATCTTTTCTTGTGTTCTTTGGCATAATCAACTTAAACTCACTGTCACTTTATAAATTGTAGTAGTTGTTACTTGCAAAATATACCTAATTTGTGTTGAAATCTCGTATAATTCGTTGAATTCTCGATTTTTAATAGACGCCAACAAACTCTGAACGGCCAAATGTGTTAATTCTTTATCAGCTCACGCACCTTTAACTATTATGATCCCAAACGTTCGACATTCAAAGTTACTTTCGTTAGCGAAAGGATGCACGTGGTCGCGCGGGGGCAGGAGGGAGTATAATCAAATAGCACTCAGTGCCGATGTCGCGCCGATAATGCGATACTGAAATCGAATTCGGAACAAAAAATAAAGGCTGCGTCACAACGGCGCACGCGCAGCTGCCAAGCGGGGTGCGGGGGAGAAGGGGGAGCACGCGTCAACCCTTTAGCGGCTGTTAACTCTATTTTATTTAAGCGTTTGATCCTGGGTCGCGGGGGCGGCGCGTGCCGCATGCGGGTCGCTCGCGGCCGAATAAACATTATAAATTGCTTTAATCACGTTTAATGGCCGCCACTGATAGTCATATTTCAGAAGTAATGGCTCCACGCATTACCATCATCGAAACTGGCTCGGTTCGCTCATCAATTATTTATGAACTATTGTAGCAACGCACACCACACATGCATACGCAACGCATCAGCGTATGAATTAGGTCTGCCTATAAGTATACAAAAAGTAGTCATAAGGTCACATTGCGACAGAGCACGATTGATGTATGAGGAGACTAAAGACTAACACGGACCTTGAGTGCTATTACAGTTTTGCAGTCATGTGATCTCAATGACTTTTAATACGAACGTACTTGCAAATCTATAATGATCATTCTGAGCGAACCCATTGAATGTCAACTTGCAGTTAAACATCGGAATGGCGCGGGGCTGCGAGTAGCATTGTGCGGCTCAATTTACACCATTCAGGGTTTTTTGCGCCGCTGCAGGAGGCACAAAGGGCTGCGTTAGAGAGTTAGCTGATTAAAATTCCACTACTTGTCATATATTTTCATTAAAATGCGAATTTAGCTAATGCTATTTAAGTATTTAGCCTTGCAATTACCAGCACAGACTAGATTCAAATTATATCATTAGTTTTCGCATTGAACCTTTTTATTAATAGCGGTAGCTTTGTTGGGCCATATTTATTGCTACATTTTCAATCAAGTTTTCATGTTCTCTTCTTGCCAAGAATGCTTTCATGCCAGGAATTAAATTTCATAAAATATTCGATAACGATTTAGAATTCAAGCAATAATAAATTATCTAAATTGGTTTATTATATTCATTTTATTACAAACCCATTGTAAAACAAAATCAAGCATGATCGTCAGCATGGTTTAATTTGTTTGTTACTTTTGGTCTGCGTAAGGTAAATTAAGTAAATATTTAAGTAAACCTTATTTAATTTTATCACCACTTATTATGTTTTAATGCTTATCCGGGCACAAACGGTACATTGTTCTTACATCAATAATGAACTTTATTCTGCGAGTAGGCCACAAGGGCACTTTTACATGTCTGAGTCTACCGGCATTTCACCAGAGGAGACCACTGTTGAGAAGAACCGCCGAAAAAAACTTAACAGTCAGTCACAACTTCAGAAAGGAAAAGTACTTACCTATTACAGCAATATGAACTTCAAATGTTTAGCACATTAACCAATAAAAATGCCACTAGTAAATAATATGCAGAGGTAAATCAAAAATACATTGAAATCTATAAATGTTAAGGTTTTTAGATAACAGGTCGTATTTCAGTACCTACCTATCCCCGGTTCTTTTTTATATTCGCGGTTCGTTCCCAAATAGTTGTCCGGGAATAAAATACTTGCAGGAAGACGAGGTGCATCTTTGAAGCCCGAGAGTGAATTGCAGATGAAAAGCGTTTAGCGGAGCGTTAAGCGGCTGACGGCGACATCAAAGCGGACCCTCCGGCCCTGCCCCGTGCCCTCGGAGCCCTGTGCCCTCCGGCCACGATGCGCTTTAAACAAACTCTCGCGCTCCGCTGCCCTCGTGGCATTCCGCAACCTAAACTATTTCAATGACGTCGCCATTCCGCGGGGATTTGGGAAAAACGTTTTAAAATTGTTGTTGTAAAAGCGAAAATTGATTAATGGGAAACTACTTGTAGAAAAAACTTTTTTTTTTTCATTTCTATTGATACACAACAAAGTGATATAGTGCGGAGTTGAGAACCTTCATATCTAGAAAAATGAGATATGTAATTTTTCTTCATATTGTTCAAATTTTACATATCTAAATCGAATATTTATTTACTAATATTTTTTTTAATTTATGTAAGTGTTATCATGACCAAAACAATATTTAAACAAGGTTTGAAATATAGCAGGAAATCAATAATAAAATATTTTATTATTTAGTGTATGTCTAATTTAATGCAAAAATAATAAAATAATAATAAATATTGGGGGCTCCCCATACTTAGAACTGAAACTCAATT
Organism: Apotomis betuletana; assembly: GCA_932273695.1. Classification (NCBI taxonomy): domain Eukaryota; kingdom Metazoa; phylum Arthropoda; class Insecta; order Lepidoptera; family Tortricidae; genus Apotomis; species Apotomis betuletana. The sequence continues at coordinate 17,366,928 of OW026299.1, forward strand.
TTTTTTTTTCATCAAACACATACGTGTGGGGTATGAACGATTCGATTCCATGCATGAAAGCTAGCGGCGAATAGGTACTAACGGTGAAAGTGTATGATGAGAGCTTGAAGCACAATTTAGAGTGAGACGATGAACTTATGGAACTTCCATTTATGTTTAATAAATAGGTATATGTTTATTATGAAATGAAATGAAATTATTTATTCAGTAAGTAGGCACTAGTAGACAAGGGCACTTTTATTTACAAAGTCAGATTGTGAATCTACCGGCATTTCGTAAGAGGAGACCGCTTGCTGTTCATTTAAAACGTTTTAACTTTGTTGTTCTTAGTCTATTATTTGCGACCAACCTTGCAATGTTATTGGGAAACCTTGGTTTCCCAATGTCTTGACATTCAGAGGAATTTAGCTTTCTAAACAAGAGGCTGACGATCAGGAGATTTTTCTTTAGGACTTGCGTAGTACGGTCAGCATAGAAAGTTGCTGACAATTTAAATACAAATAGCATACAAAAATGGTTAGCTAATACTTTTGATGCTGACTGTATGTTTTCGGTTAGCGGGGCTCTCTATGCTAACATTTCCCGGCACTGCAAACCCTAGTTTCAATTTACTATAAGTATCTTCTTCTTCTTTCTTTCCTATTACCCTCTGCTGGGATGTAGGGCTCGAATCAAATTCCTCCATTTGCAGCGGTCTTGGGCAGTCTGTTCTACCTCCTCCCACGTCATGTCCAAGACGCCCAGTTCTTGCTCTGAGCGACGCCAAGTTGTTCTGGGACGGCCTCTCTTCCTTTTGCCAGACAGTTTCCAGGTCAGTGCCTTCTTGGATAGGTGGGTATCGGGCTTTCTTAATATGTGACCAATCCAATGACACTTCCGCGTAAGTATCTCCCTCTCTATTGGTCTGCTTGGTGATCCTCCACAACTCGTTTTTGGTAATCGTCTCAGGCCAAAAGATTATCAAAATTTGACGTAGGCATTTGTTCACGAACACTTGGAGTTTGTTTATTAAGTCCTTACGAACAAACCAAGTTTCGCTCCCGTACAGCAACACAGACTTCACATTTGAGTTGAAGATCCACAGCTTTGTTCGTCTTGTTAAGGTTGAGGAACTCCACACTGGCCTGAGTTGACTAAACGCGGCTCTGGCTTTATTTATACGAGCCCCAATGTCCGCCTCGGTGGCTCCGCTATCATCCATGATGCTGCTCAGGTAAGTATAGTCGAATGAAAATACCCTTAGGTACCCTGAGATGAAGTACACTTAGCTTTTAAAGATACATAAAACTTCTAACTTAATCGAGGATAAATTACATCTCATTGTATAGGTACATATAACACGCATTACAAATTCTACTAACAAAACTTAGTAGTAAAACTTAGATAGTCATCTTTTGATTAATTTATGCTTAAGTAGTTGTAGGTACATATAAAAATGTGTCATCAAGGTTGTCCTTCAAATTCCTAAAGTAACGAAACGGAGTTCCTTAACAACCCTATAAGCTTAATTTAATTATGTAATTGCAAAACAAATTTAAACAATAAAATAACGCACCTTTACAACAGAGTATGTAAATAAACCCCGGGGGCAAATCAATCGGAAAATTTGTTTTGTTTTATAATAATTATTGAATTAAGTTTCATAATAGTCATGAATATGAAATGATAATATCGCCAAATGCTCTAGAACTTTTGTTCTAATTAGTGTACCAATTCTATTCGTACCTAATCTTCCAGACTTCTTACAGCATGTTGCAAACGTTCAATGAAATGTTATTTGAACCTTAGCATCGGTATGTGTACGAATCGCGTGCTATTGCTATTGTCAGCTCATCTGCCGCTAATAACAATAATCTCGTCGGAAACTGAATCGTTCCTATTGTCACGGCGCTTGCGTACATAGCGCGCGCTAGGTACAGGCACGTGCGGGAAGGGTTGCTGGGCGACAGCGGGGGAGCGGGGCGCGGGGGTCGCGGTGCGTGCGCGCAGCAACCCTTGCGCGGCGCCCCTCGGCGTTTCACTTTTCATCTCGCGGAACAGATTGCTCGTTGTAAGTACTTACAACGCGCAGGTGAGCGCGCGGGACGAGGAGCGGAGGGGAGGGCAAGCCCCGCCTCAGCCTCGTTTGCATACGCCTCCTCCTCCCGCACGCGACGCGCACAATCACAGCGCAACTCGTTCCCTCATTTACATATTGCACCCGCACCGCTCGCACAACCGATACTTACCAGCCGTTCTAACCTGAATGCTCTCACGCATGCGCTTTAGCGAATTTCTAAAACCAACACATCAGGTAATAATCACTTCGACGCGTTTGCGCAACGTCTCATTTACATCCGTTAACGCATTCAACAAAAACCATTTATTATCCTAAAAAACTTTGTATCAAAAGGATCGAGTAAGTATCTCACGCTAACTGACAAAAACTGAATTTAAAATAACCGTTTGCATAAAAAACGGCGATGAATGCGGGATCGGAAATATGCATTTTTTACGGTAAACGCGGATTCAAATGGTGCACGATTAATCACCCCCTCTGTCGAGACGCGTCTTGTCGAGAACAAAAACTCGGGTAAATCTGCGAGTATCCGTGGAACAGTGCGGTGCGTGCGCGCACGTCCGCACGGATAAGACAATGCGTCAACTACTTGTCCATCAATAACCGCTTCCGCCCGGGACGCAAACACCGTCATTCAAACCCCATTAACATGAGTGATACCCGTCATTACTCAGCGTCTCGCAGATAACATCGCGCAAATTTCAAGTCATTCTAAAGACTACTAATTACGGAAACACCAGTGTAAATGGACTCTAAAATCTGAATAATGTAAATAATGTATCATACACATACGCCACTGCATATAATTATAATCAGTGAATACAAGTCTACTAGTGTCATTTAATAAAATTGAACTTACCATGTATTCTAGTTATAGATTGCTCTGTTTTTTATTCTTTAGATGTATTTATATTAATGTTCAGCTTAGTTTATTTCTTTAAATATTGATTTAAATTATTCAGTAAATTTTTGTTATGATATTGTTTATTTTTGTACATACGTAGGTACCTACATGGAAGATTAATTTTCGACGATCAAGGGGCTATGTTGATAATAACTATGTCCATTAACTGGTAAAACTATTTTAACTTTTATATTATTGGATGCTTTTAATGTTAAGCTCGTAATCAGATTTAAGCTTCTATAAACTCCTAATGGCGAAACTTGACTTATCTATACTGTAAAGATGATTCTGTCTTGTTGTGACGACTGTGTTTTTTTTTTTCAAAACCGTTAACCGTCGCAGCGGCCGTTGCAGAACACGAGGAACAAGAGTTACGTCAGGCGCTCCAGGAATGTTCGCGGTGATGAACCATTGTGCGAGCACTGAAATAATAGCCCGATGTGTGTCAGTAGGCGCGCTGATTGTCGCAGCTGAGTTTTTTGCGAAAACCGTTATTTCCGACATAAATCTCACCCTTCTTCCGTGCACAAAGCCGCGACGCGCTTTTTATTCTACACGAATTTAAAAAATATGGGGTAATGCATTTTTTATTGCACAAATTCGTGAGTTTTAACGCAGAAGCAGTCGTTATTCCTTCCCACGGCGGGAAGTGGGTCACCCATTGTGTCGCTCCTTCGTTTTTTCGCTAAAAAACAGTTTTCTGCGACCTGTCCTCTCCCCCCGAGCCCCGGACACCCCGAGCACCCCTCTGACACACTTTTTTGGGGTAAAAAATGTAAAAGCCGCGCACAGCTTGCGAGGAAGTTTTCTCAGGAGTTTTACGTTTTTTTTCTCAATAAATGTAATATCAGTGTTCGGTCGTGTTGAACAGCGCGCAGGAGGCAGAAGGGTTCGCGAGAAGGTGGCCGGGGGACTCGCGGGGCGCGGGCCAGGGCTGCTGGAAATAAATTTAACGTGGCCAGAGGCGCGGGGCGGCGCGGGGGCCAATAAACTGATTAGGTAAACAGAGGCCGCGGCGGAGGGATTGCCTCCGTTTTAACGCGCGAACGAGTTGAAAGGCACTTCACAAATAATCCATCAACATCTCGTCCCGGGCGATAGGGGAGGGGACAGCGGGGGAGGGAGAGTCCGCAGATTGAAGTGCATATTCCGTAACGAGGTTGTCCTCACCTGCGGGGCACAAAGCCTGACCGCCTCGGAGGCCCAAGTGCCGCCCAAATTAACTTATTTGAGGCGTCGACCGCTCGGTGTTGAAGTACGGAGGTTATGCTGCCAATTGGAGTAAGAAGGTTCTTGAGAATATTGACGAAATTGGAAAGGTTTGAAAGCTCTTATCGCTAAATTTGTTAAGGTTATGTATTGGAACATGTTGACGATTTTCTGCAGATGCCTAAGTATCGGAACGGACGAACAGCAATTGAACTTGAACCCAGCTGCAAAATTGCTGCTCAAAGGCAGTTCCCAAATACAATATTTGATTTGCGAAGTTCTTTTGATTTCCCATGAATCTTGTCATCAGATCTTTACCAAAATTGTATGTAACTAATTGAGAGATGTCTACTCTCAAAACAAAAAACTTTTAATTTTTTTTTCGAAATTTGTTCATAAATAACGGAGTTCGAAGGTAACAAACATAAAAAGAAATATCAACCGAATTGAGAACCTCCTCGTTTCTGAAATCGGTTGAAAAGAGTTTGTACACTTGTCCAAAAGTTAAAGGATATAGAGCTAGTTGGTGATATCTTTGTTTTTAGTCAAGTTTACTATAATTGCAAAAATAACACATAGAAATTGTAGTGCCTTAATTGGGAAACCCGTTATACATGTTGTTGATAGTAAACAACCACAGCTGCACATCCTCAAAAACTCGTATTGTCCTAACAGCGATCGAGTTCCCTTAACTACCGGGAGAATAAAACATAGAAAGTAAAGAGCCATTGTCTAATTCATAATTCACATCCCCAAATGTACCGTTTTTCAATTATGAAAATTAATATTCCATAATTCAATAAACACACAAAGCAGTAAAACATCAATCAAACCAGAATGAATACGAACCAGCGGAAACTGTCGCGTCATGCGCCGGCGCAGCGCAGTGCCGCCACAAGCGTGTGGCGACACAAGCGAGGACTATCACTCGCTAATTGTAATTACGCACATAACACACGCAACGCAAACTGGACCATATTACTATAACGCCCACCACGTAACTTGACCTATACAAAAACCGGCGTCAAAGAAAGTTTCAATAGAAGTCACTCTCAGCGCAGGTCAAGTTACATGGCGCTCAGTATATCCCTTGCTCTGAGTTTAGAGTGTGGTAGTGTGGGCGCCAGCGCGTGACGTGCGACACTATCGCCTGATCTTCACCTCGTCAATTCGCAGCTCGCAGGACACTGCATTCCTGCACTTAACCGAATTACGCTGATGCTCCGAGCTACTCGCAAGGGCAATTTGATGCACTATTGACCTTCACTGGCTGAATAACGGAGTTATTTAAAGTGAGTTTAGTTTTTAGATTCTTGTCGTACCGGAAATAACGTTAGGTCGTATCGGTAATAATATCTTTGAGCCCCTAGCGCTTATTTCGGTACTTGTTAAATATACGTATGTATGTGTACTAACCTATCTATTTTTTTCATGTGGTGGGATGGAATTGAAACACCCATAATACTGAAAAAGTACACCAATATGTTTAATAAAAAATTGGCTCTTCCACGAACTCTTTTGGCTTATAGTGCTTAAAGCAGTGGAACAATTTGTATTTAGGGAAGTACTAGGTAGGTACTAAGTAAGTTTTAATCTGGTATGGAACATAATATGTAATTTACCGTAAATATTAGTTAAATTATTGACGTCACAAGCGTGTCAACAGAACCCAGCGAGTGGGATTAGAAAATAATAACGGCATAGGTCCTGGCACTTCTAGTGCCCCGCTGCTGGTCGATACAACCGTTGGTTATTTTAAAATCAACAAAAACTGCGTCGATTGCGAAAACGCTGTAGCCTGTAATTATTGAAGAAATTAAAATTGTCGCTCTAGCCATAAACTTTTAGTAATTGGGGGTTTTATAACTCACCCTGGAACTTAGTTTACCTATTTAGACACTAACTTTTGATAATCACAAAACGGATTCCATTAAAATATACTGTATTTATTTGAGAAATCGAGTCCGATAAATATTCTGCATCTGTCTCATTTGTGGAACAGTTTTGTATAAAAATATTAGGTTTTTTTTTTCGAACGGTGGCAGTGTAAATAGCAGTTCTGCATTGCTAAGATACCTATTATTACCCGACTAGGACGAAGCAAAAAAGAGGATTATTTTCTAGTTACAATGGACACACGTAAAATGTAGTGGACATTTGATACATACATACATACTGCACATACTCGGCTAACCAAATATTACAATCGGACCGACAGAACCTAGCGAGTGGGATGTGCAAATCATTCAGTCCCTGCGCGTGCTCGCTCCCGCTCGATACAGCCATTTGTTATTTTAAAACCAGTCAAGCATTATAACTGCGATTTGGAATTTCGCGAACGTTTGATCGGGGTATTTTTGTTAAAAATGCACCCTTCGCTGATAGTTAGTCACAGTACTAGTAAAATTCGTATTATTAATTGGGAACGGAATATAAAGTTTGCTCGCGCAACGAACTTCATGACTGTGTTAGCCACTATAAATAGTAAGTTTATATTGTAGAATGCGATTATGACATTTATGATTAGTAAAGAAGTATGAATTTGTCATCGTAAAAGCTGATAGTTAATTATCTTTCAAAAAACTAAAGAGATACAATTAAGATATCGATATCGAGATATCGTTTGGTGTAGAAGTACATGATTTTTAATCCAGTTATGATCAGACCTAATCAATTAAATTGCATACCTTTATTAAACTGATTACTAGAGCATGTATATTATGATAATCAGTGTAATGAAACACGTACTATATTGAATAAAAATATGATGGTGATATTTTATTGTTTATTGCATGCATGCATGCTGTTTTCTCCGTGTCAGTCGTTTGCTTACTAGGTGCCCAGTTAAAGTCAGTACCTGCAGACGCATGCAAAAGCGTACCTAAGTAATTGCTGAAATGATTCAACTGGGTGCCCGACGTTTCATATAACTTCACTTTATCTATTTTGGTTTGATATACCATTGCTTTGTATAATGTAACGAATGGTATAATATTGCTTTAGATAATTTTCAAATGATCTAATGTAACAATTGATATAATGGTTTATAGGTATAATTACTTTTAGTATAATGTATATTTACTATATTTATTACTTGGTATAAAACGTATTTATCATAACGACTTACTTGATATAATTCGTCAATGCTATAAACTACAGAAGATATAAGTTGATTTTACTATAACCAAAAAAGGTGGTTCCGACTAGATATATTAAGCTGTTACCCCCTATATCATCTTAAGGCAGGTCCGACTTGGCCTTAGGTTAGGTACGACGACGAGCGAAGCGAGGAGGAGTGTTAGGTTGAACTGTGACCTTACGAGCGAGCGAAGCGAGCGAGCCGCGCAGGTCCGACCTGGCTTATGATTCCTAACATTACCTATTACACCACAAGGCAGGTCCGACTTGGATTAGGTTAGGTACGATGACGAGCGAAGCGAGGAGGAGTGTTAGGTTGAACTGCGACCCTAACGAGCGAGCGAAGCGAGCGAGCCGCGCAGGTCCGACTTGGCTTACGATTCCTAAAATTACCTATTTCACCTTAAGGCAGTATTTAGATGAAAACGCTATTATTCTAAATAGTATGTATGTTAAACAAATGTATGTGATAAATATGTTATACGAAAGTATAATTATGCATATTGTCAATTATGTCATTTAGCCTATTATATCAATCGATAATTAGTGAAAAGCGAAATATAGGAAAAAACCATTATATGAAACGTTACATTATATGAAACAACTTTATATCAAGCGATTGTATATCAAGTGTATGTTAGTTTATCTGACATTATATGAAACATTACGGACCCGATTCAACTCCCCCAACCCAGCTAGTGAAAAGCGAAGGTCTTGCAACTTTTTTCTTATCCAAGAATATCATCCGTTTAGGAGCTACTAACTTATAGACACATGAAAAGATGAGTATTATTGACAACTGTTTGTTTAGTTAAAACTTGTAGAGTTAAAACTGAGTTGTCGTAGGTTATGTATGTTAGGTTGTCCTATGGTAATACTAGCTTTTGCCCGCGGCTTCGCTCGCACAGGTCTGGAAACGTGTCTGTGTAACACGTGTTTCATATTCTCAGTTTTTCATCTACAATCTCAGTTTTTGGGTCTATGCGTAAGATGATGCACCTTTTAATCAAAAAGGCCACCTTTCTCATACAAACTTCCATTTTCCATTTAACCCCTTTCGGCGATGAATTACCAAAATTGCTGAAAGTTGTTTACTTAATTCGTAATGAAGAACCTATACACGAATTATTATCTCTGTTACTCAAAAAATCCCAAGTTCTTTATACAAACTTTCACCTCCCTTTTAACCCCTTTAATGGATGACTTTTTGAAAATCCTGGAATTCGTTTTCTTGTTTTTAAAAGTAGAATCTGTACACGAATTTTTGTATCTCTTACTCAAAAATTACACGATATTCATATAAACTTTCAACCCCAAGTTGAAAGTTTATAGGGGAGGAATTTCGAAACATCCCTTCTTATTCCTTGCCTGCATTGTATACTTGATCTGTTCTATAAATTTGAAGCTCTACATTGATGAGTCAGCCAGTCAGTCACTCAGGACTTGTCCGTTTATATGTATAAATGATTATGAAAGCCGATTAATCTCGACTACCCAAACAATTTAACATTTTTACATGATATTTTATTCCCTGCAATGACCGTAATCCGTAACTTGATCTTCAGTTGGACTAAGTTGTGATCATATCGACAGCGAATAAGAGGAAGTAAATTATTAATATCAACCGATTATTTCAAAAGAATCAAACGTCAGGATTAAAAGTGTGTACCCGTTTATTATTTGCATGCATATATTGTAACCTTTGCTGCAAATCGAATGAATAACATATTTTAATGTTGCACCAAATCATTGTAGATTACTTTAGCTCAACTTTTTTATTAGGTGGATGATAAAGGTGAGTTTTTTTTAATTATTGTATTAGGTGTCCGAACCTGCAGCTCATCTTATATCGGGTCGGTTAGTAGGTACCTGTTGCTCTGTAACATGCCCGGTGTTCGGTACTGCACGCACGATAAGATCTGTAGGTCGCGGCGCCGGAGTTGCGCAACCGGCGGGGTAGGGAGGGGGGAGGTCAGTGACCCCGTGTCGATTAATAAATGAAGATAACAAATGAAGCGCGCGCGGACAATGCGCGCCGCGCGGGCGAAGCGCGGGACGGTGGGTAAAAGCACCGATCTTGTAATTAATCACAACGTTTTGCTTTGTTGTTCTAGTTAGAGTAGTGACCATGTAAGCGGAGGTTCCAGGAATGGTCACTTTAGCTCAATTATCGCATCATTGCATAATGTAAGAGAGACCATCCTTCGGCCGATACTTTTGATACCCCGTAATTTATGTATCAATTAATATTTGAAATGGGATGTCACGACAACTTAGATTGCAGGTGGAGTTACAATTAGGCATCATGCCATGTCTAAATCTCACAAAAAAAAATGAAAAGCATAGCATAAGTTAACAATATATTCATCCTTAGTTTATGCAATAGCAGGGTAACAGCTGACGCGATTTCTTTTACTCATTTATAGGTAGGTAAGTACTTAATATTACTTGGTAAGTGAACATTTTTCATCCGGGTAAAAACATTGAGTAACGATAAGCAAAATCATGAAATCGCTCTATATATTTAGAGAAAAATCTCAGCGTCAATAAGAGTCTTCAAGCAAATCAGAAGTTTGGGGGCCAAGCGGCGGCGGCCCACTCAAAGGCCGTATCGCCACGAATCGATATTTCCGCCGCTAATAAAGCGATATTAATTATCTAGTATTCAAATCTGAGCGCGCTCGTGACCAACCCTCCCCCCGGTGCGGGGCGCACCCCGCTAGCGCCCGTCATTAATATCTTTTCTAAGATGCATAATACTGTAACTCCATTCTTTATGGTTTTGGACTTTTAAAAGTATTCCGCCGTATTTAGGCACTGATTTTCACAAATGTATATTGATGTGAGATCATGACTGAAGCATTTCATTGCAAGTTTTTGGAGTAACGTCGAAAACTTGAAATTTTAGATGCCCTACCGAAAGCATTCTATAGTCTATCTCCAAACTCACAGTATTGTGTCTCAAATTAAGTCCTGTATCGTGGTCAAAGAAGAGGGTTGAAGACGGTATATGGACTTGTTTTTCTTTTTAACAAAAAACTCCATTAAGTGAAAGCGAGAGTAGTAAAGAGACATACTCAAACTCAGAAACATGATCAGTTCTCTTTTTAATCCTTTCTGAACGCCGCAACATCATAATTTTGACACCAAAACGCGTCCCCTGTAAAACTGACAAAACAGCAGTTGCAGTGTTATGCCTCCCAGGTACGGAATATCGGTCGACGCTCCGGAGGCTGCCCAGAGCTCACGACTCCTACGTGGGGAGGCCACTTGGCCAGACACCTAACTGTTTCAGTAAACGATTCGCATAAAGTGCCGCTTCACGGTGTGTTGGTTGGATGCGTCATTTCCGCGGTTAACGTGGTTCGTAATATATGGAAAAAACATGTAGGTTTTTAACACTTTTGGAAGTATTTCCGATGCTGCTTTTTTTGAGGAGTATAAAAAATATTGCGAATATCACTACATTTTGTATATTTGTTAGCCTGTTATAAAACATAACTTACTGACAGGATGTTGAGTTCAGTTGCTTAAATCAATCAATCAATATCAAAACTTCCTCATACTGTTACTGAATGGAGCTTGAATAGAACGTAGTTCTACAGGTAGAATAATTAGTAATATTATTCTACCTGCAGAACTACGTTCATGTATAAAATAAACCAATAATTAAATGTGTACCTACAATTTTTAATAATACTAATATTATGAATGTTATTTTAAATATTATTTAAGCAAGTTTTATTTAGACAATGTTTTAAATTTTAAATGATTGTGTTAGCTTTTGACGATGCAAAAGTGATACTTGTGATCCTATTTGATTAAATGTTCTTTTATCTTTTTATAGTAAAACTGGATATATTCACCATATGAAGTCATGATAAAGTCAAGATATTTATAATTTGCAATATCGCAAAGCTACGATGTTTTTGTACCCAGCATTTCACAAAATTCTCATTTGCGGACTTTTACCATATTGCAATTGTAAGCGAATTCAGTGTATGTTAATCTTATTAGCGAGTTACTTGCTATATTTCCTAATTAGTTAAAATTAAAAGCGACATCTAGTGATGAGTAGTCGGAAACTGGAATCTCTAGTCTTACAAAGAATAGACAAAAACTGATTATAACGGGATATTTAGGAAAATCAAGATTAGCCTATAGAGTTGAGAGAGTTGAACTTATTCTATGAAATATAATATATCAGTACTCGTTATGATCTAATTAGAATGTATTGTGGAAATTAATAGGCACTTTGTTTATACGACCCGACGTGAAATTAATTTATTCTATAAAATAACTGCTTGTTACTGGATCTTATTAGAATTTATTATAGAAAATAGTAAGTTTATACAACCTGACATGGACGAAATATTTATACAAAATGTTGCAATGAATACGTAATAACTATAAAAGTCCAAAGAACATTAATTTTAATAGTTTCATATTGTGAAGCGTAATAAACTTGTTATCTTGACAACCATAAATCTAAATGTGACTAATGTGAGCTATTCCACATACGCCAAATACATCTAACATTTAAATCCTTAACTCGCGTCTCGCTCTTACACATTCGATTATGCGTTTGACCGCGCTGGAATAATTTGCTATCAAATGAATGATAAATAAATAAAATATGTAAGATTTCACCAACTCTAAGGACAGCTTCAAATTATGCATTAAGTGTAATTCGAGGTTCAATTCAAAGCATGAGTCTACCCTCAGATGAGAACATATGTACAATAGCGAATACTAAAATATCATACCTAGCTACATACATGTATGCATGTACATATTATGTTCTCATCTGAGGGTAGACTCATGCTTTGAATTGAACCTCGAATTACACGTAATGCATAATTTGAAGCTGTCCTTAAAGTTGGTGAAATCTTGCATATTTTATTTATTTATACATAGATAGATAAATATATCCACAACCACACTTTATTCATATTCACAACCTATATGGTTAGAAAAGTGTACTTTAATCATATTCACAACTTAGGTATATGGTTTGAAATGTGAACCTCAGTTAATGAGGTTTTAAGTCAACCTCCCGAGTGCTCCTGGTACCGGAGAATAAAACACTGCGCATGTGTGCCATTGCGAGTGGCTATGCACCATATGCGAACAAAAGTCGAAATCGGAGCCAAACACCACGGTGTGCGTCGGGGCGTAGGCTATTAGCACGACTCGCTGTGCGTAGTGAAGTGAACCTCTCTTGGCGGAACCGCATCGCGTTATGCGCCGGCCGGTACCACGGCTCAGTGATGCGCTCACCAATTGAAGTGACACGCCGCATTTTCATAGCGCACCGGTGCGCTCTAAAGCCTAGGCTATTAGCATGGGTCACAGTCTGTAGTAAGCCCCTCTTGCCGGAACTGTGTGCGTCCGCGCCGGCTTGTCCCACGGCGCGGTAATGAGCTCAACAAGTGACACGGCGCATTTTCACTCTAATTTGCACTTTCGCGAGAAATTACAGCAAATTGTTACGTGTCGTGACGGCTGCTGTCAAAAGTTAATGAGATTACATATATTAGAAGCAGACGGTTATTTTATTGTTAAGTAATAACAGAAGGAGATTGAATAATACTCGTATATCCTAGCGTTTGCGTGTGTATGTGTGTGTTTTAGCCCGTGGCGCGTTGATGTCATTTGCAGAGGTGCGTATAATTATAATTATACGCGCCGCCTCCATTGCCACGTAAGTTGTGATAAATATTGTCTATAGGTACGTTTATACAACACATCATTTTAAATCCATACATTTAAAATGAGAATAATAGAGATCATCTATTAATTTACGATGCGATGGCTACAAATTATTATGTGTGCTCCATGGCCATAGTGGGCCAGGTCCTCTCAACACACTTATTGTCATTGAAACTTTTTTATCTAATTGTGTCGTGTATACTTCGAGTACATACTGTCATTAGAAGGCGAATTTGATGGTGAACAGATTAATATAGCAGAAAAATTAGGTACTAAGTATTTTATTGTCTCAGGCTATTCATCTGATAGTCAAGATTGTTTTTGTTGTCCTGTCTGCTAGTCATATAGATCTTCGGGTGACAAGAACAGAACTATGAAGAAGCGTGAACCTCATCACAAGCAGTGATTAGCACTAATTAGGCTGAGGCGCATGTAGTCCGCTAATTAAATCTTCTCCATTCAAATTAGTGTTGGAATAATTATTATAATTAATATCCGAATGTCTGTTCTAGTACAGTTCATGGCACCCCGTGAGATCGGGAATTTTAGTGAATGGCTATCCTAATGATTATTTGTGAGGAATTTCACTAGAATGTCGCTTACGTAACGACTACTTTAAACTATGTCAGCTACTTTAGTAAATGTGTTAGAATTATGCTGATCTGTACTGAATATACGTTTGATTATAAAATAGGCTTAAATCAAAGCATTGTTCAGAAGTATGAAAATAATTATATTACGTAAGCGATATCAACGGAATGCTCCTTGTATGTATTTGCTTTGCATTAAAATAATGGTTATAACTGTTATAAGTCGAAGTGCTTAAATAACTCTTCGGTGATACCGAAGGCATTTTATCACGGTCATGAAAGTGTTACTTAATTAATTGAATTAGTAATTTACATATAATTATTTTTAATTATTCATGTGATTAACATTTCCGAGCACTTAATATCTGATATGCACGCGTGGTCGTGGTTATATTGATTATTATAAAATTCTAATATATTTTAAAACTTTTGCTATTAGCAGATTTCGTGCTAAGGCATAATATATTTTGTCATAAGGCATAATATATGTGTCTCAGGTTTGGATTGGAATATTAACAGGCACAAGCTTTTTTTTTTTAATTTTCTTTGTTCCCGATTATCTAATTAGAAAGCGTATTCACGTATAGGTACCTACATAAGACCTATAAAGAACGATGTCTATGTCGACGTTAAATTACTCGAACATATAGTTCGGTACATCTTATTAACTTCACGGCTATAGTTAAATTGTCTGATTAGACAATGAATCCAGTTCGAATAGTTTCCAATTAGATCAAGATTCTTACGAAATTCCATCAACCTAGAATCCCTTTCATTAGCAACATTGTAGCTATCTAATAATGCAGTTAACACTCCAGGACATCATCCTTAACAGGCACAGAAACTCTAGTGTAGGTTTGCATTCAACGGAATAACCGTTTCGAACGTATGTACTGTGACCATGTTTTTTATACGGAAACGCGATCGACACGTTTTGTTGCATTTGAAACTAACCCTAGACCTAGAGGCACAGACCATCTTCCCTAATCGGGCGATCATCCAGCACTTAGACGATGCTAATGGCAGCGTCTACGCAGCGCTGGCCCCTTGCTGCTGCTGAATAATTAGGAGCTCCTGCGCAGCGGGGAGCAGCGGCGAGGAGGGGAGGGGGGAGGTAATTAATAAACGGCTCAAAGCGAGCCGCCGCACGACGCGACTGCCGGAGCCTGCCTCATTTCTTTACAGTTCTGTGTGCTCACGAATACTAGACGTGGTTGAAAGCAAAGTCTGTCATCGGTAAGGAACGCGATGTTTCATATTGATCGTTTTTGAGCTATGTATGTAATTCGTTTTTTTTTGGGTTCTTAGTGTTGAAATTTTACCACAATCCAAGAGTTACAATTTAACACAAATTGCAGTTTCTATGTTTTTTGCTTTAACTTGAATTGAGATTTTTCTAGCATTGGCTGTTGGTAAAAAGTTTGGTGAAGCCATGGACGTAACCAGCAGCTTAATGACATAATCTGGGTAAACCTCTTCTGGCGCTTTTTTAACATATGCTCCAGATATCACTAGTATATATCACTATAGCGATGTGCTATATTCGAAGGTACCAATATAATATTTCTTGCTCATTGATATGAACATATGTGTAGACATATACATATATGTATTTGTTTAAAGCGAGCACAACCGTTTGTCTAATTGCGGCACAGATAGCGCACCGGAACGCAGCGCGACGTCACATCACGTCACATGCAAACGCTTTTAATTGCGTCGCACAATTATTATAATGGTGATATTAGCGCGCGCTGCCTGTGACTGATAGCTGATAACAGTGTAAGGGAGTTAATTGCGCCGGGTTCGCATCCAAAGATGACGGCATGGACGTGGATGCTAACTGGTGGGCGTAACTACTACCTTTCATTTCAGGACCGTGGTAAAATAATAGGGTGGACGCATCTCTCTTGATAAAATAAAAACGCAGCATACTTAGGACCCACGCGCAACATATGGGAGTTCGTGGCTGCCTAGGGCTCCTGTACATGGTCATATCTTCGACCTGCTGCCGCAATCTGGCTGCGGGGGACTTAGTGTTCACACTATGTACAATAGATTTCTCGCTTCAACTCTTGATTTTAATATTTTTTTTTGCGTCAATAAAGTCAATAACGGTGATATGGGATTGAAATCACCAGTGTTGTAACAGTGTCAGACAGAAGCACGTGAGTTACGCACGGAATGAGAAATGGTAGCCGCTTCGTTATCAAGGCATTGCGTTGATGAAGACGAAAGTTCGGACAAAAGCCAGCTCCGCGGCCACATGATCCGTAGTATTATGCACCGACACAGGCTAATGGGTGGCGAGGCGGGGGCGAGTGACGTCTGTTTGTGTTCCAACAGTCACTACGTTTAATTAGGTGCAGCCACAATTACCCACCGCGATAGACAAACAAACCTATCCACTTCAAACTATACTCCGTAACCATTAGTTACTAGAGTCTCTATTTCAATGCAACGGAATAATGCGCCAGGCTCTAAAATGATCAGAGAAAAGACTTTGTTAAGCGCAAACAAAAGAGTCGAGATCTGTTTGCGGCTGCCGAGACAATGGGCGCGCGTCACGCCCGGCGCAATGGAGATGTAAACAAATTCTAAGACGAATTATCAATCTACGTCTGTCCTTATTCAATGGGAAATTGGTGTGAATAAGAAACCGATAATAAAGTTTATTATGTTGTTAGGAATGTTCTCCCGAGCCCGCTGCGAGCCACAAACGGAGCTTGTTACAAGTTGTTAATTAAAAATGAATGTTGCTACTTATTTGGAGTAAATATTCAAAGGAATTCTTCTGTGTACATTATTTATTTGCCAATAACGGAAACGTATCACAATCGACTTGACAAGAAGTTCCAAGTAGCATCATCTATTATTTTCCTTTAGGTTTGGTTGTAGCACCAGAAAGGTCACGTTTGATTATTTGGAGAGATCAAAATCGATGATGATGTAGATAATGAGCTGAGCCAAAAAGGGACGATAGCGTGCGAGATCATTCACATCGAGACATTAGCGGTAATGGATTATTGAATTAAGTTTCTAAATGTCACCATAATGATCGGAAAGTCACTCGCATAGGGTTATCAAAAACTCAACCCACTTGTATGTGTAGGTAACGGTAGGTAGGTGGTTCCCAAAAATGAACATTGCTCGTGCCAACCCTACCGGCGACGCAGGTGCGCGGAACTGTATAATTGATGCACTGTTTTGGTGAACCGCCGACGACTGGCTAGCATACTGATACAAATTATGAATTGACACATAATCGAGTGTTCACAAATGAGTGTCGTGCGTGCAAGCTTCCGCGTCTTTAGTATACGTACGCATGAATATCACAGTTTGAAATGTCATGAAAATTCAATTATTGTGGTTAATAATTAGGGTTGTAGTCGGTCCATTAGAGGTTGGGCGCGGCGGGGTGGCTCGGCGGGTTGCTTGGTCTGCGCCGGCCGCCGCAGGACGCGCATGCAAATCCTCGCCATTGCTCAAGCTGTCGCCGCGCGGGGCAGGGCGCGGGGCGCGGGGCGGGGCGGCGCGCACGCAACCATTCAATTACCCCGCACGCCAGCGCCGGATTTAGAGTTATTGTTTCGATAGCAGCGTCTTGAGAACCGACACCTAAATTAATTTACAAAGTAATCATGCGAGGGCACGATCGCTTTGCATGTTCCGCTCGGTTGCACCGGCTAGATCTTTGGATAAATGCATTAGTTCAAGATAGCGCTATCGACAAGAAGTAAAGTTCGCCTACTTGACCGATCAGACCATTTAAAAATTACCGGAAAAAAAACAATTAATAATCATAAATTCATCATCATCATCATCATCTCAGCCATAGGACGTCCACTGCTGAACATAGGACTCCCCTTTCGACTTCCATATATACCGGTTGGAAGCGACCTGCATCCAGCGCCTTCCGGCGACCTTTATAAGGTCATCTGTCCATCTTGTAGGTGGACGTCCTACGCTGCGCTTGCTGGTTTGAGGTCTCCACTCGAGCACTTTACGGCCCCATCGGCCATCTGCTCTGCGTGCTATGTGGCCTGCCCATTGCCACTTCAACTTGCTAATCCGGTGAGCTATATCGGTCACTTTAGTTCGTCTACGGATTTCCTCATTTCTGATTCGATCACGTAGAGACACCCCGAGCATAGCCCTCTCCATTGCTCATTGAGCGACTTTGAGCTTTGAGATCTCAATCATAAATTACATATAAATAATTATGTATGGTGAATGCAACGTACCTACTTTGACAGGACGGTAGCATCATTTGTGCATACCGTATGTACCTAATCTGTATTACAAATCCGTAGTGGTATGTTTACCTCAAAGGCGAGAGCAACAGTCACAAAAGGGGAAAAATAAATTAAATATGATGTAACAAGACATGTCATGGGATGGGAAGTGAGAGTGAATTAAGGCATATATTAAGTCGGATTGCGTTTGTTTCTGCGCGGGAGACGTGCGTGTCGCATCCGCTCCCACGCGCTTCATTTGCGTTCTCCAAATTACAAATTATATGCGCGATGTCACGCCAATCTGCGTTGGGAACTCAGTGAACGTAGTTTAAGACCCGAGCTCCTGTGAGTTTACTTTAACTGTCGCTGATATTCACTGACTCGATGATCTCATGTGCAATGGCTTTGAGATCCGACTGACATTTCATGACAAACAGAAAGGCATAGGTATGTAAAGTAGCTCTACTGACTAATACGAATGTTTTCTTAAAAATATTAAACCGTAAAAGTGTAAAAATAAATCATAACTCCTGAATCATAATTAATGTGTCAATTTAGTTCTATAGTAAAACCCAATAACAAATCATTCCAATTTCATTTCAGCCTTTCTCAGAAGCTGTCCAAGCGCCTGCTGCGTCACCGTATGCTAATCCTCGAGGAGCCGCGGGCGGGATCAAAGGCCACGCGGCGCCGGCGGCATCGCTACAAATTGTCCCGGAATCTAAAATATGGGTTAACGTAATAAGCGCGCAGTTAGTGGCTACCGGGCACCGGGCACCCATGTTCCCACGCCGGTATTAAATCTCGTGACCAGCGCTACCGACGCCGACTTATAAAACACTTTATTACACTAAGTAACTACACACGAATTCTTGGCAACGTTGTCATCGACATTATCGAAATTGTGTGAAAATACTTCACCGAGTGTTACCGTTACTGTAAAATGTGAGCTTAACAAGTTAATTACATAGCAATAGAATTCTACTTTAAATCATTTAGTAAGTAGTCGGCTTGTTGAACCAATATTTAACAAGTTAACAACCTTTTGATAATAGACCAAACTACCTACGGCAAGTTTTGCAGATGTCGTAAGTCTCCTTAAGCTTGTTACTTTAATATTGCAAAATCTCGAGTCCGTTTCTCGGGTGAGTGAGTCGAACGTGGCCTGGCATGAGTCGTACATCGAAGCCAGGACACGATGCGGCCTAGCATGAGCGGTGGACAGTGAGGGCGCCAGGCACTCGCTTGGAAAACGCCGCAGCCGTGCGTTGCTGCCGCGGTGATTGGGACCCGAGCGGGGCTGGGCGAAGGACGAGGCGAATTTAAAATTCAGATAAGCGGAATAAACGCTTGCCGCCGGAATGCGCGGGCCTGGGAGCCAATTCCAGACGTGTATCGGCAGTTTAAAAGCTTCATCGCGAATTGAATTTTAAACTAGATCCGTAGATAAACTCCGGAATGAGTTCGAGTTTGTCGGACGTCCGAGTTTACGGGATGGATGTGTAGTGAAGCGTGTTTGGTCGGTAACGGAATATCGATAGCGATTCTTCTGGGTCCGTGGGCAGGGGTCGGCTGGCGCGTGGAGATAAACCAACACCGGACTTCACAAACATGTAAATGCAACGCAAACCCCCGGGCCGGGACTCCAGGGACGGATATTGCCGCCGTAATGCACCGATAATGCCGGTGTTTGATTTCGATAGTCAACACTCGCCCGCCAAGTGCTCGGTCAATATAAATGCTAAATGCGTTCATGAATGCCAAATGGGGGCTGCTTACGATGGACTTGGAAATGAATGTTTTAAAAACAAAGGCGAGCTAAGTGGGTGCATTTTATACGTCGCAAAACGCCGCAGATGGAAACAAAATGGACGGAATTAATAAGATCTATTCAGTTACCGTTTCATATTGAATAGCTTGTCGTCCATTATTATCTTAGCAGTGTCTATTGAAATTGTATTTAAATTAAACAAATAAATAAACTAGATAATATTACAACTAGTAATCGTCAACTAAATAAATTACTAGGCAACAACATACTTGAATTCCACGCAAGTCTATTAATCGTTATTTTCCAAAAGATACAGCACACATACCTATGCATGCATCCATTTGACCAATAAATAAATATCAGACAACCTCACACAAATTGATCTAGTTCCAGATTAAGCTTAAGAAGGCTTGTGTTATGGGAAAATGAATCTACCATGCCACGAATATAATACGATCATCGATTTTAGTTGTAATGTATGTATAGGTATAGCTCAGCGCTAAAATAGACGTGTAGTATAATATATGACCTTATTTTGAACAAATACTGACAAATTTAGATGCAGATACTTTTGCACTGGATGAATGATTATAAAGTCCATCATTTTTGGTTTATCGCATGCACTAACGGTATACAGGAAACCTGGGAACGCGAGACCGGTAACACGTCTCATTTACTCTCCGAATAACCGCAGTCTTTATATTAGTGCAGTAAGGTCTCTATCCGACGTCAGCTCATTATAAGCGCATTAGAGGTGGGCAATTGGTTAGGTGTAAGTGATAGCCGCAAATGAAGTGGCCGCACTGTGGCGTTGGCGCGTGACGTGTCGTCGTAACTTACCACATCATGTTCATGCACAGTAACGGTACTATTGAATTTGAAGGATTTGCCATAGAGATGGGGAAATCAATCTTCGTCACTATTATCTTATTAAAACTTTCGTGACACATGTGTTAAGTGGTTTACATTTACGTGAAAATGCTAAAGGTCCCGCGAGACCGTACGGGTAGCAGCCCCTGATGAAGAGCTCCATATGAGTTCGGGCAGTTCCCTACGATTTCATGTGTGTAAATCGCTTAATAATACATTTTCCGTCAATATACAGAGTGATCAATCCAAATGGGTCAGTAGGGAGAAAACGAAAACTATAAGAGATAGGGAAATCTGTTCTTAGGAACCATGGCGTCGATTTTAGATTTCATACAAACTGCATTAAAAAAAATTATAAATATCATACATAACCGGGAATTGAACCTGGTTAAAATTCTGTAAGTAATCGCATATCGTATTGTAACATTCTTTACAGCAGTTATGACTGGATTATGTATGAAATTATGTATGCTATTTATACAAAAATAATAATGCAGTCTTTATTAAATCTAAAATCGACGCCATGGTTCCTGAGAACAGATTTCCCTATCTCTTATAGTTTGTGACTTCTCCCTACCGACCCATTTGGATTGATCACCCGGTATAATAGTATATTTCATAGTGTTTTTTTATTGGGATGATGGCATCCCAATAAAAAAAACACTATGAAATATAGTAAGTAGGAATAGCATGTCTGGGTTACAGTTCAACAGAGATCTCAGCCTTGGGGCGCTCCCACACCACAAACATTCGCCTGAAATGTTCCAAAAAAGAAATGGATTTATCATAAATTTTTTGGTAAATTTCAGGCGTATGCTCGCGGTGAGAAGCACCCTTAATACGTATCACGACACGACATATAGGTATCTGAAATAGATTCCTGTTTGGTATTAGCATCCGTCTTCGAGCAACTGGAAGATTTTATATGTATATATAAAAATCATTTTTCTAAAGTGAGTTAAAAATAGGACTCCTTTCCAAGAGCAGTATAGAGTTTTCATATATTTAATCTAAGCCGATTTGATAACGCCAGCACAAGCTAAACGCGCCTTATCAATCTTGTAAATCATTAAAACTTCTAAGATCGATGTGTGTGTGAGGCAAGTCGACTTACCTCCATAATAATCATAATTAAATGCTCGTAGTATTATTTCTTATTAATTAACATTAGCATATTCTAAAAATAAGTTGCGTGTGAGTAGAGCGGAACGTTCTATGGGTCCGGGAGCCAACTAACCATTTGTTAAGAAAGTCTAAAATGACAACTTTTACAATACACAAATTATGTAAATTATGTTTGCTTTGTGAACTTGGCTGACTCGCTGTCGTGTGTTTAGACTTACACAAAAATACTAAGAACGTAATTCTAAGAGCCTAATTCAATTGTCATTCACTTATATGCCTTTGAGTAATGCATCGACCACAGCGATGTAAGTATATCAGGGGGGGTATTCGACCAATTTTAGAGATATAATGGAGATCTCTCCTTTTCATCGCCATCCGTCACTTTTGACGTGTGCCTACTTGACAAGTGGCGATATCCCTAGAATATCGCAACTTCGTCAATTCGGACGCGCTAAATTTTCGTTTCCTTTGTATGTGACGTGTTGTGTGTTACGTTTCATTCAAAACAGAAATTCATTATGCATGAATAAAATTTTTGACAATCATTATCGCCTTCGTATTTCCAAAATTGAGATGAGATATGTCAATTTAAAGCTCATCGAATTTTAATGACAGTTCAACGGCGATATAACAGTTATCTAATAGACATGTGACGTTTGGCGTTCACTCAAACGGCATTCTCGAATTGGGCCCCAGTTTTTGCCGTTCGGGTTGCATTGAGTGACATTGACTAATTGTTATATAAATATAAAAATAAATATTAAGGGAGAATCTTACACAAGTCGACGTAGTCCCAAAATAAGCAATGCTTGTACTATGGCTTCTAGACGACGATATACATAGTAAATAAATACATACAATCTTACATAGATAACATCCATGACCCCGGAACAAATACTCGAGTTCATCACACAAATATTTGCCCTTGACGGGATTCGAACCCAGGACCTCTGCCTCAGTAGACAGCTGCACTACAAACTGCGCCAACCGCGACGTTAAAAATAAAATTAAGCATACTTATCGCTAAAGTAGACGTGTAACGAAGGTACCTATTTCAGACATATACATATCATATTATTAGAAACGTCAAATTTAGCCCCAGATTTGCGTTATTATATTTTTTTGCTTCACAGGCTAAAGCTATACATGCGTGTGCCAACAAACGTAACGTAAACTTGAAAACGAAGGGTCTCATGGAGAAACGATCTAATTTACATCATCTTTTTAATTTCCCAACATCGTATCTAAGCAAATAATTGAATAGGAAAAGGGCTCGTGTTTCGAGTAGATAAAAATAAAATTTTCTCATCTCTATTCAGTCATATTGATATTTGGACACTTTATGGATGGCAAGTACTATATTGAAATATTTTTATATGTTCAAAATTATATATCGCTGCTATCTTTTGGTGTCAAGCCTGACTGATTTCAGACACTGAAACTCACACACATACAAACACTAAACTAGAAATTGTTTGTGTACGTAGTTGTTTAAAAGTAGGTCACAATAAATTCACAATATATTCTACGTTTTTTGTTACATATTTATTACAGCTTTTTTTCAACTCACTGTTTCGTCGCCAGGGATGAATTCCTAGTTATTAAGGCTTGAGCAAACTTTTATTTCGAAAATAACGCTTACTCTCAGATAGTCAGATAGAATCTCAAACGTATAATATATGTGGTTTTGACATTACTATCCAAAAGTAAGCGTTATTTTTGGAATAAAAGTTTGGTCGAAACCAGTCTGCAGTATCCTACTCGTATTTATTTTATGTATCCTACTTGTATTTATTTAGTGTAGAACTTTTGGTTTATTTGCGCTATAATTCGAGTGTATTTTCGGATACCGTCTATTCGCTACTTTGACGGTGGGCATCGGAACCTATCTCATTATTCATTATAGTAGATAGGGCTACGTGGCATCACAATAAAAGGTAAAATTTGAAAACACTTGTAACACATCTTATCTGTCTAGTGCCATTTTTCAACTTGAATTGAAACAAAACATTACAAGTGTAGGTATTTACTGGTCGGCGAAAATGCAACAAAACCCGTCGATTACGTCATCACACGTGTGATGATAGGTACTAATAATCTAATTAAAAGTAGGGTACAAATTAGATTGGCATAAAATCTGATATATCGCTCTATGGGTTACTTAAGTAACCCAGTGCAACAGTGAAATAAATTAAAATACTAACGTACATTTTTCGCTCTTGTCCCCAAAAAAAAAAGTGAGAAAAGTGCGCATTCTCTCTCATGTGGTTTGTATCACTAAAGAATATTTTATCTGTAACTTACTTCACTTAGTCTTCAGTAGTAGAGTCTTGGAGGCTCGTCACAGATCTGGCTAGCATGTCTAGCTGCGACATTACTCGTCGCCCGACCAAGTATCACGCATCTTTTTTGCATGGTATTGAATGGAAAGAGATGCGCGTATTTGTGGCGCGATATTGGAGTCACATGTTGCAGTCGTTCTACAGTAAGGTGCTAAGCTAGATTTAGTTCCCGTTTCTAGTAACCCTGCCCCGTGCTCACACACCGCGCCGCATCGCTTCTCCTAATTATTATGATTTAAGCGCGCGCATAATCGCTCATTAACATGCGCGCATCCCAACTTATTACGACCGCACACAATACGATTATACACACACACATACAGTCAATCTTACTGTACACACACCGCACACATCATCCGTAATTATATTCCAGCACTTGTACACGCTTATCAATCAATGTTTGAAATAATTATAACTATCACACACACAAGCATTATATGTTATTAAATTAATTAAAGTTGTACACGGATGCGCGGTAGACACGGGCGCATGTATTATTTTAAGTTTATGAATATTGTTTTAGCAATATGGAAAGAATACATGTTCATATCTTTAATTATTATTAAAGATTTTATAATTTTTACAAGCGAGCATATATCAACGCCCGTGCTCTTAACGGTTAAAGATGTGATCTCATTAACAGAATTAATAGGTCTAGATCAACTCATAAACTAAGTTACCTTAGGAGCGTACAGTGTGCGCGCTGCCACTACACACACGACCATGAAAATGGATGCACTTCATATAGAATTTCTTTTCAAATTGTTCTTGTTTTCATTGCTCGTGAGTGTAAGTAGTTTTATTTATGTGCAGTAGCCTATAAACATGTTTATATCAGTGCTTGTAGTGGGTACGATACACACGCGTGTGCGTGTATTATAACCACTTTATTACGAATACCCAATTAACTTTACGGCTCCGAGATTTAAATAAAATATAATATCGTATAATCTTCCCACTAAATGATCCATAGATCCTGTAACTGTTCTCAAGGAAAAAAGTTTCGCGTCTAGACTCATTTAACGTATTTAAATGAGTTAGTTTGTAGCTTAAATCATATTTTTTGCTTGTTAAAACATAAAAACGTGTGGTGTGTAACTGCAGGCTCATCGCGCATGCGATTATGCTAATGCGGTGCTAAAACTGTCAGCCGTCCGTCTGCGGCCCGCCGGCGCTGCGCCCGCGCCGCGTGATGACACCTTTACCAAATCACACGCATATTTGCAAAACGGCAGCCGAATCCACGTGACGTAAAGTATGGGATTTGCCATACGCACTCACTGGGTACGGCCATCATCAAAAGGAGCCGATAACTTTACTACCGGCATATGTAAAATTTAATACTAAAATTATCAGCTACTTTTATGTTGCTGTACCTACACTGAACTTTGAAACTGGTATGGTATGGTTAACTGATTTTCAAGTTATTAAAGTTGGTTAACTTGGCCAAGGAAATACTATTATTGTAGGTATTATTTCGTGCACCTTATGCGACTGCGGTATATTATGGTTTAAAGGTTTAAACGTCAGTCACTAGCCACTCAATTGCTTCAAATTTTGAGTTGGACTCTATTTGTATAATAAAATAAGAGCGGTGACAGGTAGCCGTAGTTACCAAAAGCAATCTAGTGGCTAGGAGCTTAACAAATTCGTAAGTTATTCGATCGGCATAAGGGAGTAATAGTAATTTGTATTTATCTCCGAGTAGCGGAACGGACATGGTGTTACAAGCCCGGTGGCTCGAACACGCATCCCGACTGGCATTTAGATAATCGATATTGCGCAGACAGTTACAAATGCAATGCGATGCATGCGTGCGCCACCTTTAATATAATATTCAAGTTTTTATACGGTGGGAAATATTTTATGTTGTCAGAGTCAGTCCTGGGAATCGTCGGTATCTGTTTGTTCGAAATGCGTTACACACATAGTACTGCAGCGGTGTGGAGTAGACACAGGTGGCACTGGCACGAGGCGATGAGCACGCGCGGACTATTAGCGGATATTAGCATACAGTGGACCGCGGGCGCGGGGAAGGACGCAATTACCAGCAATTGCTACAATTGCGAACGCATGCAGATTAAACCAGTGCTAGGATGTTTATGCACAGACTCAATTTGAAACCTACGAAATAATGCATACACAATCCAGTGTGTAAAGTGTAAGGGCCCACATATAAACAGTACCTAGGAAGTATTTTTCTTAATCATCATGCATCAGGTGCTTTTCTAAAGTGCACTAAGATATCACTGGAAATATAAATTATGCAATCACGATTAATGAATACCGTTACTCGAACGGAGCACTATTATTCCAAATTTTATCACTCCACATTTTCAAACAGCTATAATGTCCTACGTTCGCCTGTTTCCATAAATCTTTTTCGGAGCGAAAACGGTTGGTGTCCATTTTTGCAAAGTACCATTTTCCGTCGAAAAGGTCGGCGCTGGAAAAACGCTAATAATGCAGTACGTGGGGGACGGTTGTTCTAGTTTCACTCGAACGGTACAGTTAAGTTTGCGCGTCGCGTTTAGGGCAGAAGGGCTCTCGGGACAAGACGGATGGATTTAAAACAACATGTCGCGGGGGACATCGAAGGCCTGCGCGGGAAATGGGGAGAGGAGAGGGGGTTGACGAATGTCCGGTGACACCGGAAGTCTTCGCGGACTTAATGTCGCTTTACATGCATAAGTGATAACGGGTCTATGGGACTACATGTATAATCGACATTCCCCTGAGGTAACAAGTTCACTCACAGGTTATAGTACCCGTAACTAAGATTTTCGATAAGAATCTATATATTTTGGGCAGACCGTATAATTATTTACTTCGTTAAAGTTGTTCTCTTTATTGCTGAAGGATGCCCAACTTTGGTATCTTTAATGAATTCTACCCCTAGTTTCCTCTATTTCCTTACATGTTATAAAGTAGTGTGTTTACATATAGCTACGAATTTATAAGATTATTTTAATAAAGATAGTGTGTATAAACACGGACAGTGAGTAACATCTATCCGGTAAACGCTTGGTCAGTGGCATAAGGGACGAAATACGTTTCAAATAAATAAAATAAAAATATATTGAATTTTCCAAATAAAGACATCTAATTTAAATACATGAGGAAAAGATGTTTGCACTGTCAACAGTGCCCTCCGGCCCGGGGCTGACCCGCAGCGCCCCCTCGCGAATACCAAATAGAATAATGCACTCGTCCACTTCCATCTTATTGTTTCACAGTTCATTGCAAGGTTTTAAAATGACTAAAACATTTGAATTGTAATAATATGCAGTTACAAAAATTTCTAATGTAAATATAGAATATTTGTTGGAAGGACAATCACAAAGCAAAAAGTCGATGCCTATTTTACCCTATCAATGCCTTTAGTGGTAAGCTCCCAGACTGCCGTAAAGATATTTTACAAGTTTCAGAAGCGCACTTCATTGATGTGATGTGATGCCACGTGAAGCTAATCGAATCACTCCTCGACGACCTTGACCCTCGGCAGGTGCGCGCGCGACGCAAAGATCACCCCGAGTCACTCACCCGCGCTAATCCGCGACAACGGGACCGTTAGCTCGCGCAAAATATGCAAAACCCACAAGCTGCTTAAAGGATTAGACATCGAAAACCTTTAAAGGTTCGCCGGCTGAATTCGATCGATAGTCACACGCCAATCAGACGATGGAATATGAATTTAAATTGACATATGACGATCGCGCGTGCATGCCTGCCGCTGCGCGGTTCGCACGGCGCGTGGGAGCCGTCAGCAGAGGCGTGCGCGTGCGCGCCGCATTTGAATGTATTCTAATATCCGAGCAATACGCTGCCGATTGATTCCTATCGTACGCGGTAACACCTTCGCGGAGATTACATTTCTACGCGGTCCGTTGTAGACCACAAGCTTTAGAACTAAGGTCGGGTTTAGCGCGGGTGCGCGGAGTGTGTAGGAGGCAGCAGGTTCCCGTGCCGCCCCGCGTAATGGCGCGGACGCTCGCCGTCAGAAGTCGTACTAGTACGTGTTCGAATGTCATCATTACGATATGTGATTCATAAAATGGAGAACGTGTAATTCGAATTCAACCATGATGGCCGATTCAATCCCACGTTTTTCTATTTAGATACAATGTCGGATGAACATTATTAGAGGACACGTCGAGAATACGCAGTCTCAAAGATGTCCAAGATATTGAATTAGATAATTTAATAATGTTATCAAGTGGATCAATACAATCTTATTTAAGTCAAAATAAACCGCAAATTACCATAAAACGCTATGAATAAAAATATTTGATACTGTTTTAAACCTCCATTAGATCAACAAACTAAGGATATAAGGTATTTAATATCGATTGATTACGACAGCACTTTGTCTTAACTATTTTATAGCGCTAAAGCCACCTAGCACTAAGTAACAAATAATTAACCAAATAACATTGTACAAGAAGCGATTTGGCACTTGGCTGTACCATAAGCAGCGCATTACCATGCGCGTGATATCATTAGATCGCGGCACAAGCGCGGCGCCCAAACTATAGGCCTCACTGATGAACACCGAAACAACGAGAGCAATCAGCCCGCTTGTTACCGCACCCGTTACTTCGATACGAATTATGTGTAATATTAGCTCACTCCAAAATTATGTTTCTCTATAAACCAGCAAAATAAGTGTTATGGTAGCTTGAGCTAGATCGACGCTACAGAGTACGCGGGGAAAACATCTTTCAGAAAATAAAGTGTGTTGAATACATCTTTTAATATCTATGTATTGTATTTCATTCAGAGCTAGGCTAGTAACAGAAATATAACAGAAAAGTTTAAACCCGTAAAAAGTCATTCAAAAAAAGGAAAATGTAGAATTTCTTGGATAAGAACTCAATGCGCATCGTGATAAAATATTAATATAGGTATCCGTTAATTACATAACACCTAAAAACTAAATATTTATCCTCAAACGCCTATCTAACCGCCGTAATAAAGATATAACACATGTTTTTGCGAAGGTATAAATCAAGCGTGCGCCATATCGACTAGGGTTGAGTTTTTTCATTTAGTGAATACATGTGACATTTCATATCACGGTCGTTGGTAACATTAGAGTTTGGGCACCGAAAGTGTTAAAGGCGATAATGTGCATGTATCGGTTGCGACAGTTAGGACAAGGCAGGGAGAGGGATAGCAGGACCGTAACGTGCTGCAGGTGCCTCTAACGGGATCGGGAAAGGTCAGCTCGCCCTTCAGGGCTGCCACTTGTACCCCAGAGAAAGCGCTTTCATTTGTGCTGATAAATTAAATGTTGACTCTAAATTACACGGTGACAATATAATTGCATCCAAACTATTTCACTCGTTTCCTGTTTACAGGACTTGAAAAAGATTAACGTCGACGTCTCTTCATTTTTTTAATTTTATCACAGTGCTGATTGCAAAAGGTTGCAGGTATACAGACAAATAATCTTGAAGAAAGTTGGCAGCCCTAGAGTCACCCCGCGCGGAGTGAAAGGTCGTGCACATGTTGCCGCGCGACACGCAATGCTTTCAGCAACAAATGCCGCACGGCATGTAGGGTTCACTACAGCGCTGAGGTGTCGCGACGAAGATAGTTGCGTTATCAATAAATAATGAAATGCTCATTTTTATACCACAATGTCTAGCTGTATTCTGTTCAGTAGGGAGAACACTATGTATGTGACTGTCATAAGATACAAGTAATTGATGGCCTGGGACCTAATTCGAGATTGACATTTGAGTGATCGCCAAACGTCAAATCTCTATTAGATAACAGCTATATCGCCATTGAACTGTCATTCAAATGCGATGAGCTTAAAAGTGACATCTTCTCTTCTTCTTTGTCGTGACACTCTTGTCAGAGTGGTCGTGGTCGTCACATCAGGGTTGGTAGCAAACTTTACAATCCGTCGCCATTCCTCCCGTACTGTAGCTCTTCTTGTGCATTCGTGGAGTGGACCATTGAGTGTATTCTTGACTTGGTCGGTCCATCGCATCGGTGACCTACCGCGCGCTCTAGTGCCTTCGACTTTCCCCTGCACCACAAGTCGTTCCACAGAAGTGTCTTCTCGACGTGTGATATGTCCGAAGAAAGTGAGAATACGACATTGGACGATGGAAGAAAGACGCTGTTTAATGCCGAGTTCTTGGATGATTGAGTCGTTGGTTCGGAATTGTGTCCAGGTTATGCCAAGCATCCTTCTCCAGCACCACATTTCTAGAGCGTCTATCTTCTTTTTCTCGCTTTCCCTTAATGTCCACGTCTCAGCACCGTAAAGAAATATGGGAAACACTAATGCCCTGACAAGTCGCATTTTAGTGGCCTTTGTGATGTTTCTGCTTCTCCATATCTTTCTGAGCCGATCCATGGCGGACCTGGTGATAGCCATGCGCCGTTTAATCTCATCCACGCATCCACCTCCGTTCGATATTAGTGCCCCAAGGTAGGTGTATGACTGAACGACGTCGCAATTCGCAATTTTAGTGACTTCAGGCGAGTTGTTGTTAGCTCGATCGACAATCACGACCTTCGTCTTGCTGCGGTTTATTTTGAGACCGAAATCACGGCTAACTTGCTCCATTTTATTCAGCAGGGATTCCATGTTGCCGATGCTAGTTGCAAATAGGGTTGTGTCATCTGCATACCGCAAATTGGAAATTTTATGACCTCCAATAGTGATTCCGTCTGACCAATTCTCGAGTGTTATTCTCATAATGAGTTCTGTGTAGGTGTTAAACAGCAATGGTGATAAAATGCAGCCTTGACGGACCCCGGCACTTGGATGAAAGTGATTTGACGACACGTCGTCCGTTCTCACCGAAGCTGTTCCTTCTTCATAAAGTTTCCTAAGAAGGTGCACTAAATGTTTAGGTGTTCCCATAGCTAGGAGAGTCTCCCAAAGTACCGGCCACCTCACTGAGTCGAACGCCTTTGAGAAGTCAACAAAGCAAATATAGGTCGGCTTGTTGAATTCCCTGGCTTTTTCAATTGACATATCTCATCTCAATTTTGGAAATAAGAAGGCGATAATGGTTGTCAAAAATGTTATTCATGTATATAAATTTCTGTTTTGAACGAAACGTAACGGACTAATTTCACGTACTACGCGGTCAATTTAAAGTATGCGCCTGTTATTTATGCCGTCACATACAAAGGAAACGAAAATTTTGCTCGTCCGAATTGACGAAGTTGCGATGTTCTAGGGATATCGCCACTTGTCAAGTAGGCACACGTCAAAAGTGACGGATGGCGACGAAAAGGAGAGATCTCCATTATATCTCTAAAATTAGTCGAATACCCCCCCTGTTTTCCAAATATTGTAACTCTGTCACTTGGTAAACTACTGCACTTATTTCACTACCTAATGATGCCTAATGAAAGTAATAGAATTATGGTTGACTTAAAAAAGTTAGCAGACATGTATTTTTTAATGACAGCAATGAAATTGTGAAGAATACTTTTGTATAACTTTTTTTTTCAATTATCAGTTTATGCAACTCTACAATTGATATATACTATTCTTGGAAGGAATTAATTAAGGAGAGAGCAATAATTGCTAAGTTCATACATTATTTTAACGAAACCGTTTAGAAATTGGCAGCTCAGCAAAGAGAGTGGCGGGGGTGGAAAGCGATAAGGCTACACGCGTTTGTGCGCCGGTTTCAGCGCCCTTCACGCCCTTGTGTGATAAACTAACACTATTATATGCTCAGACGGCGTGCAGTGACTGACCGTCAGCTATTTAAATTGCTGATACTTTTAAGTAAGAGCTTTGACCCGAGGGAGGGACGGGGAGGGCCCGATGTCTAGACGACCTAGACGACTCCATCCAATCACGGCCTGCGCTGCATCCACGACATTGTATATGCTATTACATCGACCGAACACGCTGTCTCGCCGAGCCCGAGGCATAATTTTATTCATAAGGAGTTTCATTTTTACCGCAAAAAACAATACGAAACTAGTAATAATGACTTTCGTTAAGGGTTTTTAGTTATTGTAATAATCGAAGTGACATTAAAAATCATTTATGTAGTACCTAATTAAAAACTTGCAGTTCGGTCCCGTTAGCGTTGGGACACTAAGCCGCCCGGCGCGGCTGCCCGGCCCGTTACCGGCCCGCTCGTCGTGCCGGTAGTAAAACCCTCGACGAAAAACCCTCACGCATCTGACTGTCCTTTACGACGTGCATTGCCCGTCGTAAAACCAGGGTTGTGCAATTTTCGCATTCCGATTGTTTCCTTGTTTTGTTAATCTCCGGCAATAAATTAGAAAGCCGTTTCTCCCTTTGTCGAGTTTTTTTGCGGCGCGCTTTCTCCGATTCTAATTGCTTCTAGCGGGCATCCCTAATTCGTTAAAAAGTTAAAAAACAATTACTGTTATTGTGAGTGCGAGTCCGTCCGCAGTGCCGCATCAAATAATAATCGTAAAACGTACCCTGAACTGTGAAGGACCTCGGCATTATGGTGTTCGGTGAAAGCGATAAAAAATTGAAACTTAATTACTGACTTACCGTGAATACGATCGTAAAAATTCAGCGAACAGATAGGGCGGGGTAGCCGGAAAATGGTTTGTTGTACTACACGAACGTCTCGTGGATCCAAGGAACGTAATCAATGAACCCATGATAAGCAAGAAGTTAACTAGCATTGATGTGTCATAGCCGCGTGACCAAATCACACGGGATTTACTAATGATCCCAACAACACTAGTACAAGCAATTAATCGACTAGTACAGTAAACCTAATTACCATAATGACTTCATGTTTGTGATGCAAGAAAACAAGTGACCCCAGCGGGTCGTAGACGACTGGAGAATTGAGTCCCAGCATCCGATCCCCGAAAAAGGAAAGCAATTAATAATAAATAAGATCAGATCTCACCTGAGTCCATCAGTCGTCATCAAGGGTCGCGGGCACACTGTGCGCGCTCCGCTACCCCCACTCGACCCCATGCCCTAGGTCTAGTCCGCATTATTCACCCCCGATTAGCGCAAAAACGAAATGTCAGTGAATGGCGAGTAACGGGACCACGGTAACTAGAGTGTGGGGTCGCGGGACCTTTACCCCGCGCCCGCGCAGGTCCCCTCTTACCCGCTAACTGCAGTAATTAGCGGCTGGCACCCCGGCGCTGACTAACGGGCTAGGGCTTCTATCTATATTGACGGCTATTTTTAGTCACCACTCTAAGGTCAGGAGGGGAAGAGTTTTTCAATGGGCACATCGTGTTGCTGATTGGGTTTGTTCGCAGAAGTTTTTTCTGTGACTTTCTTCGATGTTTATTCATATCCCTCACTTTCATTATTTTTTGTTTCAAGCAAAACAGCGGGCTGGTCTAGTGGTTTTATAGTGCCCTGTCTGCCAGCGTTGCAAGTTTTGTTCTACAAATCAATAATATTCGAAGAATAAATCACTAACTACAACATACAAGTAAGCCATTGCTACGACTAAACCTCAGAGAGCCTATGATGATTACATTAATCGCATGATAAATGATATAGCATCCGGCACTCGCATACTCATATGTGTATGGGAAAGTAATGGATGCTTTATTATTTATTTAACACGCGATAAACGCAACTATCACAATCACGCAGACGAGCCGAACTACGCACAGGGGAGTTTACTGTCAATCTTGATGTGATTTGATTGATTTCTGTACTTGAATAAAACTCTTTCTCTCATTCAACTTCAGGTGTTGTTTTTAAATGCATTAGTGTAAAATAGGCATCTAGGTTTATTGCGATAGGAAAGTCGTTAGATGATACGCGCTAACCTGATGATGACGGGAACAGAGTCAGTGATATTTCAGTGGCATGATGCTTAATGGCCACGAGTGCTCGACGGTAACATCCAGCTGTCGAGCTGCAGTGTTTGTAGATGCTATCGCTGCAAATTGCAATTGATACTGCGGCCGCCCATGCGTGACATGCGTCAATCCGTTACATTGTCTACGCCATTACGTTTGCAGCTGCAACACATTATACCTCCGAACTATGCATATTTGATATCGGCAAAAAATTGCCTTGGAATAGCAGAAGTAAGAGTTCCCGAAAGTGTGTAATAAATCGCTCTGGCCACTCGGTCAACGCGCATTTCTAAGAACCTTGAGAAATTATAAACGCAAGCGATAATCTATCGAGGTGCAATGCTATGCATGCCGCACTATCCACAAAACTATAATATTCTTTAAATACTGCGCAAAGAGGCCAATTTAGATTGGAGTTAGAAGTAGAACCTGAACAAAGGATTTGCATACGCACAATTCGGGGCTATTCTTAAAGTTTTTTGTGCGTATACGCATGGTAGGTATAAACGAGCGGAGGGAAAGGTATCGATCACTAGACCGCATGAAGAGTCGTAAATTACGAGGTTTTGAATAAAACTGCCATTATGGAAACGAACACGACTAAATAAGGCACAATAGCTGCGTGTCGCAGAAACGATAATAGTTCAAAGTTTTTGCCAGACATTAGAATAAGCGGGATGTGTGTCTGTCTGTGAACTGTACTAGATTTGATGATCATAGTAAAAACACAGTTACAAAAATAGTTTAATATTTAATTAACTTAGGTCAGAAAACCTCGTGTCAAATAAGTTCAAGTTTTTTACGCACTAACCGACTTATGATAAGACATTCGATTCTACTAAATTAGACGAGTAAAGCCAGATGGTACATCATAGTGAGTTTGCATTTCCCCGGAACGCACTTTGCATACGCTAAACGCATTTTTATGGAAATCATAGTTTCATCGGCCCCAAGCAAAGTGTGAACCACCGCGCAGGATAGTGTGAACCACACACGCACACAGGGCTTGTTGCTTTGCCATTGTGAATCAATTCAAAGAGGTATGTAATAATGTTTGGAGGCGCATTTAGCTTGAAATAAAACTTGGTTAAAATGGTTCAATACGATTTGAAATATCAAAGCGATCATAGACTACTGCATATTTGACAGTGCTGTCAAAGTGTTTACATACCTAAGTCGTACTTACGTTACTGTCTTTTTAAATCTGGATCTTCGAGAAACAAAATATTGACGTCAAATAATAATTTTACGAACGTGTGGTCTGTACGGGTCAGTGCAATTTTTTTCGGCCAGGTAGAGCTACCTGCGCGCCGGTAGCCTCAGCATGGAGCGATCGTAATCACGCATGATGCGACGCCCGCATGCAAGAACCACGCACAATGTTTCGCGCACTACACACGTTGCAAGCAACGTGCGCGAAAGTTCAAACTTGTTGTGAGTTGATAGGATAGACCCAGGTACCACGGCATTATTGCAAAAAGTCATTCATGAAGTTCGAGATTGATTGTAAATTTAAGACAGATATTCATTAAAAATGTATCTGTTGGTCCCGATATTACGGACAGCTGTGCCTCAGCCGTCCACAATTAGTACAAATGTCAGCAAATGCCAACTATCGCTCTGGAGATGAAACACGCACCCCGCGCATGCGTAATTAGCTCGAGATCTTAATCGACCGCAAAAAGCCAAGTGGATACTTCATTATGAAAATATTCTGGAAATTAATGTAGTCCATAAAGAGTATTACAATTACCCTAATTAAAGCTTATTTATTCCATCAAGATGATCTAAATTCAGAATTATGAATTCAGACATGTTGCAAGCATCAATATTGGAGGGATTAGAATGCGAAGCGGGCGTAGGCACGAGCGCACCGTTAGCGTTCGTTGTGGCCGCGCGGTTACATGTCGCTGTTGAAATTGAAATAAGATCAATAGCCGATGTAAAAAACGCATTTGAATTTGATGCTCATTGTCGGCAGGATGGATGAATGGATCACGTCGCAGAAGCTATTAGTATAACGCGCACATCACGGCGTGGCGCGTTTTTGTCGCGCGACGCGTCACGACGCCGCTCGCAGGACAACGAGTTAAACTAGAAAGCACTTGTAGGGTATCATTAAATACTACCTAGGTATAGCTCATCAATTGTTCGAAAGTGCAGCTTTCATTGCAATTATACGGAAACTATAGCACCGGGATATGGGGCACAGCACCGTAATCTACGGGTGGAGTTCCTGTCTCCAGCGATTATGTCCGACGAGGCCCTTCACTCGCGCGCGGCACAATGCGCATCAATATTATCATTAGCCCGGCGTCATTGTGATCTGTCGCACGTTTAGCAATAAATTTGGAAAAAAAATAAAAAAATCTTATTCACGTCCGACGCAGACGCAGTCGGCGACAAAAACTGATGGAAATAGAAAGAAATATGCAAGAGAGATTGTTCGGCGATCGAGAGATCTGAGGTGAGGCAAAAAAATGGCAGATGCGCGAGAGCAGGTAGCTAGCACGGCAGGCGCGCGGGGACGGGGCATGCAAATGCGCTCAGATGAGTCTAGGAATTAACGCATTCTAGACAGCAAGGTGTCCCAGAATTAAACAACAAGTTCCTTCACGCGTTTCAATATGATGGTAATCTTTATTAACTGTAATATTTTTCCAGCGAATGAGTTTGCATAATAATATAATTAAACAAACCTCTATTTTAATGGAAATGGCTCTATGTAACGTTTTGTGACGCGGTACTTAGACTTATTGAATTTTAGTTACTCTTCAATCTCATCTACAACTGAGCGCTAACAACTGCTTAGCGAAAAGACGCGCATGTGTTTATGTATGTGTAATGCGGCGCAGGAATCCGCGCCGCTTTCCCGCGCACATACATTACGCATGTGCAGCCTTAGCATCCTACTCTGTGGCGAGCATCTAAAGGACTACATACTCGTAAATCATGGTATGGATACGATGACAAATGTTATTCATCAGTTAGTGTTTAATATTGAACCTTCACTTTAAGTCGGTTAAACAGTTAGGGAGGCTCAAATAATTAATATTACGCGATATAATCCGTTTAAATTGTTTTATTTAGATGTTAAGTATTGTTTTATAAAAAATAAGTATCATTTTTTTTACATCAATTAATTTCGCCGCCGATATTTTACATAAAGTTTATGGCTATACTATAAGTTCGTCTTACAATACATATTAGTATTCGGACTCGGACTCTTTAACGTGTTGTTTGGTAGATGCGACATGTATATTTTAAACTTACTATTATGCTGATTCATCATAACAAAAGTAAGTACCTAATATATATTCCTTGTTAAAACTGAGTTAAGTAGGTACGTAACAAATATGTACCTACTCAGTTTTACCAATGCATACAAGTACGAGTAGGTGAACGGCAGACGCAAGCTAGGTTTTGCAAAAACCCTGCACGATTAGTGCGTACCAGGAATTCCGTGCCACTACACCTTACGTTGTTGCCCGCGGACGGATTTTTTCCCATTTTGAACCGTACTTTAATGTAACTCAATCCTTTTATTACGCAGACGATTTTAGAAGCTTGGAATATCGAGCTAGCAGTAATGTTAAAATAAAATAGTATTAATTCGGGTCAGACAAAGAGACTCGGAGAATTCGTTACAGCCTGCGCGCGCGGTGGACATCGCTCATGGCGGAGATCTAATCGCCCGATGACTTACAAGTTTCTTTCTGCTCGCTTTAAAACTTATCTATATTAATATTCATAAGAACTGCTTCATAAAAAAAGGTTATAAGCTTGACCGTTGTTCGTCTAATTTAAAATTTCGCTGGGTTTTTTTATATAGGTAGATGGTGCAACTTTTTGTCCGTTCTGGAGCAGTTATCGAATTATATTTGAGAGCATTTTGAATAATAGCAAAGGTTCTTGTTTACGTTCGTCTATAGAATTAAACGTCGATGTCAAGATAACGGCCGGTGCGGGCCGACTGACGGCGCACGAGCGTCAGAATGTTAAATGATCAGATATTAGGCGACGCGACGACTCGCCGCGATTAACAAGATATCTATCTGAAATTGGAAATACTTAGTTCTATTTGACTGAAGCGGTATCGCGAGATGGATCTCTTTGTGCAGTAGAAAGCTAAATTATCAACCCGTCACTAATTTTGACCAATCAACCGAATATTGGAACGCAATTTTCTTATTAAATTACTGATTTTATTGTGAACAATCTCTTTTGCGCAATCGTTGACCGCAGCACCGTGCGCGTGCGCCGCCTTTCAGCCACGCTTTGTTCGGTAGAAGCTCACAGCTAGGTATCGCCTCACAGCCCAGTACATCTGAATAAATTTAGGCAAATCAACCAAAAAAAACCGGCCAAGAGCATGTCGGGCCACGCTCAGTGTAGGGTTCCGTAGTTGCTTATCCTTCACAAGAGAGGGGCTTAAAACAGCGGTTTTAAGCCCGAGGTTTAAGTTACGAATAAGATTTCAAGTTCTGTAAAAAGGTCGTAACCGCCAAAGTAACTGTAATTACTTATTACCTTCTGGAAGTCAACTTACGTCCTTTTAAAGAAAATTATGAAATTTTGCGATATCTCAAAAACGGATGGACCGATTTTGTTCAATATAGTTTTCATTGAAAGTAATTTTAAGGCCTCATTTTCATGAATTTTTCCATATTTTTTTGACCGGCGGTTGAAAAGTTAGAGGGGGGGGCACATTTTTTTTAATTTTCGGAGCGAATTTTACAAAACTATTGACTTTATCAAAAAGTAATGTTGCGAGATCCCTATTGTTCTTAACAGACCTATTTAACGACACCCCACACACTAGGGTTGAAACGAAAAAAAAAATTCACCCCCACTTTAGGTGTACGAGAGGTACCAAAAAAAAAAATTTTTTTTAGTTTTTATAGTACCGTTTTGTCGGCGTGATACATACTCATACCAAATTTCAGCTTTCTAGTACTAATGATCACGGAGCTAAGCCGCGGACGGACGGACAGACGGACCTGGCGAAACTATAAGGGTTCCTAGTTGACTACGGACCCCTAAAAATATAGGCACATATTCATTTGTTATGAATTTGTAGTATGTAGGTAGTTTAATAATGAAAATTCCTTAATTTACAACATACTATTAAAATAAATAGTATATAATATCTATTTTCATATAATGTGGACAACATAATATTCAAATAGATAGAATATATCTATATTAATATTGTGTGGATATGAAAAGCAAAAGATCAGGACGTACAATTTTTGAGGAGACGAGACAACCTGCCGAAGGGTGCCTGAGAGACATGGACACGCTCCTACGTAACGTGAGTCATAGTCCCAGGCTCCGTAGCCGCAGGAAAAAAGATTGCCATGTGTCGTTTGAGACCAGATAAATATAGCACCGGATCCCATCGGGGAGCATACGTGCGCAATGAAGGCATCCTCCCTAAGATGTATTGACGAAGCTATTTACATAGAAATACGTATCGTATACCCACACTACGGTCAACTTGGGACAATCTAAATCCGCAGATTGTGCGGATGTGTCAAGTGTAGCGACAGATGCGAACTGCTGAATGAGATGTCGACTGGTATTGTACGTGTGTCACAAGTAAAAGGGGTACTCGTACGAATTAAAACATAAGGTGAGCAGAGCGGCGAGTGCGAGGGTGTAGGAAAGGGCACTCTCCGTGATATATTGTTGTGAGTAGCAACACGTGTGTGAGTTACCTCTAAATTTTAGTGCAAGTCCGACATTCGTGGGTCAAAATGAATGCGTCTATTCGATTTGAATTATGAACGAAAACTGAGCTGTGATTTATCTCCGCAAAAGTAAAAGCGCAATTTAATGGTGATCATTTCATTTCAAAGTGTAGTAGTACCATTGACACCGGCAGTGTTGTTTCGGTACCTTCAAAATAGAGCAAAATGCCGCGTTACACGGTTATTAGGGCATTACGGCGATGTGACCGATCGCTCCCACTTTTTACCGGATTTGAATAACCGTCGCCTACAAAGCGCGGCGTGACGCACGCTCCTTCGGGCAGCACCGCGCCGCGTCGCGCCGTCCATTCATCGCGTAATTAACGCGCGTAAAAAACGCGTCTTACGAAAATTAGAAATGTCCCGGCACAAAAAGCGTGTCGCGCTGTGAAATGGTACTCATTTAAATGTGTCGCATCTCTATGACATCTAATTAGCGCTGGGAAAAAAGATATTTGTAACTGGCTCTAAATTGTTCCAATGCCTTACTTACGTCAACTGCCTTCGCGAAAATCAAAAAAATATGGATCGTAATAATCGTAGTGGGATAAATGATATCGATGGTAGGTACTAAATATGTAGTATCGATGGTCATCACTTATAGCCAGATCGGAATTCCGTTGTTTGATTTCGTATCACAGTTTAAGTCATGCGGGTGGTGAAAATTAACTAGTATGGCTGTTCTCGTGTGTGTGCAGGGTGAATGTTTGATAAGTAGTTTTGGACCTGAATGAAAAGAAAAAACCATATAAGCTCAAATAGCAAGAAAAAAATTCACGAGATGTTTAGTGTATATTCCAAAATATAAAAATCTTGTTACTTTATGACAGTCACAGACATCGCAGTAGCTAAATATTGAATGAATCATCGCACCTCGAATATTTCCTATAGTTTTTTGTCTATTTCCTGGTATCGTGCACGGACTTTGATTATGATGATGCACAACTTAAGTTTAGGCCAAACTTACGTTCACTGGTCGGTTCAATGCGATTATCAAAAGAAGCTGGGGTCGGCTGC
This sequence comes from Apotomis betuletana, assembly GCA_932273695.1. NCBI lineage: Eukaryota > Metazoa > Arthropoda > Insecta > Lepidoptera > Tortricidae > Apotomis > Apotomis betuletana. Next base: position 17,407,466 of record OW026299.1, read on the forward strand.
CACACAATGTATTTCGAATAAAATCACGAGATGACTTGTGACCTAGTCTTTGCCAAATAAATGTTTAGGTACATTTTGTTCAAATTTATGTATGTATGTAAGTAAACACTTTATTGTACACAACTGGTTATAAATACATTGATAACAAATGAAATATGTACAAAGGCGAACTTATCCCAATTAGGGATCTCTTCCAGTTAACCTTTGAGCAATTGAAGGAATGAATGAAATATTTGAAGAAAATAGGCAAACTACACTGCGTACAAACGAGCTATCTATATTATACTTAATAAAACTATGAGTACATAGACTAAGTAATAATACACATATATGTATATATAAGTATATAATTATAATTTAAACGATCTTTCCTATACACGTCTAAATAGGAGGACAATTTTATTAAGAAAATGATTCCTTACTACCTATTTCCATTATACTTTAAATGGCATCGCAGTTCAGTTCAGTAGTGGTATATTAAAATAATTGGATTATTGAATACCATCTTTTGCTCAATTGATTCACAAAATTAGTCCCTTGACTAGGGCCACCTTCCAGCTCCATCATCAGACCAGCCCCATAGTATCATATTATTTTCAGTATCACTATCAAAGTTTAGTAGGTATGCATAATTTCAGCTCAATAGATTGAAGATATCTGCTTGAAAATTGAGTTGCAAGATTCCACCCGAACATACATTGCAAATTAAAAAAAACGCTTGTAATAAATGTAGCGATGTAGAAACGTCACTTCCAAAACCTAGTGTGGCAAGCGGCGTCGATCAGAGCTGAAGAGCTCGAGCCGACCGCGAGCGGCCACAAAAACATAATTAGATAATGCTCGCGACATAAAAAGGAGCCGGGAGTAAGCTAATACAGTTTTTATTCGCTTACCTTTAAGGTCGAACACCATCTGTGTGTTGAAGTAGCTGCTGACGTCACCACGCGCCGACACTGCAACCAAATATAACTGTTAGATACAATATTATTAAGTGAACTGAAGTACAACTTTATAGAGAAAACGTTAAGAGGAAATATCACTACCTATCTTTCTTTGCCGTCCGTTTACTTTAAGTTTGCACCTGGTACTCTGGCGGGTAATGAGGTTCAAACTCTACGTAACCAAGTTGAAGAAATTGAGGTTTCGTTCTCGACTGTTTCCACCTCAAAAACTAAACCAATTGTAACAAAATTTTAGAAACTGAATTAGAAGGATAGCTTCTGTGTCAAACCGTTTCGATTTTTGCTACTATAGAATGTTATTACTATAGAATTTGTGTAGGTATTCGGCATCTGTTTGGAGCGCAATTTTGGCCAAAAATAGACCTGGCCTGGTACACAAATTGTACAATGATAAGCGCAGAAATCGAAAATGACCAAAAAATAACATTGCCTTCCTATTCAGTTTCCAAAATTTCATTTCGTAGAAAACAGTCGAGAACGAAATCTCGATTTGTATGGAAAATGAGCAGTAATATATCCTCTTAAATATTCACTTTATGCTCAGTGAAAGGCGGAACCTTCACTGCGGCAATTATGTTAACTTGTAATTAACCATTCTTGGCATGGGGTCAAAAAGGTCCCAAAAATCAAGCCCTTGCAATCTTAGCTACATTATCTTTGTATATGGTATGTATGCACTCTTGGTCAACGGAACTAAATACCCAATATTTTGCATAGCTTTGTATACCAACTTGAAATATGTCGTTAAACAAAATATATAATCTATACTCCAATACCCACTTAGAAGATCGATTGGCAATATTGGGGTCCTCGATTAATCATTAATATATATGTCTACTTACATATTTATTATCAAGTAGGTATATTTTTTGACACAAAGTATCACGAGTTGCCACTATTACAAACTTCACGTAAACAACATTTCCGACTGAATTTTGGTATGGTTTATTGTTATTGTGAGCTAGATAGAATTATAAATATTACAGCTTTATTACAGCTTATTTTATTACAGCCATTTTATTACAGCTTTAATGTTGTCAGCCATAAAATATATAACAATATGGATTTTTAATATTTTATAGAATAAACTAAAATTCTTAACATTCCTTGAATAGCATAGCAAATTGTATGATATTTTTCAGATAGGTATGTATCTTTAACTGCGTATTTCATACCAAAACCATTATGCGACACTACCTAGCAAAAAACCACTCAACGCTGTTAAGTGTCAATAGGCACAATATAAATGTAAAAACGATGGCAGTTTTCAGATCGGTCATTAAATGTCCACGTTCCAAACGTGACAGATTTCATTTATTTAATGAAGGTGTAAAAATACAATAGGCTCTCGACGCATGGTCCGGCAGCTGCGCCGGCGCCGATGACCGTTGCCTGCAATTCCAACGATCGCCAATCGCGGGGGTGGACCGACATTCAAACTTAATAGAATAACCCAAACGTGCCCAAACGTGGACCATAAATTACCGCCCCGCGTTCATCACGGACATAAGTGGCGCTTACAGTTGGGGACTGTAAGCTTAATGAAATTCAGCAAACTAGTGAATCCGCATAGTCATACTGATTTAACAAATTATGTTAAACATACTCGTTGATGAGCATTTCTCAAAAAGTTTGTACACAATTAAGACAGACAATTAAAGTCAATATAATTTTCCTATTTTGTTACCCCAATTATTTTGGTAATTTTATATCAATGTTATGGCTATATGTTCGATAATTAAGGTTCTGTTATGCTTATACTTTTTTAATTATATATATTATGACACCAATGTATTGGAAATCACAAAGAAAATTGGTAACAAAATTGTAAAATTTTATATGAATTTAATTTCTTATTTGTGTACAAACTTTTTGAGAAATGCTGAGATATATTTTAATGAGTTTACTATTAAATTTTCGTGCGATTTGTGCGTGTTGGCTGGTTAAATTTTGTCATTGATTGCATCAACGGATAAATTAGTAAGTTAATTAATACATACATTTGTATTTTGAAATAGCATTTTTTTTATTTTAGGATTATTTACTCGCATTTCACAAAAATTTAGACATACATTTTTCTTTCTAAAGATTTGCTTTGATATCTGCCCTTTTTTTCTTAACACATTTTGAGATTCCTATCAAACTACCTAATGATTGCAACGTATATCGCGTGGTAAGGATAAAAAACTTAGCATTTCTTAATAATCTAACAGATTTTCTCCGATTAGATAAGCGAGAAATAGGAGTTATGCTGCTACGTTTGATGGCTACTTGGAGGCATACGACACGTGTCCCACGTCTCGTATTTCCTTATGTGTCGTGTCGCGTGTCGCAAACATCAGCTAAGTAGCTGAACGGGCTCTAAGACATGCACACTACCCTTCGACTGTGAAAAATTAAAGGGTCACTTCACTTCACCCAGGGGAGAGTTCGCGACGTATTGGCGAACTTTCGGGCCATTATTTAAGTTTTCTATTTGGAAATAGAATTATGTAGAGTAGGCAACACGCTAGCAAAAATCGCCACAATTAAATTTTATTATTTTCGTATGTCTGATTTTAAATCTTATTGTAGCTCAATTAAAATAAATAATTGAATATGTACACTTTGCGTACTGTATGTCGTAAAAGCGAATGCTTTCTATGGGAAATATTGAGAAGCAAAGTTCCGCAGAAGTGACCGAGACGAAATAGAATTAGAGTTCGTGGGAGGGCCACTTGAAGTGTGACGGAGATTCTACGACAAAAACTGAATTTGACAACGGAGCGGATAACCGTCGTCGTTGCGCAGGAAATGCGGAAGCGAAGCTCGGTGCTGTTGTTTTGTATTAGCTGCAAGGCGGACCTCGGCTTATCTAAGACGGTATCGCATTAGACGTAGGGAAATAAATGAGCGGGATAGTTTCTATTTAAAGTGGGGTCAGGTGCCCCCCTCAGTAAATCGCGCGCGTGAAATAGTGCCGGCCGACGGGTAATGCGCCGCTCCCGCGGGACCCGACCTGCTCGCTACTCCATAAATCGTCCCCATTTGGCTAACCCGCGAATCAAAGAAAGGTAATTCACAATGTTTAAATCCAATTTGAGAAAAGAAAGACCGAGGGCGTCCCTCCCCCGCCGACGCGCGGCAGGAATGTAAATCGGCGGCGGCAGCGCCGACAAACCGTTTATTGTCGTCGTGTCGCGACGAACGATTATTATGATTCAGCGAGTGGCCAGAGGGTGGCGCGCTGGGATCCTCCGCAACAATCCTCGGCGTGATTTACATGATGTCGAGAGGTTTTTAACGTCACTGCTATAATTTACAACGTTGGACAAGAAACGGCATTTTTACTTATTAATTAAATGAAACATTAACACTGTAAAATGCAAATTCAACGAACCAAATTTGGCTATAGGCGGCACGCAAGGTGCGACTCGACACCGCCTCCACACAGCCGATTTCTCTTCGACGTGTGTTTTTGCGAGGCGGTAACGCGTTATCAGTTACATTAATTTGTGTTAACACGAAATCGCGTGAGCCGCGAGCACGCCTAACGATATGCTAATCAGATGAGACTGACGACTCTATTAGAAAAATTTTCAGTAAAAACACCTCGGAATTTTCATACTACATATTACCTATCCGAGCAACAGATCAGTTCTCAGAACTCGAGGTTTCTATTTCGGTGTCGCGGATTCTCGAGACGAGGATCCGTCGGTGTCGTTGACCGGCGGTGGTTAATTAGGCGCCCCCGTGCCCCCCGCTTCCTTTCACCCCCGCCCCCGCCCTCTCACGCACATGGCTCGTCGCGGACACAAACATTGCCCCACATACGAAAATCGATACGGCCGTAACGGGAGCACGTTCAATGTTAACACTTGTCTCGCCTCAACCCGCGTCACAGGACTGTTGCACGCTCGAGAGGTAATAACCATGTTGTCTACACAACACCGACGCGAACTCTTCATGTTGGGATATGAGATAAGCTGGCAGATAGCAGCGGGTATAAATTGTGTATTGAATGTGAAACTACTTAAACTGTGCAAGTGTGCAGCAGGTTGAAGTAGGTAATGGCGCGATGTCACGGGCCCATTCGTCACGGACGCTACATGTCAGTGTTTGTTTATATCGTTAACTGAATGATTGATCAACAGGTTTCATAGTTGTATTTTATTTATTATAATATACGTGTATGGTGTGTACGTTAATATGTTGTTTTAGACTTCTAACTTATTATGATTCACAAGTTTAAGCAAGTGCTAAATAATATCGAAACCTTCAAACACGGAAAGTGTATGCAAGTGTTATATCGCCCTACATTAAGTTGATGTAGAGTGCCGCAACTTACCTACTTACGAAGTTGGTCAAAAGTGTGAAGTCTTGATTTAATACATGTAAAGCAAGCATTTAAATTTATGAGTTTATTGCCTGAAATAAAATATGCTCATTATACTAATATTTAAAATTAGCCTGCAGGCAATAAAATAAATCACCGTGGTAACGAGAATTTTGCCGCGCGACACGCCTCGCCGCGCGGCGTACGCGCCGCATCTCCGTCGTACGCGCCACATCTCCGTCGGGCAAACTTCATTATTTTAATAAGCTATTATTACGTTATAAATTGGCTCCATAATGTTGCAACGTCGAAAACTATTAAAAAATCCGGCACGACGATTGAATAAACAAACAGAAATCATAATTAGGCTTTTAATGTAGTCAACATTAATAACACAGCGAAGAATGAAGCCGGTCCGATGTGTATCGCCGTGAATCTGCATAAGCATGAAATTAATTAGACACGTATAATGAGACATTAAGTGCGGCGAGCGGTCCCGCGGCGCTCACGCACGCCGTCCGCCCGAGCCGCGAGCGCGGCCGCAGGTCCACACATGGCTGCCAGAAAAGCGTAAGTCCAGCGCTGCTGCGCCCGCGCTGCGTGCCCAACTAAGTGCTGATCGTAGATTGTAACTGATCACCATTTACATTAAAACTACAAGACGGAAATATCATTGAACAACATTAAACTGATGCACTCTTTTTTAATGTTCCGTAATAAAGGTGCAGTATCTCGCCGGATCCGTCAGTAAAATGCGGAGAATAATTTGAATATAATGTTTTACAACCTTTTGTACACTTAAGTACATTGCAAAAACATGTTTTGTATTTGCTGCAGTCATTAAGCTAAAGTTATTTGTATATAATTAAAATCATGTATTTCTATTTTTATATTTAAAAAGATTACATGTCAGGGAATTATCATTTGTGGAGTAAGATGATAATTCCCTGACATGTAATCTTCGAGTAAGTGTTACCTATACCTTATTTAGATATTTCCCTACGTCGCAGTTGGGATGGACAATTATTTTACAATGGTAATCGTACAATAATGTATTAACATAAAATAGGCTTATTGACTAAATGATAAGCAACTGGTACATTACATTAAAAAAATATACCAGTCTATAAATATGCTTTTTTTTATAGTAAGTGTTAAAGACATCAACGGGTTTATGTTCCATCATCATTAAATAAATTATTAAACTCGTTTTAAATTATAAATATTTTAAACAAAACAAATAATCAAATCTTTGATTGAGAATTTTTAAATATTATCATAAAATATGAGTAATTATTGTGATTCTTTGTTTTTATCCCTATAATGCGTTCATATTATCTATGTTATTGCACTGATACCTAAATAAGGCAGAGGAATGAAAAATCAAAACTGAATTCTGACTTAGACCCAACCACTCATTTTATGATAGAAACCTAAATTTGCAGTTGTTGGTTTTTGCCTTCTTCCAGAAGTTTTTCTTGTTTTTTGGTATGGAAAGAAGTATGGCCCAGAGCGTGACATACGTTGTTTAACCCGGGAGAGCATTCACATAGCATATCTTAAGCATTACACCCGTAAAAAGAAACCTACTAAGTAAATAACTTTTGTTCCAACCTCCGTTTTGTTATTTTAGTTATTTTATAAAAGTAATTGTTAAGTGTTTATATTATAAAACTCATGACATGTCTAAATAAAGACAATTTCATTTAAGTACTTTTTCGTATCACTTACACTATCAGTACCATCAACATACTGTATAACAAATTTTATTGTTACGGCACGTCTAAATGAGGTTATAAAAAAATTATGTTCTGTCAATAATAGCATCTAATGCAATATTTTTGCGATGTCAGACCAGGTGACGCGATCACGATACGAGGTGGTATTTTATTCTATTCATGGTATTTCAATTAAAATTGATTAAATGTATCGATTTCTTTGTTTCATGGTGACTTGAATGTCTATCGTCGGTTGGAAAAACGAGCATTGCGATAGTTCCACAATACAGCGAATTTATAATCGACAATGTTCATTTTCTTTCGTCGGGTTATTCATGTTCGTATAAAATAGTCGGTGCATTATTCGGAAGCAATGACGCTTTTTTGGGGCAATCCGTTTACAATTTACATTTGCATTTAACAATTATGAGAACTGTTACGGACACAAGCCGAAAACTGTTAGTTCATAAGCGAATTTGATATGTAAAACGTTAATTTATTTAATTTAATTTATTGCGCATAAAAGACGCTATAAGTCGATTTATTATGTACCAAATGTATATAAACGTCCGTAAAAGAGACACATATATGTAACTGGTCTAATCCCAAACCGATTCCGATCCGAAAATCACAATTCGATAGCGATGAATATTACATAAGATATCCACGTGGTACCGAACCACGTGGCAATGTTATGATAATATCTCATCACCTGCTATCGCTTCCGCAATAGTGCCAAGCGATAGCAACAGATAATCCCATCAGGAATCCGTTTTTATAATGTTTCTAAAGTAATTAGGTCAACCGCAATTCACGTTAACGTAAAATTAACGTGAATTATGAACCGTCCGATTAGAGCCCATTTTCAGTACGAAATCGTATCGGAATTTCGTCTTAACAATTCAAATTAACTTCATTATGACCTAATCACTTAGTATACACTTATAGATGCATCTGGACTCATTGCACTTACCTTTTATAGCCTTCCGCGACTTGCCAGCACACCGTAAATTTAACTTCATCGATCGATCCGACTTAATAACTAACGAACCGTAAATCTTATCTTATAAAACATAAGGCCATTTAATGCGGTGCAATGAAAGCTACAGAATGAGACATCTCACGTAGAAATCGAACCGTAAACGTAGACACGACACTTCCCGAACCACCCATCCCGTAGACCAGAAAAGCCGTTAGAGCTGAAAAGTGGGAATATGAACGACCAATCACGTAGCTAGTTCACTTTCTCATACAACGATTCTTAAAAAAGAACGAACTTGACGAAAGGGGCGTGCCGGCCGTAGAATGTACGGATCGACGCCTCCTATTGGCCTGCGAGCCATTATTACGCTTACAGATCCTGAGTCGAATTAGATCTTAAGGAAAAGCTTATAAGGAATTATTGTTTTCGATTGTTTACCATACTGCCGAAGAAAATTAAATAACGAACAAGTCAACTAGTGTTTTTATAACTCGTACTCGAACCTGCATCGAACCTGCATCGACCAGCTGCCGTAACCAAGTTTGTCTGAGGTCCCATTCGTGTTGGTTGATCTCCAAACTTCGGTCTACGTTATCTACGTGATATCTACGTGGCGTTTACGTCGTGCAGCTACGCATCGGATCCGGAGCCGCAGAACTGAACCGAACCGCACTACGAGCTACGAACGTACGGTTTGCTACGTGTGACGTAGCAACTACGTGGCAACTACGTGCCGCGTCTGAACCGCCGTGCCTACGACTGGGTTAGCCACGGCGACCGAACCGGAGCCACGAATTCCGAGAACCGACATACAGTCCACTGTGCTCACTCGTGAGCTACCGAAGAGGCAGTGTTGAGCGAGCATCCTCAACATTTTGGTCATTCGAGCGACGGATATCTGAACCACAGAACCGGACCATTTTGGTCATTCGAGCGACGGATATCTGAACCACAGAACCGGACCATTTTGGTCATTCGAGAGCCGGATTGGAAGAACCGCCGAACCAACCGACAACGATGGTCCACACGAGACGCCAGGCATCACGAGACGGCCGAGCCCCCAGCGAACCGAACCGAGGGGAATCCACGTCTGCGGAGATGCACGGAGCGCGTCGACGACTGTCGGACACCAGGGAGCCACAACGTGCAGCCCTGGACGAACCGAGCCGCAGATCGAATCCAGAATCGCCGCCCACGGACACGACCCAATGGCGGCAGAAGCTGGACGAGCACCTGCGTCGAGCCAGTCTACGGGAGCAACGCGACGACCCCGCAGCCGGCTTTTCGACGCCGACGACTCGCCTGCCGGCGCACCCCGAAGCCCGAGCGCCCACGCGCGCCGCCGGCTACGATCGCGACCGCAGAGGCCCCGAGGCCCCCGCGACGTCCGCGTACCGCGCGTTTAACGCGCCCCTCGCCGCGCACGCGCCGATCGAATCATCCGCGGCCCGCGCGCCCGCGACTCAAACCGCGACTCACACCGCGACTCGCACCGCCGATCGTTCCCGAGAACGAGCCGATCGCGAACGTGCTTTCGACCAAGTACGCTTCAACATCGGCAACACCCGCGCGCCTACGGTCACGTCCGCCACGAGCAGCACCACCGAGGCCCGCAGGAAGCAAGCCGAACTCGCCGCAGCCGAGAGCATCGCAAAGCTACGCCGACAACAACTCCGCATCGAAGAGGACCTCGTGAAGAAGCGACTCGAGACCGAGCTGCAACAGATAGAGGCGGAGGGGTCCCAGGCTGGCGGCTCACAGGCGGGTCGACTAACGCCGACCGACCAAGAAACCACGCAGCGTATCGATGCGTGGTTTCAACGAACCGAGGTGAGTGACGGAGCAAATATCGTGCCTGCTAAACCGACGCCGATGAGGCAGCGCACGGTCACGCCTGAACGAGGCGAACTCCGTCCGAGCCGAAGCCGAACCGCGAGCCGCAACGAAGACATCGACCGACTCGCCGATCGCATCGAGAGTATAACTCGTCCGCCGCCGAAACAGGTATACGAACTCCCGATTTATACCGGACTGCCGAACGAGTGGTTAACGTTTTACCACTCGTACACCGAGAGCACACAGCGGTATAAGTTCTCGAATTTCGAGAACATGGCTCGACTCCGCGCGGCGCTGAAAGGTGAGGCGCGAGAATGCGTCCAACACATGCTGGCGTCGGGATCGAGTCCGGACTTAATCATCCGCATATTAAAAAAGAATTTCGGTAGGACCGACATTCTCGTCGACAGGGCGCTGGAGGACTTGAAACGATTGCCCGCCCTAGGACCGAGCGCGACTGACCTCAACACTTTCTCCATAAGGGTGATGAACATCGTCGCGACGCTCATGGACTTAGATAAGTCACACTACGCAGGTAACCCACTACTGATCCGGGAGATTACCGACCGCCTGAGCCCGCACCTGAGATCGAGATGGTGCACACACGCACGTGAACACATGCGAACAGGTGAGTGCGAGATCGTAATGCTAGCGGAATTCTTACTCGACGAATCCGACGCCGAATTACAATTCTCGCACGCACGAGCCCCAGCGTCGCGACGCCCAGCCGCTACGAACGTGAGTCACCAGCCGCTGCCGTCCCGACGCCCGAACCCCGTGAACAGCGGAGCTGCGATACGACGCCCCGCACCCGTAAGAGCCCAGACATACGCCACAGAACGAGTGGACGCCTGTCTGTGTTGCGGCAACACACACCGAACTACGGATTGCCGCAAGTTATTAGGTATGACGATAGGAGCGAGATGGGAGTGGGCTCGAGACGCACGCATCTGCTACAAGTGTCTCGACAAGAGACACCGCCGCGAGAACTGCACGGCGAAAGGTTGCGGCGTACCTAACTGCCCACACTCACACCACAAACTGCTACACGATTCGACGCCGCCTACGAGTAAGGCGCCGCCCCACGTAGCACCCGACGTAGCACTCGACCGCCCAGCCCGCCCGACGCGTAGCACAGCGCAGGCGGCGCCCGGCCCCACGCGTAGAGATAAGACGCCCGTGCAGAACGAGCACGCGCACACAACGGCGGAGCTAACCGCCAATACCGTCGACGCGAACACGAAGGTAATGCTTAAAATAATGCCTATCGTCGTAAGCGGACCGAACGGAAGCATCGAAACATTTTGTATGATCGATGAGGGGAGCACGATATCTCTCATCGATCAGGGACTGGCGGATCAACTAGGAGCAACGGGACCTGAAAAACCTCTCGTCATACAAGGCGTAGGCTCGATATGCCTAACGCAACCGAGTCAGCGCGTAGAGGTAAGCGTCCGAGCTACGAGCGGAGGCCCGTCACACTCGCTTACGCTGCGCACTGTACCGCAACTGGGACTACGTGAGCAGTACATGCCGCGTAGGGCGGTACTCAACTTCGAACACTTAGCCGACTTGAATGAAGCCTGCTACGAACATGCCGCGCCTAAGATACTATTGGGCGCGGACCACTGGCACCTGACGATCCCGCTAGAAACGAGAACGGGAAGGCAGTGCGACCCAGTGGCGATCCGTTCAAAAATCGGATGGACGATTTACGGCATGGCTCCACGCTACCTACGGAACCAGAGCGATCGAGAGGTAGTCATGCACGCTTTCTCGAATGAAGACCGAGAAATAAACATGGCGTTGAAAAGGTACTTTGACGTCGAAGCGCTAGGCGTGAAATTAATCGACAAAAGGAGCCCGCAGGATCAACGCGCTATCGACATATTTAACGCGACAGTTAAACGCATCGACGGCCCGCGCTACGAGGTTGGACAACTGTGGCGCGACGACGAACCCTGCTTGCCGCCCAGTTATACTATGGCGTATAACAGGTTGCGCGGCATCGAACGACGTATGGACAGGGATCCGACGTTTGCAGCGGAATACACCGCGCAAATAGATAACTTGCTGACCAAGGAGTACGCCGTGCGACACATAGGCGATTACGACGGTCATAAAACCTGGTTTTTGCCGCACTTTGCTGTACGAAACATAAATAAAGGCAACAAAATCAGGTTGGTATTCGACTCCAGGGCGACCTCGCAGAACGTCAGTCTAAACGACAAGCTGCTTGAGGGCCCGGATTTACTGCAGTCACTCCCGGGTATCCTGTGCAGATTCCGCGAAGGTGAGTTCGCAGTTAGCGCCGACATACAGGAGATGTTTCTACGGATCCAGATGAGACCCGACGATCAAATGGCGCAGCTATTCCTGTGGAGGGGAATGAATCGGGAGCGACCGCCGCAAGTATATCGCATGAAATCGATGATATTCGGGAATACGTCTTCTCCATACTTAGCACATAGCGTGCGAAACAGGAACGCCCAGGACAACGCCGAGCTGTATCCGGACGCCGTTTACGATATTCAGACGAATCATTATATGGATGATTTCTTGGCGGGATACGAGACGGAGCAGCAGGCGATCGACGCCGCTAAGCAAGTAGCAGCCTCACACGCTATGGGAGGCTTCGTCCTGCGAAGCTGGGCCTCGAATTCGACGAGGCTAATGGAGCAGATCCCGCCCGAGCAACGAGCCGCCGACGATCTCACAAGCTTAGGCAACAAAGAGCAAAAGGTATTGGGATTGTATTGGAACGCTCGAACCGACGAGCTAAGCTTCAATACATCGCTGATTCGCGTGCCGCCCGAGGTACGAGAACTACAACGGGGTCCCACGAAGCGCGAAGCCCTCAGCGCTTTGATGAGCCTGTTCGACCCGCTAGGGTACTTAGCGCAGTACACCGTGACGGGAAAGGTCCTGCTACAGAACGTGTGGGCCCTGAGAACGAGCTGGGACTCGCCGCTGCCAGGCGAGTTGAACAACGCTTTCGTTACGTGGCTGGAGCATATCAAACACGTAGCCGAGCTGCGATTACCGCGACGCTGTATCCAGCTAGGTACAGGCGTGCGGCATCAACTGCACGTGTTTGTGGACGCGTCAGAGCAAGCGTTCGCCGCCACCGCGTACTGGAGGACGGAAGGGGAGACGGGCGAGAACGAGCCGCGAGTACACTTAGCCGCAGCGAAATCTAAGGTAACTCCCGTTCGTCGCTTGTCCATACCACGAGCCGAACTTCAAGCCGCTTTAATAGGAGCCCGATTAGCGCAGACATTGCAGAACGAGCACCGCGTGAAACCCGTGCAGATCGTCTACTGGACCGACAGCCGAACCGTACTGCACTGGGTACGCGAGAACGCGCGCCGATACAGCGCGTTCGTGAGCCACCGCTTAGGTGAGATAGCGGAGCTCACCGAACCCGAACAATGGCGCTGGGTCCCGACAAAGATGAATCCGGCCGACGACGGTACTCGACCGGACCCCTATCGCGTGGTAAGGAGCACCGATAGATGGTACGTGGGTCCTGATTTCCTGCGACAACCCGAACCCGAATGGCCGCAAGAAACTCGAGCACCGCAAGCAGAGCCGCCGATCGAAATAACCGAGCAGGTACCGACAGAACGGTGTTACGTGACGAATCACGTAGATCCGCCGCTGCCGAAAATCGAGCGTTTCAGCAACTACGATCGCTTGATCGGCGCGACGGCCCGAGCACTCCTTTTCATAGAGCGACTGAAAAGGAAAACCCAGGTATCGTTAGAAACACGTCACTATCTTACAGCTGAAAACCTGTGGATGCAGTGGGCCCAGCGGCGTGATTTTCCCGAGGAACTCCGAGCTCTCTCACGGGGGGAGGCCATCGCCCGTAGCAGCCGGCTGTACAAGCTAGACCCGCAGCTGCAAGACGACGGCCTCATACATATGCGCGGGCGTATCGACGCCGCGCCCACGGCTACAAACAAGCAACCCGTCATATTGGACGGGCGAAATCCGTTTACGAAACTTTTTATTTTGCGCGCTCATAAGCGAGCGCATCATTGTTCTAACGAAACAGTTGTGAATGATTTAAGGCAGCAACTGTGGATCCTGCACCTGCGACCAACCGTTCGCAGTGTGGCCCGAGCGTGCATGCATTGCGTGCTCCGCCGCACGCGCCCACGCGTGCCGCCCTTGGGCGATCTGCCCTCCGATCGCTTGCAACCGCACGCACGGCCCTTCACTTACTGTGCGGTGGACCTGTTCGGCCCGCTCACAGTCACTGTGGGCCGCCGGCACGAGAAGCGCTGGGTAGCGCTATACACGTGCCTCACAACCCGAGCTGTACACATGGAGCTCGTGTACTCCCTGTCTACGAGCAGCGCCGTCATGTCGCTACGCCGCCTTGCCGCCCGCAGAGGATGGCCCGCCGTCATGTGGAGTGACAACGGCACAAATCTGAGGGGCACGGATGCTGAGCTACGCGCCGCCTACCACGACTGGATACCGGCGCTACAAGAACACGGCGTGCAACACCGAATGAGCTGGCGTTTCATAGCGCCCGGCGCACCGAACATGGGCGGCGCCTGGGAGCGCCTTATACGAAGCGTCAAGACTGCACTCGCCGCTACACTCAACACACGAAGCCCGAAAGAAGAAATCCTGATTACACTTCTAGCTGAAGTTGAATATTCGGTCAACTCACGTCCCCTAACACACGTGAGCGTTGATCCGAACGAGAGCGAAGCGATAACGCCCAATCACTTTTTATTGGGCGGCCCGGCGGGGGTCCCACTAACCGGCCCCTGCGACGAGGCAGATCGCAAAATATGGAAAGCAAGTCAAGCTCTCGCCGACCACTGGTGGAACCGGTGGATCCGAGAATACCTGCCGACCTTAGCCCCACGACAATCCTCAATGTCACGGGAGCCTACGGTCGCCGTTGGTGACTACGTGCTCATCACGGACCCCAGCGCGCCTCGCAACGTGTGGCCGCGCGGCATCGTGGAGGCGACCTACCCCGGCCCTGACGGCGCAGTACGGAACGTGGACGTCAGGACAAGAGGAGGAGTCTTCAGGCGAGCTACGAGCCGGCTTGTGGTCCTGCCCATCACCGAGGGATCGACTTCGCGATCGGGGGGAGAATTGTTACGGACACAAGCCGAAAACTGTTAGTTCATAAGCGAATTTGATATGTAAAACGTTAATTTATTTAATTTAATTTATTGCGCATAAAAGACGCTATAAGTCGATTTATTATGTACCAAATGTATATAAACGTCCGTAAAAGAGACACATATATGTAACTGGTCTAATCCCAAACCGATTCCGATCCGAAAATCACAATTCGATAGCGATGAATATTACATAAGATATCCACGTGGTACCGAACCACGTGGCAATGTTATGATAATATCTCATCACCTGCTATCGCTTCCGCAATAGTGCCAAGCGATAGCAACAGATAATCCCATCAGGAATCCGTTTTTATAATGTTTCTAAAGTAATTAGGTCAACCGCAATTCACGTTAACGTAAAATTAACGTGAATTATGAACCGTCCGATTAGAGCCCATTTTCAGTACGAAATCGTATCGGAATTTCGTCTTAACAATTCAAATTAACTTCATTATGACCTAATCACTTAGTATACACTTATAGATGCATCTGGACTCATTGCACTTACCTTTTATAGCCTTCCGCGACTTGCCAGCACACCGTAAATTTAACTTCATCGATCGATCCGACTTAATAACTAACGAACCGTAAATCTTATCTTATAAAACATAAGGCCATTTAATGCGGTGCAATGAAAGCTACAGAATGAGACATCTCACGTAGAAATCGAACCGTAAACGTAGACACGACACTTCCCGAACCACCCATCCCGTAGACCAGAAAAGCCGTTAGAGCTGAAAAGTGGGAATATGAACGACCAATCACGTAGCTAGTTCACTTTCTCATACAACGATTCTTAAAAAAGAACGAACTTGACGAAAGGGGCGTGCCGGCCGTAGAATGTACGGATCGACGCCTCCTATTGGCCTGCGAGCCATTATTACGCTTACAGATCCTGAGTCGAATTAGATCTTAAGGAAAAGCTTATAAGGAATTATTGTTTTCGATTGTTTACCATACTGCCGAAGAAAATTAAATAACGAACAAGTCAACTAGTGTTTTTATAACTCGTACTCGAACCTGCATCGAACCTGCATCGACCAGCTGCCGTAACCAAGTTTGTCTGAGGTCCCATTCGTGTTGGTTGATCTCCAAACTTCGGTCTACGTTATCTACGTGATATCTACGTGGCGTTTACGTCGTGCAGCTACGCATCGGATCCGGAGCCGCAGAACTGAACCGAACCGCACTACGAGCTACGAACGTACGGTTTGCTACGTGTGACGTAGCAACTACGTGGCAACTACGTGCCGCGTCTGAACCGCCGTGCCTACGACTGGGTTAGCCACGGCGACCGAACCGGAGCCACGAATTCCGAGAACCGACATACAGTCCACTGTGCTCACTCGTGAGCTACCGAAGAGGCAGTGTTGAGCGAGCATCCTCAACAAGAACTATGATGAGAAAGTTATATCGTGATTACAGTATCTCAGAATCTGTGTGTGTGAGCTATTAAAACATGTACTTTATATTAATTTTCTACAATACCTATCGCGGGTTTTGGTTAATTTTTACTTCATAGCACTGAATTATAAGATACTGTTAATTATAATGCTCACATTTTAATTACTTCCGTGTTAATTTAAATTACCCTTGGGCACCTTTAAATTTGCTTTGTATATAAATAAAGGAAGGTATTATGATTATGCTGTGGTATAAGTATAGTTCTTACTTACTAATTTAAGCATAATCTATATTTGCTTGAAACATTTTACTCTAAAAAGAGCCCTATTTATGTAGGTACTATAATTTTAGAAGATGTGATATGTGATGAGTGATAGTGCATGATATACATAAATATAGTTATCTTTCCAAGTTCTACTCTACTCCACGATAAGATACTTACATATTAAGCTACTTTAAGATACAAGACATTAAGATACTTTTTTTTCGTCGTTCAGAGGTCATTGCTAGTGGACGTGTCTTCGGTTTCCTTTAAAATTTAAATAATTAGTGCACGCTACTTTGGTGCGTAACGCAAGTGCTTTAACGATTAAGTTTCTGTGAGTGCTTTTAAGTGAAGTGCGTGCATCGCTACCGTCCTCGTACCCCTCCTCACCTCGAGTAAACGAGACGCTTGAAATAATTCATCTCCGTTGCACCCGTCTCGATAAATCAAGCGAGCGTCGTAGAACTTCGGCGCGCATTCGGCTTCTGCATCTATCGCCTTGTGTCACATAGGCAAGAGGTGACTCACGCGCGGCTCTGTTGCTATCACGAATCGACACAAGTACATTATGACCACTAAATGTGAGGCTTGTGGCAAATTCATCAGCGGCGGCGATGTGATGGGATGCACTTCGTGCGCCCGCTGCTTCCATTATCAATGCTTATCCATATCAGCAGAGGACTTTAAGAATTTGCCTAAGGATAGCAGGAAGGTAAAAAAATGTTCTGTTTGCAAGATGGAAGAAAGGAGCGTAAAAACTCCCACTCGCGGTGCAAACACAAACTCCAGCACCCCGATGTTGTCGACTGTCACTACTACCACGGCTGGACCGGCGGCGGGCAGCGCCACCGCGACTGCGCGCACCACCGGGCCCCAGGCCCCGCGGTCCGGCGCCCCGCCGACCGGCCGCACCTCGAACCAGGCCTCACCTCTGAGTACATCCACTTCACAGCTTAGCGCCGGCCTTAATACCGCTGATTTAGAAAACCGTCTGATGAATTTTATTAAAAGCTCTAATCAGTCGCTAAAAAATGAAATTAGAGACATAATTAAATCCGAAATCACCACTCATATTGCCGCGATTACGACCGAGTTGAACCAGAAAATCACGTTACTGGAAGAAAAATCGAATCGAATCGTCGAACTCGAAGAGAAACTTGAGGCCTCACAACAGCGTATAGTCGATCTCGAAAATGCCTTCGGCGCGCACCAGCAGTGGTTACGCATGAACAACCTGGAGATATCTGGCGTGCCTGAGCTACCAAACGAATCGCTAACGAACATCGCCGTTGACATAGCGAAACATGCCGGAGTCACTCTTAAGCCGGAGGATATCGAGTTCGCGAACAGGGTCCAGCCAGTGCGCTCTCAGGACGGCAGGCCAAAAAATATTATTTTGAAGCTCAGACATCGTATCACGAAGGACGAGATCCTGTCCGGCCTGCGTAGGAAGCGCGGAATTAAGACCGAGAACATTGGGATGGGTGGCGATTCACAAAAAATTTACGTACACGACCACTTAACACCGGCGAATAAGAAACTTTTAAAAGAATGTAAACTTATCTGTACGTCAAAAGGTTATGAATACGTATGGGTTAAAAATTGCAATATATATGTACGCAAAGCAGATCAAGCGCCATATATTCATATTAGATCTTGCGAGGACTTTCGTAAAATTATTTAATAATGTGAGACTATTAGTTTTAATTGTCGTTCGACTGGTTTCTCATTTTAGATATTTTTTTATTTTTAATGTTTTCACTAACACCCCACTTTCACACATACACACAAAATATACACACAAATACATACATACACATTTTTGCCCTCACAAGCATTTCGATACATTATATTTTATAAATGTAATGTCCACGCTCATACGTACCTACCTGACTGCATATATATACGTACCCACATTTATTTATAACCGGCTCATCTTATCTCCGTATTTACTAAATACAATACGATGTCTCTAACTAATCTTAAAGTATTCTACCAAAACACCCGTGGGTTACGTACTAAAACATTAAAATTTTACCAAAGTATATTAAGTAACGACTACGATGTTATTGTTATAACTGAGAGCTGGCTTTGTGATGGTGTCTTGGACTCTGAATTGTGCGATAATAGGTACGATTTGTTCAGGTTAGACAGGGACCGGTTGCTAAGCGGTAAATCAGATGGCGGCGGCGTAATGATTTTGGTACTGCATACGTTGGACGCGCGCGTGCGGCCTGAGTGGTCGCGGCCCGGGCTCGAGTGTCTGTGGGTCACAATCCCGGCCGCGGCGCTGCGCGCCCGCGCAACTACTCCCCCACCCGCTACTCGTGACCTACACCTATGCTCGGCATACGCACCGCCCGGGATCACATTAGCTAATCATATAAATAACTTAAATTCCGTATTTAGTAATGTCATTTCGTCAGAATTTAACTCTCATTTTCTGATTGCCGGCGATTTTAATCTTCCTCACATACAGTGGTATAGCGATTCTCCTCCTGAACACGCGCGGCGTGGCGCAATCGAGGTCCAGACAGCGGCTACCAATCTTGTTGAGGGGATGTATCTGTCATCTTTTGAGCAATATAATATCAATAAAAATGCAAGTAATAATATTTTAGACCTGATATTCACAAATTTCCCAGTTGAAGTAGAAAAGTCCAACTCTCCCCTTGTCAGCGCGGATCCCCATCACCCTCCTCTCGAAATAATTATTAAAGACATTTTTTCGGCGCCCTTAAAAGAAACTGCGAAGCCTAAATTTAGATTTCGGAAAGCTAACTACGATGCGATAAACGACAGTCTTGAAAGTGTGGATTGGCATTCTTCTCTCTCTGCTGACTCTCTTGATAATGCACTTGATACATTTTATAATATCGTTATCAGTACAATAAATGACCATGTTCCTGTAGATACCCGCAGCAATAACAGCCGATATCCGATTTGGTATACAAGTAGTTTAATTAAAATAATTAAAGAAAAAGATAAAATGCATTGTAAATGGAAAAAGTATGGGAATCCATTAGATTATGATAGCTTTTCGCTTCTACGTAAACGCCAAAAAAAATTGCAAGAGAACTGTTGGACCCAGTACATTGACTCGGTGCAAACTAATATTAAACATAACCCTAAGCAACTTTGGTCGTTTGTCAAAGCTCGTCGCGGTGGTTCTGCCTATCCGAAGTCTTTCGAATATCTTGATAAGACCCTAAGCAACAGTCAGGAAATCTGTGAGAGCTTTAATATATTTTTCAGCTCAGTATTTAGTAAACCACTCGATGTTTACCCTGAGACTTCACTCGCGCCGCCGTTCTGCGATAGTGATGAAATTATTTCCACTATACACATATCACCTAAAGAAATTATAAATTTATTGTTAAAATTAGATCCCAATGGTGGTGCAGGCAGCGATGGGATACCTCCGTTCTTCATCAAAGAGTGCGCTTCCAGCTTAAGTTTACCTCTTTCTTTGCTATTTAACCGCTCTTTAGCTGAAGGTTCCTATCCTTTAAAATGGAAAGAAGCCCTAATCGTGCCCATTTACAAAAAAGGACCTAAAGCGAAGATAATTAACTATCGTCCAATTTCAATTTTAAATCAATTCGGCAAAATTTTAGAAAAACTGGTCTTATCAAATATTTACAACATTTTAAATAAAGGCATTCCACCTCAACAGCACGGTTTTTTACGGGGTCGGTCAACGGTTTCAAATCTAATCGAATTTACTAACTTTGTCCTTCGAAGGATGGAGAGGGGGAAACAGGTGGACGTGATTTATACGGATTTTGAAAAGGCTTTTGACCGTGTAGATCACGTCATCCTGCTTCGCAAACTGTATTGGCTGGGACTACGTGGTGATGTTTATCGCTGGATATCGTCATATGTAGTTAACAGGCGCCAGGCTGTTGTGCTTGGCGGCTGTAGATCGGACTACGTAAACGTTCCCTCTGGTGTCCCCCAGGGTTCGCACCTAGGACCTTTGCTGTATAATGCTTATTTATACGATATTTATACTGTATTTTGCAACTCTAACTTCCTAATGTACGCTGACGATAAAAAAGTTTTCCTTGACATTAACCAGGAGAGTGACTGCGACAAAATTCAGGCTGATTTGGACCGATTATCAATTTACTATATTACTAACAGGATAAATGTCAACGTAAATAAATGCGCTCAAATTTCATTTACACGTAGTCGTTCTCCGATATTACGTCAGTATCATATAGGAGGTGAGTTTATTCAACGAGTAAATACTATTCAAGACCTAGGTGTGACTTTGGATTCAAAATTAACTTTTGAACAGCACATCGATAAAGTAGTCGCTAGGGCTTATCGTAATCTGGGTTTTGTTTTCAGGGTGTGCAGTGATTTTCACGATAGCAATTGCATTAAAGTTGTGTACTTTGCCTATGTCAGGAGTATTGTAGAATACGCCAGCTGTATATGGTTCCCCCAATATGTCACGCATAAAGAAAAAATTGAAAAACTACAGCGCTCATTTTTGCGTCATTTAAATTATCGTGTCAAAAAATGGGATCCAAGCTACGAGTCTATGTGCAGCCGCCACCACTTACTGAGCCTGGAGGACCGTCGTATATTGCTTGACGTCTCTATACTACATGATATCCTGTCTGGTCGTATCGATAGTGCCTCACTTCTTGCCGAAATTGGCTTTTCTGTGCCAACCTTCAGAACCCGGCACTCCGAGCGTCGACTTTTCAGCATTCCCAAGGTAAACACTAGGTATGCTCAAAACTCCCCAATTGTACGTATTCTGAGAGAATACAATTGTAAATTTAATGCCGCCGATCTATTTGACTGTTCCAAGCCAGTCTTGAAAAACCGTATTCGAAAACTCATTTTGCAAGGTTGATGATGTGGTAGCGTGGAGTTGCGTACGATAGACATGCTTATATATTACACACACACACACACACACACACACACACGAGCACACACACACGAGCACACACACACACACACCTGGGGTGGTTGCTAGCTTTCTTTTGTTTTAATTTAAGTGTATATGTACCTTACCTAATTTTTATACCGATTAAAATCTGATATCGTTACCTTTTCAAGGCCTTGTTAACTGTATATCTGTGGACATCCGTTATTGGCTTTATGTTCTAGCTATAAGCATTGTTATATATGTTCTGTAATGCTGTTGATGTTCCAAATAAATAAAATAAAAATAAATAATAAATAAAATTACATTTTAGGAAAAGTTATTAAAAGAAATCCATACAAAAAGTAATAATCAAATAAAGGTAATAATTACAACAATTAGTAGAAAGGAAGTAGCGGCTCCAAAAAGTATCTGGTCACGAAAAATCCAGTGGAGGCCGGTGGAAGGTATTATTCCAAATTACAATTAGGACAGGTGCGTTGCGTGCGGGTTGCAAAGAGCGCGCCGCTCCCATGCGCGCGCGCAGCTCACCGCGCGTAGGTAATAACGCGTAAAGTCAAACATATCACACATTGATGACATTATTATGCCCAAATTACAAAGTAATTGATGGAAAACAGCACCTCCACTTCGATTACATTATCGTCAGCGTCAATTCAATTGTTATTTTGATGTAATTTAATGTGAATGTGACGATAACATCATTAAAAAGCCATTGTTTCGACAAGCTATCTCTACATTTCTATTCCCTGTCACTTGTTTTTTTAGCTTTTTATTTTCCATACACAGTTTGAGTTAAATCACACGTTAGAAAGATTTTTAGATGGTTTTATTAAGATAATTATGCACACAGGATAAGGTACATTAAATTGCTTTATCGGTAGAGTCGAGTAAGAGCCTTATCACACTTGCGATTTGCGAGCGTATTTTGTATGAAGGCGATCGCGCAGCGTGTTCGCCGCGTCGCTTATTTGTATAGAAAATACGCTCGCAAATCGCAAGTGTGATAAGGCCCTAAAGATATATACATGTCAATTGTAAATTGCTTTTGTGGTCTAAAATCAAATAATGTTTATTGACAGAATATGAAACGAAACAAATATTATCAATAAATAATCAAGAAGTAAAAAATATTTTATACGATTTAAATTGTATCGGAAGTAGATGTAATTGTAAACCCATTTTTAACCGACTTCAAAAAAAATGTGGTTCTCAGATTGACCCGTAATGTATGTATGTTTGTCAATTATTTAAAATTATGTACCGCAGTCAAGAGTGCTATACTTTAATAATTTATATAGGTATCTTTCTATGTATTTATTGCAATTGTTATTATTTTATCTTCGTCTAATTAATTAAGATTTCGCATGTTATACTAAAATTAAACAATAATAATCGTGACAATCGTGTTGATATGACAATCTTACTATCTATAATAGAATATTTCTTAGTCAGCTGTTAGTTCGTTGAAATATCAGACAAAAATTAACAACATACAATAAACTACAATCAATAAAAAATTAAGTACTGGTAAATACAAAACCAAATTCCGTCACTGTTCCTAAGTAATTTCCAAAGCTTTTATGATAAGGTGAAGCCAATTTTATTATTAGAAGCCCTTCCCTGTCCAAATAGAAAAGCAACACTCCAGTTCACAATAAAAAGGTGAAGTGCATGCGGGGCGTGTCAAAGGAATCATTTTGCACACGAGTTGAGGCGACAAAGGAGTGAGAGAGTTAATATTATTTGCGGAGGGTGGCTGCACCCCTCAGAGACCGTCTCAGGCACCGCCACCTGACCCGCGTTACTTCTGATAAAGGATTATGTCCGAACGACTTGTTGACGTTTTTTATGTCCAGATATTTGTTGTCGCACAATATTGATATTGCGCGGGGTCGGAAGGGTTC
This sequence comes from Apotomis betuletana, assembly GCA_932273695.1. Classification (NCBI taxonomy): domain Eukaryota; kingdom Metazoa; phylum Arthropoda; class Insecta; order Lepidoptera; family Tortricidae; genus Apotomis; species Apotomis betuletana. The sequence continues at coordinate 17,430,923 of OW026299.1, forward strand.
GGAAAGTTTAATTATGACCCTTCCATCTTTTAATACACCTATGAGATTTGTGTGCGGTCACTAGATTTGCAATAATTTTGTTTTATTAGATGCCGTATATTGCTGATATTCGGCATTCTGGTCATATTACCTACTGCTTAGGCCGTAAGTGACCAAATAAATCAACATAATTTCAGCACATTAATAAAAAATTTTTTTTAATAATAATACATTTTATAATATGTAATTTCGACACAAGATACCTACAATGTAATTGAAAAACTGACGGAATAAATTGTCAGAATCAAAAAGTGATCAAGCTTGATGATTTCATAAAAAAATAAAACGTTTATTTAGTAGGTACTTATTTATATTAAGTAATTACTAATGTCTTAATCTACAACATACATTACTTGATTAATATGTTGTCAGGCATTGCACAGTTCGTATATTTTCTTCTTTCACTAGCTTCTAGCTTGGTGACATTTAAAAAGTGTGCATACCACATACCTGTGAGGTTGGTGCCGAGGGCCAGCACAGTGAATGTTGTGTCAGACATATTTGATATCGGTTTAAATTTGTATAACGATGGGGTCGGACGAATGACAATAATGGAGCGCGCAAATCTGACCCCAGAGACGCACAACTCACGGCGACAGGGGTCGCGAAGAATGGGATCAAAGCCGCTAAAGAATCGCGCTGTCAAAAGCGACGACCACGCGCGGACAGGGGTGCACTATTTGTTTATGTTGGAGGTCGGGTGGCGCTCGCGTTGGCCAGGCCCGGCTGGCGCTGGGCCGGGCTGGTCGTCTCACTGAGAACACTGGGCACTGGGCACACACTACTGACCGTGGTCCGTCGCGCGCGGCGGCGCGGGCGGCCAGGCAGGCAGGTCACGCAGGCGCATGGAGCAGTCGAGCGGCTGGTCGCGCAGAGCCAGCGCGGGCATGGCGCGGCCGCGGCCGCCGGTCGTGGGTCGCGCCGTCTCTCCGGAGCGAGCGTCCGCCCACTGAGCGCGTCGGTGAGACACTGCCGCGCCGACCCGCTTTTTTCCTGAGGTTTTTTTCGCGCGCGGGCGGGGGCGGGGCGGCGCCGGCCAATGGCGCGCCACTCCCCCGCCGCACCGCGCCGCCCCGCGAGAGCCTCTTATTTACGTGCCGTATATTAAAAGGGTTTTCCGCGTGCCGTTATGGATTTTCCTTCGCGAGGAGTTTTACATACGCGTCCGCCCGCCCGCGCCGACCCGCTCCGCGCCCGGTCCGCTCGCCTCCAAGGCTGCTGTAGGTAGCGCATTCCTCAGAATACGATCCGCTTCAGAAAGAAGTGTCGCAGTAAAAACTACACGCCAGAATCGGCGCTGAAGTAAAAAGCCTTCACGATTTTCATTCACGTTTGTTTCGATGTAAGAATGGAATATTTTCTTGGGCCTGATACTCGATGGGGTATCAGTTTGTCATAGCGGGCGAGTATTGTTGGTAATTGATTACTGTTAAGCTGTAGAATTAGGCGAGTGTCGGGCGACGGAGCGTGACGTCACGACGCGCGAGGTCAACGCCCGCTGCCTCTGAACTTGAACCTTGAACCGCTCACAATTAACATGCTCATTACGCATTAACGAATATCACGGTCGATGCAATAGGGATAACGTAGAGAGCGAGAGCCTCGGCCTCCGGCAGAGACGCCTCTATCTACCTCTGAGATGCATACTTACGTACACATTATAACATGTTTGTTACTTAGGTAATATTAATAAGAAAACCAAGTAGGTAGGGATGAATCTTTAACTATCCTAGAGACGTTTGTTATCTCTGTTGTGTTTGTGTCATTCGTGCTAATCTATTTACGATAAAAATTAAACTAGTTCGTGACCTATTCGAAGAATTCCTTCCAAACTATCGGCGTTTCGAGGAAGAATTAGAACAGTTCCAGGAATACGACTTTTCTACGTTATAGTTTTGTCGACGCGGGACGAGCGGTCTGATGGACAATTGGTTCATCATGACACTGAAGCCCAGTATGAACTTGTGGCTTTATTGTTTGCCGTCAAATAAAACGGATTGGAATTTCCTTTGGCTTTGTGCATTATGCCAATTATCTAAAGATTTAATAGCGAGATAAATCAAAATATCCAACCAGATACGAATCAAACCACCGACGGTGCAGTCATCGTCATCGCCGTAACGTAATAATACTCGTGCGAAACAGATACGAGTACCTATCTTAGGATAAAAAATAGTAGACCGTTTATCATAACAATCATAGTGAATTGTAATATGGCCAGTAAACATTTTAGTTTTAAATTTGATTGCCAGAAATAATATCCAAGTACCTAACTTATAAACACGTCCAAGTATATTTAGTATTACTATGGGCAAAAATCGACTCCTATAAACTTACTTAGGTATACCTTTTTGTTGTTGGTCAAACTGCTCGGCTTGTTTTAAGGATTCCGTACCCAAAGGGTGCTAACGGGTCTCTATTACTAACAAAAGTAAGCCTCCGCTGTCTGTCTGTCTGTTACATGGCTGTATCTCTCCAACCATAGTCCATAATAGGTAGAAACTTAAAATTTTCGCAAAATGTGTATTAGTATAGCATGACTATACAATAGTCACTTATAGGTATATATATAACAAGAAACAATAAAAAAAATTAAAGGGGTTTTTTTTCTAACGGTAGAGGTCGACTCTTGGAATTTGCGTAGAATAAGTAGGTATGTATTAATAATAACACTTAAGGATGCATTACACAAAAAAACAAACACTAAAAAACATATATTTGAAGGTACGGAAGTACCGAACCCAGGGCGAGTCGGTCTCGCACTTGGCTGGTTTTATTTTATAGGTATGGTTCACAAATGGTTAGATATTGCAAGGCAAGCTTTTAGTTTCAATCTCATCTATCGGTGTGTGTGTGTGTGTCGATGGAGCAACTTATGCAGATAGTGCCTACTCCTCCTCATTTTAGAGAGGTCATTATTACAATGTAGGTACTGCAAATTGTGGAAGGAATCACCGGAATGGAGCTTTATTCTTGACTCGTTCTAAAAAGATGTAGAGTTTTTGATTCGTTCTATTTTCATTTTTATTACATCCTGATGGTATAAATACTGTATTGCTCGATACAAAAAAGTACATACAAATGGCAGAACTAAGGCATGTAGGAACTTAAATAATGCCTTAATTCCGCCGTCTACTGCGTCACCAGTCAACACTGCGTTAAACAGAAAAACATTATTATAATTTATAATATATTATGTAATTTAATCCGACTGATACTTAGACTCACTTTCTTGACGAAAAGAATTCGACCTGTTTGTTTCTAAGTCCACATTTTCCACAGAGAAATAAATAAAAAAATAAAAACATAATACAAATCCCGTCAACTAGGTATTTATCTTCGTAAACAGAAGATACGCGACAAAGTACACCAAAAATCAGTGTTATTATAGGTACTAAACAGCAATGTAACTTAATAATAGTTATACAAAGTACAGCTTAAGCCACTGGGCATAGAAATATATATTTTAAACATATAGTACTTCAGAGATGTATAAAGATGAAAAAGGAAGGATTTTAGAAATACATACTCAAAACTACCAAAGAGGTTAATTGAAAATTGAAAATTTGTCAAAATTATTACATTCAGACGAATTCGCGACCTAAGCCAAGAATAAACTTCCTCGGAGAGTCCCAGTAAAATACAAGACAGAACATTTTGGAAACGCGGGTAGATGTAGAGAAATAATTTAGGCCTAGACAATGTAGGTATGACAAAAAAATTATGTCTAATGAAATTTTAATGTTCTTGCTTAAGTAACCCTTTTAAAGTACTGAATCCGATATTATTGTTATTGATTTAGAATACAATTCAACCGTTTCATCCGACTAAACACCTTTACAACACAAAATAACCGAAAATAAAATATTTTATTTCTCCATCGATTTGTATTGATGAATTAAGCGCGTGTCCTTTGTTTACGTGCGCGTGTGCCATTGTGACACGAGGAGTTGACCCCACTCCATCCTTACAGCCATATCTCCAGGACGTAAGGTTTACATTCGGTATTATTGTGGAGATGTGGGTCAGAGCGCCATCTGCCGCCCCCGCACCTGGCAGCCTCCCCCCTGCCCGCACCCCCTAAGCCCAGCTCCCGCACGACATGCAGATTTATGTTAGAACCGAATTGCCATGTCAAAGAACTAGAGAAGCAGGATGTGGCCATGTGTGGTTCTGTTACAATACATTGGACACCTAGGGCGGGAGCATTAGCTAAGGTTTTTGTCCATGACAGGCTTTGACGTCTTTCGGTTTTTGATGATGATGATGATGAGAATGATGACACCTAGCGCACATTGGCGTATCTAACATTATTTTTCAGGGGGGGCCTGGGGTGGGCCTGGAGGGGGGCCTGACCATGGCCTATGAGATGAAGCCATGAATTTCTATCGGTAACCCAAAATCCTGGGGTGGGCACTAGACCATACTGGGGTGGGCACGGCCCACCCGGCCACCCCCCTATATACGCCAATGCTAGCGCATCTACAATCAAAATATTTGACCGTGTCAAAATCATACGTGCTTTCTTTAGCGTTGGGCCATTATTTGCTACCGGCTGTGCATGTGCATATGTATTATATGTGGATGCATTTTTTTCTAACTAAAGCGACCCTTAGTGGCATGCGTGCATACTTAATATGTAAAATGCATATTTCGTTTATTGGCACATTTTATTGAAAATAAAATAAATATTATTTGTACATATTTTTAACCTATAGTTAAGTATGATAACCACGGAACACGGAAGCCTAGTATAGATCATTAAATTTGCTACAGGTCAATGTTTAATGAAAATGAAAATTATTTTGCATTACTTTAAACACATAAACACCAGGTAAAAAATAAAGACGGCAAATGACGATGATGCAGAATTCGCGAGACACTCCAAAAATATGCAGAATGCGACAATCGTAACGTAACCTGTCACTTCCAGTAGTGTACCTGCATTCGTGTGTGCTGTCAGATGTCACGCAGCGCGCGCGCACGACGGCTCTATCGCGCTCCCGCTGCGCGCGCATAATGCACAGATACTGATAACGGAGCCTGACACCACTCTGCTATTAGCACGGAGACATGTGTCCATGTGTCCTAGTTGGGTTGAGCAAATGTGGGTATAGAAACACCGGAACGAAAATGGCAACCGCCTAAGAACCAATCGTGCACTAACTGCGTGCGTCTTAAGCACAGATACCTACTGATAACGGAGATTGACACCACTCTGCAATTTAGCACGGAGATATTATGTGTCCATGTGTCATCTAGTCGAATGAACCATTATAAATGTGGGTATAGACCACCTGAATAAAAATTAAAAAGTAGGTTTTTTTTTATTTGAGGGTTCGTGGCAATATGGGTAGAAATAATGGTTGAATGTACAACATTTAAATAATCGTGGCCAAATTATAACTTATTCGAAAAAAATATGAGGCATTGACTTGTTGTACCAGTTATACATTTGAAGCTTATATTATACGTATATATCGTTGATGTATTCATGAAAAAAAATGCATTTAAACCCCGTTCCCATGGCAATCTACCCTGAAAATATCACGAACACTAGTGCCTTTTGTATCAATTCCTTTGTTCCGTCTCCTGTTTTTTGTGCGATGCGCAAATATTCATTCGTACGGCATAAGAAACTGGACGACAATTCCGGTGAAAGAAATTAAGTATTCATTAATTTGGTTGGAAGGTAAAAAGTGAGAGACGGATGGGTCGGCTCCTTACTGAGGGTAACTGCTTCATACGCGAGTGTGGGAGCCGCGCGCCGCGTCGTCGGCGGGAATGCGTACCAGCGACTTATATGGTGCTTTATGGGTATTATATCCCATGGATTTGCTTGCTTGTTAGAAAATCTTTCAAACTGTATTTTTTATGAAAAACTCCGATTGATCCTTGGCCGATAACGGCCCAGCAACAGCTCATTCACTCTATTTTTACTTTGACTGAAAACGGAAGTCGGTTAAAGAATAGGTAAGTGAATTTGTAAATAGGTTTTCTGGGATTCAATAAACGTCATCAATCGTGATTCAATAGCAAGGAAAGGCTTAGTATATCACTGATGTTAAATTTAAAAATGTGCTAGTTCCGCCTGTTAATTGTTGTACAAAATGTGATGAAAATCATACCGGGCAGATATTGGGCAGAAATAGAGGAATACTTACGATATTTTACTATGTCTCAATACTTACTTAATTTATACTAGCACTCATGGCACTATAATAACAATACTGCAAACACGTTAGTATGTAGGTATAGCGTATACCGTACTAGTTCTCTGAACTCTTGCTCGTAATTGGATAATGGTGATTCGTTTGGATGCTGATGCTAGCCAATTTGGAGTCAATGGAATGAATTGAATGCACCCATCTATTTCCATTTTAAATGGGATAAATGCTGCACATCTGTTCTTTTAGACTTGTTAGTTTTTTTAAACGGAATTGCTTTCTCGTTGGGTAGCCTAAGCATGGGATGTAACTTCTCTTCTCAACTGTATTTTTGCTAAAGTAAAGGCTATCGTGTCAAAGAGAAAATAAATATCCTACAATTGAGACATAAGTTATATAAGTTATAGACAAACAATAACGTACAACATGGTAGTGATTGAAATCTATATCCTGATTATCATCTGTTTTTTTTTGCATCACCTGTAACAATTTTTTTTCAAATGACGTTTACCTTCCATCTGCAATGAGTTATGTTATGTTATGTCATTATAAATAACTTTGAAAAATATGTTCCAATTTTGATATTCAAATGTATAAAACTTTTTGTCAGACCACGAGAGTTTTCGTAAGTCATACATATTCCAACGGCGTTAGCGGCAATCGATGGCACTTGTTCCCAACCGCAGGCCTGGCGGTCCTGAGGCCTCAAATGCGCATATGCTGCATATTTTGACCTGCACCAGCTTCCCAGGACGGTCCGTTCTCACGCAAATCACGACATGGCAAGATCGAGTTTTTGCGACTGCAGGTCGCGGGTCCCACGCGAGGCAAACCCGTTCACTCCCGGACTGTTCCGGGCCGTTTTTGCCCACGACGATTATCGCGTACGCAGCCAGTACCATCGAGCTCGGCGCCGAGATTGCTTCTCAGAACATGGAGGTGTTTGATCACCGTGATTAAGATATTGCGCCTGCATACATACTAGTTATTGCAATCCTGGAGTTCCCATGGTATTGACTAAGTACTGTTTGCATTTGCGCGTCGGTTTTACTTAATTAGTTTGTGAAAGCCGTGATGTGCTCTTGAAAATGCAATGGTGCGGTGTGATTATTTTGCCAACTAGACCCAAATTCAAGATATAGATTGGATTGGCGATAAAGGTTTGAGGTCGGTCCCTCCCTATATCTTATACAATTACTTATGTGTATTAATAATCGTTTTTCCAGATGAGCCACTCTGCATTAAAATGCCTGTCTATAATTCTGCGAGCGTTGAGTTTTATGACTTCATGAGTTACACATGTAACATGACAATGAGCTCTCTTAATTATTAGTATTCATGTCTTGCTCGCGTTCTTTATTTTTCTTCGTAAAATCACTTCGGTATACTGGTTTAACGGTCAAATAATGTATATTTTATTCTTAAATAAAATTGATCTTTATTATAGATAATAACTTTGCAAGCGTAAATATAAGTACTTTTTTGAGATGAGAATGGTTTTATATATATAATAAAACAAGCAAGTAAGGCCACATTAAGTACGTATACAAATTTCGATGATTTAACAAATTAATTCAAAGAGAAAATGGGAAATTTCTTCTCATTTGATAGTTGATTATCCAAGATAAAACCATAATCATGACCCTTTTTTCCAGCCTATCTGGACTAAAAGAAGATTAGATGGTGACTAGAGATTTCCAACCCGCTAAAGTTTAATAACTAGACAAACTCTTTAACTCTGTGCCGGTATCAAAACGATGTCTTAAATAATACTACTCCGCGCCCGTCGCGTACTGATGCGGGTAATCGTCCAGTCGAAATATGCACGTATTGAAAGGATCAAAGTCGCTGACATGCATGACTTCACAACACGTCTAAATTAATCCACGCTACTCTGTATACGCTTAGAAGGTAACCAGGGCATGCTGTCTTCGAAGGCCGCTGTCAGCGGGGTGTGGTGTCTCAACACTGTACTACTCTGTGGTAAGTACTGTAGTCTATGGTATACTCTAAGGTACTACTTACCAGTGAAAAGGGCATGGTGTCTTGGAGGTCGCTGATGTCGTGGAGGACGGGGAGCGCACGCGGCGGTGAGCAAGTGCCGCAACCGCGCCGCAGGATATTCCAACCACGGCCGTGTATCCTCACTCCGCCGCTGTAACAATAACTTACAGTTATTACAACATCCTGAAACTAAATACAAAGAAACACTGTATTACATGCTTCACTTAGAGCATTCCATTGCTGGGCATTTCCTTAATTTCCAACTGTTCCGATCAAAGTCTAGTTAGCCGTGAAGTAACGTCTTATTTGCAAAATTGGAACAGCTGGACGTGTGGATGTGGACGGCCAAATGATGTACGGAAGGGGAAATAACGGTGGCTTGGAAAATGATCTAATTGGCACCCGTTGCGTACCAACTACGAAATCCTATGATTATAAATACTTAAAGACGAAATTATGGAAACCGAGACATATTATTAGTTGTATGAGTGAATCACTGAACTGCTTACATAACTCTATGATACACAGGTTTATTATTATCATTATAAATATTAGGCCCTTTTTGGCGCGCAACGACGATGAATATCGTATTTGTCAGGATTCTCACTGTCAATTTATCAAAAAAATCGGGTGTTGGTATCCCTGTTATATCATAGACAAATTTGGTGTTGTCAGTTATTCGATTATTTTAGGTCAGTTACACACATATCAATTTCAAAAAAAGTTAAGTTATCTCAACTCAAGCAACAGAATATTTTTTACGTCACCCTAGGCCGTAAGTGGAATTTATGTGCTACGCAGGGAGAACATCTCACTTCCTGGCCAAGGCAAGACGTATAATTTATATTTACAATCATTATTTGAATTCGTACTTAGTGACGCCATATCATAATGACAATACAATAGGGATACCCGTGCAACATTCATATCACTATCTAATCTTTTTTTTTACAAGCAAAGACTCACAGCAAAAAATGTCTAACACCCTTTCAAAGCCACCTGACAGGCCACGTGGCCATTCAAGGTCCTGATACAACCGAAGCGAGTTTTTGTGACCCGAGACGTTAGGGTTACGCTATTGTGAACCCTTTAAGGCACCTGCGCGCTGCGCCCGCGCCGCGCACACGACAAATATTGTGGGGACAAACAACTGTGATTGATATAGTTAACAGTATAGTGAACTGTCTACAAATAACGCTGGCGATGTCCCTACCGATAATAAATACTATTTTCTCCAACATGCAATAAAATGTCGTCATAACGTGCATTATAACAGGCTTCGAGTATCAAGTTTCAACAACTCGAGAGAACTGTAAAGGAATTACGTACTTACAAAAATGAAGGCCTAGGCTGGGAAGTATTTTTTTAAACAAGGCGTCTGTGTTTATGAACAGGCTAAACAGCAACTATATATTTTTTAATGGTGTATTTGAGAAAATCACTACACATGCCTTAACCGTGAAAAGGGCTTGCCCTGCCTTTAATAGTACTGTATGTACCTACTATAAAAATAAAATTATTCGTGCTGATTGACACAGCACGAATAATTTTATGTTTATAGTAGGTAGGCGCAAGTAGGTATAACTGACTATTTACAAACAAATACGCATAAATATCAATAAGCTATACACTCAGGTTACATGGCTACATCTGGTAATTAATTGTCTGCTATGTTATAAGTTAATACACTAAGTGGGGCTCATATCATTAGGCACGTGGATGAAGTTGTTCCACGTGCGATAATAGAGTTATTAGCGGAGTAAGCCACCCCTGCGTGGGCGCGAGTTAGAGCAGGTGTTAGATCGAGCAGTGAGCTGCGCATGAGCACGGGGTTCCGTACCGAGTAAAGCCCTGCTCGGGAGTTTCCCTAAATACTTACCATTTAAATATTGCCGTATCACAAACATTGAAAGTTCCTTACAGAAAGATATTTTTATTTTTAAGTAATTCAGTAGGTAATTTAGCGCTTTAACCACAATTTTTGGTTGTCTTGTAGATGTTGCGGCAATTTACACATATTATCAAAATGATGTTGATTGCTTTTATGAATTAGGCAATATTACGGACACAGTAATAAGACGATTAAAACTCTCAAATGATCATCCTTAAATGAAATATTAACCTTTGCAGCGCGCTGACGGACCCGTTTGTTTTGACGGACACGTTGAATATTTTTCAGGAATCTTGATGAACAAGAACCGAAAAATCGACTTTTAGGGCTTCATTTGACGATTAGTGCCTCCATGACATCGGTCAACCTATGACTCTTATTATCACTTACTAGAACAGCCGGATTTGGTGACCGTGTCTATCGAGCGATAGAATGACAAAGCAGTTTTACTTCATTATGCTGCTCAAAGAAGGAGGATGTTGATGTAACACTTAGACACATTAATTTTGTAGTTTGAGTTATAAAAACTGATTTGGTAGAGTACCTACCTATCTTAAGTTACATTTAGATTATTAAGGTGATAAAATCACGATAAAGTTTTCACGTATTTTATCACAACAGTAGCATAAACCCGTGAATATGCTTACCAGCTTGATTGTCAGTTCTGAAATCTTGGTCGGTCGGTAAGTCGAGATAATTTGCCCGTCGTATCGTCAATCTACTCAGAACAGCCGTTCACTATGGTTGTAACAAGTTTAAGGACCAAATAGCTAAGGTAAACTCCGCGACCGGGACTAACAAATCCCCTGGATCAAATCCAAGTCTGGAGAAGTAGGTACAGTAGCAAAATTAGAAAAGAATAAGTGTTTCACTCTTCAGTAGTCAATGTACATGCTTTCGTATGAGTTTAACAATGCGGTTTAAATTGAATTCTATTAGGAAATTCAATATTTTATGGCATGGAGGATCTCTAAATGTTTGTAAGCGTTAGAAAAACCGTCCCCTGCTGGTTTTTTCCCGTCAATTAGCACCTAACGCCGTCGCTCGCGCCAGGCTCATTATCTAACGCCACCCTGCGAGCCTTCAGCCATATAGCGCCCTTCAGATCTGATCAAAATATAAAGTAGTGTAAAATACATAAGCTTGGGGCGGAGCGGCGGGGCCGGGGCGGGGCGCCGCCGTCTCTCTCGGTAATGTATTCACGTTTCCCGAGCTACTCATTTTTTATCGCAGTCGCGCGGCGCATTAGAATTTCCAGGCGAGAAAATCTCACGCACACAACCTTGCGGGAAATCTCACAGCAAACAACGCGTTCGCAACTCGTATATAAAGTCTCAATTTGGTTGGTGGTAGGAGATTGAAGTGTACGGGCCGGGCGGCGGCGTGGTGTGAGGTTGGGTTTGCGTACATTGTAAATTCGCGCGAGGGGCCGCGGGGCGCGGGCGGCAGGGCCGGCTCGATAAGGCCTCCGCTTCCGCGCTGCACCCTCCCCGCCCGAGCCTCCTCTACCTCCACAATAACACACATATTTGCTATCCTGACATTTGTTTAAAATTGTCGTTACGTTATTGTTATGCTGCAGCAGGACGCTGACGGAGAAGTTCCGGGAATTTCATTTGGCTTAAAAATAACGCAATATCGGGTGTAGCACAGTCGGTAGACCCCTACCCCACTGTCTACCATAAGGAATATATTTAAAGTTTTGAACAAAAATAGGATGCACATCGTAGATAAATCGAATATTTTACTTTAATTTAAAAAAAAAACAAATACTTATTGAAAAAATAAAGCATGGACAGAAAATTTTTGTAATTCTTCCATTACCTCGTAATTTTTCTTTGTTCTCTTGTGTTCGTACCCATATTAGACTAGTGGTAATTTTCGTATCTTATTCAAGAGTCACTTTTTTATTGGACTTGATGACCGACTGCATAGGCATGTGGTGTGGTGTGGTGATGTAGTGAATATTCACTACATCAGTAACTGACTATTTTGTCTGTTAGATAACTGTTATCTATCGGACTGATTGGTCAACGATCACCTGAAGAGCGGAGAAAATTATTCCATCAGGATACGTGTTTCTGAAGCTCAAAAGAAGTGCATTGAAATTTGAGGAATGTGGTTGGTCCATTTTACAATATAAGATCACGATTTTAAACATGTGAAATTTTGCATACAGGGGGGGTATTCGACCAATTTTAGAGATATAATGGAGATCTCTCCTTTTCATCGCCATCCGTCACTTTTGACGTGTGCCTACTTGACAAGTGGCGATATCCCCAGAACATCGCAACTTCGTCGATTCGGACGCGCAAAATTTTCGTTTCCTTTGTATGTGACGGCATACATAACAGGCGCATACTCTAAATTGACCGCGTAGTACGTGAAATTAGTCCGTTACGTTTCGTTCAAAACAGAAATTTATATACATGAATTACATTTTTGACAATCATTATCGCCTTCGTATTTCCAAAATTGAGATGAGATATGTCACTTTTAAGCTCATCGCATTTAAATGACAGTTCAATGGCGATATAACTGTTATCTAATGGAGATTTGACGTTTGGCGATATCTCAAACGGCATTCTCGAATTGGGCCCTTGTAGGAATAGCATTTTTGACAATTGTTATCGCCTTCGTATTTCCAAAACTGAGATGAGATATGTCACATGTGTCATTAAAACGCGATGAGCTTCATCATCGCGTTTTAATGACAGTTCAAAGGCGAGATCACGGAGAGATGACTGTTATGTAACGGTGATCTGACGTTTGGCGATCGACACTCGAATTAGGCCCCAGGGGCCCAATTCGAGAATGCCGTTTGAGATATCGCCAAACGTCAAATCTCCATTAGATAACAGTTATATCGCCATTGAACTGTCATTTAAATGCGATGAGCTTAAAAGTGACATATCCCATCTCAATTTTGGAAATACGAAGGCGATAATGATTGTCAAAAATGTTATTCATGTATATAAATTTCTGTTTTGAACGAAACGTAACGGACTAATTTCACGTACTACGCGGTCAATTTAGAGTATGCGCCTGTTAATGTATGCCGTCACATACAAAGGAAACGAAAATTTTGCGCGTCCGAATCGACGAAGTTGCGATGTTCTGGGGATATCGCCACTTGTCAAGTAGGCACACGTCAAAAGTGACGGATGGCGATGAAAAGGAGAGATCTCCATTAATATCTCTAAAATTGGTCGAATACCCCCCCTGGTCGTGTGAGGTTATCATTGGAATGTAAACGAAGGATAGAAATTCTTATGTAAAGAAGCAGTGCTTTTTGTTCAGTACACTGATATTTCCCCTATCTCAATACTCTTAACACAACACAAAATCTAGACCCAGGTTAGTTTTTGCTTCACAGCCTCATTTTTATTACCAGACTCAAGAACTGTCTGGTTATTTGGCCAACCATTTGTCATAATCATAAAGCTAATAGCTGCTACAATACAATTCGTGTTTATTATAGTATTCGTTCTATGTCACAAACAAAGAAACGTCACGTTTCTGTGATATACATATTATCTATGAAACGGCAAAATTAGGAACTACGACTGTCATGCTGTTTCATACGATTATCGGTGTTTGTGTGTTCGAGTGCTCTGTGTTCGAAGATTGAAGCGACACCCTTCAGTTCACAGAAAAGTTAGTTGCACTACTTATACTTATACCTATATTTATTTCTTGAACCTATGTGTGTGTGTGCATAACTAGATACGAGCCCAAACAATCGCAAAACCTACACAAACAGTCTCTGTTGTATCAAAAAACAGAAACGACGAAGCATTTTGCTGGTTTAAGCAATCTTGCTCAATAAAACAACACGTAGGTATCTGAAGCCATTGAATTATTGATGAAAACGTTTAATTCTGTACGAGCTCGTACCCATTGTAATGGTTTCTGGCAAATCTCAACTAAAGTTCTTTTGGTTAATTTAACTTATAGTGTTAATAAGTAAAAATATAACTTTTTTATAAATAAACAATAAACTCATAACCAGCATCAGTGCAGTGCATTTGTTTTTTTAACCGACTTCCAATAAGAGAAGGTTCCCAATCCAGTTGTATTTTTTGTAATTAATTTAGGTTTGTTACCCATAAAAAATGTGAATATCTGATGATGAGATCCAAGAGGAGTTGAGGAAACTCCCCAAATATTATAGGCACATCTATGGCGATTTTGATGTTTTTTTTATAGGAACTCGTTCGATTGTCCTCGGAAATACGTTTTTTCTTTCTTCTTTTATAGAAGAAAAGAAAAAATCCAGCGCGGAATAAACATTAAAAACCTAATAAGAGTGACAATTACTAAAATGTGCCGTTAATTTGTACCTACCTATAGTCTATTCGTCATTACTTTGGAATTTATTAAATATAATTCTAACCTCAAAATATGACTTGTTGGCGAAATCTGCATTTCCACATAAATTACGTACATGCATGCGTAGCCATAATTTAAATATCACGCTACCAATTTAAAATATGAAAATTGATTTACTTACGAGTAATAAATAAGTTTTGGATTGAAATAACAATTTTTAGTTTAGAGTCTTGTTTTCTTATAGGTAGGTAAGTACCTATAGAACGAATCGACTTTAAGTATTTTATCCTGTTAGCAATAGTTTGAGAGTTATGCGCACCCGATTGGCTCGCTCGATTTAGTTTCATCCACACTAGACTCGTATCTGTAGCCCATCTCTGGGCGAACGAGAACCAAACGGTGGGGGTGAACATTCTTAGCGAGCTGAAAATGTTCTGATACCATTTTTTCTGCGTGGTTAGAATCCATGTCTAAGTACTTTTGTAGCAAATGATATCCTTTGTATTTGAAAAAGTGCCGCTCACACGTTTAAGTTATATAAGACTACTAAGTTAAGTTATATAAGAACAGGACCCACTAGAAAGGTTTTTTTAAACAGGTTCAGCTGTGTTTCGTGCCTTTATGTGGGCCATGTAAAATTCAGGTTGCCAATAAACGTCTAACAATTCTACAAAGGTACATTTACACGAATTGTTACAAAAAGCACGACGTCATATTAGTAAATAACAGTGTTAGGCATGAACTAAATGTGCGGCATGATTGCAACTGTTGTTTCGTTCTGAAGAGCTTAGAGAATGTATGTTCCGACAGTCCCGGACCTTTTTGCACGGAGGAAAAACATCGTACTGATACTGAGTTTCATTTTATGCAAAACAGTTTAAATAAAAATGAACAAATACAAAATACTAGCCCAGCGCAATCAAATGACATCTACTCATTTGGTGAATCATTAGACCTCAACTAAATAATTATATTTGGGTACTTGACGCGTAGGAGTAGATAGCATTTACACTAATACCTACCGGTCGTAGTCGACACTATCCCTCATGATAGTCATGATCAATGAACTGACATTTGGCTCATTCATGACGCTACACCTTGCACTTCATTCATTACGCGTTGCATACGATTAGGCGCACCTGTCGAGGTCAAGGCCGGGCCGACCGATTACCCGCACGAAAAGGTCGACCCTTCCCCCCACCCCTTCGCCCGCGACCCGCGGATAACGGGACTGCCTGCCTCGGGACACTTTCGTTCCAAATCCAGCTAAGCCTTATTCTATTATAATACAAATCAATAAGGGATAGGCATATCACACGAACGTTCAACGAAACAATATCTTTAAGGATACAATCATCCAAATTAAATCAAAAACAAAATAATTTATTCAGTAACTTGAATTAGATTACAATATCTGTACTGGTGCCTCTTTTTAAGTATACATGATATGTACTTGTGCTAAGAGAGCAGAGCTCTGCCGTATGGTTTTGTGCTTTTGCATACTCGTATATGTACAATAAATATATTTTTAGCTATATTTCGACTGTATTAGAGCCACTACAAATCGACTATTGATATTACAGCTACTTACATTAAGTACCTATCATTAACAAATTTTAAAGCGAAAAGGCTCAATGTATCAAAATTTGATATCGTTGTAGATTAGCGATACGATTAAGTACTAGTCATTGGCTGGCCATTTTGATTTTTATATCTATGTGGATATAATAACGGTTCGGTATGTACCATGGTACTAGATTATTAATACCTATATAACAATCTGTCGCGTTCATAACTAATGGTATAATTGGTCAGAAAACCGAAACGAAAATTTACGCAAGCCATGTGTTACCTTATAAAATAAACATGGAACGTCTGAGTTCAAATCTTGCACGTACCTTCCAGCAGAGCAAGAAATGCACACTATAGTATGCCAACCGCTGCTGAGGCTGTCGTCACGTCGTCGGCATCACAAATTAAAACGCGCGTTCTGTGCCGTTTACGGCCGTGAAATCACAACTTCGAGCCTTAAACGTTAATTTGCCTGTGCTTTTGATAGCGTTGCAGTTATTAGAGGTTAATTACCCCCCTCCTCCCCCTGCAGCCTCAGGGGGGGTCGGATGCGCCGGCGCGCTTTATGAGCGCGCGAAATATTTGAATTTTATAGTCTTTCGCGTCATTAACTACGCTCGTTAACGCGCAGCTCGTGGGAGATGGCTCGCTGTATTTAAACGATATAAAATTTGCCCATAATCTAAAGAAACGTATCATTCTTTATCAATAAATAAGTGAAGACTGCCGCAAATTGAATGCACAAAATAATTGAAATTTTAGATTGAGGAGCTGTGACTACATACATTTGCCTACTAAGTACAAATTTATATAATGGCTTCTGGACCACAAGGATATAATCATCGGAGGGAAATTTTCCTATGAGCCAAGTATAACAAATATTTCAATAATAATAATAATAATAAAAATCTTTATTTGACTTTTGTTTACAAGTGTGTTTAGAACAGAGTTCTGCAAAACTGTTTGCACAGTTTGTCTGCAGGAGAGTCTCTACAAAATGTTTGTCTTACATTACTATAATATTATCTACTATTACGTCTACTTACTTTATGGAAGGGTTTCTAACAAATGTTTTTAAGGAGTTTATGTATGTGTCCTAATTTATGTATGTGTTTTCCTCAATTAGCATATTTATTACTTAGATTCGATTAGATTCGATTCTGACGAATATATTCAGCAACTTTTTATAAGTGAAAAACAAGTGATGGTCAAATTGGTTCGTTTTACTTTATTAGGTTCTTACTTATTATCAAAGTACCTACTGTTAGAACTGTAATGTTTTTTGCATAGTTAGGATCGATTGAATTTCATTCCCGTTAGGAAACTGCACTAGTATTTAGGAAAATACTAAATCTTTGCACCTGTGCCGATTTGCTTGATGCGTTGACGACTATACCATATCCATGACTAGCCGCGCAAGTTCCCCTGTCGCGCGACTCAGCATCATCTCTCTTGCTCGCACGGTATTGAAACGAAAGTGACAGGTAGTATATGACGCGCGACAAAGAGTCGCCGTGTCACAGCTATTCATGACGTTCTGATATTATCTTTCCACACGATCAGCTCGAAAGACAGATGGTCTGCGGGCCTGCAGACTGCGGCCTCATAAGAAATGTAAACAATCGGTGGACAGGAGCGGAGCACACGTACGTGTGAACCGTCAGGAAGTACGGGACGTGCGCGCACGCCGGGTTACTGTGTACGGTCAGAGAGTATGTAGTTTATGGAGTGATACAGTTTTTATTTTTAGCCATAACTTGAACTGAAACAAGCTTTGTTAGAGCTCACTGACAGTGAATCGGACTTAGTGTAGGAGTACAAACAAGTTTCATAATGTAATTCTGGGACAAATTATTATAGATAAATGTATTTTTTTGCAAAAAAACCTTGTCAAGATACGAACCAAACGAGCCCGATCTCGATGGGGTTGTATCGTTTAATTATAACATTTTTTTCGCTCAGTCGTTAAAGGTTGACTAATACGGTAACTGGAAAGTTGCTGAAACGTGAAGGGTCCTCAAATAATAATTATACGCGACATAATCCGCTTAATACTGTTTTATTTAAACGTCGTTTTCAGCAGATCAACACCATGCCATCCGATTTCTTTTCTTTGCAAGTTGGTAATATTTTACTTACAATATTTTGATTACATACACACACCAGGGGGTCTATGATGGTTGCGTTTATCACGTGATAAATAAGTGACAAAGCATCTGTCACTCACACTCGCATTTTGTTAAAACGTGACGGATGCTTTGTCACTTACTTATCGCGTGATGAAAGCAACCATCATAGACCCCCTGGTGTGTGTATGTAACCAGGAGTCCAGGACAGGTGAAAAAAAAAAACAAAGTACTTGCCGTTGGAAAAGTTTTAATGGATCCTGTTGCTGTTTTCGATGCATTCGCTGTGGTCAGGAATAACATTGATTGTAACACCAATTACTGAAACAACGTGTCACTCTGTTATTTTTATACTCTCTTGCACGGTGACACGATGGGCTATATAATCTACCTTCATTTGTGGTGGGAAAGTAAGTCTTTTTAATGATGACTGTTGAGGCTGAAAACTCTTCATTGGTGATGAAGAATGCAGCTTGGCCAATTGAACCCTCGATCTCGTCAAGATATCAAATAGCCAAAAATATCATGCCAATATCGCGTAATTTCGGTAATAATACGACGGTAGATCATAAGTCACGGTAAAATGCCCTTGGGTGATACGAGGGTGATACCCACCGCGTGAACTCCTCGATCAAGTATGAGGTGCGCGTCTTGGCCGAGCGTAAACAGTAGGCACCTACTTCACTTCGGGGAAGGAAGCACCTGCGTATGACGCACGCTTTGTATGGAGATCAGTCCTCATTAATAGTAATGCGCCTAATCTGCTTGTCCATCTGTTCATTGTATTTGTTTGTCAGCTTTTGACGTGACGTATAGAGTGTTAATCAAATGTTTTATATGAATCCATAACTTAAATTGCATTTAAAGGAGTTGCCTGAAACACACGTCAACAACAATACACGTCACGTTGAATGTGGCATATTCAGAATCATTCAGAAGGGAAAAGTACAGTTGATCTTGTACGGATGTACATTTTTAATTTTAAAGCTGCTGATAGAACCTCGGGCTAAATTTCGATGTTATCAATTACACACATTCGAGGTGTCGCCAATACCTACATTATACAAGTCTACTTTAGCGATTGTTTTGTTATATACGATGTTTCACAGTGACAATTATGACATTTTATTTCTCATTAAAATGAATATATTATTCTATTTTGATAGGCGTAGAATTCAAAATGTGACAGGCGTGAGCAATTTGCCTACTAATTGAATTGAATAGATTCATGCACATTTTTTATCTTCATACATATTTGTCAAATGTCATTAATATTAATACAATAAATAAATAAATAAATAATAAATAAATAAATATCAGACACCCTCACACAAATCAACCTAGTCCCAAATTAAGCTCAAGAAGGCTTGTGTTATGGGTACTAGGCGATGATATACATACTTATATAGATAAATAAATACTTAAATACATATAGAACATCCATGACCCAGGCACAAATATTCGTGTTCATCACACAAATATTTGCCCTTGCTGGGATTCGAACCCGGGACCGTCGGCTCAGTAGGCAGTTGCTTAACCACTGAGCCAACCGCGTCGTCAAAAAACAATAATTATGTCAAATAAATAAATTGAAAGTATCAAGCCAGGCCAGGCCTTTTATCGCGCAGGTGTGCACCCTCTGCCTAGGGTGTACCTATTCTATTAGTTAACAAATCGACACCAAATACCGTGGATGCTTTGATTTTATATGAACAGTACAGAAAATGACCGTTTCGCTGTCGGTTGCATCAGGAACGACCTAATATGTTCCGAATTCGTACCGTATGGTGTTCATTTTCAGGGACATCGATGTAATTCCTTTTGCGGGGGATGTTTTCAGTATTATAAGAGATTGTGTCAATTAAACTTTAAGATGACGGTAAGATACCTAGATAGAAACTGATTTCAAGTAGGTACTAATAAATCTTCTGATCATACATGTTATATAATAAAGTTTCTACTTTTTATCTTTTAATATTTAGATCAGTATTAAGATTAATAGATCCCAAGCTAAGCAGATAATGGAGCATCGTCCCAATCCGCAACAAGCCCGCGCATGCGCGGCACGATTCGCGCAGGTGTGCTGCGCGCGCTTCGCATCACAACTACTTACCGACCGGTTGATCTAAGATTGCACCTACCTGCTAACCTATTGGATACAAACGAGATACAAACTTAATTCAAACGAGTACCTAGGCAGATACGCTACCAAACTAACCGATTATCGACTGTAATGTCTTGGATTAAGGCATATTGTGTAAGATGGGTGTTTATAATAAAAGTATTGACAATTTTGATCGCTTACTTTAAATATTTTTTCTTGATCAGGTGTTGAATATACTGAGCTGACCGATGTGAATACCAATCGGCGGAACGTCCAGTGATTGCCTCCATTTAGCCGAATTAGGACGAACTGAGCCCTGAACGGGTGATTTGTATGCGATGCGAGTCTAATACTCGAAATTGAAGCACATGTCGTATAAACTAAGTAGCAGCTTACATTATAATAGTTCCTGTAATTATGAGTTAAATATTGTTCGAGGAAGTGAGGCCTGTGACGAAACTACGATCGTAAATATTTAAATCCTATGGAATTTAAATATTTACGATCGTAGTTTCGTAGTAGAAAGGTTTCAAAGATCACAATAGTACCTCTACCATGAGTTGCTTTCGAAAAGTCTCGAAACGCTCACTACGCTCGCTTGCGAGGAAACGCACTTCGAATAGAGTTACTCCTACATACGTAAATTGCGGTAGTGTGAGTGTATGAGACACTCGCCAACGTTTGTTCTAACTTCACACCGAATCAATCTGTCTCTTTCTAACTAAACTTAAAAGAATGAGGAAGATTCATATCGGCCAAAATAAAACATGGCGGATTTACGGTAGCGAGTATCGTTTACGTGACGTGACAATGTCGGCACCATGAGATTCAAATTTGACAGGTTCACCTCGAAACTATCGAAAATTACGCTCACGACTGTAGTTAAAACTCTCACTGCCAAATCGAAGGGTGAAATCATATTAGATTTTTTGTTTTATAATGTTTTGCAATTATTAGTGATCCAAATAATAAAAAAAAAAAAAAAAAAAAAAAAACATTTATTTCGACCAACTGGGATCATAGTGCTTACAAAATATGTTAGTAACAGACTGAAATTCTTATCCTACGGTTAGTGTAACATTATTATTAGTTGTATTATAATATAATATACATTTAATAAATTCGCCCAGTACTTACAAGGGCTTGAAATGTCTGCAAGACATTTTTAGAGTAAAATATGTCAGCGAAGCCTATAATAATATGCAGAATAACCACGCTGCAAGTTACGTACAAAGTGTAAATCCGCTATGTGAAAAGTGAATGTTTTTGTGAAAGATGTGCCCCGAACACAATGTCACTCGAAAGTAAAGGCGAAATTTCGGCTTGAGGATGCAAGCATACAGTTGCTTTTTGTGTGTTTGTGTGTGTGGATCCGTCGTCGGTGCGAGGAGCCTTCATGCACTTCTATACAGTGCTACTGGAAAAGGTTTACTCTGTCTACAGTGACAGCTGTGAAAGTAAAGGGATTACTCAGAAAAACATTAAAAGGACTTACTTCCCTTACAGTACAGACTAATCTGCATTATATATTATTATTATTATGAATTCATTTCAGAAGCAAAAATGAGGACAATTGACAACTGCGAATTGAATCAACATGATTACAAACATACTGGTATTATGCAATATTGATTGCACTGCTTTATCATTGATAAACAAAAATAAGCCAAAGTAGTGTTAAAAGAAGTTTATTCAGTCTTTTTGCTAGTGTGCAAAAGACATTTGTATTTTGAACACAATGATTGTGATTCTCTGTGATGCATGTAAATTTTTAATATGTATACTTTACTCTTGTTAATATGGTTTGGATTTGAGTGTGTTGAGTGTGACTGCACAAACATTGGTGCGGTGCTCTTAAAACAAAAAAAGACCTCCGATTTCTTATGGGGTGTCCACATGTACCTGTTACTCACAGATCCATGTTTGTAGAACACAAAATTATGACTTGCTTGTATGTATTTTAAAATAAAGACCAACAAAAAGTCTCTAGACAAAACACATACAAACTCCTAAGAAATAAAAATGAATTTTTAGTACCCAAGAGTAATTTAAATATTTTGACTAAACTTTAAGCAGTACTGCAATTAGAGCTTATAATAAATTGGACATTAGTATTAAGGAATGTAGTAGCTACAGAATATTTGAACGAAAATTAAGAGATTATTTTACAAGTAGACCATTCTATTCCATTAAGGAAATTTATGCTAGAGCGCTAGATTATTTTAAAATAAGTATACAATACCATTATTTTAATTTTTATTTAATTTTCATTCAAATACGACATGTGTATAATTAAATCTATTTTGTTATCAATAATGAATTGATTTTACTTGGCATTGTGTTTATTTTAATTGAGCATTTTTTTACTTTTACTTTTATTTTATACTTGTATTTGCACGCATTTAAGTATGTTTTATTGCAAATAGATGATTGATTGATTGTTATCTTTAATTTTATATGTTTAGAGGCCTTATACATTATTAAATGTGCAATTTTTCATATAACAAATATATTGATAATTTCAACCAACTATTTAAAGTCAATAATACTTTTCCCTGAGTTCTAGATAGTAACAAAGCTATTTCACATTTTTATTGTGTAAAGTCGAATATAAGTTGAAAACACCACTTTGCTATATAAATTTTGTCAATCTTGAGTACTTTTTGGGAAAAAATTATCAATGAAAAATTAAAACTGTATGTTTCAAATATATCAGTTCTAACTAAGTAATAACATCAATATATTAAGAAACATGTTTGATCATAGCAAAAAAGCCTTAAATAGAGGGCAAAATCAAATATGATTTTAATTGTTTTACCTCGCTGTAGTGAGTAGATTTCTTCACTCGCTCAGCTTTCAATTTCAACACTAATAACAACTTTTCAGGCTTGCATGTCAATAACTATTACTCATTAAGTCCATGTCTTTTAATTTTTTATAATGAACCTTTTGAACGCCAAGCTGTGAAACTATTTAACGTGCCACTGAAGTCACAACAAAACATAAAGAAGTGCTCCAAAAGTAGTTGTAGCCTTTTTAATCACAAAGTTTTTGATTGAAATTTGGATGACTGTGGCCGACATGGCGTCAGTGGCACGACTTGTAATTGACAGCCACAGCCATCTTTCACAGGCTATATATGAAATTTGTATGTACAGTCGCCATCAGATATATCGCAGCATACAAGGCGTTCATAAATATGTGAACATGTACTGTAACACCCAGTCAATAAGGGTTGTGTTCACATATTTATGAACGCCTTAAGGCTGATTTAGACGATGCCAATTTTGAGACGCCTAAATTACGGCGCCAGTGATTACCGCACAGCACACCTCCGACCGTTTAGACAATGACTATGTTCAGCCGCCTAAATCTCGCCGCCAGTCGTGTTTACACAGTGCTTTTTTCAGTACCAGTCATTAGTGGCAGCGAGAGACGCGGAGGGGGGGTCACTGGCGCCAAAAAATAGGCTCGTGTTCTATTCCGCGCCAGCGCTGGCATGCGGCGAAAAAATGGCGCGGAAAGTGTTTATACGGTGCCTTTTCGAGGCGCCGTAATTTAGGCGTCTCAAAATTGGCATCGTCTAAATCAGCCTTTATATGTTGCGATATAACTGATGGCGACTGTACTTAGTTTGCCGAAATGTAAGTTTGGCAGAGAAAATTTGTTTTTTCTCAGCTAACCAGAACGGTACGGTACTGGAAAGTTGCCATAGGTAGCCAACACGTCAGGAAGACTCAAATAAAGAATATACATGATATAATCCGTTTAAACTGTTTTATTCATATAATTCCATGTCTTTCAATTTTTTTATTACATCTTTAGTATGTAAGCACATGTTAATAGAAACGCTTCTAATAAACGTTGTTCTTTACAACTCAAAAAAATTAAAATATTTTTTTAAATTTCTACCAACAGGATGTTATACATTACATTCAGTAATCAATTACTTAATCAAACATATACTTTAATGGTTTATATAGGTCACTATAAAATTATACTAAACAACAAAGGTTTCTTTTCAATTAAATGCACAGTATTTTTGAGGCACTGGAACTGTTCCAAATTCTCATTGTTATCTGAAACATTACTGTCAGAGCCAGTAACCCTTAATGATGAAGAAGCTATAACAGGCGACGAATGACCCTTTCAAAACAAGACATATCACTATGTGATTTTTCAATTTTCATCATTAATCATTTTTCTTAGCCGTTTTGACAACTCCTGACTCGGATCTTTTTGGACGGCATAGAAAAATCTTGAAAAGTGATGTGTGTAACGACAAGTGGTAGTTGCTTTCATTAGCGTTGTGGTAATACTTAGGTTTTGGTTTATTGTCTGCACGGCCTTGCTTCTATAATACACATTCTCTTTTGTTCTTACTCGAACAGTCTTCTGCAGGTATTAGAGGATTTTAGATAGATTACTATTCATCTTGAGTTTTTGGCAATTCTGAAAAAATAAATATTCAAGATAAGTAACATAATTTAAGTGTATACATAAAAATTATAATTATATTATTAGATTTTTGTAAAATTAGATATCATACCTGGAGGCTCAATTATTTATAGCACCATTCTGTGACAAGGACAATTCTTTGCTTTTATAAGGAACACTTCTCGATGAGATCCAGTATCAGGCAGCCGCCTCTTGCAATCATCTTGACGGTGAAATTAACTTGGAACAGCCTCATCTGTTAGAAATATCTTCTGACTAAAGCCCTTTTTGTACTTCATGTAGTTAGTTGTGTCTTTTTCCATCTGAAATTTAACATAACTGATATACCAACTATCTTATACCATATTCTAATATTATATATATAACGAAAAAGCACATAAAATTATAAAGAACATAGATAAGCTAAACAACATAATATAAAAATGTTTGTAATTCCCGAGTGACGTGTTGTAAACAATATAAGGGTTTAAAAAATCTAAGGCCACATCCAATAGGTTAGGAATTAAAGATGTTATTTTGTTTTAAGTATACTGACAGTTCTATCCACTAGCTCGTACGTAAAAAAAAAATTGTTACTTACATCTAAGTGATCTTCACACATAAATACATTAATGTGATAGAATGGCATTCGCATCTCCCCGTAGCCACATTTTTCGTCTTTTGCGTTTCGTCGGTAAGAAACAAACAGTTTCTGTGGACTATTTATAGATGTATTTGTACATTGTGGCATTACACACCAAACAAACACTGCCTTTACACCATTGTATCCAATTTTTTTGAATAAAGTCGATGAATCTCACTTTTTTATTTACGTTTTATGTTCATTTTCATTGCATGGATGTGACGTCACGCATGTCAAGATTGTGAATGTCAAAGTGACTGGCGCGCGGCGCCATTAAACGCGTTCGAGACCTTCCGATCCGATCCGATTTATCGGAAAAAAAGTCCTAACAATAATTGCACTAAACATTATCCGATTTCTTCCGATAAATCGGACAATTGCACTACACATTTTCCAATGGCTTCCGATCCGATTAAAACCCGCTCCAGACCTTCCTATCCGATCCGATTTATCGGAAGCAATCGAATAATGTGTACATAGTGCAATAGGCTAGTAGACCCAGTTTTGAAGTGTATTTGAAATGGTTAATAATGATCGTACTAGCTCTAAAAAAATGTCTCGTATTTTTGTGAAAACTAGAAAGCTAAATTTTATCAATTGAAAATTAGAAATTTCATGAACAGTCAAAAATGACGTCCGCCATTTTTGCCTTTTGCTAATCTGTGGCGTGACGTAAAATTACCTGTAAATATTTGAAATTCGACCGTCGTATAGTGCCATTCCGCTCACTACTTATAATATACTTTGACAGGAGATCGAGAGGGACGGCAGCGGCACTATTCGAAGTCGTCAAAGTAGACTTTCAGTTCTCTTTACAGGACCGATGACGTCACTATCATAAGCGAAAATGGCGGACAGCGTTTTAAGCATTTCAAAATACAGATTAAAAATCATATTTTCAAATTCAATTTTTTCAGCCATCTTTCACTTTTATGAATTGAAAAATATATATTTAGGTTTCCTTTGCTAAATAACGTTAGTTTATTACAATTTGACATGAGTCAACTAGCTTATTGTCCGATTTATCTGAAGAAATCAGAACCCATTCCAGACCTTCCGATCCGAAGCTTCGTAGACCACGAAGCTAAAGTCGTCTTGTTCTCTTTGTGGCCAATATACTTCCCTACTACTTTGGCTATATTATCATTAGCCATCTTGCTTCCGGTCAACGGATAATAACTATAATCCCAATATTTTCATATGAGTGCATATAATCTCCGTTTAATCGATCGTCGCCCACGTTGCCGTGCGTGCCGCAGTGACGCGCGATCCCGATCTCCCGAGTATGGTAATATTTCGCGCGCTCGTGCACCCCAGAGCATTTTAATTATATCATATCGGCGCGATCGGCGCACACGCACCGCGCTGCGGTGAGGAGGGGAGGGGAGGGCGGTATCGCGGAGATAAATCACTGGCGGACACGACCGGCGCAATATGATCGCCGAAATGATCCCGGCCGGGCAACATTGCCCGCGGCAAGGCTGCCTGTAATGTGGGTTCCTTGAGCCTTAGGAACAGGTTGTAAAATTATAATATCGAGGATATTACTGTTAGTCAGACATTATTATATTAATTCACGCCATTTCGGTATCGTGAAAATTACAAAGGGCTTTTATTACAAAATAATATTTATAATAATATGCTCGGTGCTATAACGGTTGTAGTTATAACGATTGTTAGAGCTACCAGTAGTAGAACGCTGTACCTATGATATTAATGAAGACGAAGCTAATAAATAACAAAACAGACGGTAACACACAAGGCAGGTTTGCGTTAAATATAATTTCTTCCAGATGACCTTTGCACAACAGGTACTAGTGCTAGTGTATATAACAAGGAACTGCGCATTTACAACTGTCTGCAAGTCGTCATTACGTCTAAGAATAATTTGAAGATTTAGTTACTAAGAATCGTCTCTTGATGCATACATACAGTATACAAGTTTACTGGCCTTTTGATACTGGTGTACGATTTACACGTTCGGTGCTTCGTCATAGTCCTTAAGTTAAAATTTACTTCCTTGTTAGTTACAAAAAAACAAACTCAGTTTCAAGTGAAGCAAATTTTTATTAGCTTCACTAACTGAAGCTATTTTTTTAGCTTCACTTGAAACTAAGTTTGTGTGCTTTTGCGTGTTAAAAAACAGACTAGATAGATGATCTAAGTACATATTTTGGAGGTGTCTAGAAACAGTTATTGCTGGGTATGTAGATGAGCTGATGTGACGAACCGCCGACACGTCGATCTGTGGAGCGATGACAGATAGCCGCTGACTGTAGGGTTGTCTTCTCCTATTTTACGACATATTCCAGAGGTTTCTAAAAAAAGTTATGGCTGGGTATGTAGATGAGTTGATGTGATGAAGACACATCAATTTTTGAAGCGATGACTGATAGACCTCTATGTTCGTTTACATTCACGTGAAATCTGAGTGACGATGTTACCACGCCGCTGTACGGGTAGCAGTCTCCGATGAAGAGCTCCGTACGAGTTCGAAACAAGTCGGGCCGTTCCGGACAATTTCACGTGAGTGTAAACCGCTTAATACAATAATTAAATGAATTCCCTAGGATTTCAACTTATTATTTCGTATGTACGACGGAGTCTAAATGTTTTTCATCCATTAGCTTCGAATTAAGCTTTATTATTTTTCTGGTCGTAGGCATAGTTGTCTTAGTCTAATCAAAGATTTTATAAAAATAAATAACTTTTATAAAAAGAAAGCATCCCATGTACCTAACCACGTCCGTACTATGGCAACTAGGACTCGCAATTATATTATTTGTTTGTCGCCGCGTCGTCGTATTTTATGTATATTTTACATTTTATGTAAGTATGTATTAAATTTTCACTTAGTCATAATATAAAGGAGGCTTTAAGAGGTTAAAGTTCGGGAATTTGTGAAATACATTTTTTGTACGACCTAACTATATTAATTCAAAAGTCATATTTGTGACAATATGACATCTGTGAAAAGTTATTAATGTTCAATTTTTGGAGTTTCACTTTTCCTTGCCATTTTGCAGTACAAGTCAATTGAGGTATTTTTTGATTGATAGAGTTATTACCTTAAGTTACAAGTTTAATAATAAAATGGGGTATTTTTTTGTATATCCCAATTGTAAGAACTACTGGCAGCCCTACCGGGCGACGTCGACAGGTAGCTTCCCACGCCCCGCTCGCCGCTCCGCCCGCGACCCGTGAGAATGAATATTCATCCGCGATGCGATAAGAGCCGCACGAAATATGTCACTTGCGCAACACCTCACCACACTGCTGTCCTAGTCCTCGAGAATTCAAACTTATACCATACCTGGTTGATCATGCTCACTTCCATGATCCATTCTGTGAATTCGTGCATTCGCTTATTAGGACCTCAAAAATATCGAAGCTATGAACAGTGGATATGAAATCCGGATTTCATTGTATCGGCGATGCCAAACAGCACCTCTAGCCTAAAGGTTACACGTAACTCAATTTTAAGCGAAATCACGAGACCATGGTAAACTGGGTACCCTTGCCCTTTCTTTTTCCACAAGTTACCTGTAGAATAAAATAGGCATAACCAATAAACGGCAGTAAACGTGACATTCACAAGCTGAGATTTACATTCATCCGATTTAAAACAGTAGCTTAAATGAGTCTTCTGTATGTTCGATTGTTAGATTAGAAATTGGCACGAGATTGTATTTCGCAGTGGATACTTCCACTGGCCGAACACCTCTTAAGCATTGAATATAGAATTGTGGCAGCGAGCCAGTAGCCAAGCCTTTTGAGCACGGGATTAAGATGATTGTATTAAAACATCGCGTAAGTATGTTTCATGATTTTATTTATTCAAATTAATTAAACGACACGAGAAACAGACTAGGAAATGACAATATCATGCTAAATGCAGAGTTATGATATAAAATAAATAATAAATACCTACATATATTTTTTGGAGACACTTTAAACTTCTTCTGATAAAGTAGGTACTTTGTTAGCCTTTTTTCTTGAATTTCATGAATATGTCCACGAAATTCAATAAAAAGGCTCATAGTTTTCCAAAGATTTGCATGGTGGATGGATACCATCCATACCATGCGTATAGTTAAGTACTATGTACTTACTATGTTAAAGTAGGTACTGTATTAAAGTATAAAAAAGAAATGAGGAGCCAAATAAAATTAACATGAATATTATTATTAATAGCAAGCAGCTGTAAGTAATTTTTAACTCGTAAAAATAAGTTAATCGAATAATTTTGAGTTATATCGTGACAACGACAGTTAGTTAATTATAAGTATGAGTTTTATATTATGACTAAGTGAAAATTTACATACTTAAATAAAATAATATGTAGGTACTTTAAAGTCAGTCATTACGATTAGCCGTATAAGTGCAGACTTGCAGAGCATTGTATTATACTGTAAAACTGCAGTTAGGTAGCCTCAAGGTCGGGCTTTCACTGCGGTTGCTGTTACGGCGCCGAATGAAGGATATTTTTTAAGTTTTTGTTTGTCCAAACAATGAATTACTTTCTGCATTGTTCTGGATGGCCGTTGATTTTAACAGTAAAGTAATAAAAAAAAATCCTTGTTTATTGTAGATGTAGCTTAAAGAAAGCAGAGCAGATGATAAATATTGACGTAACCGTAAAAACACGCGGACGAAAGTTATTATTGACGGCATAATTTTGGCATCCTAGTGGATGCTGCTAAGTATGCAAACTTCACACTGAGATTCAAAGAACATTAAAACAATTTAAACACTTTAGTACCTATTAAACGATATTTTCAGTATTTTTTGCAACATTGTAATTCATTTTTAGTGTTACCATAATCTAACAGATTTCCATTTCAAAAATATGTGTTTATGGATTAAGTAAAACTGATACTGCTTACGCACACGCGTAAACTAAAGTAATAATCAAGCTATTTGATTAATTTTGCCGGCAGTTACAAAGATCGAGTTACACACAAATAAGTTTATATCTTTATCAGAGCGGTTAGCCGCGGTTCCGCCCGAAACTAATCAACCTTAAACTTCCATTATGCAAATGCTCCGAGGCTCATACGCAGCCTGACCCTGCACCTGTGCCCTTCGATTACCCCTCCTCCCTCCTCCCTTCTCCCTAACCCCTCCACCCTCTGCTCCCAGCGCTGCGCTCGCGCTGCATATTCAAATCTCGATCCCTCCGTGATAATCACAGGGCTGTCACATCCAAAATCCCTATATAATTAACAGTCTATAGAATTTGCGGATTATATTTGAATGCATGGGCTTAAACACTGGTTTTATTAGTTTGGACCTAGTTAATTTGTACCAATTTGTAACAGAGTAGGTTTTTTTATAATGAAGCGAAAAAATAAATAAAATTGGGCAAGTGCGAGCCCGACTCGCGCATGAAGGGTTCCGTACCTATACATATATATATAATCTACAACAAGTTTGTTGTATGGGAGCCCCCCTTAAATATTTATTTTATTTTATTTTTAGTATTTGTTGTTATAGCGGCAATAGAAATACATCATCTGTGAAAATTTCAACTGTCTAGCTATCACTGTTGTTGAGATACAGCCTGGTGACAGACGGACGGACGGACGGACGGACGGACGGACGGACGGACGGACGGACGGACAGCGAAGTCTCAGTAATAGGGTCCCGTTTTTACCCTTTGGGTACGGAACCCTAAAAAATTAATGGTTCAGGCGGGGTTCCGAGCCTCCAACGACTTTCCGGGCTAAATACGGGTGTTCTGCCTATTGGACCACTGAACCTGATACGAGAGCCATTGTAGTACGACGAGTAATTTAAATAAAAAGTTCTATCTTTTGCACTGACAAAATATCCAGT
Organism: Apotomis betuletana; assembly: GCA_932273695.1. NCBI lineage: Eukaryota > Metazoa > Arthropoda > Insecta > Lepidoptera > Tortricidae > Apotomis > Apotomis betuletana. Next base: position 17,462,076 of record OW026299.1, read on the forward strand.
GATGACCTTATGACACTGGTTTCCTAATAAAAATAAAATAGCCACAATATCACGGATAGAATATGTGTAAAATTTGTGTGTTTTCAATGTCAATAAGTATATAGGAACTCTGTATAGCCAATTTGTACAATTGTCATCATTTTTCGCTGCTCTCTGAGTGAATTTTGACAATAATTTCCTTACGCAGCAGCCCTGTATAGAGTATAGACAGTAAACGCTTTACGACAGCGGCGGCGCACGCGCAGCGTGTATTACTTTTATTGCCACTAAATGCAGCCCTACACTGGCGGCGCGCGGCCTTGTGGCTTATCATGACATTTGCTGGATATCGCTGTTAAGTTTCGCCAAAGAAACCTAAAATATTTTGTTATCAGAAGTTTAGTTCATAGTGCTGATAGTGGAGAAACATAAACGCAGTCGCCAATCAATTCAATTCAATTTCTTCCAAAGCACTCGTATAGTCCAAGCACACACAGATGAATATAGACTATTGGTGTTTAAATAGATCACATATGTATGAGTAAAGTATTTATTTCATTTTATTCTAATTATTTATTGTTTTCGTGTATATTGGTGCATCATACAATAATGTGCCCAGTGTAAGTGTAAAATATTTTGTTATCAGAAGTTTAGTTCATAGTGCTGATAGTGGAGAAACATAAACGCAGTCGCCAATCAATTCAATTCAATTTCTTCCAAAGCACTCGTATAGTCCAAGCACACACAGATGAATATAGACTATTGGTTTTTAAATAGATCACATATGTATGAGTAAAGTATTTATTTCATTTTATTCTAATTATTTATTGTTTTCGTGTATATTGGTGCATCATACAATAATGTGCCCAGTGTCTACAGTCAGACACATAACACTGAGTGAGGCAAATTTGAAGCCAAGGTTTATATTTGCTGCAGATTTAAATAAGTGACATTTGAAACCAAACAACGAAATCAATTTGTTAAAATATTATTCTTACTAAACAATGATAAGTTGATATAAAATAAAATATGTGTATGTATGTATTTTTTGTAAAAACTTATTTTTTTTAATTGATAAGAAAATATAATTCGTTAAAATGTGACACGTAAATTTAAACGTATTTATTTATGGACTACATAAAAAGGTGTTTATTTTTTTAACTACTCTAATTAGATATCCTAATACATAGTGGCGTGCCAGTAATATCTCTAATTCACAACCAGTTAGGTGCGACAACGCTCAGTAATTATTTGTTCTTGAAAGTATACTTCACGTAACCGTCTATAAACATAATGGCCTTCGACTTTACTTGTTAGTAATTATAACACCTTCACGGTATAGTATTAAAAAGAGCAATTAAGTGCAAGACAGTCCCGCTAGAGCGGTGCAGTCGGACCGCTGCCCTTTACTTTAATTGCAATTTGCAAGTTCACGGAGGTCAATAACCCAACCATGAATATTTAATATGCTCTGTACTTACCTAACTACTATTAAAAATAAAATTATTATAATTAAATGTCTGCATATTTAATAATTTTACTAAAATTAAGTGGGGTCGGCTATTTGGAGGAGCCTGCATCGAGAGGAATAATTGTTTTTTATGTATAAACTGTGTGCATTTGTGCCATTGCAGCCCCATTAGCTAAGCCAAGTTTGCGGTAGTTTTTGGTATAAAAGATTCGAAAATTGTAACAACAGAAGCTGAATCTAAGCCCCTTTACCAATGTTGACGCTAGTAAGGCTACATAGAATCGTTTTTCGGGTTCCAAACCCAAAAAGTACAAAACGGGACCCTATTACTAAGGCTCCGCTATCCGTCCGTCTGTCTGTCTTTCTGTCTGTCTGTCCGTCTGTCACCAGGCTGTATCTCATGAACCGTGACAGTTGAAATTTTCACAGCTGATATATTTCTGTTGCCGCTATGACAACAAAATAAAAATACTAAAAACAGAATAAAATAAATATATAAGTGGGGCTCCTACACAAAAAACGTGATCGGTTGCGTTAACTTTGCACCTCATTTGTATGCGGCGGCGCTATACATACGAGGTACAAACTTAAATTAACCCGGTCAGTTAAGATGGGAACTGTTTGTACGGAAGCCACGGTGCACAAGTCCGACGCAGTAAGCCGGTTTTTTATTTTATTTTATACGCAAAGCTGAAATGTTAGGAATATAGTTGTATGTATTCATATATTGTATGTACATATATACACAACACCGCGGAGTCACAGTCCACACTATTATTATTCTTAAAATGCCGTATTGTAAAGCGATAAAATAATTGGAGCGTACTTTGTTTAAGATAAGATTGAGACATTGTACATTGAGAAAGGATGTAAATTCAGCATTAGCAAGTATAAGTGTTTTATTATTATACCACTCAGCGCTGTTGATTATGAAACGAGTGAAAGAATAAGGCACTTAACTTTATTTCTTAATGCATCTAAATGTAATTTGTATTCGGCTCGGACTTTATGGCTATAATTTGCAGATGAGATAGCCAGAGATACTTATTTGTGTGTATGTCTGAAAGTAACCAAACACATACATTACTCAATTGTATGCAGTTTTACCTGCATTAACATAAAACAAGGCATATTGCACATTGCTACAGTCGCCAAGGAATAAGATAGGGGCAGTACAGAACATCAAGCCCTACTTCATGTACAGTCGAATATGACTGTCAAATTTCTGCTGAGTTAGTTGTACAATGGCCCACGAATCTGGTAGTCCCAGGTGCGAATCCCAACAAGGGTTAATATTTGTCTGAAATTTACACACCCCAACAATTTAATAAATGGATTGTTAATTTGCATACTGAAGTTGACAGCTACTTTTGATGCTGACTGTACGTTTTTTGCCCTGGCCACAATGACAATAAGGATTTAAAGTAGTCTTTTTTTAAAGAAACGATTGCATAATTACAGTAGACGTGTGCGCCGCGCCGATCGGCGTAAAATCGGCGTGGCCTTGTTTACTTTGTATTTATGCGCATCCAAAAATGTAACTTGTACTTTATATAAAGCACAGGTTACTTTGTATAAAGTGTAGGTAACATTATTTGTATGTGCATAAATACAAAGTACACAAAGGCCACGCCGATTTCACGCCGCGGCGGCGTACACTGCGGCGTCGGTACAAAACCGGCGCAGCGCACACGTCTACATTACAGTCACCTAATATCCATAACAAATCTCTTTGATTTTAATTAAGGACTCTGACTTTATGTATCTCAGATTGCACCATATCGTAAGTATATTAATAAAATTCACTCTAGCTGTATGTGAATAATGGTAAGCCCAATATTTAATACCTACGTCAAATTATTGTGCTTACACCGATAATCCGGTAAATCTTTGTCCGGGTGCGCCGGCGCAGGCGTGCGTCGAGCCAGATGCAAGCTATAGCCCGAGGGAAGGCTTCTGAGCGGCATATTCTTTTCATAAAACTTCAATTTGATTTTTCAATATAAAAGTATCACTTGCTTGATTTTTCAATCGTATGTGAAAAAGGGATAAATGCTAAAATGCACTGAAGGAAATGATAGGTACAATTCTTACGTTAGAGTACGTCTGTGATGTTGGTTGCTAAAATAGCGACTATTGTTATTTTCAGGTTTCAAAGGGATTTGATGGGCGCAACGGGTGAATATAAAAAAAAAATGGGCAAGTGCGAGTCCGACTCGCGCATGAAGGGTTCCGTACCATAAAACAAGTTTGTTGTATGGGAGCCCCCCTTAAATATTTATTTTATTTAATTTTTAGTATTTTTTGTTATAGCGGCAATAGAAATACATCATCTGCGAAAATTTCAACTGTCTAGCTATCACCGTTCTTGAGATACAGCCTGGTGACAGACACACGGACGGACGGACAGCGAAGTCTCAGTAATAGGGTCCCGTTTTTAGCCTTTGGGTTCGGAACCCTAAAAACTAGCGAAGCAAACGAAAATTATAATAAAGTCTGTATATTATTATAAAAATACCCCTAGTTTGAAATATTGTAATATTTTTTCGCATGAGCATTTCTACTAATTGGAAGATTACTAACTGGCACAAGTAAAATGCATCTAATTCCACGCATATTAGAAATCGCAATAAAAAGACTATTAGTAAAAACACACCGATGAATGTACACGAGTAAGTTTAAGTATTTTATCTATCGCCGCAAAAAACTCAGTCTATTGCAAACAAATGGTTCGCGTTAGAAACAGTGCAAAAAGGTGTCGGTCACAAAAACTTCGATAATGAGTATATTAGCCGTTAATTGCCGCGGGGGCGATCTCGCCAACTGTCGCGCGCGCAACATGCGCCGGACCCGACCATAGTATAAATATAACAATAAACTCAGTATCTTGACTCGATACAACGTTGGAGCGATACCAACAAATAAATAAATAAACAGAACAAAATTTATAAAATCGTCTGTTTCACTTGCTGAAATAAATGTTATTCTACACAAAATCTAAATTAGTGCAATAATAGGAATTAGACTTTATTTTTTATATACCTAATTAAATAGACTAGTAGCCATTATTTAAGCGAGTATGATTTGTTCTAATCAAAATGTACCTTTTACATTAAAATTAGCACGATGCGATCTGTCTTGTTCATATGGAATAAAATAGAATAGTTTATTTAAATGGATAATTGGATATCGTTTGATAAGTTAGAATACTGGCTATCATTGTAAACTGTGCCACTTATGACCCTTTGGTGTTTCAGTTTTAAACAGATGGGTTCACGCCGACATCTAATCATTTCATTTATCTGACCAATAAATAATGATTAAGATAAAGTTAAATTTTTGGATTTAGCAACAGCTGTATTTGTCGTTGTACCGAATTGAACCAAAAAGGTTGGTTAAAAAAACTTCAATGAGTCGAATACCGTTCTCCTATTATCGTAGATTGTTGATACTAACTGTTCATAATCTGGACTTTTAGAAACAAACTATAACATCTACCACAGGAGTTTAAATTTAGCGAACAATGTTTGCTGTAAATGACCCCAGGTTCCGGCCCCAATAATTTTTAATAAAAGTAGCTCTCATCACTTGGCCGGCACCGCACCAAATTAGCCGTCTCCGCAGATATCCGACCTATTATTAATTCGGGTAACGAAGCCGCGGCGCTTCAGATCGAATCCTGCGCATCGCCTTGTGATTGTGACCTTCAGTATGCGCAAATGCGCAAGGCACGCTATGTTTGCATGCCTGTAAAGAATAAGCCAGCGCTTGGCAATCGTTGGCCTGTGGGCAGCACGCGGCCCTCGAAGCTTGTGGCTTGCCTTAAGCCCGCTCTACACTCGCGGCGCGAACGCCCGCGAAAGCCGCGAACCGCGTGTGTAGATGTTGTTCACACCTTCGTGTTCGCGCTTCGCGCCATTCCCCGATCAGTGTCGGTTTTTGGCCCGCGACAAAGGGTAAGCCTACGAAGCTTCGCGAGTGTGGAGGGACACAGTTGTGCGTGAACTGCTGCGTAAATTCACGCCGTGAATTCACGGAGCGACTTCGCGCCGCGAGTGTAGAGCGGGCTTTATGGGCCCTGACCTTACTACTTAATAAAAAAACCCTTAAGAAGTAACCCGCAATATTTGCCTGCTGAAAGGTTGCCGACCGCTGATATATTCTATTGATCGTAAACCACTTCATATTCTCCTAAAACTTCGACTCGTAATACGAGCGTTTAGTGATATATGTTATTGTTCTTCACAATCATCAATCGTCCCTCCGCCCTCATGCCAATATAATTTAATTTCTATCAATTATCAAATGAATATTTTGATTTTTTGCAGGTATTCAGAAATAAGTGTAGGTATAGGCCAAAAGAAACATTTCATGTATTATGACGAAAACATAAGATTAGCAGGAACACACAAAAACACAAAGCGAAAAGTTTTCAACACACAACTGTATGTCAGATGTCACCCATAGCAGATGTTTTAAAAGCTCCTAATAAGTGTATCTTCCTTACGGAGCGACACAGCGACCCAAAAACCAGCGATCTAAAAATAATAATTACTTTTCTTTTTTTGCAACTTGTATGAGATTTAAGTCAAGTGGATTTCGATGTTGGTTACTGTAATTCAACAAATAATAATAAAACTCCCATACCAGAAACGTGTTTTTTTTTTTCATTTTATACGTTATGGTAAGGTAATAAGTTATGTTAATGTTTCTTAATATTTGTATAGAATCTTTTTATCGATTCATATTTTTTATGTGGTAATACCACATTTTTATTTTTATAAATAATGACACAAAGGTAAATTAAGAAAGAAAAATTGAATGCGATCTACTACAATCGAAGCGGGGTTTGAACCCGCGACCTCTGCGTTTCCGGCGCATTGCTCTCCCAACTGAGCTATCCGACCGCTACGTTAATGTTTCTTACCGAGGTTTTATGTCCCTTATATTATATGTGATGTTGTTTTGCATCAATGTATTGTTATTTGTCGCCTTAAATTTCATGTGTTTGTTTAGTTTTGGCATTGCTGTACAGTGCTCCGTGTGTTTACTGATCTTTCATATAAAATTTAGTTATTTGCTTATATATCCACATTTATTGTAATCTTAGTAACTATTTTTCACTTTTATTACTTGTATAATTGTTCTGTTAAATGTCTTAACGTAGTGTTATATTCTCTTTGTTATATGTTAATGAGCTGTACACATTTCGGCATTGCATTCATAGATTCTTTCCGCCAACGGTCTGCAGTGACATTGACAGCTCTGTCGCTTGTCAATGTCATTGTCTTGGCGTTGAAAGCGCTTACGCTGCGTTCAGACTAAGAGTGCAGTCGTGTGTGTGCGGTTCACCGTGGCGTCATCACCTATAGGTTTCACCGGAAGACCAGCGCTGGTTCCCGGGCCAGCATTTATGCTGAGGTGTGACCTTTTCGTGGCATACGCAACAACGATTTTATTTTGTTTTATTTCTTATATTAATTGTCCACTTTGTGTATGTTAACGAATAAATTATTATTCTATTCTATTCTATTCTATAAAAAAAGGTTTGATGTCCATACAAACTTTCCACCCCTTTTTCACCACTTTCAGGGCTGAATTTTCAAAAACGCTGAAATTATTTTTCTTGTATTCTAAGTATGCACTAATACAAAGTTTAAAGTCCCGCGCTCAGAAAAGGGTTTGATCTCCATACAAACTTTCAACCTCTTTTTTACCAGTTTCAGGGATGAATTTTCAAAAAGCTGAAATCAGTTTTCTACGAATACTAATTTACGAAGTTTCAAGCAAGCTAGGAATAGCTTAAAATTCAAATTGAACCCCGAGACAAACTTTCATCCCTCTTTTAACCCTCTTAGAGGTTGAATTTATAATGACGATAAATTAATGTTATTTTGTTATTATCATATATGCCTTAAATAAAAGTTTCAAAGAATTTGTAATGGATTCAAACTTTCAACCCCTTTTTAACCATTTTAGGGGACGAATATTCAAAAACGCTGAAATTAATTTTCTTGTATTCTAATTATATGCCTTTGTACAAAGTTTAAAGTCCTACGCTCAAGAAAAGGTTTGATCTCCATACAAACTTACAACCCCTTTATACCACCTTAGGGGATGAATTTTCAAAAACGCAGAAATTACTTTTCTTTCATTTTATTTGCATAACTTTTTACGAAGTTTGAAGTTCCTAGCTTAAAATTAAATTTGAACCCCAAGACGAACTTTCATTCCCCTTTTAACCCCCTTAGAGGTTGAATTTTTAATAACTAACTAACTGAGCGCAACGACCCAAAGTGGATCTTGGCCTCCGACATCAGATCACGCCACGCTCCACGATCCTGAGCCAGCTCTCGCCAGTTAAGGATGCCTAAGTCCCTGAGATCTTTTTGGACTTCATCACTCCAGCGATATCTAGGCCGTCCTACGGGTCTGCGACCACTCGGTCGTCCCAAATAAGCGGTTTTTGCGGCGCGATCCTCTCCCATTCTATCAACGTGCCCGAGCCAGCGGAGTTTGGACACCTTGGTCTCTCCTATAATATTAGGCTCCCGCACTACGTCTCCAGCTTCCATCTTCTCTTCGGGTCGGGCCCAGAATCTTCCGCAAGATCCTCCTTTCCGCCACTAATAGCTTACTTTCTTCCTTCAAGGTCAGAGTCCAAGCTTCGCAACCGTAAGTTAAGATTGGTCTAATAACGGTTTTGTAGACTCTGATCTTAGTACTCCTGCGCATTATTTAAAAGAAATAATTTTTAATAACGTTAAATTAATGTTATTTTGTTATTATTATATATATATATGCCTTAATAAGAAGTTGGAAGGAATTTGTAATGGATTCAAACTTTCAAACCCTTTTTAACCCTTCTAGGGGACGAATTTTTGAAAACGCTGAAATAACTTTTCTTGTATTCTAATAGTATGCCTTTACACAAAAATTCGAGTCCCGCGCTCAAAAAAAATACCTACTTGATCTCCATACAAACTTTCAACCCCTTTTTACCACCTTAGGGGATGAATTTTCAAAAACGGTGAAATCAGTTTTCTTCTATTTTATTTTAATATTTTTTTACAAAGTTTCAATTTCCTAGCTTTAAAAAAAATGTATCCCATACAACCATTCATCCCCTTTTTAATCCTCTTGGGGGTTGAATTTTTCAAAATCGCTTCTGATCCCTAGCCCACGTTATAAAACTAACCTACTGTGCAAAAGTCAACTCTCTTACATTAGTAGTTTTGGCTGTGCGTTGATGAGTCATTAAGGACTTCTTCTTTTATATACATAGATTAATAATCCTTCCTCCCATCTTTCCTGATTAGCAGATACAGCAAGTGTGCCAACTCCTTTATACACACATAAAGTGAATATCTCTAAACGCACATTTATACTACCCGCATCAGGTGCTTTATGAGCTCTTAATTAGCGTATCCACGACCTGACGCACACACACGACGGAGCGGCGGTATAGACTTATTATTCATAATTCTTCCTCTTATCCTTCCTGATTAGCAGATACACAAAGTGTGCCAGCTCCTTAATACACTCATAAAGTGAATAGCTCTAACGCAAATATTATATATAGTGTGTACTACTCGTATCAGATGCTTTAAGAGCTCTTAATTAGCGTATCCACGACCTTGGACACATTCGCGGAGCGGCGGCACAGACTCATTCATAATTCTTCCTAGCGGCGCCTGGCTCAATTGTCGCGGTCTCTTTCAATTCCGGCCCCTCCCGCTTCACTCTTGGGGCCAAATTCGACGTGGAAATGAGATTTTGCCGAAATATTTCAGAAATAAGGCTCGTTAGTGATGTGTTTTATTTAAGTAATGGAAGCAAATATCAAACTCGGTTTGGTAGATCAATATTATATTGAACAGCATATCATCTTCAAATGTTTAACTTAGCTGTTTTGAGCGATATCACCATTAAATGATATAACGCTTAATGCAGATCAAACGCAAAAATCTATAGATATCGGCCTTATCACGGACGTATCACTCATACGGTTAATGGCACTGTCATGCCGAATTTCTTCCCAGAACCTCTGATGTGCCGACGTCGTTTACGGTGCACTTTTTTAACGGTCGCTGAATTAATTCGAATTAGACTTGAGAGATAAATTGAAACCGTCGTCACTATTTGAAGGTTGAATTTGGGCATAGCTGTTAAAAATAATTTCAGATGTTCCGGTTGATTGGTGAATGAATGAAGGACTTTTGTTGCCATAGATACAGTACATATATAAACTATAGGTACCTACGGTTAGCGGACCATTAAAAATAACAGATGAAGACGAAAATAATGGACATTTTGAACAGCCAGTTAGTTTACTCTAAATTGTCATGTACGAGGCACGTTGTTTTATTGAAACTGCCTTTTATATATAAAAAGTATCCATTATTAAATTAAATAATAATCATGCGATATCATGTTGAGATTCTTGTTTAAAGGCCCGTAGGTAATTATAGTTCTACGGTCGCAACTTCTCAAATCTAAAAAATCACCAGTTCCCTGTTCCCTATCGACCCACGCGCGTCAAATTAACTTCGATACAATACCTGCTTATCGAAACATTTCTTTCTATAACTCGGGATTCCGTTTCCATGCAACACAGATAAACCTGCTGATAGAAGGTGCATTACACCCTTACTACGAATATTTTGCATTTTATCCATTGTAGGTACTTCATTCTACAGCAGCTATCGATGCAGGTAACTAAATACAAAACCTTCGCTACCCAAAGGTTTTGCTGAACTTACCGGATTGCATTTAAGCGATAAGATCTCAGAATATTTACGTATACTTGTCATGTATTTTAATTGCCATTATTCTATTTCCATTTACTGTTGAGTTTCTTTCAGTTTTCTTCTCAACAGCGGTCTGAGACAGTGACTTCAGTGCCTTTTGACGTCCTTCGATTTCTGGATAGATTTAGACCTATAAATGTCCTGAAATTATGCTGTTACACATAATATATTTGTCATGTTCGTTACACTCATGATCATGAGTCTCATGACGCTAGAAAATAATGTTGAGTTTACTCCAACGTATAAAACGGACTCTCTGTCCTCATAGCCGCTGTCCCTCCGCTTTAATTGAATGCAAACAAAGCGGGAGCGGCGCGCAGATCTCGGATCGCGCCATTGTATGCTAATGCGCATGCGCGACACGTCCCGCTCATAACCGCCTAACTGCCCATCGCCGATGCACAGATAATAGCTCCTCGGAAGCTGTCACATGAGAGGATCTACCGATGTTCGATGACTTTTTCACTGTTTTAGGCCAGTAGGTACCAGAAATTTAGATGCACGTGGAGAATGTTGATGTCTGTCAACATTATGATAAGACTGGTTTCTCTCTATTTCTAAATACGAACTATCATCAATCCTTAAATATCCCGACATATTTCACTAACAAGCGTCTGCACAGCCTCGGTTATTTCTCTATTCCGTGGACACGTATAAACTATGAAAAATTGATAACAGCTCGTTACCGATATGTTTAGCGCGCACGCGCAGCCAGTGCCAATTACAGGCGCGGCCATCTGATAGCGCTAACAAGACGATGCGTATCGCCGCGGACCACCGCGTGAATTCAAATTCCGATAGCAAATACTGCACTCCCCCGCGACATAAATCTCCCAGATCCGCGAGGAATATAGACCCTCGTTTTGTATGGTAGGGTCTAGTTTGGTCTGTTGGGTAACACGCGGGCACTTTGCATGATGAAGGTGCTGGCGTGAATTACGCGGGCGAGAGGTGCGCGAACGCAAGATACTGCGCGCGGCGTCGCGCCGAACGCGCCCTACAGCGCTCCCCCGAAGGTCGGCTAAGTATTTTCGGGAGCCGCGGGTATGTTGGCGCGCCTCGGGGAATATTTCACGCAGATGGCGCGATTGCGCGCGCGCCGATAACGCTATCAGCTGACACCGCAGCAGGAAGGACAAACGGACGCCATGAATCAACGCGCAACAATACACCCTTCCGCTTTTGTCTCAACATTGCATAACAGCGCAAGTGTTTTATGCTTACATTGTTATAGTTCGTAGAGATCGTTTATTAGAGGGATGAGTCGGCGCTCCGGCGGCTCCTTTGAATAATTCGCGATGATCCTATAGATTTATGGCCTCTAACCATAGAGCGGCGGCCGGAGACAATTAAATAATTTGCGTACGGCCGGCGCGGGCGCCGCGCGATGATTTGCGGCGACTGATTAATCACCGCTCGAACTATATCGGTTACCATTCCGCAGACTCCTAACCTATAATTTGGGAAATAATTTAAAGCAGGGCTTCCCATGTAATTTCGCTTTCTTCCGTGCTTAGAAAAAGATAATTTTAGAACAGTTGCCACGGCGCGTATGAGCTTCGTTCTCACATCAATTTGTAATTAGGCACAGTGTTGAGGCGTAAAGTGGGAACGGCCGGGGGCGCATGTGCTGGGCAAAAACGAAGTAAACGGGCAATTACCGCGGCTCCCAGGCGAGCCCAGCGCTGCCGCCATCACTGACCACTTGTGTGTAAAGCGACCAATTGTATAATTGGCGGACAATCAATTGACCCCCCTCCACCCTCTGCGTGAGAACCCGGGAAGCCGCACGACTGTAATCGGATCGGCGTCACTCCATAGTTAGTGAATTAGGGATCAAGCTCTAGCTAATCGCTACGGCGATGCTTACGTGGATGGCAGTTAGTGACACTTGACGGTATTGATTGTTTACGTCAACAAAACTTTTATCAGTCATCTTTTCTCCAACATATGAAATCTTTAATCTATCTATCAATACATTTTCCTAATAAAGGTAAGGTTTTAATGTACTTGTATAAAAAATTAAGGCTCAAAATAGACTCGGCTTAAGCTGAATAGGTATATATACTTAGTCACTGCCAAATTACCCCAAAATTATGTTTTCCTTTCAAAACATGGAAGTATTTATAATAATCAAACAACCAATTGGCCCCTTCTCAATAATAATATAATATAAGTAATGTAATAGGACAAATTGCGCCTCTTTGTAATGACAGGTTTGTAACATAGGAACGGGAACTGAACACAAAAGTGACTGCACAAAAGGACTTAAGAACGGAATCTTACAAGGGTGGACTTATTTGAATATTTTCTTAATTTTACCTGACGTTGAATTTTCCGCAAAATTGTAAAATATCTGATCATGTTCTTGGTCTAGGTACCTATTCCATAAAAATATTAAGTTCAGAATGGGAATGTAGGTACCATATTTTAACCAAAATTAACCCGTTAAAACGTTAATTCCTTATAAATGTACATTCCAATTGGAATACATTTCTCAATGAGATAACCCAAATTGAAACAGAAAATCCTCCTATCAGAAATCAAAAATGTTGAAATTACTACTGTTGTTCTAGAAAGTTTGAAAGAAAAACGTCCGTTAAAGTGAACTCCGGAATTCCCATCAGCGGATCTACGGTCCTCTTAAATCTGATATTTATAATCATCTCGTCCTAAACTACTTGTGCAAATTGCCTAGTTGCTGCGCTCATCCAGTGCATCGACGCCAGTGTTGCCACGTAGTTAAGGGGATGCTTCGGAAACGATTTCCTGTGAAGTATTTACTATTAGGTACAAAAGTCTAAACTAGTATTGAAACTCAATTAAGTTAATTATTTTTTACCGCAATAATGCTTCTGACCTAATGGTCAGAAGCATTATTGCGGTAAAAATCACAACAGCAGTATGGGCGTTTTCATTTGTTTCATATGAGCACCGATTACAATTACGTACAATGCTATCTATCGGTAGAAATATCTTTGCCACAACATTACGCCAACACAGCTAGATGGATTTAAGGCATGTTACAGGGATAACAGGACATCTAAAGATGGTAACAGGATATTTTTACCCAATTACGGTAAAGAAAATCGAAGGATTGCTCGGACGAAGTTGCACATACCTTCAGCACCTTTAGCACAACTGTGACACGCGACTCTTTCTCGCACGAGATACCTATACTACCTATCTCTTTCTGTAAAGTACTGTGAGAGAGTGACGGCTGATGCTATGTCACACGACATAAGTCGCGAACCATAGTTGTGCTAGACGGGCTGGTTCTTAATATTTTTTCTTATAACACACACACACGTTTTGGACACGTTTGGATAAGTTGGTTGTATAAAGGAGTGTAGCTAGCGTTTCTGGATGCAAATTCCGGCAAGGTTAAGTTTTTCTTTAATAAATATAACTTCGACTAGTACCTGCCCATAGATAGCAGCTAACAGAGATAAGCTTAATTTAGCATTAAGTTGATTTATGCAGAATCATTTATAATTAAAAAATATATACAATATACAAAGTATACAAACGTATGTTTGAGTACATGAAATATTATGATATATATTCACAAAATGTAAACACAACATTAAACATGTCTTCATAATAATATCGCTCATAAATAATGGATTATGAATAATGGAACATAAATATTCAGTGTTTACCCTGTCCCGTTGCGCGAGTTACCAAATTCTGAAAAGTTATCTGACTTAAGTTATGTCAAGGCAAAAAAATTAGGCGAAATAGGTATAATAATTCTATTTTTTTTATATGAGTGCACAGTGTACTTACATACTTGGCAGTGGTGAGGCGTCCATAGAACCCGATTCCCACCGGCTTGTCCAGTTCAGGACCATAGAGCACCATTATTTTATTCCCAGCTTACCTTGAATTTGACGACACGCCACTGAATTGGCAAGGAATTAAAAGATTGAGTTCTTAAAATAGGCAAGACGTTTTTTTAAAAGCTTTTATTTAACTTGCATTGTATGTACCTACCTATGTTAGTATGTATGTATGTAAACGCTTTATTGTACACAACAACTGGTTATAAATACATTGATAACAAATGAAATATGTACAAAGGCGAACTTATCCCTATTAGGGATCTCTTCCAGTTAACCTTTGAGCAATTGAAGGAATGGGTATTCGAAGAAAATAGGCAAACTACACTGCGTACAACCAAGATATCTATATTATACTTAATAAAACTATAATAAGTAAATAAACTAAGTAAGTAATAATACACATATATTTTTACTATTTATAAGATATATAATATATATACATATAATACATATAAATGCGTAAATAAATATAGTATTCAATGAATTCACACGTTATCGGACAGCCACAATTTCTTCAAGTTAATCTTAAGTGATGCAACAGATGGAGACTTCCTAAGGGACAAAGGCAACTCATTCCACAACTTCACTGCGCTTACCGTAAAAGACTTGCTATAGGTACGCGTCTTATTAGACGGTACAGCTAGAGTGAGATTGGCGCTAGACCGCAAGCGGTGACCACTGCCATCAGCCATATACGAAAATCTTTCACTAAGGTAAGGAGGAGAAGTAGGTTTAAACAGGACATTAAAGAGCAAAGAAAGGACATGCACGTCTCTACGCCGACGAATCGATAGCCAACCCAGCTGCGCTCGAAAGGAAGAGACGTGGTCATATTTAGTGGTTAGTATGTTTGTTCGGGTGGAATCTTTGAACTCAATTTTGAAGTAGATATCTTCAACCAATTGAGCTGAAATTTTGTATCCACGCTTAGTTTAGATGACAGTGCACGATATGGTGTGTGACATCATTTTAAATCCAATATGGCGGACCATCCAAGATGGCGGAATAGATATTTTTAATGCATTTCTACAATATGGGTATCAAATGAAAGGGCTTGTTGAGAGTAACTCGAAAAATAATGTGACGTCATTTTAAATCCAATATGGCGGATCATCCAAGATAGAGGTATAGTTATTTTTAATGCACTTCTGCAATATGGGCATCAAATGAAAGGGCTCATTGCGAGTAAATTGAAAAGAGAGCTCCAAGCTGAAATAAGTTTGACTTGAGTAATTTGGCGAGATGGGCGTCATCAGCATTGGTCTGCAAGTCTGCAACCTGTCTAGGAGAAAGACAACTCCAAAATCAGACTCGGAACTGCGTTTCGTCACGCACAATTATGAACAGACTGAGAAACCTAGCCAGCGATAACTAAAAAATAGAAATAAATAAAAAGCATTTTTTTTTATCTTTTATTTAAACGCTCTAAAAAGAAGAAAATAATATTTTCCTTGAAAATTTTTACTATTAACTTATAACCTCATTATATACAATTGATATGATAATAAAAGCTGGTCGCAAGGTTTAATTACCTATCAGTATTTAATTAAATTGAAATTAAAAATATAATTAACTTAGCAGATCAATTTACATAATTAAATTAGTACTAGTTTATTTACAAATCGCGCGACAAGCTATTATTATCATATCAATTGTATATAATGAGTTTATAAGTTTATAGTTAAAAATTTTAAGGAAAAAAATATTTTCATCTTTTTAGAGCGTTTATTTAAGCTTTTTTTTTTATCTTTGCTTTTAATTTTTTAGGATGATATTCGAATCTAGTTTTTATTGGGATCAAATGTCTATAATATGGGACCAACTACACTTAGACTGCTCTACTCGTAAAAGTCAGAAATGACCGTCAAAGTTCAACATTCCTACGGAGCGCTAAAAATTAAAAACGTTCCGTACAAATGGCCACCTAATTGTGACTTTGCCATTTTCACCGTGAAAAAGTGCGCTTGAGTTCATGGTTGTAGAATTATCGTTTTGTCAAATTATGAGCATTCTAAAAACATTTTAAAAATTTATTTTAAATTAAAAAAAAAAAAAATATTTGCGTACCTTTGAAGTCACGTAATATTTCGAGAAATATTATTATTTTTGGAGTTCTTTTCTTTGTTTCATGACATATTGAGCTAAATTTATTCATATACTTACCTACATTATGTTGTAGAATTTAACATCAGTCGTCATACCTATTGTACTGAGTTGACTCAAGAGATCTTGTCAGGACCGCGAGAAGCTGCTGGATGGCATGGCGCACACATGTAGTTGTGCATAGCCCTGGGGAGGCCTTTGATCAGCACTGGACGTCATACGGATGATATGTTGATTGAATAGGATGGTATAGGGACGGCTGCTTTATAATATACTAGCGACCCGCACTGGCCTCGCACGAGTGCAATGCTATATTATGCATGTATTATACCTACATATAAACCTTTTCCTTGAATCACTCTATCCGAATCACAAAATCCGTTGCCTAGTTTTAAAAAGCTAAGCATACATAGGGACAGGCAGAAGGATGCGTGATAAAGACATTAATAGCTACCTCTAGAAATAATGTGTTAATAAACAGGCCGAATTAACATTCCTGGTACATAAATTACCTTCAAATAAATAAAATTCACGAATGTTTCTGATGTGAGACTCCTATCAAATAAATAAAATTCACGAATGTTTCTGATGTGAGACTCCTATCAAATAAATAAAATTCACGAATGTTTCTGATGTGAGACTCCTATCAAATAAATAAAATTCACGAATGTTTATGATGTGAGACTCCTAGCAGCATTATTCTTTTAATCTCTTTCCGGGTTCGAAGTATAATAATGTACAAGCTTACCTACACCAAACCAAACCGGCCGGCATTAAGTCCGACTCATCGGTAGAGTAGGCAAGCCAGCCAGCTCTTGTCAACAACAAATAATAATAAAATGAAATGAATTGATTTATTCAGTAAGTAGGCCACAAGGGCACTTTTACAAGTCAGATTGTGAATATACAGGCATTTCGCAAGAAGAGACCGCTTATTTTTATTAAAGCAGTAACGTCTGCTAACGTAAACTAAATGTTTACAAATGAAGCGAAAATGTATACCTACGTCTCTAAGAGAGCGCTGTTGAGAAGTAAGCCGAAAGAAACTCAACAGTAAGTAATTTTTTCGTAAATAATACCTACTTAAAACAATTACATTACATTAGTGTTATAACTAATTACATGGGTAATGGGTAGGTACACGTAAAGGAGATGTATAGATACTGCAAATCAATTAGTTAGGTAGTGAACATTAAAATAAAATTTTAACAATCAATTTAAAATACAATTAATTAATTTAATGCCACAGAGATGTACTTATAAGATCTCTAGGCGTCAACGTGAATAATTTACAATGGAAAATAATTATTAAACCTAAATCACAACATGTAATAAAAATATTTTAAAATTATTAAATTTCCTCAGAGATGTATAAAGCACTAAACTCTTTCTTAGAGACGTATACAGTCTCTAAGAGTTCAAAAAGTTAAAATCAACAGCTAAAAGCAAACAAGCTAAAAGCAACAACGCTAAGTTAGAAATCTGTGAAGTAGGTCTTCTACAGAATATCCTGAGGGCCCAAATGAAGAACTTAAACATTAGATAAGTCGGATTATCCCTATATCCGTGGGCTCCCGTAGCGTGGAGGCATTGCCATGCCGTTTGTGCATTTTTGCTGCTACACAAAGTTCCACTCACTGGTGAAGAGGGGTTACCAACTCTCAATCACTTCAACTCATTAAACAAAGCGATGATCCGCTAAACCAGTAACCTCCTAAATGAAACCTCTACAAAAATCCCTAAGGGCGTTAAGGAAGAAATTGTTTCCGTTTGCTTTTCGGAAGCGACCCCTTAAGGGCCACTATTACGGGCGCGGGCGCAGCTCAGGTAATGCGTCGATCGCCGATGAGTTACGATTAGAAAATTGGCGAGCGCGCGCGCTCCAATAAATTCGGAGAGTAAGTATTCTGATTCAGCGTGTGCTTATGTTTATCTATTGAAATTTTTTGTAATTTCCAGCGAATGGCAAGAGCAATCATGGTAAGGATATGTATAAGTATATGGTCTACTTCGACAAATTCGAGGGCATAGAGGAATTCGAGGTTTCTTGAACATCGGTCCGAAATATTTTCACATTCTTCAAGGGAGTACTTGTCAATATCACTTCATTTAGTAAACTCAAGAAAAAAATCAATAAATACAACTTTTAATGTTCTTTATTAACTTATGAGACGTAAAGTATTTTTTGCCAGGAAATACACATAGCGGAAGCTGGCTGCATAGGTTTCTAACCGAGAATAGGGTCTTTTAGATGGTATCTAGAAAATGAAGACGAGCGCACCGCCATCGCTGTCCACGCCCGTAGATTACAGGTAGGTACCGAGCCGTGATGAAGCACTCGAGTTAACCTGATACCAGCTTCCAGTGGAAACGATATCACGATACCGTTGATTGCAACGGCTTAAACTTGCACATTTTAGTAACAATATATATATGTCTGATTATTCGATTGTATCATCGATTTGTATTGTATTTATATCCCCTAAGCGTTGACATAGCTGTCACTCTACTAATATCAAATATTTCGCAGTACATTGCTTCTTTTAATAAATCTATATATATATTACGCGAGGCCGATTTTTGTACATCCCATCAGATCTACAGTTATGGTCCGATTTTGATAAATGATATGTCATTAGATTCGTCTCATGCTGGAGAGGTGCATAAAACTCTTGGATTTTTAATTTTTTCCTGAAAAAGTACTGAAAAATGGATTTGAAAAAACTACTGTGCGCTAACCACGTGACATTGACCAC
Source organism: Apotomis betuletana (assembly GCA_932273695.1). Taxonomy (NCBI): domain Eukaryota; kingdom Metazoa; phylum Arthropoda; class Insecta; order Lepidoptera; family Tortricidae; genus Apotomis; species Apotomis betuletana. The sequence goes on from OW026299.1 coordinate 17,481,040, forward strand.
GTGACCTGTGATCCCTATTTTGACATAAGATGACCAAATAATAATAAGCATGATTTGCTGACAAACCTGTAGTAAGTTATTCAGCATGATGAAATATTATTTTTGGGTCGGCAACATAATATCCGCAACACTTAAAACATGTACGAATATGCAAAAATAATTTTACAGTTGGTTGTCAATGAATGACAGTAACCATATTCTGCCAACTTTTAATGTATTTTTTATTGAGGGCTATTATGTCAATGATCTAAATTTCCAGGTTGTTTTCTTTTTAAAATGTTGGTATGAAACCTTTTTTCGCATAACTGTTAAAAATGTGGAGGAAAAAGCCGGTTAAGTGCGAGTTGGACTGGTGCTCGCAAGACTAGAAACACTGACCGTCATTCAAGAATAGATTATTTTTATAGGCGAGTTTTACAATAAATCAAAGCAGAAAAAATGTACTAAAACTAATTTAAACGTCAGTCAAATAAGTAAATTTATGATAGATTATTATAAATATGATTATATAAGTCCATCAAAAAAATTATTCCAAGGAAAATGGCATGAGTTATGGTAAATTAAATGGTATTTTACAAGAAAAAACTTAGTCCTTCCGCTTGCATGTCGACCGGATGGGAAATGTAGTCGAGTTGAGAATATGGACGACTTGACAATGTAGCTAAGTTGGGAATGTATCTACATTGTTAATATGGATGAGTTGGTAAAATGGACGAGTTGGAAATGTGGTCGAGTTGAGAATATGGACGACTTGACCATGTAGCTAAGTTGGGAATGTATCTTCTACATTGGTAATATGGATGAGTTGGTAAAGTGGACGAGTTGGAAATGTGGACGAGTTGAGAATATGGACGAGTTGGCAATGAAGACGAGTTGGTGATATGGAAGATTTGGCAATAAAGACGAGCTGATAATAAGGACAAATTGGTATTGTAGACGAGTTGGGTGTATCGTCGAGTTGGGAATATGGACGAGTTGGAAATGTGGATGAGTTGGCAATGTGGATGAGTTGGTAAAATTGACAAGTTGGGAACATGTACAAGGGGACAATGTGGACGAGTTCGCATTATGGACGAGTTGGCAATGAAGACGAGTTGGTAATATGGACAAGTTGGTAATATGGACGAGTTGTCAATGTGGACGAGTTGAGAATTTGGACGAGTTGGGAATGTGGATGAGTTGGCAAAATGAACAAGTTGGGAATATGAACGAGTTGGCAATAAAGACGGGCTGATAATAAGGACGAGTTTGTATAGACGAGTTGGGTGTATCGTCGAGTTGGGAATGTGGACGAGTTGAACATGTGGACGACTTGGAATTTTGGACAAGTTGGGCCTATGGACAAGTTGGAAATGTGGACGAGTTGTATTTGTGGACGAGTTAGCAATATGGACGAGTTGGCATTGTTGATGAGTTGGAAATGAAGACGAGTTGGCAATGTAGATGAGTTGGGTGTATGGACGAGTTGTGGTAATGTGGACGACTTGGCATTGTGGGCGAGGTGAGAATATGGACGAGTTGGAAATGTGGACGAGTTGGCATTGTGGACGAGCAAGTAATATGGACGCGTTGGCATTGTGGATGAGTTGGGAATATAAATGAGTTGGCAATGAAGACGAGTTGGTAATAAAGACGAGTTGGTAATATGGACGAGTTGGCATTGTAGATGAGTTGGGTTTATGGACGAGTGGGCAATGTGGACGATTTGGCATTGTGTACGAGTTGGGAATGTGGACGAGTAGGAAATATGGACGAGTTGGAAATATGGACGAGTTGGAAATGTAGACGAGTTGTATTTGTGAACGTGTTGGCATTGTGGACGTGGAGTTTGTATAGACGAGTTGGGTGTATCGTCGAGTTGGTATTGTAGACGAGTTGGGTGTATGGACGAGTAGGAAATGTGGACGAGTTAGCAATATGGATGAGTTGGCATTGTGGACGAGATGGGAATATGGATGAGTTGGCAATAAAGACGAGTTGGTAATATGGACGAGTTGGCATTGTAGATGAGTTGGGTTTATGGACGAGTGGGCAATGTGGGCGATTTGGCATTGTGTACGAGTTGGGAATGTGGACGAGTAGGAAATATGGACGAGTTGGAAATATGGACGAGTTGGAAATGTTGACGAGTTGTATTTGTGAACGTGTTGGCATTGTGGACGAGTAAGCAAAATGCACGCGTTGGAATTGTGGACGAGTTGGGTATATGGACGAGTTAGCAATATGGTCGAGTTGGCATTGTGGACAAATTGGGAATATGGACGAGTTGCCAATGGAGACGAATTGGTAATATAGACGAGTTGGCAATGCAGATGAGTTGGGTGTATGAACGAGTTGGCAATGTGGACGTGTTGGGTGTGTGGACAAGTTGGCATTGTGATACAGACGAGCTGACATTGGAGACCAGTTGGCAATGTGGAATAATTAACATGTTACCCTAACATGCGAAACTTGATGGTAGAAATAACCTACAATGAAGCAAATTTCAAAAAATCGACGCTCTCAAGAATAAATCATATTTGAATTAATGACGTCTGGCTGATCATTCTTATTCTCATTCAAAATAAAATTTGACAAATTCTGCTGTCAACAAAACAAATTGAGTGTATAAGGCTTCCGTTTTTAAGGAACCCTAAAATTAGAGACTTGAGAGTATAGATAGCATCTACCTCACTCTTCTGTCAGACACTATTTCAATGAGAGGAAAGACGAAAATTTGAATTTGGAATTCGGGTATTAGGCCTTCAGCTCTAAATTTATTGAAAAAAAATATGTGTTAATATTCTTCTTTCAAACATTTTTAGCTGTTTTATATAGGTATAGGATTTTATTTATTACACATGTTGACACATTTTTTTTTGTTTTTTTTTTTTTTTTATGGTGGAGTACCTATTGTTGGTCAGTTATTTATTTAGATTAGTAAATAGGGTTTGATTAAGTCTACCTAGCGTAAGAATTTTAAACACAATGTGTAATTGTTATTGAATAAATGATTGATGATGATGACATGGCAGCACCCATATTAAGAAAATTTGCACGATCTATTGAATATCATTAAAAAAAACAAGCATAGTGGTTTTTCGTGTATTTATAAACGTTTCATACTCTCTATTTCATACAATTGAGTTTATTTAACATTTTTTAGTATCACTTTTTTTAAGTATTTACGATTCTAAATGAATACATAAACAGTTACGCACTACATGATTTCCTTTTTGAAACCTGCGTAGTGAGTGCCCAAATCTGTCGTTTCGATTCATGTGCTATTTCTGGAAATTGATAGAAATCGATCAAATCGATAAATTCTACCAATCTTATGTTCGGTCCTATGAAAATATGTCAATTTTTTTTTTAAGATATGGGATTATTTTTATAAATTAAATTTTTCCATAAATCGAATAATATGCATTTTATTTGTGAAACAGATCGGCAGATCACATGTCATTAATGCACAAGTTATTTTACAAGAGTTGAAAAAGTTGGCACGATGAAGCTGGCAGTTGGCTATCAGGCCTAGCTCTAGCCTGGCATGTTTTACCGTTTTTAAAACATAATTTTAACGCGTTTTTTTACAGTATTTATTTTTCGTTCGCCAAAAACTTATTTTCTGTAACACTACCGGATTTCCATATTCTAGCGGCGGTTCGACGCCGCAACGGGCCTCTAGTATTATTTTATTCACAAATTATTATTGAGTGAATCATGCGCCAGTCATCGTGAACATTCGCGATATGCCAATAAGAAAAAATATTAGAACGCAGAAAGAGAGAGAGGTCATATCGCTTTAGTGGCTAGTGGCGAGCTCTTGGACATACGCCGGCAAAGCAAGACCTCGAATTTTGACCCTGCAGTTGTAGGCGATGTAAGTACCAGTGTCACCTTAACTTCAACTGTTCATCATCAGTTTAATAACGATGTTAGTTTCATATAGTGTCAGTTGAAATTAAATTAGTTTCCGGTGTTTATTTAGTATACTATGTTGCAAAACATTGGTAGTAAGATTTACACACCCCATAAAAGTTTAGAAATATGCTTAACGGATTAATTTTTGTTCAAGATGCTCGGAAATATTCCCATTAATGTTGTAAACACAGCAGGAACTTCTTCGTAACAGGCGAAAACGGAATTCATAAAAATTCCATTATTTCACGAGGTAAGAGTTATGTACTAACCGTGTACGGTTGAGTTAAGTTTTGTGACCGAATTGTACTCGCGTCCACTACGTTATATGGTAAAAGTACGTTAAACGATTACATTATGATGATTATCATTATTTCGATCTTACATTTCTAACAAAGAAATCCACTTTAAAATTTAAAATAGAAAGTGAACTGAATGTAAAGAATGATCGAATATAAAAAAAAAAAAAACATACAAGTGTAAGAAAATTTGACCTCGTCTCTTCTCTAACTGATAATTATATTTCCAAACAAAACAAATGTATTTTTTATCTATCCTACTAATACATCCATGCCCATGCTTATCCAATTGTTGGACCAACATTTGTCCAATTGTATTGTCTCGACACCATTAGACGTTGCCAGCATTGGGCACCGAGTGGTCGTTGGCAATCAGTGTCGATTTATCGAGACTCGGGTTCACCTGGCTAGTCGGTTCCTTCCGTTTTCTACTCCACACACAAATGAAAATTTGACATAAGAGGACAAAAGTTCAACTGGATCCTGATTGTATCAGAAACCTGAAAAAATTACGTGGACGCGTAGTCTAATTGGAAAATCTAATTGGTTTTATCCAAAACGCGATGGATACTCATTAAGGAAAAATACCTATATGATTTTTTTGGTAATCCCTTCACTTGTCTAAAAATATTTTGTCTAATTTCAGTTTGCTTATCAACTTTTACTAAAATTAATGTTTTGTTCCAAGGAAATATGTATAAATAAATTTTTCATCGTTATTATTTTGTGTAAATTTGTTTTGCTTAAATTATGTCTTTCATAAGTCTTGTTTTATCGAATATTATTTTATTTAAAACTCACTTTGTCGATTCTTATTTTAACTAATCATTACATAGCCGAATAACGTTTTTACTAAAATCTTACTGTCTAATTCAGTTTTAAAACCGCAACTGTAGGTTAGGTTAGGTTTGTATTGTGACCAAGCATGGTCAAAATGGGTCAAATACCGAAAACTATAGGTTAGGTAAGGTTAGAAATTAAAGTACGAAGTGGAAGTTAGGTACCAAATAAGGTTAGAAAAAGTAAAATTATGCGACATGAATGTTATACAAAAAAAATATGTCAAACAAACATTATACAAGGATTATACAAGACGACTTTAACTCAAATGAAAATTAGGCAAAGTGAGTAGTTATGCTAAATAATATTAGTTTAAATGTAATTAGGCAAACTGAAATTAGGCAAAAAGTTGTTGGGCAAAACAAGGTACAACCGATTTTTTTAATAAGCACATACACCATATAAACTGCATTATTTTCTAAAATTACTTCTTTTTAAGAAACGTTACTTAAACTAACGTGTCAAATATTATTTGCATATATTTTCAGTATCTTTAAAACATTATTCATATTTAATGCTAAGTCGAGTTAGAACATACCTAAAGACCAGACCGTCTTCTCGAGTATGACTGGAGGTAAAAGTAATCTCATTAGAAAAATACAAACTTTACCATTTGCTCCCCCGCTGTCTCCCGCCTGTCGCAAATTAATATTGATCGCGATCGCTTGTGCCGGTAGCTTGTCTCGCTTTGTATAGTTCTGCTTTTAAATGTGCTCTTATAAGGGATAAAATATTAATGACTAGTTTCAAGTTGGTAATAAATGATTCAATCAAATGTCTGATGAAAGTAAGCGGGTATTTACTTTAAATAGGTACGCGTTTCATCTTATTAGCTGCTTTATTATACAAGATTTACACAGGAATCGTGCAAGTTTTTTTTATAATATTATACTTGAAGAGCATTTCTATGACCATAATGCGGTTAAATTAAAGCAAGTTCCATAAAAGCTTCTAGAGTAAGTAAATACATTTTCAAGTACTGCGTATGTTATTCTGTTTATAGGTAATACATTAGTAAGATGTATGCAATAAAAACACATAAGTACACTAAAATGAAACAATAAACTATGCCATAAAACACATCAATAAAAATTTAATTATTAATAGTAGTTTTTTTTTTTATACTAGCACCCACCGAGCAAGTTCATCCCAGATATTAAATTAAACGACATGCACCTACCAGATTATATTATTCAATAAAAAAAGAATCCCATAACATCGTAGAAGAAGGGTTATCAATCTAAATCATTCAAATACGAAGATGATCCGTAGACAGTGCGAGGCGTCAAATGGGGTTATAATGGCGGGCGATCTCCGATTGGCGTCGCTGCGCGCGCGCCTGTGACGCGTGACATTTTGTGACGCGCGTTATACTTATGGACTGAGATCCCACTGCAAAATTCGGCACGTATACCCCGGCCGGTGAATGAGACCTACATTTGACATTTTGAAAAAGTCACCTTGTGATGGCGTCGATGCCTTGTAATAAATGGATTAACCCCATTGTATAAATCAGATAAGTTTGAAAACCCATACCTACTCATCTTAAGTAGGTATAATATAAAACACACATGTCTTGAATCTTTTTAAATGCAAAATTGATGAATGAAGGATGCGCAGCGGAGAGCGTGTAGTGCGGACGTGTTGACGATTTATTTTAAAAATATAATTAATGTTGTGAGTGAAAACAGACCTTAAGATTAATGTCATAAAAGCTGTTATCAACCTGCAAGTTAAGTGAGTGCTAAGCCGATTTGTAACTAAAACAAGCACGGCAAGCGCAGGTCGCTTATCAGTGCGCAGCAAGTTCGGTCCGGTTAAACGGAGGATTAACTGAAGATTAATAATCGGCGCACAATCGACACAAAATGAATGTCCAGAAGAGCCCGCCTTTAACACGATCTCAGCCAGATCTATCGAAAATTGGTGTGGCTGACACAGAAATAGAAAAATCAGAGAATATTACTGTCCGTAAGAGGAAACGTTCACAAAACGATGATGACCTAAGAACCGATTTTCAAGACTTTCGCAAGGAAATTATCTCTATACTATCGGAATTTAGTCAAAAGCAAACTGCTAAAATGGATAGTATTGCAGAAGATATTTCAACTATAAAAGTTCAAATAAACAGCATCCAATACAAAACAGACCAACTCATCTTAGAACAGGACAAACTGAAAATGGAAGTTACGGAACTGAAAAGCAGCGCCAATGATGCAGCATTAAAAGTAGCCTCACTAGAAACTAACGTACGAAATATACAGGAGTCAATACCACCAGGGCTACCAGGAGCACCGGAGATAGCCCTCACATGCGACGACATGCTGCAGGAATTCAATGAGCGCGGTGTGCGTGAGAAAAATTTAATTATTATTGGCATACCAGAACCAGAGGCCGCTGACCGCGACGGACGAACTGCCTCAGATGCTAAAGAAGTCGAAACACTGATCAAACTGGCTGATGCAAACTGTCCCCTTCCAAAAACAAACTTGCGCCTGGGCAAATATACGCCGGGGAAGGTAAGACCAATCAAAGCAACTTTTAACGATGCTTCCACTGTAAAAGCTATTCTCAAGAACCGATCAAAAATAAACCGGGACAATATACAACTTTACTCTGATAAAACACCATATCAGCAGAAACACCTAAAAAAACTAAAAGAAGAATTGCAGGCTCGTACAAGTAGCGGAGAGACAAATATTGGCATAAAATATATCAGAGGGGTTCCAAAAATTATACAATTGGAGCCAAAAAACTAACTTCTAATACACAAAATAGTGCTAGTGTAACAAGAAAGGAAATAACGCACCAAGTTGTGAGTAATTACCAAGACCTCATGAAAACTAATAAATCTCTCTCAATTTTATATCTGAATATTCGTAGTTTAATGACTGCTGGAAGAATGGATGAACTAAGATGCATAATAAAAGCCATAGGGAAGGTACACATCATAGCTTTAACCGAAACATGGATAAAATCGGAAGCTGAAGGAAACGCACTAAATCTAGCAAACTATACCCACTACTACAATTTTCGATCGCATTCAAGAGGAGGAGGTGTTTCCATGTTCGTACATAATGACATAAAGCAGCATATCATCGAAGAAAAAACTGAAGATGATAACCACTTTCTTTGGGTACACATTGAGAAGTTTGGCTTGGACATCGGAGTAATCTATAAGCCCGGACGTACAGACACAGATAGTTTCTTAGAAACGTTGTCAGAACAACTGCAACGCAGAAGGAGAACTCTCATACTGGGTGATTTCAATTACAATCTAATGGAAAAAACAAAGAACATTGAAGAATATAAACTAAAAATGCGTGAACACGGATATACTATTCTGAACAAACTAAGTAAAAAATATAGCACCCGAGAAACTCTAGAAACTAAATCCATCCTGGATCATATATGGTCCAATGTCAAAGGTCATGAATATCATATAGCCATAATTGAATCTAACATGTCTGATCATAAACAAATCTACTTTGAAATGAAGGGATGCCCACAAATCCCAATACAAAGAGTAAAATATGAATCTGTAAACTATACCAATATATATAAATCTGTGGAACATATTACCGACAATGACACATTTGACAAGTATGAGGATTTAGAGAATTATCTTATAAGTAAAATCAATAAAAGCAAATCAACAAAAATTTAAATTCTCAACCCACCCAAAAATGACTGGATAAACAGAGACATAATTGAAGCAATAAACCATCGCAATACATTATGGAAAAAGAGTAAGCTGGTCACGGATGACCAAAGCCTAAAGGAACAACTGCGGGTAGAAAGAAATAAAGTTTTTAACCTGATACAGTCAACCAAAAGCGAATATTACTATAAAGCTTTTAATTTATGTAAGGGAAAGCCTTTAAAGATGTGGGATCTAATTAATAACCTCTCAAATAACAAAGCTAAACCCGACAGCATTGAAATTAAGTTAAAGATAGGATCGGAAATACTTTCAGACATCAAAGAAGTCTGTGAATGTTTCAATAACTACTTTGCCAATATAGGGTCTACATTAGCCAATAAAATACCACAAGAATATCACAATGTTACACCAAGTGGCCTTACACTTTTAAAGAAAGAGCTTGCTAATTTTAAACCTACGACCACCGACGAAATTGCTAAAATAATTGATGACCTAAATCAAAACACTAGTTCGGGATTAGACGGGGTCACTGTTAAAATTTTAAAATGCGTTAAAAATCTTATATGTCACAGTCTTGCAAATTGTATTAATCGGTGCCTGGAGATCGGAGTATTCCCTGATTCACTTAAAATAGCCAAAGTTAGACCCGTATTTAAATCTGGTGATAAATTGGATCCCGGCAATTATAGACCCATATCGGTTCTACCAGTTACATCAAAAATATTTGAAAAGATTATACATCAGCGATTAACAGAACATCTAGATAATAATAATTTCCTGTTTGACAAACAATACGGTTTTCGCTCAAAGTCAAATACCCTTTCGGCAACTTCAGATCTTCTTACAGAAATAAAAGTAAATATAGACAAGAAAAACATTGCACTAGGCATCTTTATTGACCTAAAAAAGGCATTTGATACAGTGAGCCATACGCTTTTGTTGTCAAAGCTGTATTCCATTGGCATTGTTGGAAATGCATTTAAAATCTTAGAATCATACTTAAAGAACCGTATACAAGTTACAAAACTGGGTCAAATGAAGAGCAATTCTCACGACATTAAATACGGAATCCCACAGGGATCTATTTTGGGACCACTTCTGTTCTTAATCTATGTTAATGATATGAATAATATTGGACTGAAGGCACACCTAACATTATACGCGGATGATACCTGTCTATTCTATTTTGGTTCAAAAATAGATACTCTTATAGAGCAAGCCCAAGACGATTTAAATCTACTCCACAGATGGCTTCTCTGTAACCTATTAACGATTAATGAGTCTAAAACCAAGTACATCATATTTGCGGCAAAAAATAAAGTCATTGAAAATCATGAGCCCCTAGTAATAAATAATGTACAATTACAAACCGTAGAAGAAGAAAAATACCTTGGTCTTATTCTGGATAATAAACTATCATGGAAACCACATATTGACTCCCTACGCTCCAGAATCACATCATTGACAGGTGCATTGCGACGGATTGTTCGATGCCTGCCAAAAAAGGTTCGCTACACCATCTATAATTCACTCGTTAAACCTAATCTAGAATATTTAATAGAAATATGGGGATCTGCCTCCAAATCTAACGTAAAACCTCTACAAATTTCGCAAAATAAAATTATAAAAGTATTATTTAACTACAAGCGCCTTACATCCACTAACACTGTGTACGCGGAAACCAAAATATTAAATATCTCTCAAACTTATATATACAACACATGCATTCTAATAAGAAAAATCATAAATAAAGATATACATAAAAAGATATGCTATGTATAGCCATATAACATTCACCAAAAGATCAGAAGTACAAAAAAGACTGACGCGACAAGGTAATAATTTACTCCTTCGACCACCTAGAACATTATATGGAAAAAGGAATATAATATACGAAGGAGCTCAATTATATAATAAATTACCAAAAGACGTTAAAGATGCCAAATCAATGATAGTATTCAAAAGAGCACTAAAACAACACGTATTAAATAAAAACTCTAGGTAGGCTTTCCGCTTCCAATTTTTGCCAAGTAAAAAATAAATAAATAAAAAAACAGGCTTTCCCATAATAATTATTATAATTTTTAATATTATAATTAAGTATTAATTGTAAAAACATAAATTTATATGTATTTTGCATATCCTAATTTAATAATGAAAAATTACATTTAAACACACTTTGCTAGCAGAGTTAAACCACGCATACTATATAACCTACACTTAACTAGTGGTTGCACAGGTAGTTCAGTTTAACCGGCCTCTACGCACCGCACTACATTGTTGCATTTTGCTTGATGTTACCAAGCGCGTTTATACGTAAGTCATCAACCGTTTTAGCATGCTACCCTCTCCTATTTAGAAATAAGTAAATTATTGTTTTCTCAGTAAGTGATTTATGTAAATCTTTTGAGAAATAAATGTCTTAAACCATAAAATTAACATTACCATTTTGAACATATGTTATGTTACTATGTAGTAGACTTGTTGGAGTGACATGTTTTGCATATTTACTACCTATTGCTTTTCAAAGATAGCGAGGCAGAATGGAATTTTTACCTGTGTATCACAAATATTTTTTTTTAAAAGGAGCCATTGTCGGTTAACGGAGAGGTGCAGAGATTTTAAGTGGGATCTCAGCCTATTATTCCGTGACGCGTGACATTTCAATCTGCGGCCACACATTCCGGTTTGTCTCCGCAAAGTCGGTAACGCGAATTCATTATTTATGCAATTTTCTCTTCACAATCACATCCAGTAAGTGTGTTATAGATAATTTGATTCAGGGAAAGTGAGGAATTGAATTATCATCAAATTGAATAGTATTAACTGAAATAACCAATGCAATTATTTCAGAATATGTAAGTAGTTAATTATTCTTATTTTTTACTCGGGAGAACATAAAAACAACGCTGTATAAAACATCTCGTCGAATACCTTAAAAATTATATAGACGGTAGAAGAATACTAGTAAGTAATAATAAATTGAAACACAGATTCTACTCTTCAGACTGAACAACATTTTGTTTAGCAACTTTTAAAAATAACCTTATTTTAGATTAACTACTTGAAGACAAAATCAACATTCGATAGCTCATGCCGTAGATTGTTATTTTATTGCTCATTATACAAGTCACACCCGGTATACTACAATTATATCGGATATATAATCTCAGATAATATCTCAGATATTATGTCGAAGTCATCGCCGAATTAGTTCCGAATTTTTACCGATCAGTCATTAAAGATTACCGCGAGACAATGTTGATCGATTCTAATGCAAGATTGTAAAAATTATACAACTGACAAAGCATCTATTACCCTCACATGCATTATATATATTCCATATCGAAAAGTGACTAAAGTTTTATCATTTGTCTCTAAAGTAGAAATATAATGTTAAGGTTAATTTTGTGAAAGTATAAATTAAAGGTAAAGTCTACCGTGAATGATGGGCCGGAGAGCCTTTAATGGTATGATGAGTAAGTAATGAATAGTGCGAATTGCCGTAATGCGTGTCATAATGCGCGTGGCGTCAGCGAGCGCAGGCAATCGACGCGAGCGCGCCACCGAGACTGGGGGCACAGATGGCCGGTACCAATGGACTAAACGGACAAAATTATTTATTCAAATTACGATATTTCATATCAAATCTAATAAAAGTTGCAATTCTACCACGAAATGATCGGCCGGACCGCTGTCCTTTTCATAATTTTGTGGTAGACTTTCAGCAGCAACAAAAAGGCAATTGACGCGAACGCGCCACCGAAACAGAGGTCACAGCCGATCGATACCAGGGGCCCATACGGACGAAATAGCTAATTTTTAATAAAAGCGAAAGCGGAAAAAAATTAACAATAATAACAATAACAAGACAAACACATTTTTATGTTTAATGACATCACTCGGTATTTTATAGGGATAGTAAGCTTTTTTAGTTACGTACCTACTCGTGAAATGAGTCATTTTCAAAATACGTGTACGTAGTTAAGGGTTTTAATTAAAACAAAAACAAAACTTAATTGATTCCTTTGTGTTACGATAGTTACCCATATATTTTGTATGAGTAACTTTCGTAACACAAAAGAAGCGATCGTAATTCTTTTTTATTAAGCCTTTAACTATGTACATGTTTTTTGAAAATGGCTCAAATAAGTACTGCGTTAAATACCTAGTTGTTAAATTAACATATATACCTAAGTATACGTTTTTTTACAGCATGATTAGTTTGACTGAATATTACTTATGAAGTGGTCTTATCTTTGAAATTTCAAGATGCAGTTATTCAGGTATATACGAGGTGAAAGTGTTCTACCACTTCAAGACCGAGAAAATAGAGTCGAACGAAAAGTAATTGACCACGCAATTTTTTTGGCTGACTGAGAGGATTTATTTTTTGCGTTTGTGAAACCTACATAAATTACCTCCATTATAGTTATAACTAAAATTTCCAACCTCATGCATATTCTCTATTCTCCTGTGTCCAGCTAGTTTCAAGTCGTGGTTGCACTGTGCGCTGGCACACGTAGCTTGACGAATCTGCCGCGCGTAACCAAAGGCGCGCGCGCAGGAGGTGTATACTCTGAAGTTCGAAATTCGAATTCCATATCATACTACTTCACTCGCTCTAGTATTAAACTACTAATTGGAAACTTCAAGGTAACAGTTTAGGTTGGCTGTGTGGCCATGAGTACCTAGTGGATTTCAGGGGCGTTATTCGAATGAAATTAACAAATATCTGTTTGAATGTTTTACGTGTCTACCATATCATGGCCATTGATATAGTCGATAGATCGCTCAATATACGTATGATAATCGTTTTAATTTCCTGGTAACACAAATTTTTGCTTTTTAAAAGTAAGGCCATTTTTAAGGTGGGTTGTTACCCACCTTAGAATTGACCTTTACTTTTAAAGGGCTAGGTACAAATACACACCTACACGTGTTGGTTTCGGAGTATGTTTGTACCTAGCCCTTTAAAAATAAGCCCATTTTTAACCATCTACGTGTAACCATCACTCCTTAGTTTGTTTCACCTCAAGTTTAAATATTATGTGCTTACATTAAGATCATACTCCCTTATGATGATTTCCACTGACGAGGCTGGATATGGCGGCCAAGTGAAATGAGATTTAAATTGACCATAGTTATGCAGAAAGCGACCAAAGATTTTGTCATAATGCAAAACGCGATTAAACTCATTCATTGATTAAAACTTAAGTCACTTTGACAAAAAATCTACGCTGCTCGCTTTCTGCATAACTATATAGTCAATTTGTAGTCGTGAATTTGCAATAGCAATTCATGGCAATTTTTGGTGAATGGGCCGGCTCTAAATTCTAATTGGGGTAGTTGCATCTTGATATAAAAAAATATCAAGTATTATTTTATAATAAAATACATCTCGGCATCATGAACAATACGTAACGTTACGACTTAATTAGAGAAAGCAAGTTATTATCTCAAATGAATCATCTTTATGGTTAAAAGGGGGTTTTAATATTTATTGAGTTATCCCAATATGAATTGTCGCAATGATATTGTTTATAAACAGACAAGACACGTGATGGTGAGCTGGACGCAGGCGGTCGCGGTGAGGAATCGAGAGGGGGCAATTAGGGAGCGTTTAGGATGTTTATCCGGTTAGTGGAGCCGTGCTGGGGACTCAGGGCTGTCACCGCTGCGACTGTTACGTAAAACTTAAAAAAAAAACACTGAAGCTGAAAGACTACCGCGTGCCTATGATAATTCAGTAGAATTAAGGGCGTATTGTGTGATAAACGATAAAGCTGATTTAATTGTGATCCAAGTATATATTGAATATTAAACTTCACGCAGATAAAACGATTAAGTATAGAAATATATCTTCAACACCTTTGATAAAGACGTAAATTTCCTCGCAAGCATATTTTTTGGCCAAATGATTGATCAGAATAAATTTATTTTGGTTCAATTTTGATTGTCTCTTTATAATTGTTCACATTTTCTAGCGTCCAACCGACAATTTTTTTTGGTTAAAATAAAATTGTATTAGATATAGTATTGTAAACACACCTACAATATATTACTACGTATATTTATTATCTTATTAATGCACAATAATAAGGTAGTGAATGCATGGTTACATTCACTGACTGGTAACTGTAGGCCGAAACATATGTTTAAGGGTGGTCTTATTTAAATGAAAAACGTCACATTAGTTAATCACTATAATGTGACACAAAACATTGCGAACAAAACACGTTGAAAATTTAATTTAGTATAAAGTCACGAGAAGACTACAATAAATTATCGCGTGACAACCCTGGCGCCCGCATGTCCACACTCCACGCAGTTTAATTTTTGTCATCGGTAAATCGACGCGTGTCTCCTACCAAGCTCTACACAGACCAATATTAACCTTAACACGTTATAATTAGGCCCAAAGAGCTGCATATTTAAAATTGTTGCATACTTACCCCTTTGGGTGTGAAAAACGAGAGTTAGATAGGGGTGGCGCGTGTTTTATTATTTTGGGCACCCGATCGGCAATACGGTGGCTGCGGTAATGGACGCATGATGGATGGTGGGCTGCGTCAATATAGGATGTATGTCTCGCAGGCAAGGTTATCAGAAAAGGATGCATCACGCGAAATGGGCTCTCCGGTTACAGGTGTTGACTCTCGAAGATTGTAATTTTACCAAATAATGTCTTGTGAATTTATTATAACTGTCCATTGATAACCAGCTAGCCGTAAAGGTACCAAAATAAGTACAAAAACCGTTCAGTCGCCTTGACACGATGAAGCCATCGAACATATACTTACATAAAAACTGGCCTTCAAATGTATCGTTTCAATTTTTTTTTTGTATGATGTAATGCTGGCGGTCCCGGGTTCGAATCCCGGCCGGGGCAAATATTTGTGTGATGAACTCGAATATTTGTTCTTGGGTCATGGATGTTATCTATATATTTATTTATAATATATTATGTATATCGTCGTCTAGTACCCATAGTTAGTACAAGCTTTGCTTAGTTTGGGACTAGGTCGATTTGTGTATGATTGTCCCATTATACCTACCTATTTATTTTATTTTTATTTTATGTTTTTATTATACGTATGTATTTACAGTCATCTCTTTTTTATAGTTTCACAATAGTAAAAAAGTATCTATTTATATATTTAATCGTATGGCAATATGTTTCATGCAAGCAATCAAAGAATGACTTTCAAATTGTTAAGCCAGGCGGCTGCGTCAGGATCTATTTATAAGTATCTATTTATAAGTATAGATAGTAGGTAATAAATTCTTTATTTTATGAAAGGGCCGTGCAGAGTTTCTTTGCTGGCAGAACTGAAGTCTCATAGTATTTCTGCTTGGTTTGTTTCATCGTCGTATACCTATATGTATGTATCTATTTAAAATATATGTAGGTACATATATTATCCATACCTATGTAGGTATCCATTATGAGTATTTTAAGCATATGAAATTATGTTGCTTATCTAAGCAACTCTGCACCGCCTACAATTTTTCTGCTTTGCCCTAAGGTTGACTGGTAGAGAATGCCCCATGCCATTAAATCCGCCTTTTGTACGTTGAGGTTTTCTTTTGTGCAATAGAGTTTAAATAAATAAATGTACACCCTTAGCCTGGTTTGATCAGACATATAT
Organism: Apotomis betuletana; assembly: GCA_932273695.1. NCBI lineage: Eukaryota > Metazoa > Arthropoda > Insecta > Lepidoptera > Tortricidae > Apotomis > Apotomis betuletana. Next base: position 17,497,395 of record OW026299.1, read on the forward strand.
TATCAAAGACATGTAGGTAAGTAGGTAGGTATACCTAGTTAATCGTTAAAAGGAAAATATTATGGACGGTGATTAATCAGTACTCTTAGCTGAGTACTATTAATACATCTATAATTAAACGGCATTTAATATAAAAACCGATCATCGCTTCCACTAATCCAGCTAAATACCTCGCCCACGGGCGCCACTTTTTTCCTCGGCTACTAATAGGATTCCAATAGGACTTTTGTATTAAGTTAACACTTTCCAGGAAACTGTAGCAATGCGTTTTTCCCCTTGAACACTGTCCTAAGCGGAACTATACTAAACGTTTGGTTACATCTCAATCGCAAATCGTCTTGAGAACAATTATTTGATTGATAAAAAAAGTGATAATAACTGCAGTGGTTCGATCATTACTCACCAAGCGATGACTTTGGATTCGCAAGGCGTATTAATAATGAATAGGTTGCGTCGCCACATATATTATAACCTGGCGCTTACCATCGGCCGGCGGTCTGTGACCTTTACTGGCACTCCATCTGTCTAGTCCAATAACGTTTGAATATATCCATGAGCTACTTATACAGACAAAAACTAAACGATTAACTTAGCGCTTAGGCAAGAAACTGTAACGCACGCAACGTTCAATCAAGGGTTGATTTCATTTCTTTTTTAACCAGAGGCGCCTATTATGATCATGATTGTTAATAGACTCTGAAAAAAGCCGCGATATTAATATTTTCCGCTTTAAATCCAAAATATTCAACGCGTTATCAATTTCACGGATACAATAATGTTACTGAAAGATTGTCAAAAAACTAATCATTCTTCGGATGATATTTATAGGTTTATCAAAATCGGTGGTGCTCTTGATTCTGAACAAAACGAAGTAAAAAAACTGTAATCTGAGACGAAAAGTTAGGGTAAGGTACATATTTTTGTGAGAATGCGTAAATTAAAGTGATCGTGACTTAATCGTCAATCCAGCCAACCGAGGAAATAATAGGGACGAATAATTATTAACAACCTGATTAAGTCGTTTTGTTACATTATCATTATTATTATTTGTTACAGTGGCATTAAGTCCGCCTTATGTACGATAAGTTTTCTTTTGTGCAATAAAGATTAAATAAATAAATGCTAATTTTTTGGCTTAAGTACTTAATTAATTTAATACTAAATACAACATGTACCGTAAAACGGGGTTACTTTAGGAAAATTTGGGGCTACGGTGATAGATTTAAAATGGTTATAAAAACGCAAATATTCATAGTGCGATTGAGCAAATGAAGTAAAAGGTTAAGGTCATTGTTGAAGGTATGTATTGCATTGTCACAGATAGTAAAAAAAATAACGATATGGCGTAGAAACACTTTTCCAAAGTAACCCCGTTTTACCGTAGGTAAGTAAATAAATCCCTCAAAATTATATGAGCAGAATTAGTCCGCCAGGATTAACCAACTATAATCTGATGCATTTTTGGTTTCATTACAGCAGCGGTGTTAGACGTTTAAGGAGGTACAGCTCAACATCTAATACAAGAGTGGCCAACATGGTTCCCGATTATCGTTCTAAAGAAGACGTTTAATCGGGTAATAGGCGGTGTAATGAGCATCCCTGTAGAGCGAGCGGCGCGGGCGCATTGACGATAGCATCGCGCGCACGCGGACGGTGATGCTTGATAACGCACGCATCATAGACCCAATCATTAGCCGGGCATTTATGTCTTTACCCTATCATCGATATTACTGATGTGTGTACATCTCTATAACTAACCAAGTAGAAGCGGTACAGGCAAAATTGTCATTTTATAGAATTAAATAATCAGTAGCTGAGCCAAAAAGAGGCAAGGAGGTTATTAAATTTCCCAAAAAGAGGTAAATATCTTCTCTAAAAATTAACTTGCACAGGTCGAATAGCCAACATCTCAAATATTATGTCCGTAATATGCCTGTGAAAATATGAATAAGTAGTATTGGAGAAGTCCACAAAGGCTCATAGAAATAAGTCACAGGAGATGATTCATTTTGAATTTATTAGATATAAAATATATTAGAACTACGACTGATTTCATGTTGACATCTACTTATACATCTTTACTTGCATCAAGCGCTTATAATTTATATCTATCCATAAAATGAATAGGTAGGTAATGTTGTTTTATTTATATACAGCTCATAAACTTTATGTTGCTATAACAGATAATTACCCAGATTACCTTTTCTATCCCTGTAAGACGTATCACATGAAGGTTTTGTGTGTACAGTGTAAAAAAACATCTAGGCATAATTTGTTAGATTTCCACGAGAGACTTGAGTATTTCAATAATAATGTTGATATGAGTATGAGTATAACGGTTCATTATATAAGTTATAACCTTTAGTTAGATCATTATTACCTTTTGTTGTACTTTACTTAGTATCTTACCTATGTTTTATTGTCCTTAACAACCTACCTAAGCAAATTTTCAACCACCTAAAATTGTATGACATCGTAAAATTTACTTGTAGTGACAGTACCTATATAATTTGACAATGTTTCAATAAACTAGCTGAATTAAATGGAATGTAATTTTTTTTTGCTCTTCATTATCATGGTATCCAAATTATGTTTACCAACTATTT